>CM044887.1:24187645-25636780 GCA_024500025.1 Syzygium aromaticum | reverse complement strand
ATTTCTTGCACTTTGTTAACTCTCCTAAGCTGATGCTTTTCAATTGATTTTCTGGCAAAAGGGCTGATCCTTAATTAAACTAAAGCCCCTTGATTTGGACTCCCAATTGACAATTAATCTTTTCCCAATCTCGTCTTCAAGTCTCTGTCAACTTCCAATTGTATCCTTCCTAAATTAATAGTCAAATTAGGGTCCTAGCCGTCCCCCTCGAGATGGGGTGTCTCTTAGTTGATACTCAAGAAAAGTACCCAATATTCTAATAAATGGTAAAATTACCAAAAAAAAATCTTAAATCTATTTTATTTGTACCAATTCAGTCGTAAACTTTCTTAATTTTGATAATTGAATCCTAAACATTTTGACAATTTGTCAATATAATATATCTAGCCAAAATTGGCCGGAAATCTTTGACGTGGACGTCGGCGGTGTCACACCAGTTGTCCAAGTTGATACCGCGGCACTGATATAGATAATTTTTTAAATTTTTTGAAAAGAAACTGAATAATTTATTTTCTTTTCTTTTTTTTCTTTATTGCAATCTACAAGGGCTTCGCTCAGGCCCTCGCCAACCATGACTTGAGACCGGCCATCAGAGAAAAGCGAAAACAGAAAAAGAAAAGAAAATTTTAGAAAAATTATAAAAAAAATTATCCACATCAACGTTGACCACGCCACATTGGATGGCTAGCACTGACTGGACTGCCATGCCATTGTTTTCAAATCAAAATTGGCCGGAATGACTGAATTGACAAATTGTCAAGAGTTTAAAATTGAATTGGCACAATTGAAAAATTTAGGATTGAATTGGCATAAATACAATAAATTTATGATTTTTTTTTGGGTAATTTCCTCTCTAATAAACTATAAACTGCATGCACATGTACGCATCGTGTTTGCACGTGCACACACACACTATCATATCGCGTGCGCACGTTTTTTCAAACTCATTCTATCGATACATTGCATAGATTGTATACTGACACCGAGTGATTTTTGTTCTTTTGCTAAAGTGAAGGCACAAAACACGTTAGCGATAAGATCGGCAAATTAGCTTTGATTTAGCTGCTTAATCACATTAATAATGCGTGGTTGATATTAAATAAAATAGAGATTAGAAAGAGAAACGTGGAGCTTGGATCAGCCTGAGCTGGATTAATAATTAGAATATTATCAAGTGGGGTTTAGGACTAAACTGTGATTAGAGTTATTTAATCCAAAAGTAAATTCGAAGGTACAAAGTGTCTTTACCAAGAAATGATTATATATTCATCAGATTGCACGATTCTTGGAAAATCAAGAGCCAAGGCAAATATATTAGGGCAAGTGGAAGGTCCAAAGACAATCACTCTATATTAGGGCAAGTGGAAGGTCCAAGGACAATCACTCACTCTCTCTCTCTCTCTCTACATGGGATAATAACACAAACAATTCCTAAACTTTGGCTTAATATGTAATGTAATTTCTGAACTTTAGCATACATTATATATTTTCATATAATCCAGGAGTACATGGATTATATTGAACATATACCAAAAATTCAAAGATCATATTGAATAAATTAAAAATTTACAGATCAGGTTGTATATTTGATCAAAGTTCAAAAACTGTTTATATCATTTTGCCTTCAAGGGGAGATGAAACCTTAGAAAGCTACCTGATGCCCAGGAAAATGAGGACCGTACAAGCTCTTATCCGGGGATAAGGTTGTCCCTGTTCCTAGTCAAAGAGCTTCTGTAGTGGCAGTAATGCATGTGTTTTTGGCTTGAGGTTGGACCGGTCGTAAAGCCACTTTTGAGCTGGTTTTCAACAAGGGGGCTGCTAATCTTTTGATCCTTTGGTTGGTCAATGGACGGTACACGTTTTGGAAACGAGGAGCACGATGTCAAACCCAACAGGCCAATTCTCGGATTTCGAGCACGACTCGATTCGTTTCACGTTGCCCTTAAAATATCCTTCAAGAAGAGGGGGACAATCATTTGATGGTGGGGTTCCCGCTTTCGCGTTGCTCGATAATCTCTCTCTTAATCTGCGTGGGACCCCGAAGTGTTAACAGTTATCACCGCGGAATCAATTGCCATCGCGTCCCGTAATCGCTTTCGTAACTCGTTTTAAAGAGGAATATGACAGTAACGGGGGACGGATATTTAAATAAATCTGTCATATCACGATTAAAGGTGCGCAAAACACATGCTAAAGATTCGTAACGAGCATCATTGCCAGACACGATCTGTCCGGTTTTCATAGTAAGGAATAAAGTTTTTCCTTGATAATGCTTGAGGACGGGACGCTAAATAATCCCATCATCCACAAAACCATCAAAAACTTAATAAAATCGCAACTTCTCAAAAGTAACCGAAAAAACAGACGGCAAAATTAAGCAGGGTGTTCACGTATTCGCTGTAGTAACTCTTTCTAAAGAAAATATGACTACGACGATACAAATATCTGAATAAATTTGTCAGATTGCGATTAGAGACACGCGAAACATGTGTTTTTATAATGATAAGATTCATAAGGAGCGTCATTGCCGACACATCTCATACACAATCCATCGGTCTTATAGTAAGAGACAAACTTTTTCCCTTAATAACGCTTGAAGACAAGACGCTAGTTGATTCCATAATCTATGGAACCACAGGAAACTCAATAAAATCACAACTTCTCAAAATTAACCCAAAAAACAGAGGGCAAAATTAAAGCAAGATATTCACATATTTGTTGTTGTAACTCTTTTAAAAGAAAGTATGACTACGACGATACAAATATCTAAACAAATTTGTCCTATCACAATTAGAGTCACGCAAAACACCTGTTTTTGTGGTGACAAGATTCGTAACGAGCATCGTTGCCCGACACATCTCATACACCATCCGTTGGGGTTCTTATAGTAAGAGATAAACTTTTTTCCCCTAATAATACATGAGGACGGGGACGCCAATTAATCCCACGATCTACGGAAATTATTGGAAACTCAATAAAATCACAACTACTCGAAATTAAACCCCCCAAAAAAATAGAGGGAAAAATCAAGCAGGACATTATTCACCGAGAAGTATTATTATTATTATTATTGTTATTTCGATCATCAATCAGCGCCGAAAAGAAAATTTAAAAAAAAACTGTGTGATCCAAAAAAGGATAAGCCAAACCCAAGCCTGGAATTGCTTATCCCGGAGCCCAAACACCCCCCCCCCCACAAAAAAAAAAAAAACTGTATGGGAAAAAGGGCTCCGACACGCGACCGTGCAGCTGTCTCCTGAACGATGTCCCGCATCGCTCCCCAGCCCCCACGAAATTCAATGGGAAACCCAAAAAATAAAAATAAAAATGAAAATGAAAATCGAAAATGAAATCGCACGGAATCGGGAGGCGGAATTACGGAAACACCCCCCGCCCCGCCCCGAATCCTCGCCCACATGCATTGCATCCCCGGGGGGGGGGGCCGCGATCCGGTGCGCCCGTCCGCACCGTAGCCTCGGTGCGCCGCGCACCTGCCCATCTCCCAAGATAAGAAAGCATATTTCGCCGTCTGCCCCCCCCTGGTCACATCCCCACCATTTTCTCCTCTTCCTCCTCCTTCTTCTTCCGCCATTTTTTGCCCTATCCGATAGCGTTCCCGGCGACCGCCCCGCCCCCCCGGCCGCCGCCACCGTGGGCCTTCGGCTTCTTCATGCACCCGCCGCCGCCCCCCCGCCGCTCGCGCCCCTCTCCTTCTCCCGATCGCGCCTCGCCTCGCCTCCCTTCTTGATCTCTTCGGAGGGGGTTTCCGGGCGTGGTACCGCCTGCCGATTTGACCTCCCAGGGTTTCCCCGAGCGTCACCGATGTCGAAGCTCTTTGAGTTCACTGGTAACGTTTCGCGAATCTCCTCCCGGTTTTTTTAGGCTCCTCTTTTATGTTTCCGTGATTTTTTTTTTTTGTCAGATTGAAGCTGGGTGGTTCATTTTTTCTTTTTTTTGGAGCTTTGGATTTCTTGTCGGATTGGTGGAAAAGTTTGCGTTTTTTAGGGTGTTTGGCTGATCTTGGTAGGTGCTGAAAAAATCGTTTCTTTTTTTGGTCTGGTGGAATTCTTTCTTGGAAGTTTTTCGCCAGTACAGTTGTATCAGATGTTTTTGCCGTGCTGTTCTTTCTCTTGGAGTCTCTCTTTTTTTCTTTTTTTTATTTGTATTTATTAAGCCAGGTGGGTGTGGGCTAGATCAGATATGTCTATCGCTGGTCATGTGGGTCTTGCCGTTGATGTGGCTGCCTTTGTTGTTGATGGCGCTGGATTTGGAATTAATTGTTTGGGTAGACGTACTTAAGGTGGGTTCAGTTTCTGGGTTGGCTTGTTTCTGGTGTGATTAGCTTTCTCTCTATAGATCTGATGAAGCAGTTCTGCATAGGAAATTTGATTACTTTCCTTTTGTGGGCTTTTGCACTTGCTAGTCTTTTTTCTCGCAAAATCCACTTCGTGCCTTTGGTTGGTTTTTTTTTTTTTTTTTTTTCGCGACTTGTCTTTGAGCAGATCCGTTCTATATCATTAGTAGTTTATGAAAATCAGATGCGAAATTCTGACCGTGGGGTTACGGCCCGTAGACTGCTCAGTTTTCGTTCGGAGATGTTGGTGCCCTTGATAGCTTATTATGATGCTTGATTGGTCGATTTTAGGTGTTGTCATCAGTAATTTTGTATCGAATTTCTGCAAGTATCGAGTATTTTGGCTGATTGGGTCTGTGCTATGTGTGCAGGAGATGGTGATTTTTGCCCTGGGGGGTCACTTTACCCGAATCGCAAGGAATCGAGTCTCTTTTTGTCCCTTGGTCGTCATGTGGATGTTTATTTCCCTGCCTGTAAGAGGTCTCGTGTCAGTGCCCCGTTTGTTTTCAGTGGAGACCAGCTCAAGCAGAAAAAGAAGGCCTCAATCGATGTTCTTCCAGACGAGTGTCTCTTTGAGATCTTCAGAAGGTTGCCTGCAGGCCAGGAGAGGAGTGCCTGTGCATGTGTTTCAAAGCGCTGGCTTCTGCTTATGAGCAATATCCGTGGCGACGAACTATGTTGCAACGAAGCCACCCTGCCTTTGAAGCGGGAGGATAACCCTGCTCCAATAAATGGTCAAGATGAAGAAATATCAGGGGATGAACCTCCTGTCATCAAGGATGATGGATACCTCTCGAGGGTCCTGGAAGGGAAAAAGGCCACTGATGTCCGTCTTGCTGCGATTGCTGTGGGAACTTCTGGTCACGGGGGGCTAGGCAAGCTATTGATTCGTGGAAACAATTCTATTTGTGGAGTAACAGATCTTGGTTTGAGGGCTGTTGCACGTGGCTGCCCTTCACTCAAGGTTCTTTCTATCTGGAGTGTTTCTTCCGTGGGAGATGAAGGTTTGATTGAGATTGCTAATGGTTGTCAGCAGCTTGAAAAGCTTGAACTTTACCATTGCAATGCAGTTTCTGACAAGGCTTTGATTTCGCTTGCAAAAAACTGTCGTCAGTTGACTGATATAAGCATCGACTCTTGTTCAGGCCTTCGGAATGAAGGTCTTCAAGCTATTGGTCAAAACTGCCCCAATCTGAAGTCCATTTCTATCAACAACTGTCCCCATGTTGGAGATCAAGGCATTGCGAGTCTCTTATTCAACGCTTCTTGTGTCTTGACAAAAGTGAAGCTCCAGACACTCCAAGTGACCGATTGGTCTCTCGCTGTCATTGGACACTATGGCAAGGCAGTTACTGACTTGATCCTTGCCAACCTTCAGAATGTGAGTGAAAGGGGCTTCTGGGTCATGGGCAATGGTCATGGCTTGCAGAAATTGAGGTCCTTTGCTGTCGCATCTTGCCAAGGCATGACAGACTTGGGACTTAAAGAGTTGGGCAAAGGCTGCCCAAATCTTAAGCAGCTTTGTGTCCATAAATGTGCATTCTTATCTGACAGTGGACTAGACTCTTTTGCAAAGGCAGCCCTATCACTTGAAAGGCTGCAACTGGAGGAGTGCCACCTGATCACACTGTCTGGGCTTTTCGCTGTACTCGCTAATTGTGGTGATAAGTTGAAGTCCCTTACCTTGGTGCACTGCTTGGGAATGAAGGACTTAAATATGCGATCACCAATGCTTTCTCCTTGCAAATCTCTGCGGTCACTGTCTATCCGTCACTGCCCAGGGTTTGGTGACATTAGTTTAGTCATGCTGGCGAAGTTGTGCCCCAATCTGCAGCATGTGGATCTGAGCGGCCTTCAAGGTATAACGGATGCAGGTTTCGTGCCACTGCTTGAGAACTGTGATGGTGGTCTCGTGAAAATTAAGATAAGTGGATGCACTAATCTGACAGACAAAGCAGTTTTTGCCATTGCTGAGATGCATGGTTGGACGCTTGAGGTGCTGAATCTTGAGGGTTGTCAGAAGGTTGGAAACACAAGCTTGGTGGCAATTGCGGAAAACTGTCCATTGCTGAACGACCTTGATGTCTCTCTTTGTGCAGTTACAGACTTTGGTGTAGCTGCATTGGGTCGTGCAGACCAGCTCAATTTGCAGATACTTTCTATATCTGGCTGTACTCAGATATCAGAGAAGAGCTTGCCTGCTTTGAGGAGATTGGGCCAGTCACTTGTAGGTTTGAATCTCCAGCACTGCAGTGGAATCAGCAAAAAATCGGTGGACCTGCTCGTGGAGCAGCTTTGGAGGTGTGACATCCTCCATTAAGCAGCGAAGGTGACTAGTCACTCACTGAGTTAGTGTCACAAATGGTCAGAGTGGGATGGGTCACGGAGTTCTCTATTACAGTCAGAGTCGGCTCTTGTGAGTAGCAGCATCAGTGTAGTTTTTGGGTCCATAGGATATGGGTCTTTCGAGTCATTGGGAACTTGGTCCCTTTTCCAGGGGATTCGGCCGAGCATGCTCTCCTTTTTTTTGCAGGTTTCTCAAACCTGTTCCTAGCTTTTTGGCTCCTAATGGGGGTGTCAAAGTTCAGCCAGATTTCCCTGAGATACAGTAATCAGGTTCTCTTAGGTTAAATTTTTTTTTTTTCGATGATGTCGGGATTGGCAACTGGTGTTTGAGCTCAGCTTCATGTCGTATTTGTCCTGAGCTTTCTCGCCATTAGTCTACTTGCATTGTGTTGCCTGTTGATTGCTGGTGTTTGAAGTCCATCAGGTTTTTGATAACCCTTGTTTGGGGAGTCGCTACTTGATGGATAGGTCTCTGTTTTCCTCAAAGGTCGGGTTAGTACTGGAATCATGCTCAGTTTGGCAGTTTGAAGAGTGAGGTCCTGTGCCCTTAGGCTTTGGCGGTGGCGTCTAACTGTTTAGTCTGCCACGACACTTCTTTTTTGAAGGGTGTTTTTTTTTACCATAGCCTAGTTTTCCGGGGTCGCTCTTTTGTAAGCCGCACTGAAGTGTATCAAAATTGTACTACCCGATCTTTGTGTTGTAATGCTTATCGTTTCGTTGAATGACATGAATAAGTGATGTCTTTGTATAGGACCTCACCTGTGTAATTCTCTACATTCATTGTACTACTCAATTTCAGCCAAAAAACTTTTAGTAAACACAGTGAGATAGTGCTGCTCGAGGGCTGTTTCTGTTTGTGCTGAAATGCTTGTACCGCCTTCACCTGTCAATGTTCAGATAGCTGGAATTGCAATGCCGAATGTATAACATAACTATATAAATGTACTCCCTCCTGTTCACCAATCTCGTTAATTTGGTCTTACCTTCTGAATTTGCAATATGAAATTTGCAAGTGGTATAGTAGAAGGCGAAATAAGGAAGAGCGTGTTTCTCTTGGTGGGACTTCGTAGCTGTTCACCTGCAAGGCCCTAGTCTTGGATGAATTTATTTAGTAGAACTTTTGGGGAACAGAGGTGATTGTTGATGGTGCTGGGTATGGCTTTTTTAGAAAGTGAAAGGCCATTCAACTTTAGGAACCAAGAAATCTTTTGAACAGCTGTATTTCGACAGGAGGATCTGAATAACGCGGACATGTAACATGATGAGGGTCAGCATGTCGTTTTCGTAATGCTAAATAAATAGAGATATGGTGTCACCATCTTAGACCAACAAATCAACCTTGGAATCCTGCACAGAAATAATTTATCATAGTGGTCAGATGGGTATGGTTCCATGCACCCGAACTGAGGCTATATGAAAAGCTAGTATGCACACAGGAGTTATTAATGTATAGTTCAAAAGTCACTCTGGTTTAAAAGTAAGTCAATCTTCTGAAAAGATTACTAGTTAATAATAGCATAGAAATTGATTTCTTGCAATTCGATTCGACTTGACATCCAGCCACTACGTATCTATCAAGCAAATCTATAAATTATTTAATCGCAAATGAAGGTATGATCTATAAAATATTGAATCTCAAATAAATATATCAATTCACGACTGAATCTATCAATGATTTGATACGTATCCGCTAATTTTTCTGTTCATAATTTGTTATATTTCACCTACCGAATAAAGTAAGTTTAATTTTATTTCAAAGTACATACTATGTTTATTATAGTTTCACAGTACCGCACATAAAACTTTCTATATATGTTTAAATGTCATAGTTTTATAAGAAAAATAATGTGCTAAAACTATTTTATGATATACTTAACATGTACTCGAAACAGTTATATTTTCATTAGCTTATTCAAAACTTGTACTTACTTTACACGTTTCCATGCCAAGAATTACTATTTGATACGTATCCATCAATTTCTCTGGTTCATAATTTGTCATATCTCACCTACCGAATAGAGCAGGTTCTATTTTATTCATATAAGATACCATATTCTTTATAGTTTCACAGTAATACAATGATACAGCACATAAAACTTTCTATTTATGTTCAAATGCCATAGTTCTATAAGAAAAGTAATGTGGTAATTTAAATTAGTTGTGCTCTCATTAGCTTACTCAAAACTTGTACTTACCCGTTTCGGTGTCAAGAATTACCATTTTCAGTTATTTCAACACATCCCGCCATTCAGTTCTAGATTCATGATTCATAAATCTAAGATCTATTCCCGATTAGTATCTCAATTTGACCGCCATGACTAATCACTAAATGCTTAAGATTTCAACTCAAATCGTTTCCACAACAAGGTCGATGCCCACTATAATCTGGGTCACATTACCAAGAGGCTCACAGAAGCAATGCGATAACAGGAAACCCTCATCAGATATACTTGAGTTACTCTAGCAATTCTGATCTCATCAAGATACAGAGAAGAAAATCGGGAGAATAGGTTATTTTCTTTTCCAGCTAGGTGGGCTATCACAACAACGTGCCGACGTTTATTTAAGAAAGAGGAACTACAGTGCCAGCTGACCGGTAGTGAGCTACAAGGGGAACGAGAAGAAAATTGAGGACTGAGTAAAAGATAACACTAATTAGACAGTATACACTGTGGCGAAGATAGTACACGTCGGCTTCATTTGATAGCGCAGACCAATCAGATACAGAATGTGGTGAAGATGAACCGGGATTTGTTCTGGCGGTACTTATGTACATTACCCGACTTCTAGGGACAGACCCGAGACGAGAAATCAGATTTGCGTCGGCACCAGCGCCAACATCTGCGTCTTCAGTCTGCCCATGGACATCTGAATCTCCCGGTAAAGCGGGAGGTTCTGGGGGCAACAAGGGTGCAAACTCGTCACAGCAGAATCAAGTATCTGGGCCACATCGGCTGGAGGATAGTGTCGGTCCGTACACGTCTGCTTGATGGAACATCAAACTCTTTAGCAAAGCAAAATACCACAGAAAGGAACAATTAAGAGAAAATAGATTTGCTTCACAAGCATCATAAGGAAAGCATCACAAGTTAAAACATAGACATTCATCTGAATTGTGAGAAATAAGGATGTTCCATAGCAATCTATTTTCCCACCAATGATGCTTCATTTTAATTTTTGGTTAATAGCTAATGACAATTAAGTTGAGGCTATGCACATTTTACTTTTCCAAAAAAGGACAAAGTAAACTAAGGCAGACAGTTGCAACTGGTTCATTTGAAATGATCAAAATTGTCTTCAGCTGCTCTTGCTTCAATGGATCACAGAAGCACATGAGACATTTGATTTTTCAAACCTTACCTGTATCATGAGCAAAGTAGCAACGCACGATGTGATCAGCTCAGCCGGTATCTGGGTCTCAGTCTTGTCGGCATCAGTACAAGGTTTTGAACCAGATAGCTGGTTGGTCTCGGATGGGCAGGCATTCAACTGATTGTTAGGAGCCAAGCTGCCATTGACCTTCTCTGGGGATATGACACCTGATAACTTGATGTCAGAAGCCAGCTGTTGGTCATTTATCGAATCAAGAGCCTCTCCAATCCTTGTAAAAGCATCTTCCCCCTCTTTCAACGACGAAATCACCTGAAATGAGATAGCACCATAAGGCATCAGTCAACAGCTGATCCAACTGACATGCGCTGTACAAAGAACTACACTCCCACACAATTTACATCTGCACAACTACCAAGAGATTCACTTTTTTTTTCTTATTTTTAACAGGCAACAACAAATAAGGCACACTCTACCGCCAACGTCTCCTTGAATAACAAATGAGGAAGCCACAGCCCCGTGAAGTTTGACAATGCATCTCAAGATTACCAATTTATATTTTAATGCTGTTGGAGCATACCCGCAGTTTAATTTTTAGGTCACTATCATTTCATCTTGTGTGCGTGCATGTGAGTGAGTGAGTGGGTAGGCAGTTGCATGTGGACATGGGCACTGAAAATGCTTGTCAGACCTGAATAGCTTTATCCACCATCGTCTGTGCTTTCAATCTTGAAACCTTCACAATTTCATGAACATTACATCCTGACTCATGTGGATATACGTATTTATCAAGTTCTCTGGGAAGGCCAACTGCAGCACCAGAATTCACTGGAGGCTTTAACCAAGGAGGCATCGGATTTCCTGGATAAGTATTCCGTTCCCTCAAATGAACCAAAGCAGAAGAAGCCTGTATATCAGACATTAACAGTTATTAAAATGTCAGAATAAAAAAGAGCTTGCTACTTGAAAAGAAAAATGACAGATTCAGAGAGAAGCGTGCAGGTGTGATACAAAAATTCACGGAAGCCACATGCCTGGCCACCGGCTTCCTTTAGCTGTACAAGTACCGTGGCGTAATGCTTCTTGAAAGATTCAGAATCCTTAAGAGAGCCATCTCCATTAATTTGGTCATCCAATACATCATTATTCATGTTTCTAAGCTCCATTAACAATGCCTCCTATGATTCACCGAGGAAGGAAAGAAAAGATGTGTAAGCTCTCTGAGAGATCAATCTCTGTGCACTGGCATTATTTCTATCTATAGCATACTAGTCTGTAAGTCCCAACATGATGCGATAAAAGCTGGTTTAGATATGCAGTTGCAGAATGCTGATTGGAGCACAGCATGCAAACAGCAAGATCATATAAAACAGTCATCATAAAAATTTAAACTGATGATAAATGTGCTATTCTGAGTAAACTGTATAATCAGGCACCTGAATTATCAAAATTCCAAACAGAGTTCAACCTAAGCATGGAAAAGTGGTGAATGCTTAATAGATCAAGACACACCTTCTTATCCAAAGCATGAGTTACGTCAGAAAGAGCCCGAATATCAGCTTCTCTCGCCTGGCTATACACCGTTCTGCAAGGCTGACTACAGAATGTCTGTTGGGTACTGACAACACCTGAAGCAGCTACTTTGCCTTGAAAAATTGCATGGTTTGAGTCCTGATGACATGGAAAATCCGTTCAGCTTAGTCATTCCTAATCACAGGCAAATAAAATGATACAGAAAGCCTGCAACAACCTCACACTATCACTACACAGAACTGCCAAGTAATATAACGCATAGTGCCAAAACAAGAGACTTACGACAATACATTTATGCACTATTAGACACAAACAAATCGTCTGAATCATTTATTTTGATAATTATACACTCAATTCTGCACTCAAAACAAGCAAATTGCCACAGTGGGCGAAACAACCAAGATGCAAGAGTTTTTTGTTCCATAATAAACCGTGACCAGTGTAGATCATAAAAGAGTGTAGAATTCCCAACAAAGTTATCAATATTCGAAAAGAGTCGTTTATTCAAGCCGCCAGACGCTGCAATCAGATCGTAACTGATATGGACAAGATGCTGGACCACTAAAAAGAACATGACATCAGCCAAGGTCCAGCTTCTCACATTCCAGCAGCTTAAAGCCAACCAGATACAGCAGCAGCATTGATTGTTCATTGAACAAGAGCCAACAGTCTTGAAAGAAAAGTTCAAAAGAAACAACTCGAAAATATGAAGGTAAACATAAATGATCTAGGGAACCAAACAGGAAAGGCGAACTTCCAAATATCAACAAACAACCATCGATTGGCTGCTCACCTTTGCTTGCTTCATCAAATTACTCATGGGACTCCGAACATTTGCTAGATGCCCACTAGGATCATAAAGAAGGGCCCCTCCAAAAGATATATTGCCCTCGATTTGAGGTTCTTTAGATATAACAGGGAATTTGTCAACAAAGAGGCTCCGTCTCCTAAGAGCCTCAGGCATGTTGTCCAGCGGATTTAGAGGCATGCAATCAACATCCTGCAACAACCCCATTGATGTCATCATATAATGCCAGATAATGGCTTAATGAAGGGAAAATTTTTTTAGTATTTAAATATTAAACAGACACTCATCTAGCAATTTAAACTTTTAGATCAATTGACAATGATCCTACAATTTCCAAAATCATGAAACCTTTAGAACATATTCTATGATTTACTTTATTGCTTTTGTAAAGAAGATGAGATAAATTTTTCTTATGTCAGAAAAATCTCACTTTTTTTGAGATAAATAAGCATAAATGCTCTGGCAAACAACTTAAACTTCTTGCACATCCCATAGAGACTTCAATCAAAACCTTCAAGCAACAGCAGATTTGGCTAATTTATTTCATAGAAGAAAGACTAACTCAACTCCTCAGTTTCTCTAAAATCCAAGGTTCACTGCAATAATTCTATCCATTTTGAATATTATAGGCAATTATACAAAACGAAAAAAAAAAGATTGCAGGAGATTCCCCAGGTAGATTGTATAGAAACTAACTAAAATGGAATCTTTAAAATGTTGTTACCATCACAAATTCAACTCCGATATCAGGACGATCAAACTGAATCCTGCACTTGTCATGATCAACAGTGAGGACACTCCCATCATGAACTTCTCTTGTTTTCGGATGAAGGGCAATCACTCTTTGTCCAACAGATAACGGTCGGGCTAAGTCTGTGGGAAGTCCTTCCCTAACACCAGTGCGAAGTTCAGTATAATGCTTTCTCACAGATTCACGATATTGTTCAAGTTTCTTCTTCTCTTCACGAAGGAAATTTTCAGAAAATCTACGAGGCTTGCCAAGTGAGCTGCATGACGATGTGTAATATTAGTATCTGTCAATCCTTCAAGCAGTTTTTACAGACAAAAGGGGGCAGCAGCGATCATAGAGTTTATCTACCTTCTTATAACACTCCATTCAACACGTGTTAACCTAGGAATGTGCCCAAGTCCGACATGATTTAAGTAATCAACAAACTCCCTCTTTGCAAACCACGGATAATCGATTGCACTATAAAACCATTCAAAAATACACCACCTCCGCGCCAGATTGGATGACAGGCAAGACGACAGTTTGTCCTGCAAATCCAGTAATGTTTAATGTTAGAATCAACTCTTCAAGAGTCAAATTGCAATCTGTGTGCAAATAACAAGGGGAACACCTTTAAATAAAGTGCTTTATCCTGGACAAATATTCCACGTTTATCAGTTCGGTTCTTCAGTGTGCTATCAGAACCACTCATCTCTTTTGGTTTCAGTGCCTGCTGCAGATCTTTCTTTCTTCGACTTCCTGACTTCGTTGGTAAGTTGACCTGATTTTCAGCAGGAACCTGAGTGCTCAACCCCATCAAATCAGTTTCCGTTCCTTTCTGATCAATATCAGACAAGTTCTGTGCAGATTTAGCTGACTTCTTCGCTTTTGAAAGAGAGGCTCTATGCTCTCTCCCAAAACCTAATTTGAACTCTCTCATAGATGGTTGGCCCGCTAGTGTCTTTCCTTCCTCAGCTGAGGCCTACAAATCAAGAACAGGCAAAGGAGAAGTGACTGATTAATCAGAACAAGGAAGAGGGTAAGAAACGCCTGTTAACACACCAGTGTTGACAAACCAACAATCCCACTACCATAGAAGTGGCATACATGCAAAATAACCAATCAATTCAATATATTTGGACTCATTAAATACACACAGTTACATTCAAAAAGCATGATGCTTTTTTATAAAAGCACGTCCAAACACCATCACATTGGCCTGTGCCTTCTCTTCAAGGTCAACACAGAACAAGAGTCTCTTAGGTTTAGCTTTAATTTTAATACTGTAACTTAAAAGCTCTATACTGCAGTAGTGCAGCAATAGTTCTCTCATAAGTGAGTTAAAATCGTAGGAAGGTGCAGAGTTAAGTTTCCGGCAAGTAGTGTTATAGGATACTGTAGAACAAAAGTTTAATATCCTATTCATGCAAGCAATTAGTTTCTCACAGCTCTGTATATGACTGTTGATATGAAATTACTCTTTGGAAGTAAGTACTAGAACCTACAGAAACATCCCTTGCCTGAGAACAGTAAAACACTTTTTGTTGCCTTTCAGAACATCATAAAAAAGATAGAAGCGAGATCCTTTAAATTTGTAGACCATGCACCTACCTTATTTAGATTCTAGAAAAGTGGAAAAGCCCAACTTAACAGAGGGCTACCAGAGTGGACCCAATTCAGGAAAGAATACAATCACAGCAACTTATAAGAGTATTGAACATCTAAGATCATGAGCTCACCTCATTTTTCAGAGATTCACCTAGAGGAAAAGTATTATGAGCTTCAGCATTTATAACCTGCAGCCGGTAAAAACCATTTCAGAAACGAAAGAGCAGTACTGAAAGTTTTGGGGGATAAGTTCAGTAAATATATCAAACATTGCAAATTAGTTATTCCCGCTGCTTACCTTAGACGTTATTGGCTTAGATTTTCTTTTCCCTGATTTGTTGCTCGACAGCAGTTGCCCTTTTGCTTTGGAGATAACGTCAGAATTGATAGCTGAGGCCCTCGCAAGATTTGATTTTCTACTGTCAACTGCAGAAGTTTTCTCCTTCCCTAAGACCTTATCTCTTTGACGAACTACAGACGTGGCTTCAGGCACAGTCAACTTATCATCTATATCCCGAGTTGTTTTTTCTTCCTTCAACTGAACAGAGGATTCTGTGCCACAAAATTCTAAAATAGTGAAAGGTAGCAAATTGAACAGAACTATAGCAGCAGCTGTACTGCACTAATATCAATTGAGAACATAAGACAACACACCAATAAACTCAGAAGTGTGTTCTGCATGTATGTGCGTCTGAAATACAGGATATAAAGCAGAGAAATTTATACGACTAACCTGACTCCATGGTGGAAACTGGCATCATCAATGACAAATCAGCCAATGTCTGCAGAGCATCAAGATCAGAGCTTTCATCTGCATATAGCACCACAACCATTTAGTAGATAATACGTGACGGACAGCAACAAAAAATCTGGAAAAGTACAAAAAGATGCAAAGATATGTTCAGTATTAAACTAATCATGAATGACTAGGGCCGTCAACTTTTGTCATGTCATGTACAGGTTTCTCCCACTAAGTTCATATTGTGCTAGAGTTGTGTTTTTATGCCAAGTCAAGAATTGAATAGCCACCCCTATCCAAAAGCACGTCAAGGATGCCAAATGCATTAAAAAAATCCAGTGTTCACAATCTGTTCCTTTATCCTGCAATCGTTACTCAAACTGTAGTCTAGGAGAATGGTCTACCGCGAAGCATTCTTACAGTACTCTAGTGTTGACATGTTTCAAGCCAGTGGTCCACCAATAGGTTATGCTTTCAAACATCAGCCAAGTGCATGAATGCACATAAAAGAATCGGAGGAGAGGAAAAGTGGACAGCCAAATCCCAATAGCCGTAGTCTCAAGATTATTGACTAAATGAAACAGAACAATCAACTAATCTACTTGTCACATGTATGTTTCCATCCTTAGAAATTACTCACCAGATATCCATCTAAACCAGCTTAAAAAAGTTTCCAATAACAATATGTCCCTCGAAGCCTCCCCCCCCCCCCCCTCCCCCCACACCCCCAAATAAAAAAAAGAAAAAGAAAAAAGAAAAACCCCATAAAGAAAACCTTCAAAAAAATCAACTCTAGATTTCAAAGTCAAGCAAGTTAGCTATTGACATGACTACGACAAACCAGAAAAGATATCTAGGTGCATTTCCAGAAAATATAGTTTTGGGTAAAAGTTAGGAACATGACTACAAAGTAAAACTGCATGTCGACCAAATTTCAACAAAATACGGCCACTTTTAAGCATTTACTTCCATCTTCCATATCACAAAATGTAGAAAGAAAGATTTAATACTACTAGCAAACTTCAACTATTCATTCAGGTGGAGAAACCTCGATCAAAAGAGTGGCCTAGATGCAAATTTCAACTATCTTTGTGAAGGTAAAGTAAAATGGAGACAGAAAAAGGAAGCCAGTAATAACATGTTACATTCATAAAAGAAACAGATGAAGCACCTCCAAAGAAAAGCTTCTTGCTTCTCTTTCTCGGAGTTTGATGAGAATGCTCTATTTTCTCATTTGAAACTTCAAACTTGACTTTTCCCTTCAGTGAATTATCATTGCCTCCCTCTTCTGTTCCGCTGCAAGCTCCGCCACCATCTTCAAACTCTTTCTCTTCCAGGACCTCAACTTTCTCTTTCTTTCCATAGAATTTCTTCCCTTTCCGACAAACTTCTACTGTGCCAACACCTTCTATGTCCGTCAAGGACCTTGTATACTTTTCATAGTCACCATTTTCCGTTCCCCTACTGCCAATGCTCCCTTCCAGCCATTCTTCGTCCACAGAAGCATCACCATACTTGGTTGCGTCTGATTGAGAATGCTAAACGACAAAAAAGACAGTTGTAAACATATCAAGTGACAAACAAAACTGCAAGTGGAAGAACATGCAGATGAAAGCTGAATACCATCCTTTCCCAGCTCTGAACAGGTGATACTTTTGACTGCACTTTTCTACCATAAGGACTTCGAGAAACTTGTGGTGAGCCTCCCCTGTGGGAAGCCGCAGTTAGCACTAACGCTGCTCCATGTGCAACATCATCATCTGCAGCATCAGCCTCTGACTTCCGGCCCCTCTTGCCCAGTGAAACATGATTTTCTCTGCCATCTTTCTTGTACAAGAAAGAAACAGGAAATCGAGGAGTCCTTTTGCCAACAACACGTGGTTGGCTACCTGGAACACATAAACAGCTTCAGTAAAATCCACTTGTATAATGGAAAGATATAGTACAACTACGCATTCAAGCTTAAAAGTGAGGTCTTTAATGAATTGCACTTAATATAAAAAAAAATTCTCAAAACCAGACTTCATGAAGGGATTTTATAAAAACTATTCATGGAATCTGACAGCCTAATTTTCCAAGAAATGAACAAAGCAAATAATGAAAAGCAGCAAGACCCCTTTTGGATAAAGGTAAGGTACTTACTATCGACACGTCTTCTTTTCAATAATGACAGACAACCATCATTAGATAAGTCAGCTTTGGGGTGCAGATCTTCTCTTGAACCACCAACCTGAACTTTACCACGCTTGCGTTTCGGTGTGTTTCTGATTCCTGTTCTATCATTGCTCTCTTCTTCATCACTTTCCTCCTGTCAATTTAAAAATGAACTAGGAAGATTTAGTTAACATGCCAGGAAAAGTGCCTCACATAATTCATCTGATCCAAACAATGAACAACGACATTTGTCTTATATGCTCCTCATTCCTGAAATAAATTTTTCCATCTTTTGGTTTCCATGTGATAATATAAGCAAAAGTAAAACAGGAAGAAATTCTCTAGGAAAAGACTACAGGAAAGACTAATATCTAGAAATGTGCCAAGATCAGCAGAAAGAAGCTCTCAAAACAGATGCGGCAATACTGAACTCCAGAAGTTATAGAGAGAGAGAACATGCTGTTTCACCTAAGAGAAACATCAATTGAAGACGTACCATAACATTATAATGATCGGTCATCATTGCTACAAGACCAACCACAGAAGCTGTACCCTCAGGAAGGGACAAATATGCCTGAAAGTAGGGCAAGAACAATTTAGAAGTGACCAAAAAACACTCCATCAACACATGTTCTTACTCATCAACTAGAAACAGCAAGTTTACAATTAATATGTCAATATTGGACCTTATAGCTCTGCATTCATAAAACAAAGAGATAAATAAAGCTAGAACCATTTAGTCAAGAAAGATTAGAGAGGCAAAAGAGGAAGCAATCAGTCAAAGAACATCTTGCTGGCAATAATACAAATTAGATACTCATAAACATGTCCTGACTTCCATCCCACAATACCCATGTTTGACCATGCTAGGAATTGCACTGCTTTGAGTAGAGATTGCGATGTTTGAATTGCATGATTACAAAATTAGAGTGGAACACAAAAGTAGTGGGATAAAGAAGAACCCACATTAACAGCCGACTCGGAAGCAAGATTGACATTTGTTAGCATGCTTCGTGATTATTTGCACAAAATGTTACTTAAGACTTGATGCATATTATACTGACTTGAAAGCAACACAAACAACAATATTGTGATAAGATATCACCCTTATGTGTAAGACACTCCAGGCAGCTAGTGAATTCCTCTGAAACATGGTAGATATTTTAATCGACGTCATATTTTGCACAAAGAAATCCAACTCTGACCAATACAAAAAAGGGTTCTTACTCTGTTCATGTTGTAGAGAGCCTCAACCATATCAACGGATCTGTTACGCACGGCAGCAGCCACCTAAACACGGAGGACGATAAAACACAGTTAAAAGAGGAAAAGTCTCATCTAGAATCTTATAGAAGTGCTGTAACTGCACGACCTCAGAATTCTTTTCCCACCAATCAGTGAAAGGAGCGCAATAGAGTAGAAGAGGGGGCAGAGCCATTTGCAAGTTCAGCAAAGATCCAACATATCGAGGAAATGAAAGGTATATTGACCATTCCCATCTATACGAGGGGTATACAGGTAACAGGACCGCCCCAACTACCTAGCTTGAGGACTTGAATACTGGTCAAGACTAATGCACCATCAACAGCCCATCATCTCCCGTCAAACAAATCCAAACCAGCCAAGGCCAATGCAATACATCGACTCCTTGGCTATTATCATTGTGCGGCACCAGCATTGTACCGACAGCTATTGCAAATTAGAAGCGGAACCGATAGACATGCAACAACCATTGGAGACCAGCTGAAGGAATTACCATCAAAGAGATGATACAAACTAGAGACACCAGGCAGCAGCATACCTTCTTCCACTCTTTCCCGTGTTTCCTATAAGCTTCGTAGAAGCGCTCAAGCTCTTCCTTGCTCCACTGCGGTCCTAGATCAGACAACTTCTTCTTCTGCAGCAAAGACGCAACTTTTTTTTCAATCGCAACAAAAAGCGGGCAATCTCGACACGAAACTCAAGACTTCTACAGGCAAAAATCGAACGACTCTCAGCTCCGCTCTCCTCCCCCCCGGTCAAGAAAAACGCTGCTCCGGAGCAGGCGGGAAACTCACCCGATTCCGACTGCTCTTCGAGCTCCCGACGTCCTTATCCGGAGAAACCTCATTCAAATTCGAGTACCGTTTGTACACGCTCCTGGACTTCCTCGTGGGCGCCATACCGGATCAATCCGAACGTACGGACGGGAGGACGACGACGACGGCGCCGCCGCCGCCGAATTGGCCCGCGCCGAATCAGGGTTCACCCGAAAACCGGCCCGCGATTGAGCGCCGGCAGATCGCCGGCGATCTGGATCGCCGCTTGTCTCGCGGCGGCGGCGACGGCGGCGGCGGAGGGGGAGGATGAGGAGGAGCGGGTGGCGGAGGAGGAATCAAAACCCTACGAACTGAAGCAGGAGGAAGGCGGAGGCGACGACCCGAAGACGGAGGCGACCTCCCGCGTGTTTGGGCTCTTCGCTCTTTTGGTTTCAAGATTTTTAAAGCGTCGTGGACTGGGGGAGGATTCGAATTCGAACGCGAATGCGAATTTTGGCTTTTAACTAATAGATTTTTATTTCGAAAAAAAAAAAAAAAAAAAAAAAAAAAAAAAAAAAAAAAAAAAAAAAAAGGCACGCGTGCTTTTTCTTTTTCTCTCTTCTTTTTTCTTTTCTTAATTTGATCAAAAATCCGGAAATTGTATTTTATCTTTGGTTAATACCATGGGGAACTCTAAACTAGTACACTCTAATAGATTTACCCCAAACTAATTTTTGAATTGCCAAAAACCCAAAATCGGTACACTTATAACAATTTCACCCCAAACTAATATAGATTTCCGCGCAGACTCGTCATCTCAATTGAGTTTTGCCCTCTGTCAGCAATTTCACAGTAAAATTTGATAAAAGCTAATGAAAGGTAGATACGTCATAGAGATATTCAATGACCGAAAAGTCATTTTGGGTAAATTTATCACGAGTTCGGATTTTTCGTGGTATTTAACCCTTTTAACCTTATGGTAATTATCAAGAAATTTGCTTGTTCGAATTTTATTTATTGATTAAATATGGTGAAATAGTATAACACTTCGCATAAAATTTGTGCAATGTTATACAGACGGCTTTATTTAATTGACAAAGTAACGAAAATTTATGAGTAATATCAATCGTCGCGGTATTATTTTTATCTTTAATTATATCGTATTTATTTGAATGAATGCAGAGAGATGCTTATCTTCCTTCTTCACGAAATGTTTATTTTCTAGGAATTCTAGAATATGTTCGAAATGAAATACTATATACATATATAGAATAAAAATAAAGTTTAAGATTTACTTTTAATTTGCATTACTTAGTAATCTATTAAGGGAAAATGACACAAATAGTCATTGAACTTTTAACTCATTGTGTAATGTGATCCATAGACTTTTAATTTGTTTAATGTGAACCATGAACTTTATCCCAATCTGCAATGTTGTCCTTGAACTTTTAAATTATTCAATGTGATATCTGAAGTTTTTGTACATATTCAATTTAATCACTGGACTATATGAAAATGTTCATTATTGTCTCTTAAAGTCTTCATATAATTCAATGACTAAATTGAATATATACAAAAAATGTAGGGATCACATTGAATAAATTAAAAGTTTATGGACGACATTACACATTGAACTAAAATTCAAGGACGACATTGCACGTTGAGCTAAAGCTCATTAACCATTTATCTAATTATCCGGTCCATCACTAGATGATGCACCCCTATCTTGAAGTTTACACTTTGGATCTGACTTAGCATAAGGAGGTGGAATGTTCTAACTTAGCCAAACAGGCGCAATCTACATATAACATTTTTTTTTAAACATGGTGAAAGCATGTAGAATTTGGATTATAGTTCTTTAATAATAGTAAAATATTTCATCTTTGTTGTCCCTTTACATGGTTAATCGATGTAAAAAATCAAACTACGATTTTCAATAATGAATTTAGCTTGTTGTCTTTCATATTCAGATATATCCAAATTAACATTCTACATAAAATACTCTTAGAGGATTGTTCGACGTAAGTTAATTATAGGGTAGGTGGTATGACACATAATTAAGTAAATACGTGTGAGCTTTTGACAACTTATATGTATCAATGATGTCTATACATATAAAAGAAGGTCTGATTCTCTAAAAATTCTCGACTTTAGGTCTAATCCAAATTCTGCCTCGAACTTTTTTTTATCTAAAAAGAAAACTCAACTTTATGTCCAATTCAAATCTATCCCAAAATTTTTTTGTTCAAAAAAAAAACTCAACTTTAGGTCTAGCATCAAATTTGCCTCGAAATTTTTTTATTTTCTAAAAAAACATCACCAACTTTAACTTTAATCCCAAATTTGCCCCTGTTAGCCCACCGGCCAAAAATCACCATTAGTTGTCCATAATTTCCTTAATTTTTATATCAAATAAAGATAATTTTCCACGTCATCTTACTTATACAGATTTGTTACTGATGTGGAAATGCCACATAAAATAACTCATGGTGATTTTGGACGTAGAGCTAACAGGGGTAGATTTGAGACTAGATTAGAAGTTGGTGATTTTTTTAAACAAAAAATTTTTGGGACTAGAGCTAAAATTGGTGATTTTGTTTGGACAAAAAAAATTTAAAGCAGATTTGGGATTGGACCTAAAGTTAAAGTTTAATTAGACAAAAATAAGTTCAGAGCAAAATTGGAAATGAACCTAAACTTTGGGGTTTTTTTGTAATACAAAAAAAAATTCAGGGCAAAATTAGGACTTCACCTTAAGTTGGGGGATTTTTTAGGAAATTAGGCAGGTGAGAATTTTTAAAACTTTGGCACGTGGCCTGATTATAAATGTTTTTTGACTGAGCCTTCTTATTAATCAGTGCGCTAACGCTGCAAAATAAACTTTTTTCATGAGTAAATCGCGTTCTTAATTTATATGGTTTGACACAAAAGCAAATGATTACAAAATGGTAAATTTATTTATTTCACTTTCCAATGCAAAACAAGTTTTAAAGATATCACAATGATCTCATTAGCAAATTTTAAATTAGTTTTAAATGAAGAAATTATAAATTTAGGTGTATACTCTTTGGGATATGGTAGAACAGAAAGAGTTTATATCATCACCTCTTTATAATTGACATTTTCATGATCTAACTATAGTGGGCCTTCTCAAGCTTTGAAGCTTAGCTTTCTAAATTGGTCACATGACAAAACTCGAAAACCATTCATTGTAGGTTTTTGTTCATTGATCGAATTGGGGGACTCACTCATTCCCTTCCTAGTGTCTCACTTTTGGGTTATAATGTGCTATTGACTATTAAGAAAATAAATGACATTTTCCCATCCTAATGTAATAAGTTCATAGACAAAATTGTTGCAAATTTTTTAAAGCTAGGGTTTTATCGTAATTATTAAGATGAGTGAAAAAGAATCAGGTAGAATTTTTTTTTAAGAGGATATAATAAATAAATAACATAAATGATAAATGTATAGAATGTATTTTAATGCATTAATGAGAAATATATAAGATTGTGTTGGATAAATAAAAGTAGACTCACTCTAATGATTCATTATAATTTCACTAAAGTATGGCATTAACCCATAAAGTGCAAAAGAGAATGGAAGGGGCATAACTGACACCTTTAAACTAAAAATGAAAATAAAAGAGATAATTATAATTATATAGTGCAATAGAAATTAAAAAAAAAAATGGGAAGAGAAAGTGGGAGACAAGGAGGTAAAGAGGGAGGAAAATAATCAAAGAGTTTTTTTTTTTTTTGGTAAGGTAAGAAAATAATCAAAGAGTTAATCATACACTATAATAATAAAATAAAATAAAATAAAATAAAAAGGAAGAGAAAGGGGGAGACAAAGACATGAAAAGATTTTTAGCAAAATAGAGATAAGACAAGAGTAAAGAAGTAGAAAGGATGGAGGGAGTGACACGTGTTCTTCCAAAACCATCCCTACACATATAATATTATATATATACTATATACAAACTATATTTGAAAAAGGGTTTAGACTCCGTTTATTTTGTAAAAAATGAATGATTTCGCTTGTATCGTTTACAAAAATGAATGAACGAAAAATATTTTCATTATCCATGATCATGTTTAGACATAAATTATTGCTTGTAATAAAAGCATTTTTTATTGATTAATTATTTAAAGCGATATAAAAAATTATTTTTAGGACATTCTTTTTCAAATCATTTATTTTTCGCGAAATAAACGCACCCTCAATTTCAACTCTTTTATTTTTTATAAAAATTCATAAAAGATCAAGTAGATTGCCGAGATGACTTTTAGTTGTAAATCTTAAATCATGGATAAAATTGTAATTTAGAAGTTAACAATAAATTAAAAGGCAATACCCAAATATCCCACCTCTTAACCAAATTGAATCACCAGTTCCACAAAATATATAATCATCTTTTAAAGTAGATTGAAAATTAAAAATTAATCGCTTCTTTTTTATTATTATTTAAAATTGTCTTTACTACTTTCCTCACATGCAATGTGTGTGTTTGATGCCAGTTACATATGGATGGACACAATAGATTACTAATTTAGATAAGAGAAAATGGCACAAACAATCCCTAAATTTGCTCCAATATGTAATTTGATCACCGAACTTTTAATTTGTTTAATATAATCCCTGAGCTTTAGTCGAATGTTTAATGTGGTCCATGGACTTTTAATTTGTTCAATATGGTCCCTATAATTTAATCTTTGAACTAGATGAAAATGATTAATGTAGTCCCCGAACTTGAATAAATGAAATGACTACATTAAACATTTTTATATAGTTCGAGAATCAAATTGAACATTAACTAAAAGTTCAGGGACCACATTGAACAAATTAAAAGTTCAGGGATTGCATTGAACATTAGAGTAAAGTTCAAGAACTATATTGAACAAATTAAAAGTTTACGGATCAAATTGCACATTGAGCCAAAGTTTAGGGACTGTTTGTGTCATTATTCCTTTAGATAATTTTTAATATGAATATAGTTAGATCTCTCAAATTATTCATGTTTAATCTTTAAAATCGTTGATCATTCTAAAAGGATAAATTTAAAGATTAATACCATGAAAAACTCTAAACTAGTACATCTGTGACAATTTTACCGCAAACTATTTTTTTGACCACAAAAAACCCTCAAACTGGTACATTTATGATAAATTTAGCCCAAACAAATATTTTGACTACTAAAAACCCAAAATTGATACATTTGTGATAAATTTACCCTCCGTTAGTTTCCTTTAAATTGAAATAATACCACAAAAAATCACAAACCGATATACTTATGATAAATGAAGGATAAAACATAAAACCGGTACGTCAGTTAACAGTCGCGTGCCATTTAACAAAGTAATTTAATAATAAAATTTAACAAAAACAAATTGAGGGTAAATTTGTCATAAGTATATCAGATTGGGGTTTTTGGCAGTCAAAAAATTAGTTTTTGGTAAAATTATTATAGGTGTATCAGCTTGAGGTTTTTCGTGGTATTAACCCTAAATTTAACTCCACTAAAACATTCAAAAAAGGCCAACGCCAACTTATTATATTCTTAGATAGTAAGAATCCACGTCCCCATTTTTGAGTTCGCATTAGAACGATCGGTGTTTTCTCATAATCTTATTCTAAATAATAATATCCGAAAATGGTGACACGTCTCTTCAAGACATCCAATCTCGCGATATGTAAATATAGAATATACATGTGCGTGTTTGTGCACCTTTTTTAAAAGATTTAATGGGCAACATCTGGAACTCGATTACTATATGTTTCTATATCGACAAGTACTTCTAATGTATCTAATTCAAAAATAAAAAAATGAAGATCAATGAATTTGCGTGTTTAACTATCGTTTGTTGCGTCGCCTCGTCTAACATATAAAAATGAAGAAGTTGTACGACCCCAATTGGAAGGCAAAATGGACCATGAGAAACGAGACACCCCGATGGAATGAAACTAACAAAGCATTCCATTGAATTTTTTTTTTTTGTTTCACTAAAATAAAATTTTATGCTGAGTAACGGCCACAGAAAAAGGGAAGAGGAGGATAAAAAAAAGTAATAAAAGAACAAGAAAAAGGGAATTTCTTTTTTAAAAAATTATTTAAAATATCTACATCAGCACTGGCTGTGCCACGTAGCACGGTCGGCGTCTATATTAGTGATTTCCGATTTAAATTGGCTAGATTGATTGAATTGATACCGACGTGAAAATGTTTAAGATTAAATTAGTCCAATTGAAAGGTTTAGATTAGTACCAATGCAATAGGTCATTGACTTTTTCGATATTTTTCCCTCTTAAAACAAAATGCAAACCTCAGAAAGTGTTATCTTTCCGCAAGCATAAGATCATACGTTAGGGTTCAAACTCATGGCTCATGCAACTACATGCCAGACCAAAGCAAAGCAGATGGTTCATAATTTGAGTCTCTCTCCCACATGTGCCTACTTTGTTCTCGCACTTGCCATCGGGAGTCCGAATTGACAATACAATCGGCACCATGATTTCTTGCCATGATATAGATTTGTGCAAACAATGCCGATAAAATCCACTGCCTAACATTGATTCGCACGTGATTAATTGCATGATTTGCACACCTCTTCTTTCTTAATCACGTTTCGTACCTCTGCATTCGATTGCAAATCGCGCTGCTAGGATATTAATCGTGAAAAGTAGAACTCAGCGTGTTGAAGTTAATGTCTTGTATTCTGTTATCCAAGAGATTATGAGACGATTTCGAAAAGCCCCTTGACGACTGCCGGAGGCGTTTTATGTTCAATCATAGAAGGGTTTATATGGGAAAACTAAATATTTTAGGCTATGTAGGCAATTTTATATTTTGTGTCATGTAGGGTTTCATTATATATATTTATGCTCCGTTCATTTAGCGGAAAATATTCTTCCGGAAAATATTTTCTGGGTTTTCCGGTGTTTGGGGGGCAGAAAACGTTTTCCGTCAGAAAACATTCTCCTTCCTCCCCTCACAAAATAGCTTAAGTTTATGAAAAATGACTTCTGCTTCTGAAAAGCATAAATCATTTTCCGCTAAACTCCTCCTTCCCCCCTCCGGTCGCCGGACGCCGCCGCCGCCGCCACCGCTGCCGGCTACCGCTCATCGATGGCCGTTCATCCGCTGCTGCAGCCGCCCGTCGCCGGTCGTCAGCCTCCGTCGCCGCCGGTCGCCATCCGCCACCGCCGCCGGCCGCAGCCGCTGGTCGCTAGCCGCAGCTGCCGATCGCAGCCGCCGGTCGCCGACCGCCGCTCGTCGGTGGCCGCTCGTCCGCCGCCGCTGCCGGTTGTCGCCACCACCGCCAGCAAAAAATATTTTCCGAAATTTTTTCTTATTAGTTGCCAAACACCGGAAAATTATGTTCCGGGAAAACATTTTTCGGGAAAATGACTTCCGGGAAAACCTTTTCTAAAAATACAATATTTTCCGCCAAACGAACGGAGTCTTAAAGTGAAACGGTTCTCTAGAATAGAGACAGGATGTGAGAAAGAGTAGCTGTACACTTTTCTACGTTATTAGTGAAACAGATCTCTTTTCCCCGTGGACATAGGTAGACGAAACATCTCCCCTGCTGAACCACGTAAATTTTTATGTTGTGCGAATTTTCATTACTTTCTTGTATCGTTGATAGGATCGAATTTAGATATTCGACACGGTGCACATGCGAATGCAAGGACAAAGGAAAGTTCTCATCTCCGTGCTTATCTCACGCCACTCTAATCTCAACAATCTTTCTTGTTATGAAGAAAGTAGGACAATTGTAGCCGAGTCCCGCGTCAGATGAGAGCGTGCGAGAGCGAGGTACTTCTGTTCCGCCAATACAAAACATCGACGAAACTTCCCTTTTGGCCTGCCGAGAGCTCTGTATACACTCGCATCACTGTCTTGTCATAAAGAAAGCAGGGTTATCGTAGCCAAGTCTCACATCAGGCGAGAGCGTGCGAGAGGCACTCTCTGATTCCAACTATACGAAGCACCGTCTAAACTTCCCTTTTGGCCTGCCGAGGGCTCCGTATTCACTCGCAACTCCATCTCCACCGTGGGTGAAATTGGAGCTGAGGACACCGAGGGATCAACTGAACATGTCTAAACCAATGTCGAGGGAAATGGGCGGAGATCTTTTGATCGGTTGCTCAAATGAAAAGATAGAGAGAGCGAGGCGAAGACAAAAAGTGGGCCTGCCCTGTCGTCGCATGTAACATCATGCTAAAGGGTTGAAAGTCCATTGCAGTCCGAGGAGGCATGGGAGGGAGGGAGAGAGGGAGAGAGAGAGAGGTTGACATGCTGGTGAGAAGGGCATTGATTGGTGGACGTGGGGGCGTTATCCTCATCTTTTTCGCCCTGATCTCTTTGGAACGGCTCACTTCCCGCGCTCACAATCACATCACATCAAGATCAAGATCATAGGACGTGCTCAGAAAACGGTGTGTCAAGAACGCATGGGCTCGAGGCTTGGCTTCAAGTGACCACCACAGCTGTTGAAGAGTGCTATGTCAAACAGCTCACAACAAGAGAGGTTGGCACGTGCGACCTCAGAAGAGTCGTTACTTTTTGGTGAAAAGGAAAAATGTTACATTTTTTTTTTTTTCGCTAAATAGGAAAAATGTTACATTGTGCTTTGCACATGTATCGGCTCAAATTGACAGGGGCATCGGGTGGACAGTTCGGGAGAAGTTTGGCATCTTCAAATTCGATTAAAATGACAGTTGTGGGGAGCACAACTTTGATACCAACCTTGTGAAGTGAATTTGGGTATCTTCTAGTTTTTGAATTTACTTGATTATAACAATCGAGGACATTTAGGGTGGTCTCTGAAGAAGTAAATTTCTCGAAGAATGTAAGATTTTGTGAAACCATTTTACTAAATATTCTAGATGCTTAAATGTTAGATGATGACGTGATTTACTATATAAACTATCCTTCATTACAATAGAAAGGTGGGTCGACCCTCATGCGATGGAGGCAAGGCCAGAGGCCCTTGAGGTGGCCAGACAATGGTCGCCAGCCCGTCTGGACGCTTCCAAAGGTCCGACAACTATGCTAGCGTAATCAGTACAGCAAACCGCCATCTTCAACACTCGGACTTTGCTTTCTCGCTCCGATTTTTTTATTTATTTATGTTTGGATTTCTTCTTTAATAATTTTCAGTTTCCATTTTATTGTCTCCAAAAGTACAATAGAATGCCATTTTTTCTTTAAAAAAAACAGATGTGGTGGCCACACCAACACCTCCATCTTTGATAAAGCAATAAAAATACCACATCAAAATTCTCCGTCGCTCAAATCGGACGAAGTTGACCGAGTAATTCGATCGCACAAATTCGATAAGTTTAAGGACGTAATTGCACCATTTGAAAATTTTAAGACTCAATCGCATTTTTCAAATAAATTTTAATACTTCCAATCTACTTATCCCGATTTTTTTTTATCGGATGGTGCCCCATTTTCGAAAGAGAAAATGATGCATCTACACCAAGCTTACTTACCACTCTCGGACACGACGAGGCTTATCTTATCTTCAACCAAAAAAGTGGAGATGTGATCACACTATTGCTTTCACTTACCTTATACATAAATTTTATAATTTGCATCTCCCACGTAACTTTAGTAGTCAGATCAAATCCATCACGTGAAAAATACGGTACGACTTTGGATAAATAACTTGAAAAAATTAAATAATACAACTTATAAATAAAGGAGTGGTTAATTCGGTTACTTCTTCAGCACATGCATATATAGTCACGTTGGGCAATACTGTGCCTTTTCTGCCTGCAAATACTGTGCCCTTTCCGCCTACCACTGGATTGACTATCTAACAGCCATTAATTTTCCCATCATCTAATGTTCTATTTTAATCGGAATCATTTAGGGTGGGTCAGTTTCAAAGTGGGTTAATTCGGGAACTGGATAACAATGGTTAGTTCCCAGTTTTTGGAATCGAGAACCGGCCCATCGGGTTTTGCGACCGGTGGTGATATCTTTCTCTCTTTTTTCGCCCTATTCTTTGCAATATTAGTATAAAGTCTCATTCTTTAGTGTTTTGGATCTTTGATCAAATAAAAATCTTGGTGGAAAGATGCCCAAGGTGTGATAAAATATGATCGAGTATTATTAACTGGCTAATAAAAAAAATGTATCGGCCCAGTCTGGATGGTTTGGTCCATGCTTGAAAAGGGGAATCGGACAACAATCACCTGTTCCAAATTTTAAGAACAGCTGCTCAGAACCAGCCAATTCGGTTCAATTCTCAATTCAGTCCAGTTCCACCCCTAGGATCATTGTTCCGAGAAATGATTATAAAAATTTGCAGTTTTTTTACAAATGCACAACAAATACCCGAATGATATTACTTTCCGTAATTTATCTTCCTCCCTCGAACTACTCCAAACGAAAGGGCCAACGATTTTCGATACAAGGACAATACACAGCTCAAACTCGATAAAATATGATGAGTAAATCTAAATTTCACGCAACAACAGCATGATCGATTCAACCTTGACACGACTTGTGGGGTTTCAACTTATTTGTGATGGAAGATGATTCGTCGTCGATATCTTACTATGTTTTTCTTTACATGGATCACATGAATTTACATGCATGAAGACATCTTCCATGGATCTTAAAAAAAGGGAGGAGGCTGTATTTTAACTGTAATTGATTTATTTTCGTCAGCATGTCTTGCGTAGAATTCTGAGTTTTCTTTCCCACGTCAACCATATAAAAGCGCCTCTATCTCAGTTAACGCAATGTCAGGACAGAGAGATCTGAGTCTTTACTCTCTCTGAAACCCAGAGAGAAGGTTTTCAAGAGGGAAGAAAAGGAACAAGATAAGCTGAAAAGAACCACAGAGAGAGAGAGAGAGAGAGAGAGAGAGATCTAAGAAGATGCTTCCGAGAAGCACGTCCGCTCCCATCCTCAAGCCGTCATCATGCATTCATCAGACATCGTCTGAACACGAACTGACCTTTCGGATCCCAACAAGCCGACCCTTTTCCCTGAATCTCTCCCCCTCCTCTGCTTTGTCAGACACGGAGAGGAAGAAGAAGATATCGATGACGTCATCGGAGAAGGATATGAGAGAGTTGCTCAAGCCAAAGAAGAGACTTTCCTCAAAAGGGTCCTCTTTAATTCTGATACAGGAGCCAAGAGATGGAGAAGAAGAAGAAGAGGAGGACAAATACGGCGAGGATCAGGCTTGCGCCGAGAAGTCGCCGTTTTGGAGCATGTGGAGCTGTTCTGGGTTGAGTGAGGCACTGGTGGATAAAAAGTGCAATGTTCTGGTGGGTGGTGGCATGGGGAGCGGTGATGGCGGTGGCGGAGGTGGGGATGGGGGGAGAGACGGGTGTGGAGGTTGGGGGCTAGGGAGTGAGAGCCTGGATGGGTACTATCAGAGGATGATCAAAGCTCATCCTGGTGATGCTCTTCTTCTAGGCAATTATGCAAGGTTCTTGAAAGAGGTACTAATTCTTTTAATCTCTATAGAGGGCTTGCATAATAATTAATAATATGTTAATATTGAGTTAATTGCATCGTGTTCTTTGTGAGTTTCGTGTCAAATTAGCTTGTTGATTTAGATATCATCTTTGGTATGAATTTTTCTTTTTAGGTACAGGGCGATGCGGAGAAAGCTGAGGAGTACTGTGAAAGAGCAATAATAGCCCAAAGGAGTGATGAGCCAACAGATGGTGATGGTGATGGTGATGGTGATGTTTTATCTCTTTACGGGGATTTGATATGGACTACACACAAAGATGGCCATCGTGCTCAAAGCTATTTCGATCAAGCTGTTCAATCTGCTCCCGGCGACTGGTAAATCTGTATTTTCATACTCTGTTACACTGATCCCCAAAATTTGTTCTCAAAACATTCTTACCATGTTGTCTCAAATACTAATGACGTGTTTTTCGGTATTCTGGTTGCAGCTATGTTCTTGCCTCATATGCTCGTTTCCTGTGGGATGCTGGAGAAGAAGAAGATGATATTGGTGATCGTGATCGTGATCGTGATCATGAGGCAGAGGAAGAACAAGGATTTAAGACTAGTGAAACTTGCGTATCTAATTCCTCAACTGATCACCCTCATACTATCTCGAATCTAACTGCTGCTTAAAGAGCCATTAGAACTCTTCTAAATTTCTATTATTCAGCAGCCCTCTCTTTCACCTATCCCAACATGCTTGTAAAAGTCTTCCAGATTGGAAGGTTTCCAAAAGAAAATTTGTGTGGAAGGCTTTTCTGGATAAAAGTTCTCAAGGAAAATGCTTTTTCTTGGTTTAATCTGGTTAAGAAATGGTGGAAACAATGAAAAAGAATCTCCTAAGGATAAGCCTACCCTTGCATGTTCTTTCATGGAAGCATTAGATAATATCTCAGAGTAACATGTCTCCTTTGATAGTTTTTTTTTTTTTTTTGGTAAAGGTGTCTCCTTTGATAGTTCAAGCCAAAAGGAAAGAATAAACCAAAAAAGAGAAAAGGAGGCAGCGAGAGACCCCTTTTTTGTTCCCCTTCTCCTGTCTTGCACCGTGGTTCACTCTTCTTTTCTCAATTAAGTACTCAAATTTTCATTGAGGTTTGTTGTGACCTGTTCCTCTTGAATTTCCTGAGGAAATATTCTTTACTTTAAAGAGAACAAAGAGAAAGAGCCAAGCATGCTTCAACTGACCCTAATGCATGGTTTTAGCTAACTCCAGACAACATGATTTAATTAAGAAAAAAATGGCCTATTAACAACTGAGAAAAAAATGGATGGGCAATATCAACCGTATGCATAAAAAGAGAGAAATGAAACAATACATTCAGTTTCAAAAAAGCAGCTTCTGACACCCAAAGAAAATGGCAGCTTAGGTGAAATCTCCAAATTGCAAGCTACCATGTTCCTTGGTCAAGAATGGGAATAGGTGCAGAGGCAATTCTATATGTGGTTGCTGATTAGGTCTGTATAAGGGATAGGAGAGAAACATAACTCTTTTCCTAAGATGAGTTGAATTTTAACAAATTGACGTAGACTAGGAGGCATCCAGTGGGGTTTTGTCAATCAAGAAAGTGCCAAGTCACGAAACTTCTGTATGTTAAGTCATAGGTTCAGACATATATGAAGCTAATCCATTCTCTCCAAGCACCACAAAGAAAAGGAAAAGAATTGTCACAATGAATCCTATCCTTATAACTCTGAACAGCAAGAACCTATCAACAAGATATGCCACTGACCATAGCAACAGAGGTTACATGAAAAACCGATATAGAACCTCTTATTGAATGGCATAGAGTGGAGTTCACTATTCCATATTGGCAAGAAACTAGTAAAGTTTATTGTTCAATTTTCACCTATTAGCAAGCACCTTTTTATTTTCATTTTCACTATATAAGGATTTCAGCACTTCAAATGAGCCTTTAGTGTGCCCCTCAAAGCAAACCTTTTCACATGATTTCAGTTACAACAAAAACAAGCATTAGCATGTAATGACCAACTCACATAACCAAGACATTGTCGCATTGCATATACATCTTATTTAATTGACAGACAGAGCTGGACAAGAAAAATGCTTCAAAAAAAAAAAATATTCAGCTGACATTGTAGTGACCATTGTCCCAAAAATTTATCAGACTAGCAATGACAGTAACAAATAGAAAATACTACAGTAGTATAAATTGGCACAAAAGGTGTAACATAGTGACTTAAGAAAAAAGTAGGGCCTAGTGAAGATTCTATCAAGGAGAAGCAATCTTTAGAAGCACAGACGAAGCAACCCAAGTCTGCTGTGAACACAAAGGCGTGATCTTCGGTAAAAGAAAATTCTCCACCTGTTCTTACAGTACAATTTGATTCTCATACCTCTCTTACTTTTGTCCGCACCAATTCTACATTGTGACTCCCATGTCTCAGAATCTATGGTTCCTCCACAAAGATGGGCTATGGTTGCTCCTGGACCGGCGGCACAGTTTCTGAGTGAACATGCAGTGCGTTTAATTCGGCGGTGGGAATTGCCTCCTGCTCTTGATTGGCAGCAGCAGCTTCACACATCTCAGTTAAAGTGTCAAGCTTTTCCTCCATTCTTGTGCTTGACAAGTTCATTCCTTCCACATCTTTTGTTTTCACAGTTTTAGCCATCCCACCTGACGAAGTGGTCTTTTCAGAAGGCAGTTTAGGAAGTGACTTTCTAAGCGGCCTCTTAGAATTTGCAGGAGAAGGTCCTTTGGCAAGGTTGTTGCGAGACGCCTTCTCATCCAGGCTCAAGCGGCCCGACCACCGGCTTGCACCACCATTGTCTTCAGATTCATCCGTGTTGGAGGTCTTCCTTCGACCGAGCTTGGGAGACTTGGCTCTTGTTGGTGGTATCTGAATCATTTTGCAATATTGAGAGTTGAATGGATGGGTGATGAAATATATTGCAGCTAACAAAATGACTGCAGCACATACTATAAAAATGTGACAATCGGAGAAAATTATGATTAAGTAGCATCATGATGCAAATGCTTTGCTAGGGAAGATGGGGAAGGGGGGAAATGAGAGGTGGGATGAGAAGATGGATCGCAAATGGGAAAAAGAAAAAAACATCCAACACTGAAGGATGTAGCACATGAAGACAAAAGACGCCCACCACTCAACAGGAAATGTATTTCGCAACGAAGAGAGCCAGTGATAAATGTTTTGGCACTTGTAACAACAACAAAAGAAATGCTTCTACCTCCCAGCATTCATGAGAAAAGGGAGAAAAGGAAACCTTCTTTAGTTCTGCCTTTGCTGGAGGAGGTTCTTGATAGAAGGTCGGCATTGGTGTAGCTTTAAATGTCAAACTCTTCCTGAGCATCTTAATTTCGGCTTCTTGAGTTTCCTAAAAGAAGAAACAAGACACAACCTCAAACAAAGTGATTCTATAAGAAACTTAAATATCAACATTCCATAACAACTGCTAACAATCACAATTATGACCTTGGACTTTTCTTGCAATGTAGTCCTCTCAACTTCCTTAGCGTGAATCTTCTCCTCAAGCTTAGTATAGAACTGCCAAAGGTCATGATTGAAAAACTATATCGATTGCGCAGATCTTGCTGGAGTAAACCACAGAAAATGCTCATAAGGTTCACGATCAGAAACAAACCTCTTTTCGTTTCTCAGCCCGTTGATCACAATTAAAACTGAACCCGTAGTTTGGAAGTGCACCAACTCTGCGTGGTTTTGAATCTCCTGCAGTAGGACTTCTATCATATAGTCAAGGTTAAACAGATTTGAAAACTGTCTGTATGTTCTGACCGCTTGGAAAAATTTCAGATGACCTCATACTACTGCTTCGGAAAATTTATATATCCAGTGATAAAAAGGATACGAAGAAGATTGAGCATCGGCCTCTGGTTTATCAAGAGATCCTTTTTTCAAGGGCTTAAATTTTGTCTTCTCTCTGCACATACAGCAGACCACCTTTCAGAAGAAGCTCAAGAATACGACTCCCATGATTTGACAGAAAACAAGGAAATCCAGTTCTACATTAAAAAGAAACGAAACCATTGGCAAAAACTGGTAACCATCCAAGAATTTTTATAACGATAACAACATAAGCACCACAAGTTCACGAATGGTTAACTACTCTGCTACACTAGAAACAAAACTGTACAGGCTAGATAGACCTACGTAAAGCCTTCTGAGGATGCTGCATCAGATTTTCCACCATGCTGTCGGAAGCAGAAAAACAGTAAAAGATAAAGATAAGGCCAAAAAAACAATGACATGAATGACTGAGGACCATGACATTGGAATGTAGAAGCACAGAAAAGGAAAAAAAATGGCATATCACGACAACAATGAGAATTACCTTTGATTGAGTTTCTCTCTCATTAAATGATCTACTTACAGCAGGTTGTTTTGTCCGTGAACTCACGCCAACAGCTTCCACATTCTTTCCATCCTTACTCTTCCTTGCCCCGATTGTTGAAGCAACTTTGGTATTTGAGAGCTTCCCATTGCTTTTCTTGCCTTCAATCTTCTGAGGTCCAGAATTTTTCAACTTATCCCCAGTAACTGCTTCACCATCCTGTGAGGTCACACAGAGATGCGTTTTAGAATGAAATATTAAGTTGTATATTGAAGAATCTTAAGCTTATGGGACTAGTCCACCATATGGGTTTTTGATCCATCAATCTCTCTAGCACAGCCAGTAGAAAAATTCTTGTCATTGCCACTGCTATCCAACTTAAACTCGTGTAAGTTTGCCTCTACTGCGACAAGATCTGCAGTTTCTGCAACGACATTGGTATTGCTCACAGCAATAGCATCCTCTCCATTGTTCAAAAATTGCCCATGCGTGCCATTTTGATAAGCTGACTCAAACCCATTGGAAGGCATGACATCCTCGTAATCCATTGGTTATATACTCTAAGGACAACAGAACATGAAAATGTGAGCTCATATGTCAAGTGGATTCTCAAACAAATGAAAATAATTGATCCTTGAATAGATAATAAGCAATAAACACTCCCAGAAATAAGTAAAACACCACCCTACTGGAACATTGAGTGGAAATTCAGCAGAATAAAAGCACGGAAGTATTGCCACTAAACTGACTATATGTTCAAACTTCCAACTTACGTATGACACAGAATATTAGAAATTAACCATAAACACCAGAAAGCAAGAAGTGAGATAATGCAATTGCACATCCGTCAAAGAATGTCTTTGATTAAGTACCCATTAAACATGACAAACTGTCGAACCTAGAGTACAAAAAAATCTACATCGCGAGAAACTCCGATTAACACTTCTACTAGGTAGAATGATTTATATCATTCGAGTTTCCCAACTCTTACTTTCTTTCAACACTCCGTTGCTTTTTGTTCATCGAACAGCAAAAAGCAAACACCGAGATGTGATTCTGTATGCACTTCGTGAGTTCTCTGAGCAGCTGAAAGCACATTACATGACCACTAGCCAACACCCACAAAACCAAATCGCAAGCTAACCCCAGAAAATTGGGGGTTATCAGCACAGAAGAAGTACAAAAACACAACCTCAAAAAGAGGACTTGAACTAAAAAGCACAAAATACCAGATCTTTTCCACTCAAATCACCGAAAAAAGCTCTCTTTGACAAAACCCACTAAAGATTGAACCGGAAAACCTCAAAAAACACAAAACGGGCACATTTCCGAGGATCACTTCCAATCATTCCGCATTGATCTTCTCTCAACAACACGCAGCCCCCCGAAAATGCGACACCCACTAACGAAGTGAACCCGGAGAAGCAGATGAACACTTCAAGAATCGTTGGAGCCGACGCTTCAAATGTCAAATCACAGACCAACCCAAGAACATTTTCTTGGAAAACCCAAGAAAAGAAAAGAAAAGGAAAGAGAAAAGAGACAAACCAAAGACGGAAATCTTCCTCAGTACCTTTTAATGAGCGTGCGGATAATCAAGACTCCATTAGAGCTGTGTTAACGGATTGAGTAATAGGGTGGGAGATTTGCAGAGGAACAGGAAAAATACAGAGAGGGATCTGTAGGAAGAGCCAGGAGCTAGGCGGACGGATGACCGACGGGATCGGAGGATCCGAATACTCGACACAGAGACCAATATGACTGATTTAAGAATAAAAATCGGATTTTTTTTTTTATGAAACAGTTGCTGTACGCAATACACAGCCCAACCCACACGAGTACGTCAGTACAAACCCATAACAAGGTCATCAAATCTTGTTTTTCTTCGCTGTAAAAAAAAACTAATTTTAGTGTAAAGAGGAAGTTCATTTTGGACTAGTTAGTCAATTAAATTCAGATAAACGACACAAAAATAAATTTTAAGTGAATTGTTTTCAGATGCTGAAAATTTCTTTTGTCACATGACTTAGATTGATCTTGTAAATTGATTTTAACGTATATTATATAATTAATTTTAGGGTTAATATTACGAAAAATCCCAAATTGGTATACCTGTGATAAATTTACCAAAAATTATTTTTTTGACCACAAAAAACCCTAAACTGGTATACCTGTGATTATTTCACCTCGAATTATTTTTTTTTACCATCAAAAACCCCACACTGGTATACATGTGACAATTTTACACATGAACTAATTTTTTAACCACAAAAAATCCCAAATTGGTACACTTGTAACAAATTTACCCTCCGTTAATTTCTGTTAAATTTTACTGTCAAATTGCTAAGTTTAATGATACGTGGTAATTGACATGTATACCGATTTTAGGTTTTAGCCCTCTATTTGTCACAAGTTTATCAATTTGTGATTTTTTGTGATATTAATATAATTTAACGGACACTAACATATGGTAAATTTATCACAAATGTACCAGTTTGGAGTTTTTAGTGGTCAAAAAATTAATTCGGAGGTAAAATTGTTACAGGTGTATCAATGTGGGGTTTTTGGTGGTCAAAGAAATAGTTCGAGGTAAAATTGACACAAATATACCGGTTTTGGGTTTTTTGTGATTAAAAAAATAGTTTAGGATAAATTTATCACAGATGTACCAGTTTGGGGTTTTTTGTGGTCAAAAAAATAGTTCGGGGTAAAATTATCACAAGTGTACCAATTTAAGGTTTTTCGTGGTATTAACCCTTAATTCTATTAAAGAATGTGAATACCATAGAATGATATGGTTTTTATAATAGAGTTAAATTCGACAAGTGGGATTGAACGAGGTTTGAGTTTGGTTTGCGATTTGTCGAGACTTTCGGTAGGAGATGGGTTGTCTTAAAATCAAGATAAGTTTTGTTAATTGTTTTCAACATCTGCTATATCATTCTTTTTTGTGATGGATTATGGACATTGGACAACGTTTTATGTTCTATAGTCGAAATAAACGTGTTGAATAAAATTTGACAATTTGGGATCCAAGCATTGTTTTTGTCCAGACTTCGGTTCAAGACAGGCTGTCGAAAAAATCGAGATTAATTTTATAAATTGTTTTTTAGAGAAAAAACCACTAAAAACCCCAAACTTTGCCATCTGTGACACATTTACCCCGAACTTTTTTTTGTGACACCAAAAATCTTAAATTATACTATTTGTGACACATTTACCCTATTGTACTTTAGTCCATGGACATTTTTGTCTTTTTTGCACTTTAGTCCATGGACATTTTTGTTTTTTTTGCTTTTTTTTTTCCTTTTCGGGGCGGCCCTCGCCGGCGTCGGGCAAGCGCCGCCTCGCCTAGGCGAGTGAGGGTGGCTCTCGCCCGACTCAAGCGAGAGCGAGCCTAGCTGGCATCGGTAGACGGTCCCCTTTGCCTAAGTCGGGTGAGGGCAACCCTCTCCTAACGCCGGCGAGGGTCGCCCTCGCCTGAGTCGAGCGAGGGGCACCCTCGCTTGCCTAGGCGAGGGCCACCCTCGCTCGCCCAAACGAGGCCACCCTTGCCCGACGTCGGCGAGGGCCTCGCTGGAAAGGAAAAAAAAAAGCAAAAAAGACGAAAATGTCCAGAAACTAAAGTACAATTGGGTAAATGGGTTACAAATAGTATAGTTTGAAATTTTTGGTGTCATAAAAAAAGTTCGGGGTAAATATGTTACAAGTGACAAAGTTTGGAGTTTTTGGTGGTTTTTTCCCTTTGTTTTTAATATCTATCAAATTATTCTTTTTATGTTGGACTATGGATACAATAGAAAGATATAATTTCTACAATCAAACTAAATTTTTATTTGATGGCTAGGGTTCATCAGGAGTCAAGTGTGTTCGAAATTTGTCGGGCCTCAGTTCGGGGTAGGTTCTAAAAGAAAAAGGAGATGACACAATCTTTAACTGCATGGCACTATCCTTATGTTAATTAAATTTTGTTATGATTTTGTTTACATGTATTTATATAATTAACAAATGAAATACAATAAACTAGAGCAAATCAGATAAAGTAAAATTATTACTCCAAATATAAAGAAAAAGAAAAAAAAAATATGACCAAAGGTTAGTAGCCTTTTTCATTGTGGTTCAATTCCAAATTGTGAAAATCAAATTCCTAATGGTCTCATTTGTGCTGCAAGATTTTTGTGTAAAGTGGAATGGCTCATATAACTCAAATTAGAACAATAATCGATAATATTTATTTTGCAAAAGGCGAGGATTTCAACGTGCCAAATAAATAAATAAAAAAAAGGGTTGATCCTTACTATCGACCAAACGGTTGGATAAGTTTACATTGAATCTAATGAAAAATAATTCTCAACTTCTGCAAAATTGGCTTATGAAAACCATGCTACATCTTGTAGCATCTTGATGCTATTACCTATACATGGTCATTCTAGGAATTTATATTTGAACATATTTGGCAATTCTAGCTAAAGCTAAGGCTCTATTTGTTTCACAAAAGATTGATGAATAGAAAAGTATTTTCCTAAAAATAATCAATTGTATCGTTTAAAAAAATAAGAGAATGAAATTTTTTTCATTATCCACAAAAATGTTCAGATCTAAATTATTGTCATGAATGAAAATATTTTTCATTGACTAATTATTTCAACTAATATAAGAGATCATATGCTTTCTAAATTATTCACTTTTCGCGAAACGAATGGAGTCCAAGATAACGTCATGCAGAAAGCAAAGTAATACGATCAATAGCGGACCAAGAAATTAAGGCTAGAGAGAGGGGCAAGATCAACATTTTTCGCATATATATAAAAGAGTAAATTATTTTGAATTTGAAATTTTGTAACATAGGGGGGGACGGGGGCCACCACTAGTACCCCTAGGAGCGCCATTGCATATAATGTGTCTTGGCATCATATGTGGCATTTTGTATTTATCCGTGCTTTTCTATACTCTAATTTTCTGTACTCTAATTCAATGATCAATGAAAATATCATTGTTGTTATTGTTGTGAGCATTGGTACTAGGAAAAGAGATTATCGAAGATAATATTTTCAAATGCGTCTCTGGAACGCATGTTCGAACTGTATATACACAAGCCGTGCTGATGAACATGCGGGTCAACAACGTAAAACTTTGTGATAGATTGGTTCGATTTTCACATAATTATCCAACCTAACTATTTGCGAATATTATAGTCTCCGTTTCTTTATATATAATTATCGTCTTTCAATAAACCTTTTCATATCGAAAGACTAATCCCATAAATTAAAAATATTCTTGTCCAAAAAAATATAATCCCAACATTTTTTTAATAATAAATTTCGTTATTTCATTAATGCAGCTGGGCGTCCTTCGAATATTATTTTATTGCACATTTTTCATATATACTAATTGATTTGGGGAGAAGCAATTACGTTATCCTATTTTTTTTTTTTTATGTGGATGGCTTGACAAACTGACCAACAGAGCCAACGTCCAAAAAAAAAAAAAACTGACCAACAGAGGCTCAGCCTGTCGGGAGCCTAAAAACGACAACGTGTGTAGCGTTAAAATGCAACCGACACCGTATTTATCGGACCACAAAAAACCTCGAATGTTCCCAATTAATTTTACTTCGAACTATATTGCGTTATTATTTCCTTAAATAACCACGCACGTCTATTATTTATCCACAGTAAGATTATAAATTCATGAAAGAACGCATGCACATAAATTTGTTGAAAAATTACTTCTATTATTTATCTATAGTAAAGTTGTAAATTCATCGAAGGACGCGTACACATAAAATTTGGGAAAGATTACCATAAAAATCATAAACTTATTATACTTATATCAATTCAGTCCTAAACTTTTAAATTTAACCAATCCGGTCCTTAATTATTAAAATAATTTGCCAATTAAGTTATTTCGGTCAATTTTAGCCGAAAAATTATTAACGTGGATATCGAATGGTGTTGACATGGACAATTTTTTCATTTTTACTATTTTTTCTTTTCTTTCATGTTGGGCCTCTGGCCACTGGGCAAAGGCCCACAAGCCCTTGTCGGGCGTTGGCTATGGTTGCGGCCCTTGACCAGGCTCTAACCGACCATGAGCAAGTCAGTCCTAACCCAGATCTGAGAGAGGCATTTGCGGCTAGCGAGCTCGCCTGCCACAATGAAAAGAAAAGGAAAAGAAAAAAAGAAGAAAATGAAAAAAGAAGAAAAAAAAATTAAAAAGATACAAAAATTATTGTGTCAACGTCGATTGTGCCACGTAAAACAGTCTCGTTCACATTAGCGATTTCCAGCCAAAATTGGCTAGAATGACTCAATTGACAAATTGTCAAAAGGTTTAGGACTGAATTAGCCAAATTAAAATATTTGTGATTGAATTAGTAAAAATGCAATATGTTTATATTTTTTAAAAAATAATTTACCCCATTAATTTGCATTAATGTTTTCTTATTTGTTTCTATGTTCAAGACATATAAATACATTGTATATATTTTCTCGTAAATCTATAAATATCAAATTAGAGGAAAATAATAAAAAAAGTTAATTGTAAAAAGACCCTAGAATATATCCACATTTATTCCCCAATGGTCCACAGCGCGACTATTGAAAGCCCCCCCCCCCATTAACCAAAGGGCAATAATAGACGGGTAAGCACAGTGGCAATAAGTTGGGCAATCCTTGTCTCTCTTGTCATCCAACCTGTCTCTATACTTATTCTATGGTGGCTTTAGCTTATCGCGAAGGCAATTTAGCTTAGTCTATTAAGCAAAGGAAAAGATCTCCGGTAGTCCACGCGATATCCCGATTCTAGTCAAAATAATCACGATTAAGATAGCACCCCGATTCGATTTTGCCTGAGCCTTCTGTATGATGACGGCGAGCGAAATATTTGAAATTAAGGAATTCTATGGTGCGGGATAATGCGTTTGGCAGGTTGAGAATGCTACGTGAGAGCGACGCCAGGAAAAATAAAATTGAGTTTAGGTAAGATTATTTTAAATCAGAATGCAAGTTTTTGATTAGATGCGTGTCATGGAAATGATGGGTCATATGGTATTGCAAAGTAACTGAATAAGCATTGGTGATTGATTAAGATACCGCATGGTATTCAATTCCGCTGTTCCTTTTTGATCTCGCCTCGCAAGGACATTCTGCAGCAGTTTGCACGTGCGGTGCCGCTCCTTCCCGAAGCCTGATTGGCTGAGAGCTTCGACCGTGGGGGCCCCAACACGTGGCGGTATTTGGATGTTTCTGTCGGTGGGACCCGGTGCATCCCATGTCCAGGTAAGCAAAAAATAAAATCTTTTAACTTGTCGGGAAAAAAAATGAATGAAATTATTATTTAGACTGCTTTAATTTACTTACTCGAGAAGATTAAACGAATCGATTATGCGGTGGCGGGGGCGAGGTCACCTGGCCTTGGCAGCCCTGGCTGTGGCGGCGGTAGCGACATAGGTCAGCCGAGTAAGATTGGGAAAATTATCAAAAAAGTTCAAAATCTATCGTATTTGTGCCAATTCAATCTTAAACATTTTAATCGTATTAATTGAGTCCTAAATCATTTGACAAATTATCAATTTAGTCATATTGGCAAATTTTAGCCGGATATTGCTGACGTAGGCGTAGAGGTCGACTGTCCTCTATGGCACGTCAGCCGTTTTATATGGCACAGTTAACGTTGACTTTGACAATTTTTATAATTCAAAAAAAATTAAATATTTTTTTATTTTCCTTCTTTCTTTGCCGGCCTTGAAGATTGGTGGAGGAAGAAGAAAAATTAAAAAAAAGAAAAAATAATTAAAAAATTTGTATTTTTACTTAAAATTGTAAAAATTGTCCACATCAGGGCCGGTCCTGTCACGTAGGACATTGGCATCCATCGTTAGCAATTTTCGGCCAAAATATTTTGGTCGGGGTGACAATAATTGATACTATTGAAAGGTTCAAGATTGAATTGGCACAAATGCTATAGTGCAATAAGTTCAGTACTTTTTGATAGTCTTCCCAATTTTTGACGGATATTTAAGAGCGATGCTCTTTCTCTCAAAATATAGATACATGGCATTTTCAACTACTCACTTTTCTCTTAACATGCAAATGCGGGTCGGGTCACACGGTGACCCGCTGAAGCCGGAAATTAAATCGTGACAAATTTGAAGTCCGGATTCCCGTGATACTCAAGAGCCTAGGAGAAAAAATAAAAGCGACGGTAATGATGGAGTTCAGCAACTTTCGTCGCACGGCGAACCATCGCATGATTCTTATCTACGAGCGAAAGCAATGGGAAGAAGCATTGGTTTCTATTCCTTTGAGAAAGAGATTGATGGAAGGAGACTATAGAGATTTCTGAGGGGAAGTGTCATTGTTGAGTAGAGAGGATGATCCCTTTGTCACTTTCATCGATCGACCTAATGAAATGTCACACCAACATCCTCTTCATTCTCTTTTACCCTTTTTCCGCTTGGTACCCGTTTTTTTCTATGGTTAGTCTATGGTTAATCTTTTTAACGGATCCGAGTTCGGGATCATCTCGACGGGGAAGCAGGTTAAGGGCGTCGATCTAAACCCTAAAATCACGACATCCAAGCCCCATCTGTTTCGTGGGAAACGAATGGTTCGGAAACTTTTTTCCCTATATATGATCAATTGTATCGCTTGAAATAATTAGTTAATGAAAAATGTTTCCATCGTCGACGATAATAATGTCTAAACATTTGTTAAATGATAAAAACGATCATTTTTAGGAAAATGTTTTTCAAAACATGCCTAAAATGAATGATTCAAAACATATTTTCTTATAAATGATCACTTACGCTTGCAAAAATGAATAAACGGAAATATTTTCACTGCTCACGAAAATAGCTAAATATAAATTATTGTTAATGATGAAATATTTTTTATTAATTTAATTATTTCGAGTGATAAAAGTGATTTTTTTAAGAAAACTTTTTCCGTGCCATTCACTTTCCGCCAAACAGACGGAACCCAGTCATCGAACTTCTTGAAGGGACTAGCATTTCTATCGCTTACTTCCTTTCGAGCCGGCATGTCATCTGTTTTTTCAAGACGGAATTCGAAAAGAAAAGAGAAATTGTAAAAGAAAAAAAAAACACATGATTTCCACAAGATGAGGAATCGGAATCATTTTACTAACAAGATTCTTTTATTTATTTATTTGTCTATTTTGTATTCTATGCTGTTTTTTTTCTAAGAGTATTCGACCGGACCGATAATAGGAACAACAGGAAACGTCCACGCGACTTGTGCTGAGGGTTTGAAACGAAGGTGTCGAAGGATAAGAAATTGGCATTGTGTTTCTTGTACGTATTATCACATGTGTTGGAAAAATGATACATTGAACAAGACAAGACTCGAAACAAAAAAAATTCTGGAAAAGTTTTATTATTTATATAAAGTAAAATATCACGAAAAACCCCAAACCGTTACACCTTTGATAAATTTATCCCAAACTAATTTTTTAACCACGAAAAATCCAAATTGATACACTTGTGACAAATTTACTCTTCTTTAGTTTCTATTAAATTTTACTGTTAAATTGCTAAATTAAATGACACATAACAGTTGATGGATGTACTAGTTATGGGGTTTTACACTCCGTTTGTCACAGGTGTACTGGTTTGTGATTTTTTTTATATTAATCCAATTTAAATTTGTTATAAATGTACAAGTTTAAGGTTTTTTGTGGTCAAAAAATTAGTTTTGGGTAAATATTTCACATGTGTACCAATTTAAAGTTTTTCGTAATATTAACCCTTTATATAATTAAATTTTTGATGTAAAGTGGCCCACATCACTTTTTAGTTTATTACTAGTGTTTTTTTCTCTCTTTCCTTTCAATATTAACCTGTAAAAATTTCGATCAACAATATTGAATTGAAAACACGAGTAAGTTGTTGCATTTTCTTGTTTAAAATGTAAAGTGTAAACATGCACAAAGTGATGAAATATACTTTCCTTGATGGCACCAAGCCAACTACCTAGTCTTAAATGTCATGCTTGAAGAAACCAATTAAATATAGGATTAATACCCTGAAAAATCCCAAACTAATATATTTATGATAAATTTACTCCAAAATTAATTTTTTGATCATAAAAAATCTTTAAACTGGTGCATCTGTAACAAATTTTTCCTGTTAATTTTTGTTAAATTTTATCGTCAAATTATTAATTTGGATGATACGGGGCAGATTGAGGTTTTATCCCTCCATTGGTCACAAGTTTACTATTTTGTGATTTTTCGTTGTATTAATTCAATTTAATGGAAGGTAAATTTATTGCCAGTATACCAGTTTGGAATTTTTAGTGGTTAAAAAATTAGTTTGGAGTAAATTTATCATCGATTTACCAGTTTGGGGTTTTTTGTGGTAAAAAAATTAGTTCGAGATAAATTTATTATAAATATATAAGTTTGGAGTTTTTTGTGGTATTAACTCATAGAGGAAGTAACACTTACTATAATGTTTTTTTTTCTAGCACTGCTCGATATTTTAAAAGGGCGATTCCCAGGAAATAGCGAAGACTTCTTAAAAGGGCGATTTTGTCTCTTTGGTAAATCTCGAAGGAAATAGTCATGTTAGGTGTGGAAATAGCCTCTCCAGAAAAGTTAATGTCAAAGACAGAATGTGACAATGCATGAGCTCCAATCAGTCCGGAGTTTTTGACCTGCAAATTACCAAAGTTGACCGTCTCTCTGTTTAATTCAATATGTCTCAGTTTCAACAGGATGTCCCATTCTTCCGCAACTTCATTTCTTTCATGTCAGACCATTTGATGTTTATTTCTTTACACTTGAATCTCAATCCACGTGGCGAATGTTTATCGACAATGGATCACATTGCCCTCACTTGACATCGTCTTGCGCTCTTGCCGAGTTTTTCGAGTGACTTCGGTCAGAATTAACGCGCTACAGTGATGGTAATTTTTCTTTTTCTCGCATCAAGTGCTATCCCGACCTCGCTTTTCGCGTACTTACCGGTGCAATCGCAGGCATGTCCCGTTAATGATTGTTTGTAGGTATGAGTTTTGTTAGTGCTAACAAAAAGCAACACCACAAGTACTTTCTTGCTGTTGATCTTGTGACCCATTGAGGTGGGTCTTCCAGCAATTTAGAAGATCTTGCTGTACAATTTCCCTAAAGAAAAGTACTTTTATTTCCCCTTTGGTGAGCATCATCTTCATCAACAACAAAAGGGTAGATCAGAAATATCAATTATTCACAAGTAGGGGCCAAGATGGGAGAGTTTCTCCAGAAGTGACACCCAAACTTGTTAGGTGTCATCCAGAAAACTGTTCTAAAAGATCATTCAATCAGTGAAAGTTGGGAATCCCCACAAAACATAAAGAAAATGCTAATATGGGGGGCCTGTTTTGGCCCATTGATGTCTCGGAAATATCTGGGGAGATGAAAATGTGTAATTTGGTTCTTTTTCAGGCAATAAAATGTTTTCTATCCACAAAAAAAAAGGGGGAAAAGATACGTTAAAAAATGGAGGTACAGTACAGCAGTCATTAATGTATGTAGACAATATGTCCAGGCATTGTTCTTACAATGTGACAAAATCCTGTTTGATACACCTAATAAGACTTAAGAAAAGCCTCCATGAACAAGCTTTGGGGCATAATCAGCTAAAAATTGAGACTGAACTGAAACAATTTTTTCTTGGTTTCATACAAAAATCTATTTGCGAAATCAATATACAGAATAACGTGACAAACTTTTACAGGGTCCTAAGCACGGCTCATTTTAATTATAATTCTATAAATATCGAAGTACATAATTTGTATGCTAAGTTATATGGCAAATTCGACATTTAAACAAACATGCCATATTCAACACCTGATAAGAGTTCGCTATATTCCTTAGTTTACCGATTTTGCATGCTAATTTTGACGTACTTAACTTTGATCTTTTCCTGAAAGACATTTCCTTTATGTGTATGTTCAAGAACCGATCAACCCTGTTCAAGTTTTCAGAGGGGAGTTGCAGTAGTATAATAACTCTTGATTCTTTTGGGTGATCCTTCATCAGGGCTAGGCTAGTGAACAGCTGAAACTTGTGACCGTCATTGGACACAGACAGACGCTCGACAGTAGGAAAATGTAACTGATCTCAGGGTGACTTGTGAAGGTGATTCACTAGACTACTTGATTGGGTATTCAGATCATCTAAACAATTCCGTGAGCTAGTCGAAATCGCATTGGTGATTAGCATGGGAACTGAAGGAGTAATTTCAAGCTAACCGGTAAGATTAAGAAGACCGACCATATTGAATCCCCATAAAACTTTCTGACAATCGAGAGACACTGAGTAAAAATGCTTTATTTTGATTTGATATAACTCATAAAATCTTCTAAGTCTTTTATCGCACACTTTGACGGTTGGTCGGGAACCCAAGAGCTGCATATCCTGAACATTAAGAGCATGCCTGGTTCATAGAGATCTCTCTTCCTCACCATTGCAATCTGATCGACCCTCGGTACAAGGGGAACTCAAACTTCTGCAGGCAAATCCCTGTAGACATCTTCAATGCAACGGTTATGCCTCTTTTATACTTCAAAGGACCCCCAAAATTTGCAGAGTCGATACACTTGTCGATGTCTTGAGCGACTGATGCAGCTCTTCCAATATTGTCTCTCAAGAGTTGGAATTAGCTCCAGTTGACCCTATGTGAAATGATACTGCTTTTACATTGAAAGCTGCAATTTTGAGCCTCCAGAGTGGTTCCTTCACCCGGAGATGTACCATTTCTGTTTTCATATTCTACTTGCTGGCACGGAAACGTGGTATAATCTGGATAGCCGTGTAAGCTCAAAGACCATGCACGCTCTAGCCATGTAATTTGGCTCAATGCGTCAAATGTCATAGTTGAATCATCAAATAGTTGTGCTTGAATTTCTGAAAGCCCTTGCTACACACGGCAAGGAGAAAAAACTGTGATCATACTTCCCTGCAGAAAAATTCCCGAGGAAGTACAACTTGCTGTTACCTTGGACCTGAAAGCTGAACTGCTGAAGGATTTGCGTCGCTATGGTCTTCTGGCTTGAAAAAGCTCGGAAAGAATCGACAACCTCGTGGGGAAGAAGTCAGCAGCTGAGGAACAGGACAGACACCTTCAAGCATTTGGACGACTTTGAACATCGACGGTCTCAGGTTCATAACTTTTTGTATGCACCATGATGCAACTTTAATAGGAGTAGAAACCGTCTCGTCTCTTTCGTCGATCTCAAGACCTGGATCAAGCATCTTTCTCAGCTTCCCTTCTTCCATCATCTTGAAAGCATGAGAGGGGGAAACAGGATTTCTCTGATGTTTCCTCGGGGTTGTAGTTCCTTCTTCCGCCGAGTTCTCAAACAGAACCTTCCCATAACTGTACACATCGCTCTTCTCAGATATGGCACAGTTGATTATCCACTCCGGCTCAAGATAACCTCTCATGCCTGAGTGTCATAACAACACGACCCTGCTCTTGTCATAAGCTTAGCCAATCCGAAATCCGATACTTTGGCATGAAATTTTTCATCAAAAGAACGTTTTCTGGCTTTATACTGCAGTGAACAATCTTTGCATCACATTCTTCGTGTAAGTAGGCCAGTCCTTTCGCTGATCCTATTGCAATTTTATATCATGTTCCCCTATCTAACATGCCTTCCTTGTCTCTCTTAAAGAGACATTTATGGAGAGACCCGTTCGCCATGTACTCGTATGGTAGAAGCCAGTGAGTTCCTTCCTCGCAAAAGCCCTTCAGCCTGACCAAGTGGCGATGACGGAAGCTTCCGATGCTGCGTACTACAGCTTGAAACTCTTTCTTTCCCTGACCGATGCTGTCCAATTTCTTCACAGCCAATCTCGTCCCATCTGGTAGGTAACCTCGGTACACCGAGCCGAACCTGCCTTGCCCTAGTTTCATGGAAAAGTTATTAGTCGCGTCTTGAAGCTCTTTATAGCTGAAACGAACTGGCATTCCCGATAAACTCTCAAGAAAGTTTTCCTTCTCTTCCTAAGTCTCTTGAGGAGCTTCGGGCAATTTCGGCTTTGCTTTGGAATATCTGAATCCAGCACGGGTCAGACCGAGAACAAGGAAGAACGTGGAAACAGAAAATTGGACAACATATAACAAACGTTTCTCGTCGCATCCGCTGTCTTGAGATTTCCCGCCATTCGTACCACCACCAGTGAACACCTTAATGTAAGAGACAAATCCAGAATTCTGATCAGAGCTCTGCAAGGCCCCAATATTGTCAAACAAGTAACAACCTCCAGAACTATTCTCATAGAATAACGCGAGATTTGAACAATTATTCAGGCAAGAGGTCTTGCATCCGTCAAGATCGGCATTCAGCGAGGGTGAGACAAACTTGAGTGCAAAGTATCCGATTCCCTCCCCCGCATTAACAAGATCAATAGAAGCCTTTGAGTGATTGCAAGGAGAGCCCAACCCCAAACCACAATTTGGATGAGAAGTGAGGGCTAAGAGACATCGACACTTGCTACCGTTACGACAGACTACATACGGGTCACAGGGGTCTGGCAAACTGCATGCATCATCACTTGGTATTTTCACGGGAGAAGCATTAGTCGATCCTTCACCGCTTGAGCTGGAGAATGAGATGATCCCGTCTTTCCCCAGGACAGCGATCCAAGTGGCATTAGCATTGGTATTATCCCAAAAGAGGAATTGCCACAGCATAGTCCTGTTCTCATCTTAGAATCTCCATGAATTCACGGCCATCGTGGCGGAGACTACGTGACCACCATTTTTGTTCTTCAATTTTCTGAGGTCCTTGCCCATTGACCAATACGGTTGAGGCGTTCTATAACCCGCAGAAAGGATCGTGTCACCAGATTTAATCTCGAGAGTGTAGGTCAAGTTCTTGAACCCGCGGCTCATGAGCCTCATCCCTTGCGTGAAATCTTGGTTCGATAAGAGCGTATCGGTAGGATGGTCGAAACTCTGCCAGACCACTGTACCGTCCTTCCCATGCAAAACCAGATTCCTAAATCCCGCAACTCTATTGCGGAAACTCCTTTGCCGCTCTTTTTAGTTGACCACACCGTGCTTCCTCCTTTCTGTAGAAATGCATTGCCATTCTCATGGAAGTCAAAAGTATCGGAATCCGTAACCCGGGTGTCCCCATTCGCGGTCCAGACTAAGGTGTTGTTGACATCGTCTCGCTCTTGCAGAGTTTTTCAAGTAACTTTGGCTAGAATTAACGCGCTTCAGTGATGGTGATCTTTCTTTTTCTCGCGTCAAGTGGCATCCCGACTCGCTTTTCACATACTTCCCGGTACAATCGCGAGAATGTCCCTTAATGATTGTTTCTAGGTGTGAGTTTTGTTAGTGCTAACAAAAAGCAGCGCCCCAAGTACTTTCTCGCTGTTGATCTTGTGACCCATTGAGGTGGGTCTTACAGCAATTTAGGAGATCTTGTTGCGCAATTTCCTGAAAGAAAAGTACTTTCATTTCCCTTTTGCTTAGTATCATCTTCATCAACAGCAAAAGGGTAGATCAGAAATATTAATTAATCACAAGTTGGGGCCGACTTGAGAGACTTTCTCTTGAAGCGACACCCTAACTTGTTAGGTGTTATCCAGAAAACTGTTCTCAAGATCATGCAATCGGTGACAGGTAAGAATCCCCACAAAACATAAAGAAAATGCTACTGTGGGGGGCCTGTTTTGGCCCATTGATTTCTCAAAAATATCCGGGGAGATAAAAAATAAAGTGTTATTTGGTTCTTTTTCAAGCAATAAAATGTTTTCTATCCACAAATAAAAAAGGTGGATACAATACAGCAGTCATTGATGTATATAGACAATGCATCCATGAATTATTCTTATCAAGAAGCAAAGCAATCTGACAATCCAGTGTGATACAACTAAGAGTACTTAATAACCACTTCCCATCTCAAGCTCTGCGGCATAAAGAGATAGAAACTGGGGCTGATGCTGAAACAACTCCTTTTTCTGTCTTATGTATAGACATATTTTGCTTGCTATACTAAAACTGATTTACAAAATCCATATACTAGATAATATAATAGACTTTTGAGGGGTCTTAAGCGCGACTCACTTACTTAAATGCTACGTCTAGAAGTATGAAATACATAATTGGTTTGCTAAATTATATGACAGACTTGATATTTAGACAAATGAGCCATATTCAACACTTAATAAGAGTTCGCTGCATCTCTTAGTATACCAATTTTAAATACCAATCTTGAAATACCTAACTTTACTTTGGCTTGGTTTGACCACTCCAACCGAAGGTGAGTAGTACAGTAATGGACTGGATCGACTAAGAAAGCAAAATTTGTGCAAATACAGTATGAGAAAGAGTAAGAAATGATTGGATCTGCTAATCTCCCGACCTCTATATTCCACTTGAGGAAAGATTATACAAAGTCTTCCAAGCTTGCTCATGAATAGGGGGAAATTACCAAAAAAGTTCGAAACCTATTGTACTTGTGCTAATTTATTCCTAAACCTTTCAATTTGATCAATTTAGTCGTAAACCTTTTAATAATTTGCCAATGTAGTTCATCTGGTCAATTTTAATTAGAAATTGTTGACGTAGATGTTGGTCATCCTATGTGGCACAACCAGCACTAACATAAACAATTTTTGCAATTTTTAAAATGTTGTTTGAATTTTTTTATAATTTTTTGTTTTCTTTTTCTGTTTCCCTTCTTCCTCCGCCGATTGTCGGGCCTCTTGGATGGCCAGTGAGGTTCTCCCTTGCATGGGCGAGGTTGTTTGAAGTTGGCGAGGCCGACCTTCGCTGGCCTCTGGCGAGGGGCGGCCTCTGGCGAGAGGCGGCCTCTGTCATGCCTTGCCTAAAGCTCACGAGGTCAACCCTTGCTGGCCTCTAATGATCTAACGAGGTCGACCCTTGCCGGCTCTTGCCTGTGGTCGGTTGCCGACCATTGCGGAGGCTGGCGACCGTCGGAGGAAGAAGGAAAAGAAAAGAAAAGAATAAAAAAACAAAAAATTCAAAAAAATTTGAAAAATATTTTGAAGAAATTGTAAAAATTGTTCACATAAGCGATTTCAAACCAAAATTGGCTAAATTGAAAGTTTAGTACTAAATTAGCATTAATGCAATATGTTTATAATTTTTTTTTGATAATTATCCCATAGAGTAGTAGGCAAGTGAAGTAGCACTTACGGCCACTCTTTGGTCAAGGAAGAATCCTGCTTAAAAAGTGCTTGATGGACAGAGTAGAAACTTGAAAAACTAGTCCATTTGAAGGGCTTACCACTTTTCAATGAGATTCCCTCGTGAATACAATCCGTAGGAGTCCAACTAGCTGGCTAGGAATAAGAAATTCCTATTTCTCAACCGTACCATACAAAAGGGGAGACCCCGTTCCAAAAGCCCCGTTACGGTCTTATTCAAAAGGATACTTCCTATTAGATCAGTTAAACAATTTTGTGAGCAACAAAAATGCTACAATTAGAAACCGCTTTGTTGAAGCATGAGAAGTAGAAGAGATATTTCAAGGCTAAAGGCCTGTTTGACAACTTGCTAAATAGTAATTGATTCTGTTTTTTTATTCCCGGAATCAGTTTGGAAACAGAAATCCGTTAGTTAAATTTTTTGTACCCGGGCACAATTTTGCAAAAAATTGTGTCGAGAATCAGTTTTGGAATAAAATCAAGAATAAAAAAAAAGTAGCTTTTTGATTATGGAACAATTTTTCTGAAATTGATTCTTCTTGATTTGTTTCTTTTTTTTTGGTATGTTGTTGTTCTTCGGCTCCGCCACCCGTCGGCCACAGGCCAGGACTGGTAAGGACGGCTTGCGGCTGCGACGGCGAGGTCGAGTCTCGCCCAGCCAAGGCAAGGCCCACCTCGCTGGCCCTGGTTTATGGCTGGTCGCCGACGTCGGCAGCCGGCCATGGCCAAGAAAGGAAGGAGAAAGAAAGAAAAAAAAGGAAAAAAAAAAGAAATATTAAAAAATTTAAAATATTATTAATAAAAAGAAATTTTGTGTAGTTACCAAATGTATTTCTGTTCTTATTCTATTTTAAGAATAGAAATTTTGGGCAGTTACCAAACATCTTCAAATGCTTAGAAATTGTTTCTGGGTATAAAATAAAAAAGAATCATTTCTGCCCAGAATCTGATTCTGGGCACAAAATGGTTGTCATGCGCAGCCTAAGTTGTTGATTATATCCTATCAGTAAGTAGACCAACCCATCTTGAATCCACATGAAACTTTCAAACGATCAAGAGATATTGAGCAGAAACTCCATTTATTTCGATTCGATATAACTCGTAAAATCCTTTAAGCCTTATGTTGCACACTTTGACGGAGGTCGGGATCCAAGGAGCTACTTATCTGGAACATTTGGAGCATACCTAGTTCATAGAGATTTCTCTGCCTCATCGTTGTGATCTGGCCAAAAGACTCAAACTCCCTGTAGACATCTTCAATGCGACCGTTACCCCTCTTTTATACTCCAAAGGCCTCTGAAAGTTGCATAATCGATTCACTTGGATGTCTGGAGTGACTGAGGCAACTCTTCCAATATTACCTCTCAGGAGTTGGAATTAGCTCCAGTTGATACTATGTGAAATGATACTGCTTATACATTGAATGCTGACAATTTTCTAGCCTCAAAAAATGTTTCCTTCACCTGGTGATATACCATTTCTGATTTCTCATTCTACTTTCTAGCACTGAAACGTGATATAAGCTGAATGGCCGTGCAAATTCAAAAGACCATGCACACTATAGCTGTGTAATTCTGCTCAATGCATCAACTGTCAGTTGTCTAATCAACTAGTTGTGCTTGCATTTCTGAAAGCACTTGGTACACACTGTTGAGAAGAACACCACCTCTCTCTCTCTCTCTCTCTCTCTCTCTCTCTCTCTCTCAGGATTTGCTTACACATTTCCAGAAAAATCCAGCCTTATCCTTTCTCTCTCTCTCTCTCCCTGTCTCCACTTTTCTAGATTTTTCTTCATCATTCCTAGTCCAGCCTTCTCTAGGATGCTCTATCCTTTATTGAGCAAGTTGCTCTATAAAGCAAGTTGCTGTATAAAATAACAATAGAAGAGTGTACAAAATTGGCAAAGTCGGTGAATGCACGGACTCTGCAGGCTATATAATGGAGCAAGTGCTCCTTGTGCGTGTGAGTAGAAAAGGTAGTGCAGTGTTCTGCAGAGGTGTGTAAGTGCAAGAGAGTGTGGCGATGTGGTGTTGTGGTGTTGTGAGCTAAAGTAGCACGGACGTTGACACGCTACACATCATTTTCAAAAAATAAAAAATTTCAACATATTGGGACACGATTTATATTAAATATATATATGATAAATTATCATTTTTATGATTATTTCAATCAAATTAATTTGATTCAAATTCAGAAATAAATAAAAAATAAAAAAAAGCCTAGAATGAATTTACACTAAAAACATCAATTCACCATTTATTAATATCATTCATTGTTTCGAATTGACAAATTCAACTGCATTCCATTCCCAACAATCTATAAAATGTAGAGAAAAAAAAAACCAAGCAATCCGCTCCCAGTCTCAAGAAAAGCGGAATGCAACGTCCGATCAATCTACTTCAAAAAATCATAAAGCACTTGTTCAATAGAAACTGAAGCCCTACACTAATCGACGAACTTCCAATGTCCAACGGACTACCCACGAAATTAGCCTCAAATAATCGGGTAATCAACAATAATTAAGGAGATTCTCGAAGCCTATCGGTATCGCAGTCGGCCCAGGGGAAGTTTCCGGGATCGGAAGAAGACAAAGAAGCTCTCACTAGCAACTGGAGGGTGCGAGAGGGCTGAAGCGGATTGTGACGGAGAAATGGGAGTTTCCGGATGGGAGGAAGGACTTTGTCGATGCGAGAGTTGGACAGGAACGAAGAGAAAGTCGTGAAGCACAAAGCCGCTGATTAACTAGGCAACACCAATCGACTGCGAGAGCAAGGCTGAGTCGTGACACTTGTGCGTCTTAGTGAGACTGCAAGAGGGAGGCGAGGTTGACTATGAGGGAGGGCCGGAGGTGAGGCATGACAGAGTTGAAGGCATGGAGTGAGGGCGGGCCGGAGGCCAGGCACGACAAAATACTAGGGTTTATTCTTTCTCCCTTTTTTCTTCTTTTTTTTTTTTTGATAAATTTACATTTTGACTCCTAATTTATTGAAAATGTTTAAAATTGACCCCATGCGTATCGGGATGCTGGACTTGCGTGTCACTGGCATGTCCGGAGCGTTGACCACGCGTCCGATACATACGCGGAGGTGCCCGGAGAGTATTCGTGCTTCTTAGATTGTGAGTGACGTGAGCAAGAGTGAGTCCCAAGTGTGAGAAGTGAGTGTACTAAAGTGAGGTGTATGTGAGTGAAGTGAGAGACTCGTGAGTGAGTGTAAAGCAGGTGTGTGCATTTGTAATAAACATTTTATATAATAAAGTTCAACAGTGGTGTCGGAGCTATGCTGTGCAACTCAACAATTGGAATTAGAGCCCAAGAGCCGGGACCGTTAAGAGCAAGGCCGTTGAGGACTGTGAACCCAGCGATTCGGAGCGTGGTATGCGAAGATAGTGCTCAGGGACCATTGTACGTGAGCAGGCGGTCAAGGACTGGAGTGCGCTGAAATTCTGCCAGTACACAGTCAGGGACTATACTTGGTGTGGTGCTGGGCATTATAGCCAAGTCATGATGGCAAATTTCTCAAGTTCGGTGAACGGTATCAAGAAGCTCAATAGCTTGGGGTACCTGCATGCAGTATTACTTGCTAGGTCAAGACTTTTGTGGGATATCGGCAGCGGTGGCAATACCACAACACCCACGAACGATGGCGAGTTGAAAAAATGAAAAATCCAAGTAGGTAAGAGTTTCTATGTCCTTGCTATAACCATTGAAAATGAGTTGTTTTAGCACATCAAGAGTGCAAAGACCCCAAAGGAGGCATGGGATAACTTGACGGCTTCGTTCGTGAGGACGAACGATGCCAAGTGAATGAGCTGTTGTCGGTGTCACAACAAAATACGACGGAGAGTCAATACTTTTCAAAAGTCAAATCTATTTGTGAAGAAATTTTAAAGTTAGATCCTCATAATGCCATATTTGAGACAAGAATGAGAAGAATTATTATTCAAGGGTTATGGCCGGAGTACAACGGTATTGTTACGGCCACCTGTGTATGGGCAAATGAGCCAACTTTGATCGAGTTGGAGAATATATTGGCCAACCAAGAGGCTTTAGATAGACAAATGTCTAAGGTCACGATTAAGGAAGACGAAAGTGCTCTCTTTAGTAATAAAAGAGGATTCAAGGGTCAGAGGAGAAATGTTGCAGGCATTAGAGATGGCAAACAGAGGAAAAGTCATGGGGACTGGCGGAGGCAACCAGAAGGGAAGAGTTACTAGCCAGGGCAGCTCGTCGAGATTGTGATGAGGATGACGATGAAGACGAGCGCAACAGAAGGTAGAGTAAACGGTACTATGTCTGCGGCAAGGTACGACACATTGCTAGAGTTTGTTCGTTCAAGCGGGAAGAAGGAAATGTCGTAACTTCCTTCAAGAAGGAGATTGAAAGCGAAGAAGAATGGGACTTCCAGGCGCCTGTTGCAGTGAAGGAATGAGGAGCTCGTAACTGCTTGTATAATTGGGTCATATGATTCAACAGCTCTTGTCACGTCCTGAGAGAAAAGCAAGCCAGGGGTGAACCTGAAGAAGCAACTAACAACGCCAACAAGCAATCGTGAGAAGGGATCGCAAGAGATGCAAGAAATGATGAAGAAGTTGAAAATCGAGAAGGCGAGGTTGGAAAAGATGTTGAGACAAAAAGACAAGGAGCTCAAGGCCAAAGAAAGAGAGCTCGAGAAGTTCCGACGTGAGTTCAAGAAGCTGCAGAAGCTAAAGGAACTCAAGCTTGCTATAACGTTCCCAATTGGTCATACTGGGAGAGACAAGGAACACCTGGAGGAGAAAAGGCAACGTTTCTCTAAGAAAAGCATACCATCTCCACCTTACATCATGAGGTGCAAGAATCGACGGAAAGGTGCTGAAAGAAGATAGCGTAGAGTGTAGGGGTTATAGTGTGCTGTGTAGTGTGTGCAGTGAGTGACGTGAGAGAGTGTGTTGGGTGTGTGGTGTGTAGCGTGAGAGTAGTGTGGCGTGAGAGTAGAGAGTCCGTTGTGTGAGTGGCGTAAATTGAGTGTTTTTGGAGAGTCTTATTTTAGTTAGGATATCCATTTGAATTCAACAATTGGTATCAGAGTTATTCTGCGCAACTCAACACACAGGAGGAAAAACCGTGATCATACTTTCTCTGCAGAAAAATTCCCGAGGAGCTACAACTTGCTGCTACCTTGGACCCGAAAGCTGAACCGCCGCAAGATTCGCGTGACTATTGTCGTTTGGCTTGAAAAAGCTTGGAAAGAGTCGAGAACTGCGTGGGGAGGAAGTCAGCTGGGGAACCCGACAGACACCTTCAAGCATTTGGACGACTTCGAACATCGACGGCCTTAGGTTCATATCTTCTTGTATGCACCACGACGCAACTTTAATAGCAATACAGACCGCCTCGTCTCTTTCATCGATCTCAAGACCTGGATCAAGTATCTCTCTCAGCTTCCCTTCTTCCATCATCTTGAAAGCATAGAGGGGGAAATAGGTTTTCTCCGATGTTTCTTTAGGGTTGTAGTTCCTTCTTCCGCCGATTATCTCGAACAGAACCTTCCCGTAACTGTACACATCGCTCTTCTCAGAAATGGCACGGCCGGTTATCCATTCCGGTGCAAGATAACCTCTCGTGCCTCTGATTGCCGTAACAACACGGCTCTGCTCTCTTGTCATTAGCTTAGCCAATCCGAAATCTGAGACTTTGGCATGGAAGTTATCATCCAAAAGCACGTTTTCTGGCTTTATATCACAGTGAACAATCTTCACGTCACAATCTTCGTGTAAGTAGGCCAGTCCTTTCGCAATTCCGATCGCAATTTTATATCTTGTTTCCCAATCTAACATGCCTTCCTTGCCTTTCTTAAAGATCCACTTATCGAGAGACCCATTTGCCATGTACTCATATGCTAGAAACCGATGAGTTCCTTCCGTGCAAAAGCCCTTCAGCCTGACCAAGTTGTGATGACGGATGCTTCCAATGCTGCATACTTCAGCTCGAAACTCTTTCTTTCCCTGACCGATGCCTTCCAGTTTCTTCACAGCCAATCTCGTCCCATCTGGTAGGGCCCCTTGGTACACTGAGCCAAACCCGCCTTGCCCTAGCTTCGTGGAAAAGTTATTAGTCGCATCTTGAAGCTCTTTATAGCTGAAACGAACTGGCATTCCTGATAAACTCTCGAGAAAGTTTTCTTCCTCCGAAGCCTCTTGAGGAGCTTCGGGTAATGTCGGCTTTGCCTTGGAATATCTGAATCCAGCATAAATCAGGCCGAGAACAACGAAGAATGTGGAAACAGAAATTAGGACAAAATATAACATATGTTTTTTGTTGCTTCCGCTGTCCTGAGAACTGCTGCCATTCGTACCACCACCGGTGAGCACCTTAATGTAAGAGACAAATCCAGAATTCTGATCAGAACCCTGCAAGGCCCCAATACTGTCAAACAAGTAACAATCTCCAGAACTATTCTGATAAAATAATGTGAGACATGAACAATTATTAAGGCAAGAGGTCTTGCATCCATTGAGATCAGCATTCAGTGAGGGTGAGACAAACCCAAGCGCAAAGTAGCCGATTCCCTCCCCCACACTAACAAGATCGATTGAAGCCTTTGAGTGATCGCAAGGAGAACCCAACCCCGTACTACAATTTGGATGAGAATTGAGGACTGAGAGACACCGACACATGTTACCGGTATAACAGACTACATACGGGTCACAAGGCTCTGGCGTACTGCATGCATCACTGGGTATTTTCACGGGAGAATAATCAGGCGTTCCTCCACTGCCCAAGCTGGAGAATGAGACGATTCCGTCTTTTCCCAGGACTGCAATCCAAGTGGCATTAGGTTCGCTACCATCCGAAAAGGGGAATTGCCACAGCAAAGTCCCGTTCTCATCGTAGAATCTCCATGAATTCGCAACCATCGTGGCCGAGACTACTTGACCACCGTTTTGGTTCGTCAGATGTCTGCTGTCCTTCCCCATTGACCAGTATGGTTGAGGCGTTATATAACCAGCAGAAAGGATCACATCGCCAGATTTAATCTCGAGAGTGTATGTCAAGTTCTTGGACCCGGGGCTCGTGAGCCTCATCCCTTGCGTAAAATCTTGGTTCGATAAGAGCGTATCCATAGGATGGTCGAAACTCTGCCAAACCCCTGTACTGTCCTTCCCGAGCAAAACCAGGTTTCCTGAATCCCGCAACTCTATTGCGGAAACTCCTCTGCCGCTGGTATTAGTTGACCACACCGTGCTTCCAGCTTTCTGTAGAAATGCGTTGCCATTTTCATCGAAGTCAAATGCATCAGAATTCGTAACCGGGTTGTCCCTATTTGCAGACCAGACTACGGTGTTGCTGCGGAAATGAACCACAGCCAACGAGTATAGAGTAGGACCGGAGGCCTGGACAAAGCCGAAGCCGAAAATCGAGCCGTTGGACAAAAGAAACACCCCGCTAGTGTCGATGGAACCCATTTGAGTCGCTTGAAATCCTGGGTGTATCTTGTCTCTATTTTGAGCACCCTCCAATGAGATGCTAGACAGCAAGATGACACAGAGCCACAAATTTCCAGCAACGGCCATTGACCTCTGAACTCACTATAGGTCCACCTTCGATGATAAGATACAAGAACTTCAATTGCAGGAAACATATCGGTATACTCAAAGATTTAAATGCGGAGGCTAATCTACCCATCGGTATCATACATATTATCTTCTCTTTCATATGGCACCCAGTGATCAAATTAAAGCCACCCAAAAACACAAATAAAAAACTCATTACTCTAGCTTTCTCAAGTAACTTTCGTACGCTGCATTTCACCTCTTTAATTGTATAGCTCTTGAAATTTTAAAAATAATCAAAACCAGAACCAAGCATACGAAGCAACGGGAAAATGTTTACACTGAAGAAGCAAATTGCAGAGCAACCTTGAACCTTGAACTACTTGTGATATGACGCGGAAACTCTAATGGATATTGCAATTAAATTAATGTGAAATCACCGGAGAAATAATAAGGAACACCTGAAATTTACGTGGTTCGATCCAAATATCGGTATGTATTTCGTAGAGAGAGCCAGTAGCAAATAATCCACTAATCAATCGGAGAATTATAGAGTTACACTTATAATCGCTCACATGCTCGAGTATTTTCCAATCCTATATTACACCCAAAACCTACCATGTTTAGCCTCACGCAATTGCTCTCTAAAATAGATCACGAGAATTACCTCACAGCTTAAACGCTCGTGTCGTCACGAAGAAAACGCCTCAATTGGATGTAAACTCTTTTCCACAAAACTCTGTGCGTTCCCCGCTCCTATTCACGATCAGAACAAGAGCCCCAAAACTCTCTGAGTTTTCGGTTCTCTGACCTGTGCTACCCACACCTCTTCCACAAACTCAATACAATACAATATTTAAGTTAAGAAAGTGAGCCCCCAAGCGTGCAGAAAATTTTGGCCAAACCAAAGGACAAGAAGGAAACTTCCCTTTTTGTGTTATGACCTGAAGTTTTCAATCGGCTGCAATAGGAAGTTCCTGTTTCTTCACGCGCCGTGGATAAAGGCAACAATGCGGACTTACCCAGTTAACATCGGATCGGGTTCAATGGCTTAAACTCGAGACATATTCTCTGCAAAACTAATGCAAAAAGACAAGTTTTGCATCCAAATCTGAAGTATTATATTTCCATGTTTAAAGATGCAACCAATGAGGAAAGAACAATATGAAGAGACAGTTAAGGGCTCTCTCGAACTACAAATCCACAACTAGTGTCTTAATGAGATCCACTAGAAAAGCACAAAAAGAAAAATAGTAAGAAAATGGAAATTGATAAGGTACTCTTGACTTGGCTGCGAAAAGAGAACAAATTGAGCTCTTACCTCATCAATTTGCTTGAACTCTGAAAAAAAAACAGAAGATTCCGGACCAGGGTCCTCGTTTTTTTCTTTTAATTTGATTAAAACTTCATTACCAGAGGGCCATGACGACCATGAGTCGCCGCACAATTGGCCTGCCATGAAGACGGGCCAGTGCAAGCAACGAGTTGCCATCGACTTTGCCTGCCCTTGAAGGCAGATAATTACAGATGTTGACTGGCCAACCCAGAAATATACACACTTTTTATCAGTTTTTTTGGGGCTACAAGGTCAACAACACTGCTTTTTTAGGCCCACAACAATTTGAATGTCTGAAAAGCACCTGAAGTTGACACAACTATTCAATTGCGCGTAGAATCGGTACAGGATTAGTCCTGGTCGAACATTAACAACCCCACCGCGGCCGCCACCACCCCCCGGATCGTGTTAAATGGGTTGAACTTATTTTGCGGATAATCCTGATGGACTTTCATGTTGTCCACGGTTGCCGTATTCAAAGGCAGTGGAAGTATCTATTGCGAGGTTGGAGGAAAGCGAGTGAAGTGGACGGGTCATCATTGCTCTATGGCTGACTATTGCTGTTCACAACTTGCATGGACAGGCACAGGATGCAATTTCGACAGTTCAGTACACGCGTGACGTGATGCACGTATAGAGAGCACTGAATATATCACTTGTAGGCTTGATCTTTGATCTTACTTGGAAGAAAATTTCTGTGCACAGAGAGAGCGTGGATACCCAAGGGCGAAAGAAAGTGAGAACTTGAGTAAAAAAAACGATGATAATAAATGAATTTGGCTTAAAGGGAAATCTATGAAATCTCTCGCATAAAGTTCATCGTCCATGACCATCACGATTTCTTTTATAATGCTAAAGATTAGCTTTTTTTTTTTCTCTGAGTTGTAAATTACTGTGCTTCTGTGCACAAACTTTTTGTTGACCGGCCTGACCTTGTTTTCTTTTACCCGTACAGAGATTAATCAATATACTGGTGTGCTAAGCCACGTAACCAACTTGATTATTGAGCAAAAGGGACATATTCAACGTCAGGTGAGCGTCCACCCACTGCAAAAAAACAATGGATTAGCGACGAATTTTGCGACGAAAAATTTGGCAAAATTCGTTGCAAATCGAATTTGCGATGGAAAAAATTCCGTCGCTACTAGGTTGTCGCAAAATTTTGTGATAGAAAATTTCAAAGTTCGTCGCAAAATTGCGACGGAAAGAAATTCGTCGCAAATTAGCCACGAATACTATCCGTTGCAAAATTCGTCGCAAATTTACCACGAACACTATCCGTCGCAAAATAGCCACAAATTTTATTCGTCGCAAAATTCGTCAGAAATTTCATCGCAAAATTCGTCACAAATGTAGTCGCAAATTTCGTCGCAAAATTTGCCCCTAAATAATTCACTACAAAAAAACAACTGATTAGTGACAAATTTTGCGACGAAAATATTGACAAAATTCGTTGCAAATCAAATTTGCAACGAATTTAGCAATGGAAAAAATTCCGTCGCTACTAGGTTGTCGCAAAATTTTGCGAAGGAAAATTTCAATGTTTGCGACGGAAATAAATTCGTCGCAAATTAGCCACGATCACTATCCGTCGCAAATAATTCGTCGCAAATTTGCCACGAACACTATCCATTGCAAACAATTCGTCGCAAAACTCGTTGCAAAATAGCCACGAACTTTATTCGTCGCAAAATTTGTCGGAAATTTCGTCGGAAATTTCATCGCAAAATTTGTCGCAAATTTGCCTAGAACACCATCTGTTGCAAAAATTCGTTGCAAAAAACATCGGAAATTTCGTTGCAAAATTCGGCGGAAATTTCATCGCAAAATTCGTCGCTAAATAATTCGTCGCAAATTTAGCACGAACTTTATTCGTTGCAAAATTTATCGCAAAAATCGTCGTAAAATGTATTCGTCGCAAATTAGCCACAAACTGTAATGGTCGTAAAATTCGTCTATAAATATTTGTCACAAATTTTACATCATTTCGGCCATCAAATCTTGTCCATATCAATAGATATGCATTAATGAACATAATGTAATACATTCAAAATAAACAAACGACATGAGACAACTATAGATTCTGTTTTAGTAACAAAAAACGAACAAACCAGACATAATGACATATAATTGAAAAAAATAATTGAAGGAAAGATGCTAGTCCACAAAAAATAATGAAATATACAAAGTTGCAAAGTATGACATGATGCTATTTAATATCCAATCTTATAATACATTCAAAACATTCATAGGAGGTGGGATAACTAAAAATTCTACTTAAAAAATCATGAAAAATCGACAAACCAGACACAAGATTGGGCAGCTTTGTTACTCGGCAGGATACCAAAAGCAGTCACTTTTGTTGACACCTGATGAAAAGTGAATATATAAATAAAGATACTTGAATTAGTCCAGAATATAAAAGAAACGTTTATGCATGGATGTGGAACTAGGTATAAAAAAACAAGTAAGAGGGTTAACAAAAAAACGTTTCAGGACGAACATCAATGTTCTTATATATGAATATAAGTCAACTTATGTCATAAAAGATTATGAAGCAAGCTTACTCCCGATGATAGGGTTGGATAACTAGAGTGGACCGAGAAAATCATTATCATCATCGGCAATCTCAGCATCATTGTGTCGCTCATCAATGTGCCCATCACTTATTGGATTGGTAGGAGGTACAGGAAGAACCTCATAGCGATTGAGGTTAAGGTGTCGCATAACGATTTCCATTTATTGTTGCAAAGAATTTATTTGTTCGTTATTCTGTACAAGTATATTTTTCATATGGTTCACTTCTTGGGTCAATTGCTTGTCATGTCGTGACCTCCTTCGACCAGTCACATTGGATGATGAAATTCCAGCATGATTCGACATGTACATCCTTAACAAAGATCTCATCCCAAATATTTTTCCTTTTTTCATCCCACTCATTGCCTCCACTCATAATGCCATATTATCAACTGATGGCTCAGACGCAGCACAGCCATCATTGCCACTAGCATTATTCATTAAAAGTTCATCATATTTTTCCTACATCAACAATATAGATGAAAATAAAATAATTATATATATATATATATATATCTATCATAAATATTGAAAGCATTCACGGTTGTCATTCTATTTTCCATAAAGCCCAAAGTATAACCTTACATACCTTAATAGTTTTTGCTCGATCACCAGTCCATGTCTTATCTTTCTTTTGAAATATGCGTTCAAATGTAGCTGCAAATGTTGGTTCCGTCCCCAATTCATGTGTCTACAAAATGTAAACAAGAGTAATTGAATTGAATTAAATTAACTTATAACTTATTTAACAGACTTACCAGTCATTTGCGATACTCCCCAATGTTGATAGAGCTCTATGTGGCTGACCCTTCACTAGAACTAGAAAATCGATTTTTCTTATTCTGCTCACTGATTTGCCGAATTTTTTCAGTTTCCCAAATTCTGTTAATTTCCGCTCAATTGTCAGCTATAATAAAAGACGACTTCACTTGCTTGATCTTCACTCTATTCATCACATTTCGTATAAAATCACCGACTTTTTTCTAGAAAATTCTTCTCACTTCATTCTCTTTCTCTTCATCTCACATGAACTTTCGCTGCAATTAATAAAAACAAAACTGAAAGTTATTATGATGGTTATATATCCATTACCATGCACCAGACAATTTGACGACAAATTTTGTAAAGTTCATATCGGGGAAAATATTTGGTCCCTTAGGCACCGAAAATTATAGAGTTGTTCTGGTCCCTTTACAACATTCTTGACCATCAATATACTACACCGAACTTAGTTGGTGAGAAAATAGAATATATAAAACTTACCTTGAACTCATTCCACCATAAATCTTTCACTTCTTGTAGAACGCTTCTGTAATTAATATACTGCCCCATCAAATAGTTCTCGACTATTTTATTAAGTTCCCTCACAACAAACGAAGTATTCGTGAATCTGCAATCATATGGATATTGTGCAACATCGACAATTCAGTTAACATCAATATCTAAAACCATAAATATTATATATACTAAAATAAAAATGAAGTACTTACAAATCTCCGAATGGACATATCATAAATCGGTTATTTTCTTCATCTGTGTTTCCGTCATTATTCGATTGATCCACTGAATAATAAGGTGAATGGAAGGAGAGGGAGCTAAAGGAGATGGAATTGGATGAGATTCAGTTCGCATGTGGCCAAGTCCCGTAACATGTTCTTGAGTGTTGGAAGAAGGGCCAAAGTGTCCATATTATGACGAAACATGTTGTGGTTGAGGGTTAGATGAAAGGACAGGGGAAGAGGAAAGGGACAGGGACGAGGACGAGGAAGAGGAAGAGGCTGGTCTTCTATGCATATGACCTCCACGTTTATACTGACAAGTAGGAAGGTTAGGCAAATATGTAAAAAAATATTAACATGTATTACGAACACATTATGACGTACATGATGAAGCTTACCATTTTGGTGTAAAAGCAGAAAATATTTCCTCGAAATGAGCCAATGCCGAGTGTTTATGATGTGCAATTTCGTACGAACAAATATACTATGAATCGCACTCATTTTGATATCAAACATCAATATATGAGCACGATATACCATGCTAAGCCAACAATAACCATAATTAATCACTCGATCAACTTGTTGATTCACACGATAATTCATCAAGTACAAGATCAGTCATGAAACATCATTTTTAGCCACATGATCTTCGTTCTCAGCCACACGATCATCAATCAACCCACACGATCGGGCCATAGTTAACCAATCCCACACATTTAAGCAAAGCAACCACACGATTAACCTAATTAACCATACGATTGGCATTAAACTGTTGCCAGAAATTAAAATGTTAACTATTCTGCTCCAGAAATCAAAATGTTGCTAGAAATTAATTGTTCACATTCTTGCAAGAAATTGATTTGTGAAGAAGAAATCTGTTTGATTTGTTGAATTTTTTTGCCTAAAATTTTTTTTTTGTGCACCTACAAAAATTTAAATTTTACTGAAAGTGGGTGGCCACAGGTATTATAAGTCATTCTGTGAAGTTTTAAAATTTTTTAAATATTAAAATTTTTTTGGCCACCTAAAAAAATTTAAATTTCACTGAAAGTTGATGGCCATATGTATTCTAAGCAATTCTGTGAAGTTTTGAAATTTTATATTTTATTATATTTTTTTTTATTTTTTTGTGCACCTAAAAAATTTAAAATTTCTCTCACAATGGGTGGCCACAGGTATTTTAAGCCATTTTATAAAGTTATGAAAATTTTGAATTTTTTTATTTTTATTCTTTTTTTGGGCACCTAAAAAAATATAAATTTCACTCAAAATGGGTGGTCACAGTTATTTTTTGCCATTTTATGATATTATGAAATTTTGGTTTTTTTAAATTTTAAAAAAAAATTAGCACTAAATTTAATATTTTTCCAAAATCTAACGTGTTTTAAATTTTCCTGAATTTTTTATGAACTTTTATAGAATTGTTCAATTTTCATGCATTTTCTGAGAAAACGCTTAATTAGCCATCCGATCATCATTGAACGCTTAATTGGCCACATAATGGACAAATTAACCAGTCGAATTTCGATCAAAGTCACATGCAATCTTAAAATCGACTCTTAACTTAGCCAACCAATTAGATACTAAACAATTCCTAAACAAGTTCGATTAATACTCATTATACTAGGTAGGGTTTAGGGAGTTGCTTATTTGGTTCAAAGACAAGAAAAACCAAACAATGATAATATTTTTGCCAATCGGACAGTGGCGGACTCGGTGGGGCGTGGGCCCAAATGGTGGTTAGTCGGCTAGGCGCTCAGCTATGGCTGGGTGAACGACGGCGGAGCTCGGTGGCGACGGCGTCGGGCGGCGACGACGGCATCGTGCATCGGCTGGGCGGTGGCGACAGTAGCTGGTAGCGGCTGGGTGCTGACTTCAAATGGGCGGCAGCGACGGCCTAGGGCGGCATCGGGGCGGCGACTGGTTGGTGGTTGGGTGCCGACGGCAAGTGCTCGGGCTAGGGTGGCGACGGCGACGGGCTCAATCCGCTGCTTAGCCGGCGGGGCGGGGAGGCGCGCGGGCGAGCTGGCGACGGCAACGATGACGGTGGGGTGGAGAGGCTAGGCGGCGACGGTGACGGCCTAGGCAAGCAAACAGATTTGGTCGGCGAGCTGCGGTGCGACAGGGAGGCGTGTAGGCAAGTTGGCGATGGCGGGGTGGGGAGGCTAGGCGGCGACGGTAATGGCGACAACGGCTGCGAGCAAACAGATTTGGCCGGCGAGCTACTAGGTGGGGAGGCACGCGGGTGAGTTAGCGACGGCGACGATGGGCAGGGAGGCTAGGCGATGATGGCAACAGTGATGGCGGCTACGAGCAAACAGATCTGGCCGGCGAGCTACGAGGCGGGGTACGGCGGGGGGGTGTGCGGGCAAGTTGGCGACGGCGACGGCAGAGCGGTGAGGCTGGGCAGCGACGGCGACAACAACGGTGGCTGTAAGCAAGCAGATTTGACCGGCGAGTTGCGAGGTGGGGCGAGGTACGGGAGGAGGAGGAAGAAGAAGAAAAAGAGGGGAATTCGGTTCAAATTTGCGACGTAAAAAAACATATCTGTCACAAAATTGCGACGGAAAAAAATATCCGTCGCAATTTTTCCACGGAAGAAAAAAGTCTGTCGCAAATTTTCAACTGACAAAAAAAATTGCGACAGGATAAAAAAATCCTTCGCAAATTTGCGACGGAAAAAAAAGTCCATCGCAAATTTAAGAGAGAATATTTTTTATCGGTCTCAAATTTGCGGTGGAACACAAATGTCCGTCTCAAATTTGCGACAGATATTTTTAGTCCATCTCAAATTTGAGACGGAACACAAACGTCCGTCTCAAATTTGCGACAGACCAAAAATATCAGTCGCAAATTTAAGACGGAACACTATCGTTTGTCGCAAAATATTTGTCTATCACAAATTTGGGAGGGAATTTTTTCTCTCCCAAAATCGTGACGGATATTTTTTTTTCTGTCACAAATTTGCGATGGAAAAAAAATAAATTGCAACAGAAAAAGAAATTCCATTGCAAATTTTCGACCAACAAAAAAAATTGCGATGAGATAAAAAAATCCGTCGTAAATTTGCGACGGAAAAAAAGTCCGTTGCAAATTTAGGAGAGAATATTTTTTGTCGATCTCAAATTTGCGACTGATGAAAAATATCCGTTGCAAATTTGCAACGGAACAGAAATATCCGTCACAAATTTGGGACGGAAAGAGAGGGAATTTTTTTTGTCGCAAATTTGCAACAAACTCGTCATGCGACGGAGTTTTTGACCATGGTTACTTTGGGACGTATTTTTTTTTGGTTCAAAATTTTGCATCTCATTTATTTCGGATTGCAAAAATCAAGGACATTTTCGAAGTCGTCGGAAAATTGCGACGTATTCAGAAAATTGCTGTGAATTTCACTGCCGTCGTTAATTCTTCGATGAACAGTCGCCACGAATAAGATGTTGTCTAAAAATGAGCGACGAAATTAGCAACGATCCAAATGCAATGGAAATAAAATATCGGAAATGTCATCGCACGAATAATATTTGACTTGTCGTCATTTAGCGATAAATTTTCCGACGATCAATTAAATTAATAAGAATAATTGACAATAACAATAACAATAACAATAATAATAAGAACAATAATAATAATGATGACAACCAAAGTAACACTTATCGCAATAATAATTACACATCATTGGTGTTTTGTTACAAAAATTTTAATCTTCATTTTCATCTTCGTCTTCGTCTCCATCCTCGTCTTGTTCTTCATGTTCGTCTTCATTATCTATCTCAAAATCATATTATGAACATTCTTGTACATGTAATTCGCAAATTTCAGTTGGATCCACATCTATCATTACTCCACATGGATCTCGTAAAGTTTGAATGTTATATTCCTTAGTTTCAACCGTGTTACACACTTCCTCTTGTTAATAGGCTTTATCCTTCCAGTGTTCCTTGATTTTTCTCTATACTTTGATTTTACGTACAGCTCACCAATCAGTTTTGTCATGTTTCAAACTAGAATATGATGCATAATATACTTGAATTACTTGTTGTGTAAAGACAAATGGTTTATATTTCATATACCTTTTCTTGTGATTTATTTTAACTAAATTAAACTTCGTATGCACATTCATTCCTTTGACGGGGTCGAACCACGTGCACTTAAATAACACAAACCACATCATTAATGGTCCAAGGTACTCTATCTTTATGATTTCATCCAACAAGTCATAAAAATCATCTTTTAAACTGCCACCATTTGATGACCGAAGAGACACACCACTATTCATTGTGGCTTTTTCCATTCCATATTTTTGAGTGTGAAAATTATATCAATTTATGAAATATGTTGGCCAACTTCGAACTCTTAACTATGGACCCCATGACAGATGATATAGTAATTCTTGCTCTCCAAGTTTATCATGATTACTGTGAACCTAAGGTTACACATGCAAAGTCAGTAATATGTATTTTACTAAATGATGTATAAAATTTTAATAATTTGGTTTTGGTCCATAGGCAACTTATATATGTCTTGAACCATGTTGCAAATTGTTCATCGCACAAACGGTCAAACTCATTTGGTTGTAATCCATATATTGAAGTTTGGAAAATCCTAATAATAAAAACCATTTACATATTAGAAAATATTTGACACACAATACTTATATGTGCAAATTTACACTTACTTGAAGTATGGCTCGACTTCTGGGTAGTTCAGTAAAATATATGTATGAACTGCATGAAATTCTTCGCCTGTTAAGTAACAAAATTGACATGCGTCGCTTGGTCGACCCAGATAATTGAAAATAAAGAATGCTTTGCAATTGGGATCAATGGGACCTTTATCATTTCTGCCTGTTCTTTGCCTCTTGCACTGCACATGTGGCTCAAAATAGTATAATGCAAATGTTGTAATTTCTTCCACAATATATGCATTACAAATTGAAGCTTCAACACGTGTCTTATTCTTCACTTTTTTCTTCAAATGATATAAGAATCTAGTTGCAATAAAAAGAAACTTATCGGAACATAATATATATTAAAGTAATTTGAACTTTATTTTAAAAAAAATTACCACTCAAATAGATACATCCATCGAAATTGGACGGCGCTTGCAACTTTGACCTCATAAAGCAAGTGAACTAAGAGATGCTCCATTGAATCAAAAAACGATGAAGGAAATACCATTTCTAAGTTGCAAAGAATAATTGGAATATCTCTCTCTAGTTTCTCCATGTGCAATGCTTTTAACACGATCGAGCAAATATCATATATGAAATTGTTCGGTAGAACTTCCTTATACAAAGTTCTGTAATTGTGCCTTATCAAATATCATGTATGAAGTTGCAAATTCGTTTTCGTCGCAAAATCCGTCACTCGTCGCAAATTTTTGACGGAAAACTTGTCGTTGCAAATTAATGATGGATTTTGCGATGGACTATTTTGCATCGAAAATTTGCGACGAATTTTTGTTCCGTCGCAATTTGCGACGGATTTTTATTTCGTGGTAAATTCCGTCGCAAATTTGTGACGAAAATTAATCGTCGCTAATTTGCGACGGAAAATGAAATCCATCGCAAAGTTCGTCGCAAATTTGTGACGAGAAATTTTGCGTCGCAAATTTCCGTGGCAAATTACATGTTTTTTTTTGTAGTGACCGCACTCCTTAGTATGTCAATTTTCCATATCAATCTTGATATACCTAACTTTTTATCTTTTCTTAAACGATATTTCCTTGATGTGCATGTTCACGAATCAATCAACCCTGTTCAATTATACTGAACTGCTGAAACTTGTAACCTTCGTTAGACGCAGACAGGCACCAAAACTTGATCCAATGTCAGCACTCAAGATGACTTGCGAAGGTTATGAACTAGACTCCTCGATTGGGTCATCATATTATTCAATTTTGTGAGCAGGAAAAGTGCTGCTCAAAAACTGCATCGTCATTCGAGGTAATAGTTCGAGGTTAAGTCATTATCTATCTTATCAGTAAGCAGACCGTAAACTTTACAGAAATTGAAAGGTGCCAAACCGATAAATCCATCAGTTTCGGTTAGATACAACTCACAAAGTCTTTTACGCGTTTCAATGGCAGTTTGATGGGTGGTAAGGGTCTACTCCCCAGGAGATGCATCTCCGAATCATTAAAAGCGAACCTAATTCATAGAGACCGCTCGGTATTATCAATGCAATCTGATCGACCCACGGGATAAGGAAATCTTGAACTTCTGCAGGCAAATACTTGTTAAATATCTTCAATACGACCCTTAACCTCTTTTATACTTCAAAGTACCCCTAAAGCTGAACAAATATGCTTGGGTGTCGTGTTTCGCGGGACTGAGGCTACCCTTCCAGTATTACCTCCCAAGAGAGTGATAATTAGCTCCTATTGATGCTAATATCAGAGCCTTGTTCTTGTTCACAGGCCTTTTAGTTTCAAATGGAATTGATACTACTTGTATATTCTGACTATCCTTCGAGCCTCCAAAATCTTTACTTTTCCTTGGGATTTACCATTTCTGATTTCACATTCTACTTGCTAGCATTTAAACTTGGTACAAGCTGAATGGCCATGTAAGTTCAGAAGATCGTGCATACTAGCAATCAAGTTCATAGATTTGATAGGAATTTCAGCATCAGGATGACCAGAAAGAAATTGAGCCTAGTAGTCATAATGCGTAGAATACACAGATCGTCCACTTTCATGTTTCTTATTATGCCATGATCATGAAGCCAAATTTATGCATGAACTCAAATCTCCAACAAGAAAGAATACAAGACCATCTCTAAATTATGCATCAACTATCATAGTTGAATCATCAACTTCTTGTGCTTAAATTTCATTATATAAAGGCACCTGCTAATGCTACAGACAACACGGAGGAAAAAGTGTTTATCACACTTTTAAAAAAATAGCCAAACCTACAAAATTGGGTAAAAATTTCATATTTTACAGGCTAAAAGGTTAATATATGCAAAACATATACAGCAGAAAAAATTTCTTGAAGTTTCAACTTGCTGTTATCTTGGACCTGAAAGCCGAACTGCTGAAAGATTTGCATCACTATTACTGTCTGATGGTCCTGAAGAAGTACCTTCCTCACTGGCTATTTTGAAAAGGGTCGGTAGGAAGCGAGAACCCAGTGGAGAGGAAGTCGGCGGCTGAGGAACTGAACAGACACCTTCAAGCATTTGGACGACTTTAGTCATTGACGGCCTCAAGTTCATATCTTCTTGTATGCACCACAAAGCAACTTTAATAGCAGAAGAAACTGTCTCATCGCTTTCATCCGTCTCAAGACCCGAATCAAGAATCTCTCTCAGGTTCCCGTCTTCCATCATCTTGAAAGCATAGGAGGGGAAATAAGATTTCTCGGATGTTTGCTCGGAGTCGTAATTCTTTCTTCCACCGATTATCTCGAGCAAAACCATCCCGTAACTGTACACATCGCTCTTCTCGGATATGGCATAGTTGGTTATCCACTCTGGTGCGAGATAGCCCCTCGTGCCTCTGAGTGTTGTGAAGACATGGCTCTGCTCTCTATTCATTAGCTTAGCCAATCCAAAATCCGAGACTTTGGCAAGGAAGTTATCATCCAAAAGCACGTTTTCTGGCTTTATATCACAGTGAACAATCTTCGCGTCACAATCTTCGTGTAAGTAGGCCAGTCCTTTTGCCGTTCCAATTGCAATGTTATATCTCGTTCCCCAATCTAACGTGCCTTCAACGTCTCTCTTAAAGATCCATTTATCAAGAGATCCATTGGCCATGTAGTCGTATGCTAGAAGCCGGTGAGTTCCTTCCGCGCAAAAGCCCTTCAGCCTGACCAAGTGATGATGATGGATGCTTCCAATGATGCATACCTCAGCTCGGAACTCTTTCTTTCCCTGACCGATGCCTTCCAATTTCTTCACAGCCAATCTTGTCCCATCTGGTAGGACACCTCGGTACACCGAGCCAAACCCGCCTTGCCCTAGCTTCGTGGAAAAGTTGTTAGTTGCATCTTGAAGCTCTTTATAGCTGAAACGAACTGGCATTCCTGATAATGTCTCAAGAAAGTTTTCTTCCTCCGAAGCCTCTTGAGGAGCTCCGGGTAATGTCGGCTTTGCCTTGGAATATCTGAATCCAGCATAAATCAGGCCAAGAACAACGAAGAATGTGGAAACAGAAATAAGGACAACATATAACATATGTTTTTTGTTGCTTCCACTGTCCTGAGAACTGCCACCATTCGTACCACCACCGGTGAGCACCTTAATGTAAGAGACAAATCCAGAATTCTGATCAGAACCCTGCAAGGCCCCAATACTGTCAAACAAGTAACAATCTCCAGAACTATTCTGATAAAATAATGCGAGACATGAACACTTATTAAGGCAAGAGGTCTTGCATCCATTGAGATCAGCATTCAGTGAGGGTGAGACAAACCCAAGCGCAAAGTAGCCGATTCCCTTCCCCGCACTAACGAGATCGATTGAAGCCTTTGAGTGATCGCAAGGAGAACCCAACCCCGTACTACAATTTGGATGAGAAGTGAGGACTGAGAGACACTGACACTTGTTACCGGTATAACAGACTTCATACGGGTCACAAGGCTCTGGCGTACTGCATGCATCACTGGGTATTTTCACGGGAGAATAATCAGGCGTTCCTCCACTGCCCAAGCTGGAGAATGAGATGATTCCGTCTTTTCCCAGGACTGCAATCCAAGTGGCATTAGGTTCGCTACCATCCGAAAAGGGGAATTGCCACAGCAAAGTCCCGTTCTCATCGTAGAATCTCCATGAATTCGCAACCATCGTGGCCGAGACTACTTGACCACCGTTTTGGTTCGTCAGATGTCTACTGTCCTTCCCCATTGACCAGTATGGTTGAGGCGTTATATAACCAGCAGAAAGGACCACATCGCCAGATTTAATCTCGAGAGTGTATGTCAAGTTCTTGGACCCGGGGCTCGTGAGCCTCATCCCTTGCGTAAAATCTTGGTTCGATAAGAGCGTGTCCATAGGATGGTCGAAACTCTGCCAAACCCCTGTACTGTCCTTCCCGAGCAAAACCAGGTTTCCTGAATCCCGCAACTCTATTGCGGAAACTCCTCTGCCGCTGGTATTAGTTGACCACACCGTGCTTCCTGCTTTCTGTAGAAATGCGTTGCCATTCTCATCGAAGTCAAATGTATCAGAATTCGTAACCGGGTTGTCCCTATTTGCAGACCAGACTACGGTGTTGCTGCGGAAATGAACCACAGCCAACGAGTATAGAGTAGGACCGGAGGCCTGGACAAAGCCGAAGCCGAAAATCGAGCCGTTGGACAAAAGAAACACCCCGCTAGTGTCGATCGAACCCATTTGAGTCGCTTGAAATCCTGGGTGTATCTTGTCTCTATTTTGAGCACCCTCCAACGAGATGCTAGACAGCAAGATGACACAGAGCCACAAATTTCCAGCAACAGCCATTGACCTTGAACTAACCAGTGTTCCACCTTCAAGGATGAAAAACAAGAACTTCGATCGAAGTAAACATATCGATGGTGATACTTGAAGATTCAAATGCGGAAGGTAATCGTCCCATTGATACCATATCTCATCATTATTTCTCTTATATGATCAGAAAAAAACCAGCTAAAAGACTTGAATTTCATTCCACCATGCCCTCCTGAAAACCTTGAAAAAGCTCTGCAAAGTGTAGAATTACAGATGAATTTGCAGCAACTATATCGAGGTTTGCTCGTAACACCTAGTGATCGAATCAAAACAACCCAAAAAGACAAATAGAAACTCATTATTGTCGCTTTCTCATGTAACTTTCATAAACTGCAATTCACTGTTAAATGGCTCTTGAAATTTCAAAACTGGTCAGAAGCAGAGCCAAGCACATGCGGCAATGCAAAAACGTTTACACGGAAGAAGCAATTTGCAGACCAAACTTTGAGCCCTGAACTGATGCAAAAGATAAGTTTTTGCATCCAAATCTGAAAGTAGCATATGACCAAATTTAAAGATACAACGAATGAGAAGAGAACAACATGATGAGACAGTTAAGGGCTGTCTTCGACTACAAATCCAGAACTGCTGCTTTCAAGAACAAACAAGATCCACTTAAAAAATCTTTTTAAGGAAAAACATAAATTGGAAATCAATCTTGACCATCAAAAGAGAACAAATCTGAGCTCTTACCTCATCAACTTACTTAAACTCTGAAAAGAACAAGATTTCAGACAAGGGTCCTTGTTTTTTCCTTCCAATTTGGATTCTGCTTCAGTGACGAGGTAGCGTCTGGAGAGATCTGCAGCAAGAAAATTGTTGTCTCTTTTATTTATTATTCTATTCAAACTTCATTTACCAACTGGAGGATCCAATTTCTTTTTTCTTGATAACAAGATGGGGAAGTTGTCAAGTTGCAATATTTTTCTTTTTTAGCAGTTAGGTCTGACATTAATCATTGACTTGCCCAGTCCAGAAAAATACGACTCTATCAGCTTTTTGGACTGAAGGCCACACATTTGTGCATCCCTCAACGCATTGTTGATAAAAAATTTAGCAAAAGCTTCGCGTTTGTTCGACGCCATAACATCACATGTTTTATGAGGTCAACAAAACAGCTCTTTCAAAGCCTCTTGTGGTTTGAATTGTAAGGAATAATGATAACTGTTGGCCACTGTGGGCCGCCCCCCGCTGTGGACCGTCTCCTGCCGCCGGCTGTCGCCCGTTGCCTCCTACAGTCCGCTCACTGCTGTCTCCTGCTCGCCACCCGCCTCCCACAGCCACCCACCATCTCCCACTCGCCATTCACCGCCCGCCTCCCGCTGCCATTTGCCGTTCGCCGCCCGCCGCCCGCCGGCCATCCACTCGTCGACTATATGAAAGGAAGAAATTTTGTACCGTTATCAAATAAATTTTTATTTTGGGAATAGAAATTTTATGTCATTATAAAATGACTATTTTTCTCAAAAACTCATTCATAAAATAAAAGTAAAAAAATTTAATTATAAATTAATTTTTAAAATAAAATAATTGTCATTCGTATTTTTATTTTTTGAAGTACAAAATGCCAATAACAAAATAAACATAAACATTAAATGAGCCAAAGACCATAAAGTTGAAGTTTGCTACTTCTGACAAGGTTAGAACTTCACGCTTTTGACAAAGAACCAAACAAGAGCTCATCTTTTCCTTATGAAAGCATTTAATGGTGGGGGCTCTAGTCAAAGATAGCCCTCCATAAACCATGCTAATTTCTTTTTTGTCTTCGATCTTCTTCTGACACCCACCACAAATCAAGACTTCCAAATCCAGAATCCAGCCATGAACGTGCCCAAATTCAACAATCAATTTTATATTCTTCGGACATGAATGTCAAACGGCACCAGAAGCTGTGTACTCTTTCAACGAGTGTCATTACATAGAAAAGCAGAGACATGTCATGCGAACATGCTCCATCGGTCAATTAACTTATTAGGATCCCAAGAACTTCGTCGGCTCCCTCCCCCCGGATGACCAATCTATCTAAAGAGTCGGCAATTTTCGCCGTAATTTAGATACATCCTGTATCGCGAAAACTCGAGACATAAAGCTGTAGAAACCTTTCTGGTGTAACAAAGGGTGCAACAAACAACAGTCCTGCAGAGATTATCAAGAACAGAAACAAAAAAAAAAACCGAAGAAACATTACAAGAATTGGGGACTGTTCTTTAGTAACATCTCCCTCTTTTCCTGGCCGAAACAGCCTGAACGCACTTTCTTTGCAGATAATCCAAACTGGCAATGACGCTTGTTCAAAGTTGACGGATTCAAAGGCAGTTGAAGTATTTATGGCAAAGTTGGAGGAACGTGAGTGAACAGGATGGGTCAATGGTCTGCGGCCAACTGTTGCTATTCACGCTCCGGTCACGGACGTGCAGAAAATGTAATTTCGACGGCGGCTTCTCCCTCCCCACATAAAATTTCAATTGCGTTGAGGCTGTAACCCCGGCCGCGCACACTCGAAGCGAATTGGGCACAACCGGTTTCAATACCATCTTAGATTATCCAACCCCAAGAGTCTAAGCTTATCAGTGAATGGAGATCGCATGTTTATAATAAATTTATAAACCTATAGATAAAGATGTGGGATGTTTTAACAAAATTCACAGTGCACGATCATCACAAATTCTTTTAACCACAGCAAAGATTAGCTTTTGATTTTTTTTCCTAAGAGATAGACTTCTATGGAGGAAATTGTCCAGTCGGTCGTAAATTTATTGTACGGATGCCAATTTAGTCTTAAACTTTCCGGTCAATTTTCTCCCGAATTTGTTGCCGTGGCAGTTGGTAAATGAAAACGCGGCTAGGTCAATTCTTAAACTGAGCATATTATTAGTTGACCATTTAGCCAAAAAAAGATTTTTCTCTTTTTACCAAGTCTTACTACTAACCATATCGACATGTAGTTGACCAAGCTACTTGTTGACATTTTCAATCAAAATGGCAAACTCAAGTTCAATTCATCGTGTAAAGTTGAATTATGTCATCCCCTTTTTTTTTTCCTGTGTCATTTGTTAAACGATAATTTCAACTCAAAACTTTGAGCTATCGTCCAAACATAAGTAAAGTCGATATGTAACCACAGTAAACACAAGATGCGATGTCCACCTCAATGTCGCCTCTCACGTGCAAATGAAATGTTCGTGTTAATTTAGTCCGGTAAAGAAACATAGTCCAAAATAAACTTGAGGACGTTCTTTGATTTAGAACTTACATTTTTACTAAGTTTAGCATTCGTAAGAAAACCCTAGCTAGCAAATATGCCTCACTAACAGATAATAGCAAGAGAAAAACAGAATCCCTGCAACTGCGGCGGGAAATACTTAAAACAGCTGATTTGATTCTACTGCTTTGTCCAAGATACTCTCTCTTCGGTTGTCTGAAGATGGACAAGATCCTCAAATTCCGTTCCAGCCTACAGTTTAAATACTAATTCAATCAACGGATGTTTAATGTGTAAGGAATGATGCACATGACGGACCGTCAAACATGCTTCACTTATGGAACTAACAAAGGACAGTGTTCAACGAAACCACATGCTCAGATTGACAGTTTGATAATTTGAAACTGCTCAGAAGGTGGCCGTAGTGTTAGGATAAGATAGGTGCAATAATATGGATAGCTTCTTCAAAATCGTGTCTATATAAAAAAAAATTTTTGGACCGACCACTGGAAACCAGAATTTGGAGTATTTACCTCAACCTATACTTTACATTGCCAAAATCTTTTACCTTTTGTCAGTGAACTTTCACGCGTTTTTTAATCAAGTCCCCCCACTACCATTTCCGACAAAATTTAGCTGATGTAGCTACCGGACGATGCCAAAGTATGATGTGACTAAAACATGTGAATGTCCACATGAACGTGTCTAGAAAAATTCAGCCAATCTAGTCAAGGTTCAGCATATGGTATGGATGAAATTTAGATGATGTGAACACACATGGGTGTCCACGTTGGAAATACTTAATTCACGTTATACTACGCGTCATTTGACCGCACTAGGATCCCTGGGTCGGCCATGGAGAACTAGAGTTCATTCGTCGGCGACCTGGGTTGAGAGTAGGTTACTCAAGCTGGACCATTGGAGTCTTGGGCACAGCCGCCGGGGATCCAAGCATGTCCGCTAGGGGGCGAGCTAGCCTTGAAGTTCCGAGCCCAATAGCAAGGTCCTGGGCCTAGGTATCGGTGTCCGGTCATAGTTTGCAAAATGATTTTTAATTTATAAAAGAGGAAGTCATTTTCTTGAACTTAATATAGGTTTTTCGTTGACTATGAGAAGATTTTTTATTGACTCATTTTTTTACCAAATCCAAATCCGAAAAATGATTTTTAGAAAATTTTTCACGAAGCAAACATACCCTTAAATTTAGAATCTATAATAGGTTGGATGAGAATATGTGGAGACTTTTAAATTACTAGTTGCTATTGTTTAATAATATAACGTCATTATTATAAGGGTGATGCCCTTATTGAGATTTCATAGTCATTCTTTTTATATAAATGTGATTAATATCTCTCTCTCTCTTCCCGCATTCATTTGCTCTTGTTTTGGGCCAACTGCTCCATTTTATTTATATGATATCCTACGTCAACAGTGTTGATTAGAAAAGGCCATTTTTAATTTTTATGAGTGAATTATTTTTATTTTTAAATATAGTGATTTATAGCGCGCAGCTGCCAGAGTCAAAAACAAGATCCGGCAGCACTTTAAGGTCACCAAACCTAACTATTCAATTTTATGTGCAAGACTAGTTCCAAGCGTTCGATATTAGTAATATAGTCGGAATTTAAAAAAAAAAAATCATCAAATAGAGCTGCGGATTATGTCATTATGTTAGGGTCACCTAGTTAAGAATTTGGGTTAATATAATGAAAAACCCGAAATTAATATACCTACGACAAATTTACCACAAACTATTTTTTTTACCACGAAAATTCTAAACTGATATATTTGTGACAAATTTATCTTCCGCTAAATTGGATTAATGCCACAAAAAATCATAAACTGGTACATCCGTGATAAACGGAGGGTAAAACCCCAAACTGGTACACCCGTTAATTGTCACGTATCATCCAACTCAAAAATTTAACAGTAAAATTGAATGGAAACTAACTGAGAGTAAAGTTATCATATGTGTACCAATTTAAGGTTATTGGTGATCAAAAAATTAGTTTTGGTAAATTTATCATATGTGTATCAATTTAGGGTTTTTCGTGGTATCAACCTTAAGAATTTTTCCTAATTTCAAGAAAAGAATAATAAATAAAGGGGCTGTGTAACAGCTCTTTATTATTAAATACATAAATCAGGTAACTTACGGATAAATTTTCTCACCTTAGACTGAGGGGGCAATATTTTTTTATTTAGGTAACTTAAGAATGAGTTCACTTTTCCAGCTCAAGGGCAGCTACGACTTCCTTCTCTTGCGGGATATGCCGTGCTGAACAAGATACAACGCCATTTTCTCATGTGAAATGAAAATCCTCCTCCACGTTTTGAACAGTGTTTAGCAACCCCCCTTTTTTATTTGTTTTAAACCTTGGCAATTAAATCAAAGGCTTGCTATAAATTAAGGGAATTGATAAGCTTATAGTTAGGTTAACCTAGTCTTATTATTAAAGGCCCACTTTTAATTTGGATTTAAAGGAAGCCCATTGCTCAATTCCATGCACAAAGTTTAGAGGGCAATGGCACATTTTGTTTAAAAAATGGTTAATATCATAAAAAATTCCAAACTAATACATATGTGATAAATTTATCTCAAATTAAGTTTTTTACCATAAAAAACCCAAAACCGGTATGCTTGCGATAAATTTACCCTCCGTCAAATTATATAAATACCATGAAAAATCACAAATTGGTAAACCTATGACAAACAGAGAGGTAAAACCCTAAATTAGTATACCCGTTAATTGCCACGTATCATTTAACTTAGCAATTTGATGGTAAAATTTAATGAAAACCAACAGAAGGTAAATTTGTCACAGATATACCGATTTGGGATTTTTGGTGATCAAAAAATTAGTTTAGGATAAATTTGCCACAGGCGTATCAATTTGAGGTTTTTCGCGGTATTAACCATTTAAGAAATGATATAAAATAGAAAGAAGTAGTGCCTTTTTTGTTCATTCATTTGAAATTTATCGGATAAACTAAAAGTCTAGTCCCTCACATTCACATATTTCCAAAATGCCTATAGATCTTGATTAAAAAAATTATTACTTAGACAATGTTGTCATTTTTATTTATAGGAATAAGTGGTTGTTCTTGGGGACGGCAAGGACTAGCCATTCTTGCTGAATTTTTAGACCAAACGAAGGAGTAATAATTTACTCTCTCATAAATAATTTGGAATATAATTAACTATATTTGACTTTACTTACTATGTTTGATTTAATTAATCTGCCGTCAACAACTCATTTACAATTTAAGCATAAAATTCTTCAAAAATACAAAGACAAAATAAGCCTCTGGTTACCTTACCAAATAAATAAATAAATAAATAAGCCTCTGGTAAATAGAGTGAATAATGAAAGAAATTTGGACATACACTTTCTTCTTTTCGTGGCGAAAAAGCTAGCTCTACTTTTGCTTTTAATTATTACTGATTCTTTAAAAAGTTTTTTTATTCAATTAAGTGCATAAATTGCACCCGATATAAACATTAATTCAATCATAATTTTAATAATTATCATTTATTTATTTGATCCATTATTTTAATTGAAATGAAATTGAAAACTATAGCGTTCTTTCCTTTTAATGTGGTTAAATCTACATGTGCACATTAAAATAAGTTGGGCTACAGCTAATTTACGCTCACAAAAATATATCGAACAAGCATATACAATTAAAAAATATATATATACTTAGGCAATATACGTTACGAGTTTTCCACTGTCATCATTTTCCCATGTTTGGGGAAAATTGTCGGTTTCTCTACCTTAATTAGACCACTTCTATCGAGCTCTTAGATCATGTAGATCCCACGTAATTTGCAGTATAATTTAATGACACAGTAAATTAAGAGTTGCCAAAAAAAGAAAGCTCCATGTTTGGGCCAGTATTTGATCCTACGACCACATCGGAGGTACAAAATCACCACCCACGACCACAGCCGCAACTTCAAAACCATCGCCGTTTACCTCTCGCCACCACAATCGCCACTACCATAGCCCTCCATCTCCCTCGAACCTCAAAACTCAGGTCGGCGTACCGTCCACGACATCAACGACCGCGAATTTCAGACATTTGGTGGTCATCGTCGTCGATCTTCAGCAGACATCAACAACATTGACCTCGACCACCGAGGTGATGTTCCCCCGATTTCTTATGTTTATCCCCCAAGTATTCCCCACCATGTTTACTCTACTTCTTTCATCCTCTGCTATGTCATTATTCGCCACCGCCTCCATGGCGTTAAACCTACATGTGCACATGGAAATAACTCTTAAATGGGGGAAAAAATTGTCCAAAGAGTTAAAGAACGAGGCAAATTAACTCCCAAACCTTTCAATTGTGTCAATTTATACTAAACCTTTTTGACGATTTGCCAATATGGTCATTTCAGCCAAATATCAAAATAACAGACTTATGACTAAATTGACAAATCGTCAAAATATTTATGACTAAATTGACATAATTGAAAAGTTTAAGATTAAATTGGCTATCGCACAATAGATTTAGGGCTTTTTGAACAATTATCCCCCACAATTGAGTGCATAACCATCCGCAACCAATGGCTGTTAATTGAGCTTATAGCTAATTTATGCCCATAAGCAAATATCGATTAGCCAAGGTGACATATGTCATAGAATTCTCGCGTTTAAATAAAATTATCAAGTACTCCCAGCCTTTATCGGCCCAATTCATATGAGCCGTCTATCAGATCACCCGAGTTCCAAGTGAGCTATCGATTTATGTGAACTAGGCTAGGCTAACATATTTACTCACGTGATCTGATGGCTCGCTGGCATAGACTAGAAGTACCCACCCAAAATCTCCGTATTCAGATCACCACCGCCCAGTCTAACAGCTCGTGTGAAGTGAGCTGAACACACATGCCGAGAGTACACAACGAAAAGCACCACACATGGGTCACCTCACCACGACATTGACTGCGCATTACTCACCGAGAGGTCGATTCGAGTGTTCCACACCTACTTTCTTGTGGGTGTTCTCACCATAAACCATACAAAAGAAAGAAACCGAACTCCACGGTTTCCATGTAGAGGAACCATCTTGGCGCTGGGGAACAAAAGTCAATGGACTCCATCATCATCATCCGCAGCGTCAGTCCCAAAACGAGACCCCAAATACAAAATCACCCCCCCTTTACCTTGCCTGCAAGAAAAGGAAAGAGCCCGAACCACACAATCACCCATCACTTTCACGACCCTTTACGAAACCAAGAGGCCCTCCCTCTCTCTCTCTCTCTCTCTCTCGCTCGCTCTCTCTCTCCAGTCACAAGTCACATCGACCCTCCCTGAAAGCAAAAGCCAAAGCCAAAGCCAAAAGGAGGAGTACATCATCATGTACATCGTGCCCCCCACAGCTTCACACAAAAAGAAGCCCCCCAGCCACTTTTCTTCCCCCCCCCCCCCCCCCCCCCCCCCCCCAAAATTTTCAACACGAAATCAATCTTTCTTCCCCACTTACTTGACCCATCTGAAAACGGGCCCCGCTTACCACCCACCGAAACGACACCCCATTAGCAGTTTTCTTTAGCAAATTTTCAGCCTGGGCTGGTAGGCTTGGCGAGTAGCCACGTCTGCCCTCCCTCCTTTCCACATGATCTCCACCCATTTTTCGGTTCCTTATTAATTTTGCGTTATTGGTCTTGCAGATGAAGCCTTCAGAAACATGCCAAGCCAAAAGCAAGCAGAATCAGCAGCAGGAGGACCCCCAAATGCCAAGGATCAGATGGAAAAGACCAGTTTCTGTACATTCCACTAGGTAGCAGCATGCATGTATACATTGCATCTGCCCTCTCTGCTTCATTTATATACACTGTCAAGTCTGTCCACCTACAACTCTCATATGATATTAGAGCATCACCAACAAAAGCAGACATGTTTCATATGTTCCCCCACATATTCTACCTCTTCAAAGATAAACCGTTGTTTCAAAGTACATTCAGCTGCTACACCTAGTCACACTTGATCATCTGATGGCAAACTCATCAGAAGACAACTTTCATTAGATTTGTTCACTAAGGGTGCACAGCTAATGCATGCTAATTTGTACAACCATGCTTAGTCAGGAGCTTACCAAAAAACCAAGTTCAGTATACACATCAGCACTATACTGAATCTAACGAAACTAGCAGGTTCATTTGCAACTACACATTAAGCTAGCTCTTCGCAGAAGATTTAAGCCGCATACACTGACATCGATCAATCTACAAACCTGAGCTTCTCAATGTTTCATCATTATGCTTAAGTGGATGCTTTGGGTGCCAACAACACTGGTGACCCTCCACATAATAACCACAAAGAGCACTCTTCTTTCTCACAGGCTGGTCTACTTTCAATTGCTCACGCTGGAAACTCCTTTTGGTCGAGAATATGGTAGATGGATGATCCGCATTTTCCCAGCGTAAGAATGGAAGCTTGCAGTCTCTTCCCAGTCTTTGGTCACAAAATATGCTTGCTTCCCGAGCACTATTACAGCCCATGTCTACAATCTCTCGCGGCTGACTTTTTTTGGCACTGATGCCTTCGACCAAATGAGGGCCCAATCGCAAAGACAAATCGCACACGATCTCAGGTGGTGGCTTGAATATTGCTGATGCATCTAAGTTTTCAACTGGATGGCTTTGACAATTTCCCATGGAGTTGGACCGGGAGCACAGTGGTCCAAAATGGGATAGATTTCTTTCAGGTTGTGGACGACTACCGTGATAATACAAGGGATAAACCGAGTACGCTTTTGATCCTGGGTGAGCTTGAGTGGGTGACGCCCGGTTCACAGCACGGATAAAAGATGTGTAGTCCAGTTTAGCTGATGTAATAGACTCAAGTCTTGAATGATTTGGATAAAACAAAACCGGGTCTGATATAATTGTCTGATTTCCGGAACTAGACTTCTTCATAATGCCATGAGGATCACCGGTCTGTTCTTGAGAATTCGCGCTCAGATATCGCTGAGGGCTACTGTTCCTTTGGCTCCTCGAGGCTCTTCTCGGCGTGCAGCCGAGAGTAAGGGCAGCTACAAGAACAGTTATAACGAATAACTAAAAGAGAATGAACGGATTACACAATTTGACTTAAAAAGGTGAAGGGGTGAGAAAAGCTAGGGCGCAAACAACATTAGGAGAGAAAACATATCACATCAAATAACTGAAAAAAGTGAGCCTGAGCATAGACATCGCAAATCAAGAATCTACACCAACAAGCCATATATATCATACATTGCAAGAACAATGTCATAAGGAAGATAAAGATGAGAGCTTTACAAGAAAAAGCAGAAAAAGAAAATAGATGTACTCAGGTTTTGTCACCTTCAATGCATGGCTGAAGTAGCTCTCCAGTTTCTGTACTCTCATCAAGTCTGATTAGTGTGTTGATAGCATCGTTTGTACGGTCCAGAAGCGTTTGAAGATCCATGTACTCTGCCTATTTCGAGTGGATTCGAGATAACGAAAAGGCGGACCAAAAAAAAAAAACAGATATAGCGAAAAGGAAATCAATCAATGCACACCCTCCACTATGTACAAGACTAGGTTCAATTGTTGAATTCTCTGTACTCAGTCGAGGTTTGTGAGCTTGTGACAGAAAACTTCGAGGTTGGAACAGAGAAAGAATTACTATTACCTCAGAATTGGCCTTGGAGTACATGATTTCTTCAGCTTTCAGGACAACAACAGGAAGCTTCTTTTGCCATTCTTTGTTCTTCTTAGTAGAAGAGCTATGAATCTCGTTCACGACTCTAGATTTCCAACAAACCAGCACAGGTTACCACCAAACAAGACATGCAAATACACAAGCATTTTCAGGAAGAAACCAACCGAAAAAAAAAAAACAGTTGAAAGTCAAAGATGGACCTGAAAATTTCATGGATGAGAGAACCTCTAATGGGTTGGTGTCTCTCACTGTGCCAAGCTTTCCTAACACATTCATAAGGTCTCGGGCCAGGTCTAGGCATCCTCTTCAAGAAAAGAACAGCAACCCACAGAAATATGGAAAGAAAAAAAACAGAGAGCTCTGCTTCTTGCGACTTGTGAGGAATGTGAGACAGAGACAAAGAGGAAAAGATCAAAGCTTTGCGGTAACTTGCGGTGACCTCAGCTTTCTTCTTCTTCTTCCTCGTCTGCTCCTTACTTGTGACTCTGAGCTCTCGCTCTCACGCTTTTTGATCAGTGCCAGTACAAAACTTAAGCAAAGCGGTATGGGGAAGAGATGGAGAGAGAGAGACAGAGAGAGGGGAAACAAATTTTTTGTACAGAGCAGGCCGCAGTTGAATAGGACCCATTTCCATTATTAAAAGAGAAACTACTGATGATATATTTGGCTGAAATCTGCTTGTCACATTATCTTAAACACCCATTTCCACGAACAAGAGATGCAGAAGATAACTCCAGAAAACCATGAATACATTATTGAAAATTTCTGCTCGAGTATTGTTCATTCCTTATAAAAAAATATATAATAGCACGATATATTTTGCATCTTGATGAGCATTCTTCTAATCTTTTGATCAAATGAAAAGAGGGGTTGGGCAATTTTTGTGATTTGTCTGTTTTTTTAATATTTGTTGTCAAAACCTGGCACTCAATTATTTGGGAGAGGGGGTTGAATTGATGGCTTGGGTGTCCCCCACTCATCCACATGCCTGCTTCCCCTAGCCCCACGAGTCCCTCTCTTCTTCTTCATTTATTTTTTTCCTCTATATTATATATATAATATATAGATGGGCATATCCTGACCAGTCAAATACCTAAACAGAAGATTTTACTGAAAAACATAAAAGAAAAAAAGATTTTATTTACTAGTGTTTTAGAAAACTTATAAAGAAACTATATAGAAAAAGAAAAATTAAACGAAAAAATATCATTATTTTTACAATTCAGAACAGCTGCTCTAAAAGATCGAAATACTTTTTAGATGCACTCCGAAAGCACGTTTAAAAGAAAAATTAAACAAAAAAAAAATCGAGTAATACGGAGAAGTGTGATTGCTAAAATATCTCATGCTGCTTGTCTACGTATTATATATACTATTTATATGCTTGTGATCTTCTCAAACTTACAATTTAAGTTTTGGAGCGGATGTTTCAATATGGCACGAGAGTCGATTTCCGGCCTATAATTTTTATCAAGTACGAGGCTTACGGTTCATCAAACACCCATGTCTTTCTCTATTCCGCTTACCCATAAAAATAGGGGCATTAAAATATTTCATGTCGTTCTCGTTCGTTCGTGGGATTTACATATTTTTCATGAAGGTGGATACTATACATATCAATTTAGAAATGCATGTGGATTGAATATTTAAAGGGTGGCGATAGGGGTCGCTATCGGTGGGGGGCGGGGGCACTAGCAAACCCCAACCTTTCTATATTCAGTCGCTTTTCCTTCGTGAGGCTGCTCGCAGAGGCCTTTTTGTGACGGGACATTCAAAAGGTCTCACCTCCATTCCCACGTGTCCGCTTGGTTAACTTTAGTGGGTAAAAAGAGGTAGAAAGAGAAGGAGAGAGCAGCACACGTGAAATGTAAAATCTAAACCTTGCATTGTTTCGGTTCCCTTAGCGGGTGACTGAGAACATGTCTGGAATGATTGTAGAATTCTACACGTTTGTCACTGTAGTATTATTAAGCATGAGGTTACCAGAGGTGATTTCTAAGTCCCCAATGAATCGTAAATTGATGGACATTAAGCATTCTGAGAAATTAAGAAGTGGGGCATAACAAGTTCTTGGAGCATGCTAGTCTCAAATCAATCACCAGCCAGCTCACTGGCCGACTAATTCTTGGCCTAGCCAGCGGGCGAGCGCACGTGCCTTTCCAAGCCATGGTGAGCGGCATTCTCGTCCAGATTTGGTCATCTTCTTGGATGGAAAAGCCGAGAGGGGAGTTAGGGAGGTCTTATTGCTTTTTGATGAGTTTAATCAATTGTCAGGTTTGAGACCTAATCCCATGAAGACAGGAATTTGTGCAGTCGGCTGGTATGATGGCTCTCTTGCTGAGATTATAGAGAAATCTGGCTCTAAGCAAGGAATACTCCCACTTAAATAATTGGGATGCCTTTCATACCAGGGAAATCAACAGTGAGAGAGTGTCAGCCATTGATGCACAGGATTTTGCAGAGGGAATACTGGCTGGACTTCAAGAATCTTTCTTTTGCAGGTGGACTGCAACTGGCTTCCACTGTTCTCCAAAGCACTGCAAATTATTGGTGCAGGGTCTTCATCCTCCCAAAGAAAGTTACCAAAAGGGATTCAAAGTGCATCTCTTTTCTCTTGAAGGGTTGTGTTCTACGTTATATCTTGTGGACAAATGATTAAGGCTGGTTCTCTTTGGGTGGCTTGGATGGACATTGACATGCTAAAGGGAAGGAGCTTTTATTCTCTTCCCATTACAGCTTCCTCTCCTTATTCACGGAGAGAAATTTCCAAATTAAGAAAGCTTGCCAAACCTTTGATCGAAAAGATCATTGGAAATGACAATAATAATTTTCTCCGGCACGATCACTAGCATCCAAATGACCCTCTTCTGGATATATTTGGTTTCAGAAATATTCATGAATCTGGCTTTGTCTTTTCAAGCTAAGTTTGCTGCTGTCATTGCCAACCTGAATTGGGTGTGGCCTAATGCTCGATCTGACATGGTGGTTCTCATCCAAGCTGCCATCCGTTGAATTTTATTTCCCTAATGCCAATGAAGACGGGGCAGGTTGGATGGCTGCCAGAAGCAAAGTTTGCTCGGTAAGTAGTGCATGGAGTTTGCTAAAGAATCGCAAGACCGAGCGTGGCTCGGTCTCATCTGTTTTGGTTTCCTTTGAACATTACCAAAGCATCCTTTCATCTCCTGGCTTTTCGTATCTGAAGGACGTCCATGAAAGATAGAACGATGTCTTGGAGCTTGTCTGTTCAACCCGTCTGTGATTCGTGAGACATTGCTGCCGAATCACGGGATCATCTCTTCATCATCGAAAGGTTTTTACGCGAGGAGACCATATGGATTCACATTCAGACGCTCCAGCTTCCTGGGACGTTGAACTAGCTCGGTCTGTCTCCCTTGCTTCAAGGGTCCTTCTTCCCTCATATCTTGTGTAGGCTGAACTTGGAATGACTTCCATTATCGTGTGTGGAGGCTCCGGGAGACATTAACTTCACAGTTGAGTTCACTTTGCATTGGGTATCTGTGGAACTAAGTTCTTACTTATCGAAAGAGATTAAAAGCACAAATCATCCAAACGCGAGTTTATCTGACGAGAATTTAAACTTCTGAATTTTCTTGTTAAATCCAAAATAATCATGCCGGATAACAAATATCTTGAAAAAATTTCATTGGATTAAAACGGTGTCAATGCCTAAAAGTTGTGCACTTTCAAATATATAAAGTGCAGACAAGAAAGATTACAATCCTACTAACATGCTCTAAACTTTCTCATACAACTGATACAAATGTGTCATGTGACGTGACATAATATTCAAATGCACTTAAATATCAGCGATGTCCTAAGATGTATTTTCGATTATATCATGGAAATAACGAGTTCGACCAGAAACATATTGTTCTTGAAATATTCAGTGATCATTTAAATAAATTCGAAAATTCGAAACTCGGGAAGTCGCCAAATTAAGTTTAGAGAAAAATGTTATCTTTGATTTTCCCTACCCTTTCTGCCGGCAAAAGAAGAAGAGCTAAAGTCGGTCCGATTTCTTAAAAACAAGCTCAAATTAGACCGAGTCTCGAATAAAGGCCTGAGCTCACCAACGGCTGAATTTTCGCTTGCCAGCTGCCGGCGAGCATGCGCATATCACATGCCATTTTTCCAGTCCTGCCCAGGGGCATTTTTGTCCAAGGATATTTTATTATTATTATTATTAATATTTTCCTCCTTTTTGTCTTCCACTCTTTTCTTCTTTCCTCGGCCTGAGCTCCACTCTCGTCCATTCATCTTCCTCGTTCACCAGACGCGGCCAGCTCTTCATCAATCTCCCAAGAGCTTGCCGACGATTGACGATGGCTTGAGCTTAGATGGTGGCCAGCGGCAAGCAGTCAGAGGACGTGACCGACGCCGACGACTCCAAATCAGAGCCCTGGCGCTTGATTTCAACGGTGATTCAAAACCAGGCGGGCGACGTCGAGCCCTCCAAAGGCGGTGAAGGCCTGAGTGTGTGCAGCTCTGACTGTGTGCTAAGGCTTGATCATAACGACAATTTACTCGAAAAATGAATGAGCTAAAAAATATTTTTTGTAAAATTGATCATTTTTATCACTTAAGAAAATGAACAAAGGAAAAATAATTTCATCGTCCACGAAAATATTTAAGCATGAATTGTCGTCGATAATGAAAATATTTCAAGTAAGATTTGATTTCTGCGACTCAGAATTCGACAAATTTCCTTTTTTTGCTTTGATCAGTCTTTTTTTTTTTTTGTGGGGCCCAGTTTCGAACCATTTCTACACCGGTCCCGATTGAACTGCACAGGTAATTTGGAACCCGATTGAACAAATCGAGCCGACCGATCCAATTTGGGGATCACCACCGACGTGCGAAGAGATGGGGAGGTCGAAGTCAATTCGGCTCCCCGACGTACAATTCCAAGGCCCCGGTAAGTTTTGGCTATGGGCAACGATATATCTTTAACCATTTCGGCAACAGCAGATCAAACTGCATCTCGAAAAGGATCGATCGACGCTTTAGCTCAACTCACCCGTACAACTCACATGAATCAAATCACGAGGTACAAGACACCTCCGCCCAACATCCAATTCTTGAAACGTGACCGGCCCCCCCCCCCCACGCATTCTCCGGCAACCATTGCTCGAGCTCGGCCGAAAAGGGGGGGGCGGGCCGGCGGGGGGAGGGACCCCTGGATGGCCGCCGTGTGCTCACCGCCGTGGGAGCACAGCACAGCCACGGCAAGTTCCGTCCCGTCCCCCCCCCCCCCCCCCCCCCCCCCCCCCCCCATCGGCAGTACAAAGAGAGGGAGTGGGGTTGGCCCGAAAAACAAGCAGCTGTTCCTCGTCAGTGCAACGTGCATTGTCCGAAACCACCACCCCCCACGCACGCATCGTCACGAGGGAAGAAGCGAGTCGTCGTCGTCGTCGGGTTTCATCATCGATTGAAGGCGGGAAGCTTTTCATTTCTGGCGGATGATTTGGGGAAAGTGTGATGAGGTTGGTCGAAGGGAAAGCTCATCAGCCCACCCAACGTCGTGATCAAATGACATTAAAAGTGCAAAAGTGCTTCGAAGCGGAAGCGGAAGCGGAAGAGGGACCTTCCCGACATGGAAAGCGCCATCTTCGACCCCCCAAAAAAAAACAAAAGAGAAAAAAAAAGCGGAACTTGGAAAGCGCCATTGCCAGAAACAGAGGAGTAGTGGAGTGCAGTGTGGAGGTGTTTATCCCTTTTTCTCTGCGCTTTTACGGGGGAAGGGGATGGGATGGGATTCGTCGAAGTGCCTGTTGCTTTAACGCCAGCAGCGCCCGATCTGAGCCGTCCAGTCTCGCTTAAAGTACAGCTCTTGACCCCCCAGATCCAAATCTCACTCCTTCTCTGTCTTTCGTTCCCGGAGATCTGAGCCGAGCTGAGCTGAGCTAGAGGGGACGAGAGGTATGTCGTCTCCGAACCCGCTCTCTCTCTTCTGCGCCCTGCTTCTCTGCTTGCCCCTGGCCGTCGTCTTCATCCTCAACACCGCCCCCACCACCCCCACCACCTCCTCCTCCCGCGGCGGCGGCGGCGGCGGCGGCCCCGTGTCGATACCGGCAATCCCCTTGCTGGATGCCCGATTCGACACTAGGGCCAACAATGAAGCCAGGTTCTTGGAATCGAGAGTCCCAGTAGACGAACCCCCGCCGGCGCCCGTGATAGCAGGCGCCAAGGAAGACGTCTCTCGCCGCCCGCCGCCGGCGCCGGTCAGCGACGATGACGCGGAGGACGAGGCGCTCCTCCGGGTGGCGTTCCGGGACAGCAGCGCCTCGGACCCGCCGGCGGCGGTCAGTTACGACGACGCGGAGGACGAGGCGCTCTTCCGAGTGGCGGCCCGGGTCAGCCCGAAGCCCAAGCGGCCCAAGAAGCTGGCCTTCATGTTCCTGACCACAGCGGGCCTCCCCTTCGCCCAGTTGTGGCAGGCCTACTTCAATAACACCCCGGGAGGCCTCTACAACATCTACGTCCACGCCGACCCGACCCGACTGCCCGGCCCGCGCCTCACCGGCGTGTTCTCCGGCCGGGCCATCCCTTCCAAGCCGTCCCGCCGGCACACCCCGACGCTCATCTCGGCGGCGCGCCGGCTGCTCGCCCGCGCTCTCCTCCACGACCCGGGCAACGCCATGTTCGCCCTCCTCTCCCCGTCCTGCGTGCCGCTCCGCTCCTTCAACTTCACCTACCGGACCCTGGCGACGTCGCGGAAGAGCTTCATCGAGATCCTCAAGAACGAGGCGGGGCGGTACGACCGGTGGGCGGCGCGCGGGCCCGACGCGATGCTCCCGGAGGTGCCCCTCGCGGACTTCCGGATCGGGTCCCAGTTCTGGGCGCTGACGCGGCGGCACGGCCGGCTGGCGGTGGCGGACACCCGCCTCTGGTCCAAGTTCAAGCTCCCCTGCCTGCACCGCCGCACGTGCTACCCGGAGGAGCACTACTTCCCCACCCTCCTCGGCATGCGGGACCCGCGCGGGTGCGTGCCGTGCACGCTGACCCACGTGGACTGGCACGGCCGGACAGACGGGCACCCCCGGACCTACGGGGCGGAGGAGGTGGGCCCGGAGCTGATCCGCCGGCTCCGGGGCGAGCGGCCCAGGTACGGCGACGACGGGGCCAACGGCACCGGCCTGCTCGTCGCCCGACCGAGGAGCGACCCGTTCCTCTTCGCGCGGAAGTTCGACCCGGGGGCGTCGCGGGCGCTGATGGGCATGGCGGGGGACGTCCTCTTCGAAGACTAGGATGGCATCTTGATGGTGAATGTCTCGTTCTTTTAGTGGGGTGGGAGGGGGCGATAACTGTATAGAGATCGGGCAAGCTTTTCTTCCGCGTCGTTTTGTTTTTAAGTCCAAACGGACGATGATGATGATGAGTAGTGAAGTGTACATCTGTTTCTGCTTTAAATCCAAGATTTGGCGGAGAAGTTCTGTCTTTCATTTTGGGTTTTCTGCAAAATCAAGAAAAGAGCAGTGTTGACTTTGGGGCTTTGCTATCTGTGTTTGTCCTCTGGAGGTTTGACGGTGCGGCGGAGCCAAAGTGATGGTAGCTTCCGCCGGTGCGTGGTTGACGACGACCGGAACTCTCCAAAGCCCACCGTACGATCTGGTCCAACCCGCCTGTAAAATATGTGGTCTCTCGTCTCCAACATCGAAGTCGATGTCATCAAGGTCGAAGGACTTGGTTAGGTCAACCCTCGTCGTTGACATTCAGGTCAATTATGACTCGACAACCTCAAAACTCATGACGAGAGAGAGAGAGAGAGAGAGAGAGAGAGAGATTTTAGTTAGCGTTTCATGATCGGCCCAAATCCCGTTTGGAGAGGATAAGGTTCATTACGTGCCGCACGTTCTTAATTCTACGACCTCAGATATGTGCATGACTAAGTGTCGATTTCAATTCCACCTTACTATAGTCTAACCATTCGCTACTTTTTTTTATACAATTGATACTTGTTTTAGGCTTAGTCACTCCATGTTAACCTTAAAGTGGTAGACAGTAAAGTATTGGACCGACACAACAATCGGACGCCTAAACATCCAGAGTCACCTGGACCGGCTGGCTCTACTTCACTTTCTTATCACCATCTCCCACACCGGTCCGCCGTCACATCGACTTAGGGTGCGAATGGTAATCATTCTACTCCAAAAATTAAATTCTTGCCAGAAATTGATTTTTGGAATTCTTGTCATAAATTGATTTCTAGAGTAGAAATCTGTTTGTTAAAACATAACTAATTCTGCTCCAAAAATTGATTTCTAGAAAAGAAGCCTATTTTTATTTTTTTGGGCACCTAAAAAATATAAATTTCACTTAAAGTGAGTACCTAAAGGTATTTTAAGTATTTTGTGAAATTTTCAAATTTTTGATTTTTTTTATTTTTTTTGGGCACCCAAAAAAAAATTAAATTTCACTCAAAGTAGGTGCCCAAAAGTATTCCTAACCATTTTGTGAAATATTGAAATTTTTTTACATTTTTATTTCTTTAAGCACCTCAAAAAAATTAAATTTCACTCATAATGGATGCCCAAAAGTATTCTAAGTCAATTTATGAAATTTTAAAATTTTTGATTTTTTTAGGCACCTCAAAAAAATTAAATTTCACTTAAAGTGGTTGCCCAAAGGTATTCTAAGCCATTTTGTGAAGTTTTGAAATTTTTATTTTTTGGGCACCTTAAAAAAATTAAATTTCACTGAAAGCGGGTGCTCAAAGGTATTCTAAATCATTTTATGAAGTTTTGAAATATTTGTTTTTTTTATTTTTTTGGGCACCTTAAAAAAATTAAATTTCACTCCAAGTGGGTGCCCAAAGGCTTTCTAAGCCATTTTGTGAAGTTTTGAAATTTTTAATTTTTTGAAAGAAAATTCACCAAATTTCCTATTTTCCCGAAATCTATTTTTTTTTATTTTCTGGAAATTTTTATGAATTTTTCTGGAATTGTTCAATTTTTATGCATTTTTTGAAAAAAAAATTAGTGAGAAAAAGAAAGAAAATAGAGAGAATGCATTCTGGAAGAGAGAAGTTACAAAAATAGCTTCTCTTTTTCTTACCCAAATCTTATTCTGGAATCAAGAATGTATTTTGAAATCAAGTATTTTTAACAAATACATTTTTATTCTAGAATGCAAAAATTGCTTTAGAATGCTTTTTGAAAATTTTTTAACAAACGTATTTTTGTTCTGGAATCCATTATACAGTAGAATTTCTACTCCAGAATGAATTCCATGCATGCTCTTAAAGTTTCGCGTGAAATTCTATCCACGATATCCCTTATCTTCAAAGTGGTTTTGAGGGGGTGGGGGTTGGTGGGTTTTCCTAAATACAGTAGAAAGCAACCGGTAAAGTTGCCAAGGAAATGACACATGCCCATAAATTAAACTATTCTGGCACGTGGTGTCTCCACCTAAGAAGAAGAATCTAGCACCTATGAAGACATCATTTTGTGTTGGAACTAGACCCGTTAAACAGGTGGGTCAGATCGAGTTTAGGTTAGGTTATAAATGATCTAATCTAAATGTACCCATTAACCCATTTATTTGTAGTGTAAATATCCTGACCCAACCTATACCCAACCCAAATCCGACCCGACCCATATTGCTAAAACACTTTTATATTTAACCTAATCTAAGAATACTTGTTTCTTATGATTTTTTGTTAAAATTATACTGTTAAAATATTTTATGTAATACAAAGCTAGTGAAAAAATTTTATAATTTTTTTTAAAATTGAGGTTCTGTTTGTTTTACAAAAAATGCAACATTTCTAGAAAATATTTTCCATAAAGTCATTATCCAAGAAAAAAAAATTAATATTTTTTAATTTTTTAAATCGAATTTTTAATTATTTTTTATTTTTATTTTTCCTTTATTTTTGGTCGATCGCCGGCTGCCGTGGCCGGCGACCGACCACAAGCGAGGACAAGCTCACCGGAGGTCGGCGAAGCTCGTTCTCGCTGATCGGGAGAGGCCGAGGCCTTGTTGGCCTCAGGCGAGGCTCTAGCCTCGCCGATCTGGCGAGACTCGAGCTCGTCGGCCTCAGGTGAGCCCGACCTCGCCGGATCTGGCGAGGTGGAGCCTCGCTCAAGGCCGGCGAAGTTCGAGCTCACCGGCCTCGGGTGAGGCTCCAGCTCGCCAGATCCGGCGAGGTCGAGCTCGCCTGAGGCCGGCGAGCTAGGGTCTCGCCAGATCGGCGAGCTAGGGTCTCGCCAGATCGGCGAGGCTCGAGCCTCACTTGAGGTTGGCGAGCTCGAGCTTCGCCGACCTCCGTCGAGGTTGTCCCGCCTCGGTGGCCGGTCGCCGTGGCCGACCACCAGCTGGAATAAAAAAAAATAAAAAATAAAAGAAAAATAGAAAAAAATAAAAATAATTAAATTTTGATTTTTTTTAAACATTTTTGTAAAGAGAGAGAGAGTATGTAGATGAGTCTAGTAGGTGGGTTGCACATGGGTTCCAAACTCAACCCACTTAGATCCATTTATCTTTAAACTTTAAAATTTAAAACCCATTTAAGCTTAACTTTTTTAAAATTAAAGTGACACATATATGATCCATTTATTTTTAAATGGGTCATATATGAATTTAAGACCCATTTTGACACCTCTAGTTGGAACTGCGGTGCAATTTGCCTAAACAGTGAAGCTTCTTTTAGTTCATCATCATTCACTTATCAATGATGTGAAGAGGACCCATACGAACTTGTCTATTTAAGTATGATATATATATACACAGTGGTCATCCTCATTTAATGCCTGAGTACCCGGATCCAGAGTGAAAGATTGGAAACCCGTGAGCTTTTGAGGGCAAATCGACTCAGTTTGCCCGTAAATAAAAGGTGTTAACGGTTCGGTTTGATTCGTTTTTCAAGAAAACCGAACCGAACTGTTGTAGTGCATGCTTGAACCAAACTGTACGTCGACCTGAACCGAATATAAATCGAACCAAAAAACCGGTTCGGTTCAGTTTTCAATATTTTCTTCTTCTTCTTTTCTTTTGGCTTTTATCCTCGACAGCCCACGGAGATATTCAAGTCAAATGACTGCAATAACAAGAACAAAACCAAAATCACGCACGAAGAAACAAAAGAGCAAAACAATGCATCTCCAAATCGAATTGAAGCCGGGCGCAAAAATGCAAATCCAACAGATTGAGCCCCTCCGGATCCAAATCGGCAAAGCCAGAGGGAAATCGAAAGCCAAGCTCACCCCATTTGGACGAGAACAGAGGGAGCGGCTCCGACCGCGTCTTGCCTTTCCAATCTCCATCGGCGGTTTTTACCCCTATTTTCTCTCTCTCCCCACCTCCTCCTTCCTTTCTTCGGTCTTTTCACTCTTTCTTGTTCATCGGCTCTCTCTCCCTTCACAAAAATCGGTTTTTCTTCATTTTGATCTCCGATATTTTCCCAGAAAGAGACCGGCGAGCTCTGCACGAGCACGTCTCTTCACTCTCTCTTCAATGGCGGAAATCCGAACGGGCACCAAGGACTGACGATATTTTTGAGAGGGGTGCGAAAGAAAGAGAGTCAGAGACAAAGATTAGGGTAGTTAGTTTTTTCAGTTTGGTTTGAACTGAATTGAACCGAACCGACAAAAAGATAATGGTTATTTTTATTATCTGAATTGAAAACCCAACCGAACCAAAATGCACAAAATTTTGGATTCAATTCGGTTCGGTTCATATTTCAATTCGGTTTTTCATTTCAGTTCTGACACCTCTATCGATAAGCACTTACAGATGGAAACCACTCAGCCATTGTGGAGATATTGTCACGATTTTAGTGACCCTATCGATTCGCAAAGACAAACCAGGCCGATGCCGCCAATTAGACTAGTCGATATGATCCGGAAACCACGCATCAAGGAGCGGAGGTCACGGGAGTCACAGGAATATGCACCAGAGTGCACAACCAGGAAACATTGCCCGACCTTGGTAGGCTAAAAACCAAGACTCTAAAAGCATCAGACAAGGGGTAAAGTCCAAAAGGATATTGCAGTAAGAGGGTTCTTCTTTTTTTTTTTGGGTAAAGCAGTAAGAGGGTTCTTGATTAGCTAAAAAACGAAAAATCATTCAAAGTCAGGAGACCAAGGGCTAAAGTCCCAAAGCCATTCAAATCAATCATGGGAAGTCCTTTTCAGTTGTCTGAGTAATTTTCTCCTTTCTTCGCATTTTGCAGTAGTCTATGGACCATCTTGCGTCGTCGTTGTCTCCTTGACTACTAATCCAATCTCTATGGATCTTATCCATTTCGGTTGTTTAATCATTCTGTCCTCGTCAAGTCAATTTCTGGGCTCGGAGCTGGAGTTGTCCAGCCAAACCAGTCAAAATTGGACCCAAGGTTTAACCTTTTAGGGACATGAGTTGTGAACCTGTCCCAAGCGTATACTATAAGCCTTTTCATGACCATCAGAAATCTTGACACTCATCACCAAAACCCTTACGCCAAGATCATTTTTAGCAGAGGAAGTTTCATCCGAGATTAAAATCAAGACATTAAATCAGTAAGAAATAATCAACAAAGCAAATAAGCTGCGGACGATTCCAAGTGACACAAGAAACAGAAATCGAAGCAGCAAAAACAAAAATCTAGATTGAAGAACTGAATACTCTGGAAACAATTCCATGCATACTCGTGACGGGGAGCGTTTAACTGGTTTCGATAGTCAGTCTACTTTTACACATGAAACAACAAAGCATGAAGTTACTACACGATGACAAATTAGTTCTGGTTATACTAGCAATGACTGCACAAGAGGGCCTGAGTTCATGGAAATTCTAATATTACAAGAAGCACAAACAGGTGCGGGATCCCCCCGGATGTCAGCATCCGGCACTCTTCATCAAAATGAATACTCTCTCGGTTCATTCTTCCCTCTTCCAATTCCCGTGCACCAGAAGTAAAAAAAGGATCATAACATAACATACAACTAAATACATAACTTGATAACAAAGCAAAAACAGAGTCGTATAGGTATAAGCGAGTAACATCAATAAGGAGAATGATAGTACCCGGTCGGCGGCCCCATTCCATTAACTGGTGGCATGCCATAAGGCATTGTAGGAAGAGGCCCTTGTGCATAGTAACCCGCCCCACTGATCTTGGCCAAGGTGGCTTGTCCTCGCATTCCATGCACTGCATACTGCTGCCATAGTTGCTGCTCTTGCACAAGCAAATGCTGTTTCTGCTCCATATCTGCCATCTGTACATATGAAGGAGGGGGGATGCTTAATGATGCAGCAAAAGGGTCCTGGTTAACTGTTTGGACAGTTCCGTCAGGTGCAGGGAGAGCCAGAACTGGGGTTGTGCTCTTGCCAAGACCAGGTAAAGCAACACTGCTCGCACTACCTCCACTCAATTGAGCAGTGCTCACATGTTGCCTCACCATTCCCTGGTCATACATGCCATTCAGTAGCAACGGATCAAGTCCACCACCTAAAGCTGCTTTCTGTTTTGATAAGTTACTGGCTGTCTCCACCAATGCCAATTCCCAATCTTCCTTGCCCGCTTCAGCAGCTGGGTTTTGCCAAGCAGAAGTCACTTCTGGCTCACCATTAGATCGGAATGCTTCCCATGAACCATTGCCAGTATTAGCTGGTGGCCCCGCAAACAGAGCCAATGCAAATTTATTACCTTGATCATCAGCAGTGACTCCATCATCCCTCAGATCCACCAGATCGTCTGTCACTTGCGGCTTCGGTGGCTCCGGTTCTGGCTCCGGTGGTGGTGCAGGAGTATAATTCTCTGGTGGAGGCAACGCCTTTATCTCGTTCATATCAGGCACAGGCTCCTCCTCCTGAGCCACAGGAGGCAATTCCTCTCTCCTCTCGGGGCTCTTGGGCCTCTTTGCTCTATCCCTCACAAACTCCTCCAATGTCTCCAACAACTTACTGGTAATCCTTTGCACTTCAGGATACTCGGACGATCTTGCCACTCCTGTACCCTTACACCAATTATAGAATGCAATCAACTCATCAATTTGCTTAGCAGCACTAGCATAAGCATCAAAAGCCTTGACGCAATCTTGGTACTCCATATCGAAAAACTTATCGAGCAAAACAGCCAAAACCTCACAGATATCAGCATATATCTGAAAACTCTCCTTCACAACAGGGTACAACGCAACCAAGATCAACCTACTATTCTTCGCCAGACCAGTTGGCTTACATGCCAAGAATCTATCCAATAGCCTCTGCAAGTGACCCATTTTGCCGAAAAGCCCTTCTGGCTTCATTTCCCTCAGTGGCGTCACTACCCTTCTCTCTTCTTTCCCATCTCTCACCACCACAGCATCACTCATATCCCCGTATGACCTTGACCTTCTCACCCTTCCCCCATAATTTCCATTCTCTCCTCTATAATCACCGTAATCATAATCAGACCCACGGGGTGGTGGCGACCTAAAATCATCTCTGCCTCCATACCTATCCTCACTGCGAACACTACCGCCACCATTAGCACTTCCACTAGGAACGCCGCCGCCGCCGCCGCTCTTTCTATCATACAGAATCAGCTCAAGCCTCTGATCCAGATACATACCATAAGTCCTCACAAAAGCAGAGTGGTCCCATGAATTAGAGTGAGCCTCATCTCTAAAATCAGACAGATTCAACAGCCTAGCACCACGCCTAGTCGCATACATTATCTCCTCATGGAAAATCAGGTCACCGTCATTCAACAAACGATGGATGAGCGTCAGGGATTTGAGAGCCACGATATAATCACGTGTCTTGCTAAGTCGCTTCGAAAGCGCAGAAACACACGCATGCACGTATCCACGGGAGTAAGAGGTCAAATTCAAGATTCGGCGGACGTATTTCTCATCAGTAGGATCATCATCATGGCTCGTGGCTTTCACGATAGCTACTTCGAGCTCCGGCGCCATGTTGCTCGCAACCTTCGCAAGGCCGATGCTCGTCTGGTCCTTGACCGCCCCGAGGGCTCTGCGGATCGTGCTTTGAGACATATTCGCCTCGCCCTCACCTACCAAAACCGCAAAAAAAAAAAAAAAAAGATGCTAAATTTACAAGCTCGCCGAGAAGCATCACTTGAGAACGACGCTTTCCGGTGATTCGTCAAGCAACAAATGAGGAAACAACCTCCAAGTAAGCTTCAATCATTACAGTCATACGACTAATCACGCGATAAATGAAGTATTCAACTCGACCGTTGGCTTTCACCAAGCTAAACCGCATACATAAGACTTAATCGCTTAACAACAAGAGATCACCGTGCTCTACCATCATTAATTGCGCGATAAACGAAGTGCTGACCTCCAAGAGATTACCTTTGGAGTAAGCGTATCAGATCTGAAGAAGATAAGCTCCGGCGAGCGTGAACCGGCGGCGATCCGCGGACTTTATCCAACGAAAACGTAGGCCGCCGAGCAAGCGCGAGCCCGATTATGAGCAGCGAACGGATCTTGAGATCACGACCGCCGAGCACCGACCGCTCTCCGTCCTCTCCGTCCGAGAACGGAAAGGAAACGAGGCGGACTCTGCAGAAGCGCAGTCAGATCCGGCGAGAACGAAGCCGAAGCTCCGGCGACACCGTTGACCCCGCTGCAGAAGGCGAGACCTCTCAAGCGGAGGCCGCCGGGAGCGCAGTAGGTGAGCCGGCGCGCGGCCGCCGGGGGAGGGAACGGAGTCGGCCCGCGGTCGCAAACCCGCCGGCTCCCGCTTCCCTTCGCCTCCTCGAGGCCAAGAGCGGGCGCGAGCGAGCGAGAGAGAGAGAGAGAGAGATGAGGCCGGAGATGGCGGTCGTGCCGCCGGCGACGGCGGAGGGCGGCGGCGGGCCGGCGTTGATCTGGCGGGAGATCTGGGAGGGAGGAGGGATTCTCGATTGCCTCTGCTCCCGAGACAAGAGGCGCTGTTTTTGCGGGCGAGAGAGGTGGGGTGGTGGGGTTGGGGTTTGGCGTGTGCGGGTTTATGATATTTGAACGTGCGACAGGGCGTGCGGTCCACCGTGAAAGCGAAGCCTGATGGGTGGCCGGCCGGCGGCTACCGGCCGTTGGATTCGGGGCGCGGCTTTTTTGAAACGGACGGTGATCTGGGATCCTGGAGGTGGTCGCGCGGCCAGGGTATCGCCGCTCCCTTTGGGGGTTAAAATGTCGGTGTTGGTATGCTGTACAGAGTACATAGCTGGAAGTGGAGGTGGTCCAGGTGGGAGTGGAGGTATAGAAGGTTCTTCTCCTTCTTCTTTTTTAATATTAATTGATTATTTATTTTTAAATGATTTTTCGAGCCTACCGGAACGAAAAAGATTCGGCTTTCCAATTGGAGAAGGGACGTAACTTCCTAGCGTGTGTACTTGCAAGGACTTTTCTATGTGCCGTAAGTTGGGTATTGTTCTCGTAAAATTAATCTGACTAGGGTCCCGTTTGGTTCAGCATTTGAAACGAGCACCGGAGCTTTAAAGTCTCTTGATCAAATGCATATGGTGTTTAGCGGTTTTTTTTGGAGCACTCTGGGGAAATGCAACCCCAATTGCATTTCCAAATGCCTCTACAGTCCGTTAACCCAAGGCACGTCTAGAGATACTTTGGCAAGTTACATTTTCAAAATGCTAGTAGCACTGCTCATCTTCCCCAAGAATCTAGTCTGGAGGGCGGCAACTGTTGCCTGAGGGGTCGCGCGACCCCTCAAACGCCTAGGTCACGTGACTTCAGGCCGCCTCGCCTGAGATCAGGAAACCCAAACAAGCGTTGGCCTGGGTCGTGCGACCCTAGGCGAGGCTAGCCGGCGGCCGTTTTGGCCTGCCCGTGGCTGAGCTCCACTTCGATTTTTTTTTTAAATATTAGCAAAAGTCATTTACAAAATTAGTTTCTGCCAAACGGTATTTAGACTAGAGTTGCTTTCAAACGTAATTTTGAAATACGCATTACCAAATATTGCTTGCATTCGGGAGAAAATCCATTTCGCCTGAAGACCTTTGCATTTTGTGGAAGACATTCCTCCAAAGTCGAACCAAACAAGCCCTAACCCAAGGTGACGGAATCCGAGACGGCGGGCTTGATGCCGGCGGTGGGCAACCGAAATTTGAACTCTGGCTCGGAATTCTAAACAAAACCCGAGTTCGTTTTGAACTCGAGTTGGGTTATAACACGGTCATTTCACTTTTGCGCGAAAATTTAAGGCCGTTCGATGCGCCTTCCCTTTTTTTTTTTTTTTCGGTTGGAATGGCCATTGTGCTCGCCCTTCTGGTGGTAAGATTTCGACGACATGAGCTCGACGCCATTAAGAAGGGTTTTCGCAACCTTTCGAAATGCTTCCGCGCGCAGAAATTCGAATGCTTTTTCCGCCGAAATCAAGTAAGTCCCTTCCTCTTCCCTGTACTAACTAGAAGACATCTTCGGACTTCAAAATCCCCAAACCCCGATCCTCGTACGAGGTCGAGCTCAAGCTCTTAGAGAATCACGACAACGCACAATAATAGGCCATTCTCGCGAGAAACAAAAGTATCGTATCACGAATAGTTAATATCACGAAAAATCACAAAACTGATATATTTATGATAATTTTATTTTAAATTAATTTTTTGATCACGAAAAATTCCAAACTGATATACACGTAACAAATTACTCAAAACTAATTTTTTGATTATAAAAAACCCTGAACCGGTACATTTATGATAAATTTACCTTCCGTTAGTTGCCATTAAATTGAATTAATGCTACAAAAAATCATAAACCAGCACGCCTGTGACAAACGGAAGGTAAAACATAAAATTGGTACATCCGTCAATTGCCGCGTATCATTTAACAAAGCAATTTGACAGTAAAATTTAATAGAAATAAACTGATGGTAGATTTATCACGTGTGTACTAGTTTGGGGTTTTTGTGATTAAAAAATTAGTTTGGGGCAAAATTATCACAAGCATACTAATTTGGAGTTTTTTGCAATATTAACCCTATTACAAATCGCAACTTTTCTCCCACATGGTTGTACATGTATTAAAACGTCTCGCATCGCTTGACAATGAAATTTATTTACTTCTTATATACACAATCTCCTCCATCTATATAATTGAAAGCTTAATCTGATGCCCGAAATTTACACATTCTTTGTTACCGACAGCGATAATACATCGCGTCTCGTCATATGAGCATCACAGCCTTCCACTTTTTGGGACACCTCATGCTATAGTTGACCTATATGAAAATATATCTTGATTAGGTATTACGTGACATCTGATTTGGTCGATTGGAGTTGCCTTGGTGGATGAACTTCACCTACTTAGTTGGACCTAAGTCGCTTGTCCGTTAATCGAACCTGACTTCACTATTGTCGTCCTTAGGTTTTTTGTAAACCTTGGGAACAGGCGGTTCTTATATTATCGCATTCGAATTTTTAATTATTTTTTTTTCTCAATTGATGACGGTAAAATTAAGACGCGAATATCATGAGCTCTCGTCGTCGCGATGTCGCCGTCGCAGTCGTGACGATCAAAGTACAATCTAGGTCTTCTAACTTTTCATTGTTTATGTATTTTGGTCACATGACTTCTTCTCATCATCCCATCGGGATTTTCCTTTTTTCGAATTTATGCACTTGAGTCCTTTGTCGATACTCATGGGTTTTGAGAATCTGACTTTTTAATTTTCTCTTTCCATATATGTATGTGCACGAGTTCTTTAATCGCGACTATAATTTCTAATTATTAACTAATAATTAAAATATCGTGTAATAAATCAAACTTGAAAAATCTTTTAAATGCCTATTATTTACCTCCAGAAACATTGTCACATAGATCTAGCGGAAAACTCAATCTCAATAGACACTAGTAGAAATTTGAGATAAGTGCACTGGAAATTATAAAATTTGTCACGAAAATGCAATTGAGTCCTAAAATTTTCAAAAAGTGCAGTCGAGTCCTAAAACTTGTCTCAAAAGTATAATTGAGTCCTAAAATTTTCAAAAAGTGCAATCAAATCCTAAAAATTGTCAAGAAAGCGCAATCGATCCTAAAATTTTCAAAAAATGCAATTAACGGAAGGACTTGATTGAACCAATTTACCAAATTTTAGGACTTGATTATACTTTTTGAAAGTTTTTAGACTCAATTACACTTTCGTGAAACATTTTAGTATTTAATTTGCACTTTTTGAAAGTTTTAAGATTTAAGTGTATTTTTTGGATAAATTTTAGGATTTCTGATACACTTGTCTCTGGAAATTTTAATATCTATTACGGAAAATAAACTGGTCGGAGTAGGAATGTCCATGTGTCGTCTAGCCTCACGATAGCTGGAAAGACAGTGCACCCAACATTTTGAGAAAATTATCAAGAATCTCTTATATATATTTAATGACTATAGGCTACATATGTTATATCTTAATGGTCCCAACTTTAGTACCAATTCTTTAATTTTTGTTCTTGACCCCCCCAAATCAACAATCACGTCCCCCTAAAGTCCCATTAAAGCATGATTCTTTTAATTAATAGTGGAAGAATTAAAGTGAAATAAAATGTTAGTGGGAGGACCAAAGCCATTATTAAGTGAAGAATTCCCCCAAATTGCCTTTTTGGATGTCCAATCTAGAACATTGTTAGGCATCTAGCATGCTATCGATCGAGCATTGGGGGAATTTTGATGTCTCCAACAAAGAAGAAAAGGGCATCTATGAGACCCTGATTTGCATGGAATCCAAGGCAATTTAAGTCAGTGGTGATTACTTTTGGTAGCTTGGTAAGCTTGGTATCATCCACGACGGGGAAAAGTACCCAAAAAAAAAGTTCTAAATATATTATACTGGTATCAATTCAATTCAAAATTTTTCAATTGAATAAATTTAATCCTTAATATTTTCACATTGATACCAATTCAGTCAATTCGGCCAATTTAGATTAGAAATCGCTGAGGTGAACGTTGACCGTCCTATGTAACATGACCGAAATTGACGTTGACATTTTTAAATATTTTTATAATTTTTTTGTTTTTTCATTTCTTTTTATTATTCTTTTTTTTTCCTTCATTTTGGTTGGCAAAGTTCGCGACCATTGGGCGAGGGCCAGCAAGCCCTTGCTGACTATGAGCGAGGTGGCCCTTGCCCAGATTTGGAAAGGGTCTTAGCGGCCACGCAAACCAAAATGAAGGGAAAAAAAGAAAGAAAAAAGAAAATAAAAATTTGTAAAAAATTCAAAAAGGTATTAAAATATTATTTAAAAAGTCCACGCCAACACCAGGTATGTCACATAAGACAACAGACATTCGAAGTTATTAAGATATTATTTTTTGCTACTTTTTTTCACCAAAATTATTGGTAATGTAGGCTCCGTTCATTTGGCGGAAAATATTATGTTTTTAGAAAATGTTTTCCCGGAAGTCATTTTCCTGGAAAATGCTTTCTCGAAACATAATTTTCCGATATTCGGCAATCAATATGAAAAAGTTTCGGAAAATATTTTTTGCCGGGGGGAGTGGCGGCGGCGGCTGGCAACCGGCGGCGGCGGCGGCGGTGACCGGAGGGGGGAAGAAGGAGTTTGACGGAAAATGATTTCCGCTTTTCAGGAGTGGAAGTCATTTTCCATGGATTTAGGCTATTTTATGAAGGGAAGAAGGAAAATGTTTTCCCACGGAAAACGTTTTCCGCCCTCCGAACACCAGAAAACCCGAAAAATATTTTTCAGAAGAATATTTTTCGTCAAACGAACGGAGCCGTAGAGAGACTCCACATTAAGCCATTGGACTTACATTTGACATGATAAAAAGCTAAAATTAGAGTCAGCATAATGTTTTTCCAAGTATTTACTTCTAGTTTTGTTTTATAATTTATCTATTTCGATAGCATTTCCAATTGAATTGTTGACCTTTTATCTCGAAAAAAAAAAAAAAGTCATTCGTTAATCATCTTATCCCAATCGAGTGAACTTGAAAGGTTAAAGATAGATCCATCAAACGAGTGAGTCGGGTCAAAAATGGTCCGACCCACAAATCCAGCAACTATCAATCCCAAGATGAACCATCTCTCGAGAGATTGTATATACTCCATCCACCGTCACAACATTGCAACCAAGTGCACACCATGAAACGTTGCACGATAAGTCGCTTTGTATGATATCGCATGTGCGCGAAAGAAACGGAGACGGAGATGGAGGGAGAGAGGGCCCTTGTAGAAAGCAAAGTGATCATCAACTGACTAGTGACTAGTACATTACATTGCAAATAGAGGATCCTCTTGAGGGCCCTCTAGGAGCTTGCTTGATAGTTCACTAGCTATTATTGTCTCATAGGAGGCCATATGCAGTCTACCATGGGTGATTTTACAATTGGAAGGCTTCATTCTCTATGGCAATGAACCTTGAAACCAAATCGCCTGAGATCATTTGCTCGTCTTCGGCCATCCCGTGTGGACTCGCACGTGCCTGCCCGACGCGTCCCTTGCCCACCATAGATAGAATACCGACGAGGCTATGACCAGAGCCGCCGTGCATCCGAATGCTATCCCCACGATCTTCCCGATCCGCTTCTTGTCGTGATCGGACGGCGTGCCGGCAACACCCCCGGCTGCATTTAAACGTTTGTGTCACCAGTTTATCCACAGCCAAGGGTGATAGAGCACGGAACTGAGTAATGAAAATGCGCGAGACAAGAGACTTCCGAGACCAAACCTCGAGAGGCGCGGACCGCCGAGACGAGCGGTCCGTACGTGCTCTGAGACGGTATGCAGCAAGTGCCCTTCCCCGCCCATCGAAAGTGGATGTCCAGGACTGTGTTCGTGACGTTCGCATCAAACGTCTTCACCAGGGCCCTGTTGGATCCGCCTGCTTCCTGTCGGATGTTGAAGTCTTGGAGGACACGCTCGCCCTTGATTGATCGAATCGCGGCGATCGTGCACAGATAAGTTCGAGCAATCGGAAAAAGCATGAGGAGATAAAAAAGTTTCGTCGTAAGTACGCCGTACCTGAATGTAGATGTCGAATACGCGCCGCCCGAGGCCTTTCCAGGACTGCAAGTCATCCCCCATCTTGATTTCCGCAAAGTGGAGCTCGACGCTGTACTGTCCGCTCTTCAGGCCGAGGCCATAGTACCGCAGCGAACTTGGCGAAACTCTGGCCGTCTTGTACAGCTCTGATTCTAGAGCCCCGGTTATTTGAGAACCCGTCTCCACTGTGTACTGAGGTCCATTGGGATTGAAGATGAAGTACCCGCTGTCACTGACGCCCCATTGGTAGTCGGAGCTCGTGTAAACTGAAGCGGCTTCCAGCGGTTCGGAGTCGTCGTCGTATTTCACGCCGGCTGCTGATGTTTCCTCCGTGCCTCCGCAGTTGATAGCAAAGGAAGCTGCAAAAATATTTCACATTCTGCTGAACTCAGGATTCATTTGATCTATACTTGCGAAAACTGCACCGCGTTTCCAAACATCCTTTTTTTTTTCGCCATTTTCTCGCTTCATCGAGCTCTATTATTTGTCATACATGTAGGTAAAGATCAATGCTTCGTTGGTGAAACAATGCATAACATTCTCGAACCCTATCCTTATTTCAGAAACATATTTTAACACTTTGTGTTCCGACCGCTAGCCGGAGCAAAAATTTATACAGAAGTACACGAACCGGTCGGGTTTTGAAAATCAGGATGCGACAACTAGAGCAAACGTTATGCAGGGGTTAAAGCAAAGACCATCCATGAAAATTTTAGGTGAACTTACTGGATTTGACTTTGTTTGCACACTCGGTACTGCCCCCGAGGCAGCTAAGCATCCCCAGTGCCTTCCTGCGTTAACCAGCAAAAGAAACTTGTCAGATATCCTTAAGAAAGATTACACCTGATCTTGCATTGAAGGATGATATTGCTGACTCTGTTCAATTCAGGCTAATTAACGAGCGGAAGGGAAACATTTCATGAGAGGATCGAACCATTCCTTCGGTGTGCTGTATTAACTTAGGATTAATATTAGCCTAAGGCCAAACCAAATCCACTTTTGCATGCTTTACACGCTTATGAGGGCATGTATCTATGGCCAATGATAAGGTATCGACATAGCAAGCTGAGGTTGCGGTAAGAATACTACCTGTCCTCCACATTATCCGCGTTTATGGACGTCCCGACATAGTTCCTGAGAAAAAAGGAGATGATCATTCATTTTTTTATGTTTGAAAACTACGAAATTTGCAGCAACTCGAGAATGCGTTCACCTACATAGAAAAATCACTCTTCTCCACATTCCCTGGCAAATTTCCAGAAAGCTGATTGAACGACACGTCTCTGCAGTCAGAAATGCAAAATCATACGCTGGCATAAGTCCATTTGCTGCTTGAAAATATCATACTAAGCACGGTTTTATTTGGAGAACCAGAGATACGTTTTACAGAATTTTCAGTTAGTTGTTTCATCAGCAATCTTAAATCCTGGACAAGCACTTACAAGGCGATGAGGCGTTGACTGATGATATTCATAGGAAGCACCCCGGTCAAGTTGTTGTTTCCAAGAAATCTGATGTTCATGAACATTTAAAAATGTACAGAAAAGAAAGAGCTAATATACCATGGAAGAAAGGCCATCTTCTTTCGCACAAGACGTGGAGGAATTAGATAGACAACTTACAAGAATTGCAGTACAGTGAAACCTTGGAATGAATCTGGAATTTGGCCTTCCAACTTGTTGAAGCTCAAGTCCCTGATTCAAATACCAAATTGAGTACAAGAATACAGCAAGTGCACACGCGTACCGGACTTTAGCTGATTCGAAGACAAGTACTTCAGAATTTAGACAACTCACAGGTATCTCAACTTAGAAAATGTGCCAATGATTTCTGGAATTTGTCCTGATAGTTGACAACTTCTCAAAGATCTGTTGCAAAGTAAGTTAGTCCATGAATAACTACAACACCCACCCAGAAGAAAAAATAGGCACTTTTCACATAAAAGAAGGACAATCTTACAGCACAGATAAACTTGTTTGATTTCTTAAGAAATCAAGAGATGAGTCCTCCCCGCCAAGATCACCGAGGATGCTGTGGGAAAATCGGCGCTATCAAATTTTGTTTGTATTGGGATTGGATGTGCTCGACATTCATAGAATGAAACTATTAGGAGTGAGAAGCTCAGTGCACATGGTAATTTTGATCATATAGTTTTGAATCTGGCTGACTCTAATTAGTTGTGCATGGATAGGCTTAATCTATGCATGTCAGTGCTCCAATCCTGGAGGGAGAGTGCTGTCAATCTCAAAGGTGATTAGTGGAATTGAAATGATGGAATCACAAACAAGTGACAGTTACAAAGTACTCGCACTAAGGAAATGGGATATTACAGAGTTTGCAGGTTAGTTAGAGCACCGAAACTGGCCGGAATGGGACCTTCGAGGGACGTGCCTTCAAATCGCCTGAGAATGATAAATATCGGTAATATAAAAAAGAAAACTCATTCTGACAAGGGACACGTTCGAGAGCTAAAATGATGCGTACAGATCCACAAGCTCCGTAAACGTCCCGAGAAATTCAGGTAGCTTTCCAGTGAAGAGATTATCAGATGCCCAGCTGTGAAAGGATACATATGAGCAGTTAATTTAACAAACAAAATTGCCACTATTCATCGTCACCTGCTAATTCAGAAACACAATTAAATATCCCATCATCGGAGAAATACAGTGTCTTAAGGGACTTCAAATTTGCCAGATCTTGTGGAATCGGTCCACTCACTCCACTGCTATCAATGTACCTGGATTGATAACAGAAGAAAAAGTCAAATGGTGGCTAAAGAGATAACGTTTGACTAATAGAACAGCAAGATGTCCAGTATTGTTTCCGTAACGCAATTGGAGTGCCAAAAAGACTCGATCAAGATTCAAGACTCGGTCAATACGCATAGTTAAGCAACATGCGTCGAAGTGGCTGATTATTGCTGCGCCTCTCGAAGCTGTTGCTTGAAGAGAAAATCATGGAAGGAAACCAAAGACAAAAAACACAAAAGTGAGGCTGAAGTTGAAGTGAATCAGTGCTTACAGCTGCCCTAAGGCGGTCAGTTTTCCGAGCTCCGCCGGCAATGATCCATGAAGGTTGTTAGAGCTGAAGCTTCTGCGACATTGGAAAGCTTCAAAAATTGAATAACCAGTTTCTAGGAAAAACCTCACAAGGAGATAATAAACAGCTGCTGAAATGTGCTCACAGGGAAAGCAACTTGGTCATGTTGCCGAGTTCCGGAGGCACTTGACCAGTCAAATTGTTTATGCCTAGGCTACTGTCAAGTTCCTCGAACACCAAGAAGAATCGATAAAGTTCGTTAATATGTAAGAATTATGATGTTTAAGGTTAGTGAAAACGAATTTATGAGCAGTGATGAGTATGGAGAAGTTACAGGTACTGCATGTTTGATAGCTGTTCGAATTGAGCTGGTATGGGTCCACTTAGAACATTCTGGGCCAAGTTTCTGAATCATGATCGCAAGATGAGATGATCAAATTGCAGCAACAGCAACAAAGACAGAGAATGCAAGAAATTTTGATCCCTCACAAGTCCACAAGCCTCTTCAGCTCAAACAATTCGCTTGGTATCGGACCCGAAATGTTCAGAGCATAGATTTTCCTGATTCAAGCACAAGCATTGATAAGAGTCAGAGGCACTAAACCAGCTGCGAAATGCCGGGAAATGGCTAACTCACAAGTGGGTAATGTGGCAGACATTGCCGGAGCAATCGCAGGCTACTCGGGGATTAGCGGTCTCCGGTGCCCACGAAGCATTTTGAGCGCAAGGATCAACTGTCAAATTCAAGTAACTCCCCAGCTTCCAGTACTCTATGATCTTTTTCAGTGCAGTCACTATTCATCAAAAAAGCCGAAAAAATGGGTAATTAACCGTAAGACTGAAACTCTATCCCCAATCCTCATGCTTCATTCTGAGTCTGGAACAGTTGACATGTGGCACACAAAAAGAGAGAGAGAGAGAGAGACAGACCATCACTAGCATTTGTCGCTTGTTGTGCAGAAACAACTTGGATCACACAAAGAACAGCCACAGACAGAGTCAACACCCCCATGACCGAGCAGAAAGCAGCACCCACCACCACCACCACCAGTAGCAGTAGCAGCAGCCCACACGCTCATATACACAGACCCACAAGCACAGAGACAGAGAGACGGAGAGAGAAGGACAAGGCCGGCTGGAGATGGTGGTCAAATAAGTGAGTCACGCAGATTCCTTCCTGCGAAAACAACAAGAACAAGTTGGTCATTTTGAAGCTTTCTCTTTCTCTGAATATCGTATGAAAGAGAGAGAAAGATCCATGCTGGGTGCCGGCGTGTTTCGTGTTCCTTGACTGAAACCTTTGACCCCTCGAAACCAGCTAAAACCAAGCAGACGATACCACATCTGCTTGTCCATATTCCTCGGCGACATTGACAGGGACAACGACTTTTCGCTGCCCCCGCTCGCCAATATCAGCAGGACAACTGCATTATTCTAGTGGTTTTCCCCCCCCCATTCAAAACGGAGACATCACTAGATATTTTCGGTAATAAAGAAGGACTCAACTTGGGCTTCCCAGAAGCTGATCCCGTCAGAGATCCTGAGAACGATGTCGTAGCTTTGACTAGTTCTTCGGGTTGAGTTCACATAGCACGGGATCAACACGGACGTCACATACGCTCAAATAATTTTCGCTTATCCATTAGTTTATCGAGCTCGATGACGGAGTCGGAAAGTGCTAGCAGTAGGTGCTGCCTCGCGACGCTCGGCGCTCGACGTAATTTTCGGCAAAGTCCGTCTCGTAATCTAGGGAATTTCGCGCGAAGTCAGAGCAGACGAGGGGCATATGCGTAAATTCCGTTCGTGCGGTTGACCTGCCGGTAGGGTCTTCTCCCTACGCAGGGCATCGATCTCGGAGACCCGGTCGTCTATTCTTGGCGCTGCACCTGGATTTTCGTCACTCTAAACAACGACTCTAATAACATAGTCTTGGGCCTTTCACATGCGGTGTGGGCACATTTGGTTCGATCTTTTACCAAAAATTTAAGCGTTCGTCGACACATGATCCCGAAAGCCCCTGTGCCAAAGCTAGCATTTCCAAAGTCTTTGACTCAATGCAACTCCCACCCGGCATTTGCATTTCCTCCTCTCTCTCTCTTTTGGCCTTTTCATTTATAAGATTGCTCTAAATGAAGCCATATAGTCTAAAGCAAATTAGTGTTTACAAAGCACAATGCCTGCGTTTCGTCGTCGGAATGGAATAAGATAAAGATAATGTGGTATTAGAATTCCTTATGATATCCTCTGGATAGTAGAAACCACCCCCCCCATGGTTCGTGCAATTTACGATAGGAATTAAAAAAACCCCTTCCAAATTCCCACCTGCTCAGCAATCTCCCGTAGGATCTCCAGATTTCGGCCCCTTTGAACTCCCTCCGTCGGTGTCGTCAAGCCCGCTCTCTTCATTGTCTCCTACGATACTAGCCTTGTCTAGACCTGTCAAAATGGATCATAAACCCATTTTTTAATCCATATATTGGTAAATTGATCATAAATAGATTAGTTATATTTAGTAAATGGGTCATAAATGGGTAGAAATCTAATATTAATATTAAATAGATCATAAATGGGTCATAAATGGGTTTACAACTTATTTAAACTCAACCCATCTCTCTCGCTCTTACTTAACCTTGCGCTCACTCACTTCGCGCACTTATATCATTTTGGGTATGAATTTTCCTAAATTTAATTAAATATATGATTATTTTAGCAATATAGGTCTGATTGGATATGAGCTGCGTATGGGTCGGGTCAGGTATGGATCAAGAAAATTGCATTACGTATAAATTGGTTATAAATGGGTTAATGGGTCAATTTGGGTCGGACCATTTATGACCCAACCCAAATCCGACCGGACCCACCCATTTGATAGGTCTAGCCTTGCCTTATCTACAGTCATCTCCACCTGGTAGATAATTCCTCCTTTTCACCCTCGGTCATCGAAACACGATTCGCGCGGTGGTCGGAAGTGAAAATCGACGGGCCGTCGTAGCTGCAGTCCCAACCCCCGGTTGGCCGGCGGAGCAAATATCCGGTTTTTATTCGGGGACCTCATCGATCCAGACCCTAGCGCACCCTCACGAGGCCCAAGGCCCAAGGCCCAAAAAACCAGCGCACCGAGCTAATTAGGCCCAAGGCCCAAATAGCCGATGCTTAACCGTCGCCCCCCTCCAAAAAAACCAAAAATAAAAAATAAAAAATAACGGAACCAGACAGAAGCCACCTTCAAACGGAGGAGGAGGAGGAGGAGGAGGAGAAAGGAAGGGAAGGAAAGAAAGGAAAGGCAAATTTCTCTCTCTTCCTCTTGCTCGAATCTCCTCCGGCACAAGCTTCCCTCCATAGCCAAACAAGCTTCGAAGCGCGAAACCCTAAGCGCCATGCGTGCCCCGCTCTCCAGAGAATCCTTCCGATCCGTATAAAAATCTCCCTAATCCCCCCACTCCATGGGTTGATCGCGGCGACGCTCGCGAGCGACCCCCCATCGTCCCAAGCTCGTTTCCTCCCGTCCGTCGCGGCGGTTTCCCGCCATGTCGCGCAGCGAGATCATCGTCGGCGTCTACGGCGGCCGCGGCTGGGAGGAGGAGGACGGCGGCGGCGGCGGCGGCGATGGCGACGGTTCTCTCCGGGGGAGGGTGGTGTGCAAGCGCCGGTCGTCCGTGTCGCTGCCCTTCTCGCCGCTGGCGATGGTCGGCGGCCGCGGGGGGTTCTCCCGGAAGAGCTTCTCGTACAGCCAGCTCCCTCAGGAGCCGCTCAAGCTCTCCGTCCTCAAATTGGACGGCTCTTGCTTCGGTAATTCCTCTCTCTCCCTCTCTTCCTTTTCGCCGCGGCGGCGGCGCGTTCATTTTTCGCCCGTAGGAATCAGCTCGAAAAGGGGGGGCGGAGCTGTTGGGCGGCGACGCAATGTGGGGGCGTCGGCGGGGTTGGCGGGAGGGATTCGAAGCGATTTGAGCTGTGATCGCTGAGTTAGGCGCTAGGCGCGTTTCGAACACGAATGTGGAGCTTAGTTTGCTCTGCTCTTTAGGTTTCTCGCTATCCCCCCATCGTTGCTTCGTATGGTTCTAAGAAAGGTTGCGCATTTCGTTTGAGAACAGCCGTGTTTTAAAATTGAGAGAAATGCAGGTCCAGCTTTTCTCTTGATGTGCAACTTCTCTGGCATTTCTTACGTTGTCCCTTTTTTCCCCTGAAGATTGCTTGAAATGTGGGGGCGGTCTGAAGATATTCGAGTTGTCAATGGCATTGTAATCAACCTAATTAACATTCGTATTGGAGTTACCGAGGACAACGATGGATGTATTTACCCTTTAATGTCCCGCTGTTAATTTTTCGCTTTGTTTGGCTGCTGAGAAATTCCCATGAAATTAACCAGTTGTATGAACAGCGGATAACTTCAGTAGAGGGCTTGTGAAGAAATAAGACTCAGAGGAAATGAGTGGCAGTTGATACTTGCTCTACCATGTTTGTATTTCTGTGATGTCGGAAATAAGGGAAGGAGAAGGAGAGAGGAGAGTTGTTCATACTCGTTATATATAAAATTTGGTCAATTTGATATTTAAGGAGTTCAAAGTACCTACTTAATTTTGGTCCACAGATATCGAAGTCATGAAAATGGCAACCGTGTTGGAGCTGAGGGAGGCAGTAGAACATGTTTTCAGTTTCATGCCGAAGAAGGGACCGGGCAAGATATCATGGTATGATATTTCTCCACATTATAAAAACCGAAAGAGTTCAGCATCTCACAGCTAAAAGTAGCGGTTGATGTGTTTTGATAATCGTTAATAGTATCGTTTTCTCCTGACTGCTGCATCTACTCCCAAAACTCTTGCAGATTTTGGCAGCAGCTCTTTTGTATCATTTTCTGATAAAACCTTTCCTGAAGATGCAATAATCATCTGCCTTTTTCTCTCATCATGTTTCTTTAGAGGCCAAAATTGAATATAGTTCACATTGTCCCCTTTGATTATATTTTATTTCTAGAGAATATTCAGAAAAGCCACAATTAACATAATAACTATTTCTGTTGCATCTGTTTCGTATAGGCGGCATGTGTGGGGGCAATTTTGCTTATGCTACAATGGTCAGAAGCTAGTTACAGAGACCGATTATATAATTGACTACGGCATTAAGGATGGTGATCAGGTATGCCTGGCTTCCTTCAGTTACTATAGGATATCTGCATCCAGTCGCATGAAACGTGCTTATCAGAAATTTCATGACTGTTGGACTGTTGTGTGTAGACATGTTCTTGGCAGCATCAATAGTTTAGTATTCCCGATTCTTAACGCCGTTCTTGTTAACGTTTCTCGCTGTTCCATTTCGCACAAGTATCTGAAGATGGTAACATCATTTCCTATGGTGTTTCAAAACAAGCATTAATTTCTTTATCCATTGTACTCCTTCATGCTAATTATTCTGTTCTGCTGTGTAGCTTCATTTCATCCGGCATGTCTCAGGCGTCCCAAGCTTAACCAGAAAGAAATCTAGTGTCTGGCTTGCTGCTTCCAGACAATCCAGGAGGTGAGATTCTCTTAATTTCTTTTTAGTTGTTCTACATATCCACTATCAGGAATTGAAGTCTGATCATGCTTCTGTGAAACTCGCGGAAGCATTCTACTTATGCACTATTTCTAAGCTTAATAAATTAGCGGTAACCGAAATTGTGGTGCCTCTGTTAGACAGCAAATGCCCATGACATGACTCATCAATAGACATGTCAGCAATTACCTTCTTAATCCAGCCCTCAAGCACACTTCAACGATGTGCTGCATTCCATGTAATGGGTCCTTAATTTAAGCTTGAAGATTGATCGTGTATTCATGACTAGGTTCCGTCTATTCATTATGTTGATATTTTGACTCATCTGAATGGGGTGATTCTTAGATCCTTATCGAGATCAAATAGCTCTGAAAAGGGAGAAGAAACCGAAGAAGGAGATATCGAGAACGGGAATCTCCCACGTGACGAAAGAGGGGAGGATTTCGGCGAGAACATTAATTCCACGGCGGCGAATTTTCTGCAGGGGTGGTTCCCCTATTCTAGATTGGCCATGATAGAAGATAGAAGAAGCGAGGGCAAGGTCACGCCCTCAAAGTGCGTCGACGCGTTTTGGAGCAGAGTGAGGACGTTACTGGTGTTCTGCAGTAGCGCACCATATAGTCAGAAGGATTAATGGAGAGATTGAAGAAACTCAAAAATGCAGCGAACCGTCTGTCCACCGGCAGAGCTGGTCCAAGAGTGGAGTACACGTCGGTCGTCGAAAGTCGAACCTGTCTTGTTTGAACAAGCCGCCCTGGCATTGAGCTTGTAATGACTCGGTGCGCAATGTCGGCATTAGATATCGTTACTGATTGATTCCGACACAAGTCAATGTATCATCCGAGTTGATTATTGATTCTCTTTTCTTCGCACTCGTTTCCCCGAGCCCCTTCGTGTAACCGAATCTCCGGCTTGACCCTTCTCATTTCCATGGACGAAATTCGGAAAGCAGGTACCTCGTACTAAACCGAAGCGTGCGATCTGAAATCCATCATCATACGGAGTGAAAGATCGGGTCGCGATTATACAAAATCTCACCTCATAATGGAAGAAGAAGAGAGCAGATCAGAACAGGTTAGTGGTGGTGATGATATACATACTAGAAGTGGTGTGGATTGGAACATTCTTGTTGGGACACACGTGCGGGGGGCACGTGCGGAGCGGGAACTATGGAGCCTCAGCAATTTGTGTGGCGAAGGAAGAGATAGGCCCACCTCCGGAAATCTGCATCCTCTTCTTCTTCGCTCTTATCATCATCTCCCCCTCTCTTTGTTTATCCAAAACGCAGTCGGCAAAGAACCGTCGCTAGAGAGGGAAAGCCTCGCCGCCGCCGCCGCCGGAATCGCAGCAATGGCCAAGATGATCGTGGCCTCATCCTCCTCCTGCAAGACCCACATTCCACCTGCCCTCTCCGCCTCAAAGCCCAAGCAACAACCCCAAGTCACCCTCTCCGTCCCCAAGTTCAGTCTCCCGAAGCCCCTCGCCTCCCTCTCCGCGAAATCTCTGCCCCTCCTCGCCGCCGCCGCGTCCTCCGCCCTCCTGGCCCAGCCGCTGCCGGCGCTGGCGGAGGAGATCGAGAAGGCGGCGCTGTTCGACTTCAACCTGACGCTGCCCATCATCATGGGCGAGTTCCTGCTGCTGATGTTCGCGCTGGACAAGATCTACTTCTCCCCGCTAGGGAACTTCATGGATGAGCGGGACGCGGCGATCAAAGAGAAGCTGAGCAGCGTGAAGGACACGTCAGCGGAGGTGAAGCAGCTGGAGGAGCAGGCGGCCGCGGTGATGCGGGCGGCGCGGGCGGAGATATCGGCGGCGCTGAGCAAGATGAAGAAGGAGACGCAGGCGGAGTTGGAGCAGAAGCTGCTGGAGGGGCGGCGCAAGGTGGAGGCGGAGCTGCAGGAGGCGCTGGCCAACCTGGAGAGCCAGAAGGAGGGGACCATCAAGGCCCTCGACTCCCAGATCGCCGTCCTCAGCCAGGACATCGTCAACAAGGTCCTCCCCATCAAATGACTTTCGCCACCTTCCGCTTTGCCCACTCTGTAGTTGAAATCGATCATCAATGCCGGAGATTCTTCGCTCTGCATCTTTGAAAGAAGAAATAGGAAAAGACTCTTGAGAATTGGGATGGATTCGGACGCGAGAATGTCTACAATTCTTGAATTTTCTCATGTATCCGTGTAAAGAGATACTTTGCAAGTGAGTAATGTGAACCAGTTAGTGTATGCACAAGCTTGTCCATTTCATGAATCTGCCCCGCACCCCCGTCCCGGGTCATGATGGCTCGAACATTGGACCGGGTCGTTGGGGCGGTCGGCCAGCTTGAAGGGTCAAAAAGGGCAGGCCTAGCTCCGCAAGCCATTCAGTCGTTCATACCTGATCAGCCATTCCGTTGTTGCTTGATGACGCCTTTACATCCATTGATGAATCTGCCCGGCACCCTACCGTGGTCATGATGGCTCGAACATTGGACCAGGTCGTCGGGGGCAGTCGGGGCAAAAATGGGCGGGCCTAGCTTGGCGAGCCATTCCTTCTTGGGCTTGGTCCGCCGGAACCCGTTCATACCTGATTAGCCATTCCATCATTTGCTTGATGACGCCTTTACATCCTTAATCGCACCGTTGTTCTGCTGCTTAGTCTCTGTATTTGATTTGGATTGCCAACTTGAATTCATGATAAGCCATAAATGACTAGGAAACGAGCCTGCAATGTAGAGAACATTGGAACGGTACAAGTTGAGATTAAGTTACTAGCCGATCTTCGTACGCTCATTATTTCTTAAAGAAGGGATGGTCCTAAGATTTGGTGCCAAGATATCATATATAACTAGTCCTTGATCCACCTACTTACCTTTGATCACGGCATGCTTAGTATCAAGAACTGCTCTTGAGTCGGAAGAAGAAAGGGAAACGGAAATGGAAGGAATGGAATGTGCATTTTTACTTAGGGAAATTATCGAATATCATTGTTAGTTCTTATCCAATACCACTTTCCATCCCGATTTTCAAACTGCAAAATTTTAAAAAATGACCTTTGAAGGGGCGCTGGCTCTCGTAGTTTCTTTCGAAACACCCCCAGGAGCTTATTCGCTTTGACTCAATGACCCTCTTGAAATGGCTCGTGCTTCTCCAAATTCATCCCACACTTGAACTTTGTTCTCAAATATCCCCGAACTCGATCACTTTAACCTAACAAACCCCTCGATTATCCTCCCCCTGTTGAAAATAACAGCCAAGCAATGCACACATATACATTTTGACCCCTTTTTCCGATGACATTTAGCCAACCATAAAAGCACATTTTAATCATGCCACTCATGTGCGCACAAAACACGATTTTTTTTTTGTCGAAAAAGTACTTCATTTATTAAGTGTCATAATCAAAACAGAGATGTTCAATATGGAAACATAAAACATCCCAAAGGGGTTGGGGGGGTTTAGTAATCCGATTAAAGAGGAGGGCATTTCTACGAAGGGCTTTGGCGATTCAATTCGCCGTATGATTTACTTCTCGAGAACAGTGGACTAACCAAGTGCTTTTAAACTGGGCCAAACTCTACTTGCAATCCTTTATAACAGCCCCAAGCGTCATGGGCTTGGAAAAATGCCTACTAAAAGTCCACGTACTGATAAAAAGAACTTGAATTTGCCCGAACTTTACACATCGTGAAGAAAGGGCTACAGTTCTTGAGTATAGCTTCAAGAATCGGAGATGGAAATATCTCTTATTGCAAATGGGGAGGAGAGCCGTCATGAGAACGTCCGTGGGCTGAAAGCTAATCCGGCGAACTTGCCGTGGTTTGATCCGGCGAGCAATATCGGGAGGTCCTCCGGGAGTGTCGTTGAACGGGGTTGCTCAAATGGGATCAAGAGAGCCTCCGGAATGGTTCTGCTTTGTCACCTTCTTGGCTTCTGCTGTGGGTTTACAACAGCTTGCGATCGTAGACCTCCATGAAATCTTCTCCATATAGCCATTTGGTGAAAGAAGTTTCTGATTGGATTGATCCATGAACTTCAGAACCCGCACTTCTTGAACGTGGACACCAAAAGTGACCATGATAATCTTCTTGGCTTTGTCCACACGATCTAAGCCACTTCTCTCCATTGCAAAATTTAGGTTAGGGTTCGAAGAATTTTGCCCCAATTCCCCAATTTGGAGTTAGGGTTTGAAGAAATAAGCCCAAAGTAATTGATTTGAGGCAAACAAATCGGCCAAACAACATCGTTTAAGCAGTATTTTCTTGACTTCATCTTGCCCTCGAGCCACGTTGGACGATTTGATGCCATGTTGGATTTTCTAGCCACACAAATCGTCGATGACACTCAAGTGATCGAAAGAAAAAAATCATAGCACTCAAATCAGTGTTATACAAAAATTATGACATTTGTCATGTTCTTATCCAGCTATAACTAAAGACTTGTAAGAATTCCTAATAAGTTGCTCTGATGTTCGGATAAGTACTTGCAATTTAGACAATATTGCCAATAATGGCACTTGCTCGTACGTTTACGAGTATTTTCGATTTCATAAATAGGTTCAAAATGTTAAGCTTTTCGCATGGAGAACATCTCAAAATTGTGTTATACCAGCTGGACAAAGTGTATGCTTGGACATGTATGGAATTTATCAATAGAACGAATCATAAGATAGTAGGAATGCTTTAAAGAAACTAGATCGGATTCATCGACGGCCATTTTTGGGACAGGGATGGGGACGGGGATGGGGATGGGGACGGGCGCGGCAGCATGTGGTGATGGTGGAGGAAGCCGGCGGGCTGGGGCTCGTGATGGGTTCGGAAATTTGGAGGCTAGGGTTTGTGCTGTATAAGTAGAGAGCTAGGATGGTGGGTTTATTTATTTATTTTGAAACGAGGACAACCTGATCATTTTACTCATGAGATTTTGTTTTAAGGATTCGAAGTAATAATCTTAAAAATAGAGAATGGAAAGTGATACTAGAGTTAATATGACGAGGGTACTTAATACATCTCCTTTTCATTACCATGCTTAGTCGTGTCGAAAAAGATAAAGACTTAGGGAGCTCGAACACATTAGAGTCATATGACATAACTTAAAGAAAAAAAAAAGTTAGAAAGAAGAGTAAGTAAAGTTGCATTTGAAATTTTGTTGTGAATTATGAAGTGATTTTAATACATTAATTCCAATGAGAACGTCCGATCAAATTGAGGAATTTTCCGTCGAACATAATAAAAAGAAATAAGGGTTGGACTTGCAATTTCATGAATAAATGGGCCTTTAATCTAAATATCTTATGCGCCCATAGATATAGTGGCCATTCACATATTCTGATGTGACGAATTCAATGAATCCTATTATCCTACGGTGTTAATACAACGATAATTGTAGGTAATTTCCACGAGACCCGGAGAAAACCGCAATCAAAATAGGTCATGAATGTCAGCGAGTGAAGGATTTCATTTAGGATAAGCAGTATCTATGTCGTTCGGACGATATTCTAGGATCAGAAGGGCAATTTCAGAGGGTCGTATTACGTTATACCGAGCCCATCGAAGAAAGATATATCGAGATGAAAACCCATAAAATTTTAGAAGGTATTCACTCTCTCTAGAGAAGACAAAGATATAGAAGCGAATTAAAGGCGCGTGGTGTGTGAATACCGGCATATTAAAATAAGGAACGCATCCGCAGTGTTGGACCTAAGCATGTCCTTTGAAAGATTTTATGAGACCGCTGTCAACTGTTCTAAAAGCTTAAGCTGTTAGATTAAAGCGTGATTTAATATTTAATTATTCTAACATCCTTAAAATGCTTTCTCTCAGTCCTCGTCCGGATCTTGGGATCACCCATATGTAAAATTTCCATGGAGTATTCCCTTTCTTTGGGGAAGACAAGTTATAAGAGAAATTAAGGGTGCGAAGAGTGTAGACACTAGCATGTTAAAATAAGGAATGTAACCGTGAAACCTGTTGTTCATGTATATCAAACGGACAAGCCGAGGAGCCTTATAGGAGCGAAAGATCCCTTCCTTTTGTGAGATTACTTCTTAACTGAGTACGAAGGATCCAAATGAAGTCCCCGGTTTTTACCACACTAAAAGATGAAACTAGCTTCTTGTTGATTCTTACATTGCACGTCCTATTAAGACAAATCACAAGTCTTTTTAGGCGTTGGAATCTTGAAAGACGAAGCATCAAGTTTCGTCCTTTTTCCACTCGCGGTGGCGCTGAAGTATCTTCATCCCCTAGAGAGTCAAACGCTTGCGAGACAAATCTCTTCCCATCTCCCCCCGTTGAGTACTCCGAAACGTAATCGTCCCCAACTTCGCTTCCTTCCTCCGTTGTCTTCTTTCGAACTCCAGCAACACGAGACAGCAGAAACAAACGAACGAAACATCAGCAACACCATTCCGACTTTCGAAGGGAACTGAGGGTTCATCACGGAACGTGGCTAAGTTCCTTGCACGAAGAGGAGAAGATCGAGCCGTGAACAGAGGGGGGAGAGACATGTTATGTGAGGCCAAAAGTCAATGCACAGGTTTGATTGAGGAACAAGGCTGGATGTGAGGTGTCAACTTTGATATAGAGTAATTTTTTAGCCTTGAGCGTAGAATCATCTATTCCGAGATAATGCAATGTTGCTAGACATCACCGAGGTAGTGAACGTAATACCGGGTAGTTAAAATGTCCCGTATTATTTTACTTGTCTCGGTGGTGAAACGGGCAACGAGAAAAGACTTGGAGGTTTCGAAAGTTATCGAGTTCCAGTCTTCTCACTTTGAGAGAAGGGATATCTCATCACGAGAGAATCCGGATCCATTGATTTTAGGTTTAGCACGAACATAATCGAGTGATTTCGAGGTTTATAGGGCTAACATCGATTGCAATTAGAGACATGCTTGAATCTCCAATGGCGCCGCTACCTAGAAAAGGATTAAATATATAAAGAATTGAGTATCTAACGATTAAACTTTGAAATTTATCTGGCAGAATCTTAATGGTTTCGAATATGTTTTTTTTTTTTTTTTTCTCTTATGGGAATTTTCTTACATGGTTCCATCTAATTGGAATTAGACGTATCTGCAAATTCTTATAATTTGCCGATAAAATTTAGTTGCTTGGCCTTTTTACCTTTCCTAATTACAGATACTGCCTCGCTGGAGGCAACGATCGCTATTTTGTCTTAACCAAGGCTGTCATGTGCAGATTAATATTTTAAGCAATATTTTTTATCTAAATACGAGAGCCAAAAATTTACAATTCCGTCCGATTACAGAGCAAATGTGAATTCCATATGATATTTTTAAAAGTACGCACATTATTTTACGCGTCGCTACTTGTGCATTTGGAACGACCGTAAGCGCCCATCAATTCACGGTCGAATAAAGAAAAAGGACAAAAGCCGAAAATAAAAAGGCCGGCTCTAATTGCATTTCTCGATTTCGTTCCAATTTAGGAAGGCTGCAAAAATTAAATATTGGGGAAATATTAAATGCCGGGAATTCTTTTTTCCGGAAAACGGAAAGAAATATCAAAGCACAATCGCAATTTTTTTTTTTTTTTTTGCCCCGGATTAATTGTGATTTTCCTCCATTTTCGTTTTCGCAGCCTCTTTTTCTCACCATTAAAGCACTTCTTCTCTCTCTCTCTCCTCGTAACTACAGTACAGTCTTGTCAGTTTTCCAAAGCGCTGAAAAATCGTACAGGGAAGAGTATCCGGACGAACTACAGGTCGAGCTGCTTGCTTTTTTCTCTCTTCTCTCTCTCTCTGCTTTCTTGGTGTTCAAACGGTGCTGGTGCTTGCTTCTCCAAGGTTCCTTCCTAATCACTACGTGTCGCCACGACTCGTGGGTTCCTATCTTTTTGTTGTTTCTTTTGAGTTGTCGGCCCTTCCTTGGTGGGGTTGCTTTTCTCCGTGAAGGCGAGGGGGTACCTCGTGCTTCCGCTGTTCGAAGTTTGATCTGCAGCTTCGTGTTCTGTCGGGAAATCGCACCTTTTGCGGGCTTCTTGATTGTTAAAAATCGGAACTCTCTGGGAATAGCGCGGTCACTCCGTCTCTCTGTTGACTCCCGTGGAGACCCAGTTGCGTTCGTTTGCCCTTTTGCTGTTGTTCTTGTTCGGAGGGGTGGAGTGATGATGGTTTTTGGCTCGAGTCCTGTTTGAACCGTTTTGAATTTTCGAGGAGAAGGGAAGAGTTCCAAACAGAGCCGCGGAAATAGAACTTCTCGTAGCGTTGAGTTTTCTTTTTTGTTTGACTGATTTCTTGAACTGCAAATTTGGTGATTTTTTTCCCCGGTTATTGTTTAGGTGGTAGTTTCTGTGCTGGTTCATACTTGAATTTGTCATTATTCAAACTTGTGGATATGATTTGTAGTCTCTGTAACCTCAACCGACTGCAATTCGGATCTGTCTAAGTTGCTTCCGAGTCTGGACTGAGTTTGTAAACTTTGTGTGTTTTTGCGTAACATTAAAGTGATGAGCGTTCGGGTCATCATGGAATGTGATCTTTATGTAGCGCTTCAGCCCTGTTTTCTCAAATTGGTCTGCTGGGTAGCCTAAGCTGATCGCCATACCTGGTCATTTCTGGGAGAATAACCTGTGGAGTTGAATCTTTTTCTCCTATAATAAAAGCTTAGTGCTTATTTGTTAATTGTTTTGTCGGCGATGCTTATTTGATGATTTTTCTGTCTCGTCGTAGAAGGAGGGATGGCTGAAAAAGTCGTAGCTGCTAACCCGCCCACCGCCGAACCTGCTGCTTTTGAGTATGAGTTATTTGAAGGCGATCCCGACCACCTCAGGACTGTGGTGGCCACGTCAAACCAATCAACGCCATGGATTGACCCCGCCACTATGAAACTTAGGCATAGAATTGGAAGGGGCTTGTTTGGTGATGTTTGGTTGGCAACTCATCATCAGTCAAATGGTGATTATGAGGAGTACCATGAAGTGGCTGTCAAGATGTTACATCCGGTCAAGGAGGATCTTGCGAGAGCCATGTTGGATAAGTTTGAGGATCTTTTCACCAAATGTAGAGGGACCGAAGGTGTTTGTTGGTTGCATGGAGTTTCTATTTTAAATGGAAAAGTGAGTTATGTTGGTTTTTATACAGTAAAAGCTGTCTTATATAGATAGCCACGCTTTGCTGAGAATAATGCTCTCTATATGTCTGCAGATATGCATTATCATGAAATTCTACGAGGGATCCGTTGGTGACAAGATGGCTCGTCTTAAGGCCGGAAAGCTCTCACTGCCTGAAGTTTTGAGGTGATGCACCCAAATTGAAAAGTACTGCTTCTTTTAACACTTAATATGTGCTAATATTTTCCTTTTACAGGTATGGTATCGATTTAGCTGAGGGTGTATCAGAGCTGCATTCGAAAGGGATTCTAGTCCTCAACCTTAAACCTTGTAACTTCCTTCTTGATGAAAAGGATCAAGTAGTTCTTGGGGACATTGGTATACCATCTCTACTTCTTGGAATCCCATTGCCTAGCTCAGATTTGACTCGCAGGCTAGGAAGTCCAAACTACATGGCTCCTGAACAGTGGCAACCAGATGAAACGGGTCCTATATCCTTTGAGACTGATTCCTGGGGCTTTGGCTGTTCCATTGTGGAGATGTTAACTGGTCTTCAGCCTTGGTTTGGTATGTCTGTTGACGAAATATATAACTCAGTTGTAAGAAAGCAAGAAAAACCATGGATCCCAAGTGGGCTTCCTCCTCCAGTTGAGAATGTTCTACTGGGATGCTTCGAGTATGATTTTAGGAGCCGTCCATTAATGACAGACATTGTGCAAGCATTTAAAAGGTACTCCTTAGGTCTTGTGAATCATTCCAAGCATACCGATTGGTTCCCTTGGTTCACCTGACGGCTGCCGTTTGTCTGTGCCGATGTTTTTCATTTTGTCTCGTAATGAAAATTTTATCTCTGGATAAGCATGTGGATGAATGAGTCAGGATTTTGAAGAATGAATTTGGAGTTGCATTGGATGATATTCATGGTTGGTCATTGTCATGTGTGCTGCTGTTGTTTGCAATTCGGTCTTTTGCAATTTCAGGGTTTGAATTGGTGACTCTGTTTGTTGACAAGGTTCTTTGGTTGTTTTAGTTCTGATATTAAAGTGGTGAGTAGACTAAAGATTTGCGTCATTGCTTAACTAGTTTTTTTCTCTTCTAGTGTTTTAAGGTTTCAGTTCATTGCTAGTTTATACAAATTGATGTGCTAGTTTCACTTGCAGTTAAAAGTGGCTATTGATTTTGCAGTGCACAAAATGCGGACTATAGTGAAGCAGGATGGGGGGAGATTGGGAGTAGGGTTGGCAAAACAGGTAGCCTTGGTTACACAGAGTGGTTTCTTTCAAAGGATCAGCTCCAAGTGGGTGATGCCGTGCGTTCAAGAAAGCCATTGAAGTCGTGCAAGCTAGAAAATATGGATGTCCCTGAAGGAGTGATTGTGGGTCTGGACCGCGACACCGATCGAGATGGCTTCGTGCTGGTAAGGGTTCACAGCATCCATGACCCCTTGAGAATTCACATCTCGAAATTGGAGCGAGTCACTCATGGCCTGGCTGCTGGAGATTGGGTGCAGTTGAAGGTGGAGGACAAGAAGCACTCGTCTGTGGGCATTCTCCATTCCATTGACCGCGATGGAAGCGTCACTGTCGGATTCATCGGGATGGAGACCCTTTGGAAAGGAAGTTCTTCGGATTTACAGATGGCAGAATCATACTGCGTAGGCCAATTTGTACGATTGAAAACCAATTTCCTTAGCCCTCGATTTAAGTGGCCACGTAAAAGGGAAGGCACTTGGGCCACGGGGAGGATATCTTGGATCTCACCGAACGGGTGCCTCATTGTGAAGTTTCCAGGGTTATTGACATTTGGGGACGAATCGAGTAGCTTCATGGCCGATCCAGCGGAGGTGGAAATGGTCACTTTCGATACCTGTCCTGGGATTGTGAAGAAATATCAGCACCTTGAGGATTTTCACTGGTCAGTGAGACCGCTTGTCATTGCCATCGGTCTATTCACAGCCATGAAGCTTGGAGCTTTCGTTGGCAAGAAAGTGGGAAGATCGACCGTCAGAAAGCCACACGGGAAAGAGAATCACGGCGACCGTCAACAAGTGGATGGCCAAGCGGCAAGTAATCCGGCTTGGCTTCCGCCTCCGGTGGCCAACATGCTTTTCAGAGAAGGTGTCAGCGCCGGTGCTCAGTAGCCGTGCCCCTGCATTGCGAATGTGATTATTGCCGCCACTTACGCAGGTCAGCCGGGGTTTACCTTATGAAATGATGATGATGTCCTAGGAGACAATATCGTTGCATATAATTGCTTTGCTTGCAAATGGGCAAGTCCTGCTGTCGAACTGTTATCTTTTGAGCGTGTATATATTTTTCTTCTGCTGTCAATAATTACTTCGATCGATCCACAAAGGCCTTGCTCTCGATATATGCATGTGGGTGTGGTGGGGCGTAACAAGCCCTTTAGTCAAGCAGGCGGATGTGGACCACCCTGCGATGAGGTATCCTGTTTAGGGAGGTCACAAATGAGCCATGGCTATGCCGAAACCGTCTTGTTACAGTGCTTAGTCTGCCTTAGTAGTTTGCTCGGCTTGACCCATTGACATGAGGGGGCAACATAGAAATCGATAGCTCACGCCATATGTCGGCCCCTTGTGTGGTTCCTCGAGGACCATCGAGCATGGTATGTGCTGTGCCGAGCCAACATGTGGGTTTGGCCGAGCAGTGATTCACTGGCCATCACCACAGCCGCAAGTCCTTCCATCCCATGGTTGGAGGAATCAACGTGTTGCAGCGCTGCCCCACATGCGGCTATTCTCGGGATTGTGTATCGCCGGGCGTGGCCTGACCCATGGATGGCTCTTCCATCTTGTGACCTCCATCTGCTTATCATTCGTGATCACAATCGTTTGTTAAGTAGATTCTGCTTGTTTAAACGCTGGCTAAGAACAGGGAAGAAATAATGAACCTTGATTCTCCATGGATGGCTCCTCCAGCTTGTCACCCGACCTGCTTCTCACCTCCATCTGCTAATGAATTGCCATCATCACAACCCTTTTGGTATGAAGGTTTTTCCACTCGATTAATCATATATCATGGCACCACCAGAGAATTAATGAACTGAGAAAGGTTAAAGAGCTTGCTTGATAACTCAATTTATTGCTGAAAGCAAAAAAATTGGCACTTAATTGAGGTTACACTTGTTTGATAACCTCAAATTAAATAATTCAGATGATTGCGATTAAGCTAAAAATTCACTTGATCCGATAAGTAGGAATGGCTCCCTAATTCGTTTGATAAACAAATAAATGACGATAGTGAGAAGCTTGCCGAATATTTTGATAAAATCTATTGCCGGTGATAATTTTGTTTGTGTTTTGTAAGAGATTGATCATCTTCTGTTATTAATTTTCAGTTTTTATCAAATAATTTTTTTTTCTTTTTTGATTCGGTATTTAAATTTTCAGCGCCTAATTTTAAGTTTTACCAAACGAGCCCTAAGTGTACTGTTTAAATTCTTCTTTCGACTAGGTCCGGAGTTTAATGTCTTCTGTGAAGATTTTACTCCTGAAGAAAAGACTACCTGGGCCCACCTCAGGCCATCGGGCCCATCTAGAATATTGATTTTTTCTCGATTGGGCCTAAATTTTAACTCAAAGATTGGCTTTTTTTTTGCCATAATCAATGATATTGAGAGGAATTGAGTCTCAAATATTTTCACATTTTGCTAATTGAATTCATCCGGCTAATTTTAACTGGAAATTGCTGATGTGAACACTAAACGTCTTATGTGGCACCGCCGATGCTGACGTGAATAATTTTTATTAGTATTTTATTAATTTTCAATTTTTTTAATTTCTTTTTTCTGTTTCCTTTTTTTCTTTTCTTTTCTTCTCTTCTTCTTCCTTCGGTCGCCAACCCCCTCGATGGTCGGCAAACGACCACGAGGGAGAGCCGACGAGGCTCGCCCTCGCCGAATCTAGCGAGGGCCGTCCTCGCTGGCGCGAGGGCTGACCTTTCCAAATTAGCCCTCGCCTGCTCTTCCCTGTGGCCGATCACCGACCATCGAGGAGGCTAGTGACCGGAGGAAGAAGAAGAGAAGAAAAGAAAATAAAAAAAGGAAATAGAAAAAAGAAATTAAAAAATTGAAAAATAATAAAATACTAATAAAAATTATTCACGTCAGCATCGGCGATGCCACATAAGACGTTTAGTGTCTATGTCAGCGATTTCTAGTTAAACGACGTGGACCCTCTATGCCCTATTTTGATAGGGTGAATTCCCTAAAAAAATCCCTAAATTTAGGTCCAGTTTTAAATCTGCCCCGAACCTTTTTTTATCTTAGAAAAAACCTCAAACTTTACGTTCAGTCCCAAATCTGTCCCAAATTGTCTTATGTAAAAAAAATCAATAAATTTCAATTTATTTTCAAAAATATACTTATGTAATCCAATCCCAACTTGATATAGTACTTCCATGTCATAACAAATCCATATCAGTAAAGTAATAGGGCGATAGGTACAGACCGACGTCGCATTTTCACTTCGATAACAAATTGAACCAAATAAAAATTGTTGAAATTCTCCAAAAGAAAACCATTCTAGGATATAAAAGTTAGGGACGATAACAAATCCACCTAAAAAAACTTTTTTTAATTTAAAAAAAAAACCTAATTTTTAGGTTTAGTCCAAATTTGCTCCAAACTTTTCTTTGTTTTAAAAAAAGCCCCATTACTTTATTGACATGAATTTATTATCGACGTGAAAATGCTACGTCAAATTGGAACTTGATCAATTGAATTTTGGTGATTTTTTTACATAAAGCAAAATTCGAGACAAATTTGAGACTGGACTTAAGTTTGAGATTTTTTTTGAGATAAAAAAAACTTGGGGGCAGATTTGAGACTGAACCTAAACCTCGGACCAAACAATTGGGAGACTGAGGAGATGACTTTGTGGCACACTACCTAATTTTGAGATTAATCATATGCCATAGAGTAATCAATGTATTGTCATAAATCCTTAAAGCCATTGTTACCTTAAAACAAATCTAATGGATGCAGAAGCAGATCCTAGTCGATGGATAGCAATCGAAGCGTTGCTATCCATGAAAATTCAAACATCACACGTATGTGCCTCGCAATCAATGTGGGGCGAAATTGAGGATTACATACTAGGATTATAACTGATATGATATTCGAGCTCATTCCAAATTCAAGCAATCTTTTTTATTTTCTCTTAGAACGTAACTTTAAAAATATGTTAGACATTATTCACCGCGATACGTTAACGTGGGGGGGTTGTGGCTTTGTGATTTAGGCAAATTTGGCCTTGTTGTAAAAAATTCCGCGTTCAAAGAGCTTTTTGCTTTTCGTGATGGACCACCTCAATGGTAACTCGGCATACCGAAGGTTGAGATTTTTAATAATGTATTGGTGAAAATAGTGAATTTTCAAAGGGGGAACGTGGGAAAAAAGATGCACATTTCAATTTAGTTTGTTGAGCCGAGGACGCGGGCCCCGTATAATTAAGAGGAGGCTGCGAAAGTGAGAGGTCAGTGGCGATCCCCCCTTTTGTAACGTAGTATGCGCGATCGATTGTAAATTCTGGTTGAATTTTTAGGTTGCTTTTGTAGGTGGAAAAATTAATTTGCATAGGTGGAGAAACATATTTTTTTTTGTGGATGCTAGGATCGCGATCGAATTAATGAAACCGTGCCTAGATGTTATGTAAATTTCTATAATACGATCGGTTCTAAATTCTGGGTTGAATCTTTAGGTTGCTTTCGTAGGTGGAAAAATTAATTTGCGTAGGTGGAGAAACATATTGTTTTTCGTAGATGCTACGATCGCAATCGAATTAATGAAACTGTGCCTAGATGTTATGTAAATTTCTATAATATGATCGATTCTAAATTTTGGTTGAAACTGCGTGAGTTATTGAGTGTATTTGGGGTTTGTAAAATATTAAGAGTGTTTGAGTGATTCAAGTATGATTGTAATTTCCGTTGTATCGATTGATCTATAGTAGAATTCGTTACTACTCTCCCCGTGGACGTAAGTCACTACAACTAAATCATGTAAATCTTATGTCCGATTTATTTTCTTATTTTATCAATTTTAATGTTCAATTAAAAATTCAGAGATCAAATTGCTCATTAGGTTAAAGTTTACAGACTATTTGTGTCATTTTCCCTATATAAAATAATGGCAGTTTCATGGAATCTTTCAAAAGCGTCAGTGCTAAGAAATTTCTTGGAAATGGGACATCGCTTTTGATTTTTAAATTTCTCATTCATCTTTGGAGCAATTATTGTCATATCGAAGGGAATCTTAAGGGGTATGCTATGTAGGGGTTCGACGTAGGGTTTCACAGTTGTTAAAACGCAACAGAATATATTTGTAAACCGAAACCCTAGAACTCTAGAGAGGATCCATGTGTATATTGAAATTAAGATAGAAGTTTGATACGTACCTTTTGCAAATCGAACGTAAATTGACAATTGATTGTGTCTGAATTAGCGCCCCAAGTGTTGCGCCTCTACCGGTATCCACAAACGCGAACAGAAATATCCAACGATCCAAGTGCTAGCTAAAGACCTTGAAGTTCTTTTTTTTCAACGCCTTTTGATTTTCGATACTCTGTCGAAAAACCCTAGACAGAGAACGATTCTCTATCTATTTATACAACCTCATTATCCAGCGGAATTAAAAGAAGTGGGCCAGGCAATTTGGGCCCGCCAAACTGTCCACCTTCAATCGTACATTTAATCGTTAACTCATAACATGCACGACCGTGTAGATAAGTTGAATAGGAGAATAAATTAAAATCTACTTCTTATTTTAAGTAGATCCCGGCATACAGAAAATATTAACTCAATTCGCTTTTGTGTGCAACCCTGTAAATTCACTAAATATTAACAGTGTGCTCAAAACTCTTTTTGGCCCACAAGTCATAAGCGGTCTCTAGGAAGACATTACCACTACCTAAGTATAGTAAATGTCGATTTTCCGACACAACCTAATCTACATTTAATATTAGAGTATTAACCTTGATTGATTCTTAGGGCAAACCACTAACAAGCTCAAATATATATGAGGGTCTTCTCTCCTCTTTAATTATTTTCCGTCTGAAATTCCATTCTCGTTTGAGTGCAAGACAGAGGAGAGTCATGAATGATCATGCAGCAATTGAGATCGTTGAACTGAACGATGCGGCAGTTGGAACCGACACTGCCGGATTCGATGCCAGGATGGTTGCAGAGGAGCGGTTGGACACGACAGGGACACGGCCATCTGCACGCCCAGTTAATGGTGACGCAGGATAGGGCAATGGTATTGCAGTTGCTCGCCGGTTGGATGGGATTAGAAGCCTGCTAGAGGAAGCGCCTAGTGGCTTTCAAGCCGAAACCTCGCCTCGCACCATCTTTAGGATTCCCCCGCCTCTTCGTGGGATCAATCCTAAGGCCGAAGAGCCAGAAATCGTATCTATAGGCCCGTACCACCGGGGCCGGCCCCAGGTGCTCGCGTTTGAAAGGCTTAAGAGGTTCCTTCGCCGCACGGACTGGGACTTGGAGGAGCTTACGCAATTAGTGGCAGGTGAGGAGAGTTCTGTCCGGACTTGCTACTCGGAATATGTGGCTATGACGAGTGATGACCTCGTGCAGATGATGCTACTTGACGGTTGCTTTGTGATGGAACTCCTACTCCACTTTCTCAAGAGGGGCAATGCGACTGACGAAAATGACCCCATCTTTGCACGGCCTCAGATAATCCCGATGATCATTCGGGACTTACTGAAGCTCGAGAACCAGATTCCGTACTCTCTTCTCCAGTCATTGTTTAGTGGGGCGCTCCCACTTGAGTTGACAGCAAATATAGGCTCTTTGGCCACACTCGCGTTGAAATTGTTCAATCAGGCCTATCCGAGACCCATGGCGCTTCTCAAATGTTGGGGGACTCTTGAATGTGAGCATCTACTTGACCTGTTTTGCTCGAGTCTCTGTCCAACAAGCGGGGTCCGCCCCAACTACACAAAGGAGAAGTGGCCCTCGGCTCAGTCCGTACCATGTGTGACCGAGCTTAGGCCCTCCGGAATCAAATTCAAGTCCAGGAAGGCGGACGGCTTGATGGACATAAGTTTCCGGAAACCGGTACTCCAAAAATGGGTACTCCAGATACCATACATTACAATCGACGACTTCATGACCACCATGCTGATAAACTGCGTGTCCCTGGAACAATGCCGGGAAAGCAGGTCCAAGTACATGACTGATTATGTCTCCTTCATGCGCTGCCTCATCAATCAGCCGAAGGATGTGTTGCTCCTCTGTTCGGATGGGATCATCGCACTATATCCTCATGATGACCAATATGTGGTTGATTTGTTTGATAAGCTCGGGAAGAGCATTTCTTTCATATGTTTATGACTGTTTTCTGTCCAAGCAGTTCGAGGAGCTGGAATCCTACTACCGCAGCAACTGGGCAAACATGATGCGCACTTACTTTTCCAGTCCGTGGTCATCCATATCGGCCTCCTCAGCTTTCTTGGTCATTGTTCTCGGCATCACACAGACTGTTTTTGCTATACTTACTTTTATCTTCCACCGCTAGGATTTGTTGTTTAGCAGATATGTATCGGTTCATTCTACAAAGCAGAAAGGACTGACCATTTCGTGGGTATTAATGTAGTACATTTTCTGCCCTGATGAAGGTGCTTCTACTGAAGAGCATGGGATGCCAATCATAGAGCTGTAGGAAAATGTGGGGACTAATGGGGCTGTGATTGCTTCTTGTTGTTCTGTTTTGGGGGTTGTGATTGGTTGTTGTAGTTGCATTTTGGAGCTTTAGATTGCTTCTTGTAGGACGCGCTGTGACCACTGGCTAGTGGCTACGTCAACGGGATCAGTGGGGTCTTAGCTCATCTGTGGTTGGCTCTTTTTGTAAGCAATTGAGTTTATTTGTTTTGTAAGCTCCATTTTAGTAATGCAAATAACTAAGTTCGTTCGATGAATTCGAGCGTTTAATGATGAGTTTTGCTTGATGATGCTACTGTTTTCCTATTTGGCATCTTCGTATTTGGCTTGATGTGTTCAACGAGAAGCCTCCTCTCGATGAGCTTCTGGCTGTACCTGATTATGGGAAAATTGGTTGCTACTTCACTTCCCGACAATGTGGCGAGTTTCTTCCTCCTTACATTGCGCTTGACATTGTAGAGTAGATTGTTCTTGTAGTGCTCAATTGGACAAAAGACGTAATCGTGGATCATTCTTAATATCAGACTTTTTCTCACCTTTTTCCTCCAGTCCTCCCTATGTTTTAGAGAATTCTTTTCATGCGGCAAGGTGGAAAGAAGCATAACGTTGGAAATTGGAGAATGTCAAGAAGGGGAAAGAAAGAAAAGAAAAGGACTGGTCGACCTTTTCTGTAACTACAGTGTAGGGGAAAGGGGTTAAGTACATAGAACACTTGATTGCCCGGAATTGACTCCTTCCATGTCAATAAAACAGATAATTAACTCTGGGCCTGCTGTGAGTGTGAAATCGGTAGAAATGTGAGTCTGGAGCGCATTAAACTGGAGGCCTTAAGTAGTGAGATCATCTTCACATTTTATTCCTGGCCCTGTTGAGGTGAGAAAGCAGTGAGTAGTAAAATCTATTCTGAAATCGGAAATAGTTCTTCACACCATGTATAAATCATATATAGTTTCTCGAAACTGTGTTGCAAACACATAAAACGGCACCATAACATGTTTATTCTAACTCTTCAGTTTCCATTGTACTCCATTTCCTCTCTTAGAGAACATGATACCAGTCTCTTCCTTCTGCTTCAATCTCCTGTTTTACGTTCTTTTGAATCCTGTCCTTTGTCCTGAAACATGATGCAAAATACCTTTTTATCTATTTGATCGAAAGCCTGCTCAGTGACTTCCACATGTATCCATGCAATAAGTGCTTTGCATGGTTAGTTTATGATATTGGCTTGAGTTCTTTTTTGTTAGGTTCTTCCTAGAACAATGGGCGACATCCATATGCACCTGTACCCCAAAATCTGTGGAGAACTTTAACACTTACTGCAGAAACGGCTACTATGCTAATCTCATCTTTCATCGGGTCATTAAAGGCTTCATGATACAGACAAGCGATCCTTTGGAAGATGGCGCTGGAGGTCAATCAATTTGGGGAAGGGAGTCTGAGGATAAGTCCACAAAAGGTGATTATACTTATCATCAAGATAATTTGAGATGTATCTTTGAAGCCCAATAAGGATGTACTTTTGCTTTTCCGCCCCCCTCAAGATAAAATTTCCTTGGTCTGAGATTGCAAATGCAAATAATGAAAGCAGGGAATTAAGAGTCTTGGCTCAGGTATGAAGTGTCTGGTGAGTTGATAGTGAAATATCGTTAACAGCTAAGGTATTGGATGCTCTTTTGACGATGCTCATGGTGTTACAAGGCGGAGAAAATGTACAAGATTTTAAGATTGAGGATAGGACTGTTCATCTTCCCTCTCAAAGTACGTCTTCTTTGCCTGCTTCCTGAAGTTCTTCTACCTGACTTCTGGCATGCGTCTTTGTTTCTCTGACCTTGAATTGCACATTCTGTTGCTGCAGCTTGAGGGATGAGAGGCCTTTCAGAGTGTCAATGGCAAATGGAGGCCCCAACACCAATGAAGTTGAAGTTTTCATCTGATCTATTATCGTGTTTGCACAGTGGAGGTGATGAGCCTTGTAAGATAATTAAATGCACTTATTATATTTCATCTAATCAGTGGTTAGGATGTAATCGACAATTCAAAGTCTGACAGAGGAGTACTAATATTATTGATAATCCTAAGAGAAGACTAATTAAAACTGCGAAAATTTTAGTCCGACGAAGGCAAATATGGAGTTGTTAGGAACAAAAACAACAGAATAGGACAAGAAAAGACAAAAGCATAGGATTATGAGCTCTCGGCTGTCATATGTTTTTCACAATTTATCTTAATAACTATGAATTCCGAAAGTAAATCGACTATAGAGATTGTCAATCTACGACGGAGATCACGGATTGTTGGTACATCGAACATAAATAAATGGATCGTCAAGATGAGAGTCACTTATAAGGAAATTCTACATCGTCGGAGCTTCTTTGTAGGAACACTTTCAATTTCTGAAAATTTTACATCATGGGATGTTCTTTGCAGGAATATTTTTCGATTTTCTTTTGTTAATGGAAAGAAAAAATCATTTAAAAATAAAGTCTGAAGACCAGTTCTTATCTACTATTTGCTAAGTCGTTTCCTGGAAGGTGGGGAGAAGGTGGATGGACGGCTCAAATAGATGGGGTCGCTTTTAACGTTTTTGTTCCTCATCAAGAAGATCTTAATTCATATACGATAAATATTTCGCTTTGGCTTAACTTGAATGTCTCATACCTTGGACCAAACAATTGGGAGACAAAGGAGATGACGTTGTTGCACACTCCCTAACTTTTAGATCAATCATATGCCTTCTTAGTAATCAATGTATTTTCTTAAATCCTCAAAGCCACTGTTAACCAAAAAGAAATCCAATGGATGCAGAAGCAGATCCAAGTCAATGGAAAGCAATCGAAGCATGCTATCGATGAAACTTTGGACATCATACGTACGTGCCTTGTGACCAAGTGGGGGGAAATCGAGGTTACGTACTAGTATTATAATCGACATGATATTCAAGCTCATTCTAAATTCAAGCGGATCCTTTTTTCCTTTTTCTTTCTTTGCCTTAGAACGCGACATCGAAAATATGCTAGATATTATCGGATACGGAGAAGGTAAAGCTGCTAAATGATATCGAATGGTGCACAAGTCAATGAGAAACGAAGATGTTTATACAAATGTATAAAAACATACGACAACTCGGTCATGATCGTGAGCACATCAAGTTCGTTTTGGAAAAAATGAATTTACGTTTATGGAAATTATAAACATTTCAGCATTTTGCTCTTGCTTTTATCTTATTGTTGTTAATAGTGGCAGTTTCGCGGAAGCTAACAAAACGCGTCGTGCTGGAATTTCTTGGAAATGGGTGGTTGGTTTTGTTTATATTAGTTTCTCATTCATCTTCGGAGCAATCGACCAAAAAACAAAAAAAAATCATCTTCGGTGCAAATGAACAACATATTCCGCCCTGATGAGGGTGCTTCTACTGAGGAGCATGGGATGCCGATCATAGAAATATAGGAGAATGCGGGGACTAATGGGGCTGTGATTGCTTCTTCTTGTTGTTCTGTTTTGGTGTTGTGATTGGTTGTCGTACGTAGGTGCGTTTTGGAGCTTTAGATTGCTTCTTGTAGGATGGGCCGTGAGGTTGGCTCTTTTTGTAAGCAATTGAGTCTATCTCTGTTTTGTCAGCTCCGTTTTAGTAATGCAAATAACTAAGCTCGATGAATTCAAGTGTTCAATGGTGAGTTTCGCTTGATGATGATGCTGTTATCCTATTTGGCATTTTCTTATTTCGCTTGATGATGCCGTTGTTGATCCAATTATGAGCCAACCAGTCTCTGCTGTGATCCTACATGGACAGATTAGCCAATCGGCCACATATTTGCCAAGCTCCTTGGGAGACAATATCGTTGCATATAATCGGACAAGCCCTGATGTCGAACTGTCATCTTTTAAGCGTGTAATATATTATTCTTCCGTCGGTAATTCCTCTAATCCATCCACAAAGGCCTCCCTCTCGGTATATGCATGTGGGTGCGGTGGGGTGTAATAACTCCTTGAATCAAGCTGGCGCATGGACCGCCATGCGATGAGCTATCCTGTTTAGGGAGGTCACAAACGAGCCGTCCTATGCCGAAAGCGGCTCATTACAGTGATTAGTACGCTAGAGTAGGTTGCTTGGCTGGACCCATTGAAATGAAGGGGCCAACATAGAAGTCAATAGCTCGCGCAATATGTCACCCCCTTGTGTGGATCCTCCTCCAGGACCGTTGAGCACAGCATGCGCTGTGCCGAGCTAACATGTGGGTTTTGCCGAGCAGTTATTCACTGTCCATCACGGCTGCAAGTCGTGCCAGCCCGTGTCGGAGGAAAATAGACATGCTGTGTAGCCGCCTGCGTGTGGCTATTCTTGGGATTGTGTATCGCCGTAGCACGCGTGCCGGCGTGGCCCGACCCATGGATGGCTCTTCCAGCTCGTGACCTCCATCCGCTGATCATTCGTGATCACAATCATCTATGAAGTAGATTCCGCTTATTTACACACTGGTAAAGAACACGAGTGAAGTAATGAACCTTGCGAATTGATCCTCCACGGAAGGCTCTTCCAGCTTGTCGCCCGACCTGCTTCTCGCCTCCATCTGCTAATGAATTGTCGTCATCACAGCCCTCTTGGTTCGAAGGTTTTTCCACTCGATTAATCATGTATCATAGCACCGCCAGAGAATCAATGAACAGACAAAAGGTTAAAAGAGCTTGCTTTTGATAACTCAGCTCAAACTTGCTTGATAACCTCAAATTAAATTAACTTAAATGATCACATTAAGCTGAAAATCCACTTAAATCTGATAAGGAGGAATGGTTTCCGTACATCATCGGATCTTCGTTAAGTTTGTCAGTTCACATTTCAATCAGGTGGGCCCACTTGGGAAATTTTTTTTATTTTCTTTTTCTTTTTTTCCTTTTATGGGATTAAAAAGAGGGTGTCGGCTAATGCCTTCTTAGTAATCAATGTATTGTCTCAAATCTTTAAAGCCATTGTTACCTTAAAAAGAAATCTAATGGATGCAGAAGCATATCCTAGTTGATGGACAGCAATCGAAGCGCTGTCCATGAAAATTTGGACATCATACGTACGTGCCTCATGATCGATGTGGGGGCGACATTGAGGGTTACGTACTAGTATCGTAATCAATGTGATATTCGAGCTCGCTCTAAATTCAAGCGGAGTCTTTCTTGTTTCTCTATGTTTTCCCTTACAACGTGACTTGCAAAATATGCCAGACATCATTCGATACGGAGCAAGTAAACTTGCCAAGTGATATCGAGCGATGCTTGAGTCAACGAAAAACAAATGATGATGTGTATACACGGATGTATGAAAGTATACGACAGCTCAGTTATGCCTTTGAGCACGTTAGGTTCATTTTGGAGAAAAATTGAATTTACATTTTATCAAACTTATTAACATTTCAATATTTTATTCTTGCTTTTATCTTTTATTGTTAGGGTTAATATCAAAAAAAATCCCAAACTTATAAATATGTGACAAACTTATCCCAAACTGACTCCAAATTGGTACATATGTGATAAATTTATCATCCGTTAGTTTCCTTTAAATTTTACTGTCAAATTGCTAAGTTAGATATGTTACAGTCGACAAGAATTACCCTCCATTTGTCAGTATGTAGTTTTTTGTGATATTAGTCTATTTTAACGGAAATTAATTGAGTATAAATTTGTTGCAAGTGTCGAAGTAAATTTGTTACAAATCTACCGATCTAGGATTCTGCGTGATATTAACCATTACCGCTAATGGGTCGCAACAATAATGGCAGTTCGGCGGGGACCCAAAAAACGTGTGTGCTGGAAAGTTCCTGGGAATGGAAGGGCGGGAAGGCTACATTACCATTGGATCAAAGGGTACCGGGCGGCATAAGTTCAAGTACATATACATGAGCGGTGGGAAGTCTTTCTCTCCACGAATCTCAGGCCATGAATAGTCATGCAGCGATCGAGATCGTCGAAACTGAACGATGCGGCGGTCGAAACTGGCATGGCCGGATCCGAAGATGCCGGGATGACTGTAAGACAGCAGTTGGACACGACAGGGGTGCGGCTGTCCACACGCCCGGTTAAGGCCGACACAGGATCGCACAATGACGATACGGTTGCTTGCCACAAGGAAGTGTTTACCCGCCTCCTCCAAGAGGAAGTGCGGAGAGGCTGCCTAGGCGAAATCTCACCCGGCAGTGGCACCATCTCTAGGATCCCCCCACCTCTTCGCCAGATCGATCCCAAGGCCGAAGAGCCCGAGATAGTATCTATAGGCCCGCTCCACAGGGGCCGGCCCCAGGTGCAGGCGTTTGAAAAGCTCAAGCTGCTCTGCCTCAAGAGGTTCCTTCGCTGTTATCCGAGCAGGGATAAGCTCGAGGCCTACGTATTTCTCGGGCATCACACGAACTGTTATTGCTATGCTTACTTAATGCTCCCATCGCTAGGATTTGTTGTTTAGCAGATGGGTGTTGGTCAGGATATTGTTCATTCTACAAAGCGGAAAGAGGGACTCACCTTTTCGTCACTGTTAATGTACTACTTTTTCTGTCCTAATGAAGGTGCTTCGCCTGAAGAGCATGGGATGCCGATCATAGAGCTGTAGGAAAATGTGGGGACTAATGCGGCTGTGATTGCTTCTTCTTGTTCTGTTCTGGGGTTGTGATTGGTTGTTATAGTTGCATTTTGGAGCTTTCGATTGCTTCTTGGAGGACACGCTGTGACCATTGGCTAGTGGCTAGGTCAAAGGGGATCAATGGGGTTTTAGCTCATCTGTGGTTGGCTCTTTTTGTAAGCAATTGAGTTTATTTGTTTTGCAAGCTCTGTTTTAGTAATGCAAATAACTAAGTTCAATGAATTCAAGTGTTTAATGATGAGTTTCACTTGATGATGCTGCTGTTATCCTATTTGGCATTTTCCTATTTTGCTTGATGATGCTATGGTTGATCCAATTATGAGCCAAGCAGTCTGTCGTGATACTATTCAGACAGAATAGCCTATCAGCCACATATGTGCATTTGGTTTATGCTTGATGCTGCGATGCTTTTGGCCAAACATATGGAATTGGTTTACGCTTGATGCTTTTGGCCAAACAAAGGGCTGCTGACTGCTGAGCCTGAGCTGAGCAAAGGGCTGCTGACTGCTGAGCCTGAGCTGAGCAAAGGGCAAGTGCAAAGCCAAGCGGACTGCAAGTGCCAAGGGCTGCTGACCTTGAACGGAGCAAAGGCCACTGGCTGCTGAGCAGAAGGAACTTGTATTTCTCCATCTATGCTGCCGCTGACTGTTGAGTAAAGGCCGAGTTCATTCAAGAAAGAAAAATCTCCACAGCCTCAAATGCGGATGAGAACAAGGAGCCACAATGATAGAGTAAGTAACTTGGTCCTGTTCCGACACATACACTGAAACTATTCTGTTGCTCGTCGAGTCTTAATATTCATTTATGTATTAAATTTCCCTAATGAACTTATCTCCATAAACATGTTTTGCTGTTTTAGTTCCATCCGCTAGACCCCACTGTCATGAGGGTGGTTTGAGGTAAGACTGAAGGTTAGTTTGGTCAATGAGCTCAATCCCCATCAAGTGAAAAGGAGCGATAAGTAGCTTCTACAAGATTGGTGGATTGGATTACACGATTTTTTTTATCAAAACCTAGATTTCACGATAATTATTTACCAAAATTTAAGAAATGACCGCGATTTATCAAGAGCGCATAATATTGATGATGATGAGGACGACAATAATAACAATGATGATAACAACAGCAGTAGAAGCAGCATCAACAGCAATAGTAATAATAGTAAGAAAACGGAGAGTGCAGTATTTAGAAAAAAATGCCGAGACAGATTCAAGCCTCTATGCTAGTCTAATTAAAAGGGTCCGTCGTGATGAGATCATCTTGTCTAAATATACAATTAGCCGCCGGGTACTTTGAATATGCGTCATTGGTGCTTAAATCCTTGAACATATGTTTGCTTATGTTTCATCTCTCCGCCACGATGCATCGTTCTGATGTTCGAAAATATTTGGTCCTGTTCCTAAAAATTGGTATAGAAGGGCATTGATGACATGTATCTTCGTCCTCCTGCGGTTTCGCTGCTAAACCAGATTTGGGTCGGAAGAAGTCATGACGAGAGGTGGCTGAACAAAGCTTCTAACCAAAGCCCTTTATTCTTACGTCTGTAACTGGAAGAATTACTGCATGTCTTCTTGACATGGGCAGCTTGAACTGGATCTGCAGAAAAAAATGAAAAGCAAAAGCACTTAAAACATGTTAACCGTTTCCATAAAATATCCATGATCATATTTTTCAACTCATTTGGTACTAAAAGTACAAACATTTTGGAGCTAATACGATAAAGATTGCAAGGCCCAAGTCTGTTGGATCAGAGAGAAAAAAAAACTCCTCAGCTTGTCCTTTTTTCCACCAACACATTGACGGTTTTCAATGGTGATGAATGGCAAGAAGTTCTCTGATCGTTTCTGCTTAAATTTAAATATAGGAAGGCAACAACCTCAAGCACGATCTGGAGCCAGCCAGCAGCAAACGGTCCGTACATAATCTTTTAGTGAATGCCTTCTACACGCGTCCTCAATAACTCCCGCAACGGGCTTCACAACCACACTGTTAGTCCTTTTGGGAGGCTAATGTGCAGACAACAACAGGCGACGACCAGCGTGCGCTGTCGCTAGTATCATGTGGGGATGGGAGGACGAGAAGCGCTCGTCTGTGGGCATTCTCCATCCCGTTGACCGCGACGTAAGCGTCGGCGCCGTCAGATTCATCGGCATGGAGACCCTCTCTAGAAAGGAAGTTCTTCGGATTTACAGATGGCGGGATCATACTGCGTAGGCCAATTTGTACCATTGAAAGCCAATTTCCTTAGCCCTCGATTTAAGTGGCCGCATTAAAGGGGGAGGCCCTAAGCCTACTATTCAATTTCTTCTTTCAACTGCCAATAGGCATGTGGCCTTGCTGGTAAAGGGATCGGGGGAGCGGGGTAAAAGAATATTAGATTTGAGGTTCGATTTCCGTGAGCACCGCACACGTTATTGCTTCCGAAGAAACGCATGTCTGGGCCCAGTTTAGGCCACCGGTAGGAGCCCATGTTACACAACTTTGCCACCTTGTTTCTTTCGGGCCCTACTGTGGTCTTTCCACGCTAGGCCCATCTTGAACATCGATGTATTCCCGATTGGGCCCAAATTTCAATTTCGACGATTTATATATGCTATTTTTAGGCCGGAAATCACAAGGACTGATATTGGCTATAGATGTTAGAAACTATGGATCCCGAAAATGAATCGACTATAGAGAGTGTCGATCTACAATGGAGATCGCGAATCTCGATAAATCGAACATAAGGAAATGGACGGTCCGGATGGGAGTCAACCATGAAAACCCAATTAAGATAAGCCCCCCGAGGTCGGAGCGTACCTACTCTTTCTGCTTACCTCGCGAGTTAGGTAGATCGATGCGGACTAAATGCCGCCCAACTTGCAAATCGCAATTATCTTTATGACCAAAGCTCGAGATCCAGCTAGCTACTAGATTCAGTCGCTGGGCCACATAACTAGCAGCTGTGGTCACAAAACCCTAAATTGCTGGAAAACCATGGGGGACTTTTTGGGGAATCAAAATCCAACATCGGAGCCCTAATTTAGATAATCGAATAACCCACTTCTCAAAAAAAGGGAGCAAGGATTCGGATCCTTGAATCCGGCCCTCGTACCGCGGGGCCCCACCCGACTCGACAACACTTGAGATCCGAAAGGATATCTCCCGCAAGATCCATCTTTCGCCAGTCGTTAGCCCCCACCTTCAATCGAGTGGGCCCCACCTCGCGAACTTCTGTCTGATTTTTTTTGGGTTGTTGTTTTTATTTTTTTTTTATTATCGTTTTGGGTCTTAGTGGGATTTTGACAATTGATGGTTTGGCTAATCCGCACGGATCGGCGCCCCCTAATCTCAATCCTCGGACCGAACCTTTTTCGTATCGTCAAAAAAAAAAAACAACTAAACAATTGGGGGACAGAGGAGATGCTGCTGTTTTGCACACACGCATTTTTTGATTCTTTAGACTTTAATCACGGCGTGCGGCAATCAATGTCTTATCCCAACGAGGTGAGATCATTTAATCAAAATCCTTAAAAGCGATGTGTTATCTCTAAAAGAGATCTGCGGATGTGGAAGTAGAGAGATTCTAGTCGATCCAAATCAATCGCTGCGGTGCGTGGTCCATTGGTGGGAATTTCGTGGGAATTCATGTCGGTTTTGTCGTAATCGGTTTTTTCCGTCCCCGTCTGAATCCGGTCGAATCATTTTCGCCTGAGGACACGACTTTTCCTGGAAATGTGCTAGACATCATTTGATGTTGAGCGGGTAAAGTTGATAAACGATATTTAGTGATGTTCGAGTCGGGCTGGAGTCTAGTCTAATATATCATAAATGAAAATCGATGATGCTATGTATACATTAGCTTATCAAGGCCTTCATATTAGATCATTCTCTCGTTCACGGACAATCATTATTAAAATTATTATTATAGAATCAATATCCAAGATATACCTTGCATTCCAACCGATGGCTATTTACGTTTCTCTACTTTTGGAAAATACCAAATACCCGCATGAGTTTCCCCTCTCTAAACCATTTTGCACCTTCACATAAGCAATTCCTGCGTTACTATTTATCGAAATGTCATTCTCTTCCCAAAAATACCCATCTCTAAAATTCTAAATTCTCGCACCCACTTAAAATCAACTCAAAACCTAATCGCGCAAACTCTGAGCAAGATGCTACGGCGAGTTCATAAGAAGGGCCGATTCGATGTTTTTAACATGGGACTTTGCTTGGAGACATGTAAAATTATGTTAATGCTTTCCTCCTCCTCATCATCACCATCATCATCATCATCATCATCATCATGGAATTTTATACTTAGATATACTGGGCAAGAAACAAACGAAATCCCAAGCTTGTTCAACCCAAAGGATCGAGGTGCCCGGGGTGGCCGCTAAAATGACTCTCAAATTAAACAAAAATGTCACATCCGAAATGTGACCACCCAAGTCACACTAACCTATTTTTCTCCAAAGCGAAGGAAAAGTGTCATTTTAAATAGAGATTCCACATCACACGTAGTGGGGGAGTGGATGAAGCCAACGATACAAGTGCGTCGAAATCCCACGAGCTGGAGCAGCTTTGTCTGGTGTTTACATAAACTCCCAAAAAGCGTCGGATAAAAAAAGGAGATTCGGCCGAGATTAGCTGTGATCGAGATGTGATGTGACGCGCGTCCGTCAGATCGGTCGTATTAAGGAATATTTTCTGGACACTCGTCGTCCAACGTTATCAACACTAAACTTTTCTTCTGATTTTCCAAAATATTAGGGACGCACGCTACCAGAAAAATCAAGAACTAATGAAGGGTTTTTTTTTCGAGAACAAGTGCACCAAAAGTCTTGAAATCTATAATAAAAGTGCAATTTTTGTTTGGTAAGGTATAATAAAAATACAATTGAGTCTCTCAAAATTTTTAAAAAAAAACAACAATCGAATCTTAAAACTTGTCACGTTTTTGCAATCGAGTCCTGAAAATTTCAAAAAAGTATAATTGAATCCCGAAACTTTCAAAAAAATGCAACAAAATCCTATAATTTTCAAAAGTACAATAAACGGAATGACTGGACTGAACCAATTTAATAAATTTCGAGACTTAATTGCACGTTACGAAAATTATAGAATTTAATTATACTTTTATGATAAATTTTAAGACTTAATTATACTTTTACGATAAGTTTCGAGATTCAATTACATAGATGAATTTCAGAGCTTTCAATGCACCTATCTATCTATTTTATTAAAGGACTTGATAAAAATATCCTGAGGGGTACTAATTGGCAAAAAGCTGATGCCAAAACCTTTGTAATCCTCCCTCGTAGAGAGGGTTCAAATTGGCCCACCACCATAGGATGCTCTCGCCCTTTGGCGGGTCCCAAAATCCCTAGACGGATCTCAAAATTTTATTTTTCCCCCTTTCCTAAAATTCGCCCCGGATTCCTAGAAAGATTTTGTTTTTATCCTCGCAACAACTGGTTCCAGAATGTGGCGGAGCTCATAATGATTGCGATTGAAATTCGCGGGGCACAGGACAACACATGGGCGCGTCCCCGTGAAATGTGACCCCTTAAGGCAAAAGCGAGAGGGAGGGCGATAGAGATGCACACTTAGGTCGGCTTGCCATAGGTCAATCGTAGACATTAGCCGAATGCAAGCAACTTTTGACGATCGGTCCGGACCGGACCGCACTCGATAAAGTTTAATGTGATGGCTCGTCTTTAAGGACAAGAAAGCTCGATCTTTCTGTCGCCGAATCGCGACGAGATGCTTGCTGAACGGGCGGTTCTGCTGACTTATCGTCGGTGTCGGTTCGTTTCTTACGTGACTTTTGTTGCGTGATCACTGCACGGTAGCGCCTTTTCTTTTAAGCTCGATTTCAAGAAATAAACCTGACGGAACGACTATTTTGGTTTCGTATGAAACTTGGCCTCCCGAGCTTTCATTGCTCAATACGAGAACCGTCGATTGCTTCAATCAATGTAAATGTGCTGCTGATTACACTCGATGATTTGTTTATTAAATGACGCAATTACGGAACGGTAACACCCTTTAAACCGAAATTCAAGGACCGAATTAACGAAATAGAGGCGTCCCTTCATATGATACTCAACCATTGAGGCACGGATTGAGTTCGATGACTAGACGCGACTATAGATTGAGCGATATCTTATCCCGAGGTCGTGGGGATGATGTTGTCCTGTTTTTTTGGCAAACAGTACAAGAACCCCATCGCGTGCCTATGAACAGCTGAGCTTTGCACGTTGCCGTGCCTGTTCCTCCCCCCCTCGTGTTTTGTGGACCCTTTCAGTAAGGACGGGCAACACTAGCGCACCTACATAATGCACATGACACGTCCACCACGTCCATATAATTCTATCGATATCGAGAATTCACCTAACCCCTCAGCTTTTGAAGACCTCGGCCTCGACCTACTATACAGTCTCCGGCTCCATTTTAGGCAAAAATAACTATAAAAAAGTATATATCGGGCAGGCTTACCAGCTCTTTACGTGCGCGGTCGTGCGGCTTCATAGCTCCAGTTTCGCGGCTCCAAAGGGTCAACAACGCCCTCGAAACTAAAACGAGCTCGTTAAAGCTCGCGAAACTAACAATCAGAGTCCATTTAAGGGGAAGAAATACATAGGCCTCGAGCTTATCCCCGCTCGGATAACATCCTTTCTCCATCCGACGGGCTAAGCGAGGGTAAACAAAACCCCAGGAAGCATGCGGGCGCTGGCACCATCGCCTCCGCCTCGACATGCTTCTTCTCTCGCCTTCTTTGCTCGCCGCTATCGCCTTCCACGTCTCGGTTCACTTATCTACCAACTTAACATTACCATGACTCGAAAAACTTCCGGTCCACATCCGTCGCTTCGAAAAATTACCGGCGACCCGACATAGCTTTTGTTACCCCTAATAGCAATTCCTCGATCAAAGCTCTCCAAAAGTTTTGCTCCAATTTCCGTTCTTTCTCGTTTCAAATTGGCGAATTTTCCACCGAGTCCTCACGCTCATGTCGATTTGGAATTCGGCGATTCAACTCGCGGTGGGCCCGAGCTACCGCAAGTGGGCCAGGGCAAACATCAAAGAGAAAAGGAGGGGGAAGTCGGGGGACCGACTTTGAAGCGCGCGCGTGGGCTTCGAGCAGGCGGCTGCCGAGATTTCGGAATTTCCTATTTTCTTTTTGTCTCCTTTTTTTTCTTCCTCTTTTCATCATTATTAATAATATCGATTTCGGTCCGATTCGCAAATCCCACGACGCGAAAATCTTATCCGGGCCGCCGGGTGGGGGGGGGCCCCACGCAATAAAAGGCATTAATTTATTGGGGCGTGGGGGGTGGGGCCCATCGCGCGCAAGGCGACAAAAACGCGGGACGGGTCCCCGCGCGGGCCGGACACGTGTCGCTCCTAGTGTTGGAGACCACCCCCCGCCCGACCCCAGGGACAGCGCTAGCCGAGCAACCAAACAAGCACGGGGGATTCTCTCTTTGCGCCTTTTCCGTAGCGCGCCATGTTGTGAAGGGCATCCAGAAAAAGACCTCCTCGTAAGGCCATTTTCGACGTGACTATCAAAAGCGATCATCTGAAGGAAAAAAAAAAAAAATTGTAAATTTTGATGGGTTGATCGTGTCTTCTATCACGTGCAATCGATGTCCTAAAATTCGAGCTACCGTAAACGAAGTATATACTTAACAAGTATTAGGGGAAAATTTTCGTGACAGCACTCCATGCAAAGATGGGACCGCAAGTGGAAGAGCCAGGCAAAGAACATCGCAACTTCCTACGTGAAGCAAATCGATATTTTGGAGAATCGGATAACTGCTAATTAAAAAGCATTTAACAAAACCCTTGCTCACATTGTAGTAAAGACTCTGATCCCACAGTAATTTCATTAATACTAATTTTGGGACGCTTGTTAAGTAACCGATTTCTCAGAAATTATCAACAAGCACAGCTTACCTTGAAAATATACGTACAAGAGCTTGTCGATTTCCTCGAATATCTTGCGATTTGGGTATTTTAATGAGCATGGGGGGTGAGGCTATATGTAATGTCGATTGTCTTTAAAGCAATTTATCGAGAAAAATCAATATGAATTATCTCGACTTTTTTAAATATATATGTATTTACTTCGCGCATCAAACGAGAAAATATTTGTCTCTCGGGATTTTGTGTTAAAAGAGCATATGAAAAAAAGACGGGTTAATATCATAAAAAACTCCAAACTTATATACGTGTGATGATTTTACCCCAAATTAATATTTTGACCAACCCTAAATTGGTATACCTGTCACAAATTTACTCTTAGTTTATTTCCGTTAAATTTTGCTATCAAATTGTTTTGTTAAATGACACACGACAGTTGAGTGATGTGCCAGTTTTATGTTTTACTCTCCATTTGTTACGGGTGTAACAATTTGTAATTTTTCCGTATTAATTCGATTTAACAGAAACTAAATGAGAGTAAATTTATCACAAATGTGTTACTTTGGGATTTTTATCACGGGTATATCAGTTTGGAGTTATTCGTAATATTAACAAAAAAATAAAATAAACGGAAAAATTTCGGCTCACAACTGTCCGGCGTGGATGCGACAAGCGGGCGACACGTGGACGTGACCGCGGCCTCACGAAGGCCCGCCCGGGGCAACAGCGCCACGTCATTAAAAGCGGCGTGAGTGAATTAAGTTTTAGGTAATAGAAAGCACATATCTTTTTCGGGTTGCGCGTGGGGGGGTGGGGGACCACACATCGGGGACCACATCGGGGACCACGTCCGAATCTTTGCAAAATCTCCTACTGCCCGATTCTCTCTCTCCCTCTCTCTCTCTCTCTAAATCCGTAGCCGTCGATTTCAGCCGCGGCTTTGACGGAACTGCCCCTCACCTCGTTCCTGTCAAAAGTAGATTTCGAGGAGCAGTGGGAGGGAGGGCGTCGACACCCCCAACCACCCCCCGGCAGGGCCAAATCCACAGTACAGCGTAAAAGCCAGATCGCTGTTCTTCCCTTCCTTCCCTTTTTTTATAATTATTATCTAATTATTTATCTGTATTTATTGATATTTATTGTGCTTTTTTTTTTTTTCGGCGTTTGGTTTTGGTGCGTAGTAGTCGGGCAATTGCTGCTGCTGCTGCTGCTGCTTTGCTGCTGTCGATCGCGCGGCGTGTATTTAAAGTTGGCCTCTTAGGGGAGCCTTTCGGATTTCGAATTTCTGCGTCCTTTAATGCCCGTCACGTTAGGTGCGCTTCAAGGAGAACATGCATTTTCCTTTTTTTGCAAAAGCTAGTTTTTTTTTTTCTCTCCTTTTTGGGGCACGCGATTTGGGATTTCATTAACCTGAATTCCCATAATTTGTTGGGTTTTTTTCCTCTTCCTTGTCGTAGTTAGGGCTATCCGCTGTCGATGGCGTGAATGTGAGCCCCATGCGATGGATGAGTCGTGAAGGCCCGTGTCCCGCGCAGGATGCGGGAATGGACGGATCCTCCTATTAACTGACGCGTGCCTCGATTCCAATTCGGCATATTTGTTTTAAATTATTAACTATACATGAATTGAGGAAAGGCCGACTTCAGTAGATATTATGAAATTTCTTTCGAATGGTTACTTAATGAGTAGGTTTTAACGGTTCGTGCTCATGCCGTGATTCTATAAATAATTAGCATTACATTTTATCTGGAACATAGCTCTTTTTTTTTTTTTTTTTTCGCTTCATGACGTGCCTTCATTATGTAAATAGATTATGTCAATTTGCTGGCCCTAATAACAAACGACCTTTCTCGGCACTCTCGTAAATGAAATCCCGCTAAAATTGATAAATCAAGTTACGCGGCGGATTGTAAATTAAAAACAAATGAAATAGATCATATTCATTATCCAAACCAACGACGGATCAAACGACTCAATCTGACAGATCCCCAAATTTCCATTTTTCCCCCTCAACACCGGCTGGTTCAACCTCGGTCGGGATCAACCCAGGCATATTCTAGGAATCCGGTGTCGTCTCGGGCAAATTTTTTAAGGCTTAATATTTGGATAATTTGATTTAAAGCGGCACCTAAATAATAACTATTAATATTTATGGAGAGTAGAGAAAGCGTAGAGCATGGGGGTGCTAAAAAAAAAACATGGGGCGGGGCGGGGGGCTACTTTTAACGCGCGAATCGGGTCAGAAAAAAGAAATTACGAATCTTCCTTTGTCGGATTATCCATGTTGATTTTAACGTTTTTTTTAATCGAAATTATCGATTTCAATGTTTTTTTATTGAGGTAAAAAATGTTGATTTTAATGTTTTATTCCAACCAAAACCTTCGCGACGGCGTAGATACTGCGAACAGTGTGCGAACAGTGTGCGGAATGCGCACCCTGGTTTCATATATATATTTATATTACTTTTTTTTTTTGGTCAAATATTCATGTTACCCTAGAAACGCTTCTTCAGGGGGCGAAAAACAGTCACGTGCTCTTTGGATATTCACATCCTTAAGCGAAGGCATCGATCGTCCCTAATTTTTTTTTTTTTCCGATTAATGGACCGTTGAAAGCGCTAAAAACCCTAAGGTTGCGGAGCACGTTCACCATGTGCCGAAATAGCTCGGGGTGATTGTCATCGCGGATGTTGTTTTATTCAATATTTTCTTACAAGTTACTACCGTATGCAATGCGATAACTTCTTAAATGAATATGATTATACCTAACATTACCGGTCATCCTCCAAGGATACTAAAATCAGAGCCGGGCCGATGTTTATTTTTTGTAACTCGCCAATTTAATATGTGGTCGGAGGGAATTTCCTACCGACGAGATACGCTATTAGAGAGAAAATAAAAATTAAAAATTATCATCTGATGGCAAAACGACCGAGCCGAGGAGTGTGTCGAGCATGTGCGGAGGGTTGTCACGTGATCCACATGCGGTTGCCCTTTTGTTTCAGACAACACGAACAAAAAATAAAAATAAAATATCATGAATGGAGAGGAGGAGTTTAAGTGTACGTTTGGTAACCATTCTGTTTTCGGAAACAATTTATCACTCAGAAATGGTTTTTTTATTCTTTTCTCAAAAATAATTTTTAAGCATTTAAAAACGTTTGGTAACGGTTCAAAATTTCTATTTCTATAATAGAAAAAGAATAGAAATACGTTTGGTAACTGTATAATATTTTTTTTATTCATAATATATTAATATTTCTTTTTTTCTTTTTCTTCTCCTTCTTGGACATGACTTGCGACCACACAAGCCAGGAAAGAAGAAAAGTAAAAAAAAATATTTTTTCTATTTCTGATTTTTGTTTTCATTGTAAAACTAATTCTGAAGATAAATTTATGCTCCGAAACAAAAAAAACGTATCAAATAAATTTATATATATATTTTTATTTTTCGAGAATAAAAGAATATAATCAGCCTAGTTACCAAACACAACTTAAATACACCTGATCTGACATTGAGAATCGAAACCCAGGGAAAGAGATTTGATTGAGCCCTGTTTAGGAGGGAAAAATCCCCCCACCATTTAAGACCCTCCCTCTCCCCGCATCTACTCCGCTACAGCAACTGGCTCCATTACTCGCCCCCTCCTCACCCACTCGAAAGCTCCGCACATAAAACCAGGCACGCTCGGCGCAGAGACGCACCACACGGAGAAGGAGAGTAGGAGGTAAGGAGGGGAGCAGAGGAGGAGCAGAGGAGGAGAGGGAGAGGTGGGAGGGAAGAATGTTTGCAGCAGAGAACGGGCTGAAGGGAGACCCCAGGCTCCAGGCCATCTCCCGGGCCATCCGGGTCGTCCCCGACTTCCCCAAACCAGGTGCGCGGGCGCGGGCGCGGGAGGGGGGGGGGGGGGGTGGCTTGTTCCTCCTCCTTCTCAATCTCCAGTCTTTTGCGGGATTTGTTTTCGTTTTCGTGCTTTTCTTGCATGTGGGTTCTTGGGCGCATTTTCTTGAAAGGGTTGTTTTCCTCTGCCTCGCGCGAAGGGATAATGTTCCAGGACATAACGACGCTGCTGCTGGATCACAAGGCGTTCAAGGACACGGTGGACATCTTCGTCGACCGGTACCGTGACATGGACGTCTCTGTCGTTGCAGGCATGTGCTGCTGCTGCTGCTCTTTTTTCTCGTCATCTCCGGTTTAGAGCGGGGGTTTCTCGTTTTTTATTTTTTGCCCGGTTCCGGTCGAGATTTTTTTCTTTTCCCTTTTTGTCTGTGTCGATGGTAAACTTAGTGTTGGATATGATCTGACGCGGGTTTTGTAGAAGTCGGGCGGGAATTTGTCATTATCCGTAGCGTTTGGTAAAGTAGATGTCGCGGAGTCGGTAGTGGGAACGAGGAAAACGGGGAGAAAATCTCACGAGGAAGTACATTAGTTGGAAAAGAACTGTGTCTTGTAAATTTTGTGAGAGGATTGGTTCCTCATTGGTTTCTCAGTACTGTCAAAGCTGAAGTTGGTGTAAAAAAAAAATTTCTTGCTTCAGGGGTGGAAGCCAGAGGATTCATGTTCGGTCCGGCGATCGCATTAGCTATCGGCGCGAAGTTTGTTCCTTTGCGTAAGCCCAGGAAGTTGCCGGGTACGTGTTTCTCCCTTCTTCTTTCGGGTCTTTTTTATATTCTCGACATGCTTTATCTTGCAATTGGCCAACTGCAGTTGCTTTCTGGTGCAAAATTGAGCAGTGGTTTATACAGAGCCACAATTGTGCATGATGTGGCTTGAAAGATCCCGTGTTTTTCTCTTGACCGTAGCTGATGTTACCGATGGCCACACAATTGTGTTTTGCATGCGGGGAAATTTCTTTCATGTTTCAATAGTGGTCGGGGTACTGGAAAGGAGTACATTCGTGCAGCTTTTGCGATCAAGAATACTGTAGACAATGCTGTCTAAGTGTTGTAACGAGCTCTTCTATCAAGAATATACTGCAGTCGTCTGGCAGGGCATGCTAGATTTTGTAACCGTTAAAAATCTCCTGCGGTGCCAAATATAAGGTGTTTCTTAGTCTGCTAAAACTGGCCTCCTTTTCTACAGTACCAAAAGTGAGTTAGTTCGAGTGGTGATTGAGTTATTTTGATTTATGAGTCTGTTTAACTTGCACAATAGGAATTTTACTAAGTAGATGGACAATAGAGGAAATATTATCTTGAAAAGTTGCACTTTACAGTTTGCCTTTCCAAAATATGAACCTCAAATTAATAACAATGCAAATACTAGTAAAGATTTGCTCAACTACTCTCGTATAAGTATAAACTGAGGATGCCCTTGGCAATGTTGTCATATCAAGATTTGAATCGTGAATCGCATAGCTCATTTGTTGTATCGTCTATTGTTAGATTCAGTAAAATGTTATATAATAACTTAAATAGAAGGTTTTCTCCCTGAAGCCTAGCTATTGCTTGTTATAAGACATAGAAGCACTCATTTGGAAGAACATCACCTGATCATGTCAGATGTACCCGGAAATTGGAAAGTTTCTTAAGCTTGTAAAAAAAGGAACGGTTTCTGAAAATGTTTAGAGTAATCCAAAGTGGGATCTACAGAGTAAAATCCACAGACCACATTGCATTTCTTGCTATCACTCCTTTGTTGACACTGTAGTATCCACTGTATTACTGGAGCTGGTAACTCCAGTTTCTTTTCATTTAGGGAACAGTAAAAAAGTACCACTGCATTAGAGATCTAGTATGGTGTTGTTGAACCATGGACAAAGCTAGTGTTTGTGATGTAGTGTTTCCTATATACATAGAGATTACGGAGAGGGTTATGCACGAGTACCTGCTGTAAATCGTGTAAATGATCTCTGTTTGTTTCATATGTGTCTCGTATGTCTATGTTTTGCAGTTCATCTGCGTTCTGTTTGCTTAGTGTGTTTTATAGAGGTAGATAAGATCTCAATTGCGATGAGGCCTACAATTCTTGTTGATGATTCATGTAGGTGAAGTAATATCAGAATCTTATGTCTTGGAGTATGGAACTGACTGTCTTGAAATGCATGTGGGTGCTGTCGAGCCCGGTGAGCGTGTAATAGTGATTGATGATTTGGTAGCCACAGGTGGGACCTTGTCTGCTGCCATAAAACTTTTGGGTAAGTATGGCCTTTAATCTTGCCTCGTGTATCTCATACGGTTTTATTCTGACCTCAATTTCAATTTTTTTTGGCCAGAACGAGTTGGGGCTGAAGTGGTTGAATGTGCTTGTGTTATTGGGTTGCCGGAGGTCAAGGTAAGGCCTGTTACATACTGTTCTTACACGTCCTATTTGTCATAGAATCGTCCCTAAAGGAATGCAGCAGCATAAGCAGATCACCTTTTCTCTGTTTTTGCCCTTTCTGTAGATAATGCATGAAAATTAAACACACATTTCCCTATTGGTTTACATTCTCCGAACATACAGGATCGCTGCGGGATTAAGGGGAAGCCACTTTATATTCTCGTGGAGCCCCGGCTATTAGATGAATGCTGTTGAGGTATGAAAAATCCGCTATAAAGCCGATGAAACTGGAATGCCCGGTTCAGGATATTTTTAATTGTCATCTTCCTTTGTCTGAGCTCTCTGCTGGATTTAACAGTCCTAACGAGTAGCTGAATATATGAGGATTAGCTGTTCTATGCTGCTGATGTTTGACTTAGATTCCGACTGTTCTGCCATTCTTTGATGCTTCGTCTAATGGAACGTCAGAAGCCTTTGCCTATCATTGTTAGTGAATGTTGTGCAGTTGACTGGCATGCATAGGCCTATCCAGAACATTATTTTGGAGCTTGTAGTTTTCCTGTGTAACTTTCCTTGTAACCTTACAATGGACAGGATCACTGTTTTGGTTTTGCAGCTTTCTAGTCAAAGACTCAAAGGTTGTGCTTGGGCTGATGAAGAAAAATGTGATGCTTGAGCAATGGTCAGCGAAAAGTGGATCTCTGCCCCATCTTTGGGTCACTGGCTCGGGTCCTGTTCCAGGAAATCTGAGTTTCTGCACCATTTCATTTGTACTTTTGAACAAATTATCATTAGGAATACCATCAGTGGATCTTGGTTTTTTTGTTTCTTTTATTGATTTTTTTTCTTTTTGTAGATTAAATGCCCATTTGTAGCTGATAATTTTCCATTTCTGTAGTGGATGGCAATTTAGATGGTGCAGTTGGTCATTTAATGTCCAAGTCTGTGGCCCATTGTTTCTCTGCACTCTTTTGATGGGCGGGTCTTTCATTCGGTTCTGGTTCAACTTTGTTAGTCCTTAGCCCCATCGAACGAAATCGAGAAGACTATTTAGGCCATCGCGATGCGAAAATACGACTCAAATGAGATGTTAGCGCATTTGAGCCGACGTCAGTCATGTTCACGTCGTGACGACTCAAATGCAGCGACAAAGGGATCTCGACTTAGAATGAGAGGTCTTCAAGATTCTACAAAGAAAGGAGGTAGAAGTAAAGTCAGGTCAATAAAGTAGCAAGAAGTCTAAGGCGGTCAGATTCAGCTCATGGAACGATGGCACTGACGTGTCAAGGGATCGAGCCATATTAGTAGATGGTATCTGGGTTGCCGTTCTTCTGTGCTCTTTCATGCGAGTTTCAATGAGAATAATTTATATCAGTTGATCTACGCTCTCGACCACAGAAGCTCCTTATAAATATCGCGGTCGCATTCTCAAATTTGTGGTAAGCTTTCCTCCTCTGATATACAGATCTGTGTGAGTCCTCGAATTTGTGGTAAGCTTTCCTCCTCTGATATACAGAAGCAGACTCAGCGGAACAATCTGATACGAGGATGCGGGATCCCGTGGAGCCCCTCCCTATCTTTAGGTGCACCCTGATTGGTACGAAAGTTATACTTCAGATGAAGGAAATATCTTTAATGGTTTCGAATTGTGTGGTACGCATGTGAAGTTGCTGCCTGGCTCCGATACAATGATTGATTGAGTGGATGGCATTTCGAAAGTGTTTGGACGTAAACTGGGGCTCATACCGTAATAACGTTGCAGCGAAAATGGCTTTGGTAAAATAGATTTTCGGGTTTGATTTGCTTAATGTAAGTTTTGGGGTCAGATCATTAACCAATTGTTCTTCATTAGTCTTGTTACGACTAGTGCTGTCACCTAGAGGGGAATGAATAGGTGATTTTATCAGATTGGATGATTTGATCGTGCAAAATGAATATAGTTGAGGTCAACAACTCGTATGATCAATATCAGATGGATACGTATGATAAATTTGTATATAAGTTGTCGTCGAATGATTGTATCTGATGACTATGATGATATTTTAATGAACTTGTTTGATAGATATGTATGCAGTATAATGTCAATAATAATAAATGAAAGTTTAGGGATAGAGAATACTGCACACAGATCTTTATAGTGGTTCGGCTTTATCAAGCCTACGTCCATTTTCCACGATGGCCGCCTATTGGCTGTGTTTCACTATTGAATCACCAAGAAATTACAAAAGTAATGCTTCTCAAATGATATATTGCACTATCACGTACACTCTTCACTCGAGTAATTTTCTTTCTACAATAACAATGTGGAATACAGTAATCATAAGTGTATAAGATCAAAATTCTATTCAAACTTTGGAATTCTTGATTCTTGTTATTATTCTTATACGACGCTGCACTCTTTTGTACTCCTCTACTTCTAATCTATCTGTTGGACAGTCTTCAGAGGATTGATCTCCAAATCAACCGTTGGAGAATCTTCCCAAAAGAAGATGCATAGCAGTTAGAAGAAGAACCATTATCTCTGAGTGATTTGATTGCCCATACAATCAATCAAGGTTTCTATAAGTGTAGTTCGTTGTGTTTAAGGAACAATCTTATGATTACCAATTAGGATATCTCGAGATATCAATTTGATTATCTAGCATAAACTTGCCAAAAATAACACTTTTTGAATCTGATGAGAAATTTTGAGTCTGATAACAAAATCCTTTCATTAACTAAGTCAGATGACTCAGTATTTACCTGCATCAAATAACTTAGGTGTAATTGTGGTTAGAAAAAGGATTGTTTTGTCTTTCTTCAAAATTAATTAGGGATTTTTCTCAATAAGTCTCTTATTCTCGATGTGGATGACTTGCCATTAACTCGATAGGGAAAGTATGCATACTCTTGCTTGCGAAAATTAATTGAATATATATACCAACGAGCCACATGACTCGTAAGTGTAGGTAGATTTGTGTGTATATACATGTACACATACGTTTCCTAGATTCTCTATGCATGTCGACAACTTCGCAAGTTTCCAGTGTGGCCTGCCTTTTACGGTCTTTTCTTTTTTGGGTCCAAATGATACTACTATTCAGCCAAATAAATAGTTCAAATAACGAATTTGCAGCTTTGCATCTTTTATTATTTAAAACGTATAAAATGGAATTATTTTCATGCGAATCTGAACTAGATTTGACAGAAATTATAATTAAATCCAAAAGGGCAAAGAAAAAACTACGATTGAGTATAATTAAATTAATAGAAACCAACGATAACCATTACAGAGAACAAAGGCAAACAAGTTTGCCTGGTTATTTCGAATAAATGATACAACATCACCAATCATCAATAATTAAACTGTCTCTTTAGCCCTCCTTCAAAGTACAAATGACCAATACAAAGCACAGAATACACTGGGGACGAAATAATTGCTTACAAGAACATAGAAGACAACGACGTTGTAAGACACAACACGCATGAAAGTGACAAGCATCATATGACAAATTAAGGATAACACTGTAATTTCGAAGATCAGTGAACCCTTCAGCGTCGAGTGAAGAACCATTTTGATGATCTTTCCTATTCACAGATGTAGCCAGGAGGGACTGACTCGCCACATGCGTTAATGATGGTACTCAATGCTATTGGAATGTTCAAGTGCAGTCCGAGCACATTGGCCTTAATGGCAGTGCACAAGCACAGGGCCACTTCCAGATTAGCCAAGCCCTCGAGCAATGCACAACACGGGCTGTATGTCGGGGTCCCGATTATGCCGCTCACGACTCCCCCGAGGAGTTCCACGCACACTCCGAGCTTCAATGCGTCCATCGGGCAAGTGGCGGGAGCTGGACGGCACGGCGGGGGTGGGTACGGGAGCCCGCATGTCCTGCAAGCATTGGAGATGGTGGCGAGGAGGAGGAGAGAGAGAATGAAAATGGGGGTGGAATGAGCCATGGGGACAAAGAAAGGAGAAGTTTTTTTTAGGGTTGTTTCTGGAGCAAATGCGTGTGCTTTCTTGGGGGGGCTTAAGTGTGAGGTTGAAGGAAGGAGGGTGTAGAGTGATTTAAAGGGAATTTGTGAGGTGGGTGTGTTGTGGAAGGAGAGAGTGAGGAATTGGTGATAGGTTTTGCACCACAGTTGTGATTTTTTGTATGCATTCGGAAACGGGTGTTATGGTTCTTTGGTTGCTACTAGGATATTTGTTGATAACACACAGTATGGAAGGTCTGGAGAGAGAGAGAGAGAGAGAGAGAGAGAGAGAGAGAGAGAGAGAGAGAGAGGCTTGATAGTTCAACAGTGGCTTTATCGAGTGGCATTACCCTTTCATGCACTGTTATTCTGTAGCTAATTAAACTAGGGTTTTTGGCAATGTACTGCCTTTTGATTAATAAGTCCAACAGCATCTTAAAACAGTTTCAAATATGAAATATGACCTAGAAACGATAGAACACAATGACATATACCCTCAAGCCATGCCTTCGAATCACAGTAATCTGTCGATACGCATGTGAAAAAGTTATTTTCATTATTCACATCAATTCTCGGAGGTTGTGAACGATGACCTAAGTATGCTTAAGTACTTATGGCTTCAAGATGATATAATATAATGCCTATGATTTCTCCACGCGTTGTGATACACATTTGGTTGGAATATTGTTCGGTGCTTAGACGGTCAGAATCGAACAAACAGAAGCAAGACACAGGGGAGTCTTTCACGGTAAATACGTGGCCATGGCCAGGGCAAGTTGCAGCTGCTGAAGCAGGATGTGGGGGCAGTAAAACATGGCTTTACAGCTCGAGACATGTGTGTTTGATGTGCGCTCTCTTGTCTTCTACCTCGTCCAGGAATAATAGGATCGACTTCACCAGGTCTTCCCCCTCTCCCCGCCCCCCCTACAATTATTGAGGCCAATGAGGCCAAACCATTCACATGCTGCAGATTTTCGCTTGTCGGGGAGTCGTCCTCTCCCGGAGGAGGGTTCGTGAGAAAGATACCGCCACCATGCATGTGACGGTCGTTTTCTTCGAGGATTGGTTGATTGAACGCGGCTACTTATGGGATTGAGAGAAGACTTGAGGCACAGCGCTTTCTCTTTCGCTCTCCAGGAGCTGGTTTTTGTTCGCTTCTCTTCTCTCTCCCGTTTTGCAGATTTCGCACCCGGTTGAGACTTTGGGGAAATCTTGTGCCAAGCCAAGTGTGGGGTGTGGGGCGATCTCCGAATTTTCGTAGGCTTATTGTAGTCGTGTACCGTGGAGGCAAGTGGGTTTTGATTGAAGAGAGATCGCACGAGCTTCCCTCCGATCCGTCTAGAAGCTTAAAACGGCGATTTCCGGAGGCGGTTTTGGTGTGTGGAGGTTCCAACACTTTGTCCTCGCTCGTGGATTTTGGATTTTGGATTCGGCGCGTGCTTCGTATTGTCCAACTGCGATGGTTTCGTAGCTCGTGGTCGACTATCTTAAAACTAAAGCTAGTAGATGGAGATGTAGGTTAACGCATGCAAACGCTACGACGTCGGTTTCGCATGGTACGCGAAGGGTGTTCTTGATCTTTTAAGGCGTATAAACATCACAAAGCACGGGCCGGAGTTCCACCTTGGTCTTATCTAAGTTTGAAAAATGATGAGACGTGAACTAATGCTGGGGCTTCTTGTACGAGACGCTTGGAAAACAAGAAATTATTGCACTTGAATGTCCGATATACGAATCTATGTTATTACAAAATCATTGCGGCCATCTAGCTTGTGCACGCATGGGAGAGCTAGGGAGGGTTTTGGGGTTTTTTCCGCTTTTTTATCTCTTTTAGCATGGGAGTTTCCTCTTCGCAAAGTTAATGTACGTTAATTTGAAGTCCATTAATTTCGGAATTCGCCAGGGCAATTGTGAATAACGCAATGGGAACGATAAGACGACGCTCGAATACATACCATACATTGGGACGAACAATCTAGGTTAACATGTCGTAATCTTGTTTGTAATCCGTGGCGAATAATTTTGAATGAATGGGTCTAAAGAGAATAGATTTCCCCCTTATGGTAGAGCCCAACGTGCCTATAGTTGATGACCCACCTTCTTTTCGGGACGTATAATTGAAGTCACGAAATTTTCTTAGGCCCAGATCCACCCTAATCATTCCTCATTAGGCCTTTTTTTTTTTGCTAAATTCCCCATTAGGCTTAACTCCTACACATAAGAGTTCTTTTAAAAAAGAAAAAGAAAAAGTAAATGTTAGCAGAGTTGCTTGACAGCCGTTTGATGTGAGATTGCGTCTATGTAAAATGCGGGAGGGCGACACACGACCGTAGATTTACGAAGGCGGTTTCGTCGCGCCCTCATTGAGGACCCTCCCGTCCCGATAACAATATGATTTCGATGGGGTGAGATCGCTGCCAAGATGTGGGATTATTAGTCAAATATTTGGCACATCTAAAGGCGAAACAAATATATTTATATATTTTAGGAGAAAATAACGAAAAAGTCTTAAACTTATTGTATGAATTATAAACCTTTTAATTTGACAAATTTAGTTTTAAACGTTTTGTTAATCTGCTAATTTAGTTATTCTGATCAATTTTAGCCGAGAATAGCTGACGTGAATTGTAGCCGTCCTGCGTGGTATGGTCTGCGCCTGATGTAGATAATATTTACAATCTTATAATTTTTTAAAAATTTTATATTTTATTTTTCCTTGTCCTTTTCTTTTTTTCTTTTATTTTCTTTCATGTTTTCCCTTCTTTTGCCGGTGCTGGTCGTTGGGCCTTCGCAATGGCCGATGATCGGCCACAGGCTAAGGCCAACCTCGCCGGCCTCAGGCGAGGTGGCCTTGCTAGCCCTCGCCTGTGGCCAGTCATCGGCCATCGCCGAGGCCCAACCACCGGTAAAGGAAGAAGAAAAAAAAAGGAAAAATAAAATATAACAATTATAAAAAAAATTAATATTTGTAAATACCGTCCATGTCATCGCCGGTCGTGTCATGTATGACGCCCGACCTCCGCGTAAGTGAAATGGCAAATTGTCGATACGTTTATGACTCAATTGATAAAATTGAAAGATTTAGGATTGAATTAGTATCCGTATAATAAGTTTAAGGTATTTTTGGTAAATTTTTCTTATATTTGAGTTTGGAATACGAGGAGGAGAGGAGGGGGATTTGAATCTTGGCCTGTTTTCTTGGTTTTGTCACCCAAGAGAGGGAATCGGGTATTTGAGACGGGTTAAAAGTGGAAAAGCTTTAATCTCTTTCCCTAAAAAATAGTCACGAACAAGAGGAAAAGGCCAGGGTGGAAGTGGAGGAGAGCCGACAGCATATGGGAAAGAGTAAAAGATAATTTAACGCAACAATAATACTCGTTTGGGCCGACACATCGGCTCATCAATTCAATCGAACTCTTTCTTAACTAAATGTTCGTGTCATCCACGGGAGAACCTTGCTTGGTCGGCAGATGTCACCAGCCCTCCACGCTTGGACACGGTTCGGGGTGTGGGGCGATCTCTGAATTTTCGTAGGCTCATCGTAGCCGTGTGCCGTGGAGAGGCCGAGTGGGTTCTGATTGAAGAGAGATTGCCCGAGCTTCTCGCCGATCCGTCTAGAAGCTTAAAACGTCAATTTCCGGACAGGATCTTGGTGTGCGGAGGATCCAACACTCTGTCCTCGCTCGTGGCTTTTGGATTCGGCGTCTACTTCGTACTGTCAAACTACTACGATAGTTCGTAGGTCGTAGCTCGTGGTCAAACTATCTTAAAACTAAATTAAGCTAATGGATGGAGATGTAGGTTAGCGCATGGCAAATGCTACGACGTCAGTTTCACATGGTTTGTGAAGGGTGTGCTTAAATATTTTGAGGCACATAAAAGCTACGACGCCAGTTTCACGTGGGAGTCGCACCTTGGTCTCATCTAAGTTCGAAAAAGAGGAGACATGAAGTAATGGTCGGACTTGTACGAGACGTTTGGCGAACGAGAAATGGTTGTACGTGAATATTCGATGTACGGACCAATGTCAGTTCAAAATCATTGCGGCTATCTGGCCCCTGCACGGGAGAGCGAGGGAGGGGTTTGGGGAGTTGTTCTCGCTTTTATCTTTTTTCGGTAGTGTTGGGTGTGGGGGTTGGAGCTTGCGGAAGTTCCTTCTCCTCGGGATGCTAACGTACGTTAATTTGAAGTTTATTGTTTTCGAAATTCGACGTGGCCACCGCGAACAACATGACCGTAGACTCATCAAACGGGTGAGCTGGATTCGGTCGAGCACGATTCGACCAAATTAGACTCATTTTAATTTGTTTCGATTCATTTTCATGTAATGCAAATCTAGTAACTCGTACCTAATTTATATTCGACCCAACTCGACCCACATTGCTAAATTTATATCCAAATTGAGGTAAGAGTGCAGAGTAAATGACAGAGAATGAAGATAGAGTTATAGGAGTAGGTTGGGTCTAAGTAAGTCGTAACTTCATTTATGTCCGTTTTTGACTAATTTATGACCCGTTTAACACTAATATTATATTTAAATCATTTTATGACCTATTCACTAAATATAACTAACTCATTTAACAACTTAATATATCATATATGTGTTAGCAAATAGATTTATGGCCCATTTCGACAGGTATACACGACGGGGATGACAACACGCTCGAATACATTCCATATATTAGGACGAATGATCTTGGTTAACACGTCGTGATCTCGTTTGTAATTTGTGGCCAGTAACTTTGTCGTCGTAACACCTTAATTAAATAATAATAATAATAATAATAATAAAAGAGAGCAACAAATTTTGGCAGAAATCCCTTGTTGGGTCGAGGCCATTATGGAAATTAAAATTTCAGTGAATGGGTCGAAAACAAAAAAATAGATTTCCCCCATATGTTAGAGCCTAACGTGCCTTACGTCGATGGCCCATCTTCGTTTTGGGACGTAAAATTAAAGTTCCTAAATTTTCTTAGGCCCAAGACAGAACGGCTGGCCAAGATCCAACCTAATCATATTCCTCGTTAGGCCTTTACCTCCAACGCATGTTAAAGAGTTCATTTCGAAAGAAAAGAAAAAAAAAGAAAAAGAAAAATGTTAGCGGAGTTGCTCGATGCGAGATCACGCCCACGTGAATGTGGGCGGGGGGCGACGCACTGCCTTCCTCATGAACCACCCTCCCATCCCTCCCGATAATTATCTGATCTTGATGGTGGTGAGACCGCTGTTGCCATAACGAGAGATTATCAGGTCAATTGTTTCCTACAAATCTAAAGGCGAAAAGAAGAAGAGTATGTTTGTCTCCCAAAAGCGGGGGAATCGGGTATTTGAGATGGGTTAAAAGTGGGGAAAGCTTTCGATCTCTTTGCCCAAAGAAAAAAGGTCATCATGGACAGGAAGGGGAAGGGCAGGGCGGAAGAGAGGGGATGGTCGACAGCATATGGGAAAGAATAAAGGAGAAATTAATGCAATGATGACCATGATAATACTTCTTTTGGGCCGACACATCAACGCATCAATTCCATCGATTTCTTTCCTTAGCTAATGTTCGGATTCGTGTCCACCTTGGGTTCAAACCCTCGGTGACGTGTCATCCACGGACAAACTCTTGCTAGGTCGGCCGCTATCACGAGCCCTCCACGCACCGTCGAATAAAACGTCCCTCCAGCATGCGTTTCGCGAAAAAAAAAATAAAAATCAATTCTTCGTAAAATAAAATTTCCGCGTTTCATCATTACCGTCGCCCATAAAAAATATTTTCACAATTAACAATGATCCGGGTATAAATATTTTCGGTTGCCTCATTTCACGCGAGATACAAATGATTAAAATTAGGGAAAGTCTTTACCTAGCCATTGATTGCCCATGGACCAAATGGGGGAGTTCCAGTTTTTGCATCAAACGCCTAATCCACCCCACATATCGTGCATCTAGCCGGATATTACATAATTGAAAAGGAATGCGAAGAATGCTCAAACTATTTATAGGTATAATAACGTGATTACCCGTCGAATCAAATATAAAAAGAAAAAAATCATTGCAAGAGCAAGAAAATAAATTAATTTTTTTTTCTCTGGAAAATCAAATCAGAAGACTAATAATGATTTTCCATTTGCAATCTTTCACCTTTTTTGCTTCTTCTTGCTTTGCGCGCTCTTTCCAGTTGCGTGGAGGAGGGCGAAATCTATCTGTACTGAAAAGCGAAGAAGGACAGAAATAAAATAAAAAAGGAAATGAATCTAAAAAATAATTCTTCGGACACGACACCCAGGAAGGAGAGAAGCGAATCAATTAGCTGAACTTCGTGCTGCACCTGTTCCTCCATCCGTATCCTCCCATGGAGGCATCCCTCTTGATTTGACCCAGAGAGAGGGAGAGAAGTAGTCATCTTGGTCGATTGCTTCGTCGCTGCAGGCTGGTGGGTTTCGCCCTCCGAGGGAGAGAGGTATAGAGTGGTGGGTGGTGGTGGGGGCGATGGCGATACTGTACGCGCTGGTGGCGAGGGGATCGGTGGCGCTGGCGGAGTTCAGCGCGGCGGCGACGAACGCCAGCCAGATCGCCCGGCAGATCCTCGAGAAGATCCCCGGCGCCCACGACAGCCACGCCTCCTACTCCCAGGATCGCTACATCTTCCACGTCCGGCGCACCGACGGCCTCACCGTCCTCTGTATGGCCGACGACACCGCCGGCCGTTAGTCCTCCCTCCCGCCCTGCTCCCTGCCCTCGATTCGTTTCTGGGTTGTGTGCCATTTGACCTCGTTTCGATGCGTTCGCCTGCCTGAAGTTAGAGCCCTTACAAAAAAAATGACTTTTGTCCTTTTTTGACCGAGCAATCGAGCTGCTTGATTTGATGAGGCTTCGCAGTTTGTGCCTATTGCTATCGTATCACGTGTTCCCTGTGAGACTCGGACGCAGCAAAGTGACGCTGTGTCCACAAAGATGCGGCTTTTAGAATTAATTGCCTATCGCCTTTGATTAAAAACGTGATCTTTCCCTTCTTTCATCTCATTGTCGGGTAGGTGAAATTCACGGAGCTTGATTAGAATTGGACCTGGACATGAGTGATTTGCAGTTTTACCTTACACCCATTTTAGTCTAGCTCTCTTACTGTGCTTATTGCGGCAGTATCACTAGCATTCTGAATTAGAGTTTCATTAGCATTGTGAATTAGAGTTTCAGTGGTGCTAATGAGATGCTTGGCTGTGCGTCTCGAGTTTCCGTCTTTTGGTTGCTGGAACTGTATCTTTGTAGGCTGTACTTCCTCTTGTGCTTCTGAAGATATAACCGCTCCGTTCGCAAAACTAGCAAACCCGTAAATAAGAATTGGGGCCAGTATCTTACTACCTAAGCATCTTTTCAGTCTTTGATGGATTCTTTATCCCGAATTCTTTCTGTAATTGGGCTAAGGGGACACAGGATCTAGCTACGATCGATCTACCAAGATGATTTGAACAGTTGCATTCTCTGTTTCCCGCTGCTAGTTTCATGTTATTAAGGGTTTGCTCCCTATCTTGATTTTCTATCGAATTCTTAATTTGAAGCACTCGGGTTATTCCCATCGATTAGTCATAGCTTGGTTTCAGATTACTTTCAGTAAGAGGTTTGGCTGTTGTGAAGAGTGGTAGAGCTTTTAATAGGCTTAGTTTAGATTGAGAAGATGTCCAGCATTGTCTTCTTGATCCCCTCCTGTGATTGCAGACAGTGTGGTCTAGTGTGTCGTTTGCCTCTTTCTCCTGCTTTTCTTTTAGGATGAGGAAAGAGAAATGCCAAGTGAGCTTGGTTTATTGTATACTTAGTGATGTGGTAGAATTTTACTGGGTCTTGAATATGGTCTACTTGACCAAATGCCCATTTACAGTCTATCCATCACTCATAATATCATATTTGTAAATCATTCTTAATATATTTTAGCGTTGCTCATAAGCAAAACTTCTGTCGCGGGATATATGAATTCCCATTAAGTTTTAGCATGATTTGTCATATTCATTGCAGATTTGATAGCTTATTCATAAAGAGAGATCTTCAATGCTGTAGATGAATGGTTTCTGCAACAGTTGCTAATTTGGAACCGTTTATACTTGACCATTGTCTATTTAGTTCCAGAATTATGCAATATCCTCCGACATCTTTCTGGTAGATCTCCACTAAGTTCAGGTTGTCAATTATGTGCAGGAAGAATTCCGTTTGCCTTTCTTGAAGACATCCATCAGAGATTTGTTAGGACGTATGGCCGTGCAGTTCTTTCTGCTCAGGCTTACGCCATGAATGATGAATTTTCAAGGGTTTTAAGCCAGCAAATGGAATATTATTCCAATGATCCAAATGCGGATAGAATTAATCGGCTGAAAGGTGAAATGAGTCAGGTAAATTCAGAATCCTTGTAACGCAATATAACGTCAATGGGTGTATGTCATCAGCTTTTCACCAACTAGCGATTTCTGTTATTGCATCTGAAGGCTAGTCAATGTTTAGATTAAGCAGTGTACCTAATAAATTGATGATTTCATAATTTAGGTTGATCTCTATCAAATATAAGTATAATTGATATATGATGTGTATGTAGTAAATTACTGACTTTTCATGCTTAAAAATTAATTTGGCGGGTATGCATTGGCTCAAAATATTGGTTTTTGAATTATTAGGGCAGAAGTTCTTTTTTGCTGACATTGGTGTATGCCTTAGGTCCGAAATGTCATGATTGAGAATATTGACAAAGTTCTGGATAGAGGCGATCGCTTGGAATTGCTGGTTGATAAAACTGCCAACATGCAAGGAAACACCTTCCGGTTCAGAAAGCAGGCGCGTCGCTTCAGAAGTAATGTATGGTGGAGAAATGTGAAGCTCACGTAAGTTCTGAGCTCTTTGTCAATTTAGAATGCTCTTGGATGAATCCAAATGGCCATCAGTTATGTTTCATGTAAAGTCTGGTCTGAAGACGACTAAAACTTGATTTCATTGCAAAGTGAAATCACTAAGAATTTATGCTGATGAGTCAAATGTTGTTACATTAAGCTTGTTGAAAACTGCAATGAATTCACATTATATGGTTGAAGTTTGCATTCTTTCTTTCCATCATTAGTACCCAAAACATATCGGGCACAAAATAAAATTTTGACCTGAGCCCATGGTTTTGCTACTTCCCAATTCTTGAAAGAGGCAGGGCTTTGGATGTTCTTCTTTGTTGTTACTAATACAATGTTATTTCTGACACTTTGCAGGGTTGCACTTGTTATTGTCCTTTTGGTAATTGTTTATGTTGTACTAGCCTTTGTGTGCCACGGCCTTGCTCTACCATCCTGCATAAAGTGATGATCAAAGATTGGTGAGCTCTTGAGTATTTTTCTTCCTGTGATTGATTTATCCTCCCCTGTTTTTTCGTTCTTTGTATTTGGATGAAATTGGGGATTGTTGTAAGGTGCTTGGGTTCTCTTATCCAGGATCTGAAGTACTTCCTTGTGTGGTCGTGTGTTTCTAATAGAGAGTGGAAAGAGGTTTAGGTCTCTCATCTACCGTATTGTGGCTTGATGAGTCAAGAACAACAAATTTTTCTGGTGTAAAATCAAAGAGATTGCTTAGACTCTGGATTCTTCTCTTCAATGATGAAAGTCAGCCAATCTAGGGTACATCGTTTGCTTTGATCCGTGTGAGTGTGGCCAAAGAGGAGGAAGAATCTATAGAGTAATGCCCCAACTCCTGATGGAGCTATGAAGACCCTGTTCTTGAACCTTTTTAGACGCGTTGATATGAATTTGTGAACATTCAACCAATATTAGCTGCAATTCCTGTGATTGCAAGATTTACTTTTGCCGGTATAACTCAGTTGACTGAATCGCGGATTTTTCATCTGATGACTGGTAGTAGTGACTGTTAATTCTTCGAACGTTAGTCATTTTGATTCTCTCACTGGTCACTTCTCAAATGTGTTGGTAAATTATGAATTATGTAGGATCGTCCTTGTTGAGGGATGTGAATTCCCATGGCGAGAATGTGTGAACGAGAGATGAAGAAACTCTTCGTTCCTGCCGTAACTGAAATAGAGCTTTCCCTGTCCAACAGTGGTTTAAATGTCTAAGAGGCAATCTTAAGCTTAACTCTCACGCTCACGAATCTCAATGATAAGGACATAATTTTCCAGGACCTTGTTCATCAGAGAAAGGCATTAACAAATCGAGAAAGTAAATGCGGTTGCGCATTACTGGGTAATGACAACTTCGGGACTGAGGAACCGTCTGATTTTTAAAGGGACAGAGGTTAAATATAACATAATGATCCTAAGGACACCTTGTGTTTCATACCAATTCATAAGCGTGGCCAAGACGGATTCAAACCGAAATTTTGTTTACCTAAGAGTCCGAAATCCTAAAACTACGATGTCCCGCCTTTAGCTTCGGCAGATAAATGACTTCATATCGTATTCGTTAAGAGTTTTGACCGGGGTAGTGTTGGTGACAGCAATCTTTGCTGCCATATGATTTTGAGGCGATTGATCTTGAATGATTAAGTAGACAAACGAGTCATGTTCATGTACTCGATAAGTTTTAATCGCATTTCTCTAGCATCCTTCTTAAGAAAAGGAAATTGATTAACACTTACATACAAAAGCACGTTGTAATCTTCCATTTTTCACATTACAGAAGTATAAATATATTTTTTGTCTATTGGAAAGATTTCTTACTTTAAAAAAAGAGGAAACGCAATTTAAGTCACTTGGGCCTCTGAGTTCCATCACTTTCTACTAATTTTCATGAATTTTAAGGGTAAACTAATACTTGAAATGCTTTATGCCACCACGGAACGTCACAGAAGCAAAAGAGTGTTGTAGTAACGAAAAGCCCGCGAATATCGCGTGCAAACTGCTTTAACCCGAGAGGAAGGCATAACACGGTCGAAGAAAAGAATCGAAATCAAAACAGAGATCCAGTATTATCGTTCATAATTCATTGGCATTCCGTCAAACGATCAGTCGAGCTCAATCACATCCATCTCAAGTCTCACCCCCAATGAACTCTCCTTCAACAATGCCACTTACTACTGCTCATCACATGATCCCTTGAGCTGGAATTCTTGCAGAATCTCGTGTTCAGACCCATCTAACATCTTGCACAAAACGAGGAAAAGAAAAAGAAGAAGAGAAGAATGGGTTTTGTCTCCGGCCTGATCGTTGGATTAGCTCTCGGCATTGGGTTGGTTTTCGCTTTCGCTTATTATGAGAGTATCCGATCCAAGCGTCGTTCCGATTTGGTATACACATATGCCTGCCTCTCATAATATTTCTTCTCTCTTGATTTTGGTGTGATTCTAATATGTTGTCACCTTGGTGATCTTAATCTGTCCGTGCATGCATGCATGCATATGGACAATATATAAGCCTCTGCTGTTTTTGATTAATTTGTTTGTCTGTCTCTTATTCTGTATATTTTTCTGATGTGTTGAAGGCTGCGACAATCGCGGCGTTCGCGAGGATGACGGTGGAAGATTCAAGAAAGATCCTGCCAGGCGAGTGTTACCCTTCTTGGGTTGTCTTTACTCAGCAACAAAAGTTGAGTTTTTTTTCATATACACAATTCTTAATGTTTATTTCCATATAATCATGGATGAATTATCATTTTCTGGACGTATAGTTATTAAGTTTGTATCCATGTGTATGTGTGTGCATCATTTCGTGTGGCACTTCATTGTAAGAAACTATGTGTCGAGCCACACAAACTGATTATATTTTAATGAAGCGATTGCTCTGAGACTTGTTTCTTTCACTAATTCCAGTTAAATTGGCTCAACATTCAACTTAAGAAGATTTGGCCTTATGTCAATGAGGTATTTAATCTCTCTTCGCCCGCCACCTTCATCAATCTTTCTGTCGTTATGATATATACAGGTGATTGGCTGTTGTTTTTCTCACTTGTCCTAATAATGTTTCTAATCATCCGATGCCCCAGGCAGCTTCCGAGCTGATACGAAGTACTGTAGAGCCAACTCTCGAGCAGTATAGGCCAGCTGTCTTAGCATCTCTCAAATTCTCGGAGTTGACTCTTGGGACAGTGGCTCCTCAATTCACAGGTTCTTGTTTTCAAATTAGTACATTGGTACTAAGTAAAAAGTCCCATTGCATGCTGAGAAAGAATCAAGTTCATGATGCACAGAAATGAATTGCTTGATACCCCTTATCTGTGACAAATCATTTTTTAAAGTAAATGCAGATTAACATCACAAAATGAGTTCCTTACCAAAAAAAAAAAAAACATCACAAAATGAGCTCTTTACGAGCCTTTATTATAGTCTAATAAGCAACTGGTATCTCCTGTTAATTCTCATCAACACCAACAACGGGTTGGGTACTTTATTCTTCTTAATGAAGTCAATGAAATATCTGATAATAAAGCCATCATTGTTTTGAGGGAAAGAGAATTATTACATTGAAATTAGTAAATGGGAGTAACATAAGCTATTTCTGGGGTTTTTCCATGGGTGAACACTCTATTGAGCTCCATTGGGAAAATTGGCTAGACTCACATATTATGTGTGCCAGGAATTTGGATCGTCGATGCTGAAAGCAAAAGTGGGCAAGTCACCATGGAGTTGGAAATGCAGTGGGATGGTGATCCCCATATAGAACTTGATATTAGAACGCTAGTTGGCGTAGGCTTGCCTGTGCAGGTAATTCTATTCACTGCTTTTCGCTGCATGGGCCTTTGCCTCCCATTTCAGGTCAATGTCCAATTTTCCTGCAGCCATAAGCAATAGACGACTACAAATTTTCTTTGATTATAAAAAAATACAAAATTTCTTTTAAACAATGACATTTATTCTTCTCAGGCCTCTTAGATTGCAATAAAAACTTGTTTTCCTGGAAGAATTGAATGAAAATTTTAGCATTCAATAGATGTTTTAGCACATTTTTATCTTGCTTTGACAGCTAATATTCACAGTTGATTTAGTATAGGTGTTTTTTAAAGCTGGCATTCAGGTCAATGCTACAAGAGTAACTTACAGTATTCTCACTGTGTCACCTGTTGTATAGGTGAAAGATATAGGATTTACTGGGGTTTTCAGGCTAATTTTCAAACCACTAGTGGATGAAATTCCTTGCTTTGGAGCTGTATGTTATTCATTACGAGAAAAGGTGAGATTTTTAGTTTATTTTCTCTCACCCTCTTGATCATCTAGAATTCCATATCATGAGATATAAAGTACTTTAAGGTCTAAACTTTCAACATGGGTTTATGCTTTGTTGGACCCTCTTTTTGCACAACGTACTGCATTCGACACTCACACTTGGTGCTCGTTCTCGTACCCTTTCTAGCAGAAGAATGTTGACTTTAAACTAAGCATTGCTGGTGGCGATATAAGAACAATCCCTGGGGTTGCTGAAGCTATCGAGGTCTGCTATTTTCCCTATCCTTACTATTTGTATTCTGTCCCAATGATCCAGATATCACAGAATGAGTTATGTTCCTGGATTTCCTTAGAAATAGTTGAGAATGACAGAAATATGGATGGACCATTTGGAGAAACTGTAGATTGTGACAAATAGCCTTGTGAAAACTGCAAGAAACTGAACTTATAGGTTGCTCTAGGCTGTTGTTGGAGCAAAATGTGTCCATTTGGCAATTTTTTACAAGTGTGCTCACGTGATCAATGAAATCATGCCTGCATTTTCAGGAAACAATACAAGATGCTCTGGAAGACACATTGACATGGCCAGTGAGGAAGATTGTTCCCATACTGCCTGGGGATTATAGGTACAAATCGATAAGATCCTTCTAGATATCAACCTATGATGGCAAATTCACCCTATCGTTGTCTTCACTTTCCTGATGATTTACTCTGCTGTATGGATACATCTGAAAAATGCAACGCTTGAAGTACTATAATATTTTTTTTTTGTTCGTAAATCTTGCTAGGCGCACACTTTGTATCCCTGGCCAATGCTGTTAAATGTTAGAACATCACTAACAAGCTGTAGGGTGCTTAAAATGATGGCATGAGTAGCACACTCTCTGTATCCAGCGACAAAGTTTCTTAAGAAAAGTGACATCTGCAACTGTGTATCCTTTTTCTGCATAAGAAGTGCTCTTATACCAATGCGGATTGTTTGGTGTTCTTTGGCTATGCTCTGTGACAGTGACTTGGAACTGAAGCCTGTTGGGACATTAGAAGTGAAGCTTGTGCAAGCAAAGGACTTAGCCAATAAAGATCTTATCGGGAAATCTGATCCATTTGCTGTTCTATTTGTGCGTCCGCTGCGGAGCAGAATGAAAACTAGCAAAACCATTGTAACTGAACTAACTTGCTCCTTCCGTGATATTAAGAACGAAAATTGGCTCATATATACCTATTTGAATTCTTTCTTTCCGGGAAAAGCAATAGTTAATTCCCTTGTCTCGGTGTTATCAGAACAACCAGTTAAATCCAGTATGGAATGAGCATTTTGACTTCATAGTCGAGGATGTATCGACCCAGCGCTTAACAATAAGAGTTTTCGATGATGAAGGCATTCAAGCTGCAGAACTCATTGGTAGTGCTCGAGTTCAATTAAATATCCTTGAGCCTGGCAAAGTGACGGATGTTTGGTTAGACCTGGTGAAGGATCTGGAGGTGCAAAGAGATACAAAGAACCGGGGTCAGGTCAGATAGCATCCTGGATTTTCCCACATGCTCTTCTTGATTTCAACGAACTTTTGATTTCCATTGCTCATAAAAGAAACTATATGTTTCCTTAAAGGATTAAGAAGGAATTGTCACTATTGATAACACAGCGTGGACCCAGTTAGTAATTTATCACGAAGGAAAGGATCTGTTGTAAAGTTGCAATTTTGAGTGCAAAATTACATTTTCTTTTAGCTGCATTTGCTTGAATTTTGATAAACTTTGTTTTGGCTATTTAAAACCATATGGCCCCTCTTTTGGACTGTTTATTGTCACTAGGTGCATTTGGAGCTCTTGTATTGTCCCAATGGCACGGACAACATCATAAAGAATCCGTTTAAACCAGATGTGAAACTGACATCACTCGAGAAGGTGCTTGAAGGCGGACCCCATGAAGCAGATGCAGCTTCATCTCAGAAGAAAAAGGATGTGATTGTTCGAGGAGTACTGTCTGTGACCGTGATCTCAGCCGAGGAATTGCCGGCTACTGATTTGATGGGAAAAGCCGACCCTTATATCGTTCTTACAATGAAGAAATCGGGAGCCAAATTTAAGACAAGGGTGAGATCCCGTAGCAAGCAGCCTTATATGTTTCAATCATTTTCCACCTAAATATTTAAGAGAGCCATTCGTCAGCCATCGAAAGCTGCTTCAGAAGTCCTGGATTGGATTCTAAACGTTTTTGAATGAAGCCATCTCATATATTGTCCATTTGTATATTCATATTTCCATTTCCTTCTTGTTGACTTCTAAGCATCTTTGGTTATTCTGTTCGATTAGGTGTTGAATGATGTTTTGAATCCGGTCTGGAATCAGACTTTCGACATCGTTGTGGAGGATGGGCTGCATGATATGCTTGTTATAGAAGTTTGGGACCATGACACTTTTGGAAAGGTACTTTTGCTCCTCGTAATTCTTTTTTCCTTTTAATATTCACCTTCAAAATATGACGTGATTTATAGCATGTAAATAAGAGACGCATGATTTCCACTCTTTGTGACGATGCTTAAAAATTCTTAGAGGTCCCTTCCATGTCAGGAATCTTTTTCTGTCATTTTTCTGTTCCCATGGTTGAAAAAGATTAATTCTGTGGCTGCTGAAGCATTTGGTTTTTTTTGTGTGATGTGTCAAGCGAACTGCTATAAATACAGAGGAGGAGACAGTATAAGAGCACCTTCTGATGTAAATCAGATATTATGAAAGACCATACTGTTTCGGAAAGGACGATGCAAGATCACTTGTAAATTGCAAATGGCGGATGTCTTGACAGAACTTTTTCGATAATTCAAGGTTTTTTAGCTCACTTTGCAAAATCTCAATGGATAACTGGACAGTCAAGATGAGAAAATAGATAGAAAACATGATGCTTGTGAAAAATCATATATTGAATGGCAACTTCCAGGCAAGTATGGATAGTACAGTATCAGACTCTTAATCACTTCTTGTTCTTGTTGATCAGCAATTACTACATCTCTTGCCTAATTCAATGTTGTTATTAACTTTCAGAATAAGATTGGGAAATGCATAATGACACTAACCAGGGTGATATTAGAAGGGGAAGTGCGGGATGCTTTTCCTTTAGATGGCGTGAAGTCGGGAAAGGTTAATTTGCATCTCAAGTGGACTGCACAACCTGTGTTCCGTGACTATTGAAAGATGAGTGAGGGGAGAATGTTTTCATCCCAATGATGATTCTCAACTTCTTGATACATCTGCAGGCTCATGAGTGACAGATACATCATGCAGGAAAAATGGATGTGATATGATTAACTCTGCAACCCTACAAAGAAATTATACTGCTTTATGTTTTTAGTTAGGAGTTTCAAGCAGAAGTCAAAGAATGACAGGAGACATGCACATTGGTTTCGCGTTTGTAGATGTCAGAGAACATTGGCGTATCATCAACAGGAGGAACTATGGATTTCTTTTGTCTTTTTAAAGCGTTACAATTTACACCGAGATTCTTGTGAGATTAGATAAAGCATCTATTGTTGAAGTGTTCATTGCATATATGCTTGCACAATACATAAGGAAAGGTGGCGTGTGGCTTATCTCACGAGAGAAGCTTTTTCTCCAGCACAAACTAAACACCAGTGGATTACTTTGATTTACTTTTCATGAAGATTGACAGGGAATGAAGAGACATTGCTATTTGTCCTCTTGCCTGTCTGCCTGGGAGTTTCATATGTAGTGGGAGGTGATTTTCATTTAACAGCATAAAACTTCTCACCCATTTGGCTAACATCAATCGGTTTTAAGTTTGATGTCAGTACCTGAAAGGGATATCCTCATTGAAGGATGGGCAGTGAGATTGGCTTTTAGGAATATTCAAGTTAAAGTTGTGCAGAGAAGCAATTGAACTGGGGCATGTCTAACTACAAGTTGGACCATATTCTTTCGTTCTCCTCATCAAATAAGCAGCTTTTGTACGTGCTATTGTGAGTTTGAACGGACGTAATTGTTTATGCCGGAGAAGAGGTTTCATAGCAGGTGTTGAGAGTGTCTTGCACTGGAGAGGCCAAACAATTAAAGTTGCAGTAAAAATGACATCGCAATCTTGATCTGCCGGATGAAAAATTGTAAATAGTAATTTACAAAATGAGATTACCTGCATCAACTGAAGAAACCAAAGAATTTCTTATGTGTGTAGAGAGAGAGAGAGAGAGAGAGAGAGAGAGACCATTTGAGACCTCTGGAGACCAACGCTGACCACACCTGCAAATGAATCGAACATAAGATAGAGAGAATATCTAACATTTCAGCCTTCATTAAATAAAATGTAAGCAAGTGGGTAATCGATTTGACATTATACTTGAGAGTATTGTACTTTGTAAGAATCGCTACCAATTCTATGTAGGGTAATTTCATTTTCTGTGGGAATTTGCAGGGCACTCTGGTTATATTAGCAAATCCGCCAGCTTTGCTGATAGTTCTTTTTTTTTTTTTCAATATTTTTTTGGTCTAAAAAACATTTCATTCATTACTAGGTAGGAAATGTACCATGAAAGTTCCAAAATGATAACTGAATAAAGACCAAAGTGAGTGAGGGGGTTTAGTCAGCTGATGAGAGTCGGTCCGGTGGGCCTTTGCCACCCAATCCACGGTCCAGTTTGCATCTTGGGAGCAATAAGCAAATCGGCCCATCAAATTCAGAGAAGAAGAAAAAGGTCAGGAGTACTTTCTATTCAAGGTTAATACTTTGAAAAACCCCAAACTGATATATCTATGACAATTTCACCTCAAACTAATTTTTTAACTACTGAAAACCCTAAACTGGTACATTTGTGATAAATTTACCCTCCGTTAGTTTCCGTTAAATTAGATTATTACCAAAAAACAAATAAAAAATTGGTACACCTATGACAAACGGAGGGTAAAACATAAAACTGTCATATTAGTCAACTGTTGCGTGTCATTTTACAAAGCAATTTGACAATAAAATTTAACAGAAACAACTTAGGGTAAATTTATCACAGGTATACCGGTTTGGGGTTTTTTGTGATCAAAAAATTAGTTTTGGGTAAAATTGTCATAGGTGTACCGGTTTGGGATTTTTCATGGTATTAACCCTTCTATTTATTTAGTTTTTCGTAATGCGTTTCTCATGGTTATATTCTTATTTCTTCTTGCGTACATATTCGTGCTATAAACTAACCCTAATCTCCATCTGGAGCCTCTCTAATTTATATCTCAATTGGGCATGACCCTTAGAGCTTGGTTTTAGCTAATTGGCCAATGAAGTGAGAATGAACAGTAAGGTCAATCTAGATTGAGATGGACTTGTCTTCATCTAGGGTTTGGTCAACTTAATGAACGTAACTAATCCCAATCTGAGAAGTGCACAGCGTGGAGGTTCACAAAATCAGAAATGGAACTTCCTCCTCGGGTCAGGGTCAACGACGATATTTAGGTAATTTTGGCTACAGTGTTCTTGGAAAAATTCACCAACCATGCGGAGACCAAGATGATGGCCAAGCCCAATGTGTCGGTCTCATTCAAGTCCTACTTTTCCTTTTTCTTTTACCAAGGGCAAAAAGGAATTAAAATGAATAAGAAAAATCAATAAATAAATTAAGAGAAGAGAGTGCCGATGAGGAGCTTGAGGGCGAAAGGAGTTAGAAGGAAGAATGAATTGAGTGGCGGAAACAAAAAGTGAAGGGATAGATCCGGAGAGTGGATTATAGGACTAAGAATTAGGAGCGATCGGTTTCAAAGTGGATTGATTCCCACCCTGAAATTGAAACCACCTGTGCTTGGCCGATTCCATAAATTGGAAACGGGGAACCACTAGGTGAGTCCATAAAACCGATCATATCATGTCCTACATTCTATTCTTCATTTCGCATATCAGGATCTGCCGCTCCTGTTCCACGTCCTTATCTTCTCATCCCTTCTCTCTCTCTCTCTGAATTCCTCCATAACGTTCAAAAATCCGATTCCCCCATTTCTCATCCCTTCTCCCTCTCTCTCTCTCTCTCACTTCTCCGCTGTTAAGATATCGCGTTGGATCAAAAGTCCCACGAATGGAGAGAGTTGAGAATGAGTCTCACAAATCAATGGCAGCAAAGGCATGATCGAATCGTCGTCGACATTGCAACACGGTGTGTCTTTACAAGGAATAAAAAACTAAAATTAAAATGCCTATCCCTCGTCGAGTCATTGGTTGTTCAAGCCGAGCCATGCTCGCCAAACCATCTCTACCCAATACAGAGAAGCACGCGACGTGCTCGTACGAGAGCGCTAGTATTTCAAAACACAGGACCTCCGTTGCTGTAGCAATAAGTGCATCCCGGCTTCGTGCGTGCGGATTCTATTCTAGACCCCCCGATGTATTCCCACAACAGAAGATAGAACGACGGACTCAAAAAAATTTCTTAGTACTTTCAAATCATTGATGGCGCCGGGCAATCGCAATCAAATGTTTTGAAACGGGTGCAAAAAAACTTTTATAATAACGTAAACGGGGGAGCGATCGCGCTGCCCCATCCATCCGTGCAGTTTCGAAGAGGAAGAAAAGAAAGTTGATATCCGGGCGGGGGTAAAGTCAAAGTAAACATGGCGTGTTTGGACACGAAGATAAAAGAGACACCGCCCCGAGGAGGAACTGCTAGCGTATCCGCGGATCCATGCAGAAGCAAAGCAAGCCCCCCCCGCCTCTGGCTAGACCCACGGATTGACCTCGGGTGCCCTAGCTCGTCAACGGCCCCCCCACCCGGCTGACGTGGCAAAATCTGGGCGGGCGATGTCCCCCCACGGATTTTTTTTTTGTTGCACAATTTTTGTTTAACAATATGTCTATCTGTTTTTTTTTTTGGTCATAAACAATGCGTCTATTTAACAGCCTGTTATATACACCCTTTTTTTTTTCTTTCCATTTCGAACATGAGCTTTTTTTTTAAAGCTATTGCAGACATTACATTAAGATCGAATTCACCTAGATAACGTATCGGGCACGCGCGCGCGTGCTTGAGATCTAATCCCGACAAAGCGACCGAAAAAAGAAGAAGACGAGGAGATAACAAATTGCCCTAATTCGCCTTAAAATTTCAATGTAACATATTGGGTTATGAGAGGCAAGCTTATTTGATGAAAAGCTTAATGAACTATATATGTCAAGATACACTGCTGCGACCTCATCCAAGTGCCCCTGAAAGAGTATGTAATTGTTAGATACTTGGTTAATTATCTTTATGACTACCCAGAAACCTCACGGGAAGCAAATGCCGTCAAAATGACACGAACACAACCACTTTGGCTTTAGATGGTTCTAAAGTTTACTTGAGCGATAAATTCTTCCATCTATATATGATGTGATCATACTTTGTCGTGCAAAATTAATTTTAATCGAGAAGCTGTGGACTTAAGAATGATGCGGAAGATAAAATACGGGAAATTTCTATATGATTCGATATATCATCATGTAGAGTACATCGACCTGTTTATGTGCTTGATTATATGACTATATAAAGTAACATATATCAATCAAGATATGCACGATCAAATGAGATATCGCGCAATCTAGAGAGATACAGAAAACCAATAGAAATATTCTAATTATCTCTAATAATATAATATCCTAATTTTCTCTAACAAGTAACAAAGAACGATTTCTACCGTCTGTGGGAAAATGGATAAAATGGATGACTAAAAAAAAATCGAGATAAATTTAATTTTGCAAATTTCCCTAGTCTTATGTCCCTGCACATTTATTTTCCAAAACAAATCTGACTGTTCTACGTTCTTCTTTAACCACCTATTAAGCAATTCTCCTTATCTTCTACCCCTCTGAATTCATCTCCTAGAATGTTTTGAGTCTTGAAACGTGTTCATATTTCTTTCAAAAAATGTGGAATTTCAAGGTTCTTTGCACAAGATTGAGTATTTGGTTTTCGCTAAGTGACATTGAGGAAACTCATAAACGAATGGAGACTATTCATTCAATTGCAACTAGCCTAAAAGGAGACAAACTCCTCCATGGGTGGGTGAAGTTTTAGCTCATTTTTCGGAAGGACGGGCCCGACTCTGCGTGCCTTGATCTATTAGGAAATTGTGATAATCAAATTTAGAATTGCATCAGAGTGACCATTAGCATGATCAATGTTATCTCTTGTAAATGAGGAGATCCATTTTATCCCAAATTCTAATGCCATTATGTAATTAGATGGATTGGATCTATTGTGCTTATTGAATTAGAAAAACTAGCCATTTAACCTTCATATTCTGAACATGGAATTATTTAAGTTAAAAGTGAGATCGTTATCGAATTAGAGATGCATTCACCGTGAAGGTATAATACCTTGGTAACAAAAAAAAAAAAGACAGAGTAAATTCGACTTTTCGATTTGTCCTTGGGGTGCACGAATGTGTTTTGTACGGTATAAAATTGCTATTGATCGCTGGGTACATTTTCAGTCAGATTTCATTTCTGCCAAGTCCGAATCTCCCCAAGTTCTTGCTTGCCTTTTGCTTTGTGTTTTGTTATCCAATGTGGATGTTCTCCGCGGTCGTGGCATGGTTGTGAGCACGAGCCTTGAATGGGTGACGATGGAGGCGGACGTCGACGGAAGGTTGCCGGAAGTAGCCCGTGACGGAGGTCCGATGATGGAACATATATTGTTCGACTGTGAAGTGTGGCGTTCGTGTTCTGGTGTTGGATGTTCAGGTAATGCTTGGATTGACAAACTCTCGGTCCACGTCGATGGGGGTGGGGAAGAAATACAAATAAAAACGAATAAAGGAATAAAGAACAATATTTTTTTCATGACCCACAAAAGTAGTTAGGCATAGATTGTTATCACTGATGAAAACATTTTTTATTGACTAATATTTTTAAACAATATAAGCAATTACTTTTTAAAAAATATTTTTCAAATTATTCATTTTTTACAAAACGAATATACCCTTCGAGAGCTTGGGTTTGGTTGAAACAAGGAAAATTTGAGTCCCTATTTTTGTATTAAATAATAATAATAACAACACTAACTAAAGAATTAAAAAAAATCGAAAATTAGAAAAATTAGAAAAATTGGTTATAGATAAAGATCTCGATTGGGTTGTTAAGTTTTAGAGTTAGAATTAGCTTATTTCATTTAGTCAACTTCACTTTAGTTTAGGGGTTTTCGTGGAGGGCTCCATTTTAGTTTTGTCTAGGAATGTTGAGCCTTTCTTGAACTTGTTTCGAATTTAGCTCATGGGGATAGGGCTTATAACATGGCCATGTATATTCTTTGGCCGACAAGTATCGATTCTTGAGTGTGTTTTTTTTTTTTTTTGGTCGAAAGATTCTTGAGTGTTTACTTCCTGCATTTTTAATGCATTGGTTGTCCCTTATTCTATCTGGAATGGCTAGGACAACTTTTAGGAACATAATAAACCCCAAAAAGAACATTCACATGTTCAAAATAATTTAGTTGATCAAGTTGAGTCAAGATGGACTTTCGAAGCCAATGACATGTAAGAAGAAAGAAGAAAGTTGAACGAAGGAGAATCGGTAATGATGCCAAGATAATCATTGTTGACACCTAATTTTTTCCCATCACTTTTAGGATAATTACATATAAAATCAGGGGGGTGATTTTTTCGTCACTAAATAAAAATATTTTTATTAAATTACATGGCATGTAGACATTAAGTGCATTTACATTAATTGGGTCGATTAGACATATTTCTCTTGTAAAAAAAAAAAAAAAACAGGAGGGGAGAAGAAGATCGGGCCGGTGCGGCCCGGCCCGATGGAGCCAGCCCTTTCTGCTTATTACTATTTCTTTCTTTCTTTCGCTTTTGGGCTTGGCCCTTTCTTTTTTTCCTCCCCTTTCCTTTCCAGCCGAGGCCCTTCTCCTTTCTCTTCTTTCTCACGCTCACAAACTCTCACTATCCCTCACCACAACGAAGAGGACAAACGAGAGGAGGGCGCTGGTATGGGAAAAGGAGAACGGGATGCGCAGCAGAGGGAGAGAACGCTGCTCAGCAGTGGGGCGTCGAGCAACGCCGAGAGGTCAGAGGTGCAGCCGTGGTCCCTCAGGTAAAGAAGCACCGCTCGGGGATAAAAAGGCGGGGTGGTTTTCCGAATAAAAGAGAAGAGACCGAGAGAGCTTGAGAGGGGGATAAGTGAGAGAGTTTTGAGGAGGAAACGGAGGATTGAGGGGTCTTTAGAGAGGAGAGTATTTCCGGTCTCTCCATTGGAAAGGAGATGGCCGGACGAATCTCCACCCCATTTCTGCTGTGCATTGAGAGCCCGAGTTAACCATCCCCTTGTTTTCGGCCGCTGACGACCAGCTACAAGCAAGGAAGAAGAAAATTTTCTTGATTCTTGATTTTGTTCCAAAATTGATTTAAGGAATAAGAAGCTATTTTGTTTTTTTCGCTTCTTGATTCTATTTCAAAATTGATTTTAAAAATAAATTTTGGTAAATTTGTGCTCGGGAATAAAAAATTTACCAAATGGATTTCTGTTCTAAAACTGATTATAGGAACAAAAGAACATAAATTGTTACTGTTTGGCAACTTGCCAAACCCGCCCTTATTGGTTCGAGTAAGTGGCAACTGACATGACAAATTGGAATTCTGTATAGAAATGATACGTTGTTCAAGAGAAAAATTGGGATAGTAACATATAGAAAACGATGTCCTTTTGTCGTAAATTCAACATGTTATTCAGCTTTGCAGTTTTAAAATAAGATGATTTGGCACAAGTCACCACCCTAATTTTTGCTCATATGGCTTGTGATTTATACACGTGGTCATATTTTGTCACTGAATAGCCAAATCAGTTTTTTGGACAGAAATTTTTTTTTTTGGTCAGAGGACAGAAGAGTTAACTTATCCGCAAAAATACTCAAACAATTTTTGTGGAAAGGTCTCGACTTGGGAGCGGGCGGTGCGAAAGTTCCATGGAATAAAGTCTGCCTACCGAAAGAGGAGGGAGGCGTCGGCATTCGGAAGCTTGAGGACTACAATAGAGCTGCAATGCTCAAGCACATATGGCTCATATTAATCGATAAGGAGTCCTTATGGTGTCAATGGATTCATTCCAACTTTCTCAAGAAGAAAAATTTCTGGGTAGCAACCAAACCGACATTCTGTTCTTGGAACTGGAAAAAAATCCTTGAACTTCGTTCGGACTTCGAGTTAAACTTCTTGTGAAAGATAGGCGATGGGGCCTCTGTATCATTCTGGTTTGATAACTGGCATCCCAGGGTCCTCTCTATAAATTTTTTTTCCGATAGAGATATGTACTATTTAGGCATCCCGAGAAATGCATTGGTTCGGGATTTTTCCTCTTCAGTCTGGCAACACTCTAACTTTCTAGTCAGTTTCAACTCTTGGTCAGATAGAATACTAGCTCTTGATGTCGAAAGACCAGACCACATATCCTGGAAATGCCACTCTTCTGGTCAGTTTTCCACTTCTTCGGCGTGGGAACTCATAAGAAACAAAGGCACGAATGTTCCACGGAGCTCCTTCATATGGGATCAAGCCATTGCGCCAAGGTATAGCTTCTTGCTATGGCTTATATCTCTGAATAGACTTCTTACGCAAGTCATTTTGCTAAGCTATCACAGAATTCCCGAAAGTGTATGTGCCTTTTGTAGAAGCAGACCCGATTCTATTGATCATCTCTTTTTTGGATATGTTGCTACCAGGTCCCTTGCTGCTTTCTAGGCAAATAACTGCAACCTTATGTGGCAAAATAGATCTTGGCAAGAAAACCTTCATTGGGCTGTCCGTATCATTGGGGGGCAGAACTTCCATAAAAAAATTGCTCGTTTTGCACTTGGCGCAATATGCCATATAATTTGGTCAGTGAGAAACAACATCCTATTCAGGGACCATTCCCTCTTCATGCCAGCTCTCTGCAATCACCTCACCAAATTGGTAAGGGACAAAGGCTTTTCCATGAAGCTTGTTGTAGATAATGACCACAACAGAAGAATTCAGCAAAAATGGGGCATCTCCTCTTCCATTTTTGATTAATCCTCTGACTATTGTGTTTATAGTCTGTTGGTCCATGATTCGGTTGGCCTTTTTTGTGAGATTACTTTGTATGTAGTCAGTTGGTCCCTGCTTCGATTGGCCTTTTCTGTGGCTTTTCTGTTGCTTGTATTCCTTGTTTGAGTCGTTACACCTCTGCATCTGTCGGGACACTTGTTGTGTCGCCTCAAATGTGAGGTTTTTGTGTACGAGTAGTTTCCTTGTTTGTTTTGCTGTGAAAAGTATATATAACATCTTACTTTACCAAAAAAAAAAAAGTTGATGCCTTTTTTTTTTAGTTCATTTGAAAATTAAAGAGCATTTTTATCTCCAAGTGTAGATTCAGGAGATTGGCATTAATTTAACTCAGCTGAACAAATTATACAGATACTAACTCCGTTTATTCTTTTCTTTATTTTCCCTTTTGCTAGACTAGTATAGTAATGGGTTAATACCACAAAAACCCCAAATTGATAGTAAATTTGCCTTAAACTAATTTTTTGATCATAAAAAATTCAAAATTGTTATATTTATGATAGATTTACCATAAACTAATTTTTTGATAATCAAAAATCCAAAATTGATATATTTATGATGAATTTGCCCTCCGTTAAATTGGATTAATATAATGAAAAACCACAAAATGACATACCTGTGACGGACGAAGGGTAAAACCTCAAACTGGTATATCCATCAACTATTACATGTCATCTAATTTAGAAATTTGACTGTAAAATTTAACAGAGAATAAAATATTTATAAGTGTAGAAGTGTAGAGTCTTTCATGATAAAAAAAAATGAGTTTAAGATAAATTTGTTACAAATATATCATTTTGAAATGTTTTCATGATATTAACTTTATATTAATAGTTTGTTTCTCTCCTTCCTTTTCTTATTCTTTTCGCCGGTATTTGGTGAGTCTTGAGCTCATTGGCTTCGGGAAAAGCTCGAGCCTCGACTAATCTGGCGAGCTTGAGCTCGAGTTCGCCAGATCCCGGCGTCGTTGCCTGTTGCTGGCCGTCGTCGAGGCCAGCGACCGCCGGAAGAGAGAGGAGGAACAGAAAAAACGAAAGGAAAAAGAAACTAAAAGAAAAGAAAAAGAAAATATTAAAAAATTCGATAGGAACTGGGCGGCGTCGTTATCCCCGAGGGGCTTCCCACGGCCTCTTTCTCCCTTCGGGGGCAGTCGCCGCCGCCGCCGCCTCCCCCCGCGGTGCCCGAGTCGGCGTCGCCGCCGGCGGTCGCGTCGGCTAGGCAGTTCTGGAATGCTGGGGATTACGAGGGCTGTCCTGGTGGCGATTGGGAACTCGGGTGACATTTCGTTTATCTGCTGCTGTAGGCGCTCTATGTTCTTGGTTTAGGCTTTTGTTGCTCCGGTTTTGAATCTAAAGATATGTTGAGCTTGTGGTGGGGAGAGGGTACATTGCAGTGTCGCTTCTGTTTCGTCGTTGTTTTAGTTTATTGAAATGCGTGCTTGGAAACATTCTGAGAGATTATTCAGTTTTTGGAATGCATGTCGCGCTGTCGGTTCCAGGTTAGAGCATCAGTGTCTTTGTTTGTGGCCGTCGCCTTTCTTTGAGGTCCGAGTGTTAGTTTTGCCGGTACATGTTCTTATGTCTGTTTCTACATTCTAATGCAACCGGTCACAAGTGGGCTCTTGGAGGTGAAACTTTGCCTATCTTTCCGACCTTGATAATCTCTGTTTCTCGGAGTTAATTGTCGTTAAGCTTATATCAGCTGCTCGTGCATCTTTTGCAGCTTTCATAGAACATTTGGATGACGCACTGGATGAGGTTACGGGTGGTTGCTCTATCTATTTTCAATCATGTGGTGGTTGTTTCCGGCGTTGCTATTTATTGTCTTCACTTCCTCGGTCTCAATTCAGGTTTCTAACGGGGCAGCATATGTTAAGATAGATATGCTAAAAAATATGAAAGATGGGAATAGAATGTTGCTGATCGAAGATATTTTACTTTGTTGGTGTCTCTCCGTTTTATTGCATCCTCAGTTTTCCCTTCTGAAATATATGCTTTTGATGTGAACATAGTTTGAGCTTGGTCATGCACCTTCCAGTGTTGATCGTATTTGGGAAGTATGGTGGCAATCAATTGTAACATATACAATTGTAAATTAACTTCTGCAATGTCAAAACTCTAAAAAAAAAAAAAAAAACGTGGTGTCAGAAATGGTTGAGTTTTACTTTATTATATTGTATTGCTAATCTTTTACTAAGTGGTATCTACAAGTGGATAGAGCCTGGACTGTTGGTATTTATCGAATGAGAAGCAATTAGAATAGTTTGTAAACGGCTCTGTGCATCAATGATATAGATGAACTTTTATGTCCATCGATATGGGGAGGTTATAACAGTCCACATGCAGTAGACTAAGCAACCATCTATAATCATAGGATGCTGGGGAAGTGATGAGTTGGACAATAACGTGGTTGCTAATCGTGGAAACAACAGGAATGACTGTGGAGATGGCAGTGACATCATGGATCTAGTCAGTTTAACACACATGCTGTTGGAGCTGCTTTCTTTAGAAGTGACTGGGTTTCGGTTTCCACATTCCTTTCCTTTCTTTTCTGCTATTTTCAATCAGGATGAGGGCTTCACTACCACTGAAGTGTATCGTGCATAATATAAATGACTACTGTATAATTCATATCGTAGATCTCCAATTGTTCATTTTGTAGCTTTGGGAATTGCTTATTTGACAGCTGTTGGAAGAGCTGTGGGGTCTTTTGAGTTTTTTTGTCTTTTTCTTCAGTTTATCATCATAAGTTGATGCGATTTTGTTTCTGTGGCCTTTTTATATCTAATATGGTTCGTGCACAGTATATCTGTTTAGAAATGTAATCGGTGGCAACCTTTTTAATTCTTTGTTTAAGAGTAGGTTGTGTGACCATTACTCAAATGACGACTTTCTATTTTCCTGTTATTGCATATAATGGCGGGGTTGTGGATCCAGATTAAATGCAGCAGTGCATGTCTCTGGGTTATTCTAAACTGGCAAATACAATTGGACAATGTAAAAAGATTTACCAAGAAAATTCTCGTAGTTTTTTCCAAGTTGTATGCTTGATAGCATGTTGTTCTTTGTTTTCCAACTGCAGATGGCAATGGTTTTAAAACGAGCACAATGAGGCTTGGGGCAGATGTGATAGTGTTCTCAAGATGTCGTGGAAATGATGGGAAAAAGTTTTGTATTCAATTTTTCCACAAATAACTCTTTGCATCATCTAATTTGCTTAACACGTATATACTTCCCACACTTTCGGTAGTTCTGTTAAGTAGTCATTACACAAAGTTTCAGATATTTTGAAGAGTGCCATTATCCTCGAATGAAATCCTCAAAAGAACCTTCTAACCATTTGAGCCATTGCCGACTTAGCTAATTCCCTCTATCCTCAGTTTTTCCTGTACGTTTACTCAATCATCTGCAACTTTCTTTCTCCTGTAAATGGTTTTGAATAGTCAACTCTGTTTTATTCTTTTTCCCACTGTTTTCACATATAAACTTATTTTGAGAATTTAGGTACTGCTACAAGTCCACAGCTTCTTACTCGTTACTCAGTTGCACTTCGTAACCCTGAAATCACGAAAGTAATTGAAGTTGATGTACCTGATATATGGTTCTCTTCATAGAAGCATGCCTTCCCAATACATCATGTTGTTAATGCTCTTGTTAGTGCCATTTTTTAGGACACATAAGACTTGATATACCTTGTTTACGTTACACCGACCTACTTTTTCATTGGTCCGTTCTCCCTTTTGAACCTGATTGCCTTGTTACCCTGTGCATTTTTTTCTTAAGACAATCTAGATCTTTTTTCAGTAAAATTTGGACTTTTCTCTCTCTAATATGTATTTTTAATTTATGTTCTCAATGGAACAGCTTGATTATGAAAGATGCGAAGGTGGCTGGAACCAGTTGATATGGTTTTCGTCTGGCAATTAATTATAAGAGAAATCTCGAAACAATAATACAGTGGTCTCCCTTTTCGGCTGAGGAGGATCTGTTTCAGCAGGTATGTATCCCTTCCCCTCCCTGTGAAATTTGCTTTAATATACTGAGGTGCTCTGGCGGAGTTTTTAACTTAAAGCTTTCTTTAACACAAGATCAAAATATTGTTGAACAACAATGATCCTAATATATTTCAAATTATGTATCTTTTGCACATTTTTTGCCAAATCCTAGCCGACACTAACCTAACATTATGGTGTTGTTACTTGATGTAACGTGTATCCCTTAGATTTGGCTATTCAACAAGAGAGTCTTTCATACGAAAGTTTTAGTTGTGCACATTGATCTTTCATGAATGTTGTACTCATGCATATTGAGTACTGTACAAGCTATCCTACCTCTTTGTTTGGTACTGTCTTAATGTCTACCGATTGCTGTTGGCAGCTTAATCATGTCTTTTACCTTTTGATTTGTTACTTTACTACAATTTAGTCTGATGGGAGAATTTGGTACACGTATAATATCTACAATCTTTGGGAAGATGATCAAGGATTCGTAGAGCTTGACTTAGATGCGGATCCATATGTGAGTGTCTTTCATTGATGCTTTATAGACAGGTAGGTTTCACTACTTTGTGTCTGATGTGCATGTTTGTACGAGTCTCAGTATATTCAGCTTAGAAGAGTCAACAGAGATAAGAAGAACGTATAAATGGCAAAAAGTCCCAATTCCAGTCATTTCCTGAGTTATAGGCACTCAATGGTAAGTGGTTGTTCATGCTATAAATGTTGTGTGACTGAAATTAGTTGTTTCACTTAGCCTGTAAGCGGAGTTTATAGTCACACTTTAAACCTTTAACTTGCCAAAAGGCCAATGAAACAGTGTTTCTCTAAGACCAAAGCCTTTATTCGTTCTTGTTATCAAATGATCGATGCCTATGCTGACCATGTTAACAGCACATCCCATGACACCTGGAGGTACTTCTCCGCTAGGTAAGGTAGGATTAGGCAAAGCCAGTTTCCTCTTGAGGATCACAGCCTTCAAACACTCCTCTGTACGGGCTGCCAAAGGTTTATTGCAAATGAATGAGGAAAGGCTTTTGACAGATCAGTCAAGTTAATTAAGGAATATGATCTTCCATAAATAAATTCTATAAAATAATTAAAATGCTACTTTAGTACCATATTTCCTCAAGACATATGGCACGGAATTCGCCACCAATAGACTTGCTAAGTTGAGCTGCTCTCCCGTAAACAGCATTTCGGAGATCAACTTCTCCATTTTTGTCACATGTCTCGAGACTGAATGCAGTCTCAGAGTTTGTGCACACGATCCCGAGCATCTGGTCTTCACCCACATACATGGCTAAGATCCTCCGAAATGAAAAATGCTGTTTCAATTATCCGATTTGTCTGAAAGGTGAGAATTGGGATCCGCAATCTTGAACAAGCAGGTTACACAGAATGGTCGGTGATAGTTTACCTGCTAAGCTTAATATTGCAAATTGTTCCAAGAAGTGCAACCACACCAATGGTGCCGTCTCTGGATCTTTTATCTGCTCCTTCCGAAGGGAAATTTCTAATAAGTTCACAGAGAACAGAAGCCGCCGAGCCTTCTCTATTTTCTATATTGTCTACAATTTCCCCTTTGGGGGAAAAAGCAGTCCGCAATGTTCAAGGAAGAAGGCACGGCATGGAATGTAAAAGTTGGTCATCCCCAAGGACCTAATTCATATTTGTCACAACTGAAATTGTAGGTAAAGTGAACAAATGCGCCCCAAGCAGTTTTAGGGAAAGCAACCGCTAACTCGGCTGATTTTCATCCTAACTCAATTCTCACATGTCATTTAGAGACAAAAATGACAATATGATGAGTCATTATATGACAATTGAAACATGGATTTATTTTCTTTTTGCTTTCCAAACCAAGTCGTCGTAGCTCACTGATATCGACGAGACCGTAAGGACCATAAGGGCTAAGAAATTGGACCATAAGGACCAACGGTGTTGCACGCATTTATCAGAACAAATTATCCTTCTGGAATAACTTTAACCAAAAGGAATCACCTACCAACTCCAACAGAGATTGCTCTATTCCAATCATCCTACCATGCAGCAACTTCAGTTCCTTTTCCCAATTTTCAATGCACAAAGCACTTTCAAGAAAGTCATTCTCAAAATCCTGCGACGAGCAGTAATTGTAAGTCACGAGGCACGACTGAACATATAAATATGTAAGAATGATTGGGATCAGCTGCAACTATTTTTTTTTAGTCTTCCTAATCTAGCCTCCTCTCTCTCTCTCAGGGATTTTCTCTGCTCCCATGCAGAGTAGTGTTTCGATCCCAGCTTGCGTACCTGCTTCCCTATCCCTTTACTAGCGGGGCCACTGCTTATTGGCAAAAGAATAATTAGAATCTTGAGGCTTGGTGATTAATAGAATAATTAAGAAGATTACAGTTAATGTACACAAGTGAGTGGCTTTAAGTATTCAAAAAATTTTCATCGTGTAAGACACCATCTAAAACTGGACTGTCAGAGCAAATTTCTTTTCTCACCCCTAAAAACCAAAAGATTGTCGATGCGACATCAGTTAAACTTTTTTAGATGAACTTAATACTCCAGAAGCAGCTACGTAATGTGCATATGGTTGTTTAATTCTTAAACAAGATCGAATCGAACAAAAAACATGTTCAAGTTGCCAGAAAATAAGATGTGTCATGCAGGTGAGGGAGAGAAATGTGCTCCCTTCTGATAGAAGTAGCGTCTACAGGTGGGTTTGCAGGTAACGCCCACTCACAATAATTCCAAGATGGATTTCACTCTGTAATTGCTCTTTGACCATATGGATTCTTCTCTATATACTTCCGTACATTTTCGGCCAAAGCCAAGCTTTCTAGGTGGACCCGCAGGTCACCTCCGGGTCCTGCATGAAGCATTAAATTTGGGAATGAAACATTTAGAGCACTGACAAAAAACTGCAACAACTGGGAGAATGAGAGCATAACGAGCCACTGGATGATCCTTTTCTGAGAAAGATATGATAAACCTAAATGATACAGTAGCAGATACGAGGTAGCAAAATAATGCACAAGGCGACCTGCTCACCTGCGATAATATGCAAGTTTTCACAGCGATGATACGCAGAAAAATTTGATCTATGGCTTGTTCGGCCATGATCACAAGATTCCATGAGCTTGGGAAAATCTGGAGACTTAGGGACACCTGTAATAACAGATTTACAGGCAAACAGCCAAGTATAATTTCGTGTCTGATGACAAACAAAACTGTTAACAGGTCACAAGGTGATATCAATACTTCTGGCACAGAAAAACAAAGTGCCAATTATATGAATGTCCAGAACTAGGAACTCAACGGGGTAAAAACTGATCAAGTATATGTCACTACGTTAACCATGGTCAAAATTATGAACAAAAACTAAAAGAAAACATCCGTTAAGAAAAAAATTGATTCAGCTATCCATTGCACCCTTTTAGGATGCACAAGAGATTAGAAATTAGAGTATTCTAAAAGAGCTGTCGTTTATTCAGCTACCTGCTATGGCTTCTTCGAGCGATTATTCCATTCATATTCTTTTGTTTTCTTCATCAAATAAACAGCTTTTGTACGTGCTAGTGTGAATTTGAACAGATGTAATTGTTTATGCTGGAGAAGAGGTTTCACAGCAGGTGTCGATAGTTCCTTGCACCAGAGCGGCTAAAAAGCTAAAGTTGCAGTAGAAATGACAACGCAATCTTGATCTGCCGGAAGATAAATTGAAAATAGTAATTTACAAAATGAGATTACCTGCATCAACTAAAGAAACCAAAGAATTTCTTACGTGTGTAGAGAGACTTGTTAATTACATCAAGGGCTCAATATCATTGTGCTATAAACCCCACGTCTATGATAATTACATCAAGGACTCAATATCATCGGGCTAAATTCTTTGATAATTACATGAAGGGCTCACAGTGGGCTAAATTCTTTGATAATTACATGAAGGGCTCACAGTGCTACAATCCCCACTTCTTCGAGAACCAGTCTGAAAGATTCACCATCACAAATCCCATGAACACCTGCAATGTTGTCGAGAGCATTAAAATGACCATTATTTTCAGCAAAATGCACAGAAACAGCATATCAAAATGCACAAAGATGCAAGTAGTAATTTTTCGACTTTCTGGCCATGTAATAAGTTCTTGACAAGCTTGTACTATCTTTCAAAGACACCCTACCACTAAGATTGATTAGTCACCTGAATTGAGCCAAGGATGTAGATCGCAGAATAACAACGGCCATGGATCACCATGTCAGCCACCATCGCAAGTGGTATGGTGAGAGATAGCGCTAGTGTAGCCACTAACGGTGTTGTCCATACAACACTTAATGCCCTACAAAATAGTCAACCATGTGTAGTTAGGAATGACACGTGTGAAGTGTCTTACTGAAGAAATAAAGGTACATACCAGAAATAGTCGGAAAGGACACTTCCGACAAAGCCATTGGCAAAAAGAACCTTAACTGTCTTCACAGAATGAGGAATTGAGAACACAGGCTCTATACCTAATTTTTTCAATGGTATAACTGCGAGATGAAAGACAGATTCAGATTTCCATTGTCCTAGCTCATGAGAGAGAGAGAGAGGGGATCTTACCAAGCCACCATAGAGCTACAAGAGTAGACAGTCCAATGCATCCAAATAACTTCTGCACATCAGCTCCGCCCCCTTCTTCACCAGCAAACTTCTTAAAAAGTACTGTAACATTTGTTTCAGTTCATTAGTAGGTCGATATAAAATAGAATGACAATACCGAGAGAGAGAATATCTTACCTGTGAATAGCCCATATGACATGGCTGACAGCAAGCCAAACAGATCCCCAGCAAGAGAGTGTTTTTCATTTCTGAAAATTACATAATTGCCATAAACTAAATCAGGCATCACAATATGCAAACATGCATTGAAGCATGCCATTTTGCTCATGTCAATGGTTCTTTGTACTATTGAAGTATGCTAAACTTTAATCCACATATATAAAAGTATAAACAACAGCATCACTAAGAAACTTACGAAGAAGTGTTAGATTTGGAGTCATCAGCTGCCCACGTTTCCCCAAGAGTTGTCATGGCAGCACCAGCCAAGCTGATGAAGACTGCAACAACCTTCGATACTTTTAAAGAATCTTGGCCCAATAGCACGCCGATGAACAGAGTGAAAAGCCCTGACGTGGATGATAGTACAGTCGAACTGGCAACACTTGTTCTTGTGAGGGCTGCATTTGATAAATACTGCAATCCATACAATAATGTTGATGAGCACTATGCTATGTACAGAAACCAAATCTAAGCCTGGAAACTATATATAGAAACCAAGGTGTTTGAAAGCTAGTTTACCAAAAAAAAAAGGAGGGAATCAAGTTGAATACCTGTGCTAGAAACCATATAGGGGCAAGGTAAAATCCATAGAGAGCAATCTCCCTCGTTGTTAGCTCCCTTTTTCTATAATCTTCTATGGGCAAAGCAGATTCTACTTCAAAACTGCTCTGCTCGCCCATTTCTACAGTAGGTTCATCTGCGCTTTCTGCAAGCTGGCCACTTCTCGGACTATGCCGTTTAAATAATCGACATATCCAGTCCTTGAGAAACGCTATGGGTAGATAAACCACCATAAGTGAAGCTCCCAGATATGTCACTATAAATGGATGCTTGTAATCATTAAAAATATCCTGTAGCAAGAAAGTTCAAGTCATTTGAGACATAACTCAAGCACAATATACAGCGAAAAAAGTAAAAGATACAAAGGCTCCGTTCGTTTGGTGGAAAATATTGTGTTTTTGAAAAATGTTTTCCCAGAAGTCATTTTCCTGGAACATAATTTTCCGGTGTTCAGCAACCAATATGAAAAAGTTTCGAAAAATATTTTTTGCCGGCGGCGGCGGTGGCGACCGGCGGCGGCGGCCGGCGACCAGAGAGGGGAAAGAGAAGTTTGGCGGAAAATGATTTCCGCTTTTCAGAAGCGGAAGTCATTTTCCATAGACTTAGACTATTTTGTGAGGGAGGGAAGGAAAATGTTTTCCCACGGAAAACGTTTTCCGTCCCCCGAACACCGGAAAACCCGGAAAATATTTTCCGGGAGAATATTTTCCATCAAACGAACGGAACCAAAGAAAGAGAGTCATCATTGTAATTTGCATGGTTGGAAAATGGCATCTCAACTTCATAGAGTGACTATTGTCTATGGATTTGCGCCATTTCCCTAGAAGGTTCATGAATATTATCAAATAAAGCAATACAAATTAATTGAGTTCCTCCAGCATGTTCACCCCAGGAAAATCTAAATCCCAACATTCTTTTTGAAGCAAGATAAATACTCCACCAGTTAGTTTGCAAAACATCCCTCAACAATCACCTAAAAGGCAAGGACATTGTTAACGTTCCATCCCATTCAGAAACCATAGAAAAAGCCTCGTAAATCTTGAGAAACCACGAAATTCTCAGCAACAGGAGCTTGGAATTCATGAGAAATATAAGAGACCAACCTGGGTGACTTCAGCAGATGCAACCCAGATGATCACAACTGCAGCTATAAGACACAAACCAGCCGTGTATCTCCAAGCCATGAGAGAAATTTAGCCCTGACCCAGATGATCAAACTGAGCTGAAACTCGGTTCAATTCTTCAACAAAGGCAAACGGAATTCTCCCTGCGCATAATTGATAACCTGAACTTAGTGGAAATCTACTAGAAAGATGTCTACAGATATTGCACAATGCAGGAACTAAATAGACAATAGTCGAGTACAAACAGTTTGAAATTAGCAGGTCGGAAATGCTCTAACTGATGATTGCCACGATCATCTTGGTGTCTTCCAATCTATGTGGTCAGCAGGTTTGATTTCTGATCAGACATTCAAGCTACTGAATGTTCTCTGTGATTTTCCGTCTTTTATACACACCTCAAGTGATTGTGATAAAGTTCTAGAAATAGCTAGTGATGAACTCAAAGATATCGATCCATACGCATATACACTCCCCTTTGCCTTATTAACGGAAGCAAGTCAAACCACCTTCCAAAAGAATGAAAGTAAATTCATATTCTTTTAACAACAGCAAACATTACCGTTTCTTTCAATGTGTATGATGTGTCTGTAAATCCAAGTCCTAGACCAGACCTTGTCCATGGCTCTTATGCTAACAATTGTACTATTCATAGTAATAATTTGAACTGGTTGGTTGACTGATTCTCTCACCTGGCCCGTTTTTAAAACACTGGTTCTTCGGTATTGGTTGGATGGATTGACATAGTTACTTGAATGAATTAACATGGTTACTGGCTCGGGAGGGATTTTACTGCATAGTAATAGACAGTCTTGCTTGTAGGAACTGAAACTATAATAGTTGCATGAGCTCTCGCTCTCCTACTGCTTCTCTATATTTCCTTAAGTTGGCTTTACTAGATGATAGATATGAGCTTCCAAAAGAGATATTATAGCAGGTGCTGTCTACATGATTCCTTTCCAGGGGAAAATTCCCAAAACTCCTGTTTTGAAGATCATCTAGACTGGCGCTTGCAATAGATAAATACCAAATTTCCCTTTGCGTAATTTTCACCTATCTATACAAGTGGGGAAGGGTAAGCTGAGATTCTCTAGGGCAATTCTATTCACCGGGTAATCAAGTATCACAGGTTTGATTGATATTAGCAAGTCTCAAGTATCACAAGTTTGATTGATATCAGCAAGTCTCCTGTATTACAACGACTACTTAGATGCCACAATTATGCAAAGCTAATATAATATAGAATTGTCTCCATCTAATTTTTTTTCATTGATAATATGGTCGTTTACTTAGTAATAACTTGATTCTTTATCTGTACTTCAGAATGAAAGTAAGTTCATATTCTTTCAATGTGTATGATGTATCTGTAAATCCAAGTCCTAGACCAGACCTTGTGCACGGTTCTTACGCTAACAATTGTACTCTTCATAGTAATATTTTGAACTAGTTGGTTGACAGGTTCCCTCACCTGGCCGGTTTTTAAAAACACTGGTTCTTCGGTATTGGCTGGGTGGATTGACATAGTTACTTGAATGAATTAACATGGTTACTGGCTCGGGAGGGATTTTACTGCATAGTAATAGACAGTCTTGCTTGTAGGAACTGAAACTATAATAGTTGCCTGAGCTCTCGCTCTCCTACTGCTTCTCTATAGTTCCTTAAGTTGACTTTACTAGATGATAGATATGTGCATCCAAAAGAGATCTTATAGCAGGTGCTGTCTACGCGATTCCTTTTCAGGGGAAAATTCCCAAAACTCCTGTTTTGAAGATCATCTGGACTAGCGCTTGCAATAGATAAATACCAAATTTCCCTTTGCGTAATTTTCACCTATCTATACAATTGGGGAAGGGTTAGCTGAGATTCTCTAGAGCAATTCTATCCACCGGGTGATCAAGTATCACAGGTTTGATTGATATCAGCAAGTCTCCTGTATTACACCGACCACTTAGATGCCACAATCATGCAAAGCTAATATAATATAGAATTGTCTCCTTTTGATTTTTTTTTCATTGATAATATGGTCGTTTACTTAATAATAACTCGATTCTTTATCTGTACTTAAGAATGAAGGTAAGTTCATATTCTTTCAACAACAGCAAACATTACCCTTTCTTTCAATGTGTATGATGCGTCAGTAAATCCAAGTCCTAGACCAGACCTTGTGCACGGTTCTTACGCTAACAATTGTACTATTCATAGTAATATTTTGAACTGGTTGGCTGACAGGTTCTCTCTGGCCGGTTTTTAATACACTGGTTCTTCGGTATTGGTTGGGTGGATTGACATAGTTACTTGAATGAATTAACATGGTTACTGGCTCGGGAGGGATTTTACTGTATAGTATTAAACAGTCTTGCTTGTAGGAACAGAAACTATAATAGTTGTCTGAGCTCTCGCTCTCCTACTGCTTCTCTATATTACCTAAAGTTGACACTACTAGATGATAGATATGAGTGGTAGGGTGCTTCCAAAAGAGATATTATAGCAGGTGTTGTCTACATGATTCCTTTCCAGGGGAAAATTCCCAAAACTCCTGTTTTGAAGATCATCTGGACTAGCGCTTGCAATAGATAAATACCAGATTTCCCTTTGCGTAATTTTCACCTATCTATACAAGTGGGGAAGGGTTAGCTGAGATTCTCCAGAGCCATTCTATTCACCGGGTGATCAAGTATCACAGGTTTGATTGATATCAGCAAGTCTCCTGTATTACACCGACTATTTAGATGCCACAATCATGCAAAGCTAAGATAGTATAGAATTGTCTCCTTTTGATTGTTTTTCATTGATAATATGGTCGTTTACTTAGTAATAACTCGATTCTTTATCTGTACTTAAGTGTATGTTGGACGATCTGAAGTTTGACTAACCACAGTATTGGTCACATAATGTCAGCTGTCCACACTTTCTTCCCTTGGTTTGAATGGACAAATTCAGGGTATGGCGACAGCAATCTCTAAATTGCATTTTCACGGGGAATGCAATCTTTTGCTTTTGGCTGATGATTGACTTACACACACTACGGCATATGCTTCCAGTAATCTATTGCTTTATCACATTTTAACCTTGTGATGTACAATTATCCAAGCTTTTGTCAAGATGTCTCTACCCCATTTTGTGTGGTTGTCTTAAAATGCACAGTATGATCAGTTTGCCTGGCGTACACTGGTACATGCTTCGCACAGTAACTTCACTGCTATCTACTTGTAGAGCTGAACTGGTTCTTAATAGCTTAAGTTGAACAGAAGGACAGTACTCTGCTCTCAAAAAGAAATATGTTTTTCTATATGCTTTCTGGGTGACCTTGAAAAATAATGTCATCCAGGTGATTGGTCGTGTCAACGGGAAATATGATCCTTGCGTGGAGAAGCACTCAGTTATGTACTTTAACCGTGCTGAGGTTCAGAAGGCACTTCATGTTAACAAGGAATTTGCGCCAGCTAAATGGGACACTTGCAGGTATAAATCATTCAGGGCGACTCATGAATACTCACGCTTGATCCCCTGGATTGAATCTTCATTTAATGCATACAAGCGATAAGTCCCAGTGGACGATTAACCTCATAGCTTCTGATAAATGTCTCTGTAGACACGCTTCGACCGAAGGAAGGAGTGGGCTGAACACCCTCAAATCCCACTTCACAAGAAAAAGAACGGCGCTAAGAATGACAAGCAAACCCGTTCAAACAGATGCCGACCTAATACGCTGCAACCAGCTTCGATTTGATCAGCACAAAACAAAAAAAAAACCCTAAGAAGCAAAGCAATTACCTGTTCGGCGGCGGCGGCGGCGGCTTTGATAGGCCGAGGAGTCGTTCCTTTGTTTCTGGGTGGGTTTGAAGAAACCACCTGGGTAAAACAAGACGGTGCCCTCAGGGGGTTCCTCCGAAACTCGTTTCAACCAACCCGCGGTCCGCAAAGGAATTCCGCGTTATACTAAACCCAGAATTGGAATCGGAGGGGGCAAACGCGAGAGAAACAAAATTGAGAACAGAGCGAGGAGAAGAGGGGAAGGGGAACTCACCGCCGCCGCTGGCGTCGTCGTCGTCGTCGTCGGAGATTCCGATGAGGCGGGGCCGGAACTCCGGAGAGCGACGGAGGAAGGAGCGGCAGATTTCTCGAATTTGCACCTGGGTAAGGCCTCATCGTGAATTCGGTCGGGATTGTTGCAGAGGGACCGCCTTCCATTTTCGGAGGAATACAGGCGCTCGCTCAGCAGGAGGGGAGGAGCTTCTATTTGCAGGCGAGCCTCCTCCTCCTCCTTTTGAGCTGTCTTGTCTCTTTTGGTAACGTTCGAAGTGCCTCGTTAATGCGAAATGCTTTGTGCCAAACACATCTCGACAGGATTTTGTCGCCGGGTTACGTCTTGGCCGGTTGCCCAGCTGCCGGCCGGCCGGCCGCTGAAGGAGGAGGAAGGAAAAGAAAGAAAGGAGAAAAGACAAAAACGAAAGAGGAAGAAGAAAAAAGAAAAATAAAGATAAAAAAAAGGAGAAGATTAAAAATAATAAAAAAAATCGAATCTTTAAAAATAAAAATGATTGAAAATTCGGATTTTTTTTTAAAAAAATATATATATTTTATCAAGAATAATTTCATTAATCAAGGACTTGTTCACAGCCTTTGTGAAACCGGCTAGAGCTCGAGCGTCGGAGGCCAAGCATGGCCTTTGTGGACCTGAGTTCGGGTGCGAGAGAAATTTGCGAAATTCAAAATTTATGACGACTCCATTTTTGAACTCATCCATTTTTTTGTCATATGTGTTGTATAGGTACTTGGACTGACTAGGAATGGGAGATAATATTGGGTGGAGCCTTGATTTCACCGTGGCAAAAAAAAAAGAGTGCATCTTCGTGCGACACGTGTTGAGGGGACCCCACCCGGTCAGTTCTCTCCAATTTTCAAAAGAAAGTCCCTCCGCCACGACTAGCTCTGCACCTCTTGACGCCGACACCCTAGCCCTAGTCGAAGCCTTCGTGTCCGCCTCGACACCTTGCAATTGTCACCGCCGTTCGACAAAGCTGTACCACGCCCCGCTCCACCTTAGCTTCGAGAGGTACAGATTTGAACTGATTCAGCGCTTTATTCCTGTGTGCAGACTGTGGGTGCTGCTCAAAATGATCTGTTTGAAAGGCAATTTGAATTGTGTTAGCATTGAGTTATCCTTTTTTTTTTTGGTCGGAAAATGAAAGATATCATTCACTAAGAAAGGATAGTAGGACCCGATAACTGGGCATCAGTACATAAGAGCTCCCAAAGTGCTTGGGGAGGAGAGAAGACCCAATTCAAAGGTACATAATTTTTTTTTGTGAGCTTTAGCAACCTAATTCGCTACTAAGTTGGCTTCTCTATAACAACGAATAACCCGGATACTAGAGAAGAATCATAGTAGGTCTTTGCATTTTAAGATAAGCACATGAACTTCCCAACTAAGTTGATTTGGACTCTCTAAGGCATTGACTAAGTCAAAACTATCAGACTCAAGTACAAGGACTTCCTGTCGTTTGGGAAAGAAGTGAGTTAAGGCATTGACTAAGTCCAAACTGTCAGACTCAAGTACAAGGACTTCCTGTCGTTTGGGAAAGAAGTGAGTTAGGGCTTCTAACAAAGCGAGAGACACAGCCACTAGCGGGGACAACATTGCCACCGTATGAGCTGCTCCGTCTATCAACCTCCTGACAGAATCACGGCAAACGCTAGCGACCAAACCTTCCAAAGCTCCAGGTTCGTACGCTCTATCTATGTTTATCTCATAAGTTCCATACAGCAGTGGATTCCAAGTCCCCGAAAAATAGCCGGTTTTGTTTCCAGATTTGCTTGATTTGGGGTTCCATCTGTTAAAGCTCTTCAACCCAGCTAGAACAGAGTCGATAAGGCTGATTGTGTTGGAGATGGCTTGGTTGCACGCCTTCCATATATTCCATAGTGTTGCAGCAACCAGCTCTAGATTAGGTGAGTTGCTTGACTTTCCTTGCAAATTCCTGAACCAATCTTCAATTCGAGTAAGACCCTGACTTGATATATGAACATTCAGCACAAGGTTCGACCAAATTTCCTTTGTCCAAAGACATAATAAAAATAGATGCTCCACAATTTCCATGCCTCGATTGCATAAAGAGCATGTGGGATCAGGTTTAACTTTTCTTCGAAATAAATTCTCTTTAGTTGGGAGAGCATTCTGGCATAAATTCCACATGAAAATTCTAACCTTGGGTGGAGAGTGCAATTTCCAAATATCTGTCCAGAGGGTGGGAGGAGGTTGAAAAGAAGTTGAGGCTTGATTTTCATTCTATTTATTTACTTTCTCTCGAATATAGTTGTATCCACTTTTAACTGTGTACTTGCCTGCTTGAGTTCTAGTCCATACGAGCCGGTCTTTCTCTGTTTGGGGTTTAATCGGGATAGCAAGGATTTCTCTCACTAATTGATCCTCAAAATGTTCAGTTAAAACTGTTTCATCCCATATGCCTTCCTCACTAAAAATGAGTTCAGAGACAAAATGTGGTTCATCTCTATTAGCAGGACCTCCAATGATTCCCCTCTTCAGCCATTTATCCTTCCTGATTCTTATCTGTGACCCATCCCCTACTGCCCACAACACTTGGAGTGAGATGGAGTCTCTTCCTAGGATCAGACTTTGCCAACCCCATGAGGGGCATTGTCCCTTTTCCGCATGCTAGAAATCTCTATGAGGAAAATAAAGGCCCTTAAATAGAATGCTCCGGAGAGAGTTTGGACTGTTACTCAGGCGCCAAGCTTGCTTTCCTAACATTGCTTTATTGAAGGAGAGCAGATCTCTAAATCCCAGGCCACCCTTATCCTTTCTCGTCTTCAGAATATCCCATCTCTTCCAGTGAATTCCAGCTTAGGTCTCATTGGTTTTCCACCAGAATGAAGCAATTTTCTGTTCAATAGCCTTACAAATTGAAATTGGGATCTTAAAAACAGACATGGCATATTTTGGTAATGCTTGAACCACCACTTTAAGCAAAACTTCTTTACCAACTTTTGACATTAGTTTTTCCTTCCACCCTTCTAGTTTGGAATTGACTCATCCTAAAATCCAAGCAAACATTTGTTTTTTCGATACTCCCAAATCCGAAGGAATTCAAAGATATTTGCCAGTTTTGTCAATAATAGGAACTCTCAATTCCCTTGCCATATTGTCTTTTAGAGTTTGGGGGCAATCACTACCAAAGAAAATCCCCGATTTGTTTAAGTTTATAGCTTGTCCAGATGCTAGGCAATATTGATTCAGGATAGACGCCAAATTCTGACACTCTAGAATTGTACAATTCAAGAAGAATATTGAGTCATCTGCAAAGAGTAAATGAGAAAGGGTGGGACACCACCTGTTCAGTTTAATCCCTATGATACTTTTATTGTCAACAATTGTCTTCATTAATGGGGACAGTACATTTGCCACTAGAATGAAAATGTAGGGAGATAGGGGATCCCCTTGCTTAATCCCTCGAGAAGGTTTGAAGTAATGGAGAGGTTCTTCATTAAACTTAACACTGAATGGAACTGTTGTGACACATTTCATAATCCATCCCACCCATTTCTCATCAAAGCCAATCTTGATTAGGCATGCCTCCAAGAAATCCCATTCCACTTGATCGTAGGCTTTCTTCATGTCTAACTTGAGAACCACTTGAAATTTCTTTCTTCTCTTTCGAATTCTAATTTGATGCAACACCTCCTGGACAATAAAGATGTTATCTTGAATTTGCCTCCCGCCGACGAAAGCACTTTGTTCCATTGCAACAAGTTCTAGTAGAAGTGGTTTGAGTCTATTGGCCAGCACTTTTGAGATAATCTTGTAGCCAAAATTACATAAACTAATTGGGCGGTATTGATCTAGTCTCTCTGGGTTCGGGACTTTCGGGATAAGGGAGATGTGTGTTTTATTTAAATCTGGTGGCAGGGATCCAGTGTTGAAGAAATTCCTCACCTCCTTCAGAATATCCCATTTCATCTCTTCCCAATTCTCCTGATAAAACAAACCACTAAGGCCATCAGGCCTTGGTGCTTTTGCTGCGCCGAGCTGGAAAGTTGCATTCGTTACTTCTTCCAAGGTTGCCTCAGCCAACAAGAGGTGATTCATCTCTTCTGTTACCACCCGAGATACCTGATCCAGAACTGGGGAGAAATTTCGAGGGCCGATAGATTGATATAGATCTCGCAAAAAAAGAATAGTATGTTCTTTCAACTGGCACTGCTCAAATAGCCATGTATTCTCTAAATTTTGAAGCATAGAGATCCTATTCCTCTGTCGCCTCAGAATGGTAGTTGCATGAAAAAAATTTGTGTTTCTATCTCCCCATTTCAACCAATTAATTCTCAATCGCAGCCCCTGGTACATCTCTTCTTGCCTCCATAAATGATCATTATCTTCTTGCAGGTTTTTGATTCTCACTTTGTCAAAGGACCCCATGGTATTGTTTGTCAGCCACTGTAGTTCCTGTTTCAGCAAGTTGATTTCCCTATGTCCATTCGCGAATTTCTTCTTACTCCATTTGGAAAGAGCAAAAGTTACGGCCTGCAACTTCCCGACTAAATCCTTTTCGAAGTGAGTGGGAGAGCTCCAAGTTTCTTTCACCACTTTTCTACATTCATCACTCTCAAGCCAGAAGGCTTCAAACTTGAATTCCTTTTTTTGTTTTACAAGGTTAGCCCAAAGGGATAGAAGTATAGGACTGTGATCTGATCCTATTGCTGGGAGAGCATAAGCTTCCGCTTCAGGGAACATCAACCTCCATTCAATCGTACATACCACCCTGTCAAGTCATTCTTTAACATACATTAACTTACTCAGTTTGTTGCAAAGATGTGCCAAACGCTCAGCAGCACCTTCCTCCTCATCCATCATCAACGTTCTTTAGTAGCTCGAAAACCTATTGAAAATGGGATACATCGCTTGGAAGCATTCACTGGTAGTAGAGGTCAAAAGGTCCAGAAAGCCAAAAAATCGCACAAGGAGCCAAGAAATTTGTGGAGGGCAACATGGGCGCGAGACAAAGCTGTGAGAATGGAATTGGATTTGTGGGCAGGTGTCAAAGGTGGGTGACAAGGCTGAGGACCCAAGAGCCAAAGACATGCAGATGCTTCGATGGTTGTGAGATAGGGAAGAAGCTATAGAAGAGAACAAAGAGTTGAACCACAGATGCAAAGTGAACACTGAGAAACTTATCGAAGAGAGTAGAGAAAGCAGGAAATCGGGCTAAATCATGGTGGAAGGTTGGGGCTTTTGGTAGGGTTTGGGTTAGGGTTTAAGGTATAGGAGGCCAAAGCTACACAAAGAGTTATCCTTTAAAGGGTGGCATTTTATTCGACTTTCAATAAAACCTTTCTCTCCGCGTCTGCTGACCAATTGTGATTGTTGTGACTACTGTTGCTATTGCTGCTGTATTCGGTCTGCCCAATTTCTAGCATGGTATTTTTATCTGCATAAAAAAGGTAAAGGAGGAAGCAGAGGTAAGGAGCTTAGTTGGGTGTTTCTGATGTAGTTACTTTGATTTTTTAGGAGATGGCTTCTTGTCTGGGACATCTTCCAGGTTTAGTGAGGCATTTTGGCATATTTGCCGATGTTAATAGCGTATTGTCTATGGCAGACATTGTTCTTTATGGTTCTGCACTTTCATTATAAGTTACGGTTTATGCTCCTTAAATTGCTTGAGCCATCCTCTTTACTTCATAGCTCTTCATAATATGATTGACAGAGCAATTAGTATAGTCACTCTAGTGAAGAATTTAATTTCCAATTAACATTTGTGACAGACAAAGAGTGAGATTGTTCTGACCAGCTGCTTACTGCATATTATCAAGTAGCCTTTGACGGGGAGTTTTATTTGCTGATGTTAATTAATTGCGAGCCTAACAAAATGTCTAGATATTTGGGGCATATATTTGCACAAATATGACATGAGATTTGATACTTGTAGTAATTCGTTTCGCATAGATGTAAGAACAGAAGTAGTTGTTCAATAGAGAACAGTTGAATACAATTTCACAACAAAATATAAGATGAAATGTGCAAAACAAGTTGGTCTTGACTGATTTCAAAATCACCACTCGGGATTAGAGCGATCATGTGAATATAAATAGTGCTTAGAACCCAATGTCAAGTGATGTGGGATATTATATTAATACCGTTTCTCACGTGCAAGCCAAATAGGTTGTAATGGGCCGGCATTTGGCACCGTGGCTTGGCTCAATTTAGGTTTGAGTCGGCCCATAAGGCCGGGCTCGTCCAGGTCCTTGTGATTTAGAATTTACCTGGGATGCCTAATATGAATTAAAATTGAAATTATTTGGTCCAATTTGATTAAAAATACTCTAATAATTGACTTTACTCTAAACAGTCAATCGGCGATTTAATGCTTTTCCTGGAACGTTGACCGACTCCTAAAATTCCATAGTTTGAAAACTTTACAATCGAAACCCGAGATCTTCAAATCTTATTATCCCCAAGTCAAATATCGAAAAGAAACTAAATCTTAAAAAAATGGTGGGAAGTCAACGTAATTTTAATTTTTCGATCAAAGGTCAAATTTTTTGGTTCGACAAGAAAAGTCAACCTTTTACCATTTTATGAAATTTGAAATTTAAAGAGCTAAATCTACATGCAGAGGTTGAATTGATGTTCGTGTACAATATTTGACTGCAATGACATATTTTGTTGATTTTTGGACTTAGGGGTTGATTTTCTCTATTTGACCAAAAGACAATTCTCAATTTATTCATGAAATGATGCCTAATTGCTGATGAAATGAATGAACCTAATTTCTACATGCAAATTGAATGCTAGTAATGCTTATTTGACTGTTTTGGTCAAGAATCAAATCCTGTCGCGGCTAGGGATTTTGAATCTCAAATTTTATAATTTTGATATGTTGGTGGAAATTCAAGTGTCAACACTGACTAATAAAACAAAAAGGCAATAGAAGAAAAAAGTCTTCAAGGCCAACTCATCATATTTCTATCATTGATCGATCAACTCAATACAATGAAATTGATTAGACACCCAATGGCAATTAATTAACTAAACAACAATTTCTTTTCTTTGTGTACACGCTTTATTATTTGACTTCAATTGCGAATACGATCCTCCGAACTCTTGAGTGGCTTAAGATTTATCGCAACCTTTTGAGCATGAATTCACACAACCGTCGACTTTCTTGGCATCTGCAATGAAACAAAGTACTTAAAAACCCATGTTATACATTCTCAAATATTGTAACATAATAAAAGTAAATAATTCAAAAGTTCTATTTAAAAGGTGAAGCTTTTGCTTTCGTACCAGAATGCGGGTCGAAACATTTGGACATCACGCAATCAAGATTACAATGGCCTACGAGTGTCTCGGCCACCGAGGAATGGAGGCAGTTTACCATGCATTGGAAAGCGCAGGCATGTGGATGAGGGAATATAAGACATTTCCACGAGCACAAGATTTGACACCATGCTTCAGATCTTGCCTCAGTGACTACTGCCTGCGATGCCATTGTGGCGACCAGCATCACTAATACGGTACAACTCTTGGCATTCATGTTTGATTTGTTTTTGATGGAGTGATGATTCGTAGTATTTTTGTTATATTTTGGGACAGGAGTAATGTGATTCCGCTATTTCTATAGATGTACGACACTGGGGAAATCTTCATTTGTTGGGTTTGAAAGGGTCAAGAAGTTAATGGTTTACCTATTGATAATTGTCCTTCTTTTGAATGGAGGGAAATTTATTCGATGATAAGTTTTTCCATAAATAGTCAACCCATAGAGGAAACTAAATTGTCGACTTTCAAAATACTAGCACAATAAGACTTGATAAACCTATGGCTATGGGGTGTTATTTCCAAGTCAGAATTTTCTTTTTTTGTGGGCCACTACGATTCCCTATTATGACTAAATCCCTCATTTTGTCTAAAGAGATGAAATTAATTGCATTAAAATCCAATGGAAATTTAAATTGGTGGACCAAAATTTATTGTTTTTCCTTGTTTTTATGTTTTTCTTTTTATGGGTGGATTCTCATTGCCATACTCGAGAATATATGACAACTCCTGACATTACAATTGTCCTTTTTTGGATTAAGGGAGATTTATTTTGAGATATGTTTTTCTCTAATAATCAACCCGAAGGAGAAATATAAATCACCAACTTCCCAAATATCATTACAATAAGACTTGATAAATCTACCAATTAAGGAGTGTTATTTTTCCCTTTTTCTTTTTTTTTTAAGGGTGATTCTCATTGCCATAGCTAAGAATATGATATACTTTTTTTATGGGTGCTGCGAGGCTGATAGTCACCGTTATTATCAAGAGCAATGGTAAACTCCCAGCCACATATTCCAACTTTAGAGAGAGGGGCAACCCAAAGGCCAAGTTTGGTCCTCTTTGTCTTATTCTAGCCTTGTTTTTTCCTTAAAGTTTTAGTTCAGGTTAACAGTCATGTAAATATCGCTTCCATAAAAGTACTCCGCCCAAAAAATGAAAAATCCACAATAAAATATGCCCTTTAAAGTATGCTTACCGTAATCAATCACGTTAAAATGATCAATTAGAGCATAATACATTGATTATCTAGCAAATAATGCGTCTCAATTCGAATGCCATATCTCATTAAATAATACAGATCTGCCGTTCATTATATGTTTAAATAATATTTTATTTGAAAATTTTTAAACATGAAATTCAAATGATTTATTGGAATACTACATAAAATTCCATAGAGTTGGGTCAATGGGTTAAAAACAGATATTCCCGCATTAAATGCATATTGTAGAATTTTTGTGTGATTCTACGTGTCATGAATTTTTTAAAGGAAACTAGTTTGTAAAAATTTGTCAATAAATAAAAGGACGAAAAAAAATCATTTTTTAACTTGTTTACACATTCTCTGCTTAACAAGTTTGCAGACTTCAAGGGAAAAAACACGAATAAAAGAATCGTTTCTTAGTTTGCATTACAGGAACCGGACAAACAAGTCACAAGGTTCCAAAGTGCAAATTTTGTGGTCAGTAATGGTCCGTCACTCTTTGCACGAGTAACGGACCATCATGTAAGCATGATTCCTTTTTTTTTTTTTTAATCTGTTCCTTAAGTGAGTGTTACCATTCATATTAAAAGCACCATGTAATCTTTTTCTTTTTGCTATGACATATTAGCATTGTCGCAGAAGGAAATTTCCAATAAATCTAGTTCTTTACACATTTTTTAGTAAACTTACAGATTAATTATCAAGAAAAATCCAAAAGAGAACATAGACAACTCTTTAACACAATCCAATATTAATAAACTTTAATAAACTTTTACTATTGTTATTAATGTGATTCTGTAGTATGATGTTTGATTTGTTTTTAATGGAGTGATGATTTGTAGTACTTTTGTTGTATTTTGGGACAAGAGTAAAGTGATTTTGTAGATCAAACAAGTAAAACTCTTCAAGTCGTCACCCACCACATCTATTACCTCGGTCCAGGCAATATCGCTTCAGAATCAAACCTTTGTTGTACTATACTATTTTGAGAAAATGTTCGTCGGTTGTATCAAGTTAAACTGATTTATGTAGGAATCGATGACCACCTTATTTAAAAGATCCTTGACCCTTCTTATCTTCATGGTGCGGTGCAAACATTCCGCAGCCTTCGGACTCTTCCGAAGAATTTTGGAACTTCGGCAGTTGCATGGGTTGGTGAAGCCGGAGGTGCTTATAATAGCGGCCGCAACCTTGTCACTAACTCCTTTGTGTTTCGTTTTTGGTAAAATAAAACTCCCATAGACGACTACTTATATTAATGATTCTGATGAGAGATCACGACACTAAGAAATTTTATGTCATCTGTGCTGTATAGGTACTTGGACCAACTAGGAATGGCAGACACTCGCAGCACAAAAACATATTGCAGACAGACGTTGATTGGTGGAAAATATGGCTTGCTAAACTCTGAAACATGCCAACCAATCCCAGAGTACTACAGGTTGGTGAGTCATGAGATTTTAGCTGGAAGACCCTAATCCAACTCAACTATTACCTAGATAAAATGAAAGGAAAGGGATAATTTTTTTTTTCTAATAGCCCTTTTTCTTTTTTTAATATATATCACATGAAAAAATTTAGAACTCTAATACTACATAACGCAAAACTATTAGTCGAGTGGTAATGGAATAGCTTTGCTGGAGGAGACTGTAAACTAAGAAATATCCTGCTTTTGTCAGTGTACAGGCCAATTTGAATCCAAAGTTGAAAAGAAAAATGGAAACAAACGGAAGAACTGGATTTATTTGACTGACAATATTATTGTACTATATCAACAAACTAAGTGAATTATTTAGCAGATGGCTCAAGCTGAACCAATACTTCACTCGTGCTCTGCAGTGCACTTCTTTGGCATAACTTGGTGGGAAGCGATGTTTTATTAACTAGCTTCTCGGGCACAACAAAGATTTACGCTTATGCTCATTGCTCAGAGAACTCTGTAAGCATCTTCTGCCCTTGAAACAAGAGGATAGACCATGTAGTTGGCTAACATCCTGTTTTTTGATATCAACAGTCTGGTATCACTTTGCTGTTGATCAACCTTGACGGTAACACGACTGTTCAAGTTCACGTTTCAACCGAAGATGTAGCCAGTAATGGAACATTAACTTTGAATCAAGAGAGCCAAACTCGAAGGACAAAATTTTCTAGAATGTCAAGTGGGTCATCTAATAATGGAAACATCAGAGAAGATTATCGCATGACTGCCGAAGAAGGAAATATACGGAGCCAAGACATGCTTCTCAATGGAAAAGTTTTAAACACCGATTCATCTGGCAATATTCCTTCCTTAGATCCAGTAAATGTAAGACATACAGCGGCTCCATTCTCTGCTGTATTTGCTTAGATTCCTAGTATGAATGTCATTGCATGCCAATAGTCCAGGACCATAGGCACAGTGCAATAGCAACTATAAGGTGGCAATCGTAGATGATTATATCTTGGAGAGATTGTGACAAGCACAGGCAAAATTGAATCCATTTGCCAGTGAAGGCCAGTCATTTAATGTTTTGAGTTAAAATCCAGAGTGCCTATGATAAGCGGACCGAAGTCTCTTTTTCTCTTTTGGTAATGCTTTGCATCACCCACAAAATAGAGAGCCTTTCCTCATACGCGCGCCAATCCGACATTAGCAGCAAGCTTGTTAGTCACTTCTGTACATCATCTCTTGTTTCGTAGCTAATAGTACAACATAGCAGAGGTACAAATCTATATGAATAAGGTACACGTTTGGTGAGTCTCACAAAATGTGGGCCTCAAGCATCAAGCTAAACAACTTCATCCCTAGAGTAACCTGCAAGAGTTAAATATCTACTAAGTGGTTCAAGAGAAAATGCTTGTGTAAATGATTGTTTGATCTTCTCCTCAGTAAATCTTCTTCGCAAGTAAATTTTTAGCCCCGTCATTCCTCCTGACGATTGAAGATGTCATCGACAATGATAGATTCCTGGTAATAAAACTGCAGTAATTAGCTGCTCCTGGCCGCCCCAGGCAACAAGTTTGCAGGAATGGAACTCCTTGATTCCTCATCTCTTCTTGAGCTCGCCTCATTTCTTCAGGATCTATTACCATGAACAAGCAAACTAATAAACGTACAAGCAAGAAGATAATTAAGTGCTCGCAAGCCGACTCAACTGGAAATCAATTAAAATGGTATATAATATCACTAGGCCGCCAGCAAATTCCGTGATGCACACCAACCAAATAAATGCATATCCTTAAGATCATTATGGTGGGATTATGATATTGGGAATGAGTACTTACCGATGTACCAAACTAATTTCAGCATTAGGAAAATGACAACCAGCGTGAACCCAACCATGAGATCCATCCGGCTCTTCACTTGAGGCATTATGGGGAAGGGCTCTCTAATCTGTTAAAATCAAGATTTCAAGGGAGGAAGTAAACAAAACATCGCAACTAGAACCATCAATAAGACGAGGTTCTGGTCAAAATCAACCTCATAGTACGGTTCCTCTCACAATGGCTCTAAAACCACCTCATTCAAGATCCTCCTAAGGGCAGCTTGAACCTTGCCAGGATTCATAGCACTGACATCAATTCATACCTGTGCATTTATAAAGCATTGAAGTTAGACAGCGATCGAAACTTGGTGGATAACTAGCAAATCAAGATCATACCCACCAGTGAAAGGAAATATCCAGTGGCGGCCACCTCAATCTGATGAGTCCCAGCCAAGATGTTATGGCTTTTTTCAAATATGAATGAAGGAACATTCTTATACCAAACACTTTCATATACAAGCGTATTGCCATCATCATCGCCCATATTTGTGACGTTCCGAAATTCCACCAATTGGAATTTATTGAATAATTGAGTTTTATGAAAATGTACTCGCAGTAAATTTTCGCCCGGAACTGATCATTCCTGGAAATGCTAACCATTAGGGAAAGGCTAATAGGGGAATTAAATTCGCGCGACTAAAGAAAATTCGATCGTAAATAGATTTTGACCATTAAATCGCGGAAGTGATATTTTGAGCCACTGTTGGCCGATCTAAGGATAGTTAGGGGTCAGTTCGCCACTGTCCTAGTAGTGGATCGCAGGTGATTCCGTAGGATCACGAAACGACTTGACGAATGATTTCGAAATTTTTCCGAACGATCGTACCTCTCGGATAAAGTGATTGATCTTCGCGATTTTAATGACAACCGAGGTCGTCACGCACCGAACGGACTTGCACGTGACTCGATTTAGTATCAGTCACGAGTTGATTCTGCGAATTTTCCCAACAAGCCGCCTGTTAGCTCGAGAAACGCTCGAGTTGCGTTTAATAGAATTTAATTATTGAATTTTTGCCAAAATTGGACACCGGAAAATTAGGAAGTCGCGACGGAACGTTAGGACGACGTTGCACGTGACACGTGCCAATTTTTGGTGCGCTCAAATCCTTCGGAAAAACTTGATTTTGATGAGAAACGGAGAATCGGACCATTTTACCCCTATAAGTTAATAAAGGGTTAGTTTTGTTGGACAAGGGCATTTTGGTTATTTTAGGCCATAAGTTGGATTTGACATAATTGCCCTTGGATATTTTTAAGTAAAATTCGATCTGGGCCATTGATTTTAAGATTAGATCGAATCTCGACCGTTGAATCAAAAAGATTAGATGAGGGTATTTTGGTAATTTACCAAAAAGTGGTCAAATTACACTATTTAGTCAAGACCAAGTCTTCTTTCTCGCCCATTTCTCTCTCACGTGAAACTTCCCTCTCCCATTCGGTTCTTTTTTTTTTTTTTTTTCCACTGTGAGCAGCCCCCCCTTCCGATCTCTCTCTCTCTCCCTTACGCCCAAGCGCGCCGTTGCCACCCAAGCCGATCGCCGCCCACCGGGAGTCGTACACCGTTGCCGCCGTCCCCGATTTAGTGCCGCCGCTTTCCGCTCTAGCCGCGATAGTCTATAATGCGGGTAAGTCGCGCTCTAAACCCAATTTAGGATTTTGGGTATCGACGGGCGATTTTGGGTGAAACCGGGCATAGGGTAGGTGCGGAATTGTATGATTTAGGAGTGGAATAATGTGGCGGGCCTTAGAATTGAAACCGGAAAATTTTTATTGGAAAATTCGGAATAATAGTGGGCTGCAGGTTACTGTTCACAAGCTGCGGATTACTGTTCACAAGCTGTCGACTACTGTTCATGGGCTGTGATGGGCCGATTGGGTCGCAAGTTGGATTTTTTGAACCGAGAATTTATGGCGGGAAAGTCTCGTGAAGGACCCGAATCGATTTGAAGCCATTTGGTTAGAGAAAAATAACAATTTCTGTGTTTTACGTGCGTTTGAATTATAATTAGGTTGTGGTGGTGAAATTAAATGTGCGATTTCACAATTGGTTGATTTAATTATGTCGGTTGGATGCATGTTTGGGCCAGATTGATTTAATTGATAAAATTGGCCATTAGCCAACCTCTTCAATCTTCGGAATCTGAATTTGTCAAACAAAGAAATGGTACTGTAACCATCAAATTCCGTAAAGAAAAAGAAGAAACTCCTTCTATCTTTCCCACTATCTTTATGATAGAGCCCTATGTTCCTAATCCAATTCCTGAGGAACCAGACCCAAAAAAGTTGGTCCAATACTTCTAAAGTGACGGACATCCTGTCCATCACTACAAAGACCCTTATAGTCATTGTTTCTGATATCCTTTTTGCCAATGTTCTTCATGCACAAACTCCCTAGATGAAGTAGATCCAGCTACCAGGCTCAAGCGAAAAGTTAGGAAGGCCAAGGACAGCTTCTACCAATGATATTTAGATGGAGACCTTACCATTGATACTCTTGGAGAAAATAGTGGATACCGGTTTATGGTTTTATATGGTATACCATTACCTTCATCATCCCCATCAACTCCATCACCTCCATTATCTCCACCATCACCTCTAGTTTCACCCCCATATAAAAAATCTGTTGTTTCTCTTTTTTACAAACCCATCTATAAGTAGGCAAAGAAAAATTCTCATCCACTTGAAATTTCAGTCTTTCCTGAAAACCCAACTACTGGGCAACTTCCATCTATCTCCATGTTTAATGAAGCTGATTTCCCTCCTTTAAACCTTGTTGAAAGTTCTCAACTTTCTTTTCCTGCTACTGAGGAATTTACTGATCCACAACGAAGATACCTTCATGCTCCAAAAATCCCTTCTCCCATTGATGTGGATGAATGTTGAAGACCAAAAAGAACGCCTGCTGCTGAGGCTGTTCTCAATTGGCAGTCAGAAACTCTCCTGGCACAAAATCAGGCTTTTAAGACGCTTGACTCCAAAATTATTGATGTACAACAAGACATCTGAAGGTACGACGAGTCCATCAAAAAGATGCTTGTGGCTTTCCAGAAAAGATTTCATGCTCTAGAATCAGGCCAGCATCTCGGCTACCATTATCTTGAAAGTCCGAAAAATGAAATAGAGAAACTCAGAAGGCAAATTAGTCTTCTTGAAGAAGGAAAATTCAAGCCTACTGATTTTTTCTCTATTCCAAGAATCGGATACTCTCTTCCACCACCACAAAGTTCTCCAGTTTTTGCTGCAGCTGCTCTTGCAGCCGAAACTTCTACTCAACGAGATAGAAGTGATATGACAGAAATGCGCAATCGCATTCAGGAAATGGAGAAGCTCCGAAAGGAAAGAATGAAAGAAAAATCTGTTCCTGAACCCTCTGGAAAACCTGAAAAGAGTTCTGACCTGTAGATGATGATTTCAAATCCCTTGGAATCTTTTTTGAGGGATTTAAGCAAAGATCAACAACAAAATCCAAAAGCTGATTCAGACTAACATCTACCAGAGTACACTTCTCAAAAGGCAAAGGTATCAAATTTGCTAAGGTCAGATTCAGAATCTGACTCCCTATCCTATTCCTCTTCGTCCACTTTCCCAATTCCTTCCATTGAATCTTTCCAAGTACCACTAACTACTCCTCCAATTTTCATGGCTGATCCACCAGAACAAGAAATGGAACCAAATCCATCTGAACGAGAAGTTATCCAAATCAATAACCCATCTCATATTTCTGTTTCCTCATCCAAACAATTTTTCACTCTTGATGACACTCCTTATTCTAAATGGCCAGAAAGATTGGATGAATTCCATGCTTGGTTGAACACCAAAGCTCTTACTGTTGAAAGCAAATATGATATTCTTCTAGAATTCGCTACAAGGTTCACTGGAAGCCTTAAATACCGGTGGCAATCAACTTCTGAAACAGACCAGATGACTTTTCTTCTTTTGTAAGACTTTTCCCAAGCCATTGGAATCATTTACCTATATTTCATAGGAAAACCTGCTAATCTTCTTGAACTTAAAAGAAGAGAATACTTTGAAAGAAACTGTTGTTCTCTTCAAAAAAGACACCTAGATTGCCATTACAGAGAAATGCCTAAACTCTTTTATGGCCTAGGAGCTGATCCAAATTTGAAACAAGTTTTCTTAGTCTCAATTCCTAAAGAACTCTCCCAACAGGTTGAGAGATCTTTCCTCAACAAGCAAAGAAGAATTGTTGATATTCCTTTTGGAGAACTGCAACAAGAAATTCATCTTTGTCTTGACGAACTTTGCCTCCGAAGACAGATGATGAAAAACTACATCAGAGACAATCGTGAACTCGATGGTGCTTGCTCTAAGCAATATTTGAAGATCAAATGTTCAAAGAAAGATTGTGACGAATCTTGCGGAGAATATTCGAATAAAAACAAGCACTTCAAAAGGTATCGAGTCAAAAGACCCAAGCATTTCAGAAGGAAGAAGAAATGGCGATTCTTGCGGAAACGAAGAAACTTCACAGGACGCAAGAAACCAAATCGTTGCTTCATTTGCAACAAGAAGGGCCACTTTGCCAAAAACTGTCCCCAAGCAAAGAAAGGTCAGAATCATCTAATTCATAACATCAAATTAGAAACATGAATTTCTCTTGACAATGATGATATTGAATCCTTGTTCTCTGTCGATGAAAATCCCACTGATCAAACACTTTGCATCATTCCTTATTATCACACCCCCAGTGAAACAGATTCTGACTCGGAACCTGAAGAACTTTTCCATCTATCATCACAACCAGAAAATCAAGACCCTGGTGTACATTCCAATCAACTTCATTGACCCCACTTTCCAGTCAAAATTTATCTCTCAAAGTTTGCCAAACCAATTTCAGTCATTGCTCTCATAGATACTGGTGCTAGTGCTTCAATCCTAGACACTAAAGTTCTCCCTGAAGAATACTGGACTTCCTGTGTTCGGTATTTCAACTCTGCTTCAGGAGACACTTTTTCTACAAATGTTCGCACCACACCTGTGTCCATTCAGTTTTTCCCACAGTGCTCCATTACCACTAAAATTCTTGGATCTAGTCTTCCTAATAAAGACTTGATTATTTGGTGGGATATCATGACTCAACTTCCGGACTTAAGGATTGTTCTTGAAAATGACTTAGGTATAAAAACCAATTCTCTGAATTCGTCAACATCCAAAGACTCTTTTCCATTCAAATGAGTCTGTTAGATCCAATCATGCAGAAACTATTGGAATTATGCTCAGAAAATCATTTCGAGTTCTCCCAAAAATGTTCTCATCCTTTGTGGAACAATCCAGAATTCTATGCCCGACTCCCCTTCAAGAAAAATGAGGATATAAATCCTACAAAGGCAAGTCATTCAGGAATGAATCCAGAACATTTGGCTCTTGCTCAAAAAGAATGCTCAGAATTGTTACAACAAGACCTTATTGAAATTTCAAATTCTCAATGGGCTTATGAAGCCTTCTATGTCAATAAACGTGCTGAGCAGAATCGGGGAAAAATGAGATTGGTGATCAACTACCAACCTCTCAATCTTTTCCTCCAAGATGACAAATTCCCTTTGCCTTCTCGAAATTCCCTTTTTGCGGGAATCACTAAAGCCCATATTTATTCAAAGTTTGATCTTAAAGTTGGATTCTGGCAATTGGGCATTCATCCTGATGACAGAACGAAGACGGGATTCTTTATCCCCAACCAACACTTTCAATGGTGAGTTCTTCCATTTGGTCTCAAGATTGCTCCTTCCTTATTCCAAAAGGCTATGTGCCGCATATTCCAGCCAATCTTATCCAGCGCAGCTGTCTATATTAACGACATATTGCTCTACAGCCCAGACAAAGAATCCCACTGTCAACTTCTTGAGCAGTTTGCAGAAATTGTGAAGAAATATGGCATCATGCTTTCTCAAAAAAAGATGACCATTGCCCAAATAGAAGTTGAATTCCTCGGTATGCACCTTAGCAAAGGTACATATTATCCAGGACCGCACATCGCCAGGGAATTATTAAAATTTCCTGAAAATAATTTTACAACCCAGCAAGTTCAACAATTTCTTGGGATAATCAATTATCTCAGAGATTTTGTCCCGAATATTGCGAGGTTGTTAATTCCTTTACAACTGATGTTAAAAAAGCATCCAATGCCATGGGAAAAGGCACAAACCAAAGCAGTTACAGAACTCAAAGAAATTATGCAAGATCTTCCCCCTTTGCAAATCCCATCCACATGGAAGAGAATTTTACATACTGATGCCAGTGATGAATATTGGGCAGCCATATTGTTCGAAGAACTTCATGGTAAGTGACATCTTTGCGGTTACAAAAGTGGCAAGTTTTCTCAGGCAGAAATGCATTATCATTCTACCTTCAAAGAAATTTTGGCAATAAAGAATGGAATAAAAAAGTTTGAATTCTATCTTATTGGCCATCATTTTTTGGTAGAACTGGATATGGCTTCTTTTCCCCAAATAACCAAATTCAAGTAGAAGCAAATCCCTCATCCTCAGCTACTTAGATGGGCTGAATGGTTTTTGAAATATTTTTTCAAAACCAAACACATTGCAGGAAAGAAAAATGTGCTTGCAGATTTTCTCTCCAGACCAAAAGCATCGGCAGAAATCAACATGTATATTCTCAGGCATTCCTTCCCGCTCCGGGCAGACAAGTATAAGATTGAACGGTACCAAGATTGGCTAAGCCTAGACTATTCTCAAGAAATAATTGAGCAAATTCAAAAGGGTAAGCTCATTGAAAATCTTGACAATCTCATGTGGCAATGCTACACAGACCTTTTTCGTCACCATGGAGGATCTATTCTTGACTCTTCTGGATTACACTCGAGGTACCCTTTCATTCACCCGTTACTTTGGAGAAAAAATGATTTTCCTGACAAACTTAAATGGCTATTATGGTATCTAACCAACAAGTATGTAATAGCTATTGAGTTTCCTATCATAAAATTTATTCTTCAATTAACCAACTTGCTTCTGGCAGACCATGTTCAGCTAAATGAACACGAGAAAAACCTTTTAACTGTGCTCAAATGGTTTTACCTTCCTATTTATTGGAAATGACTCTTTCTTGAAGAGGTGAAAAAAGTTCGAGATGATCCGGAAATACACACTGTTGTACTCCTCCACCGTCCTTGGACTTTTGTGCATAATAATGGTACCATTTCCAATACTCCCGCCACAGTAGGTACTACTACCTACAAGCCTCAAACAGAACTCCAGGTTGCACGTGTCTATAAATCGTTCCCCAGTCGCATTGGTTCTGTTGAATATAATTACAGAGAACTCCAAAGGATCCTATGCCAAGAAAATCGCATTATTCCAGAAGAAGCATGGGATTACTTCACACCCATCTCATGGGATCACGAAGGATCTTCCTCTATAACAAGACAGACACTCAGAGAATATGAGCACGAACAGGCACAGACACAGCTCGGATTATCACAAGATCACGAAATGTCAGATATAGGAGATCCAGCACAGTCATCTCAAGATCCAGGGGTGGACCACTCTCTCAAGACCCCTATGACTATGAACCATTGTCCTTATCCGTTGAACTTGACGCCAGCTCCTCCTCTTACTACACACAACTAGGAAATTGGCCCCAACCAGTGTTAACCCAGTCAGTCTTACCTGAACCAAATCCACAATCAAGCCTTGGCATCAGAATGTGGAATGACCTCTTGTTACCACAAAACGCTCCAAACACTGCTCTTCCAGACCTTTCGACACATGCATCCTCTTCCTCGAACCTAGCGCCAGTTATCACTGAAGATAACTTCGAACATATTCTGACATAGAGACAGATAGCAGAATATGAACGTGCAAATAGTTCAAACAGTTCAGATTATGACTACAACTCTAGATGGAGATAAGCTTGTACTAGAATCCTGTTCCACCTATAAATAGGTTTTAAGTGTTCTACGAGCGAGGGTGCCAAATAATGTACTTAGTTAGGTAAAGTTTGTGAAGTTTGTGGACACGAGTCCAATAATGTACCCCATTCTAAGTGTGCTTTGTCTTACCTGGACCCTCGTCCAGCATGTATTCCCCAATGCCTATATAAGGCAGTGTAATCCTTCGGTTTGAATAAGAGGGAAAGTTGTAAAATTTCAATTCTCTCACTTTCCATGGCTCTCTAAAATTCATTTTCTTCAAAGCCTGGCATGATCCTCTAAGAAAGGCAGCTCGGCCAGTTAGGCATAACATCATCCTGATCACTCTAAGCGTCTCTATACTCTGAGCTAAATCTTCGGGTAGTTTTGCAGTTAAAAGGCAGTTCCTGAAGGGCTTGAACAAGAGGTTCGCCCATGTGGAATAGTATACCTGTTGTAAGCTGACCTGGTTTTCCTGGCTTTCAGTATAGATCCCCTCATTGGTATCAGAGCATGGTTTTATGTCTAGCTTGGTTTGTTCTATGTGTTTAGTTGGTAATTGTTCAGTGCTGCGAAGAATCCTTTCTCCTCGTTATGACCGACCCATATATAGTTCCAATCGCTCTTACTGCTTCTCTTACGCCATCGTCTTCTTCTTCAACTTTAACTGAGTTCCGTACTTTACATGCCTCTAAGATAGATTATTTCTATGAAGTCTCTCTTTGTGATGAAACCAAGATTTCCGAAACACAACTTCCTCTCATGAATCCATATTCAGCCTTTACCAAACCTACTACATCTTTTTCACCCATCAGGTCTATAAGACATCTCATCCGTCAAATTCCGAAAGAAGTCAAAGAATACGTCCAATCTTCCAAGTTTGACTAGCACCCAATTCCTGCTTCTGAAAAGGAGTACTTTGTTACTCTTCAAATTCCTCATGAATTTCCCAAACAGTAGATCCAACAAGGGTATTCGCATATTCACTATGGTGCAGTCCGTCTTGCTCTTACCTTTCATGGGAGAAAATGTTTGCCTGTTGTAGCAAGAATGGCTCTTTTGGATACTAGGTTCCTAGAATACCGGCATGTTTGTATTGGTACTGTCCAAACCACCTTAAATGCTGGAACAGTCTTTGTAACCCTTTATCCAAATTTCAATATTGCCCTTTCCGATCCCCAGTTACTTTCTTTCTTGAAAGTAAAACTTCAGCTTGCTGGAGCTCCTCAAACTGCCGATTCCATTACTGTAACTCTTCACTACCAAATGGTGTATAGAGTCCAAAATCATGCCTTAGATCTGAATTTCCAACATGGAAATGAAGTGCACTGTTCATATCCATGCAAAATGATCAGGCTTCTTGTATTCATATTCCTCGGCAAATCCTAAAAGAAAAGTTAGCTAAACTTCTTCCCGAATCTTGGATTACAAATTATGAATGTTTGATGAGCATGAATTGCGTGTATTTATTATGTGCGCAGGCCACGTGTGATTGGCTATTTATGTGGCAAGTGATTGTTGAATGTGTGAAAGAACGAGAAATAGTGCGTGACATGGCACATGCGTGATTGAGAGAATTGTGCCGTCCTGAGGCGTGTACTTTAACACGGGACGATGCCCGGTTTTTACCGGAGGACTGCTAGCCTGAGGTGTGTACTTCAACGTGGGTTGTGCAGTAGGTGGTAGATGTTGAGCCTGATGCGTGTACGTTTACGCGGGCAAGAAATATGGCATGAGGTGTGTACTTCAACGTGGGCCAGAAATGATGTAATTAATGGTCGCAGTATGCCTGAGGCGTGTACTTCAACGCGGGCTGGAAATGATGTAATTAATGGTCGCAGTGTGCCTGAGGCGTGTACTTTAACGCGAGTCACTGGCGAGTGTTGTGGAAAGTGAGTGATCGCAGTGTGCCTGAGACGTGTACTTCAACGCGGGTCACTAGCAAGTGTTGTGGAAAGTGAGTGATCGCAGTGGACCTGAGGCGTGTACTGTAAAGCGGGTCACTGGTGAGAGTGTGAAAAAAGATGTGATGAGACTGGAACGAATGCGCGAGAATGCGAAATTAATTATGCATGTGATTGCATTTGATGCGATTGTGACTAACGTGCAGGGTATGAGCAGGATAGGCTCAGGTAAATAATTGACGTGCTTGATATGTGATGATTTAGCATTCGTGTGTGATTGTGTTTATGAAATTGTTTGGAGGTATGTGATAGCCTAAGTTGGGTTTAGGGGTGAACTTACTGAGAAGTGTTCTCACGGTTGTTTCAACCAATAATTTTCAGAACCCCGACTAAAGACATGAACCACCCATCGCCACCACCCCCAGTACGTTTTGAAGTTTCAATGCATACAGAGTATGAGACAGCAAAGTTTCAAATGGAAGACGGGATGACTTGGATAAGGTATAAGATGACTGTGTTTGTAGAAGTGGGAAAGCTTACCTTGGATGAGAACCATTTTTGAGGTTGAACGTCAGGTCTTCGACTTTGTTTTAATTTTGGTAGTTTCTGTTAAGTGTGCACTGGTAGACTTAAGTTGTTTCATTGTATAAATGAAGGAACAAGTTTGATCAAGAGAGTGGAAATGTATATATTCTCCCAATGTTTCCCCAGTTTAATTTTGTCCGGGTATTTTAAAGTTTCCGTGTGCGCAATTAAATCTTTGATGTTTAGATGAGGTCGGCGACAACCTGGGACGTGCAACCGTTCGACTTGAAGCGGGATGTCGCGAGTTCGACGGAGGTTCGGGGCATGACAATATCAGCCTGCGACAATTGAAGTACGACTTAAAGGACAAAAGATTAAAAGGTTATGTAAATGCTCATACCTGAGACAAAAATCCATCCAGTGATTGTTCCCCCAATGCAGTTTTTTCTACAGCGTCTTTGTATGGATCTTCTTTCCACAGACTGAATGTAGAAAGCAGGCCTTAGGTCTATACATTTAGAATCTCTTACAAACAACTTAGTGGTAAAGTGCACACAAAATATACATTGCTCATGCATTACAACCTTATCTTCAAATAAAACATGCATTACTTGGAATTGCATATTCATATCTGAAGTAATTTCACCTAACATATTCCCTTAATCCCATTACCATCTAGGGGTGTAATGTGGATGCACAAATAACTAGTTTGCACTGTTTTAGAACAAGAAGCCACTCATTATACAGAGCAGAGAAGCAGCTTATGACTAGCAGAAGCTTCTAACAGAAACAGGATTACCATTCTGGTGCAATGGAGAAGAGATCCTTAATTTCAATAGGTTGTAGAGCCCCGTCCTGTAAAGTAATATACTGAAAGTTAAGATTCTCAGAACTTCAGGACAAGACTGTGACCAGCAACATAGGTCGAATTGTTAGATTAAAGCTTCAAGTAAGGTGGATAGTTGGGAATTGAAATGAGAGTGGACATACTTCATCAATGTCAAATAACTCAAATATCCCCTTGAGATACTCAATAGCATTATTTGTCAGCTCCACGCTTGACATAGAGGAAAACCGAAATATGCAATAACTTTTATGCTATGTAAAACTCCGTCAGTAGAAATAATTTAACATTCAGTACCAAAGACTATATTGACCTGAATGTAATTTCTCTTAAAGACAAAAACAACTATTAGCTGTTTGTAGCAGAAGAGAGGCACAACTTCCAGGTAGCTTTACACATTGAAAATTTGATCATTTGGCATGTATACGTCATTTTCTTCAACTTAGTGCAAACATGCAATCATCCCGCTAGCTCGTCAGCAACCATAGAAACTTAAAGGAAGATTGATATTCCAATTTCCATGGAAAAAGGTGAGTGGGATGATCAGACAACTTCCAGATCAAAACAGATTAAGTCAAGCAGTACCAATTGAAATATTGACAGTGACCGCATAATTGTATGCACATTTGCGAGTATGCAGCATTCATTGCCCCAGAATGATAAGTTACTTCGAATAATGTGAGAAATAAAGTAGCTAAAAAGTATCGAAAGACCTTTCAATACATCAACCAACTTTTGTGATTCAAGGTCTTCCAAATTCTCATTTGACTAAGATATCACACCACATCACATTCACGTGACTAAGGCAAAACAGTTGTACCTTCAGGTAAATAAAAAATAGTCTTTTACTTTGGCTAAAGTAATGAAAAAACAAAGTCATGAAATAAGAAGCCATCAACATATTGGTCCACGCAAAAAACAAATCAACCAACGGTAACTTTACTATTTATGTCCAACATATAGGTACCTGATCAGGACTTCTTTTAAATGAACATGGAATTAGGTTCTCTGCTAGTTTGCTATCATTGTCATAACCAAACTTCCTTTGAACGGTCCAAGTTTTCTCCGGACATCCTTTTTCATTGAACAGCCCATGGAGAAACAGGAATCCTGTCAATGTCAGCCAATTTTCATTGACCCTTTGGGACAACTTCCCTTGGACAACCCTCTTGACTCCCACTATTTCAGAAGACAGTAGAGGCGCGTTAAGACATTTGTCCTGTAATGTACATGAACTGAGGTGATACGAACACATGCCAAAGACTACATAACAGGAGATATGCTTGCTAAAATTTCCTTAAAATAGCCAGGGATGATGCTGAGCTATCAGAATTGCTTGGCACTTGAACTCCCGAAGAAGGAAAAAAACAGCATCAGATGTACAAGAAGTTCCAATGAGAAGATACACCATTGAAAGCACAAAAGGAGACCTAAAAATCATTTAGCTCTGCATCACTAAGGACACCATCCCTATCATGCTCACAGAGAATGAAAATCCGCTTCATGGCTCTGACACAACGAGGTTTTAGAGTTTGTGTCTCCTGATCAAATAGTGGGCTGGTAGGATGAAGAACAGCCTTTTGTGCATGGCAGAAAATCTCAGGGATCGGCTGGGAGAAAAATGCTCATCAAAGAGAGAACATTATTAGATCACTATGATTAATACAAGAGAGCTGATCATTCAACCAAAACCTGAATTTGGCTGTAAGCTGAACACTCCATACAAGTTTTGATCTCCCGAAATTGATGCATCATTGGTGCCGTCACATCGTCCAAGCTAATTTGCTCATGCTCGTCTCTCAAATCTAGTTTGCAACCCACCACTATAACCGGGACTTTTGCCTAAAGATGATATCTAGGAGATTTTTGCTTAGTGACTAAACCACCAGACTGGAGACTAGTTCACTAGGCTTTCCCTATAAAAACTAACATCACAAGGCTTTCCCCATAAAAACTAACTTGTTATCATATGATAACAAGTTAGTTTTTAAATTCGTTGGAAAAGTTGTCGCAAATTTCCAACGAAAATTTTTCCGTCGCAAATTTTCATGGCAAAAAACTGGTTTTTTTTTGGTGCATTGACTTCAGCGATCAAGAGTAATAGTTTTTGACGGAAGTTGCAATTCCTTCTCATGGATTGCAGCGAATTAAGAAACAAAGACCAATTTACAACACCTGACCTCTAATCGACAAAGTTCTGGAAGCCAAAACGTACTCAATCGATCAAGGGTAGCAGGCTGATCACATGCATACGTAAGAACAACAGTATCAGCCCGCCTCAGCTCTTCACCCAATTTTCCACTGTCCTCCACTCTATTTTCATATTCATCCAAGAACAAATATTGAATGAGCTAACACAAACCCCTATATATGGCACTCTCGATGATGATGAAGCTCTTGCCAAGTAACATGCCAAATCCAAAAAAAAAAAAGAAGAAGAAAATCTAACTTCTGTACATGCTTTAGAGCATGTAAAGAGCAGCTGATTCGTTGGACATGGACATCTATCCAAAAATGGCGGCTTGAATTACAAAATGTTTAGACTGAGAGCACAAATACAGAAACAAGAGCGAGAGGGAGAGACAAACGACTCGGACCTGTTGATTGATTGGTTGGATAGAGAAGCAGAGCTAGAGAGAACAATCTTAATATTGATTTTTGCAGTGTACCAAAGGAAAAAAGGATGATCTTTGACAAGAACAATCTTAACACGTCATTTTGAAAATCTCTACAAAGAAAAAAAGCGACACGTTTAACTTGTTGAATGATGTTTGTTAACCTTTCTGTCCATACTTCCTGTTAGGTACCATGCACCCGTGGCTCGCTACGTGGACGTGTTCGATAACTCGAGGTTTCTCTGTTACGAATGGTGCTTTTTCTCTTCTAATTCAAGGGCATAAATATGGTCGGAGATTCAATAGAACACCCTGTGAGCCTAGACCTTTACCCCGGCCGGCTGCCTTTGACCTCGAGTGTTTGGTGAAATTTGAACGCATGACCTCCAATTTCTCTATTAGAAATCTTCCGACATCATCTCAAGAAGACCTCTTTTTTCTCTTTTAGTCTTCTTTTTCCCCTACGGCAACCCACCAGTGGCAAAACATCTCTTCCTCTCTCTCTCCCCTCGCAATAGATTCGACGTCCCCCGCGATGTACGATCTTTGGTCATCGATCGTCGACAAAAACCAATAGAATGTCACGGACCTCGTGTCCAGGCAGCCCCATCATAGATAGGCTTGCGGGGCCTGATGATGGTCTTCATACCTAAATTTTAGTAAAATTTTGTAAATAAAATAATATATGTAGTTTAGTTCAAATTTATCATCCCTTAACGTGAAATGATTAGTCCTCCGTTAATCACCGAGGTTAGAGAAGACTGGGAGAGACTTGCAAAGATCTAGTCTCTCGAATAAATACTTAATAAGAAAGCCGATAGACATAAGGAGTTCATATTGCCATAAATTCAGAATTATCAAAAAACTACATGAAATACTTGTATGATTCAATGAATAAAGGCTGAAGCACTAAAGAGTACAATAAATCGGCATGCAGCGCATGGGAGTCGAAACCCATATCTAAAACTAAACGTCCACATCCCTAGCCTCCTAAGGAGGTGAGCTCCCTTTCCAAATAAGAAGGGTAACCACTGGGGTAAACCCCAGTAATTGCACTAGAAAGATCCTTTAAGAGCTTATTTCATGGTAAGCAAAATGATGATGATGAGGCCATCCAAACATGTCGAGATTAATGCGAGCCCTAACTAGGGAGGATGAACTCGATATTGTATAGTAATTGATTAAGGGCCAAATATAGGCAACGAACTTGATACGAGCTCCATTGACTCCTAAATAGAATGTATTTTCCAAATCCTCATACAAGGGTTGTTCAACGATTAGCAGCCCCAAATGCTTGGGAGTAGATATATGAAGAACCTTGAGTCTCCTCCATCTACAATAATTGAAAGCCAACTCCTCAAGAATAGGGCACGGAAGGAGCTTCTCTACTGAACTATCGCCTCCGAAATCAACCAACACAAGAGTTAAGACCCTGAGATTTCTCAGATAAACTAAAGAAGGGAGCCTCAATTCATGCGACATAGAAAGATGCAACTCAATCAGTGTTTCACAGTTAAAGACACAACTAGGCAACACATATTCAAACATTCCTCCAACTAAGCCCACACGGAGCTCCTTAACTTTGCGCTTTATTGAGGCTGTGATCCAAGCATCGATACGAGATCTAACAAAAACAGTTTGTACAGAAGAGGGAAAACATTTTCAGGGGAAAGTCGTGGAGTGACAATGTTCTGTCCACAAAGTTCACGGAATGTCTTCTCTGGAAAATTGCTTTCCTAGATGTGGAGCCTTTGATTGTTCCTAGACAAGTACTCCCACCTTTCTGATAGAGTGCTCGTTCTCACCACATCTTTCAGTTAATAGAGCAAATCTTTCATGATAAAGCAATCTTTCACCATATGTGTCAATCCTGTTGATAGAGTTAATCTTTCACAATTTGTGCCAATTCTGTTGATAAAGCAAATCTTCTATAATCTATGCTAATATTGTAGATTCTTACTTTTTGTAAAATCTTTTCAATTGTGATTTTCCCACTCGTGTATATAGTATAAATATAATACAAATCTCCATACCAATGTATGTGCAATCAAATTCATATTCATACTCTTGTAGGGTACCAGAGATTCTAATTTTTTTTCATATTATTTCTCTTCTTCGTTACAATGTCTTCTTCCACATCCTTCAACGCCATTACTATTGAACAAACACAACACCAGCACGTGCAGTAGTGTTGAAGTGGTCAAATTTCAGTTTTACATGTCTTCAATAATGTAGTAGTGGAGTCCTAGTTTGTAGGGGTTTGTTTCTACACGTTTTAGTTGGAGGGATATGTTAGTAGGTTTTTGTTATTGTTATCCTGATGCTGAGTAGTTTTTGATGTTATGCCTATTTAATAGGCTTGTGATCTGTTGAGTAAAAAGTACGTGAGTTTTTCAATAGCAATTTTCTTATGTGTGTTCTCTTCTACTCTTTGCTCTCTTTAAAGGTTATTGAACCATATTTGCCGCTTGTTGCCGCTTGTTCTTTTTCAACAATTACCGCCACCATCTCTACGGACCCTCCATCTTTGTTATCGCCGCATCTGTGCTGACTCTCCATCCTTGTTGGTCCCCACTCAACCACCCTTTGCTCTCATATATATATATATCTCATGTTCTCCAAATCAAGCTAGATCGCAGCAACTACCTTCTGTGGAGAGCACAATTTCTTCCTTTGTTTCGTCTTCATGGTATCTTCAGTTTGTGGATGGCTCGCATCCTTGTCTAGCACCCTCTATCACTACTATTGATTGTAACGTGACCGACAAGCCGGATCATCTATCCCAATCCCCATGGAGTACTTGGGTTCATCACACTAAATGTACAAGTATTGCTATTATGCAACTCGTCATGAAGGGCAGTATGGCTCAAAGTTGGCGATGTATTCTCAAGCTAAGACTTGCTCTAAAACCTATTATCTCGAGGCAAATATATTGTTGCAAAGAGATACATAGGGAATTCAGACAGGAGGGACCGACCGTGGAATGATATCAATTTGGATTAGTGTTATTAGCAAATATAATTTTATCGGTTGGCTTGTTTGTAGAGATAGGCTATTGACAGCAGTAGCCCTATCACGATAGTTGTCTACAGATGATACTAAGTGTAATTTTTGTATGACTGATATAGAAAATAGAAACCATTTATTCTTTGAGTACACTTGGACTAGTAGTGTATAGCTAGTATTCTAGCACAAAATGGAATATTGTGCAAGAGGTTGGAATCTAGAACTTAAATGGATGATCAGGGCTACCAAGGGCAAAAACTTGGAGGCGAGACTCCTCAAACTGTCTTTCTTAGCGGCTATCTATTACATATGAATGGAACGCAACTGTAGACGGTTTCAAAACAAGTTGATTGAAGCTCATCTTATGTTGGCTAGGATTCAAAAGGTTGTAAGAGGTAGGTCGTCACTCTACGAATAGTGTAGGTCTTCCTAGGCAAATAATTTATTGGCTATTGTATGGAGGCTTCCTTCCTTCATCATCACGCATAATTAGTCTCTCTTGAAATGCTAAGGGTTTTCTATAAGCCTTTGTACCTCATATGATTAATGATATTCACATATTTACACAAAAAAATAATAATAATGCATATACCACCAATAAGGATCCTATGCAATTCAATATATCACAGCCAGCTCTGTTACGCCTCAAACCCCTACGAGCTCGCGACATTCCCTGCTCCGGTCGAAATGATGCGACGTCTCAGGAACGTCGCCGACCCAACCCAAACATCAGAGTCACATGCGGAAGGGAATAACAAAACCCCGGACAGAAAGATGACGACAACAGGGTAGAATAACAGAACAATCGAGCAACCACATATTTATACAACACCAAATATACATACATCATATTACAGACATAAATACAGACTAACATCCTCAGCCACCATTTAAACAAAAGTTCAGGGGTCTGGTTACCCTAACTTCATTATTGGTCTATCCAATCTACACAACCCCTAAAATGACCAAGGGAAAAACCTAGGGTTGTCTTTCTCCATTTTGCCCCTAATTCATTTAGCTCAATCCTCCGGAAATCTCTTGGGCATTGCCTGCGAATCCATTGGGCACCATGGACAGCTCTTCACACTTCAAAAAGAGAAGGCGGTTCCCCGGGTTTACGGCTGGAGGTCTGAAATTGTGGATTATACAACTATATGACGAATTTCAATAAGTGTGCAATCCCAAACCCCACGTAGGCACTCACGTACCGTCAGACGAAACATACATAACACGCAACTATCAGCCAAGCTAACAAACACATATGACCCTACCTGGAATCCATCATGTACGTTCCTGCACGTTAAACAATAATATAACCAGCACATCACAACAATACATCATAGATGCGCGCGTGCCTCAATTATAAGACAGAAACCACTTAGGCACGTTCCATACAATGCCTAGCAATTTTTACCCCATAATTAAGCATCACATCACGCGATACAAACACACTCGCACACTAACTCACCCCATGCGTTACTTTCTCAAATCTCGCACCTCAAGCCAATTCCCTCTTATTCTCAACTTTCCACCACTATCGTGCCCGCGTAAAATGCATCAGGCCAACGGTCTTTTGACCTTGTCAGGTATCGACACCCCGGCGGGCCAGGCATCGTCACCTCGTCAGGGACGGTATCGTCCCACTTAAACGAACACGCCTTAGGACGGAATCCTACACACTTTCCTTCTTTCGCGCCAGCGTAAAACGCATCAGGCCAACGGTTTTCTGACAACGTCAGGCATCGTCATCTCGTCGGGCTGGGCATCGTCACCTCGTCAGGGACGGCATCGTCCCGCGTAAACGAACACGCCTCAGGACGGACCTTTTCCAATCAATCCTACACACCCGTACCTTCATTCCACACTCTCCACACGTGCCACACAGTCACACATACACATGGCCAAACATACACACTTCACCCACATTTCACATTTACACAATCTCGTCGGATGAACACACCACACGACCATACACATATAACACGCGACCCCAATGCACGATCACACCACTACACCACATTCAGCCCAAGCACAGTCCAGAACATTCCCAATCAGCCCACAATCACAAACTATACAATCAATCAATTAAACCCAATTTAGCCATAACAATTCCAATTAATCACACAAATTAACCACGATCGGTCCACACATTACAGCCACACAATCACACATACGAGCTCATTCAAGTATCAAACTACCCGTCAAAATGCCACGATAACACCGAATAATTCTCGAGAGAGAGAAAAACTGAAAATATACAAAATCGGGTCCAAACTGGGCAATTGCGCAGTGATAGAAATCCATTTGAAATAAATAGTAAACCAACTTTAAAAATTATGAAATTTGGATATGTTGTACAAAATATCTTGATAAACATTTTTCATGAAGGACTCAAAACCCAGATCCAACTGTAAACACCTCTTTTTGTCACTGGAAGACAGACGAAAATCAACCCGTCCGGTCAGTCCGCCTGATCATCAAAATACATTTTTTTCCCAAATCACCTTGAAAAGCCTTTAAATTTTTATATGTTATAGCCACAAATGTCCTAACAACTTTCGTGAAGAAAGTATTTTGAAAATAGGCCTGTAAAAATTTATAAAAATTCAAACAGACCCGAAGGTCGGATGAACAGTAAATCCGGTAGTTTTATTTCGGTCCAAAGATGGTCTTCCAAATGGCCTCAAATGATTTCCAACAATTCCCAAATTAAAGTATGTCATACTTCAAGATGTTGGGAACAACTTTCATGAAGAACACTTTCTCAAATTCGGCCCCCAAAAATCTCTACAAAATTAGCAAATCGGGAGAGTACAGAAAACACAATTTTGAGATTCACCCAAATTTCAAGGATTTGAGTCCTTGTTGATACCCACCGAACTTCAGCCCTCAAAATTTATTCCACAAGATTCAAACTACCGTACCACAACGATCACGACAATTTCATGCAATTAATTGCTGAATCAAACTATCCAATCTATGCACCGAACATAAAATCACAGCCCTTATCTCAGTCCCAAAACAACCACTTAAACTACCCAAACCGAGCCCTAAACATGTCTAACAATACCCGAGGTCTTAGGTGTCGTTTGGGGAAGTCACTTACCCTACAAAGCGAGACAAACTAGGGCTGGAACAACTAAACCAGCAGCAGCAGCAACAGTAGCGTCGTCGGCGCTCCGGCCACTACAAAAAATCACGTAATTTGCGACGGAAATTTGCCGTCGCAAATTTGGGACGGATTTTGCGACGATTCTCTATTTCCGTCGCAAATTAGCGACGGAAAAAAACCGTCGCAAATTTTTCCACGGAATTTGCGACGGATAAAACATCCGTCACAAATTTGCGACGGAATTCTTTTCCGTCGCAAAATTTGCGATGGAAATATATAACCGTCGCAAAATCCGTCGGAAATTTGCGACGGAAAAAAGTTCGTTGCAAATTTCTGACGGAAAGTAAATACGTCGGAAATTTGCGATGAAATCGAAAGTCCGTCGCAAATTTGTAGTTTATTAGTCCGTGGTATTCCAACCCTATATGTCTTTCTCACTCTCTTTCGCTTTTCGCTCTCCTTTGTAAGTCTGAAATCGGCAAAATCCGCGCACGCACATATTAATCTCGGTGAATTTTTTGTATCGGTAAGTATCATAGCTAGCTTCGTGACTATTTGTCGTTGGATTGTAATTTCTTTTTTTTATATATATTTATGTTTATTTTTTTTTAGTATTTGCATCACCGGTTTAACGACCGGCGACACCTCGCTGGCCCTTATATGAGGTTGAACGGCCATGCTGTTTTACGATGAATATATGAAAATTCCGTCGCAAATTTGCGACGGAATTAAGGATTACATCGCAAATTTGCGACGGAAAGTAACTTCCGTCGCAAGGTTAAACTCCGTTTCCATCGCACATTAAAAATTATTAAAAAATAATTCTTGATTGATAATTTTTTTTTGGTATGTGTCTAATTGAAGGTCTCGCAATCTAAGTGGACGTTGCAATTCTCATCAAATTAACCACTTTGTCCTACCAATATTTCAGTCAAATATTTGGGTAAGTGTTCTTTACATAGTAATTTTTTCTATTTTTGCAATTTCATATTAATTGTTGTGTGAATAACAAAAATTATAATTTCCAAAATTTTATGGTTTTAATTAAGAACAATAGATATGATATTTTAAATATTTTACCTGAATTTTTTACTTTAATACAGACACAATGCAAAAAGAAAGAGCTTGAATGTATAATAAGAACTTACCTGGACGTCGAGGATTGACAGATGAGTTTCGTATTGGGTTGGAACTATTTTTAGACTTTGCTAGTAGTAAATATGAGTTTATGGATGGAAATAAGTTAAGGTGTCCGTGTAAAAACTGCGGTAATGGTAAATTTCTTGTGTGTGATCAAGTTAAAGAACACCTTACTAGATTTGGATTTAGTCCGAACTATTATAATTGGACTTCCCATGGTGAACCATTTATATCTGATAAATGATATGAAAGAAGTGACCAATTTTCAGTTAGGGAAGAATGTGGTTATTATGAGCAATTGAACCCATATGAGAGGATGGTCATTGATGCAGCTAGTAATAATTTTGTCACAGAATCAAATCAGGCAAGTACTAGTTTTACTTCTACACGTGAACAAATGGGTACTAGTCATGCTTCACAATTGGAAGATATAGGGGTAACGGGTTTTGCCGAGAATGTCTATAATGAAACTTTTCAATCTAATCAGTTCTGGGATGTGTTGAAAGCAACAGATGAACCTTTATGGGCAGGTGTGAGGACCACACTAACTTATCGGTGACAGCTCGACTATTAAATATCAAGGCAGAACATAATGTGTCTGCGGATTGTTTCAACTCTTTTGTTGAAGTAATGCGGGAGTCATTACCTCGTGATAACATCATGCCAAGTGATTTTTATGATATGAAAAAGCTAGTGGATAACTTAGGTCTTCCGGTTATAAGGATTGATGTATGTAGTAGGGGTTGTATGATATATTGGAGAGATGATGAAAATGCAGAAGCTTGCAAATTCTGTAGCCAACCAAGGTACAAGATTAACATGAGGCCGGGTCGTAATCAGAAGCGTAGACCATGCAAACAAATGTTTTATCTACCCTTAATCCCCAGATTGCAAAGGCTTTATGCGTCTAAAGCCACTGCTGAACACATGATTTGGCAATGCAAATCATGAAACAGAAGAGGGTCTAATGTGTCATCTTTCAGATGCGGAGGCATGGCAACATTTTGATAGAACATACCCTGAGTTTGCGATGGAGCCTCAGAACATCAGGTTAGGTTTCTGTGCCGATGGATTTGCTCCATTTGAGAAAACAGGAAAAAGTTATTCATGCTAGCCAGTTATCTTAACACCGTACAATCTTCCACCTGGTATGTGCATGAAGACACATTATATGTTTTTGACATTGATCATGACAAGGCCGCAAAATCCGAAAAAGTTGATAGATGTTTATATGCAACCATTGATTGAGGAGTTACAACGGTTATGGGTTGAAGGTGTCCCTACGTATGACATTTCTACCGATCAAACATTTGTAATGAAGGCTGCCCTTTTTTGGACGATAAATGACTTTCCAGCTTACGGAATGTTATCTAGATGGAGTACAGCTGGGATCTTAGGATGTCCGATATGTTTGGAGAGGTCAAAGTCATTTAGATTAAAACATGGAAAGAAACCCAGCTATTTTGACTGTCACAGACAATTTTTACCGCCAAGTCATCCTTTCAGAAGGAATAAGAAAGAGTTCATCAAGAATAGGACTGAAAGAACGCGTCCACCATTAAGGTTAACCGGCGATCAAATTTGGGAGCGTGTGCAGAACTTTCCAACTGCTGTTGAGAATCCGCACGGCACAACTTTTGGGTACGGAAGTACACATAAGTGGACAAAACGCAGTATATTTTGGGATCTACCATATTGGAAGGCCCATCTTATTCATTATAATCTTGACGTCATGCACATAGAAAAGAATGTTTTCGATAATGTCATAAATACTGTGATGGATGTCGCCGGAAAAACAAAAGACAATTTGAACGCAAGAAAAGATATGAGAGATATTTGTGATCGGCCAATACTAGCTGTGGATGCAAGCAGCAAGGGACCAAAACCGAAAGCAGTTTATACATTGGATAAAGAGCAGAGGTGAGTTGTTTGTCAATGGTTGAAATCTGTACGGTTTCCTGATGGATATGTTTCAAACCTTGGGAGATGTGTTGATTTGAACGAATACAAGTTTACAGGTTTGAAGAGTCATGATTGTCACATCTTGATGGAAAGATTAATTCCAATAGCTTTGAAGGAAGTTCTACCGAATTTTGTATGGGGCGCTATTACAGAGTTAAGCAATTTCCTCTATGATATTTGCTCGACAGTGTTAAAAACATCGCACATGAAAAAACTAGAGAGAGATATTCCAATTATTCTTTGCAACTTAGAAAAGATATTTCCTCCAGCGTTTTTTGATTCGATGGAGCATCTCTTAGTTCACTTGCCTTATGAGGCAAAAGTTGCAGGTCCCGTCCAATTTCGATGGATGTATCCATTTGAAAGGTAATGTTTTTTAAAATACAGTTCAAATTAGTTTATTATATAATATGTTCCGATAAGCTTCTTTCTATTTTAACTAGATTCTTATATCATTTGAAGAAAAAAGTGAAGAATAAAGTACGTGTTGAAGCTTCAATTTGTAATGCATATATTGTGGAAGAAGTGATAACATTTGCATCATACTATTTTGAACCGCACGTTCAGTGCAAGAGGCGGAGAGTAGACAGAAATGATGAGGGCCCCATTGATTCCAATTGTACAGCATTCTCTATTTTCAATTATCTAGGTCGACCAAGTAGCGCATGTCAGTTTCGTTACTTATCAGGCGAAGAATTTCATGCAGCCCATACTTATATTTTACTGAACTGCCCAGAAGTCGAGCCATACTTCAAGTAAGTGTAAATTTGCAAATATATGTTTTGTGTGTCAAATATTTGCTAATATTTATATGATTTTTAATATTAGGATTTTCCAAACTGAAATGTTTGGACTACAACCAAATGAGTTTGACCGTTTGTGCAATGAACAATTTGCAGCATGGTTCAAGACATATGAAAGTTGCCTATGGATCAAAATCAAGTTATTAAAATTATATACATCATTTAGTAAAATATTTATGGTAGACTTTGCACGTGCAACCTTAGGTTCACAATAATTATGATGAAATTGGAGGGCAGGGATTGCTATATCATCTGTCATGGGGTCCACAGTTAAAAGTTCGAAGTTAGCCAGCAAATTTCATAAATGGATATAATTTTCATACTCAAGAATATGAAATGGGAAAATCCACAATGAATAGTGGTGTGTCTGTTCGGTCATCCAATGGTGGCAGTTCAGAAGATGATTTTTATGGCTTGTTGGATGAAATCATAGAGATTGAGTACCCTTGACCATTAATGATGCGGGTTGTGTTATTTAAGTGCACGTGGTTCGATCCCGTCAAAGGAATGAAGGTGCACACGAAGTTCAATTTGGTTGAAATAAATCACAAGAAAAGGTATATGAAGTATGAACCATTTGTCTTGGCACAACAAGCAATTCAAGTATGTTATACATCATATCCTAGTTTGAAACGTGACAAAATTGATTGGTGGGCTATATGTAAAAACAAAGCATGGAGGAAAATCGAGGAACACTGGAAGGATAGAGCCTACCAACAAGAGGAAGTGTGTAACACGGTTGAAATTGAGGAATATAACATACTAACTTTACGAGATCCGTGTGGAGCAATGATAGATGTGGATCCAACTGAAATTTGCGAATTAAATGCACAAGAATGTTCAGAATCTGATTTTCAGACAGATGACGAAGACGAGGACGAAGACGATGACGAAGACGAAAATGAAGACGAAGATGAAGATTAAAATTTTTATCACAAAACACTACAGATGTATAATTACTAATGTTACAAGTGCTATTTTGGTTGTTATCATTATTGTTCTTGTTATTATTATTATTGTGCTTTTTTATTATTGTTATTGTCGATTATTCTTTTTATTTTAATTGATCGTTCGAAATTTTGTCCCCAAATACCGACAAGTCAAATATTATTAACGTGCCCAAACATTTACGATATTCTAATTTCCATTGCAAAATTTGAGATGCGAAATTTTACTGTTCGAAATTTGCGACGGATAATTTAATCCGTCGCAAATTTGCGATGGAAATTATCCAACCAATACGTCGCAAATTTGCGACGGACATATAGAGTCCGTCGCAAATTTGCAACGGATCCTACCTATCCGTCGCAAATTTGCGATGGATCCTACCTATTCGTCGCAAATTTGGGACGAACATAAAGAATCCGTCACAAATTTTTTGTCAAAATTTTTTTCCGTCGAAAATTTTTTGTCGATCCAAAATTTGCGACGGACAAGTTGAGTCCGTCGCAAATTTTGCAAGGGAATTTTTATCGTTCGAAATTTGCGACGGCTGCAGAATTTCCGTCACAAATTTGCGATGGACATCCTACGGCCGTCGCAAATCTGCAACGGACGCGAGATGTCTGTCGCAAAATTTGCGACGGACGCGTGTCCGTCGCAAAATTTGCAACGGACCGAACGCGTCCATCGCAAATTTGCGAATTATTTGTTGCTGCCGACGCGCACAGCCCCGATCACTCACAACCCCGATCTCCGCCGTTGCCATTGCAGCCGTCGCGCCGTCGCCACCCAGCACGCCCGCCGTTCATCGCGGGTCGTCCCCGTAGGCCGGCCCGCCCATTGCCGGTCGCCGGCCAGCCGCCCCGTAGCCCCCCAGCCCGTCGCCCGCCCCCCCCGCCGGTCGCCCCCTCGCCGTCCCAGCAGTCGCCGTTGCCTCCTTCCCTCCCGGCCGCCTCGCAGATCCCTCCCTCGCCCGACGCTGGTCGCCCGGCAGGCCCCCCCGGCCGTCGCCCGCCCCCTCTGTCTGCCTCACCGCCGTCGCCCCTGCCTTGCCGCCGTCGCCCCCACCTCACCATTGTTGCCCTCGCCTTCGCCGGCTCACCTGGTCGCCCTCGCCGCCACCGACCAGCAGATGCCGCCGCCGACCAGCAGACCTCGCCTGGTCGCCTTCGCTGGCAAGCCAACCACCGCCGATGCTGTCGCCACCGTCGCTGCCGCCCGGCCGCCGGCACTGCCGTCCCGCCGTCGGCCACCGGCCAGCCGCTCGCCTCCCACTCGCCGGCCAGCCGCTTACCCGCCGTCGAAAATTTCTGCGTCTTCTATAGTTGTCCCGTCTCTTAGTTCATGTTTTGAATGTATTGTAAGATTGGATATCAAATAACATCATGTCAGACTTTGTAACTTTCCTTCAGTTATTTGTTTCAATTATATGTCATTGTGGCTGGTTTGTCAGAATCTATGGTTTGTTCGTTTTTCTGTTTCAATTATATGTCATTGTCTCCTTTGTTTGATGTGGACAAGAATTTATGGCCGAAATGATGTAAAAATAGCGACGAATATTCTACACTGAATTTTGCGATCATTACAGTTCGTCGCTAATTTGCGACGTTTAAATTTTGCGACGAAATTTGTAACGAATTTTTCGACGAAATTTGCGACGGATAGTATTCGTGACTAATTTGCGACTAATTTTGCGACGACATTTACGACGAAATTTGCGACGGATTGTATTCATGGCTAATTTGCAATTAATTTTGCGGCGAACATTTGTGACGGATAGAGTTCGTCGCAAATTTGCGACGAATTTTGCGAAAGAATTTGTAACGAATTTTGCAACGGACAGAGTTTGTCGCAAATTCGCGACGGAATTTGCGACGAATTTTGCAACGGATATAGTTCGTCACAAATTTTGCGACGAAATTTGCGACCGACATAGTTCGTCACAAATTTGCGACAGAATATTTGCGACGAATTTTACGACGGATTGTATTCGTGGCTAATTTGCGACGAATGTTGCGACTAATTTTGCGACGAATTTATTTTCGTCGCAAATTTGCGACGAACTTTTAAATTTTCCGTCGCAAAATTTTGCGACGACCTAGTAGCGACGGAACAAAATTCGTCGCAAATTCGATTTGCGATGGATTTTTCCAAATTTTCTGTTGCAAATTTCGTCGCTAATTCGGTGTTTTTTTGTAGTGGGCGGTTGGCAAGGAAAACCGGCGGAGGAGGAGGAAAGCATGGGAGAGGGCTCTGTTGGGGGGGGGGGTTTCTGGCTGAAAATGAGGAGGAGGAGAGAGAGAGCTGGTCCAAGTTAGTCAAATATTGGGGTTAGAGGGCGCCACGTGTCGCGATCCGGGAGTTTTGACCAAAATACTCCTAATCCGATGGCCCTCGTTCAATCCTATCCAATAAATGAGGGGCAATAGTGTCCAAGGTCCAATAATGCAGCTGAAAACCCTTAATAATTATCCCAAATAATTTCCCAAAAATTCGGAACTGAAACTTGCCCAGGGGCAAAAAGGTCATTTTTCCGGTTCCGGGGCGAAATTCCAATTTTTGTCCAAATCAACTCTAAATATGTGTGGCCAACATAATATGGCGTTGGAATCATGAAAATAGCTTCTTAAGCCCTCAAAGTTGACTGTAAAGTCCTGGGAATAAAATAATATTATTTTTATTTGGCACCAACATAATAGCACACTGCAGATAATCCTGCTTCATTGGTGAATGAGTTTTTGTTTCTATTTGGCATGAGTGTTTGGGTCATCCGACTGCCTGCATTACTTCTAAGTTATTTCAAAGCATGGCCTGTCAATATCTGCTTCTTTCTCATCTAGTTTCTGTGAATAGTGCCACTTAGGCAAGTCACATCGTTTTCCCTTTACTAGATCATTAACCACTTATAATGCTCATCTTGAAATACTTTATTCTGATCTATGGGGACCATCTCTCGTTACGTCAGTGAAAGGTTTTGATTATTACATCAATTTTATTGATACTTACGGTAGATTCACATGGCTCTTTCCACTTACTGTGAAATTGGATGCTCTCTCTACTTTTGTGCAATTTAAATCCCAAATGGAAAAACATTCCAACTGTAAAGTAAAAGCCCTTCAAATTGATAAAGGTGGTAAGTATAAGAAATTTGATCCTTATCTTCATCTTTATAGCATTCTACACTATCTCTCGTGCCCGTACACACCAGAACAAAATGGTTGGGTTGAGCGCAAACACCGTCATGTTGTAGAAACTGGCATCACATTACTTACTCGAGCTTCTGTTTCTTGTCTATATTGGATTGATACTTTCCGGTCTTTCTAATTAACCGCATGCCTACAACGATGTTAGGTAGATTGTCTCCTTATGAAAAATTATTTGACCAGAAACTCGATTATCCACAGTTTCGTGCTTTTGGCTGCGGCTGCTACCTTTGGCTACACCTGCTACCTTTAGCTGAAACCTTATACTTGCCATAAACTTGATGATAGAATGATGCAATGTATCTTCATTGGCTATTCTCCTCATCATAGTGGCTATCGTTGTCTACATCGTAGCATTAGCTGAATATATATCTCTTGCCGTGTGGTTTTCCAAGAGCACTTGTTCCCACTTGCTAAATCACAATCTAGTCAATTGTCCTCACCATCGCCAAGTGCTCTTGTTTGCATTGGTTATTCCTCTATTAAGCCCCTACAACTTTAGGGGGTGTCCACTACTACATCAATATAAAATCATGAGCAACTTCTCATCATAATTTTAACAATCATCTACTTCCACAATTCCATGTGGATCTTGTTCCTAGAAGATCCATCCGTACTATCTTCTCAACCTCAACTGCCAACTTCTACTAACTAATGATCACTCGTCTAAAAAATAACATCCGCAAGCCAAAGGTTTCTCTCTCCATTAAGCACCCACCTTGTTCTTGTTTTCACTCAAGCTTGACACCAAGTGAACCCACTTGTTTTTTTGCTGCAAATAAAGACCCTGCAATAAGCTATGGCTAGTGAATTTAATGCTCTCATTCAAAATGGCATTTGGGAATTAGCTTCTCATCACCCTTCTATGACTGTGGTCAACTGCAAGTGGATTTATAGCCTAAAAACCAAGGTTGATTGCTCCATTGATAGATACAAAGCACGACTCATTGCGAAAGGGCTTTACTCAACCGTTTGGCTCGGACTATGATGAAACTTTCAGTCCAGTTATCAAACTGACAACAATTTGAGTTTTTCTCTCCTTAGTTGTTACTTATAATTGGTCTCTACGCTAATTGGACATCAAAAATTCATTTCTCAATGGCACCATTAAAGAAGAAGTCTACATGAAGTAGCCCCAAGGATTTGTTGATTCACATTATTCTAGCAATGCATGTCATCTTCGGATTTGTTGACGATATTATCATTACTGGGAGCTCCACCTCCTCCATCACCAAATTAATCACTCAGCTTGGCACTGAGTTTGCAATCACTAATTTGGGAAATCTATCCTATTTTCTTAGCATCAAAGCCTATAGATCCTTTACTAGGTTGTCCCTCACTCAATCCAAGTATGCTACTGCTCTTCTCATTTGCACAAGCATAACCGATGCAAAACCTTGCTCATTGCCTATGGCTCCCTCAGCTTCTAAGTTGTCAAAGCAAAGTGGTGAACCACTAGCTGACACCTCCACATATCAGAGTAGGGTTAGGGCACAACAATACCTCATCCTTACCAGGCTAGATCTATCCTTTGCTGTAAATAAGGTGTGCTAATTTATGCATTATCCAATTGTCGATCATCGGTTAGCAGTCAAACGAATTTTGTGCTATGTCAATGCTACTATTCATCATAAGATTACCTTGCGGCCTGTGCCCCAACTGACCTTCACCGCATTTATAGATGCTGACTGGGTTGGTTGCCTTGATGACCGAAAGTCCACTAGTGGTTAATATATTTATTTTGGTCCCAACTTGGTTTCTTGGAGTTCTAAAAAGCAACCAATCGTTGCTTGGTCCAACACCGAATCGGAATACAAAGGGGCAGCTAATACAACCTCTGAATTTCTATGGTTATTACAACTCCTCTGAGATCTTCGATACACTCTCCATCGGGGACCACTAGTTTTTTGTGATAATGTAAGGGCAATCTATCTACCGTAGATCCCATCTTCCATGCATGAACCAAACACGTGGAAATTGACTATTATTTTGTTCATGATTTAATCAACAAGAAGTAGTTGGAAGTTCGCTTTATTCCTACATTGGTGCAAACGGCTGATGTCATGACAAAGCCTTTATCCATATCTTGATTTCTTATATTACGTAGCAAGCTCACAATGACTCCTCCAATGTTTCGCTTGACGGAGTAAGATAGAGTAAGTTGCCATGATAGAGCAATTTTCCACAATCTGTGCCGATCTTATTGAGAGAGTCAATTTTCCACGATTTATGCCAATTCCGTTGATAAAGCAAATCTTCTACGGTCTATGCTAATATTGTAGATTCTTACCTTTTATAAAATCTTTTCAATTGTAATTTTCACACTCATGCACATGCTATAAATATAATACAAATCTCCACACAATTAAATTCAGATTCATACTCTTGCATCGGTTGGAAAAAACTTAGGATGTTCCAATTAATGTCATCGGGTAGATCACACAATTGTGTGGAGCCGCGAACGTCTTGCCCTTTATATAAGTTCATGCGTTGAGCTTTTTGAACAAGAGGCGTCACGTCCATGAGTTCCGCAACCTATCCTGGATAATATATTGAAAGCAGGTAACAAGATATGAAATTTCTCCTTGATTGATGCACATTGCTATATGTCATGTGCTAGTTTGGACCATAAACTTAACATGCTTAACGTGTTCCCTTAGACGATCGATCGCTCTTTCACTAGAACCATTGACTCGGCTTCATTCACAGACGAGGATTACCAACCAAAAAAAGAAAGCAAAATTCCAAGATTGGAATGGTTGAAGATTGACAACGACAGTGAACCCAAAGGCCGAAAAACAAAAGAAAGGAAGTACCATTTTCAGCAGGGAGTTGAACCAGTGGAGGAAGGAGAAGAACGAGTACAAGTTCTTGGAGGAACTACGTAATTAGTTGTTAATGGCAGAGAGACACCAAACAAGATCTTTCTTTCAATTAAGATTTCATGGTGATAGGCCAAATTATTGTTGTCTTTCTTTGCTAATTCTTTTTCCTTTTTCACACTTACGTGTTGCCATTTGTTGCTTAGGGAGAAAAGTGAAGTATTTTCTTCCTTATTGGTATTCACATTTTAAGTCATGCATACCTTTTATCTTGTCTTAAGTAATCTCGACTAGTCTATACATTTATATGGTGTAAATTGGGTCTTGTTTGTCCACTTTTTTGTGAAATATATAGACGTCGATTAATTTGGGTGCATGTGTTCTCATTTTGAAGTATGTAGCAAAAGAGCACACGCTTAATGTACAAACAATTTGCATATATGAATCGTGATTTTGATAAATCTGAATGGTTTAGCTGGGGCAAAAATAGGAAATATTTGTCGGTTAATTTTGAAAAGTGTAAGATTTAAGAGATTATGATTTAAAGTGTTAAAGACTCATCTTGCATTTAAATTTCAATCTGATCCCTCGGCTGATTACACGCCATTCTAATTCATGTTGACTTTTCATGAAATTTACGGGCAATAGTTTGGATTTTTTTTTTGGAATTCGAATTTTTAAGGTTCTTTGCACAAGCTCAAGGATTCGGTTTTTTGCTAGGTGTCTATAAGAAAACTCATAAATGACAATATATGTTTAGAAAAATTAATGGACTCTGTTCATTCAGGGGATGAACCTATACCGCTGCTGCCTTGTCATGAAATTTATGCAAAATGTCCAAATAAATCATAGAGATCATGGCATCATTCGAAATATAAAAAAAAAGAAGGGTATCTTCATGAATCCTCTTGTTTCTAGCCATCCATAAGTCATATCGTTGCACACCAAGTATGCTTGAAGATGAGATTGGGGATAGATTTGCCATTCCAAGTAGCACATGCCCATTATAGCCCATAATCCCAATCAACCAAACCTCTTAGTATCCCAAAATTCTCATATTTTTCTAAATCCTAATAAACTCATGTATTTAGGTGGATTGAATCTGTAATGCTACTTCAATTAGAAACACTAGGGATCTATTACATTGTTCTACAGTATGGTAGAGAGAGAAGCAAAGCCACTAAAGGTTTGAATCCCAAAATGATGGAAAGAAATTATCGACGAATATATATGTTTATGGGATATATATTATATCCCATAAATGTGAAAATGAAAAATTCTTCGAATTTGAGTTTTTAGGAAGGTTATTGATTGACAGAAAAGATCAGTGCAGTAATGAAAGTGTTTAAACGATATTAAGCTTGTGGCCAACGGCGGAGGACAGATGAACAAAGGGCTCGGCTTAAAAATCCACTGGATGGATTTTGCTGCTTCCACAACTTTTTGAGTGATGAGACGAAACGACCCTGGAAAGAAGAATGGGTCATCCCTTGACTAATCTGGAAAGTACGACGATTTTCATTTCCTCTCAAATCGACCCCATTCATCTCTCTACTTGCGATTGACTCTGTCTTTAGTCATTTCTTGCTTGAGCAGTTACCTTTTGTTTCCTTTTTAACATAAGAGTAATTCCTTTTCTCTTATACTTTAATTTAATTTCTTAAAGCTTTCCAAAGCCATTAACTATTTAGATTGAAAGATTCTTATGATAATGTAAATTTACGATGCGTTAACCAATTTTAGTGAGTAAATGGGAATCTTCTAGTTATCCTAAAATCCCTACAAGTTTCCCGACCAAAGCTAGATGAAAATTGGACCTTTGAATATTTCATTAGTGGAATGAGAAAAGATTCAAATCAGCTTCTGTAGTTATATTTATAAATCCACGTTCACATTGATCTATATTAATTTAATTAATTTATAGTGTTCAAAACATGGTATTACCCGCTATATATTTCTATAATAGTTAATTATCTAGCATTCTGAACCGTATGTACAAAAGGCAAAAATACGTGTGTTTAAATGTAGAATCGTGAGGCGACTAAACTAATCATTGACTAGTTCGAATCATATCATATTTGTTTCTAAAATTATGTCACTAAATAGTGAATACAGAATAAAACATAGAATGATAATATTTTTCAGCCTAGTATGTGGTCTCTAAATCGGCATGAAAGACTTGAGCCCAACTCGGACAAAGAGGACGATTTTTCGCATATGGTCATGTTGATACATCATCTTCTTCCTTGCTATGATTCGATCCCGGTTCGCCCCTACACGAATCCATTTTATGATCATGCCGATCTTATACATACCTCGTTTTCGGGCCAAACTTGGATGCTTAAGTCAGCGATGACATATTTAGGTACCGCATGAAAACCATTCGGGTTCTGTCCAGAACTGATTTTTTGTTTCCAGAATCAGTTTTGAACCAGAAATCTGTTTGGGTACCGCATGAAAATCATTTTGGTTCTGTCCAGAACTGATTTTTTATTCTCAGAATTAGTTTTGGACCAGAAATTCTTTTGGTAACGCAATTTCACTTTTTTATTTCTGGGACAAGTTTTTGTTTCAAAACCGATTTTGAACCAGAAATCAGAACAAAAAAAAAAGTAGGTTTTCTATTTCTAGACAAAAAATGAGAATTATTTTTTAGAGAACTCTTTCTTCAAAACGCATATTCATATGGAAGTCACGACCTTTGATGTGAGAAAAAAAAACAAAAAATCAAAAAATTCAAAACTTAACAGAATGGTTTAGAATATATGGCTACCCACTTTGAGTGAAATTTAAATTTTTTTAGGTCTCGAAAAAAATAAAAATAAAAAATAAAAAATAAAAAATTTTACAAAATGGCTTAGAATACCTATGGCCACCCACTTTGAGCAAAATTTAATTTTTTTAGATGCCAAAAAAATAAAAAATAATAAAAAAATTTAAAATTTAAAAACTTTATAGAATGTCTTAGAATACCTGTGGTCACCCATTTTGAGTGAAATTTTATTTTTTTAGGTGCCGAAAAAAAATAAAAAAAAAAAAGCAAAAAATCAAAAATTTCAAAACTTCACAGAATGGCTTAGAATACCCTGTGGCCATCCACTTTGAGCGAAATTTAAATTTTTTTAAGTGCCGAAAAAAATAAAAAAATAAAAAATTTCAAAACTTCACAGAATGGCTTAGAATACCTGTGGCCACCCACTTTGAGTGAAATTTAATTTTTTTAGATGTCAAAAAAAAAAAAAAATAAGCAAAAAAGTAAAAATTTCAAAACTTCACAGAATGGCTTAAAATACCTGTGGCCACCCACTTTGAGAGAAATTTTATTTTTTTAGGTGCCGAAAAAAGTAAAAAAAGCAAAACATAAAAATTTCAAAACTTCACAGAATGGCTTAGAATACCCGTGTCAATCCATCTTGAGAGAAATTTAAATTTTTTTAGGTGCCGAAAAAAATAAAAAAAATAAAAAATAAAAAAATCACATAATTGTTTAGAATACCTGTGGCCACTCACTTTAAGTGAAAATTAATTTTTTTTATGTGTCGGAAAAAAATAAAAATAAGCAAAAAAGAAAATTTTTTAAAACTTTACAGAATGGCTTAAAATACCTATGGCTATCCACTTTGAGTGAAATTTTATTTTTTTTAGGTGCCGAAAAAAATAAAAAAAAAAGTAAAAAATCAAAATTTTCAAAACTTCACTGAGTGGCTTAGAATATATGTGGCCATTCACTTTGGGTGAAATTTAATTTTCTTTAGTAGCAAAAAAAATCAAAAATCAAAAATACCATTTGGGCACCTAAAAAAATTAAATTTTATTCAAAGTGGGTGGCTAGAGGTATTCTAAGTCATTCTGTGAAGTTTTGAAATTTTTGATTTTTTATGCTTTTTTTTTGCACCTAAAAAAATTTAAATTTCGCTCAAAGTGGATTGCCACATGTATTCTAAGTCATTCTGTGAAATTTTGAAGTTTTTTATTTTTTATGTTTTTTTTTGCACTTAAAAAAATTTAAATTTCGCTCAAAGTGAATGGCCACATGTATTCTAAGTCATTTTGTGAAATTTTGAAATTTTTGATGTTTTGCTTTTTTTTCACTTTCAAAAATTAAAATTTCACTCAAAGTGGGTGGCCACAGATATTTTAAGCCATTTTGTGAAGTTTTGAAATTTTTTGAGTTTTTGAATTTTTTTGGGCACCTTAAAAAATTTAAATTTCACTCAAAGTGGGTGGCCACATGTATTTTAAACTATTTTGTGAAGTTTTGAAAATTTTGATTTTTTTGGGCACCTAAAAAAATTTAAATTTCACTAAAAGTAGGTGGCCACAGGTATTCTAAGCAATTATGTGAAGTTTTGAAATTTTTGATTTCTTGATTTTTTTTGAAAAATTCAACAAATTTCCTATTTTCCCGAAATCTGAATTTTTTTTTTATTTTCTCGACATTTTGATGATTTTTTCTGGAATTTTTCAATTTTTTGAAGATTTTTATGAATTTTTCAGAATTTTTTATTATTTTTATTTCATTTCTAAAAAAATGAATTTCTGTTTCTGAAAATAGAATTTTCTGTTGTTTATCAAACGGGTTTTTGTTTCAAAAAATAAAAATTTTGTGCTGTTATCAAATGGGTTTCTGTTCTAAAAATAGAAATTTTTTGTCATTATCAAACGAATTTTTTTCTCAAAAATTCATTCAAAAATAAAAAATAAAAAAATCTATTTCTAATTCAGAACAACCATACTGCACAATCTTCCGGGATCACAACATGACCAGAGTCCAGCCTCGCACCTCTCAAAAGTCTATGCACCTGAAAATCAGCATAAGAGGCCAAAACAGTGCTTGTAAAAACCCTATTTAGCTTTGCATGTGCGATTTCTGAAAGGTCGGTGGGTTCAACTTGACTAGTAGCTGACAAATCTCACTCCCTCTCTCTCTCTCTCTCTCTCTCTCTCTCTCTCTTCTCTCACTATCACTCACTCCTCTTACACGCAAAAACACAAACAGCTCTGTACACATCCATGGACCCAACCACACAGAGGCAGCCCGAGCAACAAGAACAAAACTCCCTCACCGTGCTGCAACTCCTCAAGAGCGCCTCCAAGGAGCTCCAAAACTTTACCGTCTTCCTCACCGGAGACCCCCACGCTTCCACTATAGCTGTTCTCAATCTGGGCAACGAAATTAAGGAACTTCTTGAGACCGACCCGAGTCTGTTCAAGCTCTCTCACTTGCTCTGCAACCTCCAGACGGTGCTCAACGAGCTCGAAGCGACTCGAGGATATGGACTCCGATCCATCATCCGCAGACAAGCCATTTACTACAAGATATCTCAACTCGCACGCCAAATCGAGCGCGAAGCCCAAGCTTACCTCGACAAAGACAGCATTTTCAGGTTCGTCCGTACACTTGACCGTTCGGAGGATGAAGGGGAACAAGTGAAGGTCTTGACTGAGCTCGAGGAAAGACTATCCCGAGGCTTCGACGGAGATTACCAAGACCTGATCCTAAAGGCCAAGGTGTTTCAGTTTCTTGAATCGATACTCTGCGACAACACTTGTTCGAGAACCCTAAGAGAGCACGCGGCTCGAATGATGGTAGCTCTGATTCGGTTCAACCGGAACGTGTTTGTGGGGTTAGTGCTGATGGGTCGGACTCTTGAAGCGTTGATTTCGATGGGCTCGTGCCGTTCCATCGAAGTGCTCACTTCCCTGATAGCACTCGTGCGAAGCCCCTTGATCGACGAGATCGAATCGCTTGGCGAAGTCCCGAGAATCATGGGCCTCTTGAGATCGCGGGACCCGGCCACTCGAGTCGCTGCCTTCGATTGCTTGTGCAAAATCGCTTACCACGGGAGGAAGGAAGTGATCGAGGCCATGCTCGAACAGGGACTGATCGAGACGCTTCTCGAATTGCAGCGTCAAGATCAGACCGACCATGGTGGAGAAGATGGCGACGGCGGGAGAGGCGGCGAAGATCGGGAGGAGGAGGAGGTGGAGGAGCGAGGTGGGTTCGATGGGTGCGTGGCGAAATTCGCGGTGCAAGTGGAGGTCGGAGAAGGGCTAACGAATCAAGAGAGGAGAGAGTTCAAGTTGGAGATTCTGAGAAGGGTCAAGGAGGCTTGTGCGTCCGAGGCCGAGGCCGCTAGTGTCTCGGCCGAGGTTTTGTGGGGTTCCTCACCTTAAAGAGGACTCGTAATTTGTGTCGTGTTTTTCTTTTAGCTCCCATGATACATAATCGAATACAATTCTTTATTGTATCATTAGCTAAATTTCTCAATTTTTTTAAAAGTTTTTGGATGATATTGTTAGCTTCGTTTTGCTGATGTCGTACGTAGAACAAAAGGGAGAAACCATTTGATCATTGCGTAAACTTAACTAAAGAAAAAAGAAGAAGAAAATTTGTAATTTGATATTGAAAAATACATGTGCTATAATGATTCGCCCAAATGCCTTATTAGAAGAGCAAAAGAGATTGATGCCATAAGTCATTAACCACCACGCAATAGAGGCCTACTACCTTGCGGGGTGATCCCCATCGCATGGTGTTCGGAAAAATTATAAAAAAAGTCATAAATTTATTGTACTTTTATTAATTGAATTATAAATCTTTTAAGTTTGTCAGTTGAGTGCTAAACATTTAAACTTTTTGCCAATTGACGTGGACATTTTTATATAATTTTTAAAATATATTTATGATTTTTTTCTTTTTTTTCCTTTTCTCTATTTTTTTTTTTTTTGATTTTAGAGTTGGTTGGTGAGGGTCGGCTGGACACCCTCGCCGGCCACAGGTGAGGGCTGTGACGCCCTTGCTAGCTAAAGCGAGGGCGAGTGAGCCCTCGCCTAGATCCGGCGAGGGCCGCAATGCCCTCGCCAGATCTGGCTAGGCAAGGGCTTGGTGGCCCTCGCCGACCCCAGACGAGGTGCTTGGTGGCCCCACGCCCTCGTCTATGGCTGGCGAGGGCCGCTGATCCTCGCCTAGCTAGATCTAGTGAGGGCTTGAGCGCCCTCGCTATGGCTGACGATGGTTCGAGCGCCCTCGCTTTGGCCAGCGAGGGCGTCGGGGCCCTCGCCCATGGCCGGCAAGGGTCGGCCGGCCACGCTTGTCGGCCAACTCAAAAACCCAAAAAAAAATCAAAGAAAAGGAAAAAAAAAAGAGAGAAAAAATCATAAAAAAATTCAGAAAAAAAATCATAAAAAAATTTTCCCCATGGTGTTTAACCATCCCACTATTACAATCATACCTTGTGGTGGCGATCTTTGTGTGTGTGTTTGAGAGAACAAATTTTAAGTTGTTAGGTCCACATCGACAAAAAATTCGTCACAAATTTTTCCACGAGGATCATTTTGAATAAGAAAAAATAGATGGGCAATATTTCGAGCAACAGCATAAGGGTTACCTACGGCATTGTCCCAAAATTTTATTAGTTTTGATGTTAGAAGACTTTTTTTTATGGTCAAAGATGTTAGAATACTTGACTCGCTATTTCTTGGTGATTGATTACTTAATCTATATCTATTTATATGCTATCACAAGGTTAACTTGCAAATTTGATATCCATTCTTTAGAAGTCTAGAACACCCTGAAATATGTTAAACCTATTATTTATTATACTATTGATAGATGGATAAAATGGTAATCTTTATTGCTTATCAGGGAAAGATTTTTTCTTGCATTTATCGTTTAATAATATGTTTATTTAACAACCCGTTTTCTCAAAGAGTAGCATTTCATATTTTTACTCACATCCATTCGCTTCTTTTTTTTTTTTTTATCATTTCCTTTTTTTTGTAGGATTTTTTAATCATTTGAAACATATGAGTTTTTAATCAATTGTAGCCATTACATTAAAAAATGTACTCGCACACGAAACACATTGGGCGTTCGCACATACTTGAGATCTAATCCCAACAAAGCCAACCAAGAAAACAAAATTGCCTTCGGCAAAAACCTCATGGAGAGGGAAATCTTAGCATTTGCTCATGATTATTTGCTTTGATGCTATGACATAGCCGTTCTTGTGATATGAGCGAGTCTATGTGGTTGTACCACGTTGATTCATTTTTCAGATTTACTTGCTTTGTGAGATTTGTGTTGATTTGTAATTTTTTGGAATCGGTTTTTGTCTTGCATGTGAAATGAAGATTTTCCTTTCGACCGAAAAAAAAACTACCCTAATTTGTAAAAGTTATTATTTAGTACTAAAGTCGTTTATAGATCTCACGGTCATCGAACTCTTATATGATTACATCATTCGGCTTCCCTACATGGGTTGGCAAAGTATAAGAATTTATAAAAAAAAAAAATGCTAGTGATAGTTGTTTTGTATGCGCGCAAATCCAATATAAAATTAATTAGCATTTGAATATCAGACGGAAGGGCACCGAGCATAGTAGGAAGATTCATTCACCACGAATTGAGCACTACCGATAAAGTAATGTTTGACATTAAAGTAAGCGAATGAAATTGTTGCCAGCTATCGGATGAGCATAGTTCCGTGCGGAATATTCCAATGGAAGCACCCAACCCACCTTTTGAAAAGCTTCATTAGCTCAAACACGAAGTATCATTTACGTTCGAACCGATTGGGACCATTAGAGCGTCATCCAAGGAGGTCGCTAGCGCTGGTCGTGCCACTTACAGTCACCAGCCATTTTACTTTTATCATATTTTTAGAGAGAACATAACATTTTGAAAAGAATATGTTCAGTCATCTATCCATGCTATACAAAGAATGGGTCTATAACCGTGCAACAAATTTCATGCTAAAACTTTTATTGAAAAGCAAATCTCCGTGATAGCTCGTGCCTATTATCAAGATGGACTATAGTAGGTCATTCTTACCAACCAAAAATAAAAATAAAAATAGTGGATCATCCTTGAATGTGTGTTTGTACATAAAATGAATGATTCAAAAAGAGTCAATATAAATTTAATTTCGCAAATTTCTCTCATCTTATGTCCACTTACATTTGTTTTTTTAAAATAAATTTATTGTTGTACATATTTCTTTTACCATCAATTAAATAATTTTAATTTCACTATAATCCTCTAAATTCACCTCCTAGAATGCTTTGAGTCTTTTTTTTTTTTTGGGTCGAAAAATGCTTTGAGTCTTGAAACATTGTTTTTTCTTTCTTTAAGGGTTCTTTTGCACAAGTTCGAGTATTTAGTTTTTTTCTTGGTGACACTAGAAAAACTAATAAATCAATAAAGATCCACTCAATTCCAAGTAATCTAAAAGGAGACAAACTCATGCATAGGCGCATAGAGTTTTAGGTCCTTATTGAAAGGACTAGAACCGACTCTACATGTCTCGATCTAGCAGGAAATTGTGATAACCAAATTTAAAATTGCGCCGGGATACGACTACTAGCATGCTTAATGTTATTTTTTTTTTTTTGTAATTGAGGAAACCTATTTTATTCATATGTTAATTCAATTAGGTTATTAGATGGATTAGTTCTATTGAGCTTCTTAATTGACAAAAGCTGGGGATTTAACCCCTATATACTGTACATGGAATTATTTGAGATGAAAGCGACATCGATTTTATGAATATGGAGATGCATTCCCCTTGAAGGTACGAAACATTGATCAGAAAACGTACATTTGCCTTTTTTATTGCACTTTTATCTCGGGATATGTTTATTTTGCGAAATATAAATAATTTGAAAAATACATTTTTTAAAATAATAACCTGTATCTCTTATAAATATGAATAAACGAAAAATATTTTCATCGATCACAAAAGAAGTTCAAATATAAATTACTATTGATTATGAAAGCATTTTTCATCGATTGATTATTTCAAGCGAAATAAGCGATTATTTTTAGAAAAATATTTTCCGAATCATTTATTTTTTTCCGAAAGAAAGGAAGCCTTAGTTTTTCATTTACTAAAGCATTAATACCAAAAAAAAACCGTAAATTGGAACAATTGCAACAAATTTACCAAAAACTAATTTTTTGACCATAAAAAAATCTCAAATTAGTACATCTACAACAAATTTATCTCAAACCAAAAACTCCAAACTGGTACATTTATGATAAATTTATCCTCTGTTAGTTTCCGTTAAATTAGATTAATATCACGAAAAATCACAAATTGGTACACATGTGACAAGTAGAGAGTAAAATCTCAAATTAATATACCCGTTAACTGCCACGTATCATTTAACCCAGTAATTTGATTATAAATTTAACGAAAACTATCATAAAACAAATTTGTCAAGTGTGTATCAGTTTGTGATTTTTCGTAATATTAACCATTTACTATATGCAACCTAGAAAAGCATCCTCTTTTTTTTTTCCTAGGAGTTAAATTAAGGTCCAATTAAGAACAATAATGAAAGAATGCAATAGAAATCTTATCTTTTACATTTTCATCTTGCAAGAAAGAACCGGATCCTCCCGACCTAAGCCGACTCCCCCACGATCAAATTGGGTTAAGACAACGGTCTCGTCATTCGCGGGAGTAGCGAACGGCGACCGGGCCCGTTAGCCTTGGCCACTCTGGTCGAGTCCGCTAAAATTTTCCCCCGCGCGCCCGGATTTGACCTGGTTCCATAAATAGCGGATGTCGACGATGGGAATGGGAGACGGGATTCGCCATTTTCTAGCAGTGGAAAGAGAGAGCGAGAGAGAGAGAGAGAGAGACAGAGGTGTGCAGTTCGAGCGGACATGAAAGAGACTCGCGGCGTCGGCCGATGATGGCCCACCGGAATTCCTAGCGAAGGCAGTAATTTAGAGATGGCCGAATTTGCTAAATACTACCCACGACCGAGAGGATCTGCCATTCCTCTTGACAGTAATTGCTTTCCTTCGTTACGTTCCTTCCCTTCTTCTTCAGTTTCTTCTTCTTCTTCTCTGCCTCTTCAAATCCAATACCTCTCGTTTTCTTGGCAATTCTTTTTCCCCGGGGAGAAGGGAGTCGAAAACCCGTTGCTCCTTTCCTGAAGCACCCGTCTCTGGACTCGGCCTCGAGCATCGGAATCGCGCGATCTTGGATCGCGCTCGCTCCTCTAAGCACCGAGTTGGGTTTTTTCTTGGAGACAGCTTGGAGATCCGAAGGATCGAAGCGAGCTTTGGCTCGGTTTGATCATCTGGGTCGGGCTAGATTTCTCTCATGGGTTGGAGATACAAGGCTGGTTTGTTCCTTATAGCTGCGGTCGTAATCATCTGGGTTACCTCTGCTGAAGTCACCCAGGTTGGTCCTCTCATATTTCTAATGAATTCCGAGCTCTTCTGCTGCTGGGAATTTCGTGGATTCTCGAGATTTGTGAGGCTTTTTTCTGTGGTTTCTGAACAGGATGGGACGATACCAATGTCCTTGCCGTTTAGGTGTTTGTTAAGGGATGTTTTGAGAAGTAACTGGTGGAGTCTTTATCTTGCTTCAAATAGAATGTTGGGTTTTAGATTTAACTGAGCTGAGCTTCCCGGAGGAACTCAATTAATTGCTGGTATTGTAAGAATGTATTTGGTAATACCCGTGGACCTTCTTTTCAGGGGTTGTTGCGAGAAAATAAAATCGAAGCTTTGGCATTTTGTCGCATTCATTCCAATCGGGTTTGCTTGAAATTGACCTTGCGGTTTGGAATTCCACTATTGGTTTGACATCGATGAATCAATTGGACTATGTTCTTTGCTGAAATGCCGTTCTATGTTTTGATCAAGTAATTGAGGCTCAGTAAATCATAGTATCCAGGGTCTTTCCATGTAGCTTGTGACTGTCCAACGATTACGATTCTGATTCCTGTAGTGTAGTTTGAAGTCCAGCCTACTGGATAGCTAGCTAAGTGAAACAATGGTTAACTGCCTGACACGGAGGTGAACTGATCATACAAGATTATCTACATTTTCCTCGGCCTTTTTGTGCATCAATGGTGGCCCCATTGTATATATCTCTGTACTAAGCAATGATTAACTGCTTGACAAGGAGGTGAACTGATCATACAAGTTTATCTACATTCTCCTCAGGCTTTTTGTGCATTAATGGTGGCCCCATTGTCTATATCTCTGTACTAAGTTTTCTGGACCTGCGCTTGTATTCAGGTTATGAGATTTTTGAAAGCAAGAAGGTTTGTTTTAAATAGCTAGTTTACTTGACAGCTTGTGCCCGTGTCCCTGTAGGAAGCCTCTTATGCTCCTCTTCTCTTGCTCCCCCACTTGGCCAAACAGGTTTTTTATGCCCACAAGTATAACCATAGTACTTTCATTGGTAATATCTAGTGCTCTAGCATGCAATACAGGCAATGCAAACTCACGTGAGGAAACAGACTGCTATTGCCCGAGCTGTGTCCATTTTCTGTTTCTTGTTTACTGACTATTGTAGTGGCACTTACCCCATGATTTTTTGTGAAGTAGTGAAATCAACTTAACAAAGTTTCAGTTAAAATTTAATCATAAACTTTATGAATGATATGAGGGAAATAGGGCAAGTCCATTAGACAATAGTCGCTCTATAAAGTTGAGATGCCATTTTCCAAATATGCAAATTATGATGATGACTCTCTTTGTTTCTTGTAATTTTTTCGTCGTATATTGTACTTGAGTTATGTCTCATATGCTGCGAACTTTCTCACTACAGGATATTTTTACAGATTACAAGCAGCCATTTGCAGTGACATATATTGGAGCTTCTCTTATGGTAGTTTACCTCCCAATAGCATTTCTCAAGGACTGGTTATATAAATTACTTAAACAGCGCAGTTCGAAAGTTGGCAAACATGCCGAAAACACAAATGAAAGTTCTCCTGGAATTAGTTCTCCCCTAAAATACATTGGTGCGCAGAATGTGTTTGAAATTGAATCTGCTTTGCCCAGAAAAGATAGTGAAGTTGACCTCTCACCCAACGAAGAGACAAGTCCATTGGTTCCTAAAAGAAAAGATGATAGGAAAAGGGAGCTAACAGCGAAGGAGATTGCTATCTATGGATTTTACATTGCCCCTATCTGGTTTGTAACAGAGGTACTCAACTCGATTAACTTTTCAGTGCCTCCTTTTTTTTTTTATTTTTTGGTAAACTAGCTTTTGTTTTTCTGTTTGTAACTTCTACTTACCCATGGAAGAATGATAAATAACTCTGTACAACTCTTCGCGTGTCATGGAGTCAAATGTTGATATAAACACTTAGTAGTGTTACTGTTTCTTTGACTGCACCTACTAAAATAATTTCCCTAGAGCATATAGACTTTTTTATACCCTTGTTTTCAATATATAGTTTCCGGGCTTGGATTTGGAACAAATGAATCAGTTACATATGTATATACACATTTAACTGATTCATATACATATGGGGCAAGTGTTTACATTTTCACAAGTGCTTTTTGGTTATTCTAGTGGCTCTTAAGATCCTTGGTATGGATTGATACCTTTGTTTTCTTAGGTTTCTTTCCTTGATATTGTTGAATGTCCTTGTTTTTGTTATTACTGTTTACAACTGGCTATAAATGTGCTTTATAGATTTCGTGTCCTTGCAGTGAAAGAATGAGTACAACCTACTAGCTATTGCATGTATGATGTTTGACCTTACATCCTGTCCTTGTCATCCACCATTCTGACACATTTCCATCGGGTACAGGATGTATGTTGCATGTGGGATCATTTGAGTGACTTTATCTCGTGTTTTGAGTGATCAGAATTTTGGCGAGGAGCTCTGTTTGAAGTATGATCCTGCCACAATGCGATAATCATTTGAGTGGAAACTGTTTATTTCATTGTTCTTAAGTCAATATCTTGTAGTTATTCTGTTAATCATAGGAGTAAAATGAAGCTTCATACAATATAATAGGAATTGCGTAATGCTGATTGACAGTGTTGTGTGGATTGCAGTATTTATCAAATGCAGCCCTCGCAAGAACGAGTGTTGCTAGTACGACTGTACTATCATCCACTTCAGGTCTTTTCACTCTGTTCACCGGTGTCCTTTTGGGCCAGGATTCTTTAAATGTATCAAAAGTTGTTGCAGTCTTCATCAGCATGGCTGGTGTTGCGATGACAACTCTTGGGAAAACTTGGGCAGCTGACGACTCCAAATTTAACACTTCTTTGTAAGTTTTTTAGTGATGCTGTTGTTTATACTTTTGTATGTATGTGGATTAAAGTTAGGCAGTTTTTAGTACCATACTTTAATCATGTATAATGAAATGTAGCTGACTTGCAAAGGGGTGGTGCCATTACTTTTTTTCTCTAATAAGAGTGTTCGCTATCACCGGAGTTGCAAACTGGAGAGGCCTTTGTTTGTGAAACTTCGGCATCATTATTGTGGAGAAAACCCTGGCTAGGTTTAAATGGGATAGCATTATAAGCTTTTATTTTCTCCAAGGGAAGATGGTTTGTTAGATCTTCAAATTTGACTTCTCTAATTCCTTAATGCTACAAAATGTTCTCATTCAGTGGTACCTTATAAATTTTAATTTTTTTTTTCACATGAAATGTGTTGGGCACCATTTTAGTCTGGAGTTTACACCTCAAATCAAACTACCTAGTTATGTATGGGAAGAGACTAAAGCAATTTTGTAACCTGGCACACCAAATTCATCCCAACCCTTTTTTTTTTCAGGTGTCTTACAAAAAATACAATCGATGGAGTTTTTATCTTGCAGGATCAATTACATAAAGTTTTTGTTATCAGGGTCCTGCCCTCCATGAAGACAGACAATCGGAGGGGCTCCTTGAGATTTAACATTTTACCTTTGTATTTTATACATAACCACAAAAGATTACATTTGTTACCATTCTTTTATTGATTAATGTCATTTGTCTTTGGAGCTTTAATTTTGACAATACACAAGTTGCCAATTGTGAGAGGAAATGCTGGAATAATTGATTTTTTTTTAAGGTTCATGTTATCTCCAATTCCTCAGTCCACTAATTATGTCAATCTACTGTTGGAAGCTGCATTTCAGTGTGTGGTTTCCCTATTTTGCTTTAAATAATACAAAGAACCATTGACATGAGCAAAATAGCGTGCTTCAATGCACGTTTGCATATTGTGATGCCTAATTTAGTTTATGGCAATTATGTAATTGTTAGAAATGGGAAACGCTCTCTTGTTGGGGATCTCTTTGGCTTGCTTTCAGCTATGTCGTATGGGCTATTCACAGGTAAGATGTTCTCTCTCTTGCTCTCTTTCTTTCACACAATATTTATATCGACCTACCAGTGAACTAAAATAAATGTTACAGTACTTCTCAAGAAGTTTGCCGGTGAAGAAGGGGAGGGAGTTGATGTGCAAAAGTTGTTTGGATACATTGGATTGTTTACCTTTGTAGCTCTATGGTGGCTTGGTAAGATCCTCTCTCTCTCATGAGCTAGGAATACGGAAAAACCTGATTATTTTTAGGCAACTTGGGTGGCAGCTATATGTATGTGCTTGTCTGTTGATGATGGTGTGCTAAAATTTAATATGGTTTTCCGTTGGCTTTTACCCTTTTATTTTTCTATAGTTTTCATTCTTACCCCTAGTCAAATTGTATTTTCCTGATAGTCTCTGCCAAAATCTTAACATTTGATGGGGTCTGAAGAGATGGAAATTTTGGTGTTTTACCTTCTTGTTTGCACCTTTATAAAACTTTGGCTTGCTTTCTCATGTGTTAAATGTTTAATGAATGAAGTTTGGTCAAGCAGTCGGAAATCTTGCAGACTTTAGAAATCACTTATTTGGAGTGCTCTCTATTTCATAATCTTTTAGTTTTTATGAGACACATGCTTTTTAGAGCATAGTGGTTCCTTGATTTGAGAAATCCCTGTCATCTTCTATCCTGAAGGTCTGTAGGACCCATTTAGTCCTTTTTTTCTTCAGAAAAAGAATACAACAAACTTTCAAGACATTCTGCTCCACATTTTTTAGTTATGATGATTGTAATGAGAACTTCTGCAACAACATCAACTTGAATTTTTTTCTCATTATTTCATTTTAAAAAATTAAATTTCCTTTTCATGAACTTAAAGTAGCTTCTTGATTCTGGACTTGAATCTGTCTTTTCTCTTGTAGTATTGCCGTTGACAGCATTAGGGATAGAGCCCAAGTTCAAAATTCCCAATTCTGTAAAAATGGATGAAGTTGTTCTTGCCAATGGCTTAGTTGGAAGTGTCCTTTCCGACTATTTCTGGTATGTACCTTTATTTCTTCAGTAAGACATTTTACACATGCCGTTCCTAACCACGTGTCCGACTATTTTTTTAGGGCATTGTGTGTTGTATGGACAACACCATTAGTGGCTACACTAGGGATGTCTCTCACCATACCACTTGCCATGTTGGCTGACATGGTGATCCATGGTCGTCATTATTCTGCAATTTACATCCTTGGCTCAACTCAGGTGACTAATCAATCTTATTGGTAGGGCTATTAGGCCACTAAACTGTGACATGCCTTCACTAGTAGCACAGTAATAAAAGATGGCCTGAATTCAAAGACTTAAAAGATGAAGCTGTCTGTGACATTTCCCATACCTGTAAAAGATGCATGTATTTCATTATTATACACGCGAGCTAAGTTTTTAATTTAGGTGTCTTTGAAAGATACTGTCGAAGCTTGTCAGGAACTTATTACATTGCCAAAAAGTCCAAAAATTACTGCTTTCATCATTGATGGTGCAGGTATGCACATTTTGATATGCTGTTTGTGTGCATTTTGTGTAGGGGGTCTGACATATGCTTCACCTGACGTTTGGTTGAAATTCTTTTATGAACTCTCTACATTGCTGTACAACTACATGTGTCAATCATTATCAGGGTCTAGCCCCAAATTGCATAATTAACAAAATACCTTTTGGAAGAACTAGTGTAATTATGAAAACTTCTGCCAATGGAAATTGAGTACCTTTCTTCTTGGTTGAGTTTTTAGATGTCCAAAGCATGACACACTTATAATTTCTTGACAGACCATATAGCTGATAGGTTGTTTCCTGCTATCTTAACAAGGAAGAGATTGACAACAGTCCCTACTGTTTTATTCTGGTATTCCTGTGATCATTGGAGAGTTCCTGTCTATTAGCATTTGGTCAATTGGATATCAAGGCAACAGAATTGCTTTATTTCAGAAAAGAATTCGATTTGTAACATCATGGCCAATCATGCATCTGCAAGAAAATTTACTGTCTTTTGTGCCCCCTGGGCTCCGCTGTGTTACAAGTTAACAGTGATGGAAGCTACCTTTTTCAGGAAAATGGAAAGTCAAACTGATGAGAGTAAAAGCTAACAGACTAAGCAGCAAAACTTGAGCGTTTGTCAAGTGATGTGAATTTCTTATTCTGGTCGAAAGTGTGTCAATCTGATGGATAAAAATAAGTGCACTCAGTTTATTTGGGGCTAGAATTCAGCTATTGTGAACCTGATCAAATACTGTGCAAAAAACTATACTCTTCCAAGGAAATTTGTCCTATGAGTTCTTGCATTTCTTTGATCTGCACATAACATCAGATTGCTGTTAATTCCTTCGATAGATTAATCTGTCTATCTTGAATAGGCCAAGTATTTTTGTGTGGTGGGATCTCCACTTCAACTATTTTCCCAGTGTTGAACATAATGATTATTTGGATGCTCTCGACAACATTGTAGGTATTTGTAGGATTTGTGATAGCGAATCTTTCAGACTGGTTCTCAAAGAAGTTGGGTTTGTAGCACGATGGTTCATGGATAATATGGCTGTATTGTCCATTTAGCTCTGCCAGTGCACTAATCATGCACTAGGCATCGTTTTGAGGAAACTTATCGACATGCAGGCTTAAACGGGAGGTAAAGTAGATGCGATTATGTTTGTCATTGATATGTAAATGGGATAAGTGTAAGTTTGTTCCCCCATATCTGGTTTGGGTATTGAGCCCTTGATGTAATAAACCTGTCTCTCTACACAAGAAATTCTTTGGTTTCTTTAGTTGATGCAGGCAATCTCAATTTGCAGATTACTGTTATCAATTTATCTTCTGGCAGGTCGAGATTGTGATGTGCTATTGCTGCTTAATCTTTCCTGTTCTACCCTCCGCGGTGCAAGGAACTCGTAACACCTGCTATGAAAAAACCTCTTCTCTCGCATAAACAATTACATCTGTTCTAAATCACATTAGCACATACAAAAGCTGTATTATTTGATGTGGAAAACGAAAGAAAAAATGATCCAGGTACTAAGGTCAAAAGTAAAAGTGATTCATATTTACCAAATGGATGAGAAGTTTATACTGTTAGACGGATTCACCTCGTAATATATGACACTTCTAGGCAGACGGAAGAGGACTCTTCATGCCCTATCCAGCTTCATGAAAACTGAAGAGAATTAGTTCACTGGTACTTAGCTTGTGCTGGAGAAAAAGCTTCTCTCATGAGATAAGCCTCATGCCACCTTTGAATTTGTATTGTGCAACCATATATGCAATGAACGAAAAAAGTAAAAAAAGGTACCAAAAAGGTTATGAATCTATTACATTGGTTCTAATTCAGTTCTAAATATTTTCATATTGATACTAATTGAGTTCATTCATTCAATTTAGGTCGGAAATTATTGACGTGGATGCTGGGCAGTTTTATGAAGCACGATTGGTGTTGATGTCATTTTTTTAATTTTTAATTTTTCTTTCCTTTTTTCTTTTCTTTTCTCTTCCTTCTGTTTTTTTTTTTTTCCACTTTGGCCCATGAGGGTCGATGGAGCTTGCCCAACCTCACCCAGATGAGGGCGATGTGCAAGCGATCGGGGGCGAGGTTGCCTTGCCTAGATCTAGGCAAGGCCAGCTTTGCCATGGCCTAGCCAGTCACAGGTGAAGGCGGCCATTTCCTTGCCAGATTTGGGTGAGGTGGCCTCGCCCTTGGCCATTGCGGGCTAGGCCGGCCTCAATAGGGTTTCACCGGCCGCGAGCGAAAGCCATTTTGAACCGAAAGTAGACGTTTAGAGGTATCAAGGACATGAAGAACATCATCTAAATGTTAAAAAAGATTTGAAATAGAGAAGTGAATAGAAGAAATACTAATATTAGTGATTTTGAGATTTTTACCGTTTCCCACGTGTAATTGATCTGATCCCTTATAAGCTTCGTAGAAAGAGAGTATTTGTATATTCGGTGTAACATGGTGGGAGGCACCTGTGTCAAGGCACCAGGATAGGACGTTGGTAGGTGAAGGTAAAAGAGGGGGAAGGGCATGGCTCAAGTTGACATTGAGAGAGTACAAATGTGGATAAGATGAAGTATATAAAGGGATACGTGTAGGAGGTGGATAATAAAACATACCTCAAGGACGATAGTTCAATGTGGCGGCAGTGTGATTTGTACATTGACAGATGAAACACCATAGTTGACCTTATTGAGCACTACGAGCACCACAATCACGACCAAAGTGATCACCGTGACCCCAACGACCTTTGGATAGACCACGGCCAGAGAAAGAGGAACTAGGAGCGGTTGAGGCAAATGTGGAGGAATTTTGTTAAGTAGAGTTGGCTGTAACAGAGTTAGTCTGAAAGGAACGCTTGGAGATCTGCAACTTTTGGAAGGCCTTAATGCTATCATGACTAAAGAGCAGACCTTAAAGATCCACAAATAAGATTAATTCAGAATGGCCAAGTAATGTAAGAACAATATCTTGGATATCATATTAGAGACCACAAAAGATGTGGACATTCAAATCCTTTGGTTCAAGAGGCTTGCTTGCAACACCTATCTCATTAGCAATGGATTTAGCACGTTGGAAAAAATCAATGACCGATTTGTTCTATTTCTATTACAGACGTTGAAGATTGAGATGAAGAGAGAGCATACTTGTAGCAAAAGCTGAGCCAAAAGAGGCATTCATATCACAGATTACTTTGCTAGTATGTTTATCGAGAATGAGAAATAAAACCGATTCTAAGAGGGACGCAATTAGAGGACTCATGATGGAAGCGTCCTATTGTTGCTAGAGAGTTGCTTGGGCTGCATCAGAGGGACACGATTTGGTCCCATTGACATGACTATATAGATTCAACAAATGAGGTGGGAAACAGGTTAATTTGTGCTTTCCATTGCAAGTAATTGGATGTTGTGAGATGTAGAGAAAGAAAGTGGTGAGCAGATCCAAATGAAGGAAGTGTAGAAGAAGAGATTGTAATGGTGGTTATGGTGGTGGTGGTGGTGGGAAGATTCTCCAAGACCATGCTGATCACCCGAGAGGAAAAAAATGAAGAAGAAAGCTAGCGTTGAAAGGGGTGAGCCTTAGATGGTCTTTGATACCATGTTGAGACATAAATTGTTATATATTTTCATTAAACTTAAGTGGGTGTTTATATACCCAAGAGTACATTCTGGAAGATTTACTTGTAAGAAAATAAATACATAAAAATATAACATTTTCTAACTTCTAAAAATAGGTTTGCAAAACTTCCTAAACTGATAGCCCTATATTTGGTAAATACTAAGGCAATCCAGGAACATAAAGGCCTCGTTCACTCATTCTGTGATATCTGGATCATTGGCACAGAACACATAGCAAGGATAGAGAAAATAGCTGACCTCGATAGCTTCAGCAACCCCAGGGATTGTTCTTATATCACCACCAGCAATGCTTAGTTTAAAGTCAACACTCTTTTGCTAGAAATGGCACGAGAAGAAGCACCAAGTGCGAGCATTGATTGCAGTACATTGTGCAAAAAGAGGGTCCAACAAAGCATACACCCATGTTTGAAATTTTAGACCTTAAAGTACTCCATATCACATGATATGGTATTCTAGATGATCAAAAGGGTGAGAGAAATGAATTACAAAATCTCACCGTTTCTCGTAAAGAATGACAGACGGCTCCAAAGCACGGAATTTCATCCCCTAGCGGTTTGAAAATTAGCCTAAAACCCTAGTAAATCCTTTATCTTTCACCTATATAACAGGGTGACACAGTGAAAAAGTTATAAGTTCACTCTTGTAGTTGACCTGAATGCCAACTTTAGAAAACACTTAATGCCAAATCAACTGTGAATATTAGCTGTCAAAGTAAGATAAAAATGTGCTACAACATCTATGGAACACTGAAATTATCATTCAATTCTTCCAGGAAAACAAGTTTTTACTGCAATCTAAGAGGCCTGAGAAGAACAAAAGTCAATGTTTAAAAGAAAATTTGTTGCTGTCTATTGCTTATGGCTGCAGAAAATTGCATTGACCTGAAATGGGAGACAATGGCCCATGCAGCGAAAAGCAGTGATTAAAATTACCTGCACAGGCAAACCTACGCCAACTCTCGTTCTAATATCAAGTTCTATGTGAGGATCACCATGCCACTGCATTTTCAACTCCATGGTGACTTGCCCACTTTCACTTTCAGCATCGACTATCCAAATTCCTGGTACACATTTTATTTAACGAGTGTAGCCAATTTTCCCAACGGAGCTCATAGCATGTCCACCGATGGAAGAACCCCAGAAATAGCTTATGTTATTCCCATTTATTAATTTCGATGTACTAATCCTCTTTCTCTCAAAACAATGATGGCTTTATTATCAGATAATTCATTAACTTCATTAAGAAGAGTAAAGTACCAACCGGTTGTCGGTGTTTATCAGAATTAACAGGAGATGAAAGTTCATGCACGATGAGTTGCTTATTAAACTATAATAAAGGCTTGTAAAGAGCTTAATTTGCAATGATGGACTTGATTCTTTCTTGAATTGTAAGATCATGTGAAAATCGTGTAAAATAGGGAAACTCTGGCTTTCTTGGCCAGGTGTCAAGGTGTTGGACCCCGTTATGGTGAGTTCGCACTATTGTTCTTCGTTACCATAATTGAAAGGATAAATTCTCAAAGAAAGCAAGGAATAAGAGGTATAACACTAGCATTTGTTTTCAGATATGCTAGCAGACAATCAAGGAGAGAGAAGGAGGGAAGCATCAAATCTGATCCCGATATAGATATCTTTATGAAGGTGAGAGATGAGATTAGGACTAATGAATGGTCGAACAGCTTTCTGATTGCAGATTTTTAAACTTTCATGATACTGAATGTGCAAGATATGGTCAAAAACATTAAAATGCCTGTTAGAGCTTCTGTTGATCTTAATCTTCTGCAGGCAGCAGCACGGGAAGGACAGGAGACTAATGTTGTTCTCGATTATATAATCAAGGTATAGCCAAGAAAGCTAAAACAGCACTAGTCCATTCCTGTTTTTGCCACGAGGAAAGGGGAAAGCACAAAGACCTAAAATTTCTGTTGTTTTCGCAATGCCTAATTTTAGATATTAGGACTTGAAATCTGTGCCGACACGATGGTGGGAGATGAAATTATACAAGGCATCTTTAGTATCCCGTGTTGTTAGATGATTGCAATCCCTTTCTTTATCAAGTTAGGTTGATTTTCTTCAATTCGTGTTGACATAAAACAGCAGAGATACTAGTCGGGCCAGCCAAAAGCACTCTTCATGAACGAATTATCGACTGGCTTGGATTATTGCACGACATTCCAAATAGTGAACTCACTCAGACAGTCCATACACATCCTCCATGGAACTACTCTACTACGCCTCCTCCAGCCTGCGCCGGAAACGACCTGTTTGATGATATCATCCTTCTCTTGGATGGGCAAATTTTTTACCCAAGGTCCCTGAGAAAACGTGCTTGAGTTCTTCGGACGCCTGGGTTTTAAGTGTCCTGAAAGGAAAGGAGTATCTGATTTCTTGCAAGAAGTAATATTCCAAATCACATTTATGTTCTTATTTTTTGGTGCTATAAGAGACAATCGACTCATTAATCCTATCTTCTGTAATATAATGTGCTGGTGACTTCAAGGGAAGATCAAGAGCAATATTGGGCTAGTAAGGAGAGGCCTTGTAGGTTTGTAAGAGTCAAGGAATTTTCCAAAGCATTTTCATCGTTTCACATCGGTAGGAAACTAGGCGACCAGCTTGTGATCCCATTTGACAAGTCGAAAGGCAATCAGGCTGCTCTAACAACTAAGAAGTACGTGGTGAGCCAGAATGAACTGTTGAGAGCTTGCGTTATGAGGGGACTTTTGGTAATGAAGAGAAACTCATTTGTCTATTTTTTCAAAATGTTCCAGGTGAGCAAGTTGAAATACTGGTTTTCCTAGAATAGTCTGCAATACTGACTAAGTGATGCATTTGATCTGTCAATACCATTTGCAATGTCCTAATACTTCCTTTTTCGGATGCATATCAGCTTATCCTCATGGCTTTCATAACAATGATCATGTTCCTACGGACTGAGATGCACCAAGATACTGTGATAGACAGTGGGATTTATTTTGGCCCTCTCTTCTTCACTGTGACCATTATAATGTTTAATGGATTCTTGGAGCTTGCCATGACCATCATGAAGCTCCCTGCCTTCTACAAGCAGAGAGACCTCTTATTTCCTGCGTGGGCATATTTGCTACCCACATGGATCCTGAAGTACCGATCACTCTTGTAGAAGTTGCTATTTGGGTTATCATGACTTACTATGTCATAGGCTATGACCCTACTTGCTGGAAGGTTGATCAAATGACGGTTATTTAGAATTTCAGACTTTGATCCAATGGTTCAGATACTGATAAACTCTTTGCTACCAGGTTCTTCAAACAGTATTTTCTGCTGCTATGCCTACATCTGATGGCGTCTGGATTATTTCAATTCATCGTGGCAATAGGAAGGAACGTGATAGTGGCAAATAATTATGGATTACTCGCCATTATGGTCTTGGGTGGATTCATAATAAAAAGAGGTCAACAGGATGTCTAAAAAACTATTCTTTCGATTTGCATTCACATATGCAATTTCCTGATGTGACATAATTTGAAACCAGATGATGTTAAGCCATTGTGGATATGGGGTTATTGGATCTCCCCAGTGATGTATGGACAGAACTCAATCGCTGTAAACGAATTTCTCAGAAAGCAGTGGAGACATATAAGCACCTTCTTATGAAACTGTCGTTAAAGACTATAAAAAGAATTAATGAAGTTCGCTAAAATTTTTGGAGTACCAACCGCTGAAGTTTCGGAACTTCTGTGGTACAGATTCCTCCTAACTTCACAGAACCTTTAGGAGTTCTGGTCCTGAGGTCCCACGGAATTTTTTCCGAAGCGCGTTGGTATTGGATAGGAGTAGGAGCATCGATTGGATACTTTTTCTGTTCAATTTCCTGTTCACTGTGGCTTTGAAATATCTCGACTGTAAGTCTCTCTTCGCAAGGCTTTTACTTTCTTTGGATTCGGCATACAATTTTGTTGAATGACTTCCACTTCGCAACAGCAATTGGGAAGCCTCAAACTGTACTATCAAAAGAGACTCCGGCAGAGAAAATCGTGAGCAAGAATGGCGAGGTCATTGAGCTATCGTCAAGGAGCCGGAGGAGTTCATCCAGTGAGCCGCAAAACCAACACATCTTGTACTTTTTGCCTATTGAGTAGAACTTAAGCTAAAGGGATCATTAACGTGATAATACAGAAAAAGAGAGTGGATGCCAAAGAAGCGCCGCACATGGAACATAGTCTACAAGAGTCGGGAGGATAAACAAGTAGGACCTGAATAGGAAACGAGGAATGATTCTTCCTTTTGAGCTGCTTTCTATTGCTTTCGATGATATCAGATACACCATAGACATGCCCCAGGTACTGTTTGCTTGGAAGATGCTTTGGTTCCGACAATTAAACTGAGGTGCAGAACTTTCATATGTGCTGAACATGACTGAATCAGCGAGTTGGCTTTTTCATTTGCAAGAAATGAAAGCTCAAGGTATTCCCAAAGATCAACTGGAATTTCTAAAAGGTGTAAGTGGTGCTTTCAGGCCAGGAGTATTGACGGATTTAATGGGTGTCAGTGGTGCTGGAAAGACCACTCTAATGGACGTGTTGGCTGGAAGGGAAACAGGTGGATACATCAACGGGACGACCATGATATCTGGGTACCCAAAGAAGCAAGAAACATTTGCTCGCATATCGTGATACCGTGAACAAACAGATATCCACTCTCCTCCGGTCACAGTTTACGAGTCCTTGGTGTATTCTGCATGGCTTCAGTTACCTCCGGAAGTGGATTCTGAGACTAGGAAGTTAGAGATATTACTTGATCCATTAGTTTTGTCATCTGACATCTTAGGTGAATTCGACATCATTATCAGTAGAAAAAGATAATTACAAATTTTCCAGAAGACAGTTTGGGTTTTCTCAAAAAGCTACACCAGATTGAATTTTTCTTAGGGTTTACATTGTTCACCACATAGATCGAAAGAATTTTTGGTATCTCTCTAAGGATAACCACCGCTCATAAACATTTTAGACAGCGTAAAAATGTGGCTGCTGTCGAGTCCATCCCGGCAATAGAGTGCAAAGTAGAAATTTGATCCAACATCTGCAGATGTTCATTGAAGAAGTAATGGAGCTCATATATAGAGCCTACCCCATTACGAGAAGTGCTAGTTGTGTTGCCTGGTACGAATGGCCTCTCCATCGAGCAGAGGAAAAGGCTGACGATTGCAATGGAGCTCGTAGCCAACCCATCCATCATATTCATGGATGAGCCTACCTCCGGCCTTGATGCCAGGGCAGCTACTATAGTTAATGAGACCAGTTAGAATTAACACAGTTGACACAGGGCGAACTGTTGTTTGCACCATCCACCGGCCGAGCATTGACATATTTGATGCTTTTGATGAGGTTCGACACAAAATTCTCATGAGGGAATGAGCAATCTGTTTGCTTTCGTCTTTGCACATAACAAAGTATCCGAGATATTTTCCTTATTAATATGCAGCTGTTTCTTCTGAAAAGAGGCGGAGAAGAGATCTATGTCGGTCCACTAGGCCAGCATTCCTCACACCTAATCAACTACTTCGAGTTGACCTCACTGCTGCGCAGCAAGAAACTGAGTTTAGATTACATTGAGCTTTAAACACTAACATTTCATGCGTTCAATCAAAGGGCATTTACGGAGTTCCAAAAATTAAAGACGGATACAGTCTGGTGACTTGGATGTCGGAGGTGACGACAACTGCTCTAGAAAAAATACTCGGGGTTAACTTCACTGAAGTTTACTGGAGTTCCGAACTCTTTAGGTAAGAAGTCACTTCACAAGAAAGCAGAAACCTTTTCGTTTTTCGGCTCGATAACATCAAAGAAATTATCATAAAATTGAAGGTTGAAACGAAAAGAGCTTAGAAGCGTAGTGGCAGAACTTTTACCGTGTCACGTGTACTCCAATGATTAAATCAGGAGAAACAAAGCTCTCATTGACGAACTAAGTATGCCTACACTGGGTTCGAAAGATCTCCATTTTCCAACGCAATATTCACAATCGTTCCTCACCCAGTTTATGGCTTGCCTAAGGAAACAACACTGGTCATATGAGCGCAACCAGGCGTACACAGCCGTGAGATTTCTATTTAAAACTTTCATCGCCCTGATGTTCGGCACGATATTCTGGAACCTCGACTCCGAAAGGTAATACACAGAATTTCATGTGCATAGATATGTAAGTACTACTCTTTTTGGGTGCGAAACACAGGGAAATTGGACTCGGGAAAAGAAGTAAAATGGCTCGGTTACAGACATTATTTGCTCAAAACTTGTGGGACTTGCAGGAGAAACTAGCAAGATCTCTTCAATGTAAGTTCAAACATTTCTATGCAAATCAAACCCTAATATTTGCACAAAACATAATTGCCCATTATCTTAGAACAATATGATTTTCACAATATCATAAGAGACGAGATACATATCTTGATCTATAATGATTTCTTGCGAAGAAATCAACTGTAGGTGAGAATTCTTTGAAGAAATAGGTTTCTCTCTTGACCCCTTTCACTTTATGACGTTCTTGATGGTAAAGAAACGTCGTTTTATTTTAGGATTGAGAGATGACTAGTTTCTAATTGGGTCTTTTATAGTCACATCATCCATTAGGGTATATAGTAATTAGAATACACATTTCTACTGACCAATATGAATTTAGCATATGATAATTGTTAAACTTAAACCACATATGGGCTAGGCCATTAATCACGTGGGCCATAATAAAATCCAACATTCAATGCCATGGGCTCAATATACGCAGCTGGCCTTTTAATCGGATTTCAGAATATAAGTCGATTCAACTCATTATGGCTATTGAGAGGACCGTCTTCTATAGAGAGAGAGCAGTTGGAATGTATTCCGCTCTGCCCTATGCCTTTGCACACTTAAGGACATTTTCACTGTCATAACTAAGTAAAAGAATTTGACTAAGGTAGTTCATTGGAAAATAGGGCATGATTACAAGAAGCACTCTAAAGAGCCTAGAGAAACCGTCATGTTATTTGAAAAAATTGTTTCGCACAGGTTATCATCGAGATTCCCTACATCTTCGTCCAAACTGTCATCTATGGAGTGATTGTCTATGCAATGATCGGGTTCAAATGGACGGCCGCCAAATTCTTTTTGTACATCTTCTGTACGTTCTTCACCTTGTTATTCTTCACTCTCTATGGAATGACGAGCGTGGCGGTCACGCCCAACCACTACATAGCCAACATAACTTCTTCTGCATTCTTCGCGATTTGGAACCTTTTCTCGGGATTCGTCATGCCGCGAACAGTAAGTTCATCGATATCTTCACTAAAACTGAAGTGGAAAAACAATAAAAGAAAAAAAAAAAGAACTAAAGGAAAAGCAGTGCTGATGAGGGCTCATACCTTTGTTTTAACAAAGAGTACCTATCTGGTGGGGATGGTATTCCTGGGCAATGTCCAAGTTTTTGGACATTGTACGGACTGGTGGCCTTGCAGTATGGAGACGTTAAGGACGCGCTTGACAGTGGCGATGTCACGCCCCGAAGCCCAACGGCTCGCGACACCCCTTCAACGGTCGTATTGAACGCGACGTCCCAGGACGCGTCGCCGACCCCAAACGAAACACCCAACGATAAAGGCAAACGGAAGCGAATTTAAAACAACCCAGACATTAAAATATGACATAGGGATAGCACAAAATAATAATTACATATCATAAAGTAGTCACTATTACAAAAACGATAACTTGGGCTAACAATTTCTAACCACGCTTTTCAAAAGGGGGCGGTGGTTGACGAGCTTATCTCCTCTATAAAAAGGTACTCAAAAGACAGGGTAAATTAATCTATTCTTCAATCCCTGTGGTACTCTGGCGGTATCTCCAAATCGATCACGGTCGCGGATCTGAAAGTGGTTATATAATAACCATGAGAACGAGTCTCAATAAGCAACACCCTAAACCCTACGAAGGCCAATGCGTACCCAGACAAGTCATACATCCAATCTAGTCAACAACATTACAAGCTCACACATTGTACTCACCTTTGCCATCATACGCATGCTCTGTACATCAGTCAAATGTAGTAAAAATAATATTAATAATTCAATAATATATCACAGTCATTCACACGCCAGCCGCAATAACACTCAATCAATTCCAGCAATTCGATCAATCGATCAATCAATCAATCAGTCAATTCAATCAATTCAGTCACACTCAAGTCGCATACGTGGTCGAACAACTTTCCACGACCTCCCAGGTCCTTTCACTCGGCCCGCGCCACTGCGCCTCAGGCCCTATCTCACAGCCCGCGCCTCTGCGCCTCAGGCTCAGCCCTCAGATCAAGCCGGGCTCGGTCCCGCGTAACCACGCCTCAGGACATTTTTATTTTATTTTATTCCAATGACCCGCGTAACCTACGCCTCAGGTCTAGTCATTCCTTGTTTGCCACACCCGCGAAACCTACGTCTCAGGTTGGCAGCCCTCCGATCGATCCGGGCTTTTTCACATGCACATGCACCACAACACTATTCGCTATTCTTACACATCATAACAATCGACTCAAGACACACTCATAACATCCCAATTCGCCAAATTAATGCATCATACCAATCCCAGCAAAAGTCAATCCCAGTCACATCACCCATCCTACACACCGATCCGCATAATCGGTATCCAGGTCATTCACATCTGAACTCCAATTTTCCAACCACACGCACCATCACAATTCAATCAATTAACACACCACAACAAGCTACGCAGTCATTCAAGTTTATCTCCTCAATTCTCCACATAATTCCTGCGCTAATCGCGCTCCACCGACTTATCAAATTTCTAATTCAATAATTTAATTTAAAATAAATCTATAAGCATGTCAATAGTACCCATTGTACTAAATAGGGGCTAGGATATCACTTACCAGGTTTTGGCCCGGAGAAAAACCCGCACGGGCTCGAGACGGGCCGGATGAACAGTAACGGACCCGGATGAACAGTGCTCGGATGAACAGTACGGGCCGTGAACAGTACGGGCCTCGGATGAACAGTACCCCCGAATGAACAGTACGGGTTCGGAAGCGGCTCAGCGGGCAGGCGGTCGGCTGGGGGCGGCGTGCGGCGGCGGCGGCTTCAGGGAAAACCCAAAACAGGGGAGGCTTCGGGAGGGGAGAGAAAAACAGGGGAAAGGGTGAGGGAGAGAGGAATCGGGGCTGAGGGGGAGGTGGCGGACCGGCGGCGGGGCGGAGGCGGCGGCCGGACGGAGCGCCGGCGAGCTAGACAGGCGCCGGGTGCGACGAGCAGCGGCGGCGAGCTCGCTGCTGCGCTCGCGAGGACAGAGGAAGGGGACGGCCGGGGCGGCTAGCGGGCGACGCGACGGCGGCGAGGCTGCACGGCACGGCGGCGACGCGAGGCTAGACGGGCTGACCGGCGGGCGGCGAAGGCGAGCTGGCAACGGCGGCGTGCGACGGCCAGGCGAGCTCGGGCGGCGTCGACTGGTCGGGCGAAGCAGAAACGAAGCCGGGCCAGGCGTGCGAAGCAGACGAAGAAGAAGCAAAAGAAGAAAAGAAGAAGAAGAGGAAAAAGAAGGAGAGAGGAGGGAGAGGTGTCAGAGGAGGGGGTTGCGTGTGGTCAGAAGGAAAAAAAAAAAAAGAAAGGAGAGAGAGAGAGAGAGAGAGAGAGAACGTGCGCGGTCAGAAGGGAGGGGAAACGTGCGCGCGGAGGAGAGAGGAGAGAGAGAGAGAAAAAGAAGGAGAGAGAAAGAAATAAACAAAATAAACTTCATTCTAATATTAATTGCGATCCGATGGCCCAAATTCAAAATCGAAAACGATCTACCGGTCCATAATAAGCCTCGTATATAAAAAGGGACAAAGGCCAAATTAATTAGATCGAACTATAACGAGGGAGGTCTACTAGTCCAAATTCGCACCTAGTCAAAAACTCTCTTTCTTCCACTATTCCTGTCAATTTCGACGCTGGCTACGATAGTATCGACACCGTCCAATTTATTTCATCCTGAAACTCCCGAAAATCGACTGCCAAGTTCGGGGTCTAAATAACGGCCAAATTCGATCGAGTGTGATTCTAGCAAAATCTCAAATTTAAAAACAATAACCGGGAGTGATCAGTTCCCCGGCGAGACTTACTACAAGCACACTGACGAATTACACATTTATTAAATCCCAAAATTGGGTCAAAATTCCAGGATGTCACAATTCTTCCCCCCTTACAAAAATTTCGTCCTCGAAATTTACAATTCAAACCCAACTACTCAAACAAATGGGGGTATTGGTGTCGCATCACTTCTTCACTTTCCCATGTGGCGCCCTCCGTCCCATGATGTTCCCAGATAATTTTGACCAATGGAATCGTCTTGTTTCTCAACATTTGTTCCTTTCTGTCCTCGATTCGCACTGGTTTTTCCACGTACGACACCCTGTCGTCCACGTCTATTACTTCATGATTTAGCACGTGGGTTGGATCCGGTTCGTATTTCCTCAACATTGACACGTGGAAGACGTTATGAACCTGCGACAAATTTGGCGGCAAGGCTAGGCGATATGCTAATGTTCCAATCCTTTCCAAAATTTCAAATGGGCCTATGTACCTTGGACTCAACTTCCCTTTTTTGCCGAACCGAGATAGCCCTCTCATCGGGGAGACCTTAAGAAATACGTGGTCGCCAACTTGAAACTCCAACGGTCTATGCCTTCGGTCCGCGTAACTTTTCTGACGACTTTGAGCTGTTCTCAACCTTTCCCGGATAACCTTTACTGTTTTCACTGATTGCTGAACCAACTCTGGACCCATTATACTTCTTTCCCCCACTTCATCCCAACACAATGGTGTTCTACATGCCCTGCCATAAAGTGCCTCAAACGGTGCCATCCCGATACTTTGCTGAAAACTGTTATTGTAGGCAAATTCCACCAAATGTAACTGTTCTTCCCACTTGCCCTGAAAATCTAACACACACGCTCTCAACATATCTTCTAAAGTCTGAATAGTCCTTTCAGACTGGCCATCCGTCTGCGGATGATAGGCCGTACTGAATTGCAACTTAGTCCCCATGGCCGATTGCAGGCTTTTCCAGAAATTCGCAGTAAACCGAGGATCACGGTCCGAAGTGATTGATACTGGTACCCCATGAAGACGAATAACTTGTCGCACATACAACTCCGCCAACCTTTCTAGTTCGAAGTCATTTCGCACTGCCAGGAAGTGCGCTGACTTGGTCAATCTGTCTACTATTACCCAAATAGAGTCGTGCCCCCTCTGGCTTCTTGGCAGTCCCGCTACAAAATCCATCGTAATGTGCTCCCATTTCCATTCTGGGATTTCCAACGGCTGCAACATTCCACCAGGTTTACAATGTTGTGCCTTCACTTGTTGGCACGTCAAACACTTGGCCACATGCTTGGCCACATCGACTTTCATTCCATTCCACCAATAGTATTGGCGAAGATTCTGGTACATCTTAGTGCTACCCGGGTGAATACTATAGTTGCTCCTATGAGCCTCCGACAGAATTTCTTTCTTAAGTTCTAAATCATCGGGCACGCACAATCGTTCTCGAAACCTAAGAATTCCATCCTCTGACACTTGAAAATCCGGTTTCCTCTTCGCGTCATCCATACTCAAAACTTTCTGAATCTCAGGGTCCGTAGACTGCAATGCCTTGATCTTGGCTTGCACTTCCGGCTCAATCCTTAATGTCGCCATCAGACTGGAGAGGTGTCCTACCTCGAACTTAAATTCTGAATCCCGCGCTCCTTCCAGTAAAATCCATTCTTTAACCAACAATCGTGCGATGCTCGATTTCCTGCTCAAGGCATCCGCTACCCGGTTGGCCTTCCCGGGGTGATACAATATGTCGCAATCATAGTCCTTCAATAATTCCATCCAGCGCCTCTGCCTCATGTTCAATTCCTTTTGAGAAAACAAGTACTTAAGACTCTGATGGTCCGTGTAGATTTGGAACCTTTCTCCACACAAGTAGTGCCTCCAACTCTTAAGCGCGAAAATAATGGCGGCCAATTCCAAATCATGAGTCGGATAATTTAACTCGTGCGGTCTCAATTGTCGCGATGCGTACGCCACTACTCTTCCGTGTTGCATCAGCACACACCCCAATCCTTTTAACGACGCATCACTATAAATCTCATATCCTCCCGAACCTGACGGGATTGTCAACACTGGTGCGGTTGTCAATCTCTGTTTTAGCTCCTGAAAACTCCTTTCACACTTATCTGTCCATTCAAACCTTGCATCTTTCTTTAGTAACCGCGTCATTGGCATCGCTAATGCTGAAAATCCTTCCACGAAGCGTCTGTAATAACCTGCTAAACCTAAGAAGCTCCGAACCTCGGTAACTGTTGTCGACATTGGCCAATTCACAACGGCTTCAATCTTCACCGGGTCCACTGCAAGTCCTTCTCCAGATACCACATGTCCTAAGAATGCCACTTGATGAAGCCAGAATTCACACTTGCTGAACTTAGCGTAGAGCGCATGTTCCCTTAGAGTCTGTAGAACTTTTTCCAAATGTAACTCGTGCTCGGTGGAACTCTTCGAATACACTAGGATATCGTCTATGAACACGATTACAAACTGATCCAGAAATTCCTTAAATACCCTATTCATCAAATCCATAAAGGCTGCCGGGGCATTCGTCAATCCGAACGGCATTACCGTAAACTCATAGTGCCCATATCTTGTCCTAAATGCCGTTTTTGGTATATCCTCCTTCTTAATCCTCAATTGATGGTACCCTGTCCTCAAGTCGATTTTTGAAAATATTGATGCTCCTTGCAATTGATCAAACAAGTCATCAATCCTTGGCAGTGGATACTTATTCTTAATGGTCACCTGATTTAACTGTCTGTAATCGATGCACAACCTCAAGGACCCATCTTTCTTTCTCACGAATAACACTGGTGCTCCCCATGGAGACGCACTCGGGCGGATAAAGCCTTTATCTAGCAACTCCTGCATTTGAACCTTTAATTCTTTTAATTCAGACAGTGACATTCTATATGGCGCTTTTGAAATCGGTTCTGTTCCTGGGGCCAACTCAATCACGAACTCCACTTCTCTATCAGGTGGCAGTCCTGGCAATTCCTGAGGAAAGACATCGGGAAAATTGCACACCACGGCTATGTCTTCTAGCCTCGGCTCTCTAGCCGTCGAATCAACTACATTTGCTAGAAACCCTTGACACCCTTCGTCCAACAACTTTGTTACCTCGAGCGAAGAAATCCAAGGAATTAAGGTTCCTCCTCGATTTCCCATAAACTCAAATCTAGGATGTCCAACCGGATTAAATTGGATCACCCTGCTACTACAGTTTACAACAGCTCTCTGTTGGACTAGCCAGTCCATCCCAACAATCACGTCAAAGTCATGCATAACTAAAACTGCCAAATCTATTCTTCCTTCTCTATCGCCAATTACTATCTTACAATCAGGGCATCCCAACGCAATCAGCATTTTATCATTCAATGGCGTAGTCACACACAGCATAACATCAAGCGGCTTTGGCTCAATCCCAGTTAATTTAACGAACTGTTCAGATATAAACGAATGCGACGCTCCTGGATCAAACAAGGCATATGCAGCATGATCACAGAGAGAGACCGTACCTGTGATCACGCCAGACGCGTCCTCAGCTTCCCTTCTTGCCATTGCATACACCCGTCCTTGGGCCGGCGGCCTATTCTGACTGGCCGGTTGGGTGGCTCCAATTTGATTTCCATTTCGGGGCGGCATTGGTAGTAGGGCAAGTGTCCTAGCTTGCCTGTTGTTAGGACAGTCTCTCATCTGATGACCTCTCCCACCACATGTAAAACATGCTCCACCCCTATTCGGGCAAGGTCCACTCCCGTGCCTTCCCCCACATAGTCTACACGGGGCATTCTGATAACGATTTGGCTTCCCGATATTCCTTCTAACAGGAGGGACGAAACGACTATTTCCCGCCATGGGTCTTTTCCCAAGTTGACGGTTGTCCCTAGCCGAAGCATACCGCGAGCCAGAAGCGGTAGCCCGTTCCGTTTGATCACGCTCAATTGCCTGAGCCCGTCCATAAATCTCATTATAGCCCCTCAAGTTCAGGGAGATCATTTGGCTGCGAAGGTCCGGCTTCAGCCCATCTCGGAACCTCCTAGCTTTGTCCGTTGGGTCCTCCACCATTCTAGGGGCAAATTTGGACAACCTTGCGAACTCGGCTTCATACTGATCCACCGACATCTGACCCTGGTGAAGTCTCATAAATTCCGCTAATTTCTGTTCTCGGGCGCTTTCCGAGAAGTACTTGCCATTGAAGGTCTCAGTGAAGATGGCCCAGTTCAGAGCAGTACCAGTGGGAAATACTTGACCTCTGGTGGCTCTCCACCAATCGCTTGCGTTGCTCTGAAGCTGGTAGACTGCTAATGTTACTTTCTCTTCCTCAGTGCATCCCAGCACTTCAAAGGCCTTCTCTAGCTCTTCCACCCATCTTGGGGCGGCCTCAGGATCGCCTTTCCCATCAAATTTCGGGGGTTTCAACCTCAGAAACTGTTCTACTAACTTAGACATTGGCCTAATCACATTTACTCGTACTGGATTGGAATTTTCACCAATTACATTATTCCCCTGACTTCTATTATCCCCAACAATCTCACTGGCAGCTGCAGCGGCAACATTTGCACTTCGTTCCCCTGTCTGACTACCCGATAATATTCCCGCATCCTCTAGCGCTCTCCACATTTCATCCACCCTGGGATCTCCCATTAGTCCAGCTAGCGGGACTACGCGACCTCGACCTCGACCTCTACCTCGACCTCTACCTCGACCTCGACCACTCATCTTACTTAAATCTCACAAAAGCTCACCTGCTAAAATCCCATGTAGGAATTAGAAACCTAAGTCAACTATCCTAGTTTAAAGCCTTAGGAAACAAATCATAACAACAATTCATGAAGCAAGCAGCCCATCACAAACAACACCCAATCACAACCAACAGAGTTCATGCACTTATCTCAAGTCCTGACGCACCTGCACTTCACACGTCATAGCACACGCCACACAGCAATCACAATCGAATAGTCTGGGGTACGCATGGCACACAAGTCTCCTTAATTGGCTACCCCAAGGTCATCGCTCCTTATCACTCCAGGCTTCGACCGATTAGTATCGAGCTGTCCTTGCTCTGATACCAAATCAACCGGGATGTCACGCCCCGAACCCCAACGGCTCGCGACACCCCTTCAACGGTCGTATTGAACGCGACGTCCCAGGACGCGTCGCCGACCCCAAACGAAACACCCAACGATAAAGGCAAACGGAAGCGAATTTAAAACAACCCAGACATTAAAATATGACATAGGGATAGCACAAAATAATAATTACATATCATAAAGTAGTCACTATTACAAAAACGATAACTTGGGCTAACAATTTCTAACCACGCTTTTCAAAAGGGGGCGGTGGTTGACGAGCTTATCTCCTCTATAAAAAGGTACTCAAAAGACAGGGTAAATTAATCTATTCTTCAATCCCTGTGGTACTCTGGCGGCATCTCCAAATCGATCACGGTCGCGGATCTAAAAGTGGTTATATAATAACCATGAGAACGAGTCTCAATAAGCAACACCCTAAACCCTACGAAGGCCAATGCGTACCCAGACAAGTCATACATCCAATCTAGTCAACAACATTACAAGCTCACACACTGTACTCACCTTTGCCATCATACGCATGCTCTGTACATCAGTCAAATGTAGTAAAAATAATATTAATAATTCAATAATATATCACAGTCATTCACACGCCAGCCGCAATAACACTCAATCAATTCCAGCAATTCGATCAATCGATCAATCAATCAATCAGTCAATTCAATCAATTCAGTCACACTCAAGTCGCATACGTGGTCGAACAACTTTCCACGACCTCCCAGGTCCTTTCACTCGGCCCGCGCCACTGCGCCTCAGGCCCTATCTCACAGCCCGCGCCTCTGCGCCTCAGGCTCAGCCCTCAGATCAAGCCGGGCTCGGTCCCGCGTAACCACGCCTCAGGACATTTTTATTTTATTTTATTCCAATGACCCGCGTAACCTACGCCTCAGGTCTAGTCATTCCTTGTTTGCCACACCCGCGAAACCTACGTCTCAGGTTGGCAGCCCTCCGATCGATCCGGGCTTTTTCACATGCACATGCACCACAACACTATTCGCTATTCTTACACATCATAACAATCGACTCAAGACACACTCATAACATCCCAATTCGCCAAATTAATGCATCATACCAATCCCAGCAAAAGTCAATCCCAGTCACATCACCCATCCTACACACCGATCCACATAATCGGTATCCAGGTCATTCACATCCGAACTCCAATTTTCCAACCACACGCACCATCACAATTCAATCAATTAACACACCACAACAAGCTACGCAGTCATTCAAGTTTATCTCCTCAATTCTCCACATAATTCCTGCGCTAATCGCGCTCCACCGACTTATCAAATTTCTAATTCAATAATTTAATTTAAAATAAATCTATAAGCATGTCAATAGTACCCATTGTACTAAATAGGGGCTAGGATATCACTTACCAGGTTTTGGCCCGGAGAAAAACCCGCACGGGCTCGAGACGGGCCGGATGAACAGTAACGGACCCGGATGAACAGTGCTCGGATGAACAGTACGGGCCGTGAACAGTACGGGCCTCGGATGAACAGTACCCCCGAATGAACAGTACGGGTTCGGAAGCGGCTCAGCGGGCAGGCGGTCGGCTGGGGGCGGCGTGCGGCGGCGGCGGCTTCAGGGAAAACCCAAAACAGGGGAGGCTTCGGGAGGGGAGAGAAAAACAGGGGAAAGGGTGAGGGAGAGAGGAATCGGGGCTGAGGGGGAGGTGGCGGACCGGCGGCGGGGCGGAGGCGGCGGCCGGACGGAGCGCCGGCGAGCTAGACAGGCGCCGGGTGCGACGAGCAGCGGCGGCGAGCTCGCTGCTGCGCTCGCGAGGACAGAGGAAGGGGACGGCCGGGGCGGCTAGCGGGCGACGCGACGGCGGCGAGGCTGCACGGCACGGCGGCGACGCGAGGCTAGACGGGCTGACCGGCGGGCGGCGAAGGCGAGCTGGCAACGGCGGCGTGCGACGGCCAGGCGAGCTCGGGCGGCGTCGACTGGTCGGGCGAAGCAGAAACGAAGCCGGGCCAGGCGTGCGAAGCAGACGAAGAAGAAGCAAAAGAAGAAAAGAAGAAGAAGAGGAAAAAGAAGGAGAGAGGAGGGAGAGGTGTCAGAGGAGGGGGTTGCGTGTGGTCAGAAGGAAAAAAAAAAAAAGAAAGGAGAGAGAGAGAGAGAGAGAGAACGTGCGCAGTCAGAAGGGAGGGGAAACGTGCGCGCGGAGGAGAGAGGAGAGAGAGAGAGAAAAAGAAGGAGAGAGAAAGAAATAAACAAAATAAACTTCATTCTAATATTAATTGCGATCCGATGGCCCAAATTCAAAACCGAAAACGATCTACCGGTCCATAATAAGCCTCGTATATAAAAAGGGACAAAGGCCAAATTAATTAGATCGAACTATAACGAGGGAGGTCTACTAGTCCAAATTCGCACCTAGTCAAAAACTCTCTTTCTTCCACTATTCCTGTCAATTTCGACGCTGGCTACGATAGTATCGACACCGTCCAATTTATTTCATCCTGAAACTCCCGAAAATCGACTGCCAAGTTCGGGGTCTAAATAACGGTCAAATTCGATCGAGTGTGATTCTAGCAAAATCTCAAATTTAAAAACAATAACCGGGAGTGATCAGTTCCCGGGCGAGACTTACTACAAGCACACTGACGAATTACACATTTATTAAATCCCAAAATTGGGTCAAAATTCCAGGATGTCACAGGCGAGACAGTCGAAGGGTTCGTGAGGAGTTACTTTGGGTTCAGGCATGACTTCTTGGCAGTGGTTGCGATTGTGCTGGTTGGAATGGCTCTCGTCTTTGGATTCATCTTCGCCTTATCAATCAAAGCATTCAACTTCCAAAAGAGATGATGGCGGCGCAACGGGATATCAGGAAGAAATTGAATATAAGTTCAGTAGTTGCAAGATACATATGTGGATCGAAAGTTCTATTGATGAAACTGGACAGTTTTGAAGAGTCAGTGAAGGAGGAAAGCGTAATCATAACGACTACTTCAAGCAATTCTATAAATAAGCTGCTACACTCGTCTTTCTGCTTCTGCGAAACAAGGTTGTACAGCAAAGTTACGAACTCTTCAGAAAATTATCGAATAAAGTATTCGACTTGTGCTCTCATGCTTACTTCTGGGTATAAAGCTGGTCAGATGCCATGGCACCTACATCCGGGAAATAAAGCGGGAGATCCTTGAGATTAGGTTCTTCAAGTCCATCACGACGTTCTCAAACTAGAAAACCTACTTTGATTGAGTATTCTTTATAGGTTCAAACTCGAAACATGTTCTCAACATCCTCGATTAGCGAAGCAATCTAACTAGCTCAAAAGTTCCCTCAAACCTTTAGCCGAAAAGCTCTCGTAAACTCTTGAAAAAAAATAATACTAAAAGTGCCTTAATTTTCGTATGGCGCTCACTTGAATATCATAAAAATTTCTTATCACTAGAGTGTGATAATTTTGTACGATGTTCACTTAAGTGTTGTAATTTTTTTAAGACCCTCGCCGTAAGCGCCGAAAATCCGACGAGGCATAACATTAATGGTGAACGTTATTTAAAAGTTATAGTACTCAGGTGATAAATTAAAAGTTATGATATTCAATAAATGATTTGTAGATATCACGGCACTCAAGTGATGGGAAAAAAAGTTATGAATCTTAAGTAAGCGTCATGCACGATCGTTATCAAACTTGTGATATTTTAAACCTAACTCTTGAGCGTGGAGCGATCAAGTTGGGTGGAAGATGTGGTTAAAACAGATAACAGCCGCAGCCAAATTATCCCCACTCTTCTACCACATCCTTACAACACATAACTAGGTCATCGTGCTCCTCCACGCGAAATCCGCAGCATTCTGACTTCCAAACAAATCCCAAATTTCATCACCCCCTATGACGAGAAATCTATCTTCTTCAATCAGATCCATGCTCATGAGCTTCGGCTTGGCACTGAGTTGCCCTCCAGGTACCCATCATAGACATGTCCTCCTGATGCCTCAATTCACTTCCTCTCTTTGCTGTCAATTGGTTTATGATCCCGACACCTCAATCGCTCTCCCACACGACGACACAAGAGAAAAGGAGCAAATTACGTTCATTTACGCTTGAGCATAATTACCACTAAAGCACCAAGAAAATTGCTCTGCTCATGGACAACCCTTTGAAGAAACCTTCAGAGTCTCAGAAAGCTGTATTTAGAGGTTTTGCAGACCACCTGAGAAAGGGCAACGACAGCAATAACTATGCCTTCTCCCAAATGCCAATCTCCAGCTCCCTTGTATTCAGAACCGAGCATCTCTAATCTTGCACTAAGTGGAGTCCATGCAACCGACAAGTCAGTTGCACAAAATTTCCACCTTCATTGATTTAAGTAGACTCTTCTTGGCCGAAAGTGTGTGTACTGCTGCGTGCATGATTAAGAATATATTTTTCTAATGATACCTGTACAATTCGAGCATTTTTTTTTGGCTGAATTATTTTGATAAATGTGAACTAGTCAGTGGTGGAGTGCCGGTGCTCATGATTGGTGTTCGAGAAAACAGATGCGATTCAGACCAAAGAAACGAAAGCTCAATGGGTGGAACTGAGGAGCCTTTAACTTTGGATTCCGTGAACTCGTAATTAAATTTTGCGAAACCTTTTTTACGAGAAAAATCAATGAATAAAACGATAGAGTGCAAGGCATATCAAAACCCCACGTATGATTAGGTCTTTTTTGGCAGTGCATGGATCCCCAGTCACATCGTCTCCTCAAAAGTACAGGCATATTATAATGGGTCGCGCTTTTTTCACTCGTCGTTTAGCTCAAATACCCTCTTTCACAGAATAATGACCATATTATCATTTACTTTTTCCTCTTTAGAATGTTGTATCTCATATAGTCAAATGTGGGGTCGTCTTAATAAAAGGGCCGACCCAGACCCATTAAACCAACCCCACTTGCGCAGCCCAAAAGCTAAGCCCAAGGAGAAGTTAGTTCTCTCTTCTCTTTTAACCTTTCTTGCTTACGGCTGAAAGGGGGAAGCAGAGGAACGCGCGCTTAAGAGAGGGAGAAAACGGAGTCGACCAAAGGGAAACCGTGGGCTAGGGAAAAACCATTTTCTTTTTCCCTTTTCAGGCTAGGGAAACCGTGGGCTAACCATTTCCGCTTCTATACGTTCTTTCTTCTTCTTCTTTCTGGCATTTTCTTCTTTCGAAGAAAATGCAAATAACAATCCGGTACTACCTCGAGTCCACGTATAGAGCAAAAGCGTTTTGAGGCATTTGCCAAATGGGGAGCTGCCAGGAAGAGTGTGCCTCAACCTTGTACGTAAATTAATAAAATCCCCCTTGCAACTTCTCCTGCCCAATTCGCTACCAGTCTACGACAACCAAATGTCCGGCCATATTGATGTCGTCCGTGTGCAATGCACCCGCAACTTGAAGTTGCCTGCCGTTTTTAGATGCAAAGTCAGCTTGCTACTTAACCCGGCTGCTTATTGTTTTCGATGAAATCGACTGCTAACAAGCGGAGGCGACGTTGAGAAATGCCATGCACGCCGGAGACGCCGTCCACGAGGCCGTTGATGCCTGACCGATTGACGATGGGTTTCTTTATATTTTTACGCTAAAAGAAATGAAATCAAATCAAAGTACTTTACTCTACATTTTCTTGACACTCTTTCCTAGTTTGTGGCTAAAATGTAAGATTAAAAGATGGATGTTTTAGGAACTGGATAAGCCGGTCATAAGGTTCCACTAGGCAACAGTCCTTGTGGGATAAATGATGGCCCGTTGCCGATGTAGGCATTTCCCATTTGGTAATGACTTGTTGGTCCTCACCCACCCTCACAAAAAGGCCAAAAGGGAATGAAGCACCCAGCTGCTGTGTCAGTGCTATCTACGTCATAGCCTTGCGCATATTCAGGCTTAGCCCTAGCCCCCATGCAGATTCAGCCTACGCTCCCATCATGCACATGCAGAATTTCATATTTAAAAAAGAGAACAAAAGAGCGATTCATTTTTTGCCAATCGATTACCTCGTTGGGATCGACATTTCTTGCAGGTTTCACCGGGTCTGCTTACCATTTGACATGAGTTTTATAATCAATACATTCACTAATAGTAAACATCTTTTTCGTCCATGAATATCATTTTTGATTTGTTAATATCCACACGATTATCTTTATTATGTTGCCAATATTAAAATTTTCCAAAACTTAGTTTAATTTAAACTTATGGAAAGCGCTTCTCGTCGATCGAGTAGTTTTCCGTCATTCAAATGCCGAGAAAAAATTCCGATAGGTCAAAAATGGTTTTTCATTGAATCGACTAACCTCGTAAGCGTCGTTACATTTCACGAGATGCACTTTCTCATTCATAGCTCTTAACCCCCACGTCCATTTTCTATTTTTAATCCGAAGCAAGTAGTAGAAAAGCGATGCCTCGTATGAGGCGTTCGGTGAAAGATCATTCAGCACTCATTCTGTTCAATTATTGATCGTCGGCTGGTAAGAGGTTCATTGTATTCATAGTTGCATCGATTAGGTTGCATTCTTCTTCTTCTTTAATAAAAATAAAATCACTTAGTCTAAATTAAAAAAAAAATTCGAGATCGAGAAATCTTGCCCGGCAATGCTTCCTTGAACGCCTATCGAATTTTCATGGATTCCAACCTTGTAAATATCCCATATTAGCCGGTGCACATACATAACCAAACGAACATAATATTTTCTTCTTTCTTTGTTTCTTTCTTTTGATAAATTAGCGAGTTGATTTTTTTTTTTACTAACTCGTGAGAATTTCCGTAAGAAGCAACAACGAGTGATGATGTTGTGATGGAAGAACGTAAGACGAAATTCGATTTTTGGTAGGAAAGGACTCATAGTCATTGATGCTGATTGAGAGGGTGAGATTTTATGCCTTTTGGCTTCCACTTTGGGCTGGAGGTGTTCTACTTCTGTCCCTTCTTGGTTTGTCGGGTCAAATTTGACTCATGTTGGTAGACCTCCTAACCAATCTTCGAAAGCTTTAATTCCTCATTTTAATCCACAGCTTAATTTAATGTAATGAAACAAACTTTTCGAATATTGGCAATCGTATTTGCTAAGAAAGCGTGCGAGGCATAATACCAAGTCATCGCAGCAAAACTGCACTTGAAATCTCAGTCATCATACCCCGAGCTGAAGGGTTACTATTAAGAAGCATATAACTTTTGCAAAGCATGGTAGCATGAAGCCGTAAGCAGTGAATATCTGAATGTGCTTATCCGACAACTTTACTTCCCTTCTTTCTCAATACCTCCCTTCATTCGAGTTGATTAACCAGCTGTGTGATATCTTTATCTTTAATTCAACAACAAGTAGTGCTTTCCATTCTGTGATATTTTAAATATTAAATATTATTAATAGCAACATTGCAAATGAATTGAAATTAACCAATTATATTTTGAATAAATAACGAGTGTGGGAAAATAAAAAGAGAGCACCCTTAATTATTAGGGCATCTTTTTGGGGTCTCTCTCTTTCTCATTTCCGTGTATAGGAGGAGCCTATAAAAAGTTGGGGATAAATAGGCCCTTAGTATTCTTCTTCTTCCTCCTCTCTGTCTTACGATCTCCTCTCCTCCTCCGCTCACCTTTCCTCCACCGAAACCATTTCCCTCTCCTCCGCTGAAAGCATGAAGGCTTTTGTGCAACGCTTCCTCTGTGGCGGTGATCCTTCAGAACAACCACCGCCAGCAGCACCACCACTGCCCCCGCTCGAGGACCCACTAGCAGCACCGCAGCAGCATCCACTGCTCTTGTCCGTCCAGGCGGCACCGCAGCCTCAACCACCGCTTGTGCTTGTCCAGGCGGCACTGCAGCCACCGCTTGTGCCTGTCTAGGCGGCACCGCTGCAGCTACCCGTGCCTGTCCAAGCACCGCAGCAGTAACCGCAGCCATTCATGATTCTCCGGGCACTGGCACCAATACCACCCCCACCGCCGCGGGTGGAGCCTCTCGGGGCTTTGTTCCACTACAAGTATATCTCTCTTTTCTTCTTCTTATTTTATATTTCAGTCCAGGATACCTCATCCTTCTTTTTAACTTATCTTTTTTAGAGGGTCTTCTATGAACCTCCTCAACGAGGGTGTCACAGGCTACCTGAAAAATATCGGAGAAGAACCGGCCGAGTTTGCTTGTAGGGCTTCCTAGGAGCCACTAGAAGAGGTGCCCATCAGCAAAAAGTTAGAGGCCGCCATTGCTCAAAGGGCCGTGAAGGGCAACGTGATGGTGAAGGAAGCTGAGGTCAACTGAGCCAACCAAGTAGCGAAAGGTGTTCAGAAAGCAAAGATCGAACGGTACCTCAAACACCTCCGCCTGAAAGTGAAGGATGCCAAGGTCAACAATTTCGAGGCATTGTCAGAGGAGATTGAACTGGTTCGTATTTGGATAGTATCGTTTCGGGAGATATGATTCGGTGCAGAAGCAGAGCGAAACTGGAGTTGCCTCCTCTACAGATGTTTTCTCTGGGTTTTTGGTCTATCCCACAAGGACTGTTGCGTTCATGAATGTCTTCTTTGGGTTGTTCCTGAGTAGGGTTGTTTGTGAGCTCCGCACCTCTGTATAAGGCGTAGGGGTTTTTTTTAAAGATTTCCTTTTGGTTTAATCAATTCTTGGTTGTTTGTTTCCATCTATCTTTCAACACTCTGAAAATCGATCCACGTCCGTAAGATACCCGACCTTTTAGTTTCCTAGGGCTAAGAACTCTATGTCCACGCGGAGGATTCATAACCTGAATTTAGTTTCCCTTTGTTTCGCGGAAAATGAACAATTTGGAAAATGTTCGCCTATATTTCACACAAAAATAAATGAACGAATAATACTTTTATCGTCCACAAAAATATCTTGACATAAATTATTGGCGATAATGAAAAGATTTTCTATTATTTTCTTCATGACAATATCGATGTTCGTAGGTTAGTTTAGCAAGGCAAGATATAAAACAAGAAAAAAAAAATTAAAAGAAAAATTGAATAAAGCCAAACGAAACCCAAACAGAGGACGTGCATGGGGGTCCTCCTTCCTTCACTTATCCGTCTATCTAGATCATCGATTTGGGGATTGTTTTCGCGAAAAGAAAGGGAACCCTAAAAGGTCATTTATCATTGCAAATTAAAATTTCTCGAACTTGAATTTCGAAAGCTTTATTCAAGCGCTTATTTGTTTAGAGAAAAACCTCTCGATAAAAGAGAATACCTCAATTGGAAATCATTTTCTTTTTCCCTTTTCAGGCTAGGGAAACCGTGGACTATCCATTTCTGGCCATATTGATGTCGTCCGTGCGCAATGCACCCGCAGCTTGTAGTTGCATGTCGTTTTTAGATGCAAAATCAGTTCACTACTTAACTTGGCTGCTTACTGTTTTCAATGAAATCGACCACTAATAAGCGGAGGCGACGTCGAGAAATGCCATGCTCACCGGAGACGCCGTCCACGAGGCTGTCGATGCCTGACCGATTGACGATGGGTTTCTTTATATTTTTACGCTAAAAGAAATGAAATGAAATCAAGGTTCTTTATTCTACATTTTCTTAACACTCTTTCCTAGTTTGCGGCTAAAATGTAAGATTAAAAATTAAAAGACCGATGTTTTAGGAACCGGACAAGCTGGTCATAAGGTTCCACAACGCAACAGTCCTTGTGGGATAAATGATGGCCCATTGCCGATGTAGGCATTTCCCATTTGGTAATGACTCGTTGGTCCCCACCCACCCTCACAAAAGGCCAAAAGGGAAGGAAGCACCCAGTTGTGTCGGTGCTATCTACGTTGTAGCCTTGCGCATATTCAGCCCCAGCCCCAGCCTTAGCCCCCATGCAAATTCAGCCTACGCTCCCATCATGCACATGCAGAATTTCATATTTAAGAAAGGGAACAAAAGAGCGATTCATTTTTCGCCAATTGATTACCTCGTTGGGATCGACATTTCTTGCAGGTTTCACCGAGTCTGCTTACTGTTTGACACGAGTCTTATAAACAATACATTCACTAATAGTAAACATCTTTTTCGTCCATGAATATCATTTCTGATTTGTTAATATCCACACGATTATCTTTATTATGTCGCAAATATTAAACTTTTCCAAAACTTAGTTTAATTTAAACTTATGGAAAGCGCTTCTCGTCGATCGAGTAGTTTTCCGTCATTCAAATGCCGAGAAAAAATTCCGATGGGTCAGAAATGGTTTTTCATTGAATCGACTAACCCTATATCTCATAAGCGTTGTTACATTTCACGAGATGCACCTTCTCATTCATAGCTCTTAACCCCCACGTCCATTTTCTATTTTTAATCCGAAGCAAGTAGTAGAAAAGCGATGCCTCGTATGAGGTGTTCGGTGAAAGATCATTCAGCACTCATTCTGTTCAATTATTGATCGTCGGCCGGTAAGAGGTTGACCGTATTCATAGTTGCATCGACTAGGTTGCATTCTTCTTCTTCTTCTTCTTCTTCTTTAATAAAAATAAATTCACTTAGTCTAAATTAAAAAAAAAAAATTCGAGATCGAGAAATCTTGCCCGGCAATGCTTCCTTGAATGCCTATCGAATGTTCATGGATTCCAACCTTGTAAATATCCCATATTAGTCGGTGCACATACATAACCAAACGAACATAATATTTTCTTCTTTCTTTGTTTCTTTCTTTTGATAAATTAGTGAGTTGATCTTTTTTTTTACTAACTTGTGAGAATTTCCGTAAGAAGCAGCGATGAGCGATGATGTTGTGATGGAAGAACGTAAGACGAAATTCGATTTCTGGTAGGAAAGGACTCATAGTCATCGATGATGATTTAGAGGGTGAGATTTCGTGCCTTTTGGCTTTCACTTTGGGCTGGAGGTGTTCTACTTCTGTCCCTTCTTGCTCTGTCGGGTCAAATTTGACTCGTGCTGGTAGACCTCCTAACCAATCTTGGAAAGCTTTAATTCCTCAGTTTAATCCACAGCTTAATTTAATGTAATGAAACAAAATTTTCGAATATTGGCAATCGTATTTGCTAAGAAAGCGTGCGAGGCATAATACTAAGTCATCGCGGCAAAGTTGCACTTGAAATCTCAGTCATCACACCCCGAGCTGAAAGGTTACTACTAAGAAGCATATAACTTTTGCAAAGCATGGCAGCATGAAGCCATAAGCAGTAAATATCTGAATGTCCTTACTGGACAACTTTACTTCCCTTCTTTCTCAATACCTCCCTTCATTTAAGTTGATTAACCAGCTGTGTGATATCTTTATCTTTAATTCAACAACAAGCAGTGCTTTCCATTCTGTGATATTTTAAATATCATTAACAGTGACATTGCAAATGAACTGAAATTAACCAATTATATCTTGAATAAATAATGAGTGTGGAAAAATAAAAAAGAGCACCCCTAATTATTAGAGCAACTTTTTGGGGTCTCTCTCTTTCTCATTTCCGTGTGTAGGAGGAGCTTACAAAAAGTCGGGGATAAATAGGCCCCTTCCGTATTCTTCTTCTTCATCCTCTCTCTCTTCCGATCTCCTCTCCTCCTCCGCTCACCTCTCCTCCACCGAAACCATCTCCCTCTCCTTCACTGAAAGCATGAAGGCTTAATGCAATGCTTCATTTGTGGCGGTGGTCCTCCAGAATAACCACCGCCAGCAGCAGCACCGCTGCCCCCGCTCGAGGACCCACCAGCAGCATCTGCCGCTCTTGCCCATCTAGGCAGCACCGCAGCTGCAGCCACCGCTCGTGCTCGTCTAGGTAGCACCACAACCGCCGCTCGTGCCTGTCTAGGCGGCACCGCCGCAGCCACTCGTTCCTGTCCGGGCACCGCAGCAGCAGCCGCAGCCGTTCGTGATTCTCTAATCACCGGCACCAATACTACCCCCACCGCCACGGGTGGAGCCTCTCGGGGCTTTGCTCCACCACGAGTATATCTCTCTTTTCTTCTTCTTATTTTATATTTCAGTCCAGGATACCTCATCCTTCTTTCTAACTTATCTTTTTCAAAGGGTCTTCTATGAACCTCCTCAACAAGGGTGTCATAGGCTACTTGAAAAATATCGAAGAAGAACCGGCCGAGTTTGCTCGTAGGGCTTCCCAGGAGCCACTGGAAAAAGTGCCATCAGCAAAAAGTTGGAGGCCGCCATTGCTCGAAGGGCCATGAAAGGCAACGTGATAGTGAAGGAAGCTGAGGACAACCGAGCCAACCAAGTAGCGAAAGGTGTTCAGAAAGCAAAGATCGAACGGTATCTCAAACACCTCCGCATGGATGTGAAAGATGCCAAGGTCAACAATTTCGAGGCATTGTTGGAGGAGATTGAATTGGTTCGTATTTGGATAGTATCATTTCGGCAGATATGGTTCAATGCAGAAGTAGAGTGAAACTGGAGTTGCTTCCTCTATAGATGTTTTCTCTGGGTTTTTGGTGGTATCCCGCAACGACTGTTGCGTTCATGAATGTCTTCTCTGGCTTGTTTGTGAGTAGGGCTGCTTGTGAGCTTCGCTCCTCTGTTTAGGACGTAGGGTTTTTTTTTAAAGATTTCCTTTTGGTTTAGTTTTGAGAGGTTTATGGAAGCAAATATTAGACCTCGATGATTTTCTTTTCTTTTTTTTCTTTTTATAATGTGGATATCCCTACGAATTTCTACTTCTATCAATTCTTGGTTGCTTGTTTTTTTTTTTTTTTCTGAAATGGTTTTCGATGTTATGATACGTAGAAAAAAAAAAGAAATACGTTTGTTTAAAGAATTATACTAGGTAGTAAGGTAGAAGTGAAGATTTAGGGATTCATGATGTACACAAGTTTTATTTCTTAAGATTTTTCTGGGGAATAGATCTTGCCTCTAAATATTATGGGCACTGCCTTATATAAGCACACATGACTACACAAACGATCAATTATTGGTGAAGTTCTAAAAATCATCAATAATTATCAACGGACTCATTATACATTCAAATGATTGCTAACTTAGATGACTGGTAGACTTATTATAAACGGATAGGATTTTGATAGATTACTGATAGGCTCATTAAGACACTTACCGATAGTTTTTCAACTTGCTACAGCACTGCTACATTAATGAACAGTAACTTCTATAGTAATAAACAATGTTTGTTACTGTCTCCTACTACTGTATATTGCTACAGTACTCTTTGACAACAAACTATTTTTTCCAACATGCTTTCCTACACCTTCAGAGATTGTACTCGTGGATAGGCTCTTCACTATTATCATCTAGGGATTGTCGAGCTGCATATGTCACGCTCCGAACCCCATCGAGCGCGCCCCATCCCGAACCTTGGTCGAATATGCGCAATGTCCCAAGAATACATTGCTGACCCAACGTTCCCATCAAAGTAATTTTTGCGGCGGAAACCATTAATAAAAACCCGGACAATAAAATTGGAGAATACAAAGAAGAATTAACTTACCAACTCCACTAACACTTTACTATGCCTTGATATAAATATATATAATATCCATTTACATATCCAACTATGCTACACCATTATTTACTTATCAAAAAGCAAATGTATGCACACTGAACTATCAACTATCAACCATCGATATACAAAAAGGATCAACAGCCTGGAAAGCTTATGTCAAAAATGGGACTCTCCAAAAATCCTACCCTAACCTCGAAACTAACCTTTACGCCCTTTGGAGAGTGTCCATTCGGACTCATTGTCACCCCCATCCTCATCTGCATCCTCTTTGTCCTCCTATTCATTTGACGACTCTGAATTAGGCTCAATCTCGATCGGATTGTCCTCGTCACCTGACTCTAGTTGATCCGCAGCCTGTTCATCCTCTTCTGAATCCTCTCTGTCCTCCTCTGGCTCTTCTGCAGGCTCATCCTCCGGCTCGTCCACTGGCTCGTTCTTCGCTGGCTGCTCACCGGGATTCTCATTGTACTCCTCCTCTGGTCCTATCTCAGGTATTCCTGCTAGGTCTATATCCATCGGATCAAATCCAGCTTGGAACTCTTCCGGTGCTGGGTCTGGTTCAGCCACTGAAGAACCAGGTGCCGCTAATGCAGGATGATGTTAGGACTGGGCTATACTAACTTCCGCACTAGTCAATTCCTCATCAGAAGGGGGTATAGCTGCCGGATCCCAATCATCCACGTCATCAAACGGAACGTCAAAATAGTGGACAAGACCAAACTCGTCCATCCCATCTCTGAATATCCATGCGGTATAAGTGTGAGCCTGCTAGAGGGGTAGCCTTATGTCTACCAAAACTACAGAGGTGTACTTAACCCAGGTGTGATTCTCGTCTACAGGATATTCTACCACTTCATGATCGGTGTGCATGGGGATTCCAAAACACTGCCGCGGTAACGACGAGAGATTTATGGCTTGGGCGGTGGCTCTAAAATATTTTGGTTGAAACAACCATGAGACACTTCTCAATAAGTTGCAACCTAAACTCTACCTAGGCTATCATGTATTTCCTGACACATCCAGACACGAAATCAAGCAATTCACACAAACACTAACCAAACAATCACACTAACTTGGATTCTTGGGCACAAGCATCCTACACATTAGTCCACAATCATAACGTTCAATTCTCACACACATTTCAAATAGCGCGTACTTTTTACACCCATTCACATGCCAATACACATCAATCACACCACAATTCCGACCCACATTTCACGCTCGATCAGACCCCATCACAACATTTACACCACATTTCGTCGTACCAACACTTACTCAATCACTTTTTCAACCCACGTAAACACACCTCACGCTTTCACTTTCCCATCATGACTTGCGTAAATCGCCTCAGGCCCGATCTCACTTCCACTTTCTTTCCTCAGCCCGCGCCAAATGTGACAGGCTTACGTGATTGTGACCCGAGTTTGAAATGCTTTGGTCCGATCCCATTCTCACACTTTTCTCAGCCTTCGCCAAATGCGAAAAGCCTACATGATCAAGACCTGAGCTTAACATGCCTCGGTCTGATCCCGGTTTCACCTGAGCTAATCGTGTCTCGGACCGATCTCATTTCCTACTTTCTCATTCCTCAGCCAGCGCCAAATGCGACAGGCTTACGTAATCGCAACCCAAGCTTATAATGCCTCGACCCGATCCCATTCTCACGCTTGCACATTCCATTCTCACACTTGCACATACACTCGGGCATTAAATCCATGCACCCAATTACACCCAATTTCCTCATCACAACTCAATCAAATCACGAACACATGACTAACACACAATTTGACATTTTTCGTACTCAAAACTGCAATATCTCACTCTCGACCCTTCACGAAAATTTCATGAAATTCCGAGCTGGGCCTAACGGCCCATACCACACACCAAATAGCACATCACAACATACAGAACAGTACATCATAGTCATCGATCGGCCTTTAAAATTTCGCCAAAATTTCCCAAATTCAATCCTAAGGCCCGATAATCAATTCCACCCCTAAAATCGTACTGATCCATGTCTAATTAGGTTCGAAATTACCCGATATACTAAATAAAGTTCAGATCGTGACTTACTAAGCTCTAGACTAAAGCGGCTAGAGCGGAAAGTGGCGGTAAGTCGGAGATCTAACGGCAGCTCGCGGTGGCGGTGACGATCGGGAGGAACGGCGAGCAGCGGCGGCTTGGGCATGGCCGGTTTGGCTCACGGCCGAGAGGGAGAGGGAGAGAACGGCGGCGATGGCATGGCGTGAGGGTGGCAAGGCGGTGCAATGGCGACAGGCGGTGCAGCACGGCGGCGATCGGCGGGGGAGAGGGCGATCAGGAGGGAAAGAGAGAGAGAGCCGAATGGGGGAGAGAGAGAAGAGAGAGAATGAAGAGAGGGAGAGAAAGTTTTGGCCTCAATGCCCAAGTTTTGACCAAAATGGGCAAATTACCATCTTGCTCCTCTCTAATCTTTATAATCGACGGCCCAGATTCGATCTTATCTTGAAATCGACAGTCCAGATCGAATCTTTTCCAAAATATCCAAGGGCAATTTGGGAAATTCTCAAAATGTCCAAGGGCAAAATTGTCCTTTCCAAATACTAGGGTAAAATGACCAAAATGCTCTTGTCCCTTAACACTTGGCCTTTATAAATTCTCAAGGGTAAAATGGTCACTTTTTCATTTTCTTGTCGAAATTGAATTTTTCTGAAGGATTCGGGAAAGTCCAAAGCTGCACGTTTCAACCGCAACGTTGTCCTAATGTTCTGTCGTAACTTACTAATTTTTCGATGCCCAATTCGGTCTCTAATTAATAATTGAATTCTGTATAATATAATTTACACGTATCTCAGACTAATGGGTGGCTTTTGGGGAAATTCGCAGAATCGACTCATGATCGATACTAAATTAAATCACGTGCAAGTTCATTTAGGTCGTGACGACCTCAGTTGTCAACGGAATTGTGAGGATTAATCGCTAGTTTCGATGGGCGTGATCGTTCGATATAGGTTCTGAATCGTTTGTCAATTCATTTCGTGGTCAAACGGATTCACCCGTAATCCACTAGTATGATAGTGACAAATCAGTCCATCACTATCCCAAGATCGACATTCATTGGCTCAAAATATCATATCGACGATTCTATGGTCGAAAGTCGGTTCATGATCGAATTTTTCTAGTCGTATGAATTTAAATCCCCAATTAGCCTTTCCTTAATGGTTAGTATCCTGGGAATGATCAATTCCGGACGAGAATCAACTACAAGTATATTAATAAAATCATTTATTTCATAAATCTTAAATGGGCAAATTTCGGAATGTCACAGCATATATCTATAAAAATGAAAGTTTAGAGTGTTATGGAACTGTGACGTTTGACAGAAATCGATTTGAGTTATGGTTTGATTGAAATGAATTTTCAAAATTTTGTGTGGGGTTGCTGGATAGTTATAAATTTCTAATTTCGGCATTGACTTATGCCTATCTTCGAACATTTTTTGAGTCACTAAAAATAGGGGTTTTGTAGTACGTTGAAAGAGCTTTCTATTGATTATAAGTTCACTTGAAACATAGTTTAATGGAGGAAGTTATAGTACGAATGATTTAAGCACGCAAGCTATGCATAGCTAACAACAATGGTGTCCATATGATACTGATGCCATATGGACACCATTGATTAAACCAAAAGGAAATCTTTAAAAAAAATCAAGATTTCCTTTTGATTTAATCAATTGTTGGTTGTTTGTTTCCATAAACCTCTTAAGACTAAACCAAAAGGAAATCTTTAAAAAAATCCTACACCCTAGACAGAGGAGCGGAGCTCACAAACAACCCTACTCATGAACAACCCAGAGAAGACAAGAGAAATATACTCATGGTGGAGTAAGGCCCCGAGAGGCTTCACCCGCAGCGGTGGGGGTGGTACTGGTGCCGGTGCCCGGAGAATCACGAACGGTTGCGGCTACTGCTGCGGTGCTTGGATAGGCACGAGCGGCTGCAGCAGTGCCGCCTAGACAGGCACAAGCGGTAGCTGCGATTGCGGCTACGGCTGCGGTGCTGCCTGGATGGGCACGAGTGGCGGCTACAACTGCGGTGCCGCCTGGACAAGCAAGAGCGGCGGATGTTGCTGTGGTGCTGCTAGTGGGTCCTCGAGCAGGGACAGTAGTGGTGCTGCTGGTAGTGGTTGTTCTGGAGGACCACCGCCACAAAGGAAGCGTTGCACAAAAACCTTCATGCTTTTAGCGGAGGAGAGGGAGATGGTTTCGGTGGAGGAGAGATGAGTGGAGGAGAAGAGCAGATCGAAAGAGAGAGAGGAGGATGAAGAAGAATACGGAGGGGCCTATTTATCCTCGACTTATTGTAGGCTCCTCTTATACACAGAAATGAGAAAGAGAGAGACCCCAAAAAAATGCCATAATAATTAGGAGTGCTATCTTTTTATTTTCCCACACTCGTTATTTATTCAAAATATAATTGGTTAATTTCAGTCCATTTGCAATGTTGCTGTTAATAATATTTAATATTTAAAATATCACAGAATGGAAAGCACTGCTTGTAATTTGTGAGCTCATTTGCAATGTCGTGACTTACTAATTTTTTTATGCCTAATTCGGTCTCTAATTAATAATTAAATTTTATATAATGTAATTTGCGCGTATCTTAGACTAACGGGCGACTTTTGGGGAAATTCGCAGAATCGACCCGTGACTGATACTAAATTAAGTCATATGCAAGTTCATTCAGGTCGTGATAACCTCAGTTGTCAACGGAATCGCGAGGATCAATCGCTAGTTCTGATGGGCGTGATCGTTCGGTATAGGTTCTAAATCGTTCGTCAATTCATTTTGTGGTCAAACAGATTCACTCATGATCCATTAGTATGATAGTGATGAATTGGCCCATCACTATCCTAAGATCGGCCTTTATTGGCTCAAAATATCACATCGACGATTCTATGGTTGAAAGTCGGTTCATGATCGAATTTCTCTAGTCGTATAAATTTAAATTCCTAATTAGCCTTTCCCTAATGGTTAGTATCCTGTGAATGATCAATTCCGGGCGAGAATCAACTACAAGTATATTAATAAAATCATTTATTTCATAAATCTTAAATGGGCAAATTTCGGAATGTCACAGCATATATCTATAAAAATGAAAGTTTATGGTGTTATGGAGCCATGACGTTTGGCAGAAATCGATTTGAGTTATGGTTTGATCGAAATGAATTTTCAAAATTCTGTGTGGGTTGTTGGATAGTTATAAATTTCTAATTTCGGCATTGACTTACGCCTATCTTCGAACATTTTTTGAGTCACTAAAAATAGGGGTTTTGTAGTACGTTGAAAGAACTTTCTATTGATTATAAGTTCACTTGAAACGTAGTTCAGCGAAGGAAGTTATAGTACGAATGATTTAAGCACGCAAGCTATGCATAGCTAACAACAATGGTGTCCATATGATACTGGTGCCATATGGATACCATTGATTAAACCAAGAATTGATTAAACCAAAAGGAAATCTTTAAAAAAAATCAAGATTTCCTTTTGATTTAATCAATTCTTGATTGTTTGTTTCCATAAACCTCTCAAGACTGAACCAAAAGGAAATCTTTAAAAAAATCATACGCCTTAGACAGAGGAACGGAGCTCACAAACAACCCTACTCATGAACAACCCAGAGAAGACAAGAGAAATATACTTGTGGTGGAGCAAAGCCCCGAGAGGCTCCACTCGCGGCAGTGGGGGTAGTACTAGTGCCGGTGCCCGAAGAATCACGAACGACTGCGGCTACTGCTGCGGTGCCTGGACAGGCATGAGCGGCTGCGACGGTGTCTCCTGGACAGGCACAAGTGGCAGCTGCGATCGCGGCTGTAGCTGCGGTGTCGCCTGGATGGGCACGAGTGGCGGCTACAGCTGCGGTGCCGCCTGGACGAGCAAGAGTGGCGGATGTTGCTGTGGTGCTGCTAGTGGGTACTCGAGTGGGGACAGTGGTGGTGCTGCTGGCAATGGTTGTTCTGGAGGACCACCGCCACAAAGGAAGCGTTGCACAAAAGCCTTCATGCTTTCAGCGAAGGAGAGGGAGATGGTTTCGGTGGAGGAGAGGTGAGTGGAGGAGGAGAGGAGATCGGAAGAGAGAGAGGAGGAAGAAGAAGAATACGGAATGGCTTATTTAACCTCAACTTTTTGTAGGCTCCTCCTATACACAGAAATGAGAAAGAGAGAGACCCCAAAAAGATGCCCTAATAATTAGGGGTGCTCTCTTTTTATTTTCCCACACTCGTTATTTATTCAAAATATAATTGGTTAATTTCAATCCATTTGCAATGTTGCTGTTAATAATATTTAATATTTAAAATATCACAGAATGGAAAGCACTGCTTGTTGTTGAATTAAAAATAAAGATATCACACAGCTGGTTAATCAACTTGAATGAAGGGAGGTATTGAGAAAGAATGAAAGTAAAGTCGTCGAATAAGGACATTTAGAAATTCACTGCTTATGGCTTCATGCCGCCATGCTTTGCAAAAGTTATATGCTTCTTAGTAGTAACCCTTCAGCTCGGGGTATGATGACTGAGATTTCAAGTGCAGCTTTGCCACAATGACTTGGTATTATGCCTCGCACGCTTTCTTAGCAAATACGATTGCCAATATTCAAAAATTTTGTTTCATTACATTAAATTAAGCTGTGGATTAAACTGAGGAATTGAAGTTTTCTAGGATTGGTTAGGAGGTCTACCAGCAGGAGTCAAATTTGACTTGACAGACCAAGAAGGGATAGAAGTAGAACACCTCTAGCCCAAAGTGGAAGTCAAAATGCATGAAATCTCACCCTCTCAATCATCATCGATGACTATAAGTCATTTCCTACCAGAAATCGAATTTTGTCTTATGTTCTTCTGTCACAACATCATCGCTCGTCGCTGCTTCTTTTGGAAATTCTCACGACTTAGTAAAAAAAAAATCAACTCACTAATTTATCAAAAGGAAGAAAGAAAAAAAGAAGAAGATATTATGTTCGTTTGGTTATGTATGTGCACCGACTAATATGGGATATTTACAAGGTTGGAATCCATGAACATTCGATAGGCGCTCAAGGAAGCATTGCTGGGCAAGAGTTCTCGATCTCGAATTGTTTTTTTAAAAAAAATTTAGACTAGGTGAATTTATTTTTATTGAAGAAGAAGAATGCAACCTAGTCGATGCAACTATGAATACGATGAACCTCTTACCGGCCGACGATCAATAATTGAGTAGAATGAGTGCTAAATGATCTTTCACTGAACGCCTCATACGGGGCATCGATTTTCTACTGATTGCTTCGGATTAAAAATAGAAAATGGATGTGGCTGTTAAGAGCTATGAATGAGAAGGTGCATCTCGTGAAATGTAATGACGCTTGTGAGATATAGGGTTAGTCGGTTCAATGAAAAACCATTTCTGACCCATCGGAATTTTTTCTCGGCATTTAAATGACGGAAAACTACTCAATCGACGAAAAGTGCTTTCCATGAGTTTAAATTAAACTAAGCTTTGGAAAAGTTTAATATTGGCGACATAATAAAGATAATCATGTGGAAATTAACAAATCAGAAATGATATTCCTGGACGAAAAAGATGTTTACTATTAGTGAATGTATTGATTATAAGACTCATGTCAAACGGTAAGCAGACCCGGTGAAACTTGCATGAAATGTCAATCCCAACGAGGTAATCGATTGGTGAAAAATGAATCGCTCTTTTGTTCTCTTTTTTTAAATATGAAATTCTGCATGTGCATAATGGGAGCGTAGGCTGAATCTGCATGGGGGCTAGGGCTGCGGCTGCGGCTGAATATGCGCAAGGCTATGATGTAGATAGCACCGACACAGCAGCTGGGTGCTTCCTTCCCTTTTGGCCTTTTGTGAGGGTGGGTGGGGACCAACGAGTCATTACCAAATGGAAATGCCTACATCGGCAACGGGCTATCGTTTACCCCACAAGGACTGTTGCCTGGTGGAACCTTATGACCGGCTTGTCCGGTTCCTAAAACAACCGTCTTTTAATTTTTAATCTTACATTTTAGCAGCAAACTAGGAAAGAGTGTCAAGAAAATGTAGAGTAAAGTACCTTGATTTCATTTCATTTCTTTTGGCGTAAAAATATAAAGAAACCGATCATCAATCGGTCGGGCATTGACGGCCTCGTGGACGGCCTCTCTGGCGAGCATGGCATTTCTTGACATTGCCTCTGCTTATTAACGGTCAATTTCATCGAAAACAGCAAGCAGCCGGGTTAAGTAGGGAACTGATTTTGCATCTAAAAACGACGTGCAACTACAAGTTGCGGGTGCATTGCGCACGGACGACATCAATATGGCCGGAAATGGTAAGTCCACAGTTTCCCTAGCCTAAAAAGGGAAAAAGAAAATGATTTCCAATTGAGGTATTCTCTTTTATCGAGAGGTTTTTTTTCTAAACAAATACGCGCTCAAATAAAGCTTTCGAAATTCAAGTTCGAGAAATTTTAATTTGCAATGATAAATGACCTTTTAGGGTTCCCTTTCTTTTCGCGAAAACAACCCCTGAATCGATGATCTAGACAGACGGGTTAGTGAAGGAAGGAGGACCCCCATGCACATCCTCTGTTTGGGTTTCGTTTGGCTTTATTCAAATTTTCTTTTAATTTTTTTCTTTTTCTTGTTTTATGTCTTGCCTTGCTAAACTAACCTACGAACATCGATATTGTCTTGAAAAAAATAATAGAAAATCTTTTCATTATCGCCAATAATTTATGTCAAGATATTTTCACAGACGATGAAAGTATTATTCGTTCATTTGTTTTTGTATGAAATATAGGCGATCATTTTCCAAATCGTTCATTTTCCGCGAAACAAAGAGAGACTAAATTCAGGTTATGAATTCTCTGCGTGGACATAGAGTTCTTAGCCCAAGGAAACAAAAAGGTCGGGTATCTTACGGACGTGGATCGATTTTCAGAATGTTGAAAGATAGATGGATTTTTTTTTTCAATGCTCCCTAATTTTGATTATGAATTTATGACCTTATTGTATGTCTCAATAAAAAATAATAATAGTGATAAAGATATGAAATGGATGAATTGGCCGCCGAATTGTGCCCCCGTGGCCTCACGAAAAGACTAGATCGTATTTTCAGAGTTAGGTGGTCCGGTTTTGGCAAAATCACGTGAAATTTCGACTTTCTATTATTTTACTCCGCCTCTTCATTTTTTATTTTATTACCGTCATCGACTCGCGTTCACGTTTTTAATAATAAATTCTTCACACACTAGAAAAAATGAAAAAAAAAAAAAGGGCCACAAAACCCTCATTATCTTTTAGAATAGCGTTCACGTCCTCTCAAAACTTCAGTCATTCCATAACTCTTAAGTAACTACAAAGAAAAACCCAATTTTCAATGTTTCTATAAAAAGTAAAACACGAGAAGTCATCTTCTGAATTTTCGTCGTCGTCGTTGCTGTCATTTCGATTAAGTAAGCTACTTCATCTATAAACCGATAATCTTGTGCACGCAGAAAAAACTCCGGATCTTTTGAAGAAGAATATCGAGTAATTCAATAATTCTTAGATACTCACACATACGAAATGCGGTATCATATTTTAGATGTTTGTGAATATAATTAATGTCCGGAGGTGATATTTCATTTCTCGATTGCATATGCCATACTGCATATGCGTTTTACTTTAAGAAGTAAATAAGTTAAAGAAGAACAAAAAAGGAAGAAGAAAGAATAGGAGAGGGGCTCAAATCAATTATTAGCAACTGTCACTGAATATTGGAGTATCTTTGTCACAAACTTTGCTTCTGATTCCGCCATCTTCCCTATGATGCGGCCACCATTTTTGGTGATGGAAAGCTTTGACAAATCATCCAGTAATTATAGAGAGTTCCATATAAAATATAAAAATAAGTCGGTCGCAACATATTCCTAAAATAGTAAAACTACACGTTTGCTAAGCCACACCAGCAAACAGAAAAAATTATCTTAAAAGTCTTGAATCTATTGTATAGCGGCTAATTCGGTCCTAAAGCTTTTAATCATGCCAATTTAGTCTTAAATCTTTTGATAAACTACTAATTTAGTTATAAACCTCTCAATTGTGCCAATTTAGTTATAAAATTTTTTATAATTTGCCAATTTAGTCTTTCTAGCTATTTTTTACTGGAAATCGCTGACATTGACTATTTTATGAAAAAAAATTCTTTTTTTTTCTTTATTCCCCTTTTCACTTTATCACTCTGCCTGCCTCGGGCGAGGGTTGCCCTTGCCTGGGCTAGCCTGGGCAACCCTCGCTTGAGGCTAGCAATGGGAAAAAGGGAAAAAAGAAAAAGAAAAAGAAAAAGGAAAGAGAAAAAGAAACAAATTTAGAAAATTTAAAAAAGAAATTACAAAAATTATCCACATCAGTGTCGGTCATGCCACGTAGGATGGCAAGAGCTGATTAGACTGCAACGTTAGCGATTTCTAGTCAAAATTTGGCTAGAATGACTACATTGATAATTTGTTAAAAAGAGTAGAATTCAGTTGGCACAATTGAAAGATTTAGGATTAGATTGGTAAGCTATCAAAAGGTTTAGGACTAATTTGTCACAATTTAAATATTCAAGATTGAATTGGCCCCGGTATACAATAAGTTTAGGACTTTTTGGAAAATTTTCCCCCGGCCAGTGTGTTTTTCAATGAAACTAGAGTTTTGGGTGCCCTAGCATAAAGCCTAGTGTCGACATACATCCGTTCTAATTTCTAAAGCTAGCTTTTAGCATGGAGCAAGGGACGCACGACACAGTTTTTGAATGTTGTTTTGTACCCTTTTAATATAATGACCAAAAGAGAGAGCAAAAGAGACCATGGGGTCATCTCCTTAGGCCTTTTGGGTACACCAAACTAGGAGTGTCAAAAAAGCCCGCACTGACCTAGTCCGGCCCTAAAATTTGAGGTATTTTGGGGTTAGGCCTTATTCTTCTTCGGATAGAGCTTTTAGATGTGAGTTTTATTAGCAATGGGGTTGGGTCAGGCTTGACCCACCCATTGACACTTTGGGACCAACCACAAATCTCGCCCTCTCTCTCTTCCCTTCTCTCTCCTCTCTCTGTGCGTGACCGAACCCTAGATCTAAGGTAACATGCTAACAACAAAGGTGCCCCTTTTCTGGCAATGCCCATCTTGTCCTCACATTGCTTGCCCTGTTCCTATTCCCTCCTCTGTCATTGCCGCCATCTTCAACCTTTCCATTCACCAATCTTCTTTTCCTCTCTCTCTCTCACACCTCCTGACCTTCTCCTTACAACTAGAAGGGCAAATCCGTTAGAAAGTTCCAGTCTCGCCTCCTCCACCGGCTCGACGGCAGTGACGGTGGCCCAACTGTATGAGGCAAGTGGTGTTTAGTGGATTCGACGATGATTACTATGCTGGCTTTTTTTTGCTAACTATCTTTAAATGCCCGAAATGCCCTCAAGAACCTCTTCCTCCTCTTCTTTTTCGGTTTCCTTGTTGGATATGTTGTGGTGCGGTCATCGTGGCCGGTTACGATGTACTTACTCTCTCCCTCTCTCTCTCCTTCTTCTTTCACCCCCCATCACCATCGCCAAAACTGTAGCCTCCAATCCCAAGAGCCCGCAACTGCCTCCACGCTTCCAAGGTGGTTTCGGTCCCCAGAGCTTTTGGGCCTGAGAGCCTCGCCTTCAACCGGAGCGGCGGGGGCCCATACACCAGCATTGTTGACAGCCGGGTCCTGAAGTCGTGGGTGGGTCGACTTTGTTGATCAATTGAACTCAACGAGAGAGATATCCATCGGTTGAAAATGAAGAAGCAAGTGATGAAGCCGAGAGACACGAAGACAGCTCTCTCTCTCTCTCTCTCTCTCTCTCTCTCTCGTGCGCTGAAAAGTAAATAAAACCCTAGCTTGGCCCGACCTGACTCGACCCAACCCTCTCTTGGGAATATGCTGAACAAGGTCTCAGGGCAGGTCGAGACCGGTCAAGCACGACCTTGTAAATTTAGGGTCGAGTAGGGTATCATGAAAGCCCGACCTTACTTGACCCATTGACACCTCTACACCAAACTAAAATATCCAAAGAGAAGCCATTTTAAATGTGGTAAAGTCTCCTTTTCAAGATCAAAGCAACCACAAGAGAAAACCTCTATAGGGGGAAGATCTTACCAAACCTCTTATGCCCTCTATGCCACCAAGTACCGGAGATGATTGAGCACACCCTCTTGCTTTGCCCTTGGATAGTTTTGATATGGGCAGATGAAAAAATCAAGTTGCAATCTTTAGACATACCCATCACTCGGCCGGACAAATAGTTATTGAAATGCTTTGAAGCTAATACATACCAGGTCTCGCATGAGGAAATCGCCGGCATCTTGTGGTCAATTTGGAGGGCACGAAATGGGTTTATTTTTAGCTCCTGCTGGCCAAACCTGAGCAAAAAGTTGGACCTTGCAATTACAGAGCAAGCCAGTTTTTTGAGATAGAATCCAAGGCCGAAAAGTGCAATTAAGAAAGGGAAAAGCTTACCTTCTTCATGGCAGCCGCCGGGGAGAGGATCTCTAGTACTTAACTTTGATTGCTCCAAATCGGAGAACTCGCTGGAAGCAGCCATAGCAGGGGTGATTCGAGATTACAGAGGAGTGTTGGTGGATGGCTTGGTGAGCTCCATTTTGGCTGAATCGGCTGAAGCGGCCGAAACCCTAGCTTTGCTGACCGATCTACGCTTTGTCAAAGAAAGAAGCAAACGTGAGGAGTTCTGTGGAGTTCAGCTTCAAGTACAATCAGATTGTACTTTGCTGGTCGACTGCATTATGAAAGAAGAGACGAGCCCATGGGCACTACGGGCTTGGATTGACGAGTGCAAAGCAAAACTGGCCCAACTGAAATTTGTGAACTTAGCCTGATGTCCAAGAGACGCAAATAAGCTTGCGGATTGGATGGCTAAAGCCCAGCAAAAGAAGGAACTTTCCTCAAACTGGCTATTTTGTCCCCAAAACATTTGTTGGATATCTTAATTATCTTGTGATGTGAACGTACTTTCTTTGAGTTAATGAAATTTCTGTTTTATTGACCAAAACAAAAAGATCAAAGCAACCGTCTCTCTCATCGCTATCGTATATCTTTTTAGTTATTTTATTATCGCTGGTATCCACGTTACAAGTTAACTCCTCAAGACTCATGTACATTTTACGTGTAAAATTTTGTAAGACCACCGATGGGTTGTTATAACACTTGAACTGTTGATTAAATGCGAGGATTCAATATTTGGACATTTTGGAAGCTGGACTTCGATCTAAGACGAAGACGTGAGAATATAAATGGGAGATTGTTCAATTAACAATTGCTTTGCCGCGGGGAGGTAACGCATAGCTAAACACATTAATACTTCAGGCACTGTGTCAAGTGCGAGTACAACACGAACAATTTTTCTATGAAAGCACTGTCAAGTTCTTGCTCGGGTACACATCTCGGCCTCGCATTGTCACCAAATCCAGAAAAATAGCTTTGTGTTCACAACAAACGACAAGAAAACGACGCCCTTCCATTGACGGCGCTGGAGAAGTAAATGCCGAAGCGACATTCCTAACAGCCGATGGAGCTTCTGCAGCTGCAGGTTGGTTACCCCACAGCTGCCAATAGAGCACATCATCATCATAAAAGTTCACCTGCTTAACACTTGAGTATCGATGTGCAAAATAGTTCGGTTCCCGAACTTTATGGATCAGAAATCAGTAAACAAAGGAAACGAAAATTCGCTATTAAGGTTATAGGATTTCGAAGGATTTGAGTAAAAGAGAAATAAAAATAAATGCACCCATGGAGAATTGAACCATGATCTTCATTGATGAAGAAACAACAACATAACAACGACTCTGATCAAACTATGAAATTGTCTTAAGTGTGGTACTTATGCAATTTATTGGCCCAAACTCTAAAATATGGACCTTTTGGCCCACCAAGTTCATTTTTTTTTTATCTCAGACAAGTTGAGTTACCACTTGTGCAGCTAATCAGTAATTTGTTGTTCAATCAAATCACGTGAATTCTATACTATACATATACAAATTCGAGGATATCAACCATTAGTTAATCCCGTTTAAATGACAACAATGTGAAAATTCTTTTATTTTTATGGCTAGGGATCGAACCTAGGATCTCACGCCATCTAGTCCCTCCTTCAAATCCCAAATATCGGATAGTTTTGTTAAGCATCGAACAGCAACACAACACCAGAATCAATTCCACACAAATATCAACTCTCAATAACTAATTCGATTGGAATTGATTCATCATGCATTTGTTAGCATGCATGATATTTAACTAAAATAGCAAATAAACGGCACAAATAAGCAAGCTTTGGATATTCAAATTAAGATGAAGGAAGGAGATGGAGCTTCAAGTTGATTTTTGATTTAAGGATATAAGTTTCATTCCAATAGTTGTGATTTGTCTACGGGTAAAGGATCTCCATCAATAAGAATCCATTTGCAAGAATTAGAGCGCATAGAAAAAAAGAAAAAGAAAAAGGCAAAGGCAAAAAAAAAAAGAAAGAGAGGAGGACTCAGAGAACCATGGAGATTCATAGACCATGCATTAATTTTTTGGCTAACACACACTTCATTGCATACCTTATGCTCTCCCTCATAAAATATTCAGAATATCAATCACCATGCAGGACAATTGAAAATTATCAGCATTGCCATTTGTCAAGGGTGGAACCATGCCTTTCTTCTTTGAGACCTGAGTGTCGCAGTAATCTTCATTAGTTACCACTGCAGCCGTCCAAATTTTCATATCTAAGTAACGCTTCGCCTTATAAACTGGGGTCATGTCTTTGCCTTCAACCAAGGCGTAAAGATCCAAGCAAATTGAGGGAGCCTTGAGTAGGTGCGGTTGTGTACTCGGTTATGCCTGGCAAGTTGGCTTGTAACAGATTGAGCACGATCAGCCCCAGTCCCCCGAGATCCACCTCATGGCTCTCTGGGTCTGACCCAAGAGACTTCATGCAGAAGTCAAAGTCCAACTGTCTGTCATTGGTTGCAATCTTCTTGCAAGTGTCCTGAATGCATGATTCGTTTTTCTTATTATGGAGATGGAGATTTTCACTAATTTTCTTATGAAGAACGCGTATTTACACAATTTCATATATGGTATCATGCCCAACCGACTTTATTATTAGATAGCGTATAAGGATAAATACCATCAGAAAGGATAATATTGCCTAATCCACCTACCTGCAACCATAATTACCGAAAATCCATATCATGTCCTAACTTAAAGCTGGATTCTCCAATAAGATTGCCAAACCGTCTTGCCTCTTCGAGAGTATATTTATCCTTGTACACTGTCTAAAGAAAATTTTTGTATATATATATATAGAGGTATATATTCTTCTGGGATCGGCAATTATAGTTTGTTTAAAGATACGAGAAGACGATCGAGCTCTCACTTAAAATTCAAAGTGCGACCGAAAGGAAATCTTCGTGTCGCTGATTGACTTGCTAATGGACCCTGATTAGAGTTATAAACTTGTCGGATTTTCAGACAATTGTTTCACAAAAAATAAACTAGTCATGAAAAACATTTTCCATCAATAAAAAATCATCTTCAAAAGTGAAGAAAATGGTTCCTGCTTACATTTTCCATATCTTCTTTTGCCCCATTTTCTTTTCAAAATTTATGAATTTTTTTAACGACACTTAGCAAAAACCAAATACTCGAGCTTGTGCAGAGAACCTTAAAAATTGATATCTCCAAAGAAAGAAAAAAGTGTTTCACAACTCCAAGCATTCTAGGAGATGAATTTAGAGGGTTATATGATTAGGAATTTTGTTTAATTGGTAATGGAAAGACAAATGTATAACTACCAGATTTACTTTGGAAAACAAATTTAAATGACGGACTTTTATCATTGAGATTCAACCTGGTATGATGCGTAGTATAAATCCTTAGATTATACCAAAATATAAGGTTTCAAACTCAAAACTTTTTCCCACCAATTTCGTGAAAAAGTATGGTGAATCGAGATGTTATGTTATCAAGTGACGGACGAGATCGAAATTTACATCTAAGATGAATTAATCTCTAACGCTTTAAATCCCAAATTTTTAGATCCCCAACACTTTTCAAATTCAAATGAAATTCTTCCCTATCTTTGGCAAGCTAAACCATACTTACATTTTTTTTGGTGGGACTCCAATGCTTCAATTCCCTCGCCGGAAAAGGTAATTCCTTTTCTTTTGTTTTCTGGCCCTGGGGGGTTCAGTGTCGTTGTTAAGCTTCAACCATTCCTATGATGGGAATTTTTTTTTCTATTTTGCTGCTAATCCTCGCCTGATCGTCAAAGGGAACGCGTTAAACTTATTCGGTTGGTACTCCAAACAAACGCATGATAGATTGCGCCTGGCGGAACTCGTGGACGCGAGGCCTCTGGGTCGAAAAGCTCAATGCGTGACCTTAAATGAAGGGCAAGATGTTCGCAGCTCCACCCATTTGGTGCGATCTGCCCGATAAAGTTCTTCGGCACATCCTGAGTTTTCTCCGGCTGAAAGATGTGGAGAGAACGAGCACGCTGTCAAAAAGGTGGGAGTACCTTGTCTAAGAACAATCCTAGGCTTGATACCTTGGAACACGATTTCCCAGGGCAAATAATTATCTTTTACTTAATTAGTAATTTTCTGTACAGTTCCCATATATTACATAAGAAAAGAGCGAAAAATGTGGAAATACTTTTTTTAAAAGTTGAAGTTCAAATAATGAAATTTATGGCGGTTTTCGGAATATACATTTAAACCAAAGAGGTCTCACTCCAGTGGCCACCGTTCTCGTTTGAGATTAGGGGCTTTCTAGGTTTATTCCCAGTTTCTGTAAATAAAAAGCTCGTGATTGTATTAAGAAAACATTTCTGTTTATAATTTTAAGATTTTTTTTTTCACACAGTTTCCATATACTCAAAGCACGAAGGGTCCAATCTATGTAAAAGCATATTCGTAACCATACTTCTTTAAAGAAATATACGGAAAATACGACAGAATACCTTCCTTCTACAATTCCCAATTGCACAAAGAAGAGGAGATTGTCTTCTCAAACGGCACACGCATTGACACCCAGAGTTTTCGTCCCGAAGATTTTCCTCGCGTAGAAAATTTAGGAATCGCACTTGTCGGAGTTTAAACGTTGAAAAAAAATTAGGGACATGTTTTAGGAATCACATTTGCCCGCACCAAGCATCGACTTGCGCTGTATCATGGAAATTGATGCCCGTACTCAAAACTTCCATTCAGATCCACAAAACATTGAAATCGAAAATTAATTGCAACAAAGTCGGTTGCCATGGCATAAACCATAAACAAAAGAACTGGCCAAGACATCGCCTAGCCTTGATAATGCAGTGAGTCACATAGAAGAATTTTTTTGATCACCAGAACTTTACATGTATTCTAAGAGAATCGGATCACTTTTAATTCCATTGGCTACGCCTGATGTATCAACGCGACTATATGTGGAGTACTAGGCCGAAACATAATGATCATCTACATGGTATTTGTAATTGGGCACGGCCAGATTCACAACATCTATAGTTGATTCCATAAACCTCCATCGAAAATGTCAAGACTAAACCAAAAGGATAGGACATAAACCTTAAAAAAAAAAAAAACCCTACTCACAAACAGAAACCGAAACCGGATAAACACCCTAGACAGAGAGCGCTTGGAGCTCACAAAAAACCAGAAACCAATAATTCGCGAGGTCCTTATCGCCACTTCAATCTTGAAGATCGGTCGCGTTGATTGAACTCTCGACAGCAGATCGTGCCTCGAGAAGCATGGTTACGAGATTCGAATTTCCAACCGAAGCAATTCGCTCGAGATCGCGTTTAAGGAACTTTCTGCGGTGAGAATTAATTTTCTATCGTGTGATCGTTGTTACTAGACGGCAAATTGAAAAATTGCGATGCGCGAAAATTAAAAGAGTTAAAAGGAGAGAGATAGCCGGTCCCCAAGTTGACGGATGGACGTACTGATCTCAAGCAGAAAGAGCAACCACAATACATTATCACAGACGGCCACCTTCTTTGTCTCCTCCCCCTCTCTCTCTCCCCACCCTCAAAGATACAACCCCTCCATGCAATGCATGATCAGAAAGTTCTTTGTAGGTTCATCTTGAACGCCATGGCTATGCGCTTGAGACCAGCACAAGTAAACTTTTGGTGAATTCCAGTACGATAAGAAATTTGTAGGGATATCTGAAGTGTTTTATCCACATTGTAAAAAGAAAAAAAAAAATATAGAAAATCATTAGGGTCTATTATATATGATGTTGGATACCAATATTTGCTTTCTCTAAAAAAAATGTGGAAATACTTTTTTTAAAAATAGAAGTTCAAATAATGAAATTTATGGCAGTTTTAGGAATATATACGTTTAAACCTCAGGGGTCTGACTTCACTCCAGTGGCCAACGTTCTCCTTTGAGAATGGGCAAGATTTATGGCAGCTTCTATTCCCAGTTTCTGTAAATAGAAGCTGGTTACTGTACTATAAAAAGCAATTTCTGTTTATAATTTTTATAGATTTGTGTTCACAATTTCCATATACTCAAAGCACAAAGAACCCATTCTGTGTAAAAGTACATTCGTAACCGTACTTCTCTAAAGAAGTACATGGAAAAATAGAGCACCTTCCTCTTACAAATTCCCAATTGCACAAAGAAGATGAGATTGTCTTCTCAAATGGTACAAGTGTTTGCACCTAAAATTTTCATCCCAAAGATTTTCCTCCAGAAAATTAGGAATCACATTTGTCGGAGCTTAACCGTCGAAAAAATTAGGGAAATCCTTTCGTTTCAGGAACCGTATTTTCCCGCATCAAGGATCGACTTATGCTAAATCATAGACTTTGATTCCCATACCCTGAAATGCCATTTAGATCCATAAAACAATGAAATCGGAAAATAATTGCAACATAGTCTATTGCCATTAACCATAATCAGATAACTGGCCAAGACATGTCTAAGATAGAACATAGTCCATTGCCATTAAAACCTCTCGTATCTTAATAAAAGCAGAAATGTCTAAGATAGAACATGGACATACGGCCACCACAGAATCCAGCAACTTTCCTCTCAAACTATGTCTTTCTCACGACAACCAAAACATTAAAAAAAAAAAAAAAACACGATCGACTTAAGATAGAAAACTATCGAAATGAAAACACCTCAAGACTGCAGGAGCTCTGCATGCGATCTATGCAACCCCAGCGCTTCTTCCTCGGATGTCCACAAGTCCCAAGATTCCTAGATGCATAACTGAATTATCAGCATACGGTAAGGGCATCGAAAATGTTCAACACTTATCATTACATGATCCACGTGCGTGAGTTACTATAAAACGGACCAAAATGAGGAATAACCATAGACTGAAATGTAATGATAAGTGTTACATTAGTCAAAAAAAAAATTTTGACCGAAATGTTACTTTATACCAATAAAAGTGTTCCTTTTTGTTTCCTATGGATTCATAGAAAGCTAAAAGAAAGTGACACTGGATGGAAAACAAAAGGTCATACCTAATGTCTCTCCAATCATATATGAGGGTAGGAACAAACCCAGATCGCCGTAAATCGCTCTGCCTGTATCGGAACACTAGGAGCCCAGTGGCGAAAAGTTTCGTGCGCGTCCACCCCCACAGCACTCATATGTCGCTCTATCATCCCATTGAAAGCCTCCATCGCTTCTCGGCGCCTTTCTTCCCGAACCGCATCTTCGAAAGTAGCTGCCAACCTCAGCTGCCCCAGCGCAAAGCCTCTCACCCATCTCGTTACAATGGGATCCTGAATCAGCAGACTGTGATCTAAACGAAACGTGTCCACGTTGAGTGCGTGCAAATAGTTCTCAATCCCGCCGCGCAGGATATATAGGGCCTCCCTGCATTCCGAAGAAGAAGAAAGAAGAAAAAACGTGTGCATGAAAAAGAAGTATGTAGGAACAGAGAGGGGGTTGTCAAGAGACAGTTAAGAATAAAACACCTGGTTGTTGGGATGCGGATGTTACGCGCTTGCCGTAGGATCATCAAACTAAAATTTTGTGGGCGATTCTGGAGAAAGAGTCCGGCGTTATCTTCCGCTCCCAAGAGCGCCTGAAGGCCCAGCAGGGGCCGAGGGGGACCTTGTGGTGGCGGCGGCGGCGGCGGCGGCGGAGGGGGTGGAGGATCCATCCCGTCGAAACAGAGAGTGAAAGAGAAAGCCAGAGAGAAACCAAGGGGACACGGCGGCGGTGGCGGTGGCGGTGGCGGAGGCTCCATGCTAGTAAAACAGTGGGAGAGAGAGCTGCGTTCGGATAAAAGAAAGAAAGGGGCTTAAAAGCGAGAGAGGAGGAGGCGCGATGCTGCTCCCGCCGCTGCCGCTGCCGCTGCACTGCTCTAATTACAATTTTTGCTACTTTCTGCCAACAGTCCTCGCTCATTCTCTTATTCGCGCAACACGCTACCCCCTATATAACCCCGAGAAAATATTTGGTGCAGCTGGACCTCCCTCGGCCGCGCTCCACGTGTCCCTATCGGGGCCCACAATCCGCCGGGATTTCACCCGTCCCTCCATTCCACGTCCAAATTTCGAAGCTCCATCAATGGCGAGCAGCGGTTGGGTTGGGAGAGAGCCGGCCGAAGACCTTCGCCACCCGTCCCGGCCCCACCAACCGGCAGCCGGGCCCGGCGACGGGCTGTTCCCAGGTCTGGACGAGCGGCGCCGAACGTTGAGGGTCGCCACATGCGCGGTAGGGGACAGGGCCGAGGATGGGGATCTCCCGCCGCCGGGCGCGCGCGGCTGGCGTCGTGGGCGGAGGACTTGTCGACGAGCTCGAGGGAGAAGGGGGAGCAGGAGGAGGGGGCCTCATCGTCGTCGTCGTCGTGGACGAGGAGGACGGTGCCCATTGCTCCCTTACACCTAAAGGAGGCCCCGAGGTTGTCCACGTCGAGCTCCGCCATACACGACGGCGGCGTTGACGGTGGTACGACCGTGCGTGTTGTGGGAAGTTTGAGAAATCAATGAACGGAGTGGAGCTGATGTGGACGTCCAGAGAAGTGACGGCTCCAAGTGACGGTGGTTAATTAAGTTTAATTACCATAATTGCTACCCAGTGAACGCTTGCAAACACGTATATATTATTGAGTTAGTGAAGTCCACAGTAGTTAACGCGAGACTAATTAGTGAAGTCCATAGCATTTCTTCAAGTTCTATAGCATTTTCCCCATCACGCGATAAGTCATTGAATTTGTTTACGACTAACCTTTGGAAAAGCTAATTATTAACAAAGGATAATAATTACATTGATCGATAACAATCAGGTTTGATACGGTTCAGTACTCAAGCTCCACTTGACTCAAACATTCGAGGATCACAGCTATACTTTAATAAACATTCAACGTTCAAACGTAGCATGCGCCCACAGAAAATTAAGTCTTGATATATGTGCTCCTGGATTATAAATATTTCATATCTACTGCTTGTTTATTTCTTTCTAGTATTATGTTATTCATGAGCCCCACATCCAACAATTACCAGGAAGCACGTGAGAATTAGAATTGACTATATATATATAAACATAAGAAAAGCTTATGAAAAGACACATGATCCCATGAAGAATGAAGAGGTACGAGCAAACTGCATAAAATCGACAGAGGCAGACTGGGCACCTTCAAAGTGTATAACAAAAAGGGCAAAAGAAGCAAAAGCCAATATCGGTGGATACAAGGGATAATAACACAAGCAATCCCTGAACTTAACTTAATATATAATGTAGTCCATAAACTTTTAATTTGTTCGATGTAATATCTGAACTTTAGCCTAATATTTAACGTGATCTCTAAATTTTTAATTTGTTCAATATGATCTCTGGACTTTTGGTACATATTGAACGTAATTCTTGAACTATATGAAGATGTTCGATATAGTTCTTGAACTAAAATTAATTGAAGGATTACATCGAATATTTTCGTATAGTTCATGGACTAAATTAAATATGTTTTAAAAATTCAGAAATGACATCGAATAAATTAAAAATTTGATGACTATATTATATATTAAATTAAAATTTATAAATCATATTATATATTGAGTCAAAATTTAGAGGCTATTTATATTATTTTCCCTCGATATGAAGACGCTATGAACAAAATCGCCGGCCGTGGTTGCTGGGTGTCCCGGTCGTCCGAGGAGACGATGAAGTGCACTTCTGTGCAGCGCCAAAAGCAATCTCTTGTCAGGTCACGGTGGTCCTCTGTCCTCTGAAAATTCTCTTCTTTTTGTCTCTTTCGGACCAAAGCTCAGAACTTTCAATGTTTTGTTTGCTTTTTTACTTCAACGTTTCAAATTATTTCCTCTCCTAACAATCAACGGACCCCCGGATCAATCTATTTATTGGTGACTTCCTTGCTTTTCCTCGTACTTCTGTCCAGTCGATTCGTTCACGGTAGCCACATGAAATATAATAGAGCAAACATACATGATTCGTTTTCCTTCTCCTTCTTTCTTTTTTATTTTTTTTTATTTTTTTTCCTTTCTTGCCATCTTGTCCATCGATCTTAATTTGAAAAAAATTAGGCGATTATAACGGGTCACGTCATTCATCGGCCATCGTTGAAATGCTACTATGAGTAACTAGTCAAATTTTGAAAGGTTGGAAATACCAACGGCTTTAGCTAACAGTCGAGCTGATTATTCATGGATGACGCTACCGTTAATTATCATTTGATTCGATATCCCGACTTAGAAATAAAACTTTTTCTTTTTTGTATTAACAGCTACGTTAAAATAGTTGAAAATCGATTGGGAAATATAAGGCTATACACTTTCGGTCCTCCTGTCTGTAATCCATCCATTCAATTAGAGGACAACACTTTTTTCATGCAGAAGATAACCGAAATGCACATGCAATTAAAAAGAGAACAATCAATTGTAACACTGAAAAAGATCGTTTCGGGAACTAGGAGGGACGACATAACAAAGCTATCGCTGATTTGTTCTTACACTCTTTTTTTTCTTTGATTGTTATTTGCATTTTTGTTTCGGGGATGAGCAAACGTTGATTATTCCTCAATCGGACGACTTATCAGGCACGGAGAATTCAAGAAACTCTCTGCTCTTCTTCTCAACCATCCCCCAGGAAAACTTGAGGACCAGATCGTTTGGACAACTTCGGGGGAAGAAGGGGAAAAAAAGAACTTCTTCTTGAATACTATATGCCATAAATTCGACTTATACGAGACAATCTTATCTTACTTACGTGATATTTGCAAATAATTTCATAAGTTCATATCTCCGGAAGGGAAAAACAGTCGTCACTGAGAAAATTTAAAAACGGGAGCAAAGAGTTTAAGACAGTAATCTCGGTTGAAATTTTTAGTACAACATATTCGTCCACTTGCATCGATTGTCCATTGTCGAGCTTGATCGTTTTTATGGGAACCTAGATCGAACTTTTTGGTTTAAGGTGATCGAGTTTGCAAAAGAGCCCTAAAGAATTTTCAAGTTACGAGGGGGGGTGAATTTTTCAATTTTTTCTTTAATAGGATTGTCGAACTATTCGTGGGGTTGTTTCTGTAACTTTACCCGTAAACTAGAGTCGCGAAAAGCCTGCGCCAAATACGAAGAGGCCCGATTTACCATTTTTAACCTCGTTTATCATCTCGAAGTCGACGGATGTGGTTCTTTGCCTTCGGGACAACTCGAGGGGCAATTTCGTCAAAGCGGGGGTTGCCATTGAAATTCCCCCATTCGGATCGAGAGGAGGGGGACGAAATTGAACAAAGTTTTTACGAAAAGGGGAAAACCGGAAGAATCGTAAAAATCCCAGTTAAACGAAAACGCATTTAACGATGCGTTAATTACTACATATGGTCGTGGTCATGTTAATTACTACAGGTGTAGGGTGTTAATCCCATCTTTGATCCTTAATTACTCACACCGCTCTCTCCTTTCTTTTCTTTCATTTACGTGAAATGTTAGAATATTTAAATAATAATTCCGCATTCATTTAATAATTTAAATTTTTAAAATAGTTGGCAGTTATTCAACGAAATCTCACGTGAAAAATGATAATTGTTAACTTTAAAAACCTCTCAAACTTTGTCTTTACTCACAAAAAACAAAACAACATCAAAGCACAAACCCCTGAAATATCTCAATATTGCATGAGCTCAGCATGCGAAATTGTGCAACATTCTTCATGGGGTGTGTGGCCGCCCCAAAATTCCTAGATGCATAATTGAACCAATGTTCAATTTTTATCATCGTATAATCTAACATGAATGGAAAATTATATGCTACATCAAACGGACCATTGAGACACGGTAGAAGAAGTCAATGGCTTCTCAATAAGTATATCATTCGAAATTTCTGTGCACTCTGTAACGAAAGATTCAATATGACGAAACTATTTGCTCAAAGCAAGACTATATATGTTTTAGTGTATTTTCATCCTTCATGTACACCAGTATACTCTTGTTTCTAATTAGTAGCAACTAAGTACGCTAACAAGAAAAACTCTATTGTTAACACCTACCAATGTCATTCGCAATTCCATAACTAATCAGTAAAGAGCTGGATGGAGATCCTCTGCTCCATCAGTCCTTTCAATTGATTTCTCGATCATCTAAACCGTCAATTCTCGTGAAAAAAATCAATTAAAAATCTAATTACTCGACGGATCGACAGTTGAGGATGACTGAGGCACCGGATGGGAACACGAAATCAACGAAACAAAAGGGTTTTTATTGGAAAAGAGCAAATAACATGTCCTGTTATATTTTCAGCTATTATCAGACAATCTTTCATTTGCATTTTTAGTGTTTAAGATCATCAGACACTTGTAATTTCAGCTATTTGAATTCTATCAAATAGGCTATAGACGCGCTAATTCTTCGATCACCTAGCTCTTGACTATGCATTCTCTACACCCCTCAAACAGGAGAGTCCCCGAGGGTTGGACTTTGGAGGAACCTTCGACGCTCGAGTCAGTTTGAGTTTAAGAGAGGTGAAATCGACAGGGTGATAGCTAATGTATCTCGAGTGTTCCATCCATTCTCATTTTATGATTTTTTTTAAATAAAAAAATCACGTCAATAAGCTTTTTTTTTTTTTTTATCGTCATCGGGCTTCGTGTAAAACCGATGCTATTAAATACTCGAATTCATTTTTGAAGCTTCAACTGGAAATTCTTTTTTCCTATAACAGAATGGTTTTTCCCCAGGAAACAAAAAGTGAAAAGAAACCATCTTCATAGGAAACACCAAGTACCCAAAAAAGCGCATTGCATAGCATCATCCCATCGAGCATGACCACAAAGTAAGGTAGACAAACTAAACACAGGTGTTAATCTAGCGAGACTCCGTTTATTTAGCGAAAAATGAAAGATTTGAAAACTATTTTCTTAAAAATAATAATATGTATCGCTCGAAATAATTAATCAATTGAAAATGTTTTCATTATCAATAACAATATATGTCTAAATATTTTCGTGAGTGATGAAAATATTTTTTTGCTTATTTATTTTTATAAGCGACATGGATGATGATTTTTAAGAAGATATTTGCCAGATCGTTTGTTTGCCACGAAATAAATGAAGCCCAAAAATTCTTTGCGAAAAAAACATGAACCTTGGCAAATTTCGTCTCTCTGTGGTTATTGGAAGCCCAAATCATGCGTACAAGGTCCAATTTCATGTCAGTGTTCGGGCCCATGTTGGGCCCGAGATCATCGACTTCCTCCTCTTCTCTCTCTTGCTCGAACTCGAACAAACTGGGTGTGCGTCTCTCTCTCTCTCTCTCTCCATCTATGGCATCGATGGCGAGATCTCGGGCGCTCCTCCTCGCGCTCTCAGCTCCGTTCTTCTTCCTCGTTCTCTCCGTCAGAGCTGCTGTTCCATCTGGGTATGTTGTTCTTCTCATCCAATTGCTCTCCGAAGCTTAAAGTTTTGTTTTTTTATTCTCTTTTGTGGATCTCCTTTTGGTTGCTTCCTTTCCCGATCGAAGGCATGAACTCAATGGGAAGGGAAGATTTTCAATTGGGTTTCATCTTATTTTTAAGCGGACCGAAGAATTATGCTTCTTGTCCAAGTTGTATGCTGCTGCTGCTGCTCGTTTGATTAGCTGTTTTTGATGTGATTGGGTCCGTCCTCGTTTTCTGCAGGTCTGGTGATGGTTTCACGATCAACGGCCGCGTTAGGATCCCCGGTACGATGTCGAATCGCCCTCGGGTTGTCCTTATGTTGGTTTTCGTTTGCTAATTTGTTGCTCTGTGCGCGGTAGTTTTCGTTTTTGTGGAGGTGTGATTCTGATTGTGGCTTGTGAGTACTGCATTGGGTAGAATTTGCTGAATGCTTGATTCTTGCCTCTGGAACCATTTAAGTTAAAGTGCATATTAGAACTTTATTTTTCAGCCACACGTATCTATCAGTGGTTCAAGACGGACGATGTGATAGTGAAGACTGGCGAGAGTATGAGCTACTGCTCGAGGTAGCATTGGGGATTTACCGAGTTGGGGCTTGAGCTTCTTTTTAGGTGTTTATAATCTCTTGGGGTTGGGATGAGGCAGGTATTACTGAGTTCAAAGAAATTGTTTGGGCATGATCGTGTTTTCCCCATAGTATTATGTCTAGAGCAACTGCCAGATGCTTGCTTTCAGGCAATTGTGTTTCATGACATCTTCTATATACGTAGATTAATACGGTCTTGTTAGTATTTGACTGAGAAACAATAAATATTGCGTCCAATCAGTTATAAGATCGTCCGTGAGACCGGTCTTTATGGAATCATGTGATGGTGAATTTACACAATTTACCATCATGGAAGAGAGGGAAATGTCCAACCTTGCTGCAAATAACTTTTTATCATATTTGATAGAACTAGAAGAGAAATTAAAGAAAGGTAACAATGCTCAGAAGTCTAGCCTGCTTGGTTACTCAAACGGAGGCAAATAGTTTTCACTGGAAAATTTTTATCCTTCCAGTTTTAGTTCTCAGTTTCGGTAATTATCTATTCAATCTTCCTTTCAATGCAACCATCCTTCTTTTCTTGTTCACCCAAATTACAAATGCTTTGGCAGGAGCTGGTGCAGTAACGTTTGGTCTTCCGGGAAAGATATCAGATGCTAAAGTTATACTCAATGGTGGCAAGAGAATTACTTTCCTTAGACCGGATGGATACTTTTCATTGTATCCTCTTCTTCAACTGTAGTTGTTTTGTTCCCAATGCTTCTTGTAACACCTTCTGCCTATCCTACTTTGTTCATGTAACTTCTTTTGACTTTTTTAAAACAAAGTTAATGCAGGGCTTCCTTTCTCTAATTTTTAAAATGACTTGCTCTATTAACTTTTTTAATCTGTACTTAGAATGTCACGAGCTGATATGGGCAAAGATGGCAATTTGGTTGTGAATTATAATATTTGGTATGAGAATGTTCCTTCATTCATATTTCGATAAAGCCATAATATCTCAGCTGGGACGCATCTAATTGAGGTGTCCGCCCTTGGATATTTCTTTTCGCCGGTGGGTATATGATCTTGATTTGCTAGTTATCCACCAGTTTCAATCACTGTCTGACTCAAACGAATTTATTGCTTTATAAATGCTCAGGTACGAGTTGATGTCAGTGCTAGGAATCCTGGCAAGGTGCAGGCTGCCCTGACAGAGAGTAGGAGGATCTTGAATGAGTTGGTTTTAGAGCCATTGCGAGAGGAACAGTACTATGAGGTTGATTTGACTGGAACCTGGGCTTATTGATGGTTCTACTTACATGTTTTGTTAACATATTTCCTTCAAATCTTGATTTCAACAGATTAGAGAACCCTTCTCCATAATGTCCCTGGTGAAGAGCCCGATGGGTCTGATGGTTGGTTTTATGCTGATTGTTGTTTTCCTAATGCCAAAATTAGTTGAGAACATGGGTAAGTACTCATTCTTAATATCATAATCCCAGCATAATGATCTTGAGAATATGCAAGTATTTTGCTGGTGTGCATCATGGAATTTGCTGTCAACCTAGTGATATGATGTTATGTTTCAGCCTTTTTAATTGATTTCCAGTTGAGTTGGCTTTCAAACACTTTTCATCTTGTTTGTCCTTTGATCAATTTGCTTGTTTATGGTAATAGATCCCGAAGAAATGAGGCGAGCTCAAGAAGAGATGAGGAATCAAGGAGTTCCATCTCTGTCAAACTTGTTGCCTGGAGCGGCAAGGAGCAACTAAATGCATCAGTCTGATTACTAGGGACCTCTCATTGTCTTTGAATGGCATTTGAATCATCGGGTGGAATCATGCAGCTTAAACATTTACTTGTGAAGAACTTTTACTTAGGGGAGGATCTAAAAAGCATTTATGGAAGCATTTTCTTTTGAACCACTTAGTGGATGTTTTGATTTATGCAGGGTAATTTAGGGATGAAATTGTTTAGCTTGATGCTTGAGGCATACTTTTTGAGTCACTGGAGGTGTACCTTCTTCATGTAGATTTGTACCTCTGCTATGTTGTACCATTAGCCATGAAACAGGGGATATATACATTAGTTGAGTCACTTCGAAGAAGTTTGCTACTAATGTCTGATCGGTGTGTCAGGAAAGGCACTTTACTTATCTGAGTGATCCAAAGCATTACTGAAAGGGAAAAATAGAACCAGTCCGGCTTGTCATAAACACCCTGACTTTTATTAATTGACTGGCCTTCACTTGCAAATGAATTCGTTTTACATGTGCTTGTCACTATCTTTCCAAGAATTAATTATCTACAGTGGTCACTTTATGGTTACGATTACAAATAGCAAGTTCCCTGTGCCTATGGTCTTGGACTATGTGCATGCGGTGACATTCATACTAGGAACCCGAGCAAATACAACGGAGAATGGAGCCACCGTAATTGGATCTGAGTGGCTTACATTTATCGGATCGAAGGAAGGAATGATGCCAGATGAGTCTGTGTTTAGAACTTGTCCATTGAGAAGCAGGACTTGGCTCTGTATATTTCCTTCTTGAGCGGTCAAGTGATACTCTTCTCTGATGTGCCCATCTTTAGATGACCCTCTTGACATTCTGGCAAATTTTGTCCTGTGATTCTGGCTCTCTTGTTTCAGAGTCAGTGTTCCATTACCGGTTACATTTCCAGTTGAAACGTGAACTTGGACGGTTGTGTTACTATCAAGGTTGATCAGCAGCAAAGTGACACCAGGCTGTTGACATCAACAAACGGCAATATTAGCCAACTACATGGTTTGTCCTCTGGTTTCAAGAGTAGAAGACACTTACAGAGTTCTTTGAGCAATGAGCATAAGCGCGGATCTTATCTGTGCCCGAGAAGCTAGTTAATAAAACTTTGCTCCCCATCAACTTATGCCAAAGAAGAGCACTGCAGAGCACGAGTGAAGTATTGGCATCAGCTTGAACTTTTTATTAATTCATTCAATTTGTTTGTTCATTTAGCACGATAATATTGTCAATTAGACGAATCTGGTTCTTCTTCTACTTGTTTCTATTTCTCTTTTCAACTTTGGATTAAGACCGGCCTTTACACTGACCAAAGCTGGTTATTTCTTAGTTTACAGTCTCCTCTGGCAAAGCTATTCCATTACCACTTGACTAACAGTTATGCACTTTGTAGAATTAGAGTTCTAATTTTTTTCGTGCGAAAGATATCATAAAGAGAAATAAGGCTATCAGGAAAGTGTCTTTTATCCCTTTCCTTTCATTCATGTAGGAGTTCGTTGAGTTGGATTATGGTTTTTAGCTAAAATCACATGACTAACCTACCTGTAGTAATCTGGGTTTGGTAGGAATGTTTGAGCGCCTAGCAAGCCATAGTTTCCACCAATCAGTGTCTGTCTGCAATAAGTTTTTGTATTGTAAGTGGCCGCCATTCCCAGTTGGTCCAAGTACCTATACAGCACAAGACGGCAAAAAATTTCTTAACTCGTGATCTCCTCATCGGAATCATCAATATAAGTAGTTGATGTATAAGAATCTTAGTTTACCAGAAACTAAACACAAAGGAATTAGTGACAAGGTTGCGGCCGCTATTATAAGCGCCCCCAGCTTCACCAACCCATGCAACTGCCGAAGTTCCAGAATTCTTCAGAAGAGTCTGAAGGCTGCTGAATGTTTGCAACTCACCGTCAAGATAAGAAGGATCGAGGATCTTCTGAATAAGGTGGTCATCGACTCCTACATAAATCAGTTGAACTTGATGAAGATGAAGCACAGTGTCTCAAAATAGTATAGTTCGACAAAGGTTTGATTCTGAAGTGGTATTACCTGGACCAAGGTTATAAATGTGGTGGGTGACAACTTGAAGAGTTTGACTTGTTTGATTTACAAAATCGGCGAACCACTTTGCGTCAAAGAACCCCCCTGGTGCTAGGACTAGTGGTTTAACTTCAAAACCTGCATATATATCTTCCACTAGGCCTTGAAGGGTTTTTATATCTGAAGCATACTGGTCGGCTGAAACTCTTGCTCCAACTCCATTTCCACTTAGTTCGTTGCCTAAACAGCAAAAAAAGGACAAATTTCAGAGACACAATATTTACAGATGAAAAAACACTACAGGAAAACAGCACGAGTAAAAAGTCTGGTGTATCTCTGTCATATCCTTATGCAGAGTAAATTCAATCGATGGCTCTATGGTATGGGAACCGTATTTTTGTCACCTTTCCTGGTCCATGCCGAGACAAGAACATCTATGCTTACCAAGTTCCAAACCGAGGATAGAGTAGCCTTTATTGACAGTGTACCGAATGAGAGATTCGGCATTGCTGGAATTCCAGGGCCCATTAACAGAACCATCTGAACTGATTGTCCTGCCGTACAACGCATTCAGCCCAAATGTGACAGCTGCCCTGTAATTGATATATATGCGGCACCATTGGTGCACTTAGACGTTAGGACACGAGGGGCTTCAAATGCCATTTGTGGGACAAATTGGGAGAAAAATCTTTGCTTTAGGCCTACCCTGTCTGCTTGCAAAAGGAGTTCAGCTCGTCCCATCGAGCCAAAGGTAAGCATCCTTGCGAGAAACCAAGGAATTCTGAGCTGTTCTTGGTGAAGATGTTGCAGGGTGTCTGATCACCCTGTACTTCAAATACTACTTTATCTTGTAAGGTCCCTCCCATTCTAATCCGTAGTGGTGAAAAAGCTGCAATACAGCGTCGAAACTAACTTCAATCTTCATGTACCGAGATGATGTGACATGTTGAAAGTTGTTCAATGAGGATCAGCATCGCATACCTTTAACAGCATTGATCAGAATTGGGTCTGTCAGATCCTGGTGAGAGAAAACCAATTTTGAGAAGCCCAGATTTGCAAAAACAAACTTATGATTAACAAGGAAAATGCTAATGCTTACGCGATGCTTGTCAAAAACTCAAATTAAGCTCCCTTTGATTACGTTTATCTTTTGGTGGCTTTGTGTGTGTGCAGAAATTGTCCAGCGCTAGACTCAAGTATCTGTACATGATTTGAAGATCATCCAGAATCTCCCAATTCCACGTACCACACACACACACACACACAGAAGAGAGAAGAGAGGGAGAGTGAGAGAGACAAACAGCATACCAAAGTGAGGAGGGTGGCTCTTCCCCAGCTGCAAGTGCCATAATCACATTTTTCAGGAGGCCACCAATCCAAAGTGGCACAGATGTAATCGTCATCCGTCTTAGCAATGGATGCTGTTCCATTGATGAACACAGTACCAGAAAGAACATCCCCGGAGGTTCCGGTACTCTGCGAGAGCGCTGAGCTGGAGTTGTGATGTACCCAGAACAACAGAACGCCCAACCCCACCAGAACAAGCAGAGAGGCCATCCCACAGTACATCTACACAATGGCTTGTACAGTCTTAGGCTCCATACGAATTCATTGATTGAGCAAGCATGAATGGTTTTATAGCTATCTCCACTTGGTAGCTGAAGAAGCTTTTGTGAGAAGCAGGACGTCAAAGGAGAGAAGAAGAAAGTTGAAACTTGAAAGCTGTGTTCTATGGAGGGTCCGCAGAGATATAGTAGTTTTCTTGATATATTATATTTCCTCTACTTGCAGGTCAACTGAATTGGTCACTTTCCTCCCACGAACCTCAATTTTTTATGAAGCTAGTACAACTGCCTTGTGATTGGTTAAGCAATATATAAATATATTGCTGAATTATGTTGATAATGATGAACTAGCGGTGGAGTGCTGGTGCACATGATTGGTGTTGATAAAACAGATGCGGTTTTGACCAAAGAAACGAAAGCTCCATGGGTGGAACAAGGAACCCAGAACATTTGATTCCTTGAACTTTTTATAAATAGTGCAGATTCGAGTCGCCAAGTGTCTTGGCATTGAAAGTGAGATCACTAGTAGGAAAGACATTTTGACAGAAACATTGAAGAGGGACCCATTGACTTAAGGTGGGATATGTGGGGGAGTCTAGTTTCATTCCTGTGAAATAGAAAAAGTCGGGGAATGAAATTGTAGAATGCAAGGCATATTAAAACCCCCACACGCTACTTTACCCCAAAAAAAAAAAAAAAACCCCCACACGCTCTTTAGTCTTTTTTGTTTTAAGTGCATGTATCCACAGTTACATGTTCCCCTGAATGGATGTACATATAACAGTGCCCTATACGCGTTTTGCTTAATCAATTTATTAATCAGAAATCCAAGGAAAGGTCAAACTAGTGCTCCAAAATATGCCAAAGTTACTGATCTCAAGCAGAAAGCACACCTTTCAGACCAACCAACCTGGGAAGGTTTATCGTAACACACCAAAAGCAAGCTTTGAAAGACCCTTTCAATATTCGTGGATCGTGCTTATCTTGTTCATAGGCCTTCCTTTTCTATTTTGGAAAATTTGGACAGAACATATCACAGTCAAAATCACTAGGGCGAACAATTTGTCGGTATGCTCTTTGAAGCAAACTGTCCAACGCAAGGTGGTCTCATCTCTGAAAGAAAGTCATACTTTTGATGACAGAAACAGCCATAGATGTTTAAGAAGTCCAAGAGTCGAAGGAACCACCGTCTAAGAAAATGAAAAAAAGGGCCATTCATTAAGCAACTTAAGGTCCTTATGATCTTTAAAATTTCGAAAAGGGTCTTAATGTCCGTAATGTTGCCAGTTATAAGCAATCTGAAAGAGAGGAAAAAGAACGAGCAAAGTGTGCTCAAGGCAAATGGACAACCCAGCATGATTGAAGGACATAAGTCATGGGAAAGTACCAAAAAAATTCTAAACCTATTATAGTGATATCAATTCAGTCCTAAACCTTTTTAATTGAACCAATTTAATCTTAAACTTTTTCACATTTGCACCAATTTAATCCATCCAGCCAATTTAAGCCGGAAATTGCTGATGTGGATGTAAATGGCATAGTGGCCGACACTAATGTGAACATTTTTTTTATAATTTTTAAATACTTTTTTCGAATTTTTTTATTTCTTTCTTTCCTTTCTCTTTTTTCTTTTTCCTTATTACCCTCCGCCAATCATTGGCCACTGGCGAGGGAGAGGGCTGAGACACCCTCAAAGGCCACAGGCGAGGCCGGCCCTCGCCAGCCTTGGTAAGGGCTGGGCGAGGGTCCCCTTGCCGAATTTGATGAGGGGCGGTCTCGCCGGCCCACACCAAAGGCTAGCGAGGCCCCTAGTGATGGCAGTGAGGGGACCCTCGCCTATACCTCACCGAGGTCCATCACTCACCTCTCCACAATCCACCGCCTACCACCACTAAACCTCCTCATCGAATCGGAGATAAGTCTATACACAAACGATTTCTCTCTGTTCGACTTCAGCTTATCCAATCCGGTATTTGACTCTCTCTCTCTCTCTCTCTCTCTCTCTCTCTCTCTCTCTCTCTCTCTCTCTCTCTCTCTCTCTCTCTCTCAATGCTTCGATTTGCCTCCTACCTCTTTCACCCCCTGAAGTCGTCGAGTTCCGCTAGGCCTTGTCCGCACCTAGGCGTGGCTTAGCAAGGTTGACCCTCGCCTAGTCGAGGCAAGCCCTTGCCAGCCATGGTCTGTGGCTAATGGCCGGCCACCTACAAAAGGAAAAGGGGAAAAAAGGAAATAAAAGAAAAAAATTCAAAAAAACCATTTAAAAAATATATAAAAATGTCAACATCAGTGCCGGTTGTGCCATGTAGGACGGCTAACATCTTAGTCATCAAATTCTGACCTAAATTGGTCAGTTTGACTGAATTGATACCAACGTGAAATTGTTTAGAATTAAATTGGTTTAATGAAAATGTTAGAATTTAATTGATACCAATGCAATAGATTTGAAACCTTTTTTTCCTTTTATTCATAAGCCTTAAGCTGTAACTTTTTTCATAATTCTTTTTTAAATAGGAAACTGGGGCCCCATACTAACACAGGAAGGTTGCAACTTGGAATTACAATTTGTGTTCATCAGGTTCAAAGTGTGAATACCTCTAGATCCCAGGCGGCTTTGGTGTTAAGCATAAAACAACACATGTACACCGCATTTACTATTAATAAACATCGACGAAAGATGTCTTTGGGAGGGATTGTGCGTTGAAATGGCAATTGTTAATTGCGCAGGTAGACAATAGAAATCATTACATCACGTTTGCCAATTTGCAATTACATTGAGAGAGAGAAATCATCCTTAGCTTCTTCCCAGACACGACACGCCATTCTGATTAGGTACTTAAAGTCAGTCAGCCAGCCAGCCAACTTCACTTACTGGGGAAGGTTGGATTCATGTGGTTGTATTCATGTTCATCTCATGGCGACTTTTCTTGGGGAAATCGATCTTTTTGTCGGGATGGAAACATCGCTAGCACACCGGATGTGCATGTTCGTTAAAATAGCAAACGATTTAATATTTCCAGTGGCCGGTAAGATTTGGAAAATGGGTGGCAAGTTCTCAGAGCTAAATATGCCGTCTAATTTATTGCACACGACACTGCCAGAACAAGCTATATGCAGTTTGACTTGCAATGCCAACATGGGACACATTTAAGTCACCAATTGGGAGTGCAGCCGGTCTTTACGAGTTGATACTACTAATTGTATGAGACCCAATGAAATGACAGCAATATGATCAGTGCACCTGTTTCCGAGGAATTCGATGAAGATTGAACATTAGATGTAAATCATAGAAGTGGAACGGTTGAATTTGGGCTGTAGACTAGCGCCGGATGGTATGAACATCTCATTGGAGAAAGCAAGTTCAGCATTGGCAGTCTCTTTCTTATTTTTGGATCTTGCGGTGGGTTTGGAGGGCTTAGGGACGCTAGAAAGAGTAGTCAGAATATTAGTTTGACAAATTTACAGATTCCGGAAGTGATTATGGTGCAGATAGTGATCTGCTTATGTGTATGAGTGATTGTGTGTGGATCCAAAATGCACACCACTTTGCACAGAGAGCAGATTGGTCGGATGAATCAAAGAAAAAGAAGCTGGTTAGGAACTTCTCACAAACTTCCATGAAATTTGCATAGCAAAGGAAGGAGAAAGATACACTAAACAGAAATCACAATAATTTTTATCTATAGATTACAGCAATTGAAGATGTTGCAAGTATCTACAGTTCAGAGAAGTAATTCCATTGTGTTTGTGAGCGCGCGCGCTTTTGTGTGTGTGTCTTGAACTATCTGCAAGCTGTGACATTCATGCTAGGAAACCGAGCAAATATAACAGAGAATGAAGCCACCAGAATGGGATCTGACATGCTCATTTTTATAGGATTTAGGGCAGGAATGTTCCCAGAAGAATCAACCCTAAGAATTTTCCCATTTAGAAGGGTGACTTGGCTTTGCAAGTCTCTGTCTTTAGCTGTCAAGTGGTACTCTTCTCTAATGTTTTCATCGAATATTGACCCCTTTGAAATGCTGGAAAATTTATTTTTACGGGAACGGATTTGTGGTCGCAAAATTAATGCCCCGTTTCCTGCGATGTCTTCAGTGGAAACATGCACTTGTGCTGTGGTGTTTCCATCAAGATTGATCAACAACAATGTGACGCCAGTCTGTCATGCATGGAATTTTAAGGTGTAAGACCATAGTTCAGGATATGATGGCTGTAAATTTAAGATAAGACGGTACTCACTGAATTCTTTGAACAATGAGAGTAAGCACGGAGTTTGTTTGTGCCGGTAAAGTTGGTAAATAGGACATTGTTTCCCATCAAGCGGTGCCAGAGAAGAGCACTGCAATTACAGTAATGCACTCTATTAACACATCAATTTTCAGCAGAATTCTCTCTTATTTTCTGCTTTCTCCATTATTTTTCTTCAGTGTCATCTTTTGTTTTGTAAATAAGAAAAGGACAAAAGAGTTTTCCGTTAATCTATAAGTTGAACTAGTTGCGGACCTGTAGTAGTCCGGGTTTGGTTGAAATGTGCTGGAGTTGAGTAAACCATAGCCCCCGCCAATCAATGTCTGTCTGCAGTATGTCTTGGTATTGTAAGTCGCTGCCATTGCAAGTTGGTCCAAATACCTATTCAGATTTCAGGGAAAATCAGGAGTAAACAAACTCATTGACTGCTAATAAAAATCATGATAAGTTTTTCCCATGAGAATCACAAAAATCTTGGTACTATGGAAAATGGATAAGGAAAATCTGTAGGATAAAACTTACCAAAAACTAGACACGAATGCATCAGTGACAAGGTGATGACCACTATTATAAGCCCCACCTGCTTCTCCAACCCATGCAACTGCTGAGGTTCCAGAGTTCTTGAGGATGCTTTCAAGACTGCTGAAAGTCTGAGCAATGCCACTGAGATAGGAAGGATCCAGAATCCTACTAACGAGGTTATCATTGGCTCCTACATGGAACAGACAATGAAAATCCTTCACTTATATCTTCTGATGTTCACTGAAGACTGTGTTAGACACGCTAATCACACAAAATTGTGCAGTGGAATGTCCAAGATTAAACAAAAAGTATTTCATGCAATTTCCTTATGGTGAAGTACCTGCGCCGAGGCTGTAAACGTGGTGGGTGACCACTTGGAGCGTTTGTGTTGTGTGATCCACAAAATCCTTGAACCAGTTGGCATCAAAGAATCCACCTGGTGCTAAGACTAGCGGCTTAACTTCAAAACCTCCATAGATATCATCCAGTAGGTTCTGGAGGGTCTCAATGTCAGATGCATATTGTTGTGCCGAGATTCTTGCTCCAATTCCTTCCCCACCAAGTTCATTTCCTAACAGACAGGAACATATTCAGTCAGATACAAAGATACATCATCCAACTTATGCAGGAGTAAGTTGGACTCTCCAATTTTTGACATCATAAGAATTTTTCAAAAGTAGACATGAATATGCTCCATCATTGGAGAAGTTAACTCTTGAAATGATGCACAGCAGCTAAATGTTAAAGACAGATTAATGTGTCTTGACACTTATGGCACACGGTGAAGTACTAATTCCAGGAAAGCTTTGTCCAGAATGAACAATATGTGAATTGGAGCATCTGATAAAACATAATTCAGAAGTTTCTGGCTTTCATGCTATGGAAGCTTTTAAGTATCAAGAATTTGCTTCCCGGTTGGACTATAAATTTTAGAGAACTTAACTAGAAACGATCTTATATCCCTCAGACAACTACAAGGCCAATTGCTTATGCCTTTCAAGAGTCAATGCAAACAGGACAAGCTAATTAAGCTTTATCGTATATCATATTCGATAATGCTAACTTATCCTTTTGTTAATTCCAAAAAGACCTATGAGCAAGCAAAATTAGCCATTCCCCTGTGAAGGTTGGAGCAAAATACTGGATGAAGCTTCCTAAGAAAATATTTTTTCTTAACCTGAACTTCTGTTAACAGTTCCTAGCAATAATTTATCAATACGAGAGCCAGTAACAAGCATAACTATGCGTACCAAGCTCCCATCCAAGGATGTTATAGCCTTTATTCACGGTGTATCGCAAAAGGATCTCAGCATTGCTTGAATTCCAAGGCCCTTGGACAGATCCATCTGATTGCACAGTTCTTCCATATAAGGCATTCAAACCAAAAGTGACAATAGCCCTACCTTTCACAGAATTGACAGACTTTAAATTAGTTAACAAAGCATTAAAATATGCTTCAGCAATGTGAATGAATCTTATCTATACATGATTCTTAAATTTCTGAAAGAGAAACAATAATTCTTACCCTGCACGCTTGAAAAATGCATTAAGCTCGTCCCACCTAGACATGGGCAGGCATCCTTGAGAGAAACCGAGAAAGTCCGAATTATTGATCGACTGTTGTTTGCAGGGTCCCTCATCTCCTTGTACATGGTATATCAATTTATCTTGTAAGGTGCCTCCCATTCTGATTTTTAACGGTGAAAATGCTGCAAAACATTACCGCTCTTCAATTGAAATCAGACAAAAACGAGATGGCACGAAACATTCACGATGCCTGTTGAAATTCAAAGAAATGACTTCTTACCTTTGATTGCATTCAACAAAATTGGATTGCTGAGGTCCTACGTATAGAGCAAAGATTAAGAAAGTGAGTGAACCAAAAGAGACAGCAAGAAATCAGGCAAATACCAGTATCAGTCACAGCTGGCAACTTCTAAACACACATGCACACATACTCGGTCTCTCAGAGAGAGAGAGAGAGAGAGTCCTGACCAGAGTGAAGAGAGTGGCATTGCCCCAGCAAGTGCCATGGTAGCAAACATCAGGAGGGCCATAATCCAAGGTGGCACAAATGAAGTCATCATCAATGCTAGCAATGGAAGTTGACCCATTAATGAACACACTCCCATCAACCACAATCCCTGAGAGGCCTGTGGTCTGTGAGGCCACAGAGTTGTGATGAATCCAGAAGATTAAGAAACACAGACCCGCAAGAACAAGCAGAGACCCTATTCCACAGGACATTTAACACTTTAATTTGATCACTCCCAATGCTTATTGCATCAATCTATGTCTCTTCTCTTCTTTGGTCACTGAAGAGATGAAGGGGTTGCAAAGAGAGAGGGAGAGAGAAATGAATTAACGTCTGATGCTTTCTCTTGATATGGAGAGGGACACACAGAAATGGCTCTATATGTGTTGCCTTTATATATTTTTGGGAGGTTCAACGTTAGCTCATGGAAGCATTCTTTTCCTGCTTTTTTGACCTCATATTTTATATCATTCGAGTGGAACAACTTGATATAAGTTATTACAATGTATGATGTAGCTATCTGAGGGCTTGTTCCTTTCATTGGCCTTGGGATTTGGAGGATGATTGTCAATGAGACTCTTTTGTTTTTGTTTTTGTTGTTTGCTTCTTGAATTTTATCAAAGATAGTAACGTTCAACAGGTCAAGGTCGAATGAGAAGCTTCATTTCCTCCGGCCCACTATTGGACTTTGGAAATATTCCATGTGAATTCTCCTTAGTATAATTACTTTCCCAAACAAGAAATATTGTATCTCTATGCTTATCGAAGCATGATGGAGCTTGCAAGCAATTGTTTAAAACCTTTGAAACCAGCATATTAGCGAAGCACATGTATTGAAAAATGTTTTTTGAAACAAAAAAAAATTCGATGAAGGACCCTATCTCTGGTTTTCTCATTTATCTGATTGTAAAAAGTCATTAAAAACTGGTGAAGAAGTGGTTAATAATGTTAAGACTTTTTCAGAGTAATAAGAGCAAGTAAAGGCTCGTGAGTCAGAGAAAATGGCGTGGAGCGGGTCAATTTCTCTTGCTTGTTTCATTAACCTACCGTTTTGAATACGTTATTCCATTTGGACGTCGCAGTTGAGTTGGCTTGTCTCTTCTTCAGGATTCTCTGTACCGTAACCTCAAAAGACAGCATTAGCAATAGGAAAATCTCCAGATGTATCGCTTGTCCAAACCTTAAAAACCCAAAAAGGAGCTCTACCAGTCCAGAAGGAATGATGTCAAATTTTCTCTTCCTCGTGTTCGAGATCAAGAATCCCCAGATGGAATTTCCACTGATTTGATCCTGAATCAATGATGATCCCTTTCTCTTGGACAATAATTAGATAAACTATCACTGTTTGATGATTCTCAGGCAGAGATCAAGAAGAGTTTCAACTGGAGAATGAACAACCGGTGCTTTGTTATTCTCAAGGACGTTGAATCGGGCGTTGGCGATCTGCCAGACACCCCTTTGACGGGACCAAAAGCTGCAATCTCGATGGCTCCCAATAGAGAAAATTATTAAGTTGTGTATGAAAACAAGAACCGCCCACGTCAAAGCTAACCTAACTATTCAATTAGGATATCATGTGTTTTCCATACTGTATTAGGAATACCCTAATGAACGGCACCATCCATAACGAACCGGTCGTAGCTTTCGAGCCAAACAAATGGGTCAACCTTTATCGTTCGTGTCGCAGAAAGATATACAGATCAAAGATATCTTCAGAATATGTAAATAATTACTCTAAAAGCTTATCATCATTGTGACGTGAAAAATTATCGTTTAAGACTCGTTCTACTTATTCTTTCGCCCATTGCAAAACTGATTTAGGTTGGCATACGAATTTGAACATCATCCCTTCAAATATAAATATGGAAAGAACATAAATGGGACGAAAGGAGAGCGTCAGAAATCAAACTTTTGAGAGCTCTGGAATACGGTGTGCTTTTCATTTTATATCTTAATGCAAAGGACAAAACAATATAAATAAAAAGGATTTTTCATTAGAATTGCGAAGTATATAAACAGCTACAAAACGGATGAAATCGTCGATTAATTTAATGCATGTTACAAGAAAGACAGGATGTTTTATCGCTACGGGTGTTCCTATATTATTCCTGAAGCGTGCTAATTGGACTTAAGATTAAGAATCGGGATTGGGCGACTCAGGTATTGACATGTTGGAGGCGCAACTGAGCTATCATCTTCTGGTGCATATCAATCTTCTAGAATAATGAGGAGTTCATAACGTGGGTCAACGAATAAACCTTAAACCAAAAAACGTAGACAAGGCTCTTGTCAACAAATACCCCTTAAGGCACTCGTTAAGATCCCTCAGCAAGTATATCGAAACATTTTGAAAATTGAAAATAGACCCATTTTCGAAAAAGTTATTTACCGGAAAATTATCCAAAAAATCCTAAACTATTTGCATTTTTGTTAATTCAGTCATAAACTTTTCAATTTTGTCAATTCAGTCATAAACCTTTTGTATTTGTGTCAATTCAGTTTATTTGGCCAATTTTGGCTGGCCGACGTTGATGTGGACACTAGCTGGCGCTGGCCATCCGGTGTTAATATGGACGCCAACCAATGCCGGCCAACGCAAGGTTGACCTTGTTGGCCTCTAGCAAAGCTTGCCCCTACCTGCCAGGGGCAACCACTAGCGAGGGCGACCCTTGCCTGCCCTTAGCAGGCCAACCTCGCCATCACTAGGTTCTCCCTCGCCTAGCGATGGCAAGGTCGGTCTCGCCATGGCAGACCTCGCCTAGCCAGGGGCGAGCAAGGCTCACCCTCGCCAGTGGCCCACGAGGGTGAGCTTTGCTAAAGGCTAGTGAGGTTCGCCTCTGGCTAGTTGCGGACAACGAGAAAGAAGGGCAAAAAAAATAAAAAGAAAAGAAAGAAAAAAATTTAAAAGTGAAAACAAAAAAAAATTAAAAATTGCCACATCAACATTGGCTGGACGGCCGGCGTCCACATTAGCACTAGACAGTCAATATTGGCCGAATAGACTGAATTGGCGCAAATGAAAAAAGTTTAGGACTGAATTGGCAAAAATGTAATAAGTTTAGGACTTTCGAACAATTTTCATGTTATTTACTTGATGGCAAAAGAAAGCCTAACTCCAAAGAGCGAAAATTAAATCTCCAAATCATGTTTTATGCGACTTCACAAGTATTATAAGGGCATTACTCGACATGTATAAGAATCCACCGGCTGCGACTCGTAAACCCTATCGCCAACTTTGGGAATATGTATGAAACAAATGAGGTCGTGCAATAGCCAAGGCACATGTTTAGCTTTCTTCAATAATGGTGGCCTCAAAAAAAAGAAAAGAGCTGTCTTCAAGAATGGATTCCTTTAAGAACGAGGGTTTCTAGGATGTTCCTTGGTCAAATGCGTCCGTGGGAACTAGGAAGGGATTTTGGCACGAATTAGGAGGCCATTATTCCCCATGACTACTATTAAAAAATTACTCCTCGTCTTTGTCTCCGGCCTGCGATTTTGCTTGCACTCACGTCAAAATATGAAGATATACAGAAAGAATTAAAATTAGAAACTAAAGTAAAGTTCTACTTTAACTGAATCCAAGGCTCAAACCACAAAAAGGAAAATATGAAAATGAAGGCTTTAAACCTACGTGAAGCATGCTTGTAAGGGGTGCATGGGACTGACAATGGCAACTTAAAATAAATTGACAACTGCGCAGGAGATAAGATGATAATGGTCTTCCCTAGACTTGCTCAATATGCAGAGCGTGGAGTGAAAGTTGGTGGAGAAATCTAACAGTTCCCATCTGGGGAAGGTTCAACGCTTCTGTTACTGTATATGCCGATGATATTCTTGGATTCTCTCCCAAGGTTTGACCAGTGAGAGAAGGGGATTTCGCCGTTTTATAAATACCCAAGTCATCCTCCTGACAGCAACTGGCGTTTGAGTATGCAGCGTGGCCCTATACACTTGAGTCAACCTTGACACATCTTCGTTGGCCGAGCAAGCAAAAGGACTTCTAGGAAAGTTTGATCTGAGACGGGTAGATAGAGTTCTTCTGAAAATCTTTAGAAAAATAGGCTGTTTTTTTCTTTTCTTTTTTTCTAGTCCTTGCCTATTGAAACCAAGCAAGCATTTATGGAATCATGAGATTTAGAATCTCACTTGGCACCATCATAATTACATCTAATTTGATTACGAGGTGAGAAGGTGGATTTGAGTCATGAGTATCAGTTGAAAAGGCTAAAAACACGTGGGCGAGCCATCCAAGTACGACCAATCAGTCGGGTCAACGGGTAATCAAATCTTTACGAGGGTAAATTCAAACTTTTCTTCTTAGCTTAACTGAAATGGAGGTTTCACCCTTCTGAACTTGATAAAAAGAGTGGGCGTCGAAGCTCGTGGCGAGAAAGTGACTTTCAAGGGAATAATATCTTGTAAAATGTATAATTTTATGATCTTTTCGGAGGTCTTATCTGATGTAGAAGAGTTGGTGAGAACACAAATCCGATTTGACACTTCCCATGACAAAAATTAGGATGTTGCATCAAGCTAGTGTGCACTTCCACTCAGCTACCAAGGGAACACTTAACACCGGCGATAAAAAAAAAATATGAAAGACATAATCTGATTTTCAGAAAATAAAATCAGTTCTCAAGTAAAGCTGGAACATGGGACTGGCCGGTTCAGCTCTAGGCTGATTATAAGCGCAATCAATTCGGTTCTTGATTATAAAATAGCATAACTAGTACCTACAGGGTCAGTTCTAGGTTTCGGCCTTAACCTTATCCTGAAACCGATTACATCTATTGTTAATTATTTGAAAGGAATACGGGACGAATAATATAAGTATATATGTAATCCTTGTTGGTGAATTCTCTTGTTTTCCGCTTTGGGATCAATTTTGCATTTTGATTGGGACAGTCTCATGCAATGTGCGGTCATCTAGGACTTGGCCCACTTGTAGCCTCATGCTGCTTAAAAGATAATAACCCAGCATTACGTGAGCCCAAAGAAGAAGCGATCTAATCATTAATGGGCCAACAGCCTTAAAACCATGCACAATGCACGAGTGATCTGAGAAGTGACGTGATAATGCAGAGCAGTTATTGCAAATTCCAAGAGAAAAATGTGGCTACTTTTTTAGGCCCACGACCGTCACCGTACTAAACCAGAGCAATGGAGATAGCAGGACAAAGGGGGAGAAAATTGCATGGACTTGTTCAATAGACGATAGGATGGACAAAATCAACCACATTGCGTCGGTCATGTTAGATTTCGTGTAGTTCGATGGAAATAAATGTGGGTTTTAGAAATTTATGATATGCGATGAAGTCGATCCCGATAAAATGGGTGTAGCAATACTTGCCCGAGATCTCTTTTAGTAAAACCCTAATACATGCTTATGTAATTTCTGGTTCAACTTCTGCTTCTCTTTTGTTTATTCTGGATTCATCAAAAAGTACTCATTATTTTTGGTTAAATAAGTGTAGATGTATCGTTACGCGCGCGGTATTGTACTCATGTAACTGTTTTCCATTCCTTTTACATACATTGTTGAGTCATGTAAAGTACGTAGTTGTTTACACACAAAATCCAATACAATTACATCAAAACTATATAGATAGACATAGGAGAAATTGTCCAATCAAGCATAAACTTACTATACGGATGTCAATCCTATTTTTGCCAGTTTAGTCCTAATTTTTTGTGCAAATTCCAATGTAATCCTTCCGACCACTTTTCTTCGGAAATCGCTAATGTGGCGATGTGTCTACATAGGACGGTCGGCAATGACTCAGTCACCACGTCAACGATTTCTGACAAAAATCAATTAGAATGATTATATTGGAATTTTAAGCAAAAGTTTAAGATCATATTGACAAAATTGAAAAGTTTAGGATTTAATTGATATCCGTCCAATAGATTTAGAACTAATTAGGTGATTTTCCCGATAGACCTATATTCTTTTGCTAAATTTAGATAAACACATATTCTTCTGATGTATGATCGGATAGTAAAAAATAGTAGTGATATTCAGCATTTCTTTACCTTCTATGATGATAATAGTATAGAATGCAAGTTTTTCAAACGAAAATATATGTGATGTAAACTCATGATGATACCTATTGTAGAATATTATCATATCCTTGCTCTTTCTTTTCCGTATCTTTCGGACAGAATCGATGATATTTATGGTTCATGAAACATCTTCGCGTGTTATACTTTACTAATAGAGCTCGAGACATAGGTACCGGAGAAGCTCAGTGACTGTCATTGGTCTGAGGGAAAGCAAAGGAACGTCATGGGGCATCCAAGATTTTCGCCTTGATCCGAGTCAAATTCGGCTCATCTGCGATTGGCTAAGGTGGCGCCTATCATGCACGATCGGCGGTCAAAGAAGGAAACCCCAATCAATGCTAGATAACTTTCTGGTTTATCTTCTTCCTCTCTTCTTTTAAAGCCCTCCTCAAGCTTCGCATTTCTGTGTGCGAGACAAAGTGCGATGGCAAGAATCGTCAGCGTCGCTGCTCTGCTCACCATTTTCGTGTTGGGTCTCGCTCTCAGAGGTAAGAGCAACTAACGTTGTCCCTGGTCTTTGATCTCCAGGGACGCGAATGCCGAGGTCTTGTTGATTTTTTTTCAGGGTCACGTTCCATTTCAGGGGCTAGTGAGGATCAGTGCAGTCGCACTCCAAAAGACATCACGATAACGCAAAAAGCAGAAGGGATCGGTGAGGGCGGGAAGCCGAAGTGGAGTGTGACCATCAGCAACCCATGCCTGTGCACCGTCCTGGAGTTGACAGTGACATGCAATGGGTTCGACCCCGCGGCGCAGAAGATTGACCCGTCCGTCCTCGCGAAGCAGGGGAACGTTTGCCTCGTCAACAACGGGGATCCGATCCACGTGAACGAGTCTGTCAGCTTCACCTATGAGATGGATGCTTCTTTCCCGTTTGCCGTCAGCGAAGGCCAAATCGGATGTTCTTGAACTTTGTAGGGCGCGGCTCGATTTACATGTTGCAGAAAAAAGATGTCAGTTTTCCACTCCGCGGCTACTTGTGTGTATCGCATTTACTTTCTACTATTAACTTCTCTTTCGTCTCGACTATTTTCTTACCAAGCTTTCAATGACCTTTCTTGACCTTTTCACACGACTAGATTCGATGTTGGTCTCTGAATAACAATAATCTCCATCTTAAGACTCTTCCAACTTTGAAGAACTTTCTAATTTACAGGATCGACTTAAAGTGAGAAGTGGAGAGCACACTTGTTGAAATAAGCTCATCATATCGGTTCGAAACTAAAATTCTATCCGTCAAATGTCACTAGGACTCAAGGAAAAATGTTTCGAAGAACCTTTTGAGAGAATATAATAGGAGTTCGGGAAATTTTCTATTCCCTACTTTGCCTCTTATTCACACATCAGCTCGCCTTATGTAGCTGAGATTAAGGATAATACAAAGAATTTTCACTATAAGTAAGGCCGATAAAGCATATTACAAACTGGCAAGAAATGTTTTAGAGTCATTAAACTGAAACCGAAAAGAGTTGGTACGAACACAATAAAACGACAATGTTTTTAACTTTGACTTTATTAAAGTAATCTTGTGAACTCCAAAAGATTCTTTCACTTATTGATGGGTTCATGACTTGAATCAAGATTAGAAATTTCATGAGAGCTAAAGTCCGGTTGCCACGTGAAGATTTTCCGAAATCCCCCGAGTCCTGCGGAAAATCCGTTGTTATGTTTGATTTCGCTTGTACACATCTAATGCCTCGTGGATGGCATCTCAGGTTGTATGATATTTGTGGGAATAAATCAATGGCATTTCCTCTTGATAAATACTCATAAACTTCAAAATAATTGGATTCTCTTTACATAAGATCCTCTGAGATTGTCAATATTCTCCATGAATTTCTCTGAAACTGCGTCCCAAAAATTTGTACAATCTAGCAATTGGATAAGGACAATTGCTTTGTCCTAATGGCCCTTTGGTGTCAAGCTTCCATTCTTTGCTGAAGAATATATTGTATGACTTCAAGGTTTGGAGCTCTGTACTCTGAAGCCATTTAAGAACCTCTGCAGAATGTTTAAAATAATATTCGTGAAAAACTTCAATGAGAAAAGCTGTAATGATCCTATAGACAGTGGCCGTAGAAAATTCAATGACCATGGTATAGTTACAAAACAATGAACGATATATGCATTAAATTCCGCCAAGAAAATTGGTGATGTCGAATGTGAAGACGTGGATGAACAGGTCGTCTGAATTCATTCCTAATGGTCTGAAAATATGTTCATGACCAATTTTAGATTTCATGCAAAGAGCAAATGAATTATTGATGGTGTACTTCTTTTTCTTATTTCCTCCTTCAAAAGTTTGGGACCATTTCTGAAGGGAGTACTCATACTTCTGGGTTCTCATTCTCATGTTAGGAGAGTTACTAATGCTTCAACCATAATTATGAAGGAAACTCAATTAATAGGAAATCAATATCACCCCAAGGAAATATCACACGTACCAAAATATTACAGTTTTATTAAACACCATAAATAGTCCATAATCTCACATGCCATGTCCTCGCAGATAAAGGAACCTAGGGAAGGGAAAACATAAACAGAGTTGAAGATATAATGACGGGCATCGAATCTGTGCTTGCAAGTCTTCCTCTCAGTTTCATCACCGAAGGTGTAAAGATTGCCCTCCGGCTCTAATGATCTGGACATTCATGTCCGCGCTTCAATTGCAATATGTGGATTCAGGTCGAGTTTTTTTGTTCGATTTCAGGGCTGTGTGCATGCTCTTTGGAAACATTCACGGTCGGGAACGTCTGGACCGGGAGGATCAGACAGGGCAAGCCAGAACGGAGGGTGACCGCAATCAACAACTGCGCATGTGCCCAGATCGGCATCAAGCGCAAGTGCACTGGGTTTGAGAGCGCCGAGGTGATCGATCCCTCAACGTTCGCAAAGCTGTGGGATAGATGCCTTGCTCAAAAGTGGAAAAGCCTTGGCACCAAAGGGCTCGGTCAGCTTCTCTTATGCTTGGGATCCTCCGTTCCTTTTGTGGCCAGCCGAGTCGGTCTCGACCGGTTGCTGAAAACAGTTGACGCCAGAAAAAGGGAGAAGAAAGTCTCCATATATCCCCTTTCATATCCAAGTGCCATAGATACCCATGAATAAATTCTCTCTCTCTCTCTCTCTCTCTCTCTGGATTTGGGTCGACCTATCGAGGTGTAATGCTTCTTAAACTATTCTCATCACAAACTCGAATTGAAGTGGCGAAAATCGCTACCATGTTCCTTTTATTGACAGTCTCTTTAGGTACCGTAGACATACCCTTCCCCTAAACTTCGGGAAAAGAAATGCCTCAACTAGTCCTCAAGTCAGCATTCCAGATACCTTCTTTTGAGAAAACATTCACATACGAACTGTCGAAGCGCACTGCCTGGTATCTTCCAATACTCTCAGAGTCCATATCACGTTTCAGCACGATAGCTTAAATTGCACAAGGCCCACTAGCACGCACGCTCTAGGATTTGACCACGAAGAAAAGTGACGAGCTCATCCACACAACGCGAAAAGGAACTAATCCGTCCACGTAAAGCCAAAGAATTCAAAACCAATTTGCAGCTCATCTTTTAGTCTGGAGAAATAAAATTAATATGTATAGGAGCAATCTAAGAAACTAGAGATGGTAGGGTAAAAGAGAGAAGAAGAACGATCACGATGGTAATACAGCGATTACTAGAATTATTCAACAAGGGTCACGACAAAATGCTAAGCATCTTTTCTAATGCAAAGAAGCAAACATACAAACCCAAATCCCCCAATTCTAGCCTAATACTAGCAAAAACCTACCCTCCAACGAAGCGAACACCACATTAAACACAAGCCATTAGAAGCATGATACAATCTCATTTCCTCTTCTTTGCAGGAGGTTGAGGTAACTCTTCCTCATCATCTTCATCTTCATCGTCCTCATCGTCATCGTCTTCCTCCTCTTCCCCATCATCATCGTCGTCATCCTCATCATCATCATCTTCATCACCACTTCCCCCCTCTCCATTGGCCTCAGGCTCATCCTCTGGATCCCCTTCCTCCTCGCCCTCTTCACCTGAGCCATCCTCTTCCTCGCCTCCATCGTCATCCTGGTCATCACCTTCATCATCATCCCCATCTTCATCATCCTCAGTTTCGCTGCCATCTGTGTTCTCAGGACCAGGTTTCTTCACAGCATGCAACTCAGAAATGGGGAAGCTGAAGAAAAAGCGTTAACGTGATGTTGCTTTTGGTAGGTAATACAGAAAGAAATGAGACAGGGAAGTTACTTCACTACTAACCTTTGAGATGTGTCCAGCTCTTTTGGAAGGATGCTGACTGCACCAATCGAAGGTTTCACCTGGGCAAGACACAAGCAAAAGGAATCAAAAGAAAAGCACAATGTTCACTAAGAAAAATTATATACGAGCACCAAATCATAAGCATCTTTACAGAAAGTCAGCATTTAAGAATTGCACCAACATCACAGTGCCACAAAGGGAATGCCTTTGATAGCTTCATGAATGCTGGAGAAAAAATTAATTTGCCGACAATGTCAGAGAACCCTAACCTACAAAAATTCTAGAACGTAAATGTAAGTGTATAAGGGAAAATGTTGGAAGCTAATTCCAGATGATATTTCAGAGAGAAATGTAGATGCAAACAACATCAAGTAACAAAACTCTATAATCTATCTTAACAAATTTGAATGTTCTCAGAAAAAGAACAATTGGCTGAAGCAATCCGCAAAGAGCAACAACGGCACCTATGTATGCCACTTCTCCAGCATACAAGTATAAGATACAAGCACAAGATAGAGTGCGTAACAAAGATTTTGCAAATGGTATTTAAGGCCAAAAACAGTGGTATTATTTGAAGCAAGACTTCTTCCATATTTCTAAGTTGAGGATGTTCAGGAAATAATAACCCAACAACAAGCATACTGTTTTTGAAATGAATTCACTGGCATAGAAAAAACAAATAAACAAAGCAAATTTCCTTTCAACGGCATGACCTTGATTGAATCCATGCACACACACTGTTCTCTTAATTCTCCAACATGTCACATCATCCAAAATAAATTTTGAATTTTCAAAAATTGTTAATTATCACAACATAGATGACAAATGCTGGAAGATAAATGGTGCTTATCTATAGATTCTACACAAAGGCAGAGGATCAAAGTAAAAGCCAATTACTTACAATAAAACAAATGAAACTTATGTCGACCAAAAAATCATGAGAGAAAACATTGTGAAATTGGACACTGAGAATGCTATTTGAAGTTTTTCCACTGACTTAGCTTCCTGCCGGCATATAAATTATTATCATAGGTTATGGTCTCAAACAAAAATGGCAGGCAAGGAGGACTGAAAATAAGCGGCTCTGCCACACAGGATTTCAGCAGCATATATATTGAAATCACCGTGAGATGTTTTGCCAGTAAAAAGTGAAGAAAGTAGATTGACATATCAACTCCGTTTGGACAGGAATTATTATTATTTTTTTTTTGAATAAGATCACAATGCCTTCAACCAACAAGTCTATTTACTTTACAGTTCTCCCGAGACTAGTAGCTGTGCGAAGCGAACACATCAAATACTGTCTCAAGGTGCAGACCATCCACTAAGCTTCCCCCTACCAATGAACTTCCAAGTCCTCCTATCAAATGCAAAATTCTAACAATCTCGAGGATTAACTAGCTCTCGCGGGCTAACTTTTGCCGCTTTGAATTGAAATCCTTGCTTTCCTTTTTACGTTTTCAGACAAAAAGTTCCTCGCTTTTCACTGACAATAAGCACCAAAACAACATGGTGACCACGTCCATCCCCTGAAATTATCTGCAGGCCCTAAATTCATGCTAACAGAGGTCCGAGTAAGTGCCGAATCACCCAGAGTCACAGCTAGAGCTAGAGCTCGAGCAAGAGCAAATGGGCAACGACAAGCCACGAAAACCGACAAATCCCGAACCAAACTCCAAACACAATCCGAACCACCCTATGTCGGAAATCGAATTCGCCCACAAGCAGCCAAAAAAAAAAAGAAAAAACTGAGCACCCTTAAGCAGAAAACTTCACTCAATGCACAGAGACAGCGCATCGAAATAGCACCGAAATAAAGCTGAAAAGAGGAACCAGGACCCGAGCCAAGATTTCGTACCATCAGGAGCGAGCAGGCGAGGCCGTTGACCGCGGACACGGCGGCCTCGGCCACCAGGGCTTCCAAGATGGCGCTAAGGAAGCCGCTCGCGGCGGCGGCGGAGGAGCAGACGGCGGCCATTTCCTAGGGCAACGAGCACCGCAGCAGCAGCAGCAGCAGCAGAGAGAGCTAGAGAGAGAGAGAGAGAGAGAGAGAGAGGGGGGGAGCCCTGGATTGGATTTGAGAAGGGACTGGACGGGATTAGGGTTTTTGCGAAGCGGTGGGGGGGCGTGGGCGTGGGGGGGCGGGGGTGAGGGTTTTGCTCAGGACACCGTGGGGATTACGGCAATCCTCGAGGGCAAAAGGGGGAATTGCCCCCGAGGCCCGAGTTGACTCACCCAGTCCCACCCCGTTAATGATCGCGAGCGAGCGAGTGAGGCTTGATATAATAAACAAAATGTCTATTACTAATAAAAATACTTGCAAAGAAATGAAATAGATGTGTCCTATGCATTGGACCGTCGTTCTTTTCCCTAGTCATAATGGTGAAGAAAAGGGGAGGTCATCTTCTGCATATTGTACCATCGTAGAAGCGAAATATAAATCGGTCCTGCAAGTCTTGGAAGACCTTTTCTTTTCGAGCATCGATCCGTAGAACCTGTGAAAGGGAGATTGATTATTATAGCTGTTGATCGGATGTTTCTCAAGAAAAAAAAAAGGTGAAAAATTAGATTGAGAATGTCGATGAGATGCTTCGCGATCAACCGATCTGAATTTACCGTTGCAATCTTCTCCATATGTTAGGAGCAGAGATGCAAAACTGAGCTAGGAAACCTTTAGAGAATACTAATTTAAACAAGACACGAAACCTTTTCTACGTAGTGAAGTAAGGCCAGGCTTAGGAGCTTTGAAGGCCCAAACCATATTCTAACTATGGAAGTGAAAAAAAACAAAAAAAAGACATTCTAAAAGCTGGGCGACAGGGTACTTATGAACACTTGTGAATATTACCGAAGGAACATTTTACATCGTTGATAAGGTGAAGGACTAGAACAGAGCCCCTTCGTCGGTCCAAATAAGGGTGAGAAAATATTTGTCGATGATGGAAACTTATCCACGATATTGGCATCTGACTTGTATGGAGAATTCAGGTCCATCCAAAAGGATATGCCCAAGCACCCGTAATAGGAATAATAATCTACATAGGAAAACCCTAAATAGGAGTGTCTGTATATGGAAGGCAAAAATCAACATGAGTAGTTAGGAAACCTAAATCTAGCAAGAAGAAGAGATTCATGCCTAGATATCCAAAAATGGGAACAAAGGTGTGTCATGCCTTGTGTGTAGGCCATTCTTTTCTCAATGAAATGAATATGCAATCTCAAGCATATGGCATCTAAATAAATGGAGGATGTTCTCATGGTGCTTATTTGGTAATAAAAACCTGTCCTTTGGATTATGCATTGACCCATTACCTTTCCAAGAAACCCACAATAGGATGCACATTCATGCTCGATCAGGCCAGATTAGGTATGATTACCATAATAGAATGCTGTAAGAAAAAAAAAAACCTCCAAAAGCGATCTTAATTTCGCAAATATTTACAATGACGTAAAAACAAATTTTGCGATCTTTTGGGTTGTTCTAAGACTCGACAACATCCAAAGATAATCACCTGTAGATCTCTGTTCAGCGGTTTCGAAAGGACTAGAGAGTTTGAGGCCCGTAAAACAAGATTTACAAGGAATAGTCATTACAAGTCGCTGATATGGGACCATCAAAGCACCTAATGCACGGCCCGTGTAACTAGTTACTCAAAATCAAGCGGAACAATTTTCCGGAGATTAAATTTCCTTTATGCGGAAATTTTCCCATTGACCGTTAGGAAATAAATTTACAAGAGCAGTCTCGATCGCCGTACGAGCATATAATAAGTAGCCGCTTAAATCGAAAGAGAATAACGGTACGAAGATTTTGTTCGAGTTAAGCAGTTTCGATGCGTACCCAGTTGGTATCCACACCGGCTTTTGCAGAATCCGACACACTTTGCCGTTGGACTGATGCATGGAGGAGTCTGCGCCATCGATCCTGCAGAATCAGCTGGCGAATGGGGTCGTCGCCCTCCATCGAGCAAGAAGCAAAGAGATGCATGCTTGATCAACCCTGGGGCTGATGATTCAGCTGAAGAGCTTCATGATCAATCGAACAAGCGTTGACTTATTCAGAGGGTTCAACCGAAAAGCAAGGAATCAGATAATTTAGGCTCTTTGTTTATGACCATTTATAATGGAGAAAATGACACATATTGTCCCTGAACTTTTGCCCAACTCAATGTGCAATGTGGTCCTTGAAGTTTTTAATTTATTCAATCCGGTCCCTAAACTAGCCTAACGTGCAATTTCACCCCTGAAATTTGAATTTCTTTAATGTGGTCCATGAACTTTTGATACATGTTCAATCTAGTCCTTAAATTATATGAAAATGTTCAATATTGTCCTTAAACTTGAATTAATAGAGCGATAATATTGAACAATTTCTGTGAGAGAGCTACAAAGAGATCTCTTTCTTCTAGAAAAAGTTTCAACGACACTGGCATTTGATCATTCCCATTCTTGTTTCAAGTTAGCTTTTTCTTTGTTTCCTTGTCTGAATTTGCCATCTTACCCAGGTCCCATGTTTTTGTTTTTCATTTTCTTCTTTAATTTGACTGATCAACCCATGAAAATCTTACTTTTGGAGGAAAAAGGCCAACTTCTGATGGTTTATGCTGGGCATTCTTGTCAAAAAAAATGGGACTTTTCTTTCTCTACAATGTCTAAGAGATACTGGTTGGTTGATCTTTTTCTCTGTCATGAGTTCTTCATAGATCCTTTCACTATGATGTTGATGGGGCTTCTTAGCTTCTTTGTAGATCATTTGTAGTTCCGATCATCAAGTGTAATGCATATCACGTTAACTTTGATCAACTTTGGGAAAGAGGATTTGCATGTTTTAACTCGGGATGGACACTAAAATTCATGTTGATGATTCTCGCTTCTTAGTTTCTTCTATGTTTGATCCGAAGAGTTACTTTGCCGAGAAATCAGAAGAGTGATTCTATTCACCAAAATCTAATAATGCATGGATGTTTACGTTGTACAACTTGCTTCTAATTGGAACTATACAAGTAGTAGAGATGAAGTACGAGATAGTCACTTTTATGTGATTGATCTACCATTTTTGTTTCTAAAAAATTGGAAAATAAAGAAATCATCTCACTCTAGTATATTTTCCTGTGCCTAGTTTCGATGCGGAGCCTACACTACACAAGAATTTGTTCTCGTCGACGGAAAAAAATCTTATTTGTGTTGTTTGAAATTTTCTGAGATAGGACGTTGTCCAAATGGTATTGCCCGATATGCCTAGAATGCCTCATCTCGGTGCCCACCTGATCTTGATTATCTTACAGTTCTTGAAAGAGCACAGCTATTATTAAAAAAAATTAAATATTAAACAACACCTTCATATGAAAGTTTAAGCTTTTGAAACAGTTGGCGGTGATTCTCACAAAATCTCACATAGTATCAAAGTAAGAGGTCCTAAGTTCAAATATTTCCTGACCCTTGTTTACCTCCAAAATAAGGGAAAATTACCAAAAAAAAGTTATAAACCTAATGCAATTGTGTCAAACATTTTGCATTTGTGCTAATTTCAGTCTATACGGCTAATTTTGGCCAATCGGCGCTAACGTAGACAATTTTTAATAATATTTTAATTTTTTCGAATTTTTTAAATTATTTTTTTCCTTTTCTTTTCTTTCTTTCTCTCTTTTTTTTTTTTATTCCTTATTCCTCTGCCCAGTCGCCAGCTCACCTGCCCCTAGCGAGGCGAGCCTAGCTTAGCGACGACAAGGCTCACCTTACCGGGGGCCTAGAAGGTTAGCCTCACCAATGGCCGATGAGGTTGACCACAGCGGCCCTTTCCTCTAGCATGTTGCCTCGGTTCGATGATGAGCCAAAGGAAGAAGGAAGAAAAAAAAAAGAGAAAGAAGAGAAAAAATAATTTAAAAATCGAATAAAAAATTAAAATGTAATTAAAAATGGTCCACATCAGCGCCAATCGGCCAAAATTAGTTGGATATACTGAAATTGGCACAAATATAAAAGGTTTATGACATAATTGACACAAAAAAAAAAAAAATTTGTTTAGGACTCAAGTTTAGGACTTTATTAATAATTTTCCCGCCCAGTTACATATTTCCATGCTTAGTACTAGGAAATATACCAGATTAAATGTGAGGGAGAGTGTTAGAATAATTAAATAATAAATTACACCTTCATTTAAAAGTTTTGTAGTGATCTCACAAAATTTCATAGTTACAAAGAAGCTACAGGTGAGTAAGTTTGTGATAGTGCTCATCTCTCGAATCAAAGTCAATATAAGCAGACTTCTTGTTTCTTATGAACAAGATTATTCTTTTCTCTCTAGTAGGCTTGAGCTTGCATACGGCGTATATTTTGACTGTAGTTATTTTGAGGAAAAGTGGAATGAGGCCAAAAAGTGTCTCTCCGGTTTCACGCAGCTCGACGTTAACAGATTTTCAACGAACATATATTCAAACTGAGAAAACAAAAGTATCTTGAAGCGTTGGATAGCTAGGTAATATTGTTGTATAAGAAATCGAACAATTACCGTACGTGCATAGATCCGTCACCTATGCGTGTCTTCTCCGTATCCAGTTTGCATCTAAATCTTTAAATCTTGACTTTCCGATGAATTGGTCTATTACTTTTGGCAGCAACGATGTCCCAAAGGCATTGGGTATACTCAGGAGCAATGTAAAAGTTTTCAAGGCAAATAAAGTCTTATTTGAGGAAATGACTGAACCCGCAACATTGGATAATATTCGCTATCAACTTGTTGAAGTGATTGCTTCTCCACATGATCATATGTTTGCCTAACTTAGCATTTGTTATGGGATTCATATGGATTTCTACAGGAGGAACAACAAACTTGCCATGTATGGAGATACACAAAATGCGAGAAGCGCGGTGAGGTGGGAAATAAAGCCCTAGTGATATTACGATATTTACTTGATTCTGCATATCTCTTAGGATTTTGCATATCACTCCTGTGATAGTGCATATCCTTGACTGACTATAGTTGATATTGTGTTTATCTTATTTCCTTAGATAGTCATCTAATAAAACCTATAAATAAGCCCTCCGTAGACTCTCTTCTACATATCGAAATATACATAAAATTTTACAATTCTACTTTTCCACTTTGTTTTCAATTTGATATTAGAGCCACGCCTTTTTTTTTCACAGGGTATTTTTCGATTGAAGAGGCGTCTTTGTACAGTAACTTTCATTCAACAAAGCTGCTAGCCTTATCATCTACGTTGTTAAGTTACCATCCCAATAGCAATAGCAAAGTCGGTTGCAAAGAACTCATGCTATTAGGCTCCAATGCCTCCGATTCTCGACTTTTCAAGAAGCCAACACCATCACCACATTCGCCGCCGTCAGACAATCAATATATTGAAATCTCATCATCAACGGCCACCATATGCACCCTCCATGAATGGCTGTGCAGTGTTGGATATCTAAATATCTCTAACATAAAAAAAGATAACGCGCTAAATCCCGCTTTGCGCAGAAGGCTTATTTTGCCTGGATTTGAGCCACATAGGATGGGGCACATTATAAACCAGAGGTAGTTTCCTTAACTAGTTTCGTAGTTAGGTATGATCACACAGGAAATACTTTTCCATTTTAATTTTTACAAGCCACGTCAAAGTGGAATGGAAACCATTAAATGTAACCATTCTCGTCCGGCTTATCTTAATCGAGTTTCTGTCTTGGCAAATGTGGACCTAGCAATGATTTTACCTTGAAACTTACAGCTTGAATTGGCAGCATTCCCATTGTGCCTATCTATTGCCAAATCCCGGTTGTCCCACCAACAGATGATGCTTTGGTGGTAAGTTCCTTCTCCCTTTGAAGCTTATTTTTTATCTAAATTTTCTAAGGACATAATTGGTCCTTCTGTGGTTAATGACCTGTCTGGATGAATTCATGATATCAAATGTAGTCTTCACAAGATGTTCAGATGCCAATTTCATCTTCTGTTGGAGGGCCTTCTACTCCTTTCACCGTAACTTGTGATTCAGAGTCCAGGGCTACAGTTTGTTTGTCTCATGCTGCTAACTCAGGTGATCGCTCAAACCCTTTAATGTTTTGAAACCATATATGACTGGTTGAGTTTACGAGTATGATCCTAGTGTCGGTCATGGATTTCAAACCAATTTAACTAATTTTTTTGGCCGATTCGATTGGTTACAAGAAACCTATCCCCTCACTTTTTGAAATCACTTGTATTGCCTTCAACAAAATACTGAAATTATAATGATAATCTGCACTTTGCTGAAAATTTTTTGGAGGCCCCAGCAGGCAGTCATGAGATGAAGACTAGAAGGCTTGATACGGCACTAGAAGAGGCAAGTTAAACTGATCCCATTAGAACATCTTTAAAGATTGGGGAAGAACCATCGAGGTACTTTCTGATTCTTGCGTAGGTAACATCAACAGCAACTTCAATATAAAATAACAACAAATAGATAAAAAGACAAATAAGGTGTGAAGCCGTAAATGTGCATGTGATGAAGGGGTAAACATACCTGAAGTTTACATTGCAGGATGTTGAGGTGCATGCAACTCAAGGTGACTCTTCTTGACACATGGTGAAGTACCAACTTCTTCAATGTCTGTGTTGGGCAATCCGATGTTGAGCACGGTCTTGGCAGCGAATATATGATGACTACGTGCAAGTTTATTAGTTTGTCGTAACCCGAGAAAGAGAGATCTGCTGAGAGGGTTCATAGAAACAGCGTGTTGTAAGAGAAACTACCTTTCACTAATTAAGCGTGTAATTCCAAAATTTTGAGGACCAGGAGGATTACAGGGTACAAATCCTTGCAAGATACAGCTTCATATGCAGCTATAAACAGATGTATTCCTGCACTATCTCAAATCTAACTACGCCAATATTCCTGCAAATTTCATAATGCCGTGACCCGGTCAGATGCCTATCGACAAACATCATGCATTTTATGCAACACATCCGTATGAATCAAGAGAAAATAATATTGCTATCCACAGAGCAACCAACGGTCTGAATCAAACAACGCCTTCAATCCAAATATGAGAGATTACAGCGCACCAAGCAATCTTGAAGGGCAGATTGGAACAGCTTTGCCTCTCATATGATAAAATACCCACTACAGCTCCACAGACCCGCTTTGAGTAGTTGTATTCTATCAACATTAGCTGTAAAATCTATTCCAAACCTCCTTTGCAATTATGCAATCCACGAATAAATTGTCTGCCCTTTCCGGATGAGAGCTACAGAACACACAAGTTACATCCACTGAGCCATACCAGTTGGACACACTGTCTTGAGGGTTTTAATAAGGATATTTAGAAACGATATTACCCTATCTATAGATACTCATACTTATATTATTACAAATCTTGTTCCTTATTCTTTAATTGATAAAATTTTCGATAATTTTTATCTGCTCCTAAATTTTTAGATTGATAAAAATTTTAATATGTTTAGTGTTCCGGGTTCTTTAAAAAGTATGGAACATTATTTAGATCAACATAAGTATGTATATCTATAGATAAACCACTATCGTTTCTAGATTTCCTTATATAAACACTTAACGTAAAATAGCAGGGATATCAACCTAATACAACTCTAAATAAGGTTATGCTTTTACTATCATAGAAATCACAAGCGAAAGTTACTTAATTACTACTACTTTAATATTTATAAAAGCCAAAAATGTATATAAGCAATAAAAAGATCTTTTTATTAATTTGTGAAAAAGATAAAAAAAATTGAAATGATATTTTAAAGTATGGGCAATAGTGTATTTATGAAATCTTATGAATAGTACTAAAGGACCAATTTGACATCGTTATTAGAGTGAACAAATTGAAAGTTTAGAGACTGTATTGACCATTTATAAATAATTTAAGGACCTAATTAAACGAATTAAAAGTTTAAGAATAACATTACACCTTGAACCAAAGTTTTTAGATTATTAGTAGCATTCCCCATATTTTGAAAATTGAAATCCTCTTTTTAGAGTATACTTAACCAATGCTTCGTAGACATGAGTTAACTAAAGCCTTTTTGTCAATCGAAATAAGGGTGAGAAAATATCATCATTATCAATAATGATGGAAACTTATGCACAACATGGCATATCACATGGATAGAGAAATCACGTCCTAGCAAAAGGGATGCCCAAACACCATAATTGGAAAAAACATCTATATAGGAAAACCCTAAATAGAAATGCCTATATTGTCACGCCCCGCACCCTACGAGCGCGCGATCATCCCTCGATGGTCGATCATTAAACTCGACGTCCCAGGTACATCGCCGACCCAACCCAGACATCAGAGATTTAACACACGCGGAAGCAAACAGAAACAACCCGGACAACGAAACATGACAAAGGGATAGCACAAAACAATAATTACATAACTTAATAAGGTAGTCATTATTACAGGACAATAAACTGGGCTACCAATTCCCAACCACGCTTTTCAAAGGGGACGGTGGTCGACAAGCTTATCTCCTCTACAAAAAAGTACTCAAAAAACAGGGCAAATTAACCTATTCTTCAATCCCTGTGGTACTCTGGTGGCATCTCCAAATCGATCACGATCGTGGATCTGAAAGTGGCTATATAATAACTGTGAGAACGAGTCTCAATAAGTAATACCCTAAAACCTACATAGGCCAATGCGTACCCAGACAAGCAGTACATGCAATCTAATTCCCAATATACCGAATTCACCTCAAAATACTCACCTCGCCATCAAGCGTGTGCCAGCTCTACACGTCAGTCAAATGTATTATGATAATAATAATTCGATAACATACCACAGTCATTCACACGCCAACCACAATAGCACTCGATCAATTCAACCAATCCGATCACCCAATCAAATAATCAATTCAATCAATTCGATCAATTCAATCACACTCAGGTCGCACGCGTGGTCGAACAACTTTCCACGACCTCCCAAGTCCTTTTACTCGGCTCGCGCCACTACGCCTCAGGCCCCATCTTACAGCCCGCCCCACTGCGCCTCAGGCTCAGCCCTCAAATCAAGCAGGGTTCGGTCCCGCATAACCACGCCTCAGAACATTTTTCCTTTTCAATGACCCGCGTAACCTACGCCTCAGGTCTAGTCATGCATTGTTTGCCACACCCGCGTAATCTACGCCTCAGGTTGGCAGCCCTCCGATCGATCCGGGCTTTTTCACATGCACATGCACCACAGCACAATTCGCCAATCAACGAGCCGTGCAATCCAATTCACATCACAGCCCATCACATTAGCCCACAAATCCGTCATTCACGCCGACCACATATGAACATCAAGCCCACCCACAAATGCCACAACAAGCCAATTATTGACCCATCAACATTAGCTAGTAATAAGCTCCCAAAACCATCCCAATTCTAAATTACAGGCTCACAATCCGGACATTCAAGCCGGTCACAATCACACGCCAATTTCTCACACACACGCCACGACAATATTATCAATCAATGCACCACACTAGCCACAGACTTATCATAAATTGATCTACCAATCGCCACATAATTCACGCACTAGTCGTATCCTCACCGACTAATCTAATTTCTAATTTAATCACTAAATTAAACTGAATAAATCCATAAGCATGTCTATTAGTACCCATTATACTAACTAGGGATTAGGATATCACTTACCAGGTTTTGGCCCGGAGAAAAACCCGCATGGGCTCAAGACGGGCCGATAAACAGTGTCGGATGAACAGTACGGGTCGTGAACAGTAACGGGCCGTGAACAATGCTCGGATGAACAGTACGGGCCTCCAAAAATGAACAGTAACAGGGCAAGGACGCGGGCATGAGCTCGGCTCGGGCGCGACGGTGGCTAGTCGGCTGGCCGGCTGGGCTTGCTCCGGCGGCTGGCGATGACGGCGAGCAAGGCGGCTCTCCGACAACCAGCTCGGAGAGAGAGAGGAGAGTTGGCCAAGTGGGGTGGCGAGGGAGAGAGAGAGCTGCGGTGGTGAGGCTCGAAGCCGATGATGTTCGGGCGGCACGGTGGCGGAAGGGGATGCCGGGGTGGTGGTGGGCAAGGCAGCGACGGTGGCAATGGCTAGTGGGGGTGGCGTAGGGTGGTTGGGGCTGCGGAGGAGGGGAGGGGAGGGAGAGTGGCGGCTAGCGGTGGCTGCTGGTGGCGGCGACGGGGCGGAGGCGGCGGCCGGACAGCGCGCGGCGACGACGAGTGGGAACTGACGACGAGCGAAGCGGCGGCTAGCGAAGTAGAGGCCAAACGCAGCTCGTCGGGCAAGGAAAAACTGAAGAGGAAGTAGAGGGGAAGGGAAGAGAAGAGAAGAGAAGAGAAGAGAAGGGAAGGAAGAAGAAGAAGAGGAGAGAGAGGAGGAGTCGTTGGGGGGTGTCAGAGGAGGGGGAAAAATGGGCGTGCATGAGTGGACGTTTGCAAGTGGAGGGGGAAACGTGCGTGACCGGCGACCATAGAGGAGAGAGAGAGAGAAGGAGAAAGAGAGAGAGAGAAAGGACAGACGTGATGATGGGGGGAAAGTGTGTGCGCGGGGGAAAGAAGGGAGAGAGAGAGAGAGAAAGAGAGGGAAAAGAAAAAGGAGGGGAAAAGAAATTATAAACATTCAAATATTAAACGCGATCCGATGGCCCAAATTCAAAATCGAAAATGATCTACCGGTCTAAAATAAGCCTCGCATATAAAAAGAGACAAGGGCCAAGTTAATTAAATTGAACTATAACGAGGGAGGTCTACTAGTTCAAATTTGCACCTGGTCAAAAACTCTCATTTTTCCATTATTCCTGACAATCTCAACGTTGGCCACGATACTATCGACACTGTCCAATTTATTTCGTCCCGAAACTCCCGAAAATTGACTGCCAAGTTCGGAGTCTAAATAACGGCGAAATTCGATCGAGTGTGATTCTAGCGAAATCTCAAATTTAAAAACAATAACCGGGAGTGATCAGTTCCCGGGCGAGACTTACTACAAACACACTGACGAATTACACGTTTATTCCAAAATTGGGTCAAAATTTCCGGGATGTCACAATTCTTCCCCCCTTACAAAAATTTCGTCCTTGAAATTTACAATTCAAACCCAACTACTCAAACAAATGGGGGTATTGGTGTCGCATCACTTATTCACTTTCCCATGTGGCGCCTTCCGTCCCATGATGTTCCCAGATAATTTTGACCAACGGAATCGTCTTGTTTCTCAACACTTGTTCCTTTCTATCCTCGATTCGCACTGACTTCTCCACGTACGACACCCTGTCATCCACGTCTATTACTTCATGATTTAGCACGTGGGTCGGATCCGGTTCGTATTTCCTCAACATTGACACGTGGAAGACGTTATGAACCTGCGACAAATTTAGCGGCAAGGCTAGGCGATATGCTAATGTTTCAATCCTTTCCAAAATTTCAAATGGGCCTATGTACCTTGGACTCAACTTCCCTTTTTTGCCGAACCGAGATAGCCTTCTCATCGGGGAGACGTTAAGAAATACATGGTCGCCAACTTGAAACTCCAACGGTCTACACCTTCGGTCCGCGTAACTTTTATGACGACTCTAGACTATTCTCAACATTTCTCGGATAACCTTTACTGTTTCCACTAATTGCTGAACCAACTCTGGACCCATTATACTTCTTTCCCCCACTTCATCCCAACACAATGGTGTTCTACATGCCCTACCATAAAGTGCCTCAAATGGTGCCATCCCGATACTTTGCTGAAAACTATTGTTGTAGGCAAATTCCACCAAATGTAACTGTTCTTCCCACTTGCCCTGAAAATCTAAAACACACGCTCTCAGTATATCTTCTAAAGTCTGAATAGTCCTTTCAGACTGGCCATCCGTCTGCGGATGATAGGCCGTACTGAATTGCAACTTAGTCCCCATGGCCGATTGCAGGCTTTTCCAGAAATTCGCAATAAACCGAAGATCACGGTCCGAAGTGATTGATACTGGTACCCCATGAAGACGAATAACTTGTCGCACATACAACTCCGCCAACCTTTCCAGTTCGAAGTCCTTTCGCACCGCCAGGAAGTACGCTGACTTGATCAATCTGTCTACTATTACCCAAATAGAGTCGTGCCTCCTCTGGCTTCTTGGCAGTCCCGCTACAAAATCCATTGTAATGTGCTCCCATTTCCATTCTGGGATTTCCAACGACTGCAACATTCCACCAGATTTACAATGTTGTACCTTCACTTGTTGGCACGTCAAACACTTGGCCACGTCCACTTTCATTCCATTCCACCAATAGTACTGGCGAAGATTCTGGTACATCTTAGTGCTACCCGAGTGAATACTATAGTTGCTCCTATGAGCCTCCGACAGAATCTCTTCCTTAAGTTCTAAATCATCGGGCATGCACAATCGTCCTTGAAACTTAAGAATTCCATCCTCTGACACTTGAAAATCCGGTTTCCTCTTCACGTCATCCATACTCAGAACTTTCTGAATCTCAGGGTCCGTAGACTGCAACGCCTTGATCTTGGCTTGCACTTCCGGCTCAATCCTCAATGTCGCCATCAAACTGGAGAGGTGTCCTACCTCGAACTTAAATTCCGAATCCCGCGCTCTTTCTAGTAAAATCCATTCTTTAACCAACAATCGCGCGATGCTCAATTTCCTGCTCAAGGCATCCACTACCCGGTTGGCCTTCCCGGGGTGATACAATATGTCACAATCATAGTCCTTCAGCAATTCCATCAGCGCCTCTACCTCATGTTCAATTCCTTCTGAGAAAACAAGTACTTAAGACTCTGATGGTCTGTGTAGATCTGGAACCTTTCTCCACACAAGTAGTGCCTCCAAATCTTGAGCGCGAAAATAATGGCGGCCAGCTCCAAGTCGTGGGTCGGGTAGTTCATCTCATGAGATCTCAACTGCCGCGATGCATAAGCGACTACTCTTCCATGTTGCATTAGCACACATCCCAATCTTTTGAGCGAAGCATCACTATAAATCTCATACTCGCCCGGTCCTGAAGGAATCGTCAACACTGGTGCCGTTGTTAACCTCTGCTTCAGTTCCTGAAAACTTTCTTCGCACTTTTCAGTCCATTCAAACTTTGTTTCTTTCTTAAGTAGCTTCGTCAATGGAGTGGTTATCGCTGAGAACCTTTCTATAAATCTCCGATAATAACCTGCCAGTCCTAGAAAGCTTCGAACCTCAGTAACTGTCGTCGGTCTCGGCCAGTCCATTACCGCTTCGATCTTTGCCGGATCCACAGAGATTCCTTCTCCGAATATTACATGTCCAAGAAACACTACTCGGTTTAGCCAAAACTCGCACTTGCTAAACTTAGCATATAGTGCGTGCTCTCTCAACGTCTGTAAAACCTTTTTCAAATGTAGTTCGTGTTCCTCGAAACTCTTTGAATACACTAAAATATCATCGATGAAGACAATGACAAACTGGTCCAAGAATTCCTTGAATACCCGATTCATTAAGTCCATGAAAGCAGCAGGAGCGTTGGTCAGTCCAAACGGCATCACTATGAACTCATAGTGCCCATATCTAGTCCTAAATGCTGTCTTTGGAATATCCTCCTTTTTGATCATTAACTGGTGATATCCTGTCCTGACGTCAATCTTAGAAAATATCGAGGCTCCTTGCAGCTGATCGAATAGGTCGTCAATCCTTGGGAGGGGATACTTATTCTTGACCGTTACTTGATTCAACTGACGGTAGTCGATACACAACCTTAGCGACCCATCTTTCTTCCTGACGAATAGTACTGGCGCTCCCCATAGAGATGCACTCGGTCGGATAAAGCCTTTGTCCAGTAGTTCCTGCATCTGAACCTTCAACTCTTTCAACTCTGGTAATGACATCCTATAGGGCGGCTTCGATATTGGCTCGGTCCCAGGGGCCAACTCGATGACGAATTCTACTTCTCTTTCCGGTGGCAATCCCGGTAGTTCCTGAGGAAAGATATTGGGAAAATTGCACACTACTGCAATATCTTCTAACTTCGACTCTTCAACCGTCGAGTCAAGTACAGTTGCCAGAAATCCTTGGCACCCTTCGTCTAGCAGCCTAGTCACTTCCAGCGACGAAATCCAGGGGATTGAGGTCCCTCCTCGGTTCCCCACAAACTCGAATATAGGGTGTCCAACCGGATTAAATTGGATTACCCTGTTACTACAATCCATAACGGCTCTTTGTTTCACTAGACAGTCCATCCCGACAATCACATCAAAATCATACATAGTTAAAACCACCAAATCTATTCTTTCTTCTCTATCGCCAATCACTATCTTACACTCAGGGCATCCAAATTCGATCAATACTTTATCACTCAATGGCGTAGTCACATATAGCATAATTTCTAGCGGCTTTGGCTCAATCCTAGATAATTTAACGAATTGCTCAGATATAAACGAATGCGACGCTCCCGGATCAAACAAGGTATATGCAGCATGATCACAAAGAGAGACTGTACCTATGACCACGCCCAGCGCGTTCTCAGCCTCCCTCCTTGCTATAGCATACACCCGTCCTTGGGCCGGCGGCCTATTCTGATTGGTCGGTCGAGCAGCTCCACCTTGATTTCCATTCCGGGGCGGTAGTGGCAGTAATGCAGGTGGCCTGGCCTGCCTGTTGTTAGAGCAGTCTCTCATTTGGTGACCCCTCCCTCCACATGTAAAACATGCCCCGCCCTTGCTTGGGCATGGTCCGTTCCCGTGCCTTCCCCCGCATAGCCTGCACGGGGCATTCTGGTAACGGTTTGATTTCCTGATAATCCTTCGAGCGGGAGGGACGAAGCGACTATTCCCCACCATAGGTCTCTTCCCGAGTTGGCGGTTGTCTCTAGCCGGAGCATACCGCGATCCAGAAGCGGAGGCCCGTTCAGTTTGGTCTCGCTCAATCGCCTGAGCCCTCTCATAGATCTCATGATAGCACTTCAAATTTAAGGAGATCATCTGACTGCGAAGGTCTGGTTTCAGCCCATCTCGGAACCTCCTCGCCTTGTCGGTTGGGTCCTCCACCATCCTAGGGGCAAATTTGGACAACCTTGCGAACTCAGCTTCGTACTGATCTACTGACATATATGTCCTTGGCGAAGTCCCATAAAGTCCGCTAGTTTCTGCTCTCGGACACTTTCCAAGAAATACTTGTCATTGAATGCCTCAGTGAAGATGGTCCAGTTCAGCGCCGCACCAGTGGGGAATACTTGATTTCTGGTGGCCCTCCACCAATCATTTGCGTTTTCCTGAAGCTGGTAAACCGCTAGGGTCACTTTCTCTTCCTCAGTGCAACCCAATACTTCGAAGGCTTTCTCTAGCTCTTCCACCCACTTTGGCGCGGCCTCGGAGTCGCCTTTACCGTTGAACTTCGGGGGCTTCAGCCTCAGAAACTGCTCCACAAGTTTGGACATGGGTCTAGTCGCATTCAGTCGCGCCGAACCAGGATTTCCATCCATCACATTGTTCTCTCGATTCCCGTTATTCCCAACAACTTCGCTAGCAGCTGCAGCGACAATAGTAGCACTCCTTTCTCCTGACTGCCGTCCTGACAATATCCCTGCCTCTTCCAGCGCCCTCCAAATCTCATCTACCCTAGGATCTCCCATAAGCTCAGCCAGTGGAACTACCCGACCTCGACCTCGACCTCGACCTCGGCCTCTACCTCAACCTCGACCTCGGCCTCTACCTCGACCTCTACCTCGACCTCAACCACTCATCTTACCAAATCTCACAAACGCTCACCTGCTATAATTCCACACGGAATTAGAAACCTAGGCCATCTATCCCAGTTTTAAAACCCTAGGTAACTAATCGCAATTATCATTTATCAATCAGGCAAGCAATCACTCACAGTAATCAGTCTCAACCAACATAATTCATGCACTTATCTCAGGTCCTGACGCACCTGCACTTCACACGTCATAGCACACGCCACTCAACAATCACAATCGAACAGTCTGGGGTACGCATGGCACACAAGTCTCCTTAATTGGCTACCCTAAGGTCATCGCTCCTTATCACTCCAGGTTTCGACCAATTAGTATCGAGCTGTCCTTGCTCTGATACCACATCAAACGGGGATGTCACGGCCCGCACCCTACAAGCGCGCGATCATCCCTCGATGGTCGATCATTGAACGCGACGTCCCAGGTACGTCGCCGACCCAACCCAGACATCAGAAATTTAACACACGCGGAAGCAAACAGAAATAATCCGGACAACGAAACATAACAAAGGGATAGCACGAAACAATAATTACATAACTTAATAAGGTAGTCACTATTACAGGACAATAAACTGGGCTACCAATTCCCAACCACGCTTTTCAAAGGGGACGGTGGTCGACAAGCTTATCTCCTCTACAAAAAGGTACTCAAAAGACAGGGCAAATTAACCTATTCTTCAATCCCTGTGGTACTCTGGCGGCATCTCCAAATCGATCACGGTCGTGGATCTGAAAGTGGCTATATAATAACCGTGAGAACGAGTCTCAATAAGTAATACCCTAAACTCTACGTAGGCCAATGCGTACCCAGACAAGCAGTACATGCAATCTAATTCCCAATATACCGAATTCATCTCAAAATACTTACCTCGCCATCAAGCGCGTGCCAGCTCTACACGTCAATCAAATGTATTATAATAATAATAATTCGATAACATACCACAGTCATTCACATGCCAGCCACAATAGCACTCAATCAATTCAACCAGTCCGATCACCCAATCAAATAATCAATTCGATCAATTCGATCAATTCAATCACACTCAGGTCGCATGCGTGGTCGAACAACTTTCCACGACCTCCCAGGTCCTTTCACTCGGCCCACGCCACTGTGCCTCAGGCCCCATCTCACAGCCCGCGCCTCTGCGCCTCAGGCTCAGCACTTAGATCAAGCCGAGTTCGGTCCCACGTAACCACGCCTCAGGACATTTTTCCTTTCCAATGACCCGCGTAACCTACGCCTAAGGTCTAGTCATACATTGTTTGCCACACCCGCGTAATCTACGCCTCAGGTTGGCAGCTCTCCGATCGATCCGAGCTTTTTCACATGCACATGCACCACAGCACAATTCGCCAATTAACGAGCCGTGCAATCCAATTCACATCACAGCCCATCACATTGGCCCACAAATCCGTCATTCACGCCGACCACATATGAACATCAAGCCCACCCACGAATGCCATAACAAGCCAATTATTGACCCATCAACATTAGCTAGTAATAAGCTCCCAAAACCATCCCAATTCTAAATTACAGGCTCACAATCCGGACATTCAAGCCGGTCACAATCACACGCCAATTTCTCACACACACGCCACGACAATATTATCAATCAATGCACCACACTAGCCACAGACTTATCATAAATTGATCTACCAATCGCCACATAATTCACGCACTAGTCGTATCCTCACCGACTAATCTAATTTCTAATTTAATCACTAAATTAAACTGAATAAATCCATAAGCATGTCTATTAGTACCCATTATACTAACTAGGGATTAGGATATCATTTACCAGGTTTTGGCCCGGAGAAAAACCCACATGGGCTCAAGACGAGCCGATAAACAGTGTCGGATGAACAGTACGGGTCGTGAACAGTACTCGGTGAACAGTAACGGGCCGTGAACAGTGCTCGGATAAACAGTACGGGCCTCCAAAAATGAACAGTAACGGGGCAAGGACGCGGGCACGAGCTCGGCTCGGGCGCGACGGTGGCTAGTTTGCTGGCCGGCTGGGCTTGCTCCGGCGGCTGGCGATGACGGCGAGCAAGACGGCTCTCCGACAACCAGCTCGGAGAGAGAGAGGAGAGTTGGCCGAGTGGGGTGGCGAGGGAGAGAGAGAGCTGCGGCAGTGAGGCTCGGAGCCGATGATGTTCGGGCAGCACGGTGGTGGAAGGGGACGCTGGGGTGGTGGTGGGCAAGGCAGCGACGGTGGCAGTGGCTAGTGGGGGTGGCGTAGGGCGGTTGGGGTTGCGGAGGAGGGAAGGGGAGGGAGAGTGGCGGCTAGCGGTGGCTGTGGGTGGCGGCGACAGGGCGGAGGCGGCGGCCAGACAGCGCACGGCGACGACGAGTGGCGGCTGACGACGAGCGGAGCGGCGGCTGGCGAAGTAGAGGCCAAACGCAGCTCGTCGGGCGAGGAAAAACTGAAAAGGAAGTAGAGGGGAAGGGAAGAGAAGAGAAGAGAAGAGAAGGGAAGGAAGAAGAAGAAGAGGAGAGAGAGGAGGAGTCGTTGGGGGGTGTCAGAGGAGGGGGAAAAATGGGCGTGCGTGAGTGGACGTTTGCAAGTGGGGGGGGGGGAAACGTGCGTGATCGGCGACCAGAGAGGAGAGAGAGAGAGAGAGAAGGAGAAAGAGAGAGAGAGAGAAAGGACAGACGTGATGATGGGGGGAAAGTGTGTGCACGAGGGAAAGAAAGGAAAGAGAGAGAGAAAGAGAGGGAAAAGAAAAGGAAGGGAAAAAAAATTATAAACATTCAAATATTAAACGCGATCCAATGGCCCAAATTCAAAATCGAAAACGATTTACCGGTCTAAAATACGCCTCGCATATAAAAAGGGATAAGGGCCAAGTTAATTAAATCGAACTATAACGAGAGAGGTCTACTAGTTCAAATTTGCACCTGGTTAAAAACTCTCATTTTTCCATCATTCCTGACAATCTCAACGTTGGCCACGATACTATCGACACCGTCCAATTTATTTCGTCCCGAAACTCCCGAAAATTGACTGCCAAGTTTGGGATCTAAATAACGGCGAAATTCGATCGAATATGATTCTTGCGAAATCTCAAATTTAAAAACAATAACTGGGAGTGATCAGTTCCTGGGCGAGACTTACTACAAGCACACTAACGAATTACACGTTTATTAAATCCCAAAATTTGGTCAAAATTTTCGGGATGTCACATATATAAAGGAAGGCAAATCATTGTGAGTAGTTAGAAAACCCAAATATAGTAGGAAGAGGAGATTCAAGGGTAGACAGCCAAAAATGGGAAGAAGATGTGTCTTGTCTTGTGTGTAGGCCATTTTTTGTCCATGTAATGAATATGCAATCTCAAGCATATGGAATCCAAATAAATGGAGGATGTTCTCACGGTGCTTGTATGGTAATAAAAACCTGTCCTTTGGATTACGTGTTGACCCATTACCATTCAATGAAACCAACAATAGGATGCACATTCATGCTCGATCAGGCCAGATTAGATCTTAGCGAGTTGCCAAAAATATGTCCAAACTCGTCGAAATGAACAAATTAGCTAGGGTTAAAAGTTTAAAAATGAGATTACCATAAGAGAACGCCGTAAAAAAAACCTCCAAAATCGATCTAAGTTTTTGCAAATATTTAGATTGATATAAAGACAAATTTTGAGATATTTTAGATTTTTCTAAGACTCGACAACATCCAAAGCAAGTCACCTGCAGAGCTTCATAACGCGGTTATTGAAAGGACTTGTGATTTTGAGACCCATGAAGCAAGATTTATAAGGAATAGTAGCCATTACGAATCCCCTAACGCAAGGCCTGTAAATAGCTGCTTAGAATAAAGTGGAACACTCATTTGGAGATTGAATTTCTATTATGCAGAATTTTCCCGTGGACCGTTGGGAAATAAATATTCAGAAGCGACCTTCATTGCCGTACAATTGTACAATTTACATTTAAAGAGAATAACAGTTTGAAGTTTGATGCTGCTCGTGGAAAGTATTTATTGCCGTACAAATGTTTACTAAATAGCAACTCAAATTACAAGACATGGAGAGTGACATCGCTCGTGGAAAGTATTTCCTCTTTCGCGATAGAAATTCCTAAAGATATATGAAATTACAAAAAAAACAATTCCACGTGAGCAAATCTTTCAGGACACCTGACTGCAAGGGAACCAATGTTTTGATTGTTCCTCTTTGACTTTTTATCTTTTTCATTTTTCATGTGAAAACAAGAAAGCTCCTCCTTAAAAAAAGGAAAAAAGAACTGTGTTGTCACCAAATTCCGTAGTACTGGCCAGACAGTATCCACGTCACACTCGCACATTCAACAACTGTGTTTATATAAGTGTGTGCGCTTTGGTGTACGAAGCACATTGAGTTCTCTCTGCATATTTTTGTGCGAATCGCCAACCTTGCTCCACCACCATCACTTAAGCTGCAATTTTGAAGGGCGTCCGTGAGAGAGCCACAAAGAGATCTCTTTCTTCTAAGGAAGAAATCCATCGACACTAGCATTTGATCATATTCCCATTCTCGTTTCAGGTTAGCTTTGTCCTTGTTTTCTTGTCTGAATTTGCCTTCTCACCCAACGTTTTATGGTTTTTGCCGCTCACTCTTGTCCAAAAAAAATGAGACATTTCTTTCTCTACAACGCTTTAGAGATATTGCCTGCTTGATCATTTTTTCAGTCATGAGCTCTCCATAGATCCTTTCACTTTGATGATGATCGGGCTTCTTAGCTTCTTTGGAGATCATTTGTAGTTCCGATCACCAAGTGTAATGCATATGATGTCGATTTCGATCAACTTTAAGAAAGAGGATTTGCATTTTTTTACACGGGATGGACATTAAATTACATGTTCGTGATTTTCGCTTCTTGGTTTCTTCTGTGTTCGATCAGAACAGTTCCTTAGCCGAGAAATCAGGAGATTGATTCTATTCACTAAAATCTAATTATGCATGTGATCGATCTACCATTTTTGTCTCTGAAGAATTAGAAAAAAAGAAAAGAGAAGAAATCATCTCCCGTATATTTTCCTGTGCCTACTTTCGATGAGTAACCTACACTAAACAAGAATTTATTCTCATTGACGAATAAAAAAAACTGATTTTTGTTGGTTGAAATCTTTGGAGACAGGACACCATCTACATTGTATTGCCCAATAAGTGTGGAATGCCTCACCTCAGTGCCGACCTCATCTTGATTATCTTACAGTTTTTAAAAGAGCACGGCTACAAAGAAGCTGCACATGAGTGAGTTTGTTGATAGGGCTCGTCTCTCGAATCTAAGTCAATATAAGCAAACTTCTTGTTTCTTATGAACCAGATTATTCTTCTCTTCGGTAGGCTAGAGTGTGAATCGGGTGTATATTTTGACTGGAGTCATTTCGAGGAGCTAATGCTTGACAGGAAGTGGAATGAGGCCGAAAAGTACCTTTCTGGTTTCACACAGCTCGAGGACAATGCATTCTCAACGAAGATCTATTTCAAAATGGGAAAACAAAAGTATCTTGAAGCTTTGGACAGGTAATATTGTTGTCTAAGGAATCTAACGATTATCGTGCATAGTTCTGTCACATGAACGTGCCTTCTCCGTATTCGGTACGTATATAAATCTCAACTTTATGATGAATTGGTCAAATATTTTGGCAGCAATGATGTCCCGAAGGCATTGGTTATACTCAGGAGCGAACCAAAAGTCTTCGAGGCAAATAAAGAATTATTCAAGGAAATGACTGAACTTTTGACATTGGATAATATACGGTATTAACTCGTTAAAGTGATTGTTCCTCCCCATGGTCATATATATACGTAACTTAGCATTTGTTATGGGATTTATATGGATTCAACAGGAGAAACAACAAACTTGCCATGTATGGAGACACGCAGAATGCGAGAAGCGCAATTAGGTGGGAAATAAAGAAAGATATTGCGCTAAATCCTCCTCTGCACGGAAAACTTATTTTTCCTAGATTCGAGCAGTGTAGATTGGAGCTAATTATAAACCAAAAGGTAATTTCCGTAACCAATTTCCAAGTTAGTTATGATTGCGTGGGAATTACTTTTCCTTTTTAAAATTCACAAGTCCCGTCAGCGAAAGCGGAATGGAAACCATTAAATGCGATCTGGCTTATCTTAATCGAGTTTCCGTCCTGGCAAATGTGGACCTGACAATGACTTTACCTCGAAACTTACAGCTTGAATTGGCAGCATTCCCATTGTGCCTATCCACTACCAAATCCTGTGATTCATACGCTTTTGGCAGACCACCGTTGCGAAACTCCCTAATCGTCCGGTTGTCCCACCAGCAGATGATGCTTTGGTGGTAAGTTCCTTCTCCCTTGGAAGCTTATTTTTTATCTAAATTTTCTAAGGACATAACTGGTCCTTCTGTGGTTAATGACCTGTCAGGATGAATTCATGATATCCAATGCAGTCTTCACAAGATGTTCCGATGCCAATTTCATCTTCTGTTGGAGGGCCTTCAACTCCTTTCACCGTAGCTCGTGCTTCAATGCCCAAGGCCGCAGTTTGTCTGTCTCGTGCTGCTAACTCAGGTGATCGCTCAAACCCTTCAATATTTTAAAACGATATATGACTGGTTGAGTTTCCGAGTATGATCACAGTGTCTGTCGTGGATTTCTGACCAATTTATCTAATTTTTTTGGCCGATTCGATCGGATACAAGAAACCTATCCCCTCACTTTTGAAATCACTTGTATTGCCTTCAGCGAAATACTGAAATTATAATGAGAATCTGAAAATTTTTTGGAGGCCCTGGCAGATAGTCATGAGATGAAGACTAGAAGGCTTGATACGGCACTAGTAGAGGTAAGTTAGACCGATCCCATTAGAACATCTTTGAAGATTGGGGAAAAACCATCGAGATACTTTCTGATTCTTGCGTAGGTAACATCAACAGCAACTTCAATGTAAAATAACAACAAATAGATAAAAAGACAAATAAGGTGTGAAGCCGTAAATGTGCATGTGATGAAGGGGTAAACATACCTGAAGTTTACATTGCAGGATGTTGAGGTGCATGCAACTCAAGGTGACTCTTCTTGACACATGGTGAAGCACCAATTTCTTCAATGTCTGTGTTGGGCAATCCGATGTTGAGCACGGTCTTAGCAGCGAATATATGATGACTACGTGCAAGTTTATTAGTTTGTTGTAACCTGAGAAAGAGAGATCTGCTGAGAGGGTTCATAGAAACAGTGTGTTGTAAGAGGAACTACCTTCCACTAATTAAGCGTGTAATTCCAAAACTTTGAGGACCAGGAGGATTACATGGTACAAATCCTTGCAAGATACAGCTTCACATGCAGCTATAAACAGATGTATTCCTACATGGTCTCAAATCTAACTACGCCAATATATTCTTCAATTCCTACAAATTTCATAATGCCACGACCCGATCAGACTCCTATCAACAAACATCATGCATTTTATGCAACACATCCGTATGATTCAAGCGAAAACGGTATTGCTATCCACAAAGGAATTAGCAGTCTGAATCAAACAATGCCTCCAATCCAAATCGTTTATGGATTTCCTTATATAAACACTTAACGTAAAATAGCAGGAATGTGCACCTAATACAACTCCAAATAAGGTTCTGCTTTTACTATTATAGAAATCACAAGCAAAAACTTACTTAATTGCTACTATTTTAATATTTATAAAAGCCAAAAATGTATATAAGCATTAAAAGGATCTTTTTATTAAGTTATGAAGAAGATTAAAATGACATGATATTTTAAAATATGGGCAATAGTGTATTTATGAAAACTTAGGAAGAGTACTGAAGGACCGATTTGACATTGTTGGAAAGTTGAAGTACTAGAATGAACAAATTAAAAGTTTAGAGACTGCATTGACCATTTACGAATAATTTAATTAAACGAATTAAAATTCCAAGGATAACATTACACCTTGAGCCAATGTTAATGGACTATTAGTAGTATTTCCCTATATTTTGAAAATTGAAACCCTCTTTTTAGAGTATACTTAACCAATGCTTCGTAGACATGAGTTAACTAGAGCCTTTTTGTCAATCGAAATAAGGGCGAGAATATATCATCATTATCAATAACGATGGAAACTTATGCACAATATGGTATATCACTCGGATAGAGAATTCAAATCCTTACAAACCAAACACTATAATTGGAAAAAAAAACATCTGTTTAGGAAAACCCTATATAGGAATGTTTTTTTTTTGGGGTAAAGAACCCTATATAGGAATGTTTGTATAAAGGAAGGCAAATCATTGTGAGTAGTTAGAAAACCCACATATAGTAGGAAGAGGGGATTCATGGGTAGATAGCCAAAAATGGAAAGAAGGTGTGTCCTGTGTTGTATGCCATTCTTTTGTACATGTAACAACTATGCAATCTCAAGCATATGGAACCCAAATAAATGGAGGATGTTCTCATGGTGCTTGTTTGGTAATAAAAACCTGTCCTTTGGATTACGCATTGGCCCATTACAATTCCAAGAAACCAACACTAGGATGTACATTCATGCTCAATCAAGCCGGATTAGATCTCGGCGAGTTGCTAAAAGATATGCCCAAACTCGTCGAAATGAACAAGTTAGCTAGGGGTTAAAATTTTAAAAATGAGATTGTCATAACAAAGCGCTGTAAAAAAAAAAGCCTCCAAGAGCAATCAAAATTTTTGCAAACATTCAGATTGATATAAAAGCAAATTTTGAGATATTTTAGACTTTTGTGAGAATCAAGAACATCCAAAGAAAGTCACCTGCAGAGCTCCGTACGGCGGTTTTTGAAAGGACTTGTGATTTTGAGACCCGTGAAACGAGATTTATAAGAAATAGTAGCCATTACGAATCCCCTATCACACGACCCGCGTAAATAGCTACTTAAAATAAAGTTAAACACTTGTTTGGAGATTTAAATTATTTTTTGTGGAAATTTTTCCTTGGACCGTTAGTAAATAAATATTCAATAAACGATCTTCATCGTCATACAAGCATACAATAAAAAGTTACTTACATTGAAAGAGAATAACGATTTGAAAATTGATGCCGCTTATGGAAAGTACTTCCTCTTTAGCGGTAGAAATTCCTAAAGATATATGAAATTACAAAAAAAAAGAAGAATCCCACGTGAGCAAATCTTTCAGGACACCTGACAGCAAGGGAACCAATGTTTTGACCGTGCCTCTTTATATTTGTCTTTTTCATTTTTCGTGTGAAAACAAGAAAGCTCCTCCTTAAAAAAAGGAAAAAAGAACTGCGCTGTCACCAAATCCCAGAATACTCATCATGCACTGTCCACGTCACACTCGCATAGTCAATGACTGTGTATATATAAGAGAAAATATTGGGTGTGCGCTTCAGTGTAAGAAGCACATTGAGTTCTCTCTGCATATTTTTGTGCGAATCGCCAACTTTGCTCCGCCACCATCCCTCTCCCTCTCTCAAGCTGCAATTTTAAAGGGTGTCGGTGAGAGAGCCACAAGGAGATCTCTTTCATCTAAGGAAGAAATCCAGCGACACTAGCCTTTGATCATTCCCATTCTCGTTTCAGGTTAGCTTTTTCGTTGTTTTCTTGTCTGGATTTTCCTTCTTACCCGGTTCCCGTGTTTTTGCTTTACATTTTCTTCTTTCATTTGACTGATCAAGACAAGAAAATCTTGTTTTTGGAGGAAAGGGGCCAACTTTTTATGGTTTTTGCTGCTCATTCTTGTCAAAAAATGAGAATTTTCTTCCTCTACAGCGCCTTACAGATATTGCTTGCTTGATCATTTTTTCAGTCATGAGCTCTTCATAGAACCTTTCACTTTGATTATGATCGGGCTTCTTAGCTTCTTTGGAGATCATTTGTAGTTCCGATCACCAAGTGTAAAACATATCACGTTGATTTTGATCAACTGTTTTTTTTGTTCAAAAATTTTTTTTTGATCAACTTTGAGAAAGAGGATTTGCATGTTTTAACTCGGGATGGACATCAAATTACATGTCTCTGATTTTCGCTTCTTGATTTCTTCTATGTTTGATCAAAATAGTTCCCTTGCTGAGAAACCGGAAGATTGATTCTATTCACCAAAATTTAAAGACGCATTGTTGTTTACATCGTACAACTTGCTTGTGGTAGGAACTATATATGTAGTAGGAAGAAGTAAGAGAAAGTCACTTTTATGTGATTGATTTACAATTTTTGTTTCTGAAAAAATGGGGAAAAAGAAGAAGAAATCGTCTCCCGTATATTTTCCTGTGCCTACTTTCAATGAGTAACCTACACTAAACAAGAATTTATTCTCGTTGACAAAAAAAGATTGATTTGTGTTGTTTGAAATATTCGGAGACAGGACGCCATCAAAATGGTATTGCCCGATATGCCTAGAATGCCTCATCTTGATGCCCACCTGATGTTGATTATCTTACAGTTCTTGAAAGAGCACGGCTACAAAGAAGCTGCACATGAGTAAGTTTGTTGACAGGGCTCGTCTCTCCAATCTAAGTCAATACTTAATATAAGCAGACTTCTTGTTTCTTATGAACCGGATTATTCTTTTCTCTCTGGTAGGATGGAGCGCGAATCGGGTTTATATTTTGACTGGAGTAATTTCGAGGAGCTAATACTTGACGGGAAGTGGAATGAGGCCGAAAAGTACCTTTCCGGTTTCACACAGCTCGAGGACAATAGATTCTCAACGAAGACATATTTCGAAATGCGAAAACAAAAGTATCTTGAAGCTTTGGATAGGTAATATTGTTGTCTAAGGAATTTAACAATTATCGTGCATAGATATGTCCCATGTACCGTCTTCTCCGTATCCGTTCGTATATAAATCTCAACTTTCTGATGAATTGGTTAATTATTTTGGCAGCAAAGACATCCCGAAGGCATTGGATATACTCAGGAGCGACCTAAAAGTCTTCGAGGAAAATAAAGAATTATTCGAGGAAATGACTGAACTTGTGACATTGGATGATATACGGTATTAACTTGTTGAAGTGATTGCTTCTCTACATGGTCATATATCTACGTAACTTAGCATTTGTTGTGGGATTTATATGGATTCAACAGGAGAAACAACAAACTTGTCATGTATGGAGATACACGGAATGCGAGAAGCACAATGAGGTGGGAAATAAAGAAAGATATTTTGCGAAATCCTGCTCTGCACGGAAAACTTATTTTGCCTAGATTCGAGTCGCGTAGGTTGTTGCTCATTATCAACCAGAGGTAATTTCCTTAACCAGTTTCCAAGGAAGGTAGCGGGAATTACTTTTCCTTTTTAATATTCACAAGGCACGACCATTTTCGTCTGGCTTTTCTTAATCAAGTTTCCACAGTGGCAAATGTGAACCTAACAATGATTTTACCTTGAAACTTGCAGCTTGAATTGGCAGCATTCCCAGTGTGTCTATCCAGTACCAAACCCTGTGATACGTACGCTTTTGGCAGACCACCGTTGCGAACCTTCTGAATGTGCGGTTGTCCCACCAGCAGATGATGCTTTGGCGGTGAGCTCCTTTTCCTTTGGAGGAGGTGCTGGATCCCATGAGAACATATTTAAAGATGGAGAAAAACCATCAGTCATACTTTCTAATTCTTGCGTAGGTAACATCAACGGATGAACATTCTTCCCCAAGCCAGCAACCAGCGTCGCGGATCCTTGATGACCTGCCCATGAAAGTTATACGGACATTGAAGGAGGAATTGTACCCAATAGACATTGATTTTCATCCTATCCGGCATACATATCTTTTAGGTTAACTTTAATAAACAGACTGACTTTTTCCCTTTTTTGATCTCGCAATAAGCATCATCATAAGTTCAAACTCTAACTCGCATTTTGTTTATCTGAACATTTAGTTGGTGTTGGAAATGGAGATATCCGGTTATGGGAAGTCGGTTCTGGAGTAAAATTGTTTTCTGACAACTTTAAGGTCTGGAATATGGAAGCATGCTCTACGAAGTTCAAGGTACGTACCATATAGACTAATATCACCATCCATATAGTGAATACAATCTCATCCATCTTCATGAACTAATTCTGAAAGTTCTGTACTTCTTTAGGAAGCTATGATCGGAGATTCAAGTATTTCTATAAGTCGTGTAATTTGGAGTCCAGATGGTTTATCGTTTGGTAAGCAGACACGCATCCTGTTGCACACACATACCATCTGTTAAATTAAAGATGCTTCGTCTTCAAACACTAAAGAATAATTACTTGCCTTTTGTCTTCGAAAAGGTGCCGCATATTCGAGACACTTGGTTCAGATTTATGTTTTTGGCGGTGGTAATGATGTTAAGCCACAACTGGAGGTATAATGCTCATTTCCCTATTTTGACCGATATTTGCGTGCTGAGCATACTTGTTACACCAACTTCTGATGTCTAGATCGAAGCTCATGATGGCCGTGTGAACGATCTGGCATTTTCTGCCCCCAACAAGCAGCAATTTCTCATAACATGCGGCAATGACGGGACTGTCAAGGTTTGCTTGAACTTCTTTTGGAATATGCATAGAAGACATTCTTCTTAATTTCATGACATGAATAACTGGCAGTGTATCAAACGATGGTTATGTAGGTTTGGAATGTGATGGATGGAGTCAGGTGGTTTACTTTTGGAGGTCATAAAGCCCCAGTTTTTTCTATCCGCCCACAGACGAAGTCAGGCATTGATGTGGGAACAGTTTACCCGCTTTTCCATTAATCCATTATGATTTAAAATATTAGCTGACATCCTCGTGTTTTCTGCAAAATTTTATTTCCTCAGTATATCCTCTCAACAACTGTAGATGGCAAGATAAGGGCATGGCTATATGATGATTTCGGAGCCAGATTTGATCACGATGCTCCTGGCCGCGCATGCATGGTTATGGCTTATAGTAATGATAACAACAGGTTTGATGTGCGGGAGATTGAACTGTTCAATTTTAATGCTATGCTATCATGCAACTCTTATGTATGCTCTTATTTCGTAAACGTCTGCGCTAATTTACTTTTCAAGGCTTTTCTCTTGCGGGACGAATAATGATGGAGAGTCGTTCCTCGTTGAGTGGGATGAAAGTGAAGGTTCCATAACAAGAACCTATCAAGGGTTGGGGAAATGCTCTTTGGACATTGCACACTTCCATACAGCCAAAAGCTTTTTAGCGGCCGGTGATGAGCATGTGATCAAATTCTGGAGCATGGACAATGTCAAGCTTTTGGCAACTACTGATGCAGAAGGCAGCCTGCCAGTGAGTTTGCGAAATGATTTTCTGTCACCTCAACAAGCCTCTGTGTGTATGAGAGCATTTATAGATTATTTGCAATAGTTCCGCTAAAGCTTTCTCTTTTCCTTTTTGGAATTACTTCAAGGCAAAGCCTCATCTCCGCTTCAACAAGGAGGGAAGTCTGCTGGCTGTCATTGCAGATGGACCCAGTATAAAGATTTTGGGTCCTAATAACGCTTCTCAATTGCTCAAAACAAGCAAAAGTTGCTCTGTTATTGCCGCCGGTGTTGCTTCTGAAGCTCTGAGAAAGGTCGGTCTTTTTAAATCTCGTGATGTTTCTGTCTGATGTTTTCTTTTTATGGTCTAATGCTTTGATGAACAACAAATCCAACACCAACATAAATAAAAATAATGAAATGAAAAGGGACGATGAGGTGTGAAGCCATAAATGTGCATGTGGTGAAGTGATAAACATGCATGAAGTTAATTTGCAGGGATGTTGAGGTGCATGCAACTCAAGGTGGCTCTTCTTGACAAATGGTGAAGCACCAAGTTCTTCAAGGTCTTTTTTTTGGGAGTCAAATATCAAGCATGGTCTTGGTGGCAAATTTGTCACGATGATGTGCATGGTTATTAGTTTGTCGCAATCTGAGAAAGAGAGATCTCGTGAGAGGGTTAAATAGAAATAGTGTGTTGTAAGAGGAACTATTTTTCGCTAATTAAGCGAGTGTGTTATTCCAAAACTTTAAGGACCAGTAGGATTAAACCTGGTACAAATCCTTGCAAGATACAGCTTCAGATCCAGCTATAAACAGATGTAATGCTATATTGTCTCGAATCTAACTACACCTATGTAATCTCCAACTCCTGTAAATTTCAAAACGCTGTGATGCAGTTAGACTCCTATCAACAACATTATGCATTTTAAGCAACACATCAGTATTGAATTCTAGGGAAAATGGTATTTTTTTTCACAGAAGAACCAGCAGCCTGAATCAAATAATCCCTTGAAATCCAAATACGATATATGGCAGCACACCAAGCAATCTTGAAGAAAAGATTCGAGCAGCTTTGCCTCTCATATGATGAATTACCCATTCCAACTCCACAGACCAGCTTTGAATTGTTGTATTCAAACAACAATTGCTACAAAGTCAATACCAAACCTCCTTTGCAACTTTGCAATCCATGAATAAATCTTCTCTGCTTTATGGATGAGAGCTACATAACACACAATTTACATCCACTGAGGCATATCGTTTGGACATCCAGTCCTTGGTAGCTAGCCCATTCAAAATAGCCAACCACCTGATGAATCTATGCTTGGTGATGTTATGAGTGACCCAGATGAGTTTGTGCCAACGAACTTTCCCAGCTTTCAGCATACAGCAATTGATTTCATTTTAGTAGCGTTCACATCGACTTCCACATATATCCTGGCAGAATTAATCTCCCCCCTTTCTCTCAGTTGCTTTGTTGATCTTAACACAGAAGAGCACTAATTGCACTGGCCTTATAATTGAGACCAGTAGAAGTCATCAGATTATGGGAATAATCTTCATCATGCTCTTGTCTGGATTCTCTACATGCTTTTATGAGCAGGTTAATATCCGTACAACTTCCCGTCACCAGGGATCAAAGTTGCATCTTAAGACATCACCATGTCCCACAGTCGTGGAACATTGCCAGGGATGAAGTTGCATCAGGATATATCTCCATGTTAGACAGTCGTGGAACAAAATGTTAAGATTTAAAATAATTCTCATGAAAAATCTTCTTTTATTCTCTGAATCTGAATTCCGAAGGAAACTGATGTCTTCTCATGCCATCATATGAGAAGCTATGTGATTCCCATTACCAAATTCTAGTCTGAAGTGTGCAGCAAACTGGTTAACAGTGCCAACCCAACTTTGATAACAACGCGAGTCTAGATGTCCTTGAGAAGCCTTGCATGGGTTTGTACGCACATGCTATAACTATCTAAGGATGGTTAATTAGTAGATTTTCCATCAAACAGTTTTTATAGTATACTAGTTTATTATTCAGTTCAATATGCAGATTCCTGTCAGATAGGTGGTCAGCCATCATTACAATTTCTAGATATATTTTTGATACAGTATTCTTCCACAAACATCGGTCCAAAACATTTAGAAGTTACACTTATAAAAAATTGTGTATTTTGTTTGTACCATTATAGATCCTTCGCACTTTAGTGAACTCAATAATAAGAGAGCTCAAGACTCTCTGGTTGTCAAACTCATGAATGACAAGCTATTACATAGAAATGTTTATGATTGCAGACAATAAATTGAAGTAATCATGGCTGGCTAGTGAATCGAGCAAATTGAATAATATTGATTCCCAACTGAATTTGTCCACTGCTCAAGGAAAATCTGTAGCTTTCAATTCTTATGTTACAGATCAGTACCTATCCTTGCATCTCCCTCCGAGTGTAAAGATAGAGAAGGTGCAAGATCCTCCCAGACTGGTTCTCAGCATTTTGACTTCATTTTCGACAGTTTTTTCCACTTTTGTTTTGTCAAATTACAAATAAGGCTGTAATGTTAAGTGCGCAATATCAGACCCTTATTTATTCTTGATGGATTTCTTTGTTTGACCACAACACCTGCTGATGTCTACCTAAGTGTAAAAAGAATCATTGCTGTGTTGGAATCCACACTCCAACATTGTATGTAAGCTGCTTGCAAAATGATTGTAAGTCCGATTCTTACGTATTTAAAGTATCACTTAACAGAACAAACTGCGATGTTTAGTTGGATATACACGGGGAAGGAATTGTGAGCCAGGTTCTGATTACGATCGTTTGGGTGTAGTCTACTACTACTGCTTTATTTAGACTGAATGGTGCAACGTGATGCTTCAGAATATGGACATTCTTGTTAAGATCGTTATTGGTAGATTATTTTATGCATGTTTACGGAATTTTTTAGAAACGGTAGAAGAAAGTTGTGGCTCTATTCCGTCCTAGTGCAGATATCGAGGCGAATCTGGTGCAATTGCGGGCAATCCAATTACAGGATTAGCATCCAATGGCATTAATCTGCTGTAGAAACGGCAAAGAATGACCTCAACTCGAGTGGCAAGGTATCCGTTACATATCCCGCTGTGCTTCCAAATAATCTTGAAAAGGAAATGAGTGAGAGCTCTCGCTAGTGTTTTTTGTGAGAAAACGAACATAGGTAATAACAAAGATTCTTCCCGAGTTATGCCAACCAAGGGAAGGGTTAAAGCTGATGGCGAATCACCTCGAGAAAACCCCTCCCAAGAGAATGTTCTCGTGTCTTGTTTTGTAAAGAAATAATTTGTATATATCTTCTGTCTGCATCAGGTGGGATGAGATCCCTGTTTCAGTACCATGACCTTCAAGGTACCTTCTGTATAAACTAGGCACTTCACTCATGCTTATGCGTCACGGCAAAATTTCGTTCCTGTTCACACCGATTCTCTACATTTCAGTGTTTCACCAATTGTTATTTAGATTAGCTGCAATGAGAATCACCTATTTGAAGTTTTTCTGCTATGGTTCCATTTCTATTATAGACCGCCAAAGTTTACACATATTCAGAGTTAGCATAGGATCGTATCTGGATCTTTCTTTCGTCTTTGTAGTAGTCTACCCTAGTAATTCTGGCTTTATCTGTCTAGCTGGCTGCTTCACAAAATTAAGGTGTTCACTTTCTAACTTTGCTGATCAATCACAGACAATGAAGATGTTGATGCCCTCGGCATCAGCAGCAACATGTCTTGCTCTTAGTCCTCAAGATAATAATGTAGTCACTTTCGGCCTGCAGGACTCCACAGTCGTTATCTATCACATTCGTGCTCATAAGGTACTAATGACTTCTCCTCAAGATAATAATGTAGTCACTGGTAAGTTTGAAAACAGCTTTTCTTGTGCAGGCAATAGCCGAGCTTGAGGGTCATAAAGAAAGTATCTCTGGACTAGCCTTTTTCCAACTCCTTGAATGTACTTGTTTCTTCTGGAGCAGTTGCTAAGGTTGGTAACGATATAAGCCAATGCAGGCACCGAGTTGCGGTTACTTTTTCTTTGTTGTTTCTACGTAGATGATTTCCCAGAGCATTTGCAAAATTTTAGCGGTTACTAGTTTGAGGCTCCGGGCTAAGGTTAGCCATATCCACTAAAACTGTTTCTTTTACCCCATCTTCTTTTGGTATTTTGTACATCTTTATGTGGGAAACTGATGGGTGGAAAAGAAAGCAAAGCGCAGTGTCGAAGCATCGCAATGGGAAGATACCAGACACACTCTCTGTTAGTAGACAATACTTTGCTCGCGGTGTTTATGACGCAAAAGAACTCGATTAAAGCAGGTCTCTATCAATCTTAATCCGCAAAACACGCACGCACGCGATAAGCTCGCTGTTCCTCCTGTCACATTCACAAAGCACTCAAGGTTTGACTATATGGCAATAACAAAAAGGAAAATAAAATCCCTCTTCTTGCAGTGGGTTCCAGGAGAATGTTTCGGCTGGTTTGACGAGTTTTAGCATCAATCACTTATGCAACATTCTCGTGCGATGGGAAGAGAGCGTACACCAGCTTGGTGGATGGATCTGATCTTGAATTACATTTGCAAATAGTCGGCATGCTTAAATTCCTGAATACATGAGGTATGTAATAATACTACCGTAGCCATTTTTATTTTTTTTTGGTTTGGTATCTTCCTTGTTCTCACACTTAGTGGGATAAGGCTTGGTTTGTTGTTGTACCTTCCTTCTACAAAATTCTTTACACTGTTATCAGAATAATGACACCTTGGCCGTACAATGAGGATGAGCTGAATCCATACGCACTCATTACCTGCACTGGAGCATACTCCGGAATATCTCATATCTGTCAGAAGCTACAATATTATTCCGACTTACCGTGATTATGTTCGAGTGAAGCAGTTTCGATGTGTACCCAGTTGTTACCGCTGCGCATCCAGTGTCACCGTTGGACTGACGGATGGAGGAGTCTAGGTCATCAAGCCTGCAGAATCTGCTGGTGAATGGGGTTGTCGCCTTCCATCGAGCGAGGAGCAAAGAGATGCATGTTTGATCAAAACTGGGGCTGATAATCCTTCAGAAGAGGTTCGTGATCAGTTGAACAAGCAATGACAACCGCAAAACATGCAATCTCTTGGTAGATGGCCGTTTATAATGAATAAGCAAAAGTGTCACATACGACTTTTGGAAAGTAGAGACTAGAGTGGTCACAAGGACAGAAGCCATGGGTTTCCTAAAATCTGTCGTAACTAAGGCAATGCATTGCAGAAAAAACGTTTCAATAGAAGAAGTATTATTGGAAAAGCTTAAACAGATGCAATGATACTTGTTCTGATACTCCTTGCCTTATGCATGTTGTTTTACTTACCCTCTAATTAATCGATTTAGCTAATTATATTGATTTTCTTTAGGTTTAGCACTCAGGTGGTACCGAGCTAGCTTTCGAACACGCTAATGATGTTGACTAGCTATGGAGATATATTTTCAGCATATGATATTTTATATAAGGCGCAGTTAAACATTTTCCATTCAGATTGATGTGATACTCCTTGCCTTTTTTGCATGCAATTTCTGTTACCCTTCCTGTAATTGATTTGGCTAATGATGTTCATTGATGATGGAGATAAGTCTTCTATACTTAAATATTTCATATAAAGAAAATAATATCCAATCATCTTCCATGTGGATTGCGATACTACTTGCATTTCTTGGATGTAAATTTAATTACCCTTCCTGTAACTGAACATGGAAAGTTGAGCTGCCTCGTGCATTCAAATGGCCATCTCTGTTAAAGCACTTGCTCACTCTTCATCCTTCCAGAGTAGACGATCTAAAGCTTCTTTTGAATGCTCAATTACAAGTTTGAGTAAACAGACGGATCATTGAAGCTAATTCAAATGGGTTATTGCACATGTATCAGGATCTTCATCAATCCAAATCTGAAGCTAATGCTCACAAGTCACATCTCTTTCATGAATTGTCATTTGGATACTCCCGATAATATAGATGGTCTGCAAGAGAATAACCATATCCAATGTCGTGCACTTAACTCAGAGGAATAGGCATATTGCTCACACCGTGTTAAACACTCAACAAGCGCAATGCCAACGGTCCTAATCCTGTTTATGAAACATATCAATGTTCTAAACTCCAAGACCTCGAATGGACTAAAGAGGAGTCAAAGAAGGGAGTTGGGAAATAGAATTCACTAGCTTTTTACCATCTCCATGGTCAGGTAGGGAACATCGCCACTAGTCAGCATAGCAGAGCAACAGATTCTACAACTGCATTTTCTGTAGACGCCATTATTGTTTTGCAACAAAGAAAAGGAAGGAAAAGGAAAATGCAGGCATAACTATAACTATAAGGCAGTGAAGCATGAAAAAATGACATGTTCAGAAGAATAAAAGTTTGCTATCTTTGAAACCATGAAAGTGTTACAGCTGAAACAACCACGATCTAAAGCAAACCACACACACCACTGCAAATGGTGATGTGACCCAAAATAATCTCCCATTATTGTCCTTGAGAAATAAATCGAATGAAATCAAATCAAATACCCATGACCCACTATCTCAACTGTGAAAAAAATATGCTATATGCAATCCAACCTTCACGATGCACACAAAAATGTATCCAGCTTTACAGCAATCTGTGAAAACTTAGAGCCCCTCCGAAATGGCACGGGACCTACTTCCGTCCTTTGCTCCCTGAGCAAACAACGAGCTATGCACGAGAAAAATGTATGAAAAAGTACCTGTGACAATCAAATAGATTAAAAACAATCATACATCAGAACAAGTATGCTTGTTTAGTTAATCAGAAAGAGAACAGAGCAAATTCACAGGCCACTGCCATATTGAGGATACCAGTGAAATCATACTCTAGATAGTCACATAAATTGCCACGCATGAATTATTCAGTGAAGTAGTGTTCAGAAATCTCAATTGAACTACTGTCACACTCTTGGACATATTTAAAGAAAAATTAGTGACAAACTAGTGGCTTGGCCAGAAGACCTTCTCATAACCAACTAATTAGCGGGTTTGGCAAGGATGAATAGTGGATAAACTAATGAGGACCATCCTACCTTGGAAGAGAAGGAACAGAAATTAGATCTAACTATAAAACAGTCAAGCCATTCCAATTCAGAGGGGTGCCCTCCATTTTGCGGATGCATTGCATCACAATTTCAAAAGTCACATACATGAAGCATTCATGTTACATGCACTGTCATACCTACATGGCAAGTGTTCCACTATTTCCTCTAGTTTGGCTTCTTTCTGAGATTACAATCTTTCCATCACTACTCATCTATAACTACTGCTTTCCACAAAAGTTTTGCCAGTAGTCTCCAACCAAAATACATTTCTAAATAACCAGTCAAACAGCTGATGATTAAGAAAGGTGACTGAATGTTAACAGCTGATTAATGAATTGAAACATTCCTAATACAAGGCAACCCATGAAACCCCACTTGCGACTCATTACAGGACATCATTCTGGAAGTGGGACTGTCAGCCGATACATATTATATGGAGAATCCATGTACTTTCATATTCATGGACTTAGACGTAAACATCTCTGAAAGACAAAAGTACATCTATACTAACCTCCCTCTAAACACCATCATGACATATTTTCAAAAGTTCCCCATAACTTCCCTCTCCCATCTCCCCCAAACCAGGCATAATTGAGAAAAAAGAACAACCGCTCCTCCCTCTTTGTATGGAAAATTGAATGGATTAGTGACCTATTAATGACTATAGCACACAAATGGTTCATCACAAGCCTATTCCTTCGAAATAACTGCGTACATGGAGGATAAATCTGTACAGAATGCGATTCTTCAAGTAATTTAACACGCATGGCAGGCAAAAATAAGAAATCCAATATATTAATAACTGCAGTTCCACCACTTATCAAGGCAATAGACATGGAGTTGCTAAGCAAAAGAATAAGAAAATGCAATAAACAGGGAGTTACCTATCTTCACCAGAAGTAATGCAAAATCTAGAAAACAAGACTTCATAAATTGAGCGTCGCATTCTCGAGGAGAAGTTCCCATCAACCACAACTTCATAGGTGCTCCAGGATTGAATGAAGTTTCGGAACCTGCCGGCGGAACAATGGCTCTAAACGGAAAGATGGAACACCGATCTGCCATCTCTTAGCATCATACATCTCATTCCATGCCTGGACAATCTCATCGATCTTGAACCCTGGACCAGCAGCAGTGGTTTTTACAAATTAGCCTTTGAAAACCAAACGATCAATAGAGACAATTACACCCAAAAAAATGAATTCACCAGTGCTCTTGCCTATGCTTCATGCAGGTTTTTAACAGAGTCAATTGTATTCTAGATATCATAGGTAATTCTAAATTAGATATCCCAACAAATGCAAGGAAAAACTTTAACAAGATCGGGGATGCATTCCGTCAAAAGTTCCTTTAACTTCAGTTCATGTCATAGTGCTATGTACAATGTAGGCAAACAAACCAAGAAAGAGAAACCAAAAGAATTTTTTACATCACTAATTTACCCAGTTAAATGCTTTTAGTTGCAAAAGACAGTTCTCCTAATATCTATAGATAAAAATACACAATCATCTTTTTTAGGTACTATCAAATAACCTTCTTAAAGCGCAAGGGAGTCAAGTTTCATGAGCACCATCAGATATATGGCTAATTACCTTCCAGAGCGGTTTCATTTGAGCAATGGTTCTTAATCATGACAGCTATATCTGTAGGAGATGCTCCAGCAAGTTCAAACTTTTCCACAGCAACCTCCACGCATTCTTCCCAGGTTGGTAATTCTAGCCTATACTCTACAACAGAACGCTCATAAAGTAAGGTGCCCCACAAAAGGTAAATCTGTGACTTCATATTGGCAGCCTGTTCGGCAGCTTCCTCTGGAGACGCCTCTTTCAATAAAGCATCAAGTCCCATCTTTTGGAGCTGAGCTTTATCCTTCTCTTCTCTAGAGATTCCATTGAGACGTTGCTCCTCCATCTCCTCATACATCTGCATTCCTCTCTCCATGCTATCTTCAGCCTTGTTATAGAGCATTAGGACCTCAGAAGAAGCAGTCTCCAAGTCAATATTGTTCCCAATTGCATAATACCAGCAGAGCTTTGCTTGCTCAAACTGCTGCTGCCCAAGTGCAAGCAGACCTTCATAGAAGTCGGGTTTCATTTTCAGAGCTTCCTCATACCTCAGTCCTGCCTTGATATATTCCCTTTGTGCCCAGTCATATGCTGTTTTAATCTGTGAAAGTATAGCGTCCCTAGAATTATCTTCCGAAAAGAACACTCGTTTCCTCGCTCGGGACATGTGAACGTTGCCCCAATTTAACAATGCTAGAGCTGCCATTTCTTGGAACTTCTCCGCTGCAATCTCGAAAAGTTTTTGAGCATCTTCACTCGTCACTGCATCTTCCATCGCCTCGGAATAAAGTTTCATCCCTAGCTCATGAAGATCCAAGTAAGCATCAGAATCGAACCCGACATGGTTCTTAAACAGCCGTGCAAACTCAGTGATCCAGTCCTCTATGCAAGTAGAGCCTTTCTCGATAGTTCCTTCTTTCTCGAATCGACCATCCTCAATCACGGCAGCCGCTTCTCTCTCACTGTTGTCCAACTCCTCCTCATTTCCCTCATAACCTGGCTCCTGATCAGGACTAACTTCCGCAACAAACAATCTAAACGAACCCTGCTGCTCACTGGATGTTTCAGCCAACCTGAGCTCATCCGTAGTAGTGATAGTGACCAAATCACCTTCTCGATCCCTATACTTCACAAGAACGCCCTTCAGGCCAGGAAACCTATCCAACACAACATCTCGCACCAACTTTATACTACAGTTTAGAGGCAATTGAGCCCATCTTATATCCTCACCCAAAACCAATTTCACCGTCCTAGTAACCACTTTCTGTTCTTCCTTGACATCCTTAGTTATCTCTTTCTCTTCCTCGATAGTCTTCAAAACCACTTCCTTATCTTTCAAAATGGCCGTTGAATCCTCTATAACCATCTTATCCTCGGCCTTCTTCTCCTCAACTTTGCCACTCCTTTTCTTCTTCGACTTCTCTTTTGCCAATTTGCGTGCCGGCAATGCACTAGGGGACTCACTATTCTCCAAGACAACTTCTTTGTCCTCAATCTGGATACCTTTATCGCTAATGGCCTTTTTCACCTTCTCCACAAGCTCTAGCGCATTTAAATTATTCGGCTCCATACTCAGGACATTATTAACATCTCTCAGAGCCAAATCCAACCTATTCAACACCTCGTAGCATTTCGCGCGCTTCAAGAGCGCTTTACTATACTTAGGGGACACTTCTAATGCTAAATTACATTCATTGATTGCTCGCGGAAATTCGCCAATCCCCAACTGCATGTAACAAGCGGCCATAGTGCTGCGCAGGTAAGCGACATCAATATGATTTTTGGGCAAAAGTTTAAGGGCCTTTTCGTACTTCAACATGGCGCCTTCATGATCCCTCTTCTGAAAGAGCTTGTTACCTTCTTCCTTGAGCTCCTGAGACATGGTGATGAACACCGCAGTGTCTTCATCAAAGGCCTTGGAGTTGCGGTCGGAGGGTTTGCTCGGCTTGCCGTGAGCATCGCCGGGTTTCGGCGCAGCAGGCTGCTTCTTCTTCGCAGTGGGCTTTCCCATTGATTCGCAACCAACAGCACCGACAACAACAGCACAAGACAGAGCCTTCCCTCGAGAGCTAAATCAAATTCACCAAGCTCCCACTTCCCAAATTCATCTAAATATTACAGAAACACACGAAAATGGGCAAACGCCCGACATGAAATCTTTCTTCTGCGAGCTTCCGCTTCTAACGAGACCCGAACTCAATCAACCCAAAACCAACAACAAAAAAAAAAAACAAAGGAGGAAAACCCACTCCTCAGGGGGGGACGATATCAGGAACCCAGAAACCGGATTGTTGGATTTTCCAAGAAAGAAGGCTCCTTTCCGATCGAAAGACCCTACCCTTTTTCAATCTCCGAATCAGAACCCGATGCTCCTGACAGACGGAGGAAAAGAACGAAGGAACAATCGCGTAGGATGTGCTGACGGGGGTCCTAATGCGACAAGAAATAAAGGTACGGGCGATCAGGAGGCGAGATCAAAAGGCATCAATGGTGCTTCGCTTCGGCCACAGAGGAGGAGGAGGAGGAGGAGCTGGAAGAGGAATGTTTCATGGAAAGTACGGCCATTTTTGTCTCTGCCCCAGAGAGAAAGAAAGATAAAAACATGGGCGGGCGTTCTTCTTCTTCTTCTTCTTCTTCTTCTTCTTCTAGGGCGATGTAGCTGGACAGGAGGTGGAAGAGGAGGTCAACTTTAGAAGGAGATCGATCTCTCTTTATTAGCGAATGGCCCACCCCCACCTTCGTCGGGGCGCGTAGTCGTCAGCTTCCATGATTGGTAGAAATGGTCGTCGTCTTTCCATGATTGGTAAAAATGGTCGTCGTGGTTTCCGGGAAGGTGATATCCGTTCTTGGCAAACACACTCTGATGTGGTGAAGCAAAACTAATGTCACGAGCACGGCTATACTCCGTGTTCGTCTTCCTCGATCAAGGTTCGATCCACGCGCGGTGGTTTCGCTAGCACGAACCCGCGTTTACCGGGAGGATTTCACGTGGCGAACAAGACGATCTATCCGCTCGGCTTCCCTTCAAGCCGCGCGAAGCCTTAGCCTGTTTCACGGGACCATCGCCCCGGCACAACAGTTTTTTTCCGATGTTATTTGATTCTTAACTCGATCGACGACCTTTCCATATTCACATCAGCAAGCATCGGAGCGCTCATCCACGCATGTACCCCAGCCGACCCGGAGTTTGTACCTTGCGGTGCACACAGACCCGAGCTTATAGGCGACGGGATTTACGCATCTGACGGCTCTACTGTTCTATCAGTACCTATCATTAGCATCATCTGGCATGATAGGAACATTACCCTTTTTTTTGGCCTCACCCTTTCCATACAGTGGAGCGTGGAGCGCACGGCCGGCATTGGGCGCGTGAGGTGCGGCACTGGATTTTCGCTGGAAAGGCGGAGACCCAAAACCACTTTATCATTTCCACGAATAACAGCACATTTTTTTTCTGATTTCTTAGTGCCCAAGTGATAAGATATAAAGAAAGATGGTCCGAGTCCCGAGTACAAACCAGCATATTCCGTCTGAGGATGTTCCAATTTACTTTATTTGCCGACGTAACATCACAAATAATACCGGAACATTAATTTGACGTGCAATATAATCCGTGAATATGTAATTTATTCGATGTGATTTCTGAATTTTAATTTAATGTATGATGACGTCCTGAAATTTTAATCTGTTCGTTGATCAATATTCAAACTAGTCTAAATATTCGATGTTATCATTCTATTAATTTGAATTCAAGAATAACATTGAATATTTTCGTACAATCAAGGGATTAGAATATTCGAAGATCATATTAAATAAATTAAAAATTCATGGACAATATTGCACATTGAGCTGAAAGTTCGAAGATCATATTAAACATTGAGCTGAAATTTATGGACCTCATTGAACAAATCTAAAAGTTCGTAGATCACAATACATATCGAATCAAAGTTTAAAGATCATTTACTTCATTTTGCTTTTTCTGGCCTCTTCGCATCAACTCTTCCCATGATTTTTCCCTTCCTTTCTTTTTTCCTCTTTTTTTCTTTCTTTAATTAATTGCAAATTGATCATTTTGAGCCCCAACGTCTTAGATGGTAGAACATTTCCATATTTATTTATTTTCCACTATTTCATTGGGGAAAGAAATCGCGCCAAAAAAAAAAGGGGGGAAAGAAAATCGATAATTAAGATGGAATAAAACGGAGTGATTATTTTCCGGAATGGGCTGGCACCTATGGCTTTCCCTACGCCACATTTTCTGGTCACTGTTGCCTCCATTCATTGAATTGAGGAAACCCCCTTCTACATCTTCTGTTTTGCTAATAATTATTAAATCGATTCACTTCGTATATATACACACACACCTTTCTATATGGCATGTCGAACCCGCAAAGAATTTAAAAAAAGAAAATAACCCACAAAAAAGAAGGAAAAAAAATAATTATTTAGACAGAAAATTAGCTGTAAGTGGGGAACAATGGTTTGCGAAAAGAGGAGGAGGAAAAAGAAATCATTAGGGCTAATAAAGCTTTATTTAAAAGCTCCATGATCAAGGAGGAGATAAGAAATCATGAGGAATGATGGTTGGAATTGACCGCCCAACCACGTGTTTTTTTTTTCTTTTGTGGTTTCAATTGCTTGGATGCAAGATGATATGAAATTGATTTGGACCGATTCTTTTCCCTTCTTTTAATGTGCCAAAGGAGGTTACCGTGATCGGAAAGTCATAGTCAATGCCATGTTCAGAGGAAGGGACTTGGAAGAATTAGAGTCTACTTGCTCTTCGAAACCACTCCATTTTACTAGAGGTTGGATCGAGCCGAGTCATGCTGATAAGTTGCCATGTATGTTTGAATTCGAGTCCAATTGAGTCATGTGCATAAACTCGAGCTTGAGCTTTATAAACTTGACTATTTTGCGTGCATTTGTATGTATGTGAGTACATTATTATATAATTGAAGCACCTTTTATCCTTTAAGTAATTATAATATGATTTTCAAAAAAAAAAGGTAAATGAAACTCGATTAGGATTCCATGTCAAGCTTTAATATCGGTGAGCTTGAGCTCGATCCAACATGATATACTCGAGTAGCTTGAGGAGCTGATCTCGACTGGTCATTGAATCAAGCTCGAACTGCTCGCGAGTAACTGAACACATCACATTCCCAGTATTAGCTTAAAGCTACTCTAACGGTTCAAGCTCACACGTTTGATGTCTCCATAAAGATATTATTAAAAAGTTATGAAAAATATCACCACAGCAGAAACTAGAGATCAAACATGGACAACAAGCCATTCCATCTAATATCAAACTTGAAAATTGCCTCTCGAACACTTGTTAAACATTATTAAACATTGTTTGGGGATTTGAGATTTACTATTTGAAATAAATGATCTGACTAAAATGTGTAACTCTTCTATTTTCAATGTCTTAGAAAGTGTTAATTCCTCTTTTATTAAACTTAACGAGTACCTTAGGAAGACTGACTAACAAAATCCCTCTACGAAAGCCAAAATCTTAACACTTTCACTGAATGCTTGCATCGCAAGAAATGAAGAATTCTCCAATCACATCAAGACAAAAGCGGCATATATCCAACACGACAGGTTCACAGAACCACATCTATTTCATTGCTTACTCCAAAGTTTGCAAGGCCAACAAGCTCGAATAATTCGTGTAATGTCCAAAGCTATACTCGATTATTTTTCTGTACATTTGTAGTGAACCGTACCGCTTTGCTGTTATAAGCCAGGGTAAACAAGCAGCCTATGATTGATTAAACATCGGCTAGTGCCCGGTGAGAGCCTCTTCTCTTTTATTTTTGATACCCCGAGTGGTTTCAATGTGAAGCTATTGCTTGCCTCCATGAGTATCTCGCTGCTAGGCAAAACTCTTCGGCATCAGATCACTGGAGTCGCTAAGCAGTTCGAGATTCATCACCAATCCCGAGAGGAGTCATGGGATCATTGAATCTCACCAACACTTCCAGCAATCAAGACCATAGAGAAGTGGTCGCGGAAGATTATACAGGACCATGCACCTGAGATAAGACTCAAGAAAGCAAGCGCTCGATTGTGTACTTGTTTCCACAATTGTGGCAACAAGACAACAATCCCATGAGACCATTGCCCTCAGGATTTGCAATGTCCTTTTCTCGTCTGCGAAGAACTCTAACAAATTCCTTCGAACTTAAGTTTCCATCCTGATTGAAGTCGAATATGTGGAATATGACCTCGACGACATTATCTGTGAGCGAGATGCCACAGACCTGGAATTGAGTCCAAATTCCCACCAAACAATTTAGAAAGGATTCATTGCAGATAGTAATAACAAACGGAGTCACGTGGAATAGGAGAAGCAAGCATTCATTCACCATTTCCATGGAAAATCTAAAGGTTTGCACTACAAAATTGCCGAATCACATAGCACAACAACATTGATGAAATCAAATTCCTTCTCTCAGTGTTATTTGGTAAGAATGTGAATCCATGTTTGTAAACCAAAACCATTTCCATCAAATTGCATGTGCTGGCGTCATGTTACAAGCTAAAGCTATGATATCTGCTAATGTCCTACAAGCTATGGCATCTGCTAGTCCTGAATGCTAAAATTACACAACAAAAGAGACTCCCCATGCAAAATAGTTAGATAGCTTAACTGGCTTTTAAAGTGCAAAGATTTATCTATTGTTAACGTATCCATTCATACCATGAATAAAACATGTGTTAAGGTATGGAGAAGAGACAGATGTCTTACCTGAGATGCAGCTCGCTGAAAGTCTTTTCTTGTGAGCAAACCACTTACTTCTCCGTAACTGAAAAGGGCCAAGGAAAATGGCTGCAATTTTTTGCGTAGCTCTGCAAAGTTCTTAAATTCCTCTAGTGAAATACGCACATTTGTAAGATGTGGTTCTTTGTCTAATCGATCAACTCGATCCAGCAAATGGTGCAAATGCTTCATGTCAGCAGAAGCAACCATGGACAATGCAAAATCTTTAGCAGATATAGTCCCCCTTTGTTTGTAGTCATAATGAGCAAACTCCAAATTAAGCATCTATAAGATGGAGATAGATTGCTCATATTAGCAAATGTAAACCAAAGTGAATCGAAGCCGGCGAAAGAAAATCAGCTAGTTCACTTCTGATCTAAGCAGGTTCCATTTAACCTAAAGTAAAGACAGAGAGAAAGGATCAAGGCCATCTCCCTACAAAAAACCAATAATGTGATACAAAATTTAACGAAGGATAATGAAAGCATTGATGGACAACCAACTGGTCTTGTTAAGCTTATTTATCAACGATGTGCTCTACCTGCTTAAGATTATGGTATTAAACTTGCAATTGGAAAAAGAACAAAGATCAACAAGCAGAAACGTTCTATCTGGGCCACTTTGAAACCTTGATTTCTGATGGTAAAAAATAAGGCATTACACATGAGATGAGCTAATTATAAGGGACAAGAGAACCACGGCACATATCAAAAGTAACAAAAGTTCCTCCATTCATAATCAATTAAGTGAAAAAGAAAGCTTGATAACAATTCAAGTATCAGATTCCGAGTGTCCACAGTGTTGAGAATATTGAAAGTGCTGAGTTACCTCATCATGCAAATCTCTCATGAACTGGACAAATTTATCATGCCGAAGACATGCCTTCCCATCTTTGCCAAAGAAGTACTCAACCAGGCCACCATCTTCAACAGAACCACTAACTTTTAATCCAGTTCGACGTCCATCCCTATGGCGTGCCCCATGTCTGTTGTGAGCCCGCATGAGAGACATCACTTTCTTAAATTCTTGCTTGTCTATCTCCCTGTGGAATGATAAAGTTACCAGCAGTTGATAGAACCAGCAACAAGAAATTTATAGAAAGATAGGCAGTGGCACATAAGGGAGTTCATTCACATACAAAAGCAATCGCACCACAAATTTCCAGAGTTTAAATATTGTAGTTGCAGATTAAGAATAACCGAGTATTTGAGCATTAAACTATGACATTTGTGAATATGAACAAATATGTCCAGAGAGTTAAGAAACGATGCATACAAGTCAAACTCAACTATGAATAATACAACATATTTATGAGTCAGTATCCAGAAAGTAGAAGCAGTAAAAAATTAATGTTTACAAGCAACAGACTTGTGAGAATAGGCACAGGAAAGAAAAGGATGCCGTATACAAACCCGTTATTGTCTATGTCAAACATTTTGAATGCGACTGAGAAGCTTGATTCTGGGATACTGAGTAGCGTTACAAAAAAAATGTACCTGGTAAAAGTACACGGAACAAAATTATATTCCCGAAAGCAAATAAGATGTAACAGAAAAAATCAACATAAGTGGGGCAACTAACTCTTTAAACGATATTAGTCCATCATTGTTCACATCAAAAAGCATAAAGAATTCTGATGGACCGCATCGTAGCTCCCCAGGATTCCTCTCTCCAATCAAATACCCATCTCGAACCAGGTAGGATTCAGAAGGAGGGAAAACAGGAACAACTGCACGCATCAAATCTGCTGGTTTCATGAGTATTTCTCCTTCTGGGTTTCGGAAAGATGCAAAATATTCAAAAACCTACATGAAAAAGACCAGCACACTTTAATTGTCAAATTGACATCCCTTGACAATGACATTTAAACATAAGCTCTGAAACTATGGATTTTATGCATAGACTAGTGACGCATTCAAGACCACAAATCTAAAGAATTTATCGGCCCTCTTCTCCAAACTATAAGATCAAGGCCGTAGATAGTAGCGAATAGCTGCAAATTTAGCTATTTAACAAGGATTTTGATAAAAGTGTCCCCAGCAACCAATTAAGGAAACTTCACAGTTTCCAATACACTGTCTGTCCTTATGTTCTGTGCAACCACTATATTTAACCAGTGCCCGGAGGGCACTCGTTAACAAGATCCATTTTATAAACTTGGATCCAGCATCATGATTCTAAAGTTGATTTCATTTCACATCACCGAGAAGCTATAAAAGGAAACCAAACTAACATAACTGCTATGAGTTAAGCCATAAGAGTGCAGAGTGAGACAAAAATAGGAACATGGTAAAATCATGTGCAAGCAACAGTAGTTTTCCCAATTCAATCTAATCAACCCAAATAGCATTACTTTTCTACACATTAAAACAAATTTATCAGCTAAGGTAAATCCTGACTCTCCTGATGCAGTCGTTAGTTTCTTGTGCATAAGAATTTAAACAGCCATAAGGTTCTGCCTTATACCATGTATTTTCAGCTAGATGGTTGTGTAGCCTTTATCTTCATTAAAATTCTGACATTTTCTTTTTTCCTTCACAACTTGTTTTCTTAATAATCATGAGAATACTGACTGATCTTAAATGCCTACCAGTGAAATAAAACCCTGTGACAGAATGTGTAAAGAAGCATGACAAGCACAAGCAGATTGTCAAAATAAGGCCTACACGATGTAAGAACATTTATCTAGATAGCTAACATCAGCCAAATGCTATAAACCCATGCTCTTAACTATTTAATCAGGTTCTCAAAATTTCTAGAAGCTCTCATCCCAGAGTGACCAAATAAACGCACTCCTATGGTTCACAGTGACTACAGTCTGGAATAACCCAACAGGAACTGACTTTTGTGTGTAGATTAAGTACCCAACACCTACACCACGAATAATCCAATCTTTGGGCCATCAGTGACTGACCATCTAAGCTTCATGCCTTTAATGATGCATATGTTTGATGGGTGGTCACAGTTTTTGACATAAGGTACTTTCCACATGATAAAAATAAAAACTTAACAAAAAAAAAAAAAGGAATCAGCGACAAATAATTATCAACGATAATTAAGTTTCCAGTAATAGAGATCTTATCAGAAGATATCACGCGGCTGTAAAAACACTTTCATGGATTCCAAACAGCATAAATGACTTTGGTAATGTCCACTTGATAGTACATATCATAATCACGACTAGCCTTTCATAAAACCTACCACACCTATCTAGATGATCCGTGAAATTGTCCCATAGAAACCAAATAACTGTAGTTGCCTAAAAGAACAATGCATAAACAAATAAATAAATAAGCACAACATTCGCATTAGATTCAGCTCAAAGGAACATAAACAACCGTGTTAAAGATTTTCCTTAACCAGGTTTCTCTTCTCTTAGCAGTTATATAATAGTGCCATAGAGTATTTATACACTCAAAGCTAAAAAAAAATTGGGATTTGGAAAGATTACGGTGCAACCAGTGAAAATGCGCATAATCAAGACAGAAGTATCACCTTCTCAGGAGGGCTTTGCAGCCGAATTCGCTTCTCATAGTTGAAGAAGACCTTCCTCCTATACGCATCTGCACCATGGAATTAAACAAGAGGCCGCACAACCAACACACCAATTTCATTATGGACACGGAAATTGCAGATGCGAAATTCGAATATTACGCATTATATTTCCAAGCTCAAAGGTCGAAACGTGCTCTACAATTCCTGCTTATCAAACCAGGTTGATGAAGGAAATAATCTTGTGGCCGAAGATCAATCAAGCTAAAAACATAACTACCCTTCGCTGAATCAATTAGTTCAACTCTCCTATCCGGGGTTTGAAATCCACTGTTAGCTCAAAACTTTTACAAATTCCACTCAAACCGCGAGGATTAAGCCATCGGACGCTCAACAGTCAACAAAACGCGTACCTCCAAAGAGATACTTGGGGCTGTAATCGGGCAAAGACAGTTTCCGGAACAGCGAGCGCGACCGGCGATCGTCGACCGCAGATTCAGCCGCGGCCGCCGCCGACGAGTCGGCGAAGGCCACGAGCGGCTTCAGACCGTCGCCGCCCTCGGAAGCGCAGCGCCAGTACGCGATCCCGAGGACGGAGCCCAGGGCGACGCTGGACAGGAGCTGCAGGAGCGTGCCGGAGGCGAGGCCTCGGCGCCGATCATCGGCCTCAGCCTCAGCCGCCGCCGCCGCCGCGACGGCGGTGGGGATCGGCGGCGGCGGCGGCGGCGGTTGGGCCGACGCGGAGCGGGCTGAGAGGAGGCGCCGGAGGAGGGCGGCGGCGGCGGGGGAGGAGGGCGGAGTACGGTGGTGGAAGGATCGCGAGGCGAGCATAGTGAGACACTGAGATGGCGAGGGCGCTGGCGATGGCGGGCGGACAGAGGGAGGGGATAAGGCGGGGTCGTGTAGATCGAGACGAAGAAGATGACTTCGAGGGACGGGGATCGACGGGTTGACTTTTGACCAGCCGGGCTTCCTTCCTTCTCCTTTTTTTGTCCACTACTAGAGGTGAAAAGTACTAGGATATACGAATTTTCGAAAACGCGTTTTTTGCAAAATCGGGGAAAAGAGTATTTTTTTCCATCTTTGAAAATATCATTCCAGTATGAAATAATATTATTTTGTATTTAGTCAGAGCCTCGAGTCTTGCGGAATTTTATAAAATGTCAAGGCGCGTGAGCCGTGGGTTTTCGATAAAATAGGAAAAAAAGTGAGAAATGGAAGTCGGTCCAGTCGGGCTAACAGAAATTTTTTGGAGTTTGTATTATTTGTAAAGTCGACATGATGAAGTAGAAAAAGTATGAACATTGCCTCTTTGGCCGGAAAGTCGAAACAAAAAAGGAAGTAACGACAGAACAGTTCTTGAATTTTGGCCTAATATATAATTTGGTCCATGAACTTTTAATTTATTCAATATAATTCCTGAATTTTAGGTTAATATTTAATGTGGTCCTGAACTTTTATTTTGTTTAATATCATCCTGGAATTTTTTGTACATATTCACTTCAATGCCTACACTATATTAAAATGTTCAATGTAGTCCCCGAACTTGAATTAATCGAAAGGATTGCATTGAATATTTTTGTATAGTTCAGGGACTGAATTGAACATGTACCAAAAGTTCAAAAATGATATTGAATAAATTAAAAGTTCAGGGATTACATTGCATATTTTGTTAAAGTTCATGGACTATATTAAACAAATTAATAGTTCAAGAACCAAATTACACATTGGGTCAAAGTTCAGAGACTGTTTGTATTATTTTCCCAAACAAAAAACTACTGAACTCACAATTTTCAATGTCGGATCATTTTTCATTTTATGCTTGATTATTCAATTAAAGTATAGCGACATTTCTCTTCTAGAATGAGTCTATCACTGAACCTTTCGATGCAACAGACATCTAGCAATTTGAACGATTATCGCTCATTATATTCTATCTATCAAAAGACATAGTTCTTTTTATACTAAATCATGTCGTATATTAGATTAATGACATTTTTGCGATAATAGAGAGTAAAACCCGTGAAATTACAACCCAATCATACATATGTCGGCACACGGACTTTCCTTTGTACATTTAAATGCGAAACCTATTGAGACAAATAACGTGCCGCAGCATCTCACGTCGTACTCATAACACATACAAGAAATCCAATATATTTTACTTTCGAAAATGAAGCTCACCGAATACTCCTAATTTTGGCAATCGTTTTTAATGTGCCCGAAATTCCAAGCTTAATATGGCCAGAATTTACTAAATCCGATTCAATTCTCGAGATACGATTTCGAATTTGAGATTCCAATTCACCATTCACACCTTGATATAGAAAACTCTCTATTCCTCTCTTCTGTATTCTTCTATTTTACTTAGTATCAGAGCCACCATTCCTGAGACAACTTAATACAGCGGGTGCACTTCGCACCCGGTGCATCTCACGCATTCTAGAAATTTTTCGAATCCTATTTTTCCGCTTTATCATTTTTAGCGCAAAATAAATCCATCCGCGCTCAACAGTGTACATCTAAGTATCTTATTTCCATCTAAGTAAGCACCGCAGTGGTCGTCTTTCAACAATCACACTAACCGCATTGTCCGTCGAGACTTTTTCATGGAGGTGGCTTTCTTTCGATGCTAGCCACAAAGGCCGCATCCCAATAACTATTTTTCAAGCTAGTCCTATAGGTCGTTTGATGCTACAATGCCTACCGTATAGCCGCATCGGCTGCTTGCTATTCCCCTCAAATTCTCGACCTTTTGCACGTCATTTCGAGAAGTCGATACCACCACCAGACTTGCAATTGTAAGACGATCAACAAATTGAAATCTCATAGTCAATGGAAGCCTGGAGCACACGCACCCTACGTGCAATTGCACCACGCATCCTCGATGGGTCTAGATTGTTTTTCAAACTCAAGTTGATTTGTTCCAATCCACTTGTGTTTGAGGGGGATGTTAACAATATTATGATATCTATTTGATTTTGCATATCTCTGATTATGCGTATATCTTTTTCGATATTGTATATCCTTGATTGATTTAGATTTGATATTATATTTATCTTGTTACCTTAATCAGTTATCTAATAAGCCTATAAATAGGCTCTTCATGTACTATTTTATATATTATCAAATATACAGAAAATTCTCTATTCCACTCTTCCGCATTCTTATAGATTTTGATAATTGAGTCTAACTCTCTTCACATTTTATCAATTGAGTTCATCCAGCTAATTTTAATATGAATTCGTTGACATGGATGTCAGTCATCTTACGTCACACGTCCGACGACAACACTGAAGTAGAGAATTTTTAATAATTTTTTTATGAACTTTTTCTATTTTATTTCCTTTTTTCTTCCTCTTTTGTCGATGACCAACCACCAGCCATGGTGATGGGTGGGCAAGTTAGCCTCACCTGAGCAAGGGTGGTCACCATGCTTGCCACAGGTGAGACCTGGCCAGGCGAGACCTGGCCAGGTGAGGGTGAAAGTGATGCCTAGCAAGGCCGCCTTAGCTTGGGCAACAGCCAACCTTGCTGGGACTCGCCCTTAACCAAGTGAGGCAACAAGGCTAATCCTCGCCTAAGCTAGGGTGGCCTTGCTAGCCACGCTAAATCTAGCGAGGAGAGTCCTTGCCAAGGCTCACCCTTGCTCAGCAGGGGACAACAACCCTTGCTTAGGTGAGGTCAGTGAGCTCAACCATCGCCTATGGCTAGTCACTAGCAAAGGTAAGAAGAAAGAAAAAAGAAAGAAATAAAAGAAAAAAATCAAAAAAAATATTATTAAAAATGGCTACTTCAATATTGATCATGCCATTTAGGATATCTAACATCCACGCCAACGAATTCCTCTCAAAATTGATCAAATGGACTCAATTGACAAAATTGACAAAATTTAGAACTAAACTGGCAAAAGTGCAATAAATTTAGGACTTTTTGGATAATTTTACCACCAAAGTGAGAAGATTAAATTTATGACTTTTTGGATAATTTTATCACCAAAGTGAGAAGATTCAGTTTCATTCGTTCGGGTTTTCGAATCCCTATGGCAATTTTCCATCCATACTTAATCCAACCCCACACGGTATTAGTATCTAGAATCATTTTCAATTAGTCCGTCGTGTCCCTATGGCAATTTTCCATCCATACTTAATCCAACCCCCGACGATATTAGTATCTAGAATCATTTTCAATTAGTCCATCATGTCACGAGGGTATCGTGTATTCCTCCAATTCAAAGCTCTTGAATGTCTATTTCTAGGTGTTCAACTCAACATTGACAATTGAAAATGGTTGCAAGATTCGTTAGCACGACAAGCCCGATCGAAGGAGGTCAACGGCCAGCCACGGACCGGGGGCCCCCAGGGCCATGGAGATCGGAGCCGCACCTTTCCACCGAGGTCACTAGCTGGGCCAACGGTCATTGGGTCCCAATCGTGCCCCGCGTTCCCCTGCGCCAATCACTGACCATTCCCCATTACCCACCTTCATGCCTTTCCCACCTTTGCCGCTTCCACGCTTTCGAATTCCTAATGCCTAGTCAAATGAAATCATGTCTTAAAGCACTGAACCGAACAAAAGAATAGCATGATCTGAAAGTCATTCTTCAAAACTTGCCTCATAGATCAGACATCACATCGTGATTTCATCTCCATCGTCGTCGTCGTACGTCCCAATGGCCGTGATCAACACATATCACAAACTTTGTAGATCAAATTGTAACGCCAAATATTTGGATCTCATCAAATTGAGTCTCCAAGACCGCACGATATAGAAGGGTCGAGAAGAATCGCGGCTGCTCCCCACAATTTACGGTCCAAAGCCCGATTTTTCCTTTCTTTTTCCCTCTCGACATGGTTAGCATCTACAATGGAACCTCAGATCGTGCGGAACATTCAGCTATTATTCCTCACATCGGATGAATCAAATGCCTATGCGACGCCAGCTGGCATCATTCGGGGCCTTCGAATGTCAACGAATCAGATTCAATTTATTTTGGTTTCATTATTGCCAAGCGGGGAAAACTTCCCCTAGCTGTCCCCGTTTCGTCACCTGATAATATTTTTTAAAAAATTTAATAATTATTAAATAAATTCGGGGCCGTCTTTCTAGGTGGCCAAGTTCTACGCAAATGGCATCACACCCACCTGCACCAGCAAAAAAAACATTAAAAACAACGACAACAAAAATAATAATAATAATAAGCGAAATTAAATGAGGAAAAAAAAAGGGGGGGAATGAATTAGTCAGCAAGCATATACGATATACCTCCCTCGCCCACCGCGACGACGACGACGGACGGAACGTTGCGGCGGCGAAGTCAACGGAGCAGGTGACGGACGGCGATGGCGAAGGTCAACGGCGACGACCTAATCAAGAGTCGTACGGTGGGCGAGACGAGACACGCGACCGAACGTCACGACTCTCCGGCCAACGGTTTCCGACCTAACGAGCTTTTTTCTTTCGCTTGCGGGTTCGGTTGGTTTTAATTAGCTTAGAAGTGATCCGGATTCAGGGGTTAGAGTCGAAGTTGCCGGTTGCTTTCGGAATTCGTGAGGGGCTTGATTCACGGCAAAGGGTAAAGTCCAAAACTTTCTTCCGTCACCGGCCGTCAACGGCCGTCAAATTATTATGTACAAGCAAAAGTCAGCTCTTGCGGCGAACTCCGCCGCTCCTTCGAAGCCAAATGAAGCCACCGACGATCGATCCGCCAAGGAGCCGATTCGGCGGCGGCGGCGGTAGCTGCTCGCGGCCGTAGCCGAGCTCGCCTGAGCTGACTCGGTCCCCGGAGCTGCACACGCAGATTTCACCGCCACCAGCACGCGTAAAATCAACCTGATTAGAGATCGTCCGCCGCGGCCGCCTTGGACATCGCCGAGAGCCGACTCGGCCTCGGCCGGAATGCGCACCGCCGCCTCTGCTGGTGCGAGGACGGGCGGATCAGAGCCGTCAGGGCTCTCATTACCAGGTCCCCCTCGACGCCGCCGATGCTGACGATCCTGTTCCTCATCGCCGACCGCAGCATGATCAGCCGGTTCGGCACGAACGAGTCGGAGTGACTGCTTCCCCCTCCTCCGCCGCGGCCGCCGCCACTCCCCGAGTGCTTGTGCAAGCTGCAGCGGAACGAGCCGGGGTGCGACGTCGGCGAGCACATGCACGTCTTCCTCCCGATCGAGCTGCCGCGGCTGTTGATCACCGGATGGCGCGGCGAGACGGCGAACGACCGCTTCGGGGACACCGGGCCGTCCATGGAGAAGCGCACGGAGGACGACGAGAGGAGCTGCGGCGGCGAGGCGGAGAGGTTGACGCGGGTGGGGGAGGATGGCCGCCGCCCGAAGAAGGAGGAGGCGGACGGGGAGTAGAAGCCGGAGCTCATCGCGAAGTCGGAGGCCATCGCGGACAGCGACGAGGCCGACGACTCGATGGCCGTCGTCGCCCTGGCGGTGAACGAGTTGAACCTGCCGGGGGAGAGCGATCGGAGGACCGGGCCGCTCGGCCGTTCGCTCCTGGAGGAGATCGCCATCGCCGCCGTAGAGAGAGAAAGCCGCGACCTAGAGAGAGAAAGAGGAGGAGGAGAGAGGTGGGGCCTCTCCCTTAAGGGGGGAGACTAGGGAGGTTGGTTTCGCAAACCTAGCGAAAAGCGAAGGGGGAATTTATAGGTGGGGAGGGGTTGGCGTTTCCGCAATTACGCTTCGGGGGTTAGCTTGGCCTAACCATGATTAGGAGGACCGGGGTTAAGTTTGGGGGGGGGGTGCTCATCCAGGTGTCCCAACGGCTGGCTCGATGCGGGGTGGGGGGCCTACCGGAGCAAAACGACAAGAGAACGTGCCATTGGAGCAGCTGTTTCTCGAGGCAGCCTCCTCAAAGACGGTGCCACGTAGGGTGCGATCGGTTCCCCATTCGACCCGATTTTAAAGTGAAACCAAAAATCAGATCGAGCGAACCGGTTCTCAATTTTGAGAATTGTGGATCGGACAGGTTGGTTCTAAGATCGAAAATCAGTCACTTAGAATTTAGTTTTCTTTTTTTATTAAACACTGAAGATTTGATTCACATTTTACTAATTTTTGTCAATGAATTTATATCAATGAAGTTCACTTAGGGTTTAATTCATATTTTGCTCATTTTTATCAATGAATTTATGATAATGAGATTCACTTAGAGTTTAGTTTAAATTTTATTAATTTTTTTAAAGAAAAAAATAATAAAAATATATATTAAATAGTCGATCCGATTCGGTTCCCCTTTGAAACTGGAAATCAGACTGTCCGGAAACCGGTTCCGCTTTTAGGAACCGGGAACCGGACCGATAATCCCAGGAACCAGATTAAATCTGTTGGTTTGGTCTGGTCCGGATTTGAGTGGTTCAAGTTGCTCACCCCTAGTGCCACGTGTATTGCGAGGGGGGCACTCGGACCAGGAAACGGTCTTGCGTTCCGCGATCCTGTTTCCCTCCGAAATTAGAAAAAATTTAATGCTGTTTGCCTCGGTTGTGCGGATTTAATTAGATCGGATCTACGTATAATCCATCCAATCAACTGTCCACGTGTAATTTATTTATTTCTGAAAAACATTTCCTTTTATGACGAAGTTTTCCCCGGGACGAAGACACCCGACAGCTCCGAGCAACTTTAAAAGTCAAAAGAAAATCAAACTAAATTATCAGACATGTCGTGTCATTGTCTTACTATTCATCACCCGATCACTTCAATATATATTAAGCTATTCGAAACAATTTCTTCGCAACATCTATGTCAAAAAAGCGTTGCCACATTTTGTAAGTATTTCGATAAACTTCTCGCGAGACCTGATTATGGATCTAACGGTCATATGCATCCATATCTTAGCTCGACCCACGAGGATCCAAAAAGATCTTTGGGAGGGCATGACAATAACATTTAGTGATAAAAAATGGCTCAATCTTGGAACCGTGCCAACACCGCAGCAGTCCAAAGATTCATATAGAAAAATTTCCATGGGCAAGCGAGAAAGTTCTTAAAGTCTGACCTTAAAGGTCCAGCCTAGATCACCTCTCTTTCTTGCAACCACAGCACCCTCAAAAACTATAGAATGTGATGGTGTTTAGGAAGCTAGCTCGGTTTTAAGATGTTGTGATTTAACGAGATGTAATATCAAACACACAAGTTATTTACTCAGTCGTAGCTACTCCGATGTTGATCATAGTGGTACCCAATGGAGATAACAACTTGCATCATATGGCGTACTCCGCCTAGTTATCAAATTTTCTTTCTAAATAGTCGGTCCACTCTTATTTCTCCTACTTGAGACGTATCTGCAACGACTTTCATTTTTTTTTTTTCGCATCAAGTCTAGCAATGCACACCCTTCGACTTTCTCAAAAACCCGGAATTCTCATGACCTATAAATATTGACACGTAGATTCACATGTAATATTTCATAGCACTTTAAATTGTGAATATATGTATTTTTTATGGGATTTTGGCAAGACCTTAAAACTCTAGCCATAGAGTCAACAACACCGTCTTTCCATGAGATTAAACTTTATCACTAGCCCTATTGTTTCTTCAAAAACAATGTGAAATCCCATGATGTTCCAATCGGTGCAATTTGGAACGCATTATATATGTCGACACATACCATTCATTAGATAACGACTCTGATATTAATATATTTGCTAATTCTTTGACACCGACCAATCACGACTTGAAATTCCATCTTATGCTCATCGTTTTTGTCACGCCAGCAATTTTTTTAATTTTTTTTTAATTTTTTGAGTTTATACATCGTATATTCCTAAATTATTTGTCATCTACACGTAGATTGATCCATTCTTCTATGCAAAATATTAAATTTTGCCGGAACAGATAAAAAAAAATTAGGAAGTGAAAAGGGAAAATGGATATTTCTCTCTCTTTTCCCTACTTCTTCGTTGAAGAGAAGAAATAGAAAAAATAGATTAATCTTTTGATTTGGGCTCAATTTATTCCTAAAATAATGAATGATTCGAAAAACATTTTCCTAAAAACAATCCATTACATCAATTGAAAGAACGAATAAATGGAAAAATATTTTCGTCGTCTACGAAAATGCTTATGCATTTCCATGGACTAATTATTTTAGGCGACACGAGTAATTAATTTTAGGAAATTACTTTTTAAATCATTTATTTTTTGCGAAATAAACCGGGCTTACTAAAAAGTCAATTTGATCGAGCTGTCACTTGTCCGAATGGCAACCCTTCATCAACCCTTTGATTATCATTTTCATTGTACTCACGAGATAAGATCACGAATGAAAAAGATGTGTACAGAATGTAACAGAAAATGGCAAAATGCCACCACGAAAGATCTACTTCTTCCAAATCCGGGACAAGGTGTCGAAAGAACCGAGGCAAATGATGGCAGGAGGCAATACAAAAATCACGGGCTAATGATGCTCAGAATCTAATCCAGAGGTGTTAGGACAGCTGTGATGGATAAAGTGAAAGCGACTCAAGGATCTTTGCTCCTTCTAATCCTCAACGTATACAAAAATAAAAAATCGCTTCCTTTTTTTTAAATAAATTAATATCATAAAAAATCTCAAATTAATACATTCATGATAAATTTACTCTCTATTAATTTTCTTTAAATTTTGCTATCAAATTACTGAGTTGAATGACACGTGACAGTTAATAGATATATCAGTTTGAGGTTTTATGTGATATTAATCTAATTTAACGGAAACTAATAGAAAGTAAATTTGTCATAAGTATACCAATTTAAGATTTTTAGTAGTTAAAAAATTAGTTTTGGTAAAATTTGTCACAAGTGTACTAATTCATGGCTTTCGATAGTCAAAAAATGAATTTGAAGTAAATTTGTTATAGATATACCACTACCAGTTTGGGGTTTTCGCGGTACTGACCTTTTTTTATTGATTTGTCTGTGAATTTTGGTTCGACGATGAAGCAAAGGTGAGGTGGAGATGGGGCCTCTCTGAGATGAGAAGCATGCTCCCCTTGTTTTTATCCATGATCCTCGTCTTATAATGGCCAGCACTTCATGCTGCTGTTTCATCAAACATGTTTTACTTGTATTATGATCTGTTGCAGCCTGTTTGATTCGGCAGAAAGAACCTGATCAAATAGTGTCCGAGATTCGGTTCGAATGGGAAAAGACGTGTTTTTGTTGTTGTTTTCATCTAGGCTGCTTTGCCTCGCGGTTTCGGGACAGCCGGATGCATATAGATGTGATCGAGTGGACGTGCTTATGATAGGGGAGCCGAATTCTGAAGATCGAATGAATAGAAAGGTTGTTGTGTCACGAATTCGTTAATTCGACACGGTCATCCATAGCTTCAATCATAAGATAGAGAGATGAATTTGGTCCATGTCGATGGATTAACGTCAACTCAAACTCAGAATATAATTTGCAATACCCGTGATGATGCCTACTCTCTCTCTCTCTCTCTCTCTCTCTCTCTCGCACGCACACTTATAAGATACATCAGATGAGATTTGCTGCAATGTGCCGAGGAGAATATTCCTCCACGTTTGCGGGCAATCATTGACGGGAACACATGCTTGCGATGTTGCAGCTCAACCTTGGAAGCATATTCACGGGGACGCTTGTAATTCGCAGTCGCCAACTGAGCAGGCCAGCTCGAGACATGCGTTGCGTCCAACAAGACATCAAATCATTGGAGCACCGTGGCCATGTCGATGCCCACTTTGAAGATGATGGACTGTGAATACAAAACTGTGAAAGAAGAATCCGTGGAATCAATGCCATGAACCATGTGAGCTCAAGCAGTTGTTTAAGTCCTCCTCTTGAGTTTGAAGATACAGGAAAAGAATCAGACTCTTTCTCGTAAATGATGCAGGTGACCAATTTGGCCATCACTCATCATCAGCGTAAGATGCGCATGCGAGCGACAGAGCTTTTGGTGATACTGAGATTGTTTCTGACATATGATCAACTTGATTTAGTGCCTTAACTTTGAGATCTGCATAACATACATATGGAATACGAGATATGAGCTATGATTGTGCATTCGGACCAGAAATCTTACAATTTCCCACATTTTATCTTACAGGCATTAAAGGGTACAGTCACAAGGTCCAGAAGAACTTATCATTGAAGATTTCACATCACAAGGACACAACACCAAACCCGTCCGAACTCAAAACTCCAAGTTGAATTCCGAGCCATTCTTGATCGAAATCATCGGTCCACACACCCTGCAGCTTCACTGAGAATGTTTGTGCTCTTCAAATTCCTTTGTATAGACATACCCGTCACGCTCCCGCCTAAACAGAAGGCACAGGACGAGAGAGAGCATCACTGAAACGGAGACCATCACTAAACCAACGTACACCCATTTGCTGTATTGCTGCAAACCAGGACAATATTTCCCATGTACTTCACTGAATGTTTGGCGGACGAATGTGCAGTCTTGCAGGTCAGTTAGGGAAGGAGTGTCGTAGTACAGCCCGTAGCTCACATTCACTGCAGCTGACATCTGGTCATAGAAGGATGGCGTCAAGCGTCCGGTTGTCATGCAGATTCCTGTCGCTGAAGCCTGACAGACAAAGCCCCTCCAGACCTGCATAAATTTGTTTACAGCAATTAGATGGCAAAAAGAGGAATGCAATTTCCTGATTGATTTCCAAAGCCAATCTCAGTATTCCTTCAATGCAAGCGCTCATACTCTTTTTTCAATCCTTAGGTTTCATTGGATATGCCCTGGGCAGAGAGGGAATACCTCTCTTGCATTATTGAGGTCTACTTCACCAGATGAGCAAGCCCGATCCGTCAGATCGGAGCGAAAAGGATTACAGAGGATTGGCACTGGAGGACCCGATTGATTGAGGTACATTGTCGGGAAGTTGGGCGAGAAATTAAGGTTGGAAACGTTGGTGATGACCTGGTTGACCACCTCAGCAAGTTGATAAGTCACTTCCTTGCTTCGCTGTCGTGTTTCTTGGACAGTCACGTCATCCATGCAAGGAAGTATTTCATCTAAAGCAGTGTGCGCTGAAGGGTACTGAATCCATTCATCCATCGCTACACAAGTGTCTCCAGCCACGCTAACATAGCAAGAACTTAGAATTAGGCCTTCTTATGCAACATCTGCATCCGCTGGTGTCGTTGTCGACAGGAAAAAAAAGGGGGAGATAATGACAAAATGGAGGCGATATACTTTGAACAAGAAAAAGAGGAGTTTGCTCTTTGAGAATAAGATATGTCAATACAAATAAGAGGGCAGTATTGTGATATCTTTCATCTTATGAAGGAGTACTTATAATTACTTCTAGTACCCGATGCATGATATGGTAATGCAAATTATTTCAGAGAACTCAATCAGAGAGGCTTCGAATTTCGATACACAGATAAAAACTTACTTATGGAGGACCAGAAATGTGCCCGATAAGATAAAACTGCCAGAAACAAGTAGCCATCCAACGATCACTAGGCTGCAATAATTTTCAAATGACGGTTAATTTTCGATTATGAGCACTAGCCCGTGATTTGATCACTAAGCTTGCAATCCAAATGCCCCAAGAAAACCACGAGAAAAGGCTGATTCGATCCCCATGAGGAAGCAACTTCTACAAGTCACTCATCACTTACATGTACACGAGAAATTGCATCCGAATGACAGATAGCACTGCATCACGAAATCAAAACACAGAACAAGACAGGGATAAGATGGAATCAAACAAGGCCATATATTTAACACAAGAAGGCATCTTGATCATGGAGAAGAAGGCCTAACAGAGTCCGGTCAGCGTCAAGGCAAGCATGACTGCAGATGTTAAGATAAGTGCCAGTCTCCTGCAATGAATTGAGTTAGTCTTTCAAGCTTAGTACTTAAGAGAGTAACATCATGAAAGCACCAGGATATACAAAAGAGAGCCAAGTCATCCCTCTTACACTGAATCCAGGAGATGCCGCATATCGTCAGAATTCTCAACAGTTTGACCAGCAAGAGCATTAGTTGATGAGTCAATTTTTGCTTCAATCTGGTCAATATCAGTCTGAACACTAGGAGGCACAAAAACTTTATCGACTCCAACCTGCTTGGCTTGGGCAATATTATCTGACACATCTTTCAGTTTCCCTACAGTGAGATCAGCCTGATTCACAACATACTCTAATGCTCTGCTTGTGGTTTTGTGGAACTTCCCCTGACCTGTATAGATAACAATGCATCCAATGCTGTTGCACAATGTCAAAGTCAGTTTTCTTGAGTTGATTTGTCTACTGTCAAACAGAGAGGGAGAGAGAGAGAGAGATGTACATTGAAGTAATGCTGAAAACGACAAGAAAAATAAGAGAGAGTGGATAAGCAGCAGCACTCTTTTGTCCATCAGGCTGCTTTCTACTGCAAGAACAACAAACCATGACCAACAAGCAAACACCAAAGCCAAGGAACCACATTGCCGCAATGACAAGCCAGGGAGCTGCAGTAAAACCCACAGACTGCATTCAGACAAAATTGGAGGTTGTTAGCCATCCAATCCGATTTCAAGAGAACTTAAATATTCAAAACAATGCAAATGATACTAGATGATAACAGGATATGTTTCGCAATTGATGTGTCAACAAGCGCAATCTTGGATATCCTCTGACTCTGAACGTGCAAACTAAAGTACGATCTCCGAGACAAAAAAGCTTCAACCCTATCATTTCAAACTTGTACCACCGTTATAGCTTCCCCAAATAAGTTCACTGGATAAGCAGCACTGCAACATCCTCCATGCATCTGCTATGTCGTTCATATGCCATGAACAGAATACACTAAAAATTCATACTACTGGACAGCGATTGGCACGCACTGCACAGGTTTCACTAAAAATCATGAACTTTTGATGGGTCTTCTTTCAAGTCAGCTGACAGTTCATTAATTTTGCGTAATCCACTTACCAGCCCAAGTGTGAATTTGCTTCAGCATTGCCCTAAGAAGAAAAGAAATGAAATGCACAATATAGGCAGAAATACTACTCACACCCCAGTAATGATGGTCTTTCAGATTCCACCCCCCAGTGTATCTTTTGAACCCATCGAGAGGGTCTCTCCTGTAAGTCCTCTCAGCAGCCAAAGCAGATATTGAGTTCTCAAAGAGATCAGTACTCGGTCCTATAACATATTCTCGCCCGGTCGTCCCCCGCAACTTCGCTTTGCTTTCCCAGTCCCACCCTGAAAAATGCAAGGGAAAGTTCATCACTAGAACACCAGTAGTGCTTCGACCAAAAAATAAAAAAACACCAGCAGTGACTAGTTCCTACAACAGGATCACAACGCGGGCCAAAAAGATTGAGACTTTACGAGCCAGTTGCTAACAGAAGATGCTTGGACTTCGGGAAAACAAACATCTTGAGCTGGGTTCAACCGAAAACTTCAAACAGAGTTTTGGGTTAGGACAAGAAGAGCGAGCTGTGAAGCTTCGCTCACACTCGCTTTTTTCTTTAACTGCAAACAAACGTAAATGCAGTGACGACAGACCCAGAAGAGAGAGAGAGAGTAGTACCTGAAGGTGAAGGTGCTTCAAAGGGTCGAGAGAGAGAATCTCCATGCGAGGCAGCGGCGAAGGCTGAGGAAGAAAGGAGGAACAAAGTGGGTGCAAGAAAGAGTTGCAGAGCCATGGCCAGAGGAAGACCTGAGCTCGCTCTACTGGTTCACGCTCATGGACAAGCAGACAAACCGAGGGGGGTTAGCAGTCGCAGAGCCAAAAAGTTGAAGAAGCTGAGCTGAGTGTAAGTATCGTCAATCACTACCCGTGGAGCATTCCTGCAGAAACGTTTGTTCCAGGTTCCAACAATGCCCTTGAAGATACCTTAATCTTTCAGTTTCTTTTCTTGGGATTTAAGCCGTTGAAAAAACATGATTTTTGCTCCTAAGTTTTTGTCCAGAAGGCACTTTTGGCGATTACAGTTTTCCTTTTTTTCCGCCAAAAGTGGCAGTAACAGGTCTTCGTTCCAGTACCGAAACACTATATGGATGAAAAAATAGGTAAAGTGCATCTCAAGATCGATCCTTCAAATGGATAATAACTCTCATGCATGTACAATCCAATGTTCTGCTGTCAATAACACGTTACCAAAGAAAAATCACTTCTTTTTTTATGATTTCTTGATCTCTCGTTACTTTTTATCATCTTCAAATTTCATGTTGGATCTATTTTTACGTTTCCTATTTTCAATATCTTACATGGTATGAGTCGAAATGTATTTATTTCGTGAAAATAAATCACAAAATCACAGCGATATCTCAAATCAAAAAGGTATTAGAAGAGCCTAGTCATATATCATCTTATATGGCTGGCTAGCATGTTATGGGTTACCACAAGTCCAAGAAAGGAAAGAACACGAGCAAAGCAGACCCTAAGAAGAATGAACGTCGCTTTCCTTTCTTGATTCTTTTTGGGTTTTCGAATAACTGAACGAATTAACATTCAAGTACTAATAATTTTCACGAGGAGAAAAAAATTTGCAGGGGGGGCAACAATATGGGGGAATCCAAAAGTATGGAGGCAGGGGCATCCTACGCGGGAAGGACATAAATTTGTCTGCTTTTCAGGGGCTCTTTTCTCGAAAAACTCGACTTTTTTGACAACATTGCTGTGGTTTCTTTGACTTTTGGAACCCCACAGGACCCTTGATCCCCGGCTCACATGACTGGCTCCCACTTCTTGTCTCGCCCCCCTTCACTCATTCCGACGACAAGTCGTTTCGAGGCTGGTGATGATGATCTGGATCTCTCGCGCTGATGTTTGAACGGAAATGGCGTAAGACATGAACGTGAAGACTTCCCTGGTGTGAAAACACAGCCGCCGAGAAAGGCAACGAATGGTAGTCCCTAGTATAGCTCGAAGTAGACCCCAGCCTGGGGCTTGGCTGCGTTTGGGAACATTTCGGGAGAAAATTTTTAAAAAAATACGAAAGATTTTGAAGGGCTTTAACAAAACGTAAATTGTGTTTAGTAAGCTGTAACTTAAAAATTCATTATAAAGTAACTTTGGATAAAATAGTATTTTAAAAATTATACTTGCAAGACACTTTTTTCATTTTCTATTAAAGAAAAGTTAAAATCTTTTGCCGGAGTTAGCGAAGGGCAAGCGGCTACTAGCAACCCAGATTTGGCACCGGCGGTCATTGTATGAGGTCGAACAACCTCAAGCAACCTCGGCGACCACCGACGAGGGCTGCCTCGCCTGGGTTTCACACGACCTTAGATGAGAGCCACGTGGCGTTAGATTTGGGTTGCCGGCGGCCCTCATCTGGGTTTCACAACCCTCGTCGGCGGTCGCTCGACCTTAGGCGGCCCTTGTTGGTGGTCACCGAGGGCTACCCGAGGTCGTTCAACCACAGATGATGACCGCGCAGTGCCAGATCTAGGTCACTGGCGACCCTCAAAGGTTGTCTAGGTTGCGCAACCTTAAGTGTGACATTCCGAAATTTCCACCAATTAGAATTTATTGAATAATTGAGTTTTATGATATGTGCTCGTAGTAAATTCTTGCTCGGAACTGATCATTCCTGGGAATACTAACCATTAGGGAATGCTATTAGAGGAAATTAAATTCGCGCGACTAAAAAAAATTCGATCGTGAATGGATTTCGACCATTAAATCGCGAAAGTGATATTTTGAACCACTGTTGGTCGATTCAAAGATAATTAGGGGTTAGTTCGTCACTATCCTAATAGTAGATCGCAAGTGATTCCGTTGGATCACGCAACAACTTGACGAATAATTCTAAAATTATACCGAATGATTGTACCCCTTGGATCAAGTGATTGATCTTCGCGATTTTAATGACAACCGAGGTCGTCATGCACCGAACGGACTTGCACGTGACTTGATTCAGTATCAATCATGAGTCGATTCTACAAATTTCCCCAGCGAGCCGCCCGTTAGCTCAAGAAACGCTTGAGTTGCGTTTAATAGAATTTAATTATTGAATTTTTGCCCAAATTAGACACCAGAAAATTAGGAAGTCGCGACGGAACGCTAGGACGACATTGCACGTGACACGTGTCAATTTTTTGTGAGCTTAATTCCTTCGGAAAAATTTGATTTGGACAAGAAACGGAGAAAGTGACCAAAATACCCCTATGATTTATAAAATGGTATGTTTTAAGGGTAAATGGCATTTTGGTAATTTTGCCTCAAAATTTTGATTGGACAATTTTACCTTTGGATATTTTGGAAATTACAAGTATACCCTTGGATATTTTTGTGCAAGAATCGATCTCGGCCATCGGATCAAAACAATATCGAATCGAGACCGTCGGATTAAAAATATGAGTAAATGGCGTTTTGGTCATTTCTGCGGTTGGTCAAAATATATTAATTGAGTCAAGAATGTGGTCTTCCTCTCCCTTCTCTCCTCACGATGAGCCCCTCCCCCTTTTATTTTTTTTCTTTTTCTCTTTGCCATGAACTTCTTTCTCTTCCACCGTGAAGCCACGCCGGCGCCGCCGCTCGCCGCCGCATGGCGGATCACCCTCAAGCCGCCATCCACGCTGCCCTCAAGCCACCACCCTCCTCAAACCTCACCATCTCTCTCTTTTCCTCTCTCTCTCTCACCGTGAATCACCCACGGTCGTGCAAGACCCATGCCGCCGCCGGACCGCCACCGCTCAAGCCGAATGCCGCCGTGAGTTCACACCGTGTCTGTTTAAGTGCCGCCGCTCTCCGTTCTAACCGTTTTAGCCTAGAACGCGGTAAGTCGCTTCCTAATCCCAATTTAGGATTTTAGATATCGCCGAAGAATTCGATTTTGGGTGAATCGGGTTTATGCAGGTGTGAAATGTTGGGGTTTTCGACCGAAAATGTATGGCGGGCCTTAAGAAATTAATTTGGAATTTTTGAAGGACGATTTGAGGGAATTTCAAGCTAAGAATCACTGTTCACAAGCTGTGATTCACTGTTCACGGGACTGTGATGATTGGTTCAGGACGCAAGTCGGATTTTTAGAACCAGTATTTAATAGCGAAAAAGTCCCGTGAAGGATTAGAATTAATCCGACACCATTCGGTTGGAGAAATATGGCGATTATTGTATTTGAGGCGTGTTCGATTTATTAATAACTTGTGGTGATTTAATTGAGTGTGTTGTTGTGCAATTGAGTGACGGTATATGCTTGTCGAATGCATACGTGAGTTTGATTAAATTAATTATTGATATTGGCATGTCCTATGTTAAATGAACATGAGCTGCGTGCATAATAATGTGTGTGCAGACCACGTGTAATAGGCCAGGAAAATGTGGCAATTGCGTGTCGAGCGTGTGCTTAAGAAAGAAAAAGATGGTGTGTCGCATGGCATGAGAAATTGCGAAACGTTATGCCATCCTAATGCATGTACTATAACACAGGACGATGCTCGGTATTACCGGAGGACTGCCAGCCTGAGGCATGTACTTCAACGCGGGTTGTGCAGTGGGTGGTAAATGTTGAGCCTGAAGCGTGTACGTTTACGCGGGCAAAAAACATGGCCTGAGGCATGTACTTCAACGCAGGTTGAAAGTGATGTGACAAATGGTCGCAGTGTACCTGAGGTGTGTACTTCAACGCGGGTCAGTGGAGAGTGAAAGTGGAAAAGGAATGGTCGCAGTGTGCCTGAGGCGTGTACTTCAACGCGAGCCACTGGCAAGTGGAAGTGGAAAATGAGAATGGATAGAATGATGGGATGAAAACAGTACATGCGCGTGTTGCATATGATATATTTGTGATTGAGTACGAGTGTGCGCATGATTAAGCTTGACCATATTAATTGACATGCCTGCTTTGTGATTATTTGGTGTATGTGAATGTGTGTGATTACGTAATTGTTTGGAGGTACGTGATAGTCTAGATTGGGTTTAGGGGTGTATTTGCTGAAATATATTCTCATGGTTGTGTAAACCAACAATTTTCAGAACTCCGACCTGAGCGATGAACCCTTTGCCACCACCCCCAGTACGTTTTAAAGTTTCAGTGCACACAGAGTATGAGACAACAGAGTTTCAGATAGGAGATGGGATGACTTGAATAAGGCATACGACAACCGTATGCGCAGAAATATGATTGCCATTATGGGAGACAAATGTTTATACAGCCTGGTATTTTAGGGATGCAGATGGAGATGAATTTGGTCCAGTTAGAGGCTTTGATGTGCCATATGATTTAGTTGGAGATTAGAACCCGGTCGCCATGCCCCCGATCGACGGAGAGTTGACGAATACTGAAGTAAGTTTGGCTCAATCTAGTATGCATCCGAACCCCACCATAAAATTATCCTCAGGGGCGAAACATGTACCTGAACCTGAAGTGTCACAGGCCGAGGACGACTCGATGGACATTAACCTAGAGCCCATTCCTGAAGAAGAACCTGGTGAGGCGGAACCCGAGGTAAGACCGGAGAATCATTCTGTGGAGTCTGAGGAGTTATTGGGTGAGCTATAGTACATACTCCCTTTCGAGCAATCCTTGGACCCCAACTACGAGCCTGACATAAATTTCTGGAATATTTTAACAGAGGTATATCAGAACGCGGCTCCAGTGGAGTCAAGCGATATTAATAACTCGATTATGATAGAAGCAAAGCTTGAGTCCTCGGAGGATCAAATGGTTCAGGAAAGTTCAGAATCAAACAACGAAAAGTTGTACTCAGAATGGACGCCAAGTAAAGGACGTCGGGGTTAGGTGGTTTGTTGGATGGCTAGGTTTTGGTATAGGCACTATTTTTTAGAGTAATGACCAAGTCATTGACTCCTTTTGATGTTGGTAGTTGTAGTAGTACGTACACTGATAGACTAAAGTTTGTTTTATTGTATATATGAAGGAACAAGTCCTATCAAGAAATGAAAATGTATATATTCTCCCAATTCTCCCTAATTTTATTTGTCAGGGGTGTTTATGGTTTCCGTTTGCGTGATTAAATCTCTTATGTTTAAATGAGGTTGGCGATAACCTGGGACGTCGCAACTGTTCGACTGAAGACGAGATGTCGCGGGCTCGACGGGGGTTCGGAGCGTGACATTAGGGGGCCCTCGCTTGGGTCATGTGGCCCGTCGCAGCGATCTTCCAAGCCTAGGCGATGATCTCTGGGTTATGTGACCACGCCAGCCTCTCTCCGATCAATCGACCGAGGTGTAAGAGAAGAAGATGATGAACAGTGACAGACAAGGTCAAAATCAAAAAATAAATGAGGGTAGTTTTGGAAAAAATTTTTTTTACTTATCCAGGAGATTTGCATACCGAGAAAGCTGAAGCCCAAGATAGCCTAAGACCTGCATTGGGCTTTCAGCCTTCAGAAGGCTCACTTTTGCTGAAAGGAAGTTTTTAAAATTGTTCCCAAATACTAAATTTTAGCCCAAGGGTCTTTAGGTGTGTTTGCTATAGTTTTGAGCAAAGGACTTTTTGACTGCAGGTACATTTGTTCAAAGTAAATGTAGTTTGGTTTTGTGACTTTCGGTAAATCTTTTGCAAGGTAAGTTTTGAAGGGGACAAAAAGAAGAAAAAACAAAGGGAATCGCTACTCGTAAAAGCAAACCTGATGGAAGCAAATCAATCGCAGAGGTCACACAACCCTAGGTGGCCCAGGCAAGGTAATAATGCTAAGAGTTGCATGACCTTGCGAACCAACTTCGTGTGAGCTCAGACCTCGACAGGCCACACTAACGATCATTACAGACCCTTGGCCCTCAGTGACTGTAGTGAGCCTTGTGCAACCCTTGGTAGAGAGTCAGCTCGACAATCCAAATTTGGATCGAGAATGTCCGTTTTAGAGAGGGAGATGAACATCGATTATAAGGGCAAAGATGAAATATGAAAATATTAGTGAGGGCAAAATTGAAAGAAAGAAAGTCATCAACCTTGAAAGTAGCTTTCTCGGAATGCCGAATACCAATGCTGGATGGGACTTGCATTGAGTCAAAAGGACTTTGCAAATGCTAACTTTGCCTCAAAGGCCTTTGAGGATAAAGAACCAAACACCTCAACTTTGTCCCAAAAGCTTTTGGAGGGCTTTTGTTGATGCTGAACCAAACACACTCGATGTGGGGTCGGTCCTCTTGTTCTTCTTAAATTTTGGTGGCGTGACTATTTTCCCATCGAAAGGCATGCAAGTTGAAAAATTCCCCTGGATGTCGGAATTGTCCGTGGCCTTGACGACCCGCAGAACAGCACACGCCGGCCCGCGTCCGGGATAAGTTTCGAGATGCCTGTTGGCCCAGTCTAGCCGAGGTTGTACTAGCCCAAGTTTTCACTATCCCAGTCCATGGGCCTGGAGCAGTCGGCTCCCCCAGAAGGGCCCCCGGCCCGGCCCGCTAGGCCCAAAACGGGTCGAAGCAAAACAACGGATTTCGTTGCGTTTCTCTTTATGTGGCGGGCGTCCGGCCCGGTCTTTGTCCAGAATTCGGGCCTGCGAATTTCACGAAGGCCAAGCCCATGGTCAGGCCAATTAGACGCAGATGCAATAACGGGCTGCTCTTATGGGCTTGGGCTTTCAGAAGCCCGGACTTACTAGAGGTGGGCATTTCCGTCATTTCAGAGCTGGGGAAACCCTAATCAATAAGCCCTACACATCTTCCCTTCCCCACTCCCTCCGTGCCTCCAAGGAAATTAGGGTTCTCTCTCTCTTTCCTCCAGCCTCCTCGCCTGCCGGCTCCACCTCAAGCGCTAGGCCGCCGCCGCCGCCGCCACCATGGATGCTCAGGTAAAGCTACGGAACTTCCCTCGTGCTCTTCGATCCCAAGCTCCCGTGAATCGCTTCTCCGTGTGTGATTTGAAGTGATTCTTGTGCTTGCTCCTGCAGACTGAGAAGGCGTTTCTGAAGCAGCCCAAGGTCTTCCTCTGGTGAGATTTTGGGAAACTTTTTCTCTTTACGATCTGATCGAGTCTTTCCCTGTTGGGTCGATCGTGATTGGGGAAAAAGGTGTGAGCTTTAGTCGAGAGTGCTGTGTCTCTGGCCGACTGCTGTTTTTTGAGCTGCTGCTTATGTTGTGTGTGGTGGACAGTGGAATACGAGCAAAAGTGGTTTGTGGTTATCGGCTGAGGTGCTTTCTTGTGATGGGAAACGGCTTTAGGGGTATTCTGTAGTTGTTCTTTTGGTAGATTGTGCGTAGAGTTGTTGATCCAAATCTTTTGTTTTTGTGGGGGGGAACTGTGCGAATCGTGGATCTGGGGACAGCCATAGATGGGCGCTGAGCTAAGTCCGAAAGTGAATAAGAACTGGCACTTTGTCTGAACATATGTTAAACAAATGTGGGAGGGAGGGGGCTCTGTATCGGTTTCTTTTTACGCGAGGCGATGTGACTGTGGTTATTGAACTTTTCAGCTCGAAGAAGTCTAGCAAGGGGAAGAGACCTGGTAAGGGAGGGAACAGGTACTATAAGAGCGTTGGCTTGGGCTTCAAGACCCCAAGAGAGGCTGTTGAAGGTATGTCCGCGTTGAGTTCTTTATCTGGTGGAAGTTGAAATGTTGCAATTTGAGTTGATAAAGTATGTCCAGAGAGGCGGAGGCTTTGGGTTGCGATTTCAGTCTGTTAGAACAATCCTTGTTTGTTATGTAGCTGTATCATTTTGTCCATATCATAGGACTTATTAAATTAATGTAGGATGTAATCATTTACCTGAAATTCAAGACCTGAAATGTTTGATGTATAAGGAAGTTAGTTTTTGGTGTGGCTGAAGAAGCTCGGCAATGGCTACTTAATTATTCACATTGCTGAGTTCACAGTTTCTTCTCGCGAATTAATCTCTTTCTAGTAGCAGTGATGAAACATGACGTCGTTTTGTCTGGTGTATGTTTGACTTGGTCGCAGGGACTTATATTGACAAGAAGTGCCCATTTACTGGCAATGTATCCATCAGGGGTCGTATTCTTGCTGGCACTTGCCACAGTGCCAAGATGATGAGGACCATCATTGTCCGCCGAAACTACCTGCACTTTGTCAAGAAGTACCAAAGGTTGGAGACTACTCTAGTGATTACATCTCTTTTGTTCGACCTCTTGCGATAATACTGATCAGTGAACTGATTTCAGATATGAGAAGAGGCATTCCAACATTCCCGCACACATATCTCCATGCTTCCGTGTAAAGGAGGGTGACCATGTTACTATTGGCCAGTGCAGGTTGATTTCAAGACTTCTTGCCTTGCTCCCTTCCTTGAGCTTTCTTAATTTGTGCAGTTCTTTCCCCTGACTACTTAAAATGAACATTGTTACAGGCCCCTGTCAAAGACGGTGAGGTTCAATGTCTTGAAAGTGATCCCAGCTGGGTCATCAGGTGGAGGCGGGAAGAAGGCATTCACCGGGATGTAAGGGTAGCGGCACAGTTCTTACGTTGAAGCTTATTTGTGGGAGTAATGTTAGGTTCAATTTTGTGGGTCTAGATGAGACTTGTTTTGAATTTTCATGAATGGATTGCGTTACAGTTTCAGTTCTGCTATTGACTGAAAGGTGCTTTGCATTTTACTGTGGACTTAACTATGGTAATATATGCATGAGGTATTTGCTTTGAGAGAAATTAAAGCATAATTTATACACAAGCCAGTTGCCTACTCTTTTAGAAGAATCCAGAAGTCTATGAGACATGCTCTTGACTGTCAAATCTTTTGCGGTATTTTTAGTTTAAGGGATCATCGAGATGGTCCTTTAGCAGAGCTAGCAATTTTAAAGTATTTAAAATTCGATAATGCGGTGGGTACCGATGTCATTTAGAAGAACTAATTCCTTAACTTGTGTAACGAAAGGGCAAATACGAAGAATTTCACTCTGGAAATAATCCCCCAACTTGCATAAATCTTTCTTTTTCCGTAGGGGGATTTGCATTTGCGGAGAGTATTACAAGGATGAACGTTGGATGTAATCAAATTTGCTGGAGTGAGTACAGATGAGCATGGTTGCACACCAAATTTTGGAAATATCGAAATGCCAAATTGCTTACAGACAAGAAAATGTGCTTTAGCCCTTGAACTGTCGATTAAGAGAAACAGCTGGTCTAAGTCGGGCCGGCATTGCCACTACTATAATCCATGAATATTGATTCTCCCTGCAACCAAGAAATTATTAATTCATCAGTTTCTCAGGATGTAGTCCATTTGGGATTCGATGAAAGTACTAGTTTGAGTTCACAAAGTTTATTATATAAATCCAGCTTCTGGAAAGTTATGCTCGTGTTCTTCTACTAGGAATCAATCTCACACAGAATCTATAAACAGCCTTTCATGCCTGCACGTCCTAAAGTTTTCATTCAAGAACTCATTGACAAACCATCTCTCTCTGTCTCTCTCTGTCTGTCTGTCTGCGTCTCTCTCATGGTTAACCCACATGAGAAAATGGCCTCATTATCTGAGACTTTGCCCCTGAAGAGCAATGAGGACGTTGAAGACTTTGAAGATGCGAATACGCCATCGAGTTGCGGGTGCTTCGAGAAGCTGTGCTTTGGATGTAGCGCGAAAAGAGACGGGTCCGTGGATAGTCTGTTAGCACATCAACCGGAAGAAGCAAGAGAGACTTGGTTCGTGCGAAACTCGAAGAAGGTCCAGCATGTCTCGGAGGTTTTGGCGGGGCCGAAGTGGAAGAACTTCATCAGGAGGTCCGGTTCGAGAGGGGTTGGTAAGAAGAAGAGGACCCAGTTTCAGTACGACCCGCGTAGCTACGCGCTCAATTTCGACGATGGGCTCAAGAGAGAAGAAAGCTTGCATCCGGGATTTTGAGATTGAGATATATTGTTTGTGTTGATTCTTTACCTTCTTGTTCAAGTTCTTTTGTTGCATGTGCAGAACTTGGTTAATTTGGTATTGTGTGGAAAGATTGTGTAACGAAGATGATGATCAATGACATCCAACAACTAATTTGGTCATTATGTCATCTTTGTCGAGATAATTATCCAAAAAAGTCATAAATTTATTGTATCAATACCAATTCATTTTTAAACCTTTCGATTTAGCCAATTTAATTCTAACTCTTTTGACGATTAACCAACGTAGTCCTTTTAGCTAATTTTAACCGGTAATTGCTGATATCAACAACTTGTGCAAATTTTTGTATCTTTTTCTTTTCTTATCTTTCATTGTGGTCGGCGAGGGTCATAGCCCTCATTTAGGGCCTTGTCGGCCATAATGAAAAAAAGAAGAAGAAGAAAATAAGGAGAATAAAATTGCAAAAAAAATATATAAAAAATTCCTGAAATTTCCAAAAAATTTGTAAAAATTGTCCAAGTCGGCGCTGGCCATGCCACGTAGGGTGGCTGGTATCCACAACAATGATTTTCGGACAAAATTAGTCGGAAGAACTGCATAGACTAATTGTCAAAAGGTTTAGGTCTAACTGGTCAAATTGAAAAGTTTATAACTTTTTGAGTAGTTATCATGGCTCTAGTGTCTACATTTTTTTTTTTTTTTTGGGTTTATAACTTTATGAATTACAGGATTTCAATTTAAAGCTTTTTGCTACCTGATAGGATTGATTGTATCCCCTGAGATACGTGTAGCATATAGATAGTGAAAAACGTTCATTTCATAAGCAGTGCAATGTGCATGTACGTGGCCCATTTGAAGCCCACTTCTCTAAGGGACTAGGAATGAACAGATCTTTCCTTTCATATGTTAGGTAAGATGCCAAGTGATCTTTCCTCTGGCGGGATTTTGGCATCTCAGCTTCTTTTTGTCATTACGGTTTTGCCGCCCGCTTTCAAAAAAAAATTCCTAACAAGTCTAAACTTCCGTTTGTTTTGCGAAAAATAAATAATTTAAAAAATAATTTTCAAAAAATAATCACTTGTATCGCTTATGAAAATAAATGAACACGGGATATTTTTCATTATTTACAAAAATGTTTAGACATAAATTATCGTCGATAACAAAAACATTTCTCATCGATTAATTTTTTCAAGCGATTATTTTTCGAAAATTATTTTCCAAATCATTCATTCTCCGGGAAACAAACAAAACCTGAACATGAATGTTTATGTAGTTTTTAAAATTCGAGATATTCGACATATTACGTCAATAAATCTACATATACATGCCGTTATGGCCCCTAAGCAAACACAAGATAATGGACTATACCTATAGTCCGCGTGCGCCTTGGGGTGATAGTTTGCCATATGCTTCATATTTTCTTAAAACATCGTAGGTCCCGGTGCATGACAAATTTTAACTTTCGATCCATATGGCACTAACTCGAAAAATTCGGGTGATTATTGCACGGTTTAAATCGTTTATAAAGAGCTAAAGGGGGGGAAAAGGCCAAAAAAACTCTAAATTATATCCACTGAGATATATTTACTCTGAAACTTTTCCTGTAAAATAAAAAAATCTCAAACTTGTACCCGTGTAACATACTTACCATCCGTCAAGTTTTCATTAATGAAAATCGTTAAAAACCTGTCCACGGTGACATGGCATTCATGTGATTTAAGTGAAATAATGACGAATTTTTAGTTGAAAAATCATTTATCAGAACCTTACAAGTTTGAGATTTTTATATCGCAAAACATACAGTAAGCATAGTTTGAGTTTTATAATGTCATAAACAAATTCGGTATAAATATGTCACAATGAGAATAATTTAAAATTTTTTTGTGACGTTTTCTTTTGATAAAATTTCTACAACATGAGTTTTACTTTCCCTCGCTAACGTGCACTTTCGCGAAACCTCGACAACACAACCCTAGCCTGAAGCCAGATTTCAAGCTTACCTAGCTGACAAGGATCACACATCACGATCCGACAGAAAGGTACACTTGCTGATATCTTCATGTCATATTTGAAGACTATGGCGATCTCGCCCCGAAACGCCGCGCGGCGTTACTTTGTCCATCGATCGATACCATCAGCCAGCTCAAGACGGATTTGTGTAATCAAGACCAAGCCACATTTGCTTCAGAGCGTACACTACAGTAGAAATGACACCACCTAAGAAGCTATGATCTCTCTACTATACGTGTATGGTAACTAAGCGAAAGCTATCCCACTATACACCCACAACCCCTTCTCTGTACTTATTCACATATATGAATACGGTAAACAAAAATTACACCCATCAGCCGATGCAGCGGAATCGTTTGCATAATTTACGAGACAGCAAGCTTTATTCCAGGACCTCCAAATGACGCGGGTATAGTTTCGGATCTGCCGTGTGGATTTACTTCGCGGTTTTCTTACAGCAGCAGACAGTGGGCAGATTTTTCTCGCCTATGTTAGGCTCTTCCTCTACGGCCATATGTGCCGCTGGATCGTGAGCACGTGCAAGACTCAACAGGAGTTTAGTTTACAAATTTCCTTCATCTACATGAAGCGGTCGCTGCTATTTTCACCTGCATTACTTCATTTCGAAATTTTGTTGGTGAGAAGCTCTATAAGGATCAAGTTAGTTCACTCGCTGGCTTAATTTAGTTACCTTTTGCGCTTGCTCTTCAGTACTGTAGAGGTGGAAGGGTTACTGTGCCAGTTCCTCTTCCTCTGGTTGATAAACCAATTGTTTATCTGCTTTAATTGCAAGCCAGTTTCCTGCACCAACCTTGCCTTGTCCTCCTCCTAAAAGATCGTAACAGAGGAAGATAGTGATTATAATGTCATTGGACGTGTTGAAGTATCATCTTATCACTCGGAAGATCTAGAAAGCCAAAACTTACCGTTGGATATGGCCACTTGGAGTGCGATTGCCACCATGATTTCAAAACTGATGTGGTGTCACCAGGAAGTTTTCCTGCTCTTCGCTTACGAAGAATCTCTTCTCGTATATCAATTATCTTTTCCTTGTACCCCTACATGAAAAGATAGCAGTTGGTCAATACCAAAATATAGGAACGCCTTTCGAAGGTGCTAAAATCACTTTCTTACCTGTTTCAATTCATGCTTCAACTCTTGCCTCACACGCTCCATTAATGATCTCTCAGTCTCAGTTGGGATGAGAGGACCAAATCCCAAACTATCTGTACCATCTAGACTTCCATCAAACAAGTTGGCATCACTATCTACTTGATCATCTTCGTCATCTGACATTGTTGCCCCAGTACCTTCACCAGGAGAAACACCTGCTCATGCAGTGCAAGAAGATAAAGTGTTGAGTAAATGTTAAGTTTCATAATGGAGGTAAGAGCACGCAGGTATCATGCAGTGTGTACATTTAATGGCTTCAAGATATGAGCAAGTAGGGTGTATCAGCCATCTTGGGTTACTTACATCCACCACAAAAATATAGTCCATTTGATTCTCCAATTTATTAATAATTTTCACCGAACATCCAAAATATGGATTCAGGGCTTAACTTATGCTCAGCGTTCTCTCCCATGAGAAAACTGCAAAATCTCTGACCCGTTACGATGATTGCTACCAAAGTATCTATTTATAACAAGTTATTATTAGAGGTTTCTTGGTTAGCAAGGAAAGGGAAAACAAACAGTGCTAGGGAAAGTTGCAATTTGACAATCCAGTGAGAATTTTACATACCAGATGCAAAATGTAGCTCAAGCGAGATTGAAAAGGAATCAGAGACATCACCTGTTAAACTTTGCAGGGATTGCTCAATTTCCCAGCACGCCATTACAGCTTCCATGGCATGGACACGGACATGTTGCTGCAGTTGTTCTTTGAAAGAGCAAAGCAAGAGGACATAATGTGTCTGCCACATCAAGCAAGGAAAAATGAAAACGTGGCCTGCTGAATATTGAAGCATTTTGCTGGCCAATTTCCAAATCTAATAATTGACAAGCATCGCAAGCAGCAGTAAAGATCTCAGACAACCAGCATGTGTTTTCTCCATCATGTGTCACTTAGAAGGCAACTTATGATGCATGGATGCCACTAGACATTTTCCACTTAAAAGTACGGCACATGTATGAATCAAAGCGAAAACTCCTGAAAGAGGGAAAACATAACCACATGAAAGTGAAGCATATAATCATGTAGAAAAAGGTGATTTCAATTTAAGTAGCATTGGGTAAGTTGAGAAGTCATCTTTCAATTTCACTTGATTAACTTCAAGATATTTTGTTTTTCAACACCTTCGAATAACCCCGGCCTAAGACAAAAGCCGTTAGTAATATGTGGAAATTCCATTCAATTTGGCAACCAACAACTCCACAAACTTCCCACCGTTGAAGGTCCAGATGAAGATGCTATCCAGTAAAGTATGTTTCATCAATTCTTGCTTTGGTTCTACTACTTTACAAACCAGAACCTTCCGGACACTTCCTGAGATCGTATCCCAGCAATACAAGTAAATCAAGCAGTAAAAGCAGTTTAATGCTTCGACGTGCGGACAAAACATGAACCAGCAGCTGCTACAACCACCACCGTTGCATCTTTCTGATAACAAAACCATCCCAATAACCAACAAATTTGGCAAGCAATTACAATAACAATTTAAAGATATGAGAAGGGAAGGTAATATAGATAAGAAGATTAGCCTCTAATAATCTGAAGCTAGGTTGACTTCAACTCCAAAGAGAAAAGAAGATTAGAGAAAATCCCTTTCTACGGCTCAAGCAGAGAAATTGACTAACTAGGCGCATTAGTAACTAATCAAGGAAGCGGATGGAAATGAGGACTCAGAAAATACAAAGAATACTAAGTATGCAGATAGAAATTTTCTAAATGAAACCTGGACATGTTAAAAGTTTGAGCAGTTCTTCCTCAGCTGTCTTTGCCTCGGAAACCATCCGAGAAATTAAGAAGAATCAATACCAGTACTCTTAACGAGTTGTAGACATAAGAAAGAAGCCTCAATAATTCGTAGTGCTAAAGTCATTTTGTTTGCACTCAAACTCATCTCAATTTCTTCCCAGTATTTATTTTAATATTATGATGATATCTCTGTGCTTGGATGCACTTCCTTGTGCGTCTGCATCTCTCCAGTTTTAGAAAAGTATTCCTACTGAGAGGAGAACAAGACATGAAACCCTTCTTACGCATGCTGACCTAAATTCGAATTCAATAATCCACCAAAAGCAAAAGAAGACGGAGAAAACCGAACAAAGAACAATTTCCATTTTCCACTGAACTTTGCTTAACCATTAATCTTCTTGTTAGATTATTAAAAGTTCTCATTGAGCCTCTGCTTCATATGGGCTATACTAATTTCCATTCCGATGAACACTTGAGATTTAGAGGCTCTCTACAACAGGTCAGGAAACGAAGCGGCAGCAGCCATGTCGAAGTTTCTGAACAGAAAGAAAATGGCAATTTACGTAGTTCTGTGCTAGTAAAGTCAAGCATTTAAGTGTAAATCTCATTCTTCCAACTAGCTTCTTGCAATAACCGCAGAATCACTGCCAGATTTGGTTTGGCTGAATTTATGTGCAAAGACGCCGTCTTTCTTATTGACCCCAATAAGGAAAATCCATTGGAAACAGCAAACCACAATGAAAATCTGCTGGATGAAACTCAGAATCAAAAGCCCACGTTCTTCTCGTTCGCATAGTAATCTCGGGGCGATTCCAGGTCCCAATTCTCGAAGATCAAGCCAGGAACATTTCATATCAGAAAGTCAACCCCGCTCGACAAGTAACCTTCGAACATTTGTTGCATGCTCGAGAGTAGATTAAATTTCAAACTCCTCTGTAAGCAGAAGTATTTCTCGATTCTCTTTCATCTCGATTCATGTATATGGTAGCAAAATCGAATCAAAACACGAAAAATGCAGAGCATACGAATCATACCGCAATTTCACTTCGCAATTCCCAGTATCACCGCAAACCTTAACGGCGATGACAACAAAGACCATTGACTTCAACCAAAATCCAGCAAACACGATCCGACACATGGAACGAGTCGTACAGGAACACGCATAGAGAGAGAGAGAGAGAGAGAGGTGAATATACCATGAACTGATCAAGCTCTTTATCATCCCCAACCAATCCTTGACTCATCGCCGAGTACTTAGCCACCACATGCTGCGACTGAGCCAGCTGAGCGTCGATCCTCGGCAGCTGGTCGACCGGCGTGGCAATCCTCAGGCAAGCCACGTGAGCGGACAGCAGCTGCTCGTACAACGGGTGCGACAATATCTCCGCCTTGGACTTCGCGTACTCCCAATTGCTCTCCGCCCCAGCGCCGCCCCCACCGTCGCCGCCCCCCTTGCTCACGCTCTCCTTCAAATCCGCCGAGTCGATGATCGAGTCCGCGTCGATGACCTCGCTGTGGTTCCGCTGCAGGAGCGACGAGTGCTGCCGCGACAGCCACTGGTGGTGCCCCGCCGCCGCCGCCGCCGCAGCCGCCGAGGCCGACGACGTGGACGGCGCCTGCGGCGACGCGGCGGAGTCGGAGGAGGTGTGGAGGTTGAGGAAGCTGCTGTTGCCGCCCCCCGCCGCAGCAGCGGCCGCGGCCGCCGCGTCGGAGCGGAGGAGGGCGGTGTTGAGCCAGCTGGGGGCGGCGGCGTGGAGCTGGTGGTGGACGGAGGAGGACGCGGCGGACGAGTCCGGCAGGTGCTGCTGCTGCTGGTGCGGCGGCGGCGGCTGGTGGTCGGAGGAGAAGTGGTGGAGGGAGGAGAGGTCCTGGTGGGCGAGGTGGTTGTGGAAGGCCATGCGGGGGTGATGGTCGTTGACGACGACGCTTACCTCGCGTTCATACTTCGCTCGGCTATAGAAGAGAGATGGAATTCTCGCTCGCAGAAAGAGAGAGAGAGAGAGAGAGAAAGAGAGAGAAGGAGAGAGATGGAGATGGACTCTTACTATAAACGAAGCGAACAAGGGCAGTTGTTAGAGAGAGAGAGAGAAAGAGAAGGACGGGCGGTTTTGGAAGGCGGTTTTCAGGCGACAGGTTGGTCGGGAAACAGCTCCGATCGGCCAATGAGGAAATATCTATTATTTTTTTTCCCCTTTTCTTATTTTCATTTTCTTTTTCCTTTCTGTTGGTGTTGATTAGCGAGTATTATTTTATCATCGATGAGTATTATTATATACGCAATTATTGTCGTCGTCGTTGCTGTTAGTGACGTCAGCGTATGCGGGGTGCGCGTGTGTATATTATATGGCGCGGGGTCAAGGTCAACCCGGAGACACGAGGAGTCCCTCGTTTTTTTGTTTCGTTTTGTTTATCGGTAATTAAGGTAATTGAAGCAATCGACGCGTGGTTAAAACGTAAGCATTCTTTCTCTTGAATGCAAGGTACTCGCCTCCTAGACAATCTAAAAAAAATCAATCTTAGGATACGACTTCATCTATTTTTTTTGGTTGATTTTGGTATTAAGATAGCTCGATCGAGCCCCAAACCTTGCCGCACGTGACCCGACACACGTGCCGCCCTTTCGCCCTTTTCATGGCACACTAGCAAAAAGTTGTGGGTGGCATCACGCATGTGTAAAGTTGTTCTTTCCTTTTCTTTACTTTTTAAATTCAATTAATTATTAAATTAATTAATCTTTCACTGGAGGAGGAGGAGGTGAAGGGAGAAGAATACGTCGTCGTACTAGGAACACTTTTCTACGTATGGTTAGGGAACAGCCCCTCCAACCTTGGAGCGTGTCTTCCACGTCACCTGACTATTTTCACACACCGGCCCCACCCCCCCCCCCCAAAAAAAAATAAAAAAATAAAGACAAATGCTGAGGTTAAATTCCATGACAAAAATCAGATTTCCAACCTATTTATCGGATTAAAACTCCTTATCGCAGCTAGAGATTTCGCTTACCCTTTTCCGGTGGTCCACACAATAAGACGGGAGCGAGACGATAGACGATGGTGGGGGCCGACGGGACCTTGGATTTTTGGTAATGCCGACAAATTCGCTTTTAGCCTTTGCTAACACGTATGATTATTCGAGCACCGGAACAGTAAACGGGCAAGGCGCGGTCAGCTGACCCGGCAATCCGATCCCTTACGGGTTTCTATCGATGTGGAAGCGTGCACGCTTCCAGCAGTCTCGGTCGACCGCCCAATAGCACGAAGAGGGGGGGGGGGACGAAAATATCTAGGAGATAAGCCCACGTAATTAGGAGATTCCCAAAAGGCATGCTTCGCGGGTCGAAGGAGTTAGTCGCTTCCCACTGCATCGGTCGTACGTCGTCGTAAAACGCGGATGGACGCTTTCCCGCGAGGATCGGACGGCATCGAAGGTGAGATGAAGCTATCTCAAGCATATGGTGAAACATCGTTCGGTAGGTCGCTTAATCAGCCCGCCCGCACGCGAGGAGCTTTTAATCCGTTTCGGAATTTCGTGCCGGAAAATTTCCTTTTGTTTTTTTAATATATATTTTACTTATTTTATATATATATATATTTTATTTTATTTTTTTTGCGGGGGGGGGGGTTGGCGGGGCCGAAATAATAATTCCCGACGTCCCCCCCCGCGCAGGCCCCCCGTCCGTTCTGCTGCTGTCTCTCCGCCACTCACGGGGCGGCGATCGGACCGACACGTGGCGGTCGCGGGGCGGGCACCCCCCGCGGTGGGGGGGGGGGCGGGGGGCGCGTCGGGGGCCGGCGGATCGGGGCCGTACATCTGGATTCGGGACCGCACCGGGGGGGGGGGGGCCCGGTGGGGACCACCCGGGGGATCGGTTTTTGTTGCTATGTTTATTCTACTTTATTTATTTGTGTATATATATATATATATATTTATTCATTATTTTTAATGGGAAATAAGAATAGTGATTGACTTCCCCTGATAGCCGCCGGCTTAAAATCAATGCGGGAGGTGGTCCTGAAAGGGAGGGGAGGACGGTTGGGGCCCACCGGGGGGAAGATAGGGTGCGGGGTGGGGCCCGCGGCGTTTGGTTTTTTTTTTTTTTTCTCTCCCCTTTGCTTTCCTTCTTTTATTCGTGGTGGTTGTTTTCGGTACGGCGGCTTTTGGTGTTCATGGCGAACTGTCCGACGGAAAAGACCAAAACGCCCCCCGCCTGCGGTGCCCATGGCGGACCGTCCGATGGAAAAGACCAAAACCCCCCCCTCCCTCCCGCGCTCCTCGTTGTCGATTGGATTCTTCTTGCGATCTCGGACTCTACTAATGATGCTTTTTTATTTATTTCTTTATTTATATTTTTTCCAATCTTTTTTTTGGGGGAGTTGATATCAGCGTTTTTTTTTTTTTTTTTCAAATATTTGGTCGCTCATAGAAAAAGAAATATGCCGAGCCGAGGCTCTCTGCCGTGTCGCACCGAACGTCTCCAGCGCATCGCATCGGGGGGCGGCTTGATCGAGACTCGAGGACGCGTTTTGCCGGGGTACTTTGATTCGTGTGTAGGAAGTCGTGTAGGATGTTCCCGGTCCGGCGAGCGGTCCCGAGAATAACTTGGAAGAGAGAGTCGGTTCTCGCGTGCCTCCGTCTGATGTTGTTAGTAATAACATCTACGAAATTGAGGGGATGGATTTTCTATTATGTAAGTCCCCCCGCCCCGTTACGATCTTTACGAATTAAGGAACGGTCGTGTGATTTTACAGCTTGTTGGGTATCTAACAAATGATTTCTTTTCATTGATTATCGTAGGATGGCAATAATTACATTTTCAGCGGTACCCAAATAGAGCTCTTTCTTGTCAAATGAATGAATTGTATGGATAAGGACTTGGTTTTTCTTTTCCTTTTTTTTTTTAAACATTGAAATTCAAGGTCCTTAAAATTTGCTTTCGAAATTCACAAATCAAGGAAAGAGTGGGAATTGGCTAAATAATCTAGAATCGACACAAAAATGCGGAGCTCAGGGGTACACAATAAGCCCAACTCACTTTTTAAAAATAACGAGAAAGTCAATCACTGACCATTCATCACCCTGATTATTTTACCACATGTAGAGTTACTAATGTAATGAATCATCGCTGTATCCGAGATAATTATCATCTCAAGATATACTCTTATGTGTTCGTGCCCCTAGCGAAGTGATCTCCGAACAGCCTATCTAGTAGACATCTATCCCAAGCACATTCCGTTACCAATCCTCGCGCACGGTCCCCTTACCCGGTCCCGAGACCGCCTAATTTTTTACGATGCTATAAATCGATCGTCCAAATTATATTTAGCAAAAAGAAAAAGAAAGAGAGAAAGAAATGGATAGCCTCGTTGTGTCCAAATGAATAAATCAATTGATACCACGAGATTCGCCATCAATACGTTGGACGCGAATGATGATGATCCCAAGACATTTTTTGCTTTCTTTTTGGTAAACCAGACAGAAGAACTTTCCATCCTTTGCGGGATGTCTCCAAAACCAGACAACAAATTATCTTAAATTTTTTTTTTATAAAAAAAAAATCATTTGACACGAGAACGAGAGTTAGTCCTTGCACCTGCAGACAACCCCAAAAAAAAAATATTCAATTTAATAAAGTGGGGGTATATTTTTAATTTAAGATGAAATCCCAATAATTAAATAAATTCGTTCCGTGGCATACTCTAACCCAAAAAGGGCTGGCTCCTAACGTTTAGATTGCCGACAAGGATGCATCGAGCAAAGTGTCCACGCCCTCGTCCTTCTCGAGTAAGTTTTGTACGTTGGTTTTTAACCGATTGTCGGGCCGACCGACCGCTTGTGTAGATAGGGATGAGGTCCATCCATGGGCAAGCTGTCCGGTCACTTCCGAACTTATTGTACGGATGCCTAATTCAATCGGGTCACGTCTTTTTTCCCGAAATTCAATATAATCCTTTCGATCAAATTTTTTCTTATCGATATGATCAGCGATAACTGGATAGTCGTGCTAGCGATTTCTAGCAAGAATTGATCAGAAGGACCGCATTGAAATTTTGATGCGGAAAGATTTCGGGTTCGTTCGGCAAGATTTGAAAAATTCATGATCGGGATTATCATCCATACAATAAGTTGTGGAACCATCGATGATGGGTTGACAACCATATATTGAACTGACACGGGCATTTATGTGATGGGGAAATTTAGGTAGGACTTTGCGTGCAAAACGGAGAGGGAGCAAGCACATAATTTGACCGTGACTTAGAACACGGGTCGGGCAAATTTTTGAAATCGAGGACAAGATGGGTCGGTCCCCGCAACCCATCAAATCCTTTTGTTAATTACGAATCGGACCTCTGCAAATGATCGAATTGGGGAAGGATCGCACGCAATGAGGGACCATTGACTTTCACACCACGTTTGACTGAAGCCAATTGGTTTTCCACAAGATTAGAAAGCGATTGCTTTCCACATAAAAAATTAGGATCACATTAAACTTGGTAAGGCCCAATTTTCTCTATCGGATATTAATTTCGATATGTTTCGACATCAAAGGACCCATCTTGTCGATTTCAAAATGTAAATGATTAATTCGTTGTCGGAAAACAGATACGATATGTTTGAATTATGTTGGTGCTATACGCGAATTGTTCGACGGAAACTGCAATTGGGGATGATCGAGTAGGGTGTGTATCGATATAGAATAATTTCGATCAAGCCGCGTGATCAGATCATCGAACTTATTCGCAATTGCTCATCCCACTAAATCCATGAGCATAATTAACTATGGTTCAACATAATTCTTATCATGTCTCAAGAACGCAAAAATTAATGTTCTATGTTTGATATTGAGATGAAATTTAAGTTGATCACACGAGAAGGAGAGTGCCTCCCACGCGACGTGGAAGAGAGTGGGGAGGCGCATACTATCTCACCAAATTGATAGAAACGTCGATATTGAAAATTTAAAATAAACACAAATAATCGCACCATAAAAAAGCAAAAGCCACAAAAAAAAAATTAATCATGTCCATTGTGACACTTTTCATTCAAAATTTTTTCTATGACACAGAAAATTTCAAACTTGCACTCATTAAGAACAGTTAAAAATCTACCCATATAGGCATCGAAAAACAAAAATTGTTGACATAGTGCTGATGTGGCTTGAGTGAAATAAAAACAATATTATTTTGACCGAAAAATCATTTTGATGGAATCTTGATGGAGAGTAAATTTGTCACACAGATACAAGTTTAAAATTTTTTTTATGTCGTAAGAAAAAATTTAGGATAAATGTGTCATAATTTACATAACTGAGCATTTTTTTTTTCATAGCTTAGGGTTTTTGGATATCATAATATGCATCACTTGAGGATTTTGGTGGCCTTTTTCCCTTCATATCAAGATAAAAATTTAGTGAATTACACGAGAAGAAGAGTGCCGCCCACGCTACGTGAAAGAGAATGGGGAGGATCAAAAAACCATCTCACCATATATATATATATATTTGATCTTATCATTCTTTTAACTCTCAACTTACTTTCAGATGTTTGCCCTACCTTTAACTGAACCATACACCTGAAACTAAACGTCCCTAGCCCCGGCACTCCTTAAAAATGTGTGAATTCGAACTCCTCACATTTCCCTTCTCATGTGGGAAGAGGTAGCCACTTGGGCAACCTTCAGTGGTTTATTTCACCAAATTACATATAAAAAAATTAACGATATCGAAAATTAATAAATTAAAAAAAAAACAAAAATAATCGCACGAAAAAAAAGAAAAAAGGGCGGAAGAGGTTGGTGAGGGCTTTGACGAGGCGACACTTGTCGAGCTCCGAAGGCCCCTCGAAGAATCCGCTAAAAACCCCCGGCCTGAGGTTTCGTGGAGCACCCGCCACTCCCCTACTCGCCCGCTGGGCCCCACCGCCCCGGAACGACGTGTGATTCGCGCCAGCTGTCGACGGCTGACCAATAGCCGTCCGGTCCCGCCAACCAATTCCCCAATTCGGACGGTCGTGATGGGGGGGGCCGCCCCCGCGCGTTTAGCACGTGCCGGCAACGCACAGGATGGGCGCGCTCCCCCCTCCCCCTCCCCGATTCGCTGCACCTTTTCTTCCTTAATTGATTGATTAGATTAAACTAACCAACGTCGATTGGTTGTTCGATTTTTTTTTTTTTTTTTGTAAAGGCCAAGATGTGGTGATGATTGACACGATAACGATGCAATTATTTTTAGCAAAGTCGAGGAGGGCATGATTCGCATTAAAATAAGCCGGGGCGTTTTTGTCTTAATGCTGGGTGGGCGGACGGGGGTGGCGGGGGAGAGCTTAATTGATTAATTCATTCATTTTTTTTAATCTCGTAATTCGACCGGGAAGGAAAAGATGGCCGGCTTTTTATTTATTTATTCATTTATTTATATAGAAATTGTGGTAGGAATGGACAGAAAAGATGTCTCCAATGAAGACCCGAAAAGTCCAGTGATGAAGGTTTTGCCCTTGTCTTTTTCCCCCCCAATCTTGCTTAATTATGCCCTTTGGTTGGTGATTAGTGACTCGATAACCTTCTCTCTCTCTCTCTCTCTCTCTCAAGGTGAATGATGTATAATTATATAATCTTTTACGGACTAAGCCAATGGCAAATCATTGCTTAAGTTTATTGAAGCAAAGTCGATCGATCTGGCGATGCTGATGGGATCCATTGAAACGATATTTATATCTTACCCGATGGCGAATGAAATGTTGCGTAGGTTTTTTTTTCCCTTCTTCTTTTGGTTATTCAACGCTTGGTTCCGTTTTACAGGTTCTGTATAGGTGCACAGTCAGAAATATTGCGGTGATTGACAATTTCTACCGCTAAATACGATGACCAAAGAAGTGGTTTCGCACCGTGCAAATTAGTTGCCAAAACTTGTCGATCCGAGTTTCAAACTGCTGGAGCGCGACCCGTAGTAGAATACTACGTAATAATAGGAATTATCTTAATCCCATTCAGAAGGATCGCATCTCATGATTATCTATGGCCGTTTATATCTTTAGCATGACAACCCGATGAAAGAAAATAACGGAGGGAAGCGGGCTAAGTGGCCCATACTTCTAGAAGGATTCCTCTTTTGACAATAGGTACTATAACGGTATTCTTGTGATCGGTCGAATGGGTATTTTCTTTCATGATTCATACCCCATGCTAGGTTAGACTAAGCTAATTTTGTCGCCACGAGATACCTCTTCCGAGCTAGTTAAGTCCAAAACCCTCTTGCATCAATGATGCATGGGAAGACCATAGCATATTTAATTCTACATGCGCGAGTGGAAAAGATGACTTTGACATCAGGCAAGTTTTATTTTAATGAGGGAAAATCCACACATTTCAAATTATTGGTGAGGTCATCCGTGGGGACTAGTTTGGTCCTTTCTCTTTAGCCTTCAGTGAAAGTCTTCATTTTGATGTGATCTTTTCTCTCGTGACTTGACCTTTTTTTCCTTTTTAACTCACCTGCAAATTGTGGAAAACAAGGGTCTATCTGCGATGGGGGGGGTGGGTCTTTCTGAATAGCAGAGTTCAACGACAAAAATGTGGGGGCTTGGCATTCATTTCCCGGGCACAGGTTAGCAACCGGTAGGAAAAGGAGGAAAAGCCTTTCATCCGGAGCATTTTCACCGCAGCATTTGACCAAAGGCTTATTTATCGCGGTGCTACTATTCTAGCATTGATGAACTTTTCCATTGTTTCCCCCTACCCCCCAACTTTTAGTCACTGTATTTAGCTGACCATGTAGGCTTTCCTCGGACCCTCGGTGCCGGTTTAGTTTAACCTCACCAAAGAAAGGGAGTCGAGACTCATGCGAGGGCCTTCACGACTTATCCCTATATCGTGGGGTTAGCTTCACGAATGCATTTTTTATTTTAATGTATCCGTGTCCACATATCTCGTACCCTCGAATCTCATCGAAAAGTTTTACATCTTGATTATCTGAAGATCCAGATGAAGATCGAGACGAAGCCTTTTAAAGACTCGCTTTGGTCCATACTATTTATTATGGCGCTGCTATTCTAGCATTTATGAGATTTTCCATTGTTGCCCCTACCCAAATATTTCGGTCATTACTTTTAGCTGACTATACTTTTAAAAAAAGGAACAAATATGCTCTCAAGACGTGCCCTAACTAGTTATGACATGGAAAATGATGACTTTAGTCGCAAACATCTTCTTGAAAACCCAACTAAAAAGTCCTTCTTTGAATGGAGCATGCCAAACGGTCGATAGTGATTGAGCTTTCATTCGAGGATAATGTTTGGCTTTGTCTAAAAAAGCTTGACGAGGCTTTTGATCAATTGTATGTTCCACGGTGGTCCAGCAATAAGGGGGGGAAGCTTGGCTTTTTGTTGTGAAGCCTTTTTTCATGCACTTGGAGCTAGATAAGATGTAGACAAATGGTAGCAATCACAAACTTTATTTTTTTTTATCTCAATTACTTAAGCTATGTAGAGATTGAATTTGCCCAAACTCCTTTAACATTTCGGTACGTCCGCATCGAATCATTCAAAGTCTTTTCACGCGTGAAGGCAGCGTGGTGCGCCCCCACTTGTGGGGTCGCCAGTCTCTCTTATGTAAAGAGAGCTAACAAAACGTATTCTCTTTCCTAGTATTTTGGATCGGTTCGATTCGTGTCTTTCAGCACGCACATTATGTGTGGAACGAACTGTATCAAGATGGAGGGGAGGGGGGGGGGTGAAAAAAGGGAGATGGTGGTGTCTTTCTCTTGCATCAATTATGGAGGGAATAAGCTACTCATTGATAAAATGTTCTTAGGGTTATAATAGGGACATCCCCTCTTTGCTTTGCTTCACTAATGTGCTATAAAAAAAAACAGAAAGATGCCTCCAACGTATAACTCCAATGAATCAAGCCATCCAAAAGAATTGTGAAGATGAATGAGATTGAAAGACAATGACGGAGAGAGTACTACTTACAATTGCATCATGTCATATTATCCACTCAAAACTTTTTGGGTGTCCCTTTTGGAACCATTGTTCGGATGAGGAGGCTTGCTGCGAGGGAATTTGGATGAGACTGTCCCATGCATTTAGTGGCATTTCAAGCCCACACCCCCCTCGATTCCTACCCTCATGTTCTCTTGTTCCTTTTCACCTTCAAATCAGGCTTTCTTCCTGCATGGACCACAAAACCACTCCCAAGGCGAAACACTTGCGCACTCACGCGCACACTCTCTCTCTAGGACCACTTTTGCACTTGTCTCCTTGCTTTCCTTTTCCCTCCCTCTTAAATAATCAGAATCTCTGCCCTATTCCTGAGATGCCAAAAAGTCGGATAGAAAAATGGAATTGATAATGGGGTGTCCAAGAAAGCCCTAAAACTGTACATTTCTTGCTTCTTTTGATTAATGCCCAAAATGGTCTATATCCAGATCTCTATCATAGGCCTTTGAATTGCCATGTAGCATGCCAGCCTTTTAACAGTATTGGTGAAAAAACCTATGGGGCATTGTTTTTAGGTGGTGGCAGGTCCTAACTTGTTTTCCCTCTCCTCTTTTTTGGCACCATAATTGCAGAAATAAAAGCTGCATACAATGTAAGGTGTCCAAGCACGTGGGTCCAAAATACAGTTCAAACTATGGAGGTCATCATGTTGATGTGGGAAAGGGGGTCTGCATGTGTGCAGCCTCTGAATTCGTCAAATGGGTATGATATCAAATCGTTAATGCATGCTAATCCAGAGGGTTTGCATGAATGTTTTGCACGCAATGAGACTTGCTCAAGCAGTGACTTTCAGGACGCGCCGAACAAGACGAGCTTATAAGGTCACTGTATATACCAACAGAAACTGCGAGCGTTTGTGCTTGTGACATGACAGATGAGGAAAAGGCAAAGGACAAGACGTATGGCCTTTATTTCATACGGCACATGGAGGGGTTTCGACCATATTTTTTACTGTCTGTTTTGCTCCATGACATACCAAACCGACACTGCTGGGGTTTGCTTGAAGGAATTGATGAGAACTAGAAGAGAGACTGTACTATAGATGAGACAAGCACATATCCTGTTTGCATGATGCTTGCCACATACATACACTCAGTTTGCGTGATACTGATGTTACATGTATATATATATATATCCACACAGAGAGAGAGAGAGAGAGAGAGAGAGAGAGAGCGAGACCAAGGAAGGTGCTATGTGTACAAGAGATGGAGAATTGCCGGGCATGTTTTTTCTTGCACGGACAAGTCAATTCAACACATTGGAAGAATGTGAGGGCCTTGTCTGATGGAGACGGAGATTTTTGTGAAAACTTGATGTACGACGGTTTACAAGGAAATGAGGAAACATTGGCATCATACTGATTGCTTCGGGAATCACAGAAATGGTACAGAAAGTTCATTCGGTCATTGATTTGGATTTTCAGTATGAGAAGCATGAGAAGAATGGCTACTTCCATAGACCAGAGATTTTGCACATTAAAATTTGTATTGTTTTGAAGGAGTTATTATTAGTCAATATCAGGTAACGTAGACAATTATTGCTCCATAAAAGATGTAAATGATAATAGTATCAATTCAAATAGAAACCATAGTCTGTATATAAGACGTATGTTAGTAACAGTGTCCCATTCGCATTTGTCGATATATACTTCATGGAATGAACATTCTCCAACTGGGGTTTTTTTTTTTTCTCTTCAGATCTTCTATGTCAAGTATCATTGCTGCATATTAGAATTTGTTGGTGAACTGGTGGATGTAATTCTTAAACCACTTGTTTAGAATCAAAGACTAATCGGTGATGGAAAGATTTTTAAGGGGTGAAAAGCGACTCTTCACCAGCAGACTGGGCAAACAAAGAGCAAAATCTTGTATGGGGTAGCAACTTTGTCAACCATACCTTCAAGTTCTAGCATCATTACGAAGGCGGGATCTCTTAGATGCAAAGTATAACAAGTTGGACATCGTTTTCTTCTTCGGTTGAATTTTTCAGGAGTATTTTTGTTAGTGCGTAAACACGCTTGTTGAAACTTATCTGCGGCTTTAAGCTTCCCGGGATCGAAACAAGGAAAGGAGAGCATTGCGTCGAAGTTTGCTCGAAGAATTTAGGTGAAACTTCGTTGGTTCTAAGTTTAGGTCGTTAGGCTTCCTCAAATTAGGTCTCACTTAGGGTTTCAAATCATTTTTACTGTGCTTATAAGCATTAGACTGACAAACGTTGAAGCCTACCTTTTACCATTTTGTTCTCTATGTGCAATGAAAAAGATCATTATCTAGACTCCTTCTTTTAGACAAAGTAAATCATATTTGAGCTCCACAAGATATATTATGTAGTCTCACTTATTCTCTAACTAATTGATTATTTAGTCACCACACCATCATAAAATGAGCAAAGTACAGACCTTGTTTGATTAGGGCATCTATTTTTGGCACGCTTTGCTTTGTCGGGGGCAAAATAACATGTATGCACAACATTTTCTTCCTCACATCCTATTGTAAATTCCCCATTAGACTTATCAAAGTGGAGATCTAAGCAAGTAATATTTTGATAGAAAGTTTCGTAGCATTTCCCTGTTTTGAATCCACATCCTAGGTTTTCTTCGTTGGAGCCCATGGAAGATGAGGAAATCATTAAAAAATAACATGTAAAAAAAGCACCACCAATCAGGGCAACCGGATTGTTCAAGTGAAGAAGACAATGTCTAACTAGACAAGTTCAACATCCTTGGCATAAAAGCATGTCCTCGACAATTAAGAACGACGAACGGCCGAAATACGTCGATTGAATGATTCAATCCATCGAGAAAGCAGGGACGCGAAACAAATATCAGGGAAAGTGAATGTCAACAGCTACGCATACCAACTTCTTTGGGCTTCCCACCTTGCAATTTGGTTTCCTAGGATCACTCGAATCGACCCTGCATTGAATGTGTGTTGTACATATGAAGCCATGTCCATTCTCCGGTGATGATGAAATGGAGGAACCCCACCACGTTTAATCACTTCATCAATAATTCAGGGGGAAATTATTCCGTGGAAAAGAGCGCCGAACAAGGAATTCTTCGGTGATCGAGGGTCTCTTTTTTCGTTTTGCCTTCAAAATGGTCTTTTTTCCTGATGCCAAGCGTTGCCAATTGCTCTTTTATTTTCACATCATGTACGCATTTTCTTGAATGAAAATCGACGAGTAGAGGCAGGCCTAGCTGGGTGGGTTCAGCCCAAGGAGAAAGGGCCTTCGAACTCGGAGGGCCTGGACAGACGGATCTACGGTGCCCATTAATTCTATGATGAATGATAAGCTGTACTCCTACATCAGGTGATGTAACGGTTCAACGACGAAGTTATGAACAAGATGGGATGCGACCAAGTTCGATTCCTTGTTACAATATCCAGTTAAGTCACTTGACCATGCAAGGGCAGGTTGATTCGTACATCGAAGCGGATCTCAGACAAATAGAAAGCCCAAAAGGTTTCGTAAGCATTGGGCAAAGATGGGAGGCCCGACCGCCAGGAGCTACGAAAAGCTCTGATACAATGTTAGACAGATCTTGGGTATGTCTTTGTTAGGGCCAATTTCACTTTGGCACAAGACCTATGTGCTCAAATGTTTGGTCATTCATTACTAGCCTCGACACTAAAAAAGAAACTAATTGTACAAAAAGGATGCAGCAAATTGCTTAAACTACTCATTTTCCTCGTGATTTCTTCATACATGGTACAAAATTACGCCCCCCTGGATGTCACCGGTCATACACAAATGCACAAATTTCCACAACCGGACTAATCATCCGGAACCTGATATCAGCCAAATAAGCATTGGCATGAACATTGGTCATTAATCTAGGACGAGCCAATACCGTGAAGAGAATTGCCTCTTTGCTGAGACCTTTAAGAGAAAGAAATGCATCTTTGCAATTGATGACGGGGTCAAGAAATCAATCCCTTCCCATTTCCAATCAGGGAAGAAACCAAACATCAGACAATACCGTTAGTTGATGCTCCAAACGTCGGGGCAGGTCAAGCAGTGCCCATGACACAGACGTGAAATGGGGGCCCACGACAGCATATAGGCTCGTCAGGAGAATCTGCTTTGGCACGTGCCCTCAGGATGTCATTAGCATCCTCAATCACTGAAGCAGCCACCAGCGTGTACTCCCCAGGAACGAGAAAGTAGAGGGAGAACGAGTGCTTAGTTTCCTTAAGTGGGGGAACCTCCACAGTGATCCCATTCAGGACACCTGCATATAAAGCTCAGTATGAGGAATGACTTGGGACTGATCTGCTATTCAAGAGGACTATTTTCGTCACAGGTATATCGTGAAGAAATGTAGAGGAACAGGAGAGGGATGAAGGTGCTAACTTACAACGGTTCAAATTCTTTTATAACATGAAGAAATCTAGCAAAATAGAACAGAGAACCCACAGGAGCTGACATGGTCAAGTCCACAGCGAATTGACTACATTTCTGTCCGAAAATCTTACGGTAAAGAACATAAGAGCATTACCTGACCATAATACGGTAGCATTGGCTCCTTCAGTACAATTTTCCCCGGCTACATCCCGACACGTAATACTTAGGCACATCCTGATTGCCTCCTTTGTGTTATTACACACCAGAACTTCCATGGGAGTGACCTCATTAGCCATCATAGAGCCTCTTGTTGCGGTTTTCTCCACTTGAGTCATAGATGCCGTTGGCATGTCATGTCCTGCAGCTTCACTAGAACCATCTCTGACCAGTCTGAAGCCGAATGTCAACGGATCTGGTAACAATACATCCATAACAGAAGTCTGGAGGGCTTTCTGTATGGTGTCCTTAATATTTAATTCTCCTGAGCTGTTCCGTCCTGAATGCCATTTAACTTTGATTTTGGAAATCAACTTTTCAATAGAGGCATTTAATTCAGCTTTAGCATTCTTCTCTGAGAAGCTTGAACTTCTACTTGTACTAACCCCATTGGAATGAGTATCTCGCATAAAAAAGGAGTCATCAAGAACGGGTAATTTGAAATGCTCCAGTGGTATAAGTACCCTTGCAGAGTAATCACGGTCGATTCTAGTTTTTGGACAAGAATATTCAAGGGCATCTTGATTGATTGCATTGTTACTATCAGCAATAGGATTTTCCAACTGAACCAACACACTTATTTCAAAAACTATGTCTGTCGGATTAGACAACTCAAGCTCCAAAAAATGCAGTCCCCAGCTCCCTCTGAAAGGATCAATCTTTACCAGTCTCTCCAGCTTACGCTCTGAAGAAAGAGCTTCTTTAGTGGAATTACCATCTCCAAAAGCTGGTATAGGACTGCTTTCACTGACATGCGCTGGAATTTCCATGGACAGTAAACGAGCCTTGACAAAAGACAGGCCTTGTAGCACACAAACTGGTAATGGGACCACCAGTCGTCGGCCAGGGGTTACAGCAGATCCATTAGCCGTGGGATCTCCAGAATTTGTAAGCGGCCCTGAGGATGGAAATGAACAAAGCAAGCCGTAGAAATTGGATGTAAATTCATCAGCAAAAAGCATTCAGTATGAATATCACCACTTCGTTCTGGCTACACGCATATCACCAGTTTGCACACTAGAAGTTCTCAGTGACGAACATAAACATGAAAAAGAGCAGCATGTAGGGGTAATTGACATGTTATACAGCTGAAGACAGCAAAAAGAGCTAGAGAAAAAGTGTCATGCAACAGTTTGATTTAAAGGAGGTAAATTAAACGACGTTTTCTCCCTAATCCATGTTAAGTAAGAGTCATCAGATCAAGTCAAATTGGCCATCATGCGCTCTCGTGATTGGGAAACAATCATAAGAAATTGTGAACTGGCTAGAAATGCTATAACATATGGAGAGAATACACTCTAGCAACCCCAGTTCTGAGATGTCCCATGATTTCTCCCAAGACAAACATTATCTTTTTTCATTCACCACTGACTAAAATTATCCTTCATCATTGTTCATAAAGGAAACCAGGAGCACAGGCATTGGCTTTAGACTATCAAAGTTAACCACTAGATTCCGTGAACTTGATAAAAGGCCTAAATATCAATCTGATGAAGTGGAAAAGCACATTAACTAGACAAGTGCAGGCAGTGATATGAGAGAGAGAGAGAGCACCTGCATAATGGATTACCAACATAGGGCTGTTCCCATCCTTATGATGCCTGCCTCCACTCTTGCCAGTATTTTCAGGATCCACCAAACCAAGCTGCCACGCTTTCAAAGTAACAGGTAGAGTAACTTCGGCACCAGGTTTCAAAGGAAGAGAACCTCTTAAGGCTTCATATGCAACTGAAACAACAGAATCTTGGTTCTTTCCAGACAAAGATATGTGAGCCTGTTCAACTGGAACTGTACCAGCATTAGACAGACTTATCCACACATCACGAATTTCTCCTTCATATAGAATTATAGCACCATCACCCCCTATAATGTGTGGCACCAAAAGTGGAAGCTGGGGTACTACAGATATATTTGGAACAGAAACATTTCGCAACTTTGCAGATCCACAACATCGGAACGGGTCAGAAAGAACAAGACCTTGTGCAGCTCCAAGAAGCAGATTTTCAACATCCCTAAAAAGGTGTTCAGTAACTACCCCATAACAATGAACCATGCACCCTGGTATAGTGACCTGCCCTACTGATGTTGGGATCCCAGACAAGGTTATCACTTTTGATGAGTTAGGCGGAAGATTTACACTAACTGGAAAAGGATCGACCTTTCCAGAATGCACGGATAGATATATACTATCAACACGTAAATCAAAACCACAAGGATTAGCCAGTTCAACCAAGACATGGACCGGTTCTCCAACAATCCATATTACCTCCTGCTTGCCACTATCATTCGAATCACCCTTGCTAAATGGTGTATATATGAAAGGCCCCGATGAAGCTGATCCCATCCACCAATCTTCTCTAGACGGGTTGCGTTTCACAATGTCTACTTGTGAAGAGAGTAGAGGGAATGAATATAGTCTGCAAAGCATGAAAAAATTACTCAACCTTCTTCAGTCTACCCCCTCCTCCCTCCAACAAGAGAGGGAAGAAAAAAACTCCCACGAACCAACAAAAAAAAACTAAAACTGAAGGCAGAATGTCCACACGAATGATTAAACAGAAGAATATCAGAGGTCAAGCTTTCGGATAAACTGGAAGAGAAGTCATCAAATGTTCACAATCAGCCCCAAAGAACTCAAGAGGTGAATGCATCAATCTGAAAAATTACAATTTGGAAACATCTGAACTGCAAAATCAATGCTTACAGAAAGGAGATGGCAAAGAAAACCATAAAAACAATCAGAAGGAGAAGCCCATTGTACCAGAAAAAATATCAGCATTTGCAGGGAAACTAAAAGAACCAAATGCAGCATTGTCCCCTCATCAATTACTTTTCCCAGTGAAGGCTTTACATTTATGGAGCTTCTAAGACATGGAAATCATTATGTACTATAAGTACCTTATAAATGGTAAAGCAGGATCGGCACATCTAGTTCCTGACGGAAGCCTCTCCGCTGAATTTGCAAGTGCATTAGCAAGACCATTCTGGCCGACAGGCGTAATTAGGGGGTAATATGATCTTAGGAGACGAGCTGATGCACTCCATGCAGCCAGGGGATCCCCTGCGCGAACAGCAGAAAGTAGTATCTCCCGCAACACAACCATCTGCAGAGTGCTCCATTGACACTCAAAAAGGGAAACTATTGATTGGTGCAGCACCTTTCCACCATTGGCAGAACCCTGTCCAACAATGCATATTACAGAACTTGTTATGCCCAGTAAGAATTTGACAAAAAAGAAAAGTCATTGTAAAACAATTTGGCTTGCCCAATCATTTTACTGCTTTAGTTAACTTTGTACCTTTCCACACAGTGTATGCAACTATCCACAAAGTAACAACCATTTTTGGCCAAAGTAACGGGCAGTTAAGCATGTAGGACTGCCTTATCTAATCACAAATATCCTTAGTGGTCGCTTAAGTTCTCTAAAAGTAATTTTCCGGTATTCCTGGAAAAGGTAAGCTTCTGAAAATAATTTTCAAAAACCACTCGTCAGGAAAGCTTGCTTAAAGAACTTTCCCGATCAAACTAACAAGCTCTTAGAATTGGGTGTCCGACCATTGACCTTCTTGATGCATAGAAAAGAAGCAAGGGATACCGGATGAACATGGGATCTGAGAAAGAACCTCGTAGGAGCTTAAACCAAGAGACATGATAAATGCGAAATAAATAAGTCATTCAATGTTTGTCCCAATGCATTAGTTGAGTGGCACAGAAGTTGAAACAGCAGACACTAATCGGATGTATGACGTATGCAGTAGTAACATGATACCAGAGTACAGTGGTCATAGGAATTAAGAAAGTTTACTTCCCAGTAATGTGTTTGACGGGCTCAGACAAATAACGAGCAGAAGATTACATGAAAAGGGTAAAACAAGTCTTGAAGCAACTGATGAGTTTAAATACATAGTAGCGAATGATTCATTATGTTGTACTCAGTGTCGCACATCTCTTAAAGAATCTTTGACGATTCGGCATTAACTTTATTCTTCACCACCCTAAATGTCTTGAGTATCAAAATTTGTAATGGCATCAACGGTTGCATTTATGCAGAGTCAAATATAAGCCAAGATTTCGACCAAAAAAAGAAAAAAAATATATATATATATATATAAAAGCCAAGATTAACCAAAGTTTCATTCTCTTCACTCACATCATCAAGAGGATGCTCGGACACAGATGCTCTACTTTGAACACGATATGCTTTTGTTGTCATTGCCAGTACTTGCATGGCACTAAGAGCGGCCAATCTGTTTTCTTGTTGCAAGTACAGCTGAGCTACTTGCCTTGAAAAGAAGGCAGCTTTCCTTTGATAATTGATTTTCCCATAGAGGCGAGCTATTTCGACATATAATATGAGTCTGTCACTTGCATCAATCAAAGATTTTGCACCATCAGCAGCATTTGTCAACAATTCAGCCACATCCTTGGCCAGATCTCTTCTGTAACATTAAAAATGAAAGGCCAGAAAACTGATTAAGATTCTGAGGTCATATCATGGTACCATTTTACCAGAGGCCCATGCATCATAGTCAGACTTACAAATGCACATCTTAAAATTTAGCTCTAAAGTAAACGTTAAAAAAAGCAACCACCTGAAGCTGCTTATTTCAGGCAGGAAGGGACATAAGTATGACCACAAAGGGAAGTCAATTACTCATAACAACAACTAGAGAGCTTACGATAGGCCAACCATATTCTGTGTCTACAAAGTTTCAAGAACAATGGAGGTAATTATCCCACTCAAAAGCATCTGCCAGATCAAAATCAACCGCAAGTGTATAATGAAAGGACTCGCAACCCTCTGCTCCTCCGTGTTTTGACAAAAAGTCATCTCAAACAAATCTATAAGAGCTTATTCTCTGGAATTGTATGCCACGGATACTATTGGTCTTCACTAATGATAAGCCACACCACTATCAAACTTATTTCCACCATAGTAACTTGTTTAGCAATTATTGCCAACCTCAAGAAGATTGACATTGAAGACCTCAAATTTTCCATTTATAAAATTGCTAATCGTAAGAGGAATCCACATGAAGTGCCCATGTCATATGCCACTCACGACATTTTTAAAGCCTCTTGCTCAAGTAGCATGCATGGCTGGCATTAATCTAGTAGGTAAGGAAAAATAAGTGATTGTGCAATACTGACAAATCTTGATCCAGCTTTATAGAGAGAAGTCTCCTACCGAACAATAATTAAGGTTGTTGCTATATGCTACAACAACCAATCAATGGTTTAACTGCATAACTCCACCATCTGAGAACATGATGTATGTTGGTATATATCAATATCACCTCTTGGTAGTACAAAAGTCTTGTTACTACCCTCGTCCAGCAGTAATATCTGGAGTAACCAACAAAGGGTATACTGCTATCTTACTTAAGTTTATTCAATAAAAGGGGACATCAAGTAAGTTCAAATCTATAAGCCTATTTTAGAATTTACCTGCAAAGGAACCTTGCTACTTTCAAGGTAGCCTCAAGCTCAAAGCTCAATGGTGATACTCTGTATATAAAATAAAAGAGCGTTATCAGCACCATCACCTGGATGCCGCAAATTCTTATAGCTCACCACAAATAACTGAACCAAAAGAGTGAGAAAGTGCTGTCTTCCAATGAAAATAGGAGAAAATAACACAGGCAAAAATAGAAGCACTAGTTACCTCTGCGCATTATCCTGAATAGATGACTTTCTGTAATGCATGATGACGCTGTTGTACCGATACTTAACCTCATCCACTAATTCTGGATCCATGTGTCCCATCCGATCTAACTGATAATGAGTTAAAAAAGGAAATCAAAAGAAATCACATGGAAAATAAAACTAAAGGAATCCAAAGTCCTCAGTTATACATATTATGTCAATTTCTGTATATAATGCAAATGGAGGACTATTCACCAGCCTATTCTTTGTATTAGTTTGCCTAAACATTGTCCAGCTCAAGGGATCAACATAAATAACTGGGCATACATGCCTAGAAGTATTTCAAGGTGATCAACATTCAACTTCTCGACAGTTCCACAGGGAGGGCAAATGCTTCAGAGACAGAAACAAGATAACATATCACGAAGTAAATCATATCGCACAGTCCGAAATAGCTCACCAGTAATGCGCACACACTGCCCTCTAATGCTCCAGCATACCAGAAAAAATCTCCCGTCAACCTAGCTAGTTCTAATGCTGTAGAATAATGGGCATTGGCATCAACAGGTGATCCTGCCAATAAACAGTAGTCCCCAATGGTCTTTTGTGCTCGACCAAGTCTTCGCTTTTTTGCCTTAATCAACTGCATTATATGAAATCAGTTATGCTTACGGAATAGCATTCAACACAGTTTTCCAAAGAAAACCACAGACAGAAACCAAAAAAAAAAAGAAAAACAAATTGCCAATTCATAGGACACCTAAACATAAACCTCCTCTGAATTGAAGTTCGCTTGAGAATCAAGAGGTGTCTTCAGGATAGTTCCGGCAGATTCGGCCTGAAGAACCCACTTTTCAAATTCCATCAGTAATGAAGCAGCGATCTCTTGCATCATAGTTTGCAAATGGAACTCTTGCGTCTGGCGATCAGCAGGCGGGAACAACTTGAAATTAGAGTCCTTCTGACTTCCATCCTCCAACTGCAGTAAATCAGAAAATTAGACATACCTTCAATATTTTAGGGAAACAAAGTCTACACCAAACTGCCGTCGCTCGAATTAATTCTCACATTACAGAATGCATATTCCAACCGGGTGTGGCATCACAGAAAAGCGAAGTCACCCATAATACTAACAGTCTTGAAGCAGCGACAACGGCAACCCAACAAGATGCCTAAAACTATAAACTAAGCCAATCAGATTCTTTCGCACCTTAAAGACCTCAGCTACCATAGTCAATCAAAAGAATCGACACTATCCACCAAATGGAAAGGACCGAACCTGAGCATCGCTGGGGCAGAACGCGAAGCACCTCCGAACAAGCGCCGACGCGTACCCCTTGCACTTGACGCCGAACTGCTCGATCACGTCGTCGAGATCGGGCGAGGAGGGGCAGTGGCAGACGCCGACGACGGCCAGGACCTTGCGGTTCGACTGGAAGTCCTCCCAGGGGCTGGGCGGGGAGCCGCCGATCACGAACTTGAAGCGGAGGGAGCCGGAGTCCCAGGGCTGGTGGGCGAAGGGGGACTTCTGGTGCTCGGCGTAGAAGGAGCTGGTGGCGGAGAGGGAGACGGCGCCGTGGCGGAGGAGCATGGCGGTGTAGTCCCGCAGCAGCGGCGTGGGGATGGGGCCGATCGGGAGGACGGCCACCCGGATCATGGCGCTCGTCTCGATGCTGACGTCCGGCTCCATTTTTCCGGCGACCCTGGGTCCGGAGATCGCCGGGCGATTCGGGCGGCGACGGGGAGCGCCGGAAGGAGATCGGATCGAGATTGAGGGAAGAGGAGGAAGAGCGTTTGAGAGTTGCCGGAAGCTTCGAGCTCGCTCACTGGATCGGGGGCAGTTGCATTTTCTTGCATCGGGGAGGACCATTGGGGGGGCCGTTTGGATGCGGGAGTAGCGCGAGCTTTCGCTCGGGATAGAGATATCCCTGGACCGGTTCGGAACGTTTTTATCCAAGTGAATTTCTTTTAGGAAAAATAACACAAACGAACAATCCTTGAACTTTAACCCAATGTACAATTTAATCCATGAACTTTCAATTTGTTCAATATAGTCCATGAAATTTAACTTAATATGCAATGTGATTCTCAAACTTTTAATTTGTTCAATGTCATCTCTGAACTTTTGGTATATGTTCAATGTAGTCTTTTCATTACTTCAAGTTTAGAGACTAGATTGAAATTTAGAGACTAAATTGAACGTATACCGAAAGTTTAGGGATTAAATTGAACAAATTAAAAATTTATAGATCACATTGAACATTGGGTTAAAGTTCAGGGATTATATTAAACAAATTAAAAGTTCAGTGGCGAAATTGCACATTATGCCAAAATTCAGAGTCTGTTTGTATCATTATCCATTTTTGTTCCCCTCTTTTTTTTTTCCCTTTCTTTCCCTTTCCTTTTTGGCTACTAAAGTCCCCAAGAAAATAATTTGTCATTATCGTATGCTCGTATTCCTGAAGTACTAACTGAATTAACGCGAGATTTCAGTTCATGACACTCAACTCATGAGGATGGGGATTTGGCTTGGATGCATGAAATAGGGCGTGCATGACCAAGCCGCCATGTTGATAATGCATTTTGGGCTTGTCCGATCCAAAGATCTGATCACCTGAGACCAGGTGCACTGGCCACCCACAAGCCATCGGACCAGCAGGCCTGTGAAGAACCGATCCGACCTAGCAGCCCATGCGCTCGGTTAGGGGCTGTTTGGTAATCGGCAAAACAGTATTCGATTATATTTTTTTGTTCTCGGAACAAAAAAAAAACAGAAATCCGTTTGGTAAATTTTTTATTCCCGGGTACAAATTTATTCACAGAATTAGTTTTAGAACATAATCAAGAATAAAAAAAAAGTTGATTTTTGATTCTAGGAACAAAAATAAAAAATGAAGAAGAAAATTTTTTTTTCTTCTTCTTTCCTTGGCTTGTGGCCGGTGGCTAGCGATAAGGCCCGCGAGGGCGAGGCCTAGACCCTCGCAGCCAGGGCAATCTGGCGAGGGCAGTTCTCGCCGGCCTTGGCCTATGGCTGGTCACTAGCCAAGAAAGAGAAGAGGAAAAAGAAAAGAAAAGAAAAAAAATATAATTTTTTTAAAATATTAAAATATTATTAATAAAAAGAAATTTTGTGCGATTACCAAACGCATTCTATTCCAGGAATGAAAATTTTGGATCGTTACTAAATATCTTTAAATGCTTAGAAATTATTTTTGAGAATAGAATAAAAAAAAATTATTTCTGAAAACAAAATGATTACCAAACGCACCCTTAATCCTCATGAGCACCGAATCTTCTTGGCCCATATTCATCCTTGAATAGTTTGCCTTCCCACTGTAAAATGACATCAAATTAACACGCATCGCCAGACCACCGTAAAATGACATCAAATTAACGCGCATCGCCAGATCACCAAATTCATCAAACACATGCATAATTACCGCTCAACCTAAGCGACGAAAAAACATCTCGTATCGCTTAACGCATGGCCAAGGCCAAAGTTTGGTATCGATTTCTTTGAGAAACGACATCGGATTAGACGAACAAATCGCTTAACGCATGGCCAAGGCCAAAGTTAGGTATCAGTTTCTAAGTTCGGTATCGATTTCTTTGAGAAACGATATCGGATTAGACGAACAAAAGGCGGTAACAGGGAAGACGAGATTTGAATTAATAAAGAGAGAAAAATATTTAAGTAATTCTCAGAATCCATGGGCTCTTTACATAGAGGAAAGAATGGAGTCAATGACCCCTACATGTTAAAAAGAAATAAAAGAAGTAACGAGGAATTACCAGAAAAGAATTCCAAATGAGCTTCTTCGCCTACCTGCTGCTACATTGCAGATTAGATGGCCTACAATCTCTAACACTACCCTCAAAAACCGTCTCCACTGCTTGTCAACTGCTGTTACCAACTGCAAGGAATCTCCTTCCGTGCCGATGTTGACTTACGATCCCCCTGCTTTTCTTGCCAAGATCATCCAGGGAAGGCCGTTTGGATTATAGATCCACTTTACTGGAATGCATCATCAAACAGCAAATACAAATCGGACAGCAAAAATAAGCGAGTGTGATTGTGACCGCTTGCTTCAGTTGACAGATGCTTGGAGCGTTTCTCCGCTGCTCGCCCCATTTAAAGCCTCAGGGAAAGGATCCTCTTCAGATGGCATCATGTTGAGATCCGGCAGTAGGAAAGAAGCACTTGGCTTCACGGGAGACCCGCATCTTTGATGTGAATCTGAGGATTGACCAGGGCATGGCAATGTCGAAGCGGCATGATCTACAGTGGAGGGAGCTTCATGGCCATGCGCGTTAGAATTCGCTTTTTCCAGTTCGTGGGTGGCACTGATGGTGATCTTTGTTGAGTTCATATCCGCATCAAGCTGCAAAGTGAATGCCATCTTAGAAAACTTTCGCTGCTACTCAGGGCCAAAAGAGTAAAACAACAAGGTAGGAGCTGCTGCACTTTCGAAGAAACTATGCGGCAAAGACCTAGGTAAAACGAATCCTATACAGGAGGGAAGTTTTATGTACTTTTCAAATCCATTTTATGTGATTGTATTGCTTTCCTATGCGAAGGACTTCCAATTGATCTCCCAAGAAGGAATTTCGCACATGTAAACACACTTTGATCCACCAAGCGAAATGAGTGACCAATTAGAACTAATGTAAACATTCTTGTTTTCGGTAGTGATGAATTTGAACAAATTGTAACGTCTACTAACAAAATTAACGACAGTATTCCATTTAATCCAACAAATTCATCTGCCAACGCCTTTCTACTTTGTTAGTTCATTGAAGCAGAGATTATCAGGGAAGAAGAAGAAAAGTTGACGATCTTGAAGCGAGAAGACATACAGATGATACGGTCTTACCTTCGTTCTCTTCAAGCTCTCGTTTCTTGTTCTCTGCTCTTTGAAAGTTGCACTCAAGGTTGCTATCTCCTGCTCAGCAAACGTGAAAGCAGAGATGAGAAATGAAGGAGATGTGATCAAAATGAACGACAGAAGAAAGAAAATGCCAATACCTTCTTTAAGTGTACCCTCTCCTTCAAAAGCAGGCCCTCCTCCTCTTTAAGTTCAGCAAAAGTCTAAGAACGAGATATCAAAAGATTAACAGCTATCTTTCCATCGCTCATAAATGGCAGAAACATTCATGATTGATTTGAGAAGCTTATATTCAAAAGCCAAAATACTGTTCAGCTTTAAATAATCTACGTCAGTTTAGCCGTTAACTGGGGCAGGTATAAAACGCGCAAGTACCTTCCTTTTCCTTGACTTCTTAATATGGGGCGTCCCAGAATCATTCGAAGCAATGCCCTGCAACCCAAAAGAAAGAAATTCAAATTAGCGTCAAAACATCTGCGGGAGTAATCACACCCCATCATTCAAAACAATGCCGAAACTAGACGATGACCCGTATCAACAAAGAGAACACATGACGGAACAAGTTCCCGGAAGATGAAGGAGAAAGCTCGACCGCTGGAACAATTCGCGAGATGCAAGAAGCAGAGAACCACAATGCGCAGACCGACAACCACGCCAAAAAGAAACAGCGCCTCATTCCCACCCATAAACACGCCGGGCCGTCCCTTCACGACCATTAACGATGGAAAGAACCGCACACGACCCTGAGTAAACGCACCGAACAAGGCTATTATGAAAGCCCTTCGACCGAAGCTCCCGCTTCCCGAGCGCGCACGACAAAGACCGCAACAAATAGAAAAAAACCGAACGTGGACCGCCCACCCGATGGACGAAAACCAGCAGCGACCGAGACCAACCCAACCACGTGTCGCCCGCCCCTCGCACGCGACCCACACGCCTCACGTGACGAGCCGCGAACGCACTTTCTTTGACTTCGTCTCCCTTCCGAACACGACGCCCCGCTCCTCCAAAAACCCCCCACCCGAGGGCTGGCTTTCCTTCTCTCTCTCGCTTCAAAGACTCTCTCCCCACGTTCAAGAAACTTCCCCCTCGATTCTTCCGTGCGTTTCTGACCACAGAGAGAGACAGAGAGACAGAGAGACAGAGAGAGATAGTCGTTTCAAAACGAAAGTTCCATCGTCAACTTCCTCTTCTTCCCCCTGATGCACCCCCCCAACCAAAATTCAATTTTTAAAGAAGGGGTAGCAAGGAAAACAACACCAAAGAACAAAGGGACAAAACACCCCAATCCGTGGCCGCCGCTGGGTCCCCCCCCCCATCTGGATCGGCAATGTCAAAGCCCCACTTCGCATTCCTTTCAAGATTCTCTCTCTACCGTCTTCCCTTCCGCCTCGAGAAAGGGTCGGCGCGCAAGCAAGAGAATAATAACGCACCCACCCACCTCAAAAAAGAAGAAAACGAATCCGATCTTCCACAAGCCCCCCACAAAAGACCAGAAAGGAGCATGGAGGAGGAGGAAGAAGGGCGCACGGAGAGCAGACCTGCGCGCGCGCGCAGGATGGCCGCCCCACTACTCGAAGCAAGACATCGCGCCTCGGGCCCACCGCCTCCCTCCTCTCCCGGCGGGCCCCACCGAGGGGGGGGATCGGGTCGCGTCGAATGACGTAAATGCCCACCCCAATCAGCCAAGGAAATTCGGAGACGAGGGGCGGTACTTTCAGGAAGGAGGAAGAAGCCAAAAAAAAGGGGGAACGAGGACCCGCAGATCGTGTGAGGGGGAAGTTTCCCTTCCCCCATTGGCCCGCCGGGCGAAACCGTCGCCGCGCCGGCGCGTCGGGCGGCGGGCGTTCCGCCGCCGGATCCAGCGGCGTTCGGGGTCCGTCGGGGGAACGGAATGTGTTTTCTCGAGAGCTCGTCGTGTTTTTCCACTTCTTTTCGAAAAAGAAAGAGAGGAAGGGAAAGTGGAAATAAACAAGGTGGTCGGAGGGATGGGTTGAGCGAAACGGGAAAAGGGAAGCGCGCGTCTCTTCCACGAACAGCCCGTGCTTGACGAAGCGACGGACCGGCGGTGGGTGGAGGCCACCGATCTCGTGGCCTTTCGCCGCCGGTCCGGTCGCCAGGCGCCGGCGATGGCACTTCCGTAATATAACACTGGAGAGAGAGGGACCGAAACAGCGACAGTTGATCTTGAAGTACATCAGAAGATGACGATGCCTTCGATTTCGGGAAGTTAAAGAATGACGTGACGTTGGTCACGGAAGAGAGAGAGAGAGAGAGAGAGAGAGAGAGATGAAACGGCGATGGAGCTCAAAAAGGGACCTGGGCACAGGGATTTCAGGAGAAGGAACTCAAATCTGACATGCAGACAGAGCCGCTGAGAATCTGCTAATCGAGCTACGACCGATCGAAGAAGGCGCGCGCGCGCGCATCTTTCCGCGCAGCTGGAGATGCCGGGGAACCGCGAGCTCGAGCCAGATGAGAGAGAGAGAGACAGAGAGACAGAGAGAGAGACAGAGAGAGAGAGATTACCTTAGATGTGGAGGCGGAGGAGCCGCAGACGAGCAAGCTGGAGTCGTCGAACCCGTCGGCGGTGCCGGAGGAGGAGGCGGTCCCGGCGCTCCACGAGAGCGGGGTCGTGGGGCTGTTCCTCGCCGAGTCGCCGCACCTCTTCCCCGGCGACGCCGCGTCGCACCGGAACGCAATCCTCGACCGCGGCTGCCGGATCCCCCACCCCGGCGGCGGCAGGAGGGACGCCGACGCCGACGAGGAGGGGGGAGCGGATGCGGCGTGGCGGCGGGGCTCCTCCTGCCTGAGGCGCATCAGGAGCTCCGCGACCATCCTGTCCTCCGCCATCGCCGTCCTCACCCACCCGTCCTCCGCCGCCATCGCCGCCGCCGGCCACCGAGAACCCAATTACCCAGATGCTCGCCGGAAAACCGAACGGCGAGAGGCGGGGGCTAGCGTGGAGGTGAAGTGATGGAGCGTCGTCTCTCCTGTGTCTGTGCGGCTTTGTGTTCAGAGGAGGAGGAGGAGGAGGAGGAGGAGGAAATGCGTGAGAAGTGAGAGAGAGAGAGAGAGGAGGAGCTGCTTCTCATTCTCTCATATATTGGCCCCCTTTTTTTCATTTCCTTATTTTTTTTTCTAATTCCCTTTTTATTTTATTTTTCATGCTTTTTCTTCGTCTGGATTTTTATTTTATTCGTTTTTTTTTCCTTTCCGTTTTTGCCTTAAACCTTGCAGTATTCTTTCAAATCGAGTTTAATCCGTCGCCAATTCCCACTAAAATTAAGAGGAGCTTATTTGTTTTAGCATAGCTAAATGAAAAAAATAATATGTGTATATATTTTGCTTTCCGGTCAAAATTTAAAATTAAATGATCGATTGGTGTTATTGCAAATCGCGAAACCATTAAAAAGCTCCACCCAGTTATATATCCGATTATCTTTCCTCAGTATTATATTGACAAGTGTCCTTAGTATAATTTATTTGAAATAACTCGATTTTAATACATCGATTGTCCGTAGAAATCGATAGAATTTCCTCAGTTGGTCGGTTAATAAGTGCTCATGGGTTCCTTTCAGAATCCTCGTTCTTAAAGCTTGGTAAATACAAAAGATAACCTGTTGTGATCTCGGTTTTTTCCTTTTCAACATCGTATCGGTTTTGACTTGTCAAATTCAAAAGGGGCATTATTTGAAAGATTAGCATTTCTCTTTTCATTTTGTTTTTCTTGGCATTTTTAGATTGTGCAGGAAACAGTAATGGATGGCATCCTAAATCCTAATAATCTCAAGTAAAACATAAACCTATGCCAATTTTGAGAGGAAATTGTAATTGATTCTCGATTAAATAGATAGGAATTTGATACCCACTCAAACCTTAGAAAACACATAAATGCAGTGACGTATCTAGAAATTTCTCTTTACAAGGACAAAATTCGATTGATTGGTAGTTTTAATAATTAGTATACCGTTTGTACGTTTGAAAATACTATAGAATTTTATATTATATAGGTTTTGTTTGTCTACAACTATGTTTTCAAGATTATTGAATTATTTTTTCTTATCAATTTCTGGGCAATTAAAATGAAAATATTTATTGGTTCAATAAAATGAAAATATTTATATTTGAGGTAGTTAGGCCAAAAGGAATTTAGAAACGGTTCAAAAATATATGCCCAATTTTTGACAAAATGACCGGAGGCAAGAGGCCCACTCCTTTAAAGTCAAGTCTGTCCCCTGTACGAATGAGTAAATAAAAAAAAGCAATATAGAATTAATAATATAATTATGTAAATAATTTTTTGCATTATCGCAAATAATGGTATCATAGCAAATATAATTAGTCTAATTTAAATATCAGTTAACCGCCACCCAAACCATATGAAGTTCTATGTGATGTTTTTTTTTTTCAATAAAGCCGTATAGATATTTTGGATTTTATTACAACCCTGTACACTTATTTGATTTATTATGATTCACTAGGGACGATCAGTTCCTTGTTTCGAATCTTGAACTTTATTTCAAAATCTGGAACCGACCATATAGACTCTGGAATGAATGTAGGTTGAACCTACCCTATAGACTCTGGAATGATTGTAGGATTGAACTTGTCAAATTCAGGGTAAAATCAGGATTGAGTGATTGGTCTATCATTGGACGGAATGCAAAATAGGGTGGAGAGAAAAATTGGGCAGTACCTCGGATCATAGTGTAGTCAAGATGCTGGAGTGGCAATTGGTGAGCAACCGATGAGTGTTGGAGGGAGCGGAGATGCCAAATCGAATGTTACAGTGACTAAAGTCGCCGGCGTGGAATCGAACGAAGAGAGAGAAGCAAAACGAGAGTGTCAAATTAATAGAGAGAACTAAACTTAAGGTTAGAATGGATAACCGGTTTAACAATGGTTTTCATCCCTATCTCGGGACTTCGAACCTATCGAGGACGTTTAAAACATTTGGAATAGGGAATAGACGGGCCCGGTTCGGACCGGTTTTAAGGATCAAAATGTCCGGACGCACTCTCCTACAATCCACCATCCTTATTACAATAAGGTGGGTGAGATATGGCATTGTGGGTGACGTCCGGCGGCACCTTTTTTTCTTCACGCTTTTATGATATTTATTGATATGATATGTCCCTCTTCAAATATCGTTTTGGACCGTCGTTGGTGGTGGGGCCGTGACATGCAACATTTGCCTTCTGTTTTCGGCAAACGATGCACACCGTTCAGCATTGGTATCCATTAATACATCTTCGTTAACTAGTTGACTTTTCTTGTCGAGGAAGTGCCCATCCAACAGCTGAAGGCTTATGTTTATGTTTTAATCTTAGGATAAAAGACACAAACAGTCATTCAACGTTGATTCGATATGCGATATAATAATCAAAATTTTAATTTATTTAATGTCATTTTCAAACTTTAGTATAATATTTAATTTGATCCATAAACTTTTAATTTGTTCATTATGGTCTCTAGACTTTTGGTATATATTTAATTTAATTCTTAAACTATATGAAAGTGTTCAAAATGACTACATTGAACTTTAATGTGGTCTTTAAAATTTTAATTTATTTAATGTTGTCTCTGAAAATGTTTAATGTGGTTTCTGGATTTTTAATTTGTTTAATGTGATATCTGAAAATGTTCAAAAATCTCTGGAAATGTTCAATGTGGTTAATAATTTTTAATTTGTTTGATGTGGTCTCTAGACTTTTGGTACATATTCAATGTTGTTCTTGAACTATATAAAAATATTCAATACAGTCATTCATGAAAATCAAAGGATTAAATTGAATATGTACCAAAATTTTATAAATAACATTAAACAAATTAAAAGTTTAAGGATTATATTGCACATTGAATACAAATTCAGGAACTACATTGAACAAACTAATAGTTTAGACACCACATTGCACATTGAGCAAAAATTTAAGGACTGTTTATATCATTTTTCCCTAATCTTATAACATAGAAGTGTCATTGAAATGAATTTTTACGATGAGGTTGGTTTGTGGCTTCGCTATAACTTGGGTTGTCGGATCGAACTCTTTCTCACAAGTAGAGTTGACGATTGCACGATTGATTATAAAATACGCTCAATTAACGCAAGCCATCGGATCACATTTGTTTCATATGGATTTTCTTGAATTTAACACCTTATAATCATTCTATCGCCAATCACTTTGATCGTCATAGCAATCGCTCGCTCAAATCGTTCCCGATTGTTATTGATAGCCCCCCTAGTCGATCTCGAACCACGGCCAATCCATCTTAACAATCGATCCAGGACTAACACGGGATTATTTACCTATGTAGTAATTCATAAACAAAAACCAAACACCCTCTCGTCTTCTGGGCAGCAATTTAAAAACCTACCCTCACTAGATAAGATCACGTTCTCTTATGAACTTGACCCAATCATCATGGGCAATCCTTCTTTTGTAATTCAACTTGCTCGATTTTCTCTTGCCTCATTTTTGGTAAAGATCTTGTTAAATACACGAGAATCATCTTCTAGCCAAAATTCGAAAGATCCGATGCAGCTCCTAATTGAAAAAAGACAAATTTCCCAATCAAAGATCCTATTAAATGCTCATCCCGGTTTTCTGGTGGGTTTGGAGATGCAGTCCATCAATTCTCCTTCCCCACCATCGCACCTCAGCACGCACGCGCATCAGAACTCCAACGAGTTGCCGCCTTTGATGAACTGTGCACGAGACCCAGGACGAGATCAAAGACCGGACCATTTCTGATGCAGGCTTGCGTCCACAAACACAAAGAAATGTTCAAAGCTCTGAACTTTTGACAAAGGAAAAGACGCTATGTAACTTCATTGAAGATGATACCGCAGAGCTACATCACAGACGTGGTGCAGAAGCTATACATTAAACAAGAACTCGAAACTAGACCTTCGACACAATCCAAAGCTATGATCTTCGCAACCCAACAAACAGAAAAACAGAGAAAGAAATGGAAACAAACGTTGCAGTATCGGAGCTAAATGCCGACCTAAATTCAGCTACAAGGTTGAGCGACCCAACAAGAAGAAGACGCTGATGAAACCTACCCCAAGTGAGGAAAAAGCTGGTCTTTTCGACGAAGCTGTACAGACAATTAGAGCCTAACTACATAACCTTAAAGAGAGTAGGTAGCAAGTCACCAGTCACCGCAACAACAAACGCCTGAACTGAGTCGCGACCTCGGCCTCCCCCTTGAAAAAATAAGGGGAGATCGAGAGTCGCATAACTTGGAAACACCATCAAGTTCCAAACTTTCGCATGAAAAAGTCATCCAGAACACGCTTAATTTACTGTGATCCGCTAATCCAGCCGCAGAAGCCGCCTCAGATCACTCGTCGCGTCGACAAATCCCTCCAGACCACCGGTCTTCTTCGCAAAAAACGCCGGCATCGGAACTGAACTCGGCGGCGGCGACGTGATAAACGCCGACCCGGCGTAGAACCCGGCCAGGACTCGGTCGGGCCCGCCACCGGCACTGACTTGGCACGGCTCAGCCTTCTGGGTCCGAGCTTGGGCCAATTCGCGAGCTGGGCCCGCACCACCCGCGCCTTCCTCCGTTCTTGCAGCTTCGGTCTCGACTTTGGACTCCAAAGCCGCCGCCGGCGGCGGCGAGGCAATCTCTTCGCCGCGCTTCAGGATCCTGACTCGACCCATGACGAGGCCCTTCGCCGGCGGCGCAGGAGTCGGCGGCGAGGAGGCCGCCACGGACTTGGTGGGGCTCTTCCTCCGGCGGTTATGATGGGCGCGGTTAGAGCTGGGCTTGGTCTTGGCCCCCGGCGGCCTCGCAGCAGGTTGCGACAGGCCATGCCCGTGCTTTCTGGGAAACAGAGGGTCGGCTACGAAGCGGTGGCTCTGGGGATGTAAAACAGCAACACCCATCTCGGTACTCCTATGGAAATCAACAACAAGAACACGAAAGAGAATGGTTCAAAGCGCGAGAAAGCTCCGATCTTTGCTGAAGAGAGGAGCAAGACTTTTGACGTGGGGCGACGGATGGAGGCGAAACAGTCAATAAATTTACACAGATGGGATCTGGAGGGACGGTGGCGAGGGCGGCTTTATAGCGTTGCGGAAGACGAAGAAGAGCGTTCAGCTTTGTTCTTGAAAGAGAGAGAGAAGGGGGGGGAGAGAAATGGAAAAAGATTTTTCTTTTTTCTTTTTTCCGCTCTGGAAAACGACATCAAAAGAGGATTTGGAAGCTTGTCGTGGGAGGCAAAGGCGAGGAGGTTCTCGGAAGGAACAGCCTCGAGTCAAATGACGTGGTTGTCACTCGCCTAATGTTCTTCTTCTTCTTTTTCGCTTTTTTTTTTTTTGGGTCATACGCCTAATGTTCTTTTAAAATGTGGAATTCGTGCAATCCTCCTTTGACCTCGTCTGGGCCCGAAGGGAATGGTGAAATGTTGACCGAAAGGAAAATTGCAAGGAGGGGGACCATTTTGTCCGTGTCGCGACGAGCTAACAAGTTTATATGTAATTCGACGGGTGTGTCCCCGAAAAAAGCCAAATAAAAAGAAAAATTGATGATTATAATTGTCTTTAATGATATTCTTTTAAAATTTGTTGACAGCGAGGATTTTATGAATTGAGATATAATGACGGGATATGGAGAATCTCTACATTCGAATTAGCAATTTTGTTGTCGGCGATCCATCGAAGATCTCGCCGATCTCGCTTCCCCTTAATTTGATCATCCCACCTCCAAAGGAAAAAGAGGCCTATGGTTGGGTGGGGGGCGGGGAACGGGGGGGTCAACGGTCAACGGCGAAAGGCGCGTGTCGCGGAGAAGCGACGAGGAAGGCGCGTGGCGCCGAGAGGTTAGGTCGCTCTCCCCCACCCTCGAAGAAAAGCGCCGCGGACGGGGCGGCCCCGCCATCCACGACGCGTGACCGATGGCCCTCCCTGTCGTGGCGTGATAATCTCTTACCCCCTCCTGCCTCCTTAACCGATTGCCCCTCGGTTCTCCGCGTAATCACGAAAATGCCGCGCCAGTTGCCCACGAAAGGGGAAGGGGCGGTATGGTAAAAAGGAGGGGAAAGGCGGTTGGCCCCCCCCCCCCCCTCGTGGGTGGTGGACGGTTGGCGGGGCGTGACTGGAGACACGTGTCGCGCCGCGGCTCGAGCTGGCCGACCGACTTTGTCGGGAGGGGGGCGGGGCGGCGGCTTGGGATTGGGAACCGCCATTCGGAATGAGCTGGGATCGGGTACATCCGTCATCATGCACGGCATCGCCGCTGAGGAAGGTAAAGCTCCCCACGACTTCGTCTTTGATTGGCCCACGAAATTCTCTGGAAATAGAAGTCACTTCTATTTTCCTTTTTTGCCCCTCTTGCGGACATAGATCTAATAATAATAAAGGAGCACAAAAAATGAATGATCTGAAAAATATTCTCCGAAAAAATAATTGTATCTGTTGCTTAAGATAATTAGTGGATAAAAAATATGTTCATATCAACCCGTAATTTACGTCTAAACCTTATAATATCATTCATCCATTTTACTTTTGTAAGCAATACAATTAATTATTTTTAAAAAATATTTTCTGAATCATTAGTTTTCGAACGAAACAAACGCACCCCCTTATTATATCGGATTGGTTCATGATGTAGGTACGTTTGTCTCTTGGCTACTTAACTTACAACTATTGAAAGCTTCTTTCCTCATTTGGGGCGTGACGAAGAATGTTTGCTTAGCAAATCGTATGGTCAAGTTAGGTGCACCCAACATGCTTATCGTCCGAACAAAGACATTATGTGTATTTGGTTTGCTTGCCCTAATGAGTGCGAGTGACATTGACATTTACCTCGAAAATTAGGAGAAAATCTCTTTTCTTCTCCACTAATAATTCGACATACAATTGAATTTATCCTTAATTCAATTGTTTTTTGGGGGTCAAGGGCATGAATTCAATTTGAGAACATAAATTCAAATTAATTTCGGCTAAGTATGGTCTTGTCCCAAATTCAATTTTTTCAACGGTGCGATGTGATGGTAGGACTAGGATGTTTCATCTCCTCCCTAATAATGGTCAAGAATGGAATCTCGGGTCGGACAAAGTTGACTTTGAATTTGAAGCCCAAGTAAGAGAAATTAGTGGCCCTGCGACACTGCATGTCGGGCCTCACGGGCTGGATAAGGGAGAGATTAGTATCAGTGAAGGGCCCACTTTGCCGACATTCACATGAACCAGAGAGGTTAAAAGCTTAAGATGAGCTGAACCATGGTTCTTCTCTCTGTTCTCTGGTGCCACCTTCGGCTTTGGACGACCCAAACCCAACCCGACCCGACAATGAGCCTGGACATTTTGTCATAAAAGCCCGCTTCGGCTGGATTGATCTTGAATTGAGACCACCTAGTCGATGGCCGGGCCCGGCGTCAATGATCATCTCCGATTGAAACATAATATAAGGTTCCAGAGGGCTCGGTTCCTGCAAGTCCTCAAATCTCACGTCAGAACTCGACGTCGGAGAGATCAGCTTACTGCGAGCAATCTGCCCGACACCCAGATATAACCAGCAATATTTCTGCATGATAAATCTGTACTTTGGATTTGACCAAAAAAAAAAAAGAAATCTGTACTTTGGACATCAACCCGGTTTATTCTATCTTTGGTTCGTTGATTCGATGACCTAACTTCCTATCTAGCTTTGCTACATCTATATTCCCACAAGCATTTATGACCTACCAAGAAAAGAGGGCCCCTGCACTGCTACTTTTGCCCATGTGGTCTGAGTTTCGCTATCCAGGATTGGTGGTTCTGGTTCACAGAACTATAGTGATAGGGTCGAGAGTGGTTGTACTTTGCATGTTTAACTTAAACTTTAAAAAGAGGGAAATGACAAATTTATTGGGATCAAGAGTTGGTAAAACCATCCCATTTCGATTGTTCTAGTAATGTTTGGTAGGAGAGCATTCTCATTCAAAGCATCAATCTCACTTTGATAAAAGACTTCATCTGATGCATGCTGTTCAACTAACCCCAAAAGTTCCTATCGCGCATCTGCCAATCTCATGGATAAACGGGTCGGCATTGATTGTCGGCGGTTGGCGCATGAAGGGCTTTCTTGGGGCATGCAGAGACTATGCGTTCATTTGAAGTAAATTGAGCTTCCAAGATGGATTAACAGGTGATTCCGGTCTAAGAATTCGCGTGGGTTCGGGAGCCTTTTGGTATGAAAAGAAGGGATGAGGACAGATGGTGTTGGACTCTGGGCTGAATAAGCCGAAGTAGGATTATTCAAATGTATGGGAGCATCACATCAGGAATGCAAGACATAAACAAACGAAGAGATGACGAAAGTCCACATGATTACCTTAATGAAAAGACAATGATGTTTTGCGTAACTTTCATTATTGAAAAATTTATACCTTTTCCCCATATTTCCGTATGATACATGTTTGTAAAAATCAAGATTTTCCAAAGGTTTAATAAAAGAATATTCTTTTCTTTTTTGGTTTGGGTGAAGAGATTTTCACTTTTTCTTTCTTTGTGAAAGGAGAGGCTTTAAGCTACCTCTTCCATTGGGTATTGGGTCAGCCAAACCGAATTCCCGAAACTGTCCAAAAAAATTCTCTCTGTCTTTACATTCCATCTGCTCCACAGCAGCTTTTTCCTCGGTGGCTATTGCACTCTGGGTGCTGCTCGTTGACTGCTCACATGATTGTGTTTCAGAGAAGTCACCCCTCAACCCCGGCAAGATTTTGCTTCCCTCAAATCTTCTCGACTTTTGCAACCCTTTTTCTGTTCATGTAAGGAACAAAAGCAGGGGCTTTAGGAAAAAGAAGAAAGTTTCCACAACCTACAGCTACCAGAGCTTTCTCTTTCTGGGGTTCTGATTTCTCAGATGCCTCCATCCTCGTGTGTTCCTATGAAGGAACAGAAAAGAAAGAACAAAGTTTCAGCTTCCTTTTCACGTACCCATTTGGACTGATGCTTTGATTTTCCTTCCTCAATCCTTCATTCCATCTCCTGTTTACTTACTGTTCAGCTTTATCTCCTATTTGTCCTGTTTCTCTCCAGGCGAGTGTCCAAAGTCAGACTTGTGGCCCTCGTCTCCCTCAAAATTTTTGCTTGTTGAAGAATCTCCAATGTCATTTTAGATTGCCGAAATTATTCATTCAATCAGTTAGTTTGTCGGCAAATTTTGCTTCTACTTCTGTCGATGAAATATGTAGAGACTTCCATTTTGTTTGACCAAAAATTGCATCTTCTTCTGGTTTCTCCAAACATACTGCTTGGATATATCAAAGCCTTATGAACTGATTCATTTCTGTGCTTCTAAAGTCTACAAATTTACAATTCTCATGCAGTCAAGGACTTTGGTTTGTAGGTGCGAAGTGCCAAATGGACTCACAAAAGAAGTCACTTATAGCACTCATTGTTGCTTGCTCTTCGCTGGGCGCAAGTGTGCTCTTTGCTGCATGTTGGTGGAGTTTTCGCAGCAAGTGTAAGCGCAGACAACAAAGAGATGGTATTCAGAGCTCAGGTATTCATTTTTCGCTAGCATCCAGATTTAGGTACTTTCGAATATTGATTGTCTTTGGCTGAAAAAAATGTGGATAGTCTGTTTGAACATATGAATTGATAGCATGGCTATCGACTAGAGCACTACGCGTTGCTTACTTTGGGTTATCGTACATTGGTGGTGGTTAGATTCTGAGGAAGCAGAGATGGGGCCGTCAGTGACCTCGTTTTTGGATAGATTCAGTTCCTTGAAGATGGTTAACAGGAACGTTTCTATCCTAGTGACGGACTTCAAGATGTTGGAAAAGGGGACCAATGGTTTTAAGGAGAGCAACATATTGGGGCAAGGCGCATTTGGTTGTGTTTACAAGGGGATGTTGGATGATGACATGCATATTGCTGTCAAGAAGCTTAACTGTGGAAGCCAAGATGCCACCAAAGTATATGAGGTAAAATATTACCAAAAACCTTCTTGTTATTCTCCTTTTTAATCATCAGAAGTTTGTCTTGCGTTTTTGGTATTATATTAGGAGGCTTCTCATGATTGCAGAGTGAGGTGAGATTCTTAAGTAAAATGCAGCACCCAAATATCATCTCGCTACTGGGTTATTGTATCCATGGTGAGGCAAGGTTTATCGTTTACGAATTAATGCAGAATGGTTCTTTGGAGACTCAATTGTATGGTAAAGAGCTTTTCTATCATTCTTCTTTCAATTAGAATAGAGGTTGAGTGTGGGTTTTAATGTTGGAAGCGATTCTTCTTTGTTCTTATGATTTCCATAAGGGTGTTCAAATGGATCAGCATTGACATGGCATAAACGGATGAAAATAGCTCTTGACATGGCAAGGTGAGACTCTAGGGTCACTCAGATTTTCAAGTTCATTATTTACATCAAATGGTATATGTAGTGAAATTTGGGGTGTGTTGACCAGAGGCTTAGAGTATCTGCATAAGCATTGCAATCCGCCAGTCTTCCACAGAGATCTGAAGTCTGCTAACATACTTTTAGATGCTGACTTCAATGCCAAGGTAAATTTCACAACTAGACTTGGCATAATATTTCAAATCTCTGTTTTGAATTTTCACCGTATTAACATAGTACGCACATTCTATTATGGTTCTCTCTCTCTCTCTCTCTCTCTCTCAGCTTGCAGATTTTGGGTTAGCTGTGACTGAGGTGACCCGGAAGAAAAACAGGGTAAAGCTTTCGGGCACTTTGGGTTATGTAGCCCCAGAATATGTCTTGGACGGTGAGGCAACGATATCCATGACTGTAATGTATTGATGGCTTTCTAATGTCTGTTTGATACGTGGTTTTGACAGTAACTTTCAGTTTTGAGCTTTCATGGGGATTGCAAGGTGGAAAATGGTAGACATTGAGTTGATGAAAGTTTTGCTTGTCATAATTGTGATCTCTGTTGGCAAGAACCATCTTGTGCATGCATTTTCAGCTGGAAAGAGCTACTTAATATCTCCAATTTTGAGCATTGTAGTACTTCAGTTGTTTGTCATTAAAACCAAATATGGAAAGAGTTCCTTGAAAGAGTCACCATGCGTTTGACACCTGGATAGAGTGTAACATCACTAAAATGTCTCTCATTTATGTAAAAATCAGAGGACACACTTTTACTTGTCTCGGCATAATGTGTTGGGCCAATTACATGTGGAGTTAAGCTTTAATGCTGTTGAATGTGCATATAGTTTTTCCGGCTCATCTTCCCATTTAATTCAACATGTAGAATGAAGTTATTATCTGAATAGCTTGATAATAAGATCCTTGCTTTTCAAACCTGAGTTAATTTGTTTATCGATTCCTTCTGGAAAATTTACTGAACTTCGACTACCTTTATGCAGGTATATTGACTGATAAGAGTGATGTCTATGCTTTTGGAGTTGTGCTTTTGGAGCTCCTCTTGAGAAGAAGGCCTCTAGAGAAACTAGCACCCACTCAGTGCCAATCTATTGTTGCATGGGTATGGCTAGTGCCATAAAGTCTGATAGATTCTTTCATGCATGTAAGGAATTAAATTTTGACAGTTGAATGTGTTATCTTATCTCAACATGCACAGGCCATGCCTCAGCTGACCGACAGATCTAAGCTTCCAGATATTGTGGATCCTGTAATTAAAGATACAATGGACATCAAGCACCTGTACCAGGTTCCTAAATTAACTTCTTTCATTCCAATCTGTCGTCTGGTTTTCCAAATTAATTCCTTTGTCAAAGGTTGCTAGTGTTGATGGACAGAAGATGAACTAGGTTGCGGTAATTCAGCTTTTTTTTTGTTAATTAATCATGAAATCTATGGTCAATAGGTTAGGATGATAAACTCTCTTTTCATGCTTTAAATGGAACTTGACCATTTCAGTGCCAAACCATGTGCTAAGTATCATCTCTTTGGCATTACAAAAATCTGGGTTTTAATATATTTGTAGGCAGCTGCTGTTGCTGTTTTGTGTCTGCAACCTGAACCGATCTACCGGCCACTGATAACGGATGTACTGCACTCTCTCATTCCACTTGTACCCGTTGAGCTCGGGGGAACACTGAAGACCTAGCAATCGGCGCCCTACTGATTGTGTAATAATTTCAGATGCGGGTGGTCTCAAGAAGGTACTGGTTTAGTCAAGATCTTCAAGAGAGTTTCTACATATAGATAATAATAGGCGATTCGCAGCTTATATTGAAAGAGAATTGGCTTGATAGAAGAGAAAGAGGTGCATGTTCTAACATCATCAACGAGATGCAGCTGTACAGAAGAAAGTCTTAGTCAGGTGAACAATAGTTGTTCGTTTAGGTGACGTAGACTAGGCACATTCAGTTAACTGCTTGCGCTTCTTCTCCCCATTTTGATGATTACGTCCAGGAAAGATTTGAATCATGAAGCTTTTTGGAGCAAATAGAGTCGTTGGCAGTATTCTCAACTTTTTGTTGTTGCAAGAGCTCAATTGTAATTTGATGCTTAAGCTGTCCTTTTCCTTCATGGATCCAGAATTCCACCATTGGTGATAACCATTGTGTGCAAAAGGGGTTCACTCCTAAGCACATTATCTGTAGTAACTATTAACAACTTTGGTCTTGCTGTGTCTGGATGATAGTCGAAAAAGGGGACAGTTAAAAAGGACAGGGTCGACAATAAGACAGGCTTGTTATTGATGTGGTGGTGACTAAAAGAGGTGAGCGAGGGGATCTGAAATGTCCAACTCCGTCGGATCTTCGACTAACGGCTCCATGCCTTTCCAGGATGAGGGAATTACAACAAGTACCAACTTACTAATTAGTGTGGAGATTCAGGCTGCGTCAAGAAGTACAACCCATTTCATCAATATCCAGTAGCAGAATTTCGACATCACGGTTAACACTTACAGAGCTCATCTTCAAGAGCAGGTCCCCTGGTGGAAGAGAGAGCAGCGGATCTTGTTGCTATCATTCGCATATCGAAGTGTTTGTGGGGTGTATGTCCTCATATCATCGGCTTTAAAAGCAGTTGTACATAAGAAAGCGTCACTTGGCGAAAAGCATTTGGACTTTTGGCCCTGTTGCATTCGACAACTTCGGTCATCTACCGACTAAAGAAGAGGCAACAACCGAACAGCAACTCAATTAATACATAACATTGTCGTGAGAACTCAAAATTTTCATTGATCTTCCTCTTTCAGAGACCCAGGGGGCCTAATCCCCATCGAAAATTGAAACTTCAAGTGCAATTATTTTGCGGTGTTGCTGAAGAAACTTCCTCTTCCATGAAAATATTGGACTGACCAAAACTTTGGAAGGTTCCTCATACAAATACCTCATCCTTGTCTCCGAGTCTCAGCCGACGTTGTGATATGAATCAACGATGGCATCTGCAGGATAATCGCCTTCCATTCATTCAATAGAGCCAGATCGCCGACAATGGTCGCAACGATGTTGGCCCCATGGGCGGGAGGATTAGAGTAGATTGCCCGAGTGAACCGCTTCAGTTGGCTCTTCACCCTGAGAATGTAGGAGCACATGATATCGGCGGGCAATCAAGGAGCAAAATGCGATTTAAAAACTATAAGGTGCTCGAAGAACCTCATCTAATTTACCAACACCTTTCTTGTCATTAAGTTGCTTTAAACCTCATAACAACCTGAAAGGGAGCTCTATAATAATATAAGAGAGTGTTTATTTGGAGCCACTTGAGTGCAACAAATGGTATCACAGAAGGCGCTCGGGGATCAACCGCCCAGCTATCCGAAGGTACGCGGAGACAGTGGTCAAGGACCATTGCACGTGAGTATTGACTCACTGTCATATTTTGTTGCGACACCGACAATAGCTCATTCTCCAACCTTTGTAACTTCACATTGTTCGTCCTCGCGAACAGTGCCTCCAAGTTATCTCATGCCTCATTTGGGGTTTTTGCACTCTTGATGTGCTATAACAACTCATCTTCAATAGTCACGGCATTCGTGTATAGAACCTTGACCACTTTGATGTTCTGTTTCCTTAATTCGCCATTGTTCGTGGGTGGTGTGGTGTTGTTGCCGTCAATGATATCCCGTAAGTCTTGTGCGAAGACGGTGGTCAATGACCATTGTACGTAGCAGGCGATCAAGGACTGGAGTACACCAATTATAATGACTGGAGCATCCACATGCAATTTTACCTGCTGGGTCAACACTTGTGGAATATCATTAGCAGCTGCCACACCACACCACCCACGAACGATGGTGAGTTAAGGAATGGAACATCAAAGCAGGCGAGGTTCTATACGTTCTCGCTGTGAGTAAAACTCCTCCTTTTCAACGCTTGGAGACTTACTCTCATGCAATGCTCTCACCAAGTGTTTGCCTCACTCTTGCTTTTCTACATACGTGCAAGAAGCACTTGCTCCTATTTATAGAGTGATAAAAGTCGGCGGAGGTAGTCTCCGTACCTTTCTAAGTATTTTCTAGACTAGTCATTACATAACAGTTGGCTTCGACTGATTTTGTCTCCAGACGATTCTAGATTGGCGGCTTGGAGAAGAAAACTGGAGCCTCTCTGCAACTTGAGGACTTGACTGTTGATTTTTCTTAAGGAAATTCTGGAGACGAAAAAGTACTGGGAAATCTGGGAACGAGAGAGAGCCGGTGCTCTCACTCCAATGTTGATTGTCACCGGAAACATCCACCCGCAAGTTTTGTACTATACTCCAATTAAGAGAAGTTGTATGAATTGCGATTGTCCGAATGCTAACTTTCACCTGATTCTCATGTTTAGCGATTTTGAAGGCCCCTCAGATATTTCCTGGAAGGAAAACATGGGCGAACCTAGCCATTTTGCGAGCTACAAGTGATATTGGCCTGCAGAAGGTGGCATAGAGCGATCCTAAGATTAGCAATTCTAAATGCGAATCCTTCCTCTGACTAGTGTGAAACTAGTCAAATGCTACAGAGCAGAAGCACATGAAGGATGGTGGTAAATTCAGGATATATTCAAGCGAATTCAACAATCATAACACAGCATCATCACAACCTGGAGTGCTGCAAAGCTGTCATACTAACTTTTGATACTCATCAAAACCCTGTAGCCAACGAGGATTCTCACGAATTTCTGGTACAGTTTATTTCTAACGAATCTCATTCTGCTATGGCACAGCTTGCAAACTAAGCCAACCTTTATTCGTCAGAAGCCACATGCAATGACAATTCTCATAATTTTAGAACAATCTCTACTGGTAAAGAACTTTTTTATCATTCTCCGTTCAATTTGAATAGTGGTTGAGCGTGGTTATAATGAAGGAAGAGTTCCTTTTTTGTTATTATAATTATACATCAGGGACTTCAAATGGGTCAGAATTGACATGGCATATGTGGATGAAAATAGCTTTTGACACAGCTTGGTGAGACTCTAGGGTCACTCAGATTTTCAAGTTCATTTATTTATATCAAGTGGTATATGTAGCGGAATATAAAGTGGGCTGTGTTGACCAGAGGCTTAGTATCTGCATAAGCATTGCAACCCGCCAGTCATCCACAGAGATCTGAGATCAGCTAGCATACTTCTAGATGCTGACTTCAATGCCAAGGTAAAATTCACAACTAGAGTTGGTAAAATATTTCAAATTTCCACCTTGAATTTTCACAGTATTATTAACATATGGACAGAAGACGATTTAGATTGTAATGGTACAGCTTTTTCTTGTTGATTAATCCTGAAATCTGCGGTCAACAGATTATGATGATAAATTCTGCTTCATGCTTTATAATAGAACTTGACCATCTAAGTAAGAAACCATGTGCTAAGTATCACTGTTTTGGCGTTACTAAAATCTAAGTTTTAATGTATCTGTAGGCAGCTGCTGTTGCTGTTTTGTGTCTGCAACCAGAACCGATCTACCGGCCACTGATAGCGGATGCGCTGCACTCTTTCATTCCTCTTGTACCCATTGAGCTTGGGGGAACACTGAAGAGCTAGCGATCGGTGCCCCACCGCCTTCTGAATATTTATAATTTGGGAGATACGATCGTCCCAAGGAAGTACCAGTTTAGTCAAATCATCTAGAGAGTTTCTGCATATAGATAACAATAGGTGATTCGCAGCTTATGTTGAAAGAGAATTGGTTTGAGAAGTGCATGCTCTAACATCATCAACGAGACGCTGCTGTACAGAAGAAAGTCCTAGTCAGGCGGACAATGATTCTTCTTTTAGGCAACTGTAGATTAGTTACATTCAGTAAACTGCTCACGCTTCTGTCTGCTCTCATTTCGATGATTAGTCCAGGAAATGTTACGTCGCACCGATTCTAATCATGAAGCATTTGGGAGCAAATAGTCATTGGCACTGTTTCGCTAGAGCTCAAGTCATTTGACGCTCACTCTGTCCTTTTCCTTCATGATCCAGGATTCAGCCTTTTGGGAAAACTGTTGCGTGCAAAGGTATTCAATGATAAGATCCATTAGCTGTAGTGACTGTTAACAACTTCCGGTCTTGGCGTATGCGGACAATAGTCGAAAAGCACAGGGTTGACAGCAAGACGGGGTCGCTACAGGTGTGGTGGTGACCACAAGTGGTGAGGGAGGGGATCTAAAATCTCCAACTCCATCAAATCTTTCAACAGTTCCATGCCATCCCAAGACAAGGCAATTATGAGAAGCACCAAGATACTATTAAGCATGGTGATTCAGGCTGTGTCAAGAAGTACAACTCAATTTAATCAGTATCCATTGGCAGAATTTTGCCATCGTGGTTAACCCTTCAGAGCTCATCTTCGTGGGCAGTCCGCCTGATGGAAAAGAGAGAAGGGCTTGCACGTCGAAGCGCTTATGAGGTGTATGTCCTTATATCATTGGCGTAAAAGCAGATTGTAAGAGGAAACAACTGAACTGGACTCAGATCAGTGTAACAAACCTTGTCATGACAACTCAAAATTTTCATTGTACTTCCTCTTTCAGAGAACTAGGGGCTTAATCCCCACCAAAAATTGAAACTTCCAGTACAATTATTTCTAAGTGTTGCTGAAGATACATTATTGCTGAATTATTGTTGTCCAATTTCCGCTATGCCATATCCCATGACAACATTGGACTGGCCAAAACTTTTGAAGGTTCCTAATACAATTACCTCATCCTTGTCTCCGAGACTCAACTAACGTTGTGATATGAATCTACGATGGCATCTGCAAGATACTCGCACTTGGCCAAATTTAGTCCAGCCAAGGAAATCCTTCCATCCTTTGTCATGTACACATGCCACTTGTTTGTCATGTTCTCGCTCTGTAAAGGCAACAAAGAAAGATAACTATGAAGAGGATGACAGCGCAAAATGGATGATACAAGGAACTTTCTTTTGTTTTTAAAAGTAAAAAGGTGGGGAAGGGCGACCGGCGTAAGCGATCCCCTTTGAGCGTTACTATAAAGGTCCCGTAGAGACAAGGAAGGATGACATGATTCATATCGAACTGTGCAACAAACAAGAAAATTATTCCAACAGAGTGTAACAACTTGTGAAGGGAAATTACCTGAGTTTTGCTCAAGCCTGTAAATGAGAACATGCCAATCTGCTTGAGTATAAATGACCAATCCTTCCTGCTCATGTCCTTTGCAGAGAGGCTGTCATGTAGCTTTTGTCTCACAGTCTTGATCCTTCCGGCCATCATTTCCATTTCTGCCTTCCATTCGTTGAATAGAGCTGGATCACCAACAATATTCGCAACAATCTTTGCCCCATGGACAGGAGGATTAGAATACATTGGCCGAGCAAGCCGCTTCAGTTGGCTCTTCACCCTGAGAATGTAGGGCGCCATGAAATTAGCAGGTGATCAAGGAGCAATATGCCATTTAATAACTATAAGGTGCTCAAAGAAGCTCAGCTAATGTACCAACACCTTTCTCCAGTAATATCTAGGGTTAGATCACTGCCTACGACGTTGCCAAAATTTCTTGTCAGGTTTTTTTAGCAAACAAAGACCCTTGTCATTCAAGTTGCTTTAAACCTTGTAACATTCTTAAAGGGAACACCATCATATTTAACACCTACATCACACTGAACAAACAGTCTGCATTTACTTCATCCAACTGCAAAGGTTTATGTATAAGATTGATTGTGACAAAGAGCTTCTATCAACTGTTCTAACAGAACATTAGAATAATATTGGACTTGTTGAGGTCAGAGAAAAATTTGGACAAATTTACACAGCACATTCTCGGAAACAAGGAATGGGCATAGAAGTAATATAAGCAGGCAAACTATATTTTCATCATGTGAAGAGCAATGATCCATGCACCTTGTTGCTGCATCTGCAGATGAGCAGACAACATTGATTGCTCCAATTCTCTCCGCATAAAGACCCAGATTCTTGCTGTAAGACTGAGCCACCAGAAGCTCCATGCCACGAGCAGCAAACAGTCTCACTGATGCAGCATCAGCATCAAGGCTTCCACTTGCAAATCCCTATAATGCATATGATAGTCCAGATAAAATTAGTAGAGGAACCTCCACGAAGGCAAAAATCAAACTTGTTTCACTCAGTCTGTTAAAAGATTCAGTACTTCCAAAAGAAGAAGCTCTTTCTTTGAGTTACAACACCCTCATTGCATCTGAGGGCATGTATTTTTGAGAATGGGTTGAGGGCATGTAAGACACTCAATTAATTGAAATCTTGATCACAAGTGATTAATACCTGGTAAGCAACATCAAAGAAAGGTATATGATTCTTCTCTTGAATGACATCAGCAATCTTTTCCCACTGTTCAGGGGTTGGATCAATGCCAGTTGGGTTGTGAGCACAGCCATGGAGCAAGATAAAAGATCCTTCTGGTGCAGCCTGAACAGACAGGGCAATGTCTAGTGTTAGGTTTTCATTTGGACATGCTATTCAACTTAGTAAATATGAAGTTAAGCTCCGACCAAAAAAATAAATTATGAGGCTAAGCAGGCATAATTCATTATAGGGACTTAACCTTAATGTCAGCAATCATCCCCTCAAAATCCAAGCCCACTGTTTTTGGGTCGTAATATCGGTATTCAGACCAGGGAACTCTAGCATCATTGAAAATGTTCTTGTGGTTTCCTGCAGAATTGTAGTGCACAACAATTTTAACCCACAGAGATATTTAAAGATAAAGTTCAAGAGGCAATAGCACATACCCCATGTCGGAGATGATATCAACACCTTCACTCCGGGAAAGTACCTCTCAATAAGAGCTGCAGCCAGCCTAAGAGAACCGGTCCCTGAAAGACCTTGAACGGTAGCAACCTGGAAAAAAGTGCAACAGATATAGTTTTCCAAGGAAACTTTACACAAAGAGCTCGGGTAACACAAAATGCATACATACTCTCTGTTGCTTTATCACTGGGTTGTCTGCTCCGAACAATAACTCTGCAGTTGCTTTGTTGAATGCGGCCAAACCTTCAATTGGGAGATACTGCAGATCAAAATAACATCAGAGTAATCGCAGATTAATAAAGTGACACCAGATTATTGATATAATTCACAGAATTGTGTACCTCTTTGTTTTCCCCTCTCTCCAGCATGAGATTCTCAGCCTACAAAGTAGCAGAATCCATGCTTAAATTAACTTGACTAGAAGAAAATCCAAATATAGATGAGGAGCTCTGAATTATTGAGCATGGAGTTTAGTTTTCAAGGAAAATGAAGCTCACAGAAGAAAGAGAGCATTGAACCATGGTAAAAAAATGAATCATTCACTGCCTAATTAAGATTGAGAATGCTCACTTTCTTGACAACTTTAAGCACGTAAGGCTGCAATTCTTCTGTCCGATACGCCCCGACTCCAAGGTTGAGCTTCTTTTCATCCGTGTCTGCTTTAAAGGCTTCAGAAACCCCAAGAATCGGGTCGGGAGGGGCCATTGTTATGCCCTCGAATCGAGAAACATTAACAGCAATGGTCATAGATACCCGACCAAAATGCTGTATAGAAGAAATGATCCAAACTCAGAAATCAAAATTGCGAGATACGATTATATGAGATTTAATAATCATCCTGATGTGACTCTACACGTCTATACTCATAACCAATCTCCCAAAGCGGGATTGCTTTCAAAACCAGAAATAAGAATGAATTGGATTTCACCATCTTCTAATATCCAAAAAACGAGGAAGAGAAACAAGGACAAGATTGAAACTTGAATAAACACAATCATACCACTCATCCAGCCAAACAAAGCGTGCTGAAGACATATAATTCATAGTCAACGCATAGCCAGGTCACTAGAGCAACACCAAGAAAGAGAATTGCGAAATTAAAGAGATGATGAATGACGGGAGATCACAAGCACCATACCTTAGTTTTGGCAAATGGGTGTCTCTCTTGCACACTACTGCTGAAATGAACACTTCCAATCCTTGTTTTCCCCTAATGAAGACAAACAAGATCAGTGTGATTCACCCAAATTAAGCATTGAAAATAATAAAGAGAAAACATCACACACCACCCTGAAAACAGCAAAAACAGAGAAAAACGAAAAGGACGCGTTTCGATTTCAACCATCACAAAGGAAAGCAGAAGAGAGATCCACGAGACGAAATCACTACGTTCATGACAACGAAATGAGAAGAACCTGGAGTTTTTCATGCACCGACAGTGTAGCTGAAGCCGAGGCGGCAGCTGACGCGAAAGAGAGCATTGTGGAAGCCATCTGATTCAAGAACTACGAACCCTGCAGCCAAACCGATGTGTTTTGAGCCAAAGCTACAAGAAATGAAGATTCTGAGTGATCAGTCGATTACCCAATTGATCTGCCACGATCAAATGACGATCAAGAGATCTAACGAGTGCAATTCAGCACTCAAACAATCCGAGCCCAAGACCGAAATGAACCGGGAAAAGTTCAAGACTTTGACTTCAACTGGTGGAGCAGGCACACGGATCAAGAACAGAACAAAGAACCCACCTGGAGAGAGGGAGAGCAGAGAGAGAGAGAGAGAGAGAGAGAGTGGATAAAACCGAAGAGGCGATGAGAAGGCGAAACTCGATTGAGTATCGCTGCTTAAATATTAGTTGGTGCTTCTTTCTTGTTCTGCTTTTCCTTCACAAATTAATCGTTTCCATCTCTTGGAACTAGTGGCCTGCGGTCTTTTGGTTGGATTTTCAGGCGGGTGTAATTAGATTTCGTCGCGGGCGTAACATGATTGAGCCACATGAGATCATTCACGGAAGCAGTCAGTGCTACTGTACGCTGTACGGACACACTACACGTGGACAAATACGAGGCATACGATTCCGTATATGTTCTGTACACTGTTCTCCACGAGCGAATCTTGTCCGCCCGTTAGACCTTTCGTGTGGATAAATGTTGTCATTTCAAATCTTATATGGTATTTGTCTGTTCTCTTTTCGCTGCATAAATGGCACGCCTTGTCGCTGCAGAAGCGTACTTTTTCTTTGCAGGCTGCGCTCAGGAGAGGCAAACTTCACATCAATTTGTGGAAGTAATCTTGGCCACTCGTTTACGGTTTGGCCCCTAGAAATGATGCGCCTCCACAAGATCAAAGGATAAGGAGAATTTTTTGCTCCCCAACCAAATTATAAAATTGGTCTATCCATGACTCGTTCGATGTTGGCCTAATGAGTATTTATATTACTTAAAACTGGGCTCGACTTTCGAATCGACCCTAGAACTGGACGGTTCCATCTTAGGTCGGTTTTTAAGAGAACCAGCTTGCTTTGTAGATTCAGAGATCAAGAAACGACTTTGATAGGTTAAGTTCCAAGTTTTTTGTCTGTAACCTACCTATCTCGAAAATAATCAATCCTTACATCATATATTAGTCTTCAACAAGTCTAGGCATGACACAGTCAATCAGGTACATGATCTGCTGGATAAGAAGTACCTGGAACATTTGCAGAAACTTGAGGCAATATTAGCAGAACCTAATGGAACGCGTGTCTGAGGGAAATTTTCTAATTGTAGTGACGGACTGTTCTTGTCAGTGTCTAGATCGAGTACTAACTATAACTCACTGTAATCATACGGGTTTGCGATAATGGTCCTCCCCATGAATCCTGTGATTGAGGAGCTTGAGATGAGAACGAGGCCTCTTGAGATGAGGATGAGGCAGCAACATTCGAGGCGAGCTATGGGATAATTGTCTAAAAAGTCTTAAGTCAATTGTACGATAGCCAATTTAGTTATAAATCTTTCGATGGTTTGTCAATTTAATCAAAAACCTTTCTTTATGTCAATCTAGTCCTAAAATTTTTGAAGATTTGCCAATTTAGTCCTACGTCTATTATTTGGATATTTGACCAGAATGACTATATTGACAAATCATCAAATGGTTAAAGACTTAATTGGTATGTTCACGATTGAATTAGCTTCCATATAATAGGTTTAATGGTTTTTAGACAATTTTTCCAAGAGTTACTAACCGACACCGAGTCATATGGAGGATGAGTGTATCGCCGGTGTTCACAAATTTTCGTGTCAGACTAATTCAAGAATTTGTCATTGTACTTTTCCACCCCCATGAGAACATGTTGAACGCTAATGTCCCAAATGCCATGGCTCTTGTGTACAAGCGATCCGTATTTCTCATTGCTATAAGCTGGGCGTGCGAAAGAGTTAGACCGGGTGTCGTGGCCTCCCAAATATTATACTTTTGAGCTTTGACTCCACAGTTTTCTTTCTTTTGCCACCTACTTGGTCTTCATGGAGAATTTCTCCTTCCTTCTTTTTCTAATTGGACAAGCATCAAACCACCAGCAAGTCCCACCTCACATCACATGGTCCAAGACAAATTCAAGAGAAATATATCATCACACCATCTCAGTACAACCTAAACGAACCTCGGCTTCCGCACGTGGTATTGCTGTTTAGTTACGTCTGAATTTTGTGATCACTGACTGATTCAAAAGTGCTGTGCTGCAAGAGAACTCAAAAGAGTGAAACATTAGGTCAGCATTACGCACAGTACCCATCACCAACCATCATTCTTCTTCCGACTTTGCCGCTGGGAATGAGTCGTCCGTTCGCCGCTCTGATCGCTCAAGCGGATCGCCGCGCTTGCGGATCCTGTTTAGCATTTAGTTTTAGACCAAGAAGTCTCCGAAAGCGACCCTCTACGGCTCTGAGCAATGTCGCTTGGGACCCGAAACGTTCCCGATGTTTTTTGCTATTTTCCAGGCTGATTCCCTTACAAAATATATAGAAACACAAATTTTTTTTATCTGCACTCGAATCTAATCCCATCAAATTTTCATCCAATGATCCCGTAAAAGATTTGATGTGTTATTTTATGTTGCCTTATTTTTTCCTTTCATCTACTTCATTGGGGTGGCCATTGCTGCTCCCGTGGATGCCATGGCCACTTGCATGAGTTTTGGGTAAGTAGCCGTGACCGTCACAAGCTCGAAAACCGAGTGGCCACAATCTTGAGCTCAAATTTGTGCCTAGTCATGACTACCAATCAAGCGATTATGGCCACGAGCTCAGATCAAACAACCATGACCGCTGTGAGCTCAAAGCTTGAGCTGCCATGTCCTCGGAGCTTCACAAATCGAAACTCAAAGGATCATGGTCTCCGCGAAAAGCTCATGCACCAATGGTTGCAAGGTCGAAGCTTGAGCGGCCATGATGGCCTTGAGATTTGTGGCTCAAAAAGATCTCATGGCTCTTGACCGCGAGCTCGAAGCTCTGGCGGCCATGGTCGCCCCTAGTTTCGCTGTTCAAAAGGATTTCTTGAGGAGAAGCTTGAGATTCGAGTCCAGTATAAGTTTATAGATCGAGCTTTTGCTTAGGGGGTTTTAGATTGTGCAGTGTCTTGATTTGTTACGGGTGCTTTTCTATGCGATGAAGGACTACTTTGTAATCGAATTGGGGATGGAGAGGATCAAAGGAAAACAGAGAGAAAAATAATACAGACGATGTGAAATGACATGTGAAAGGAGGAGGAGAGATATACACGTGAAATGACTCATCTGATTAACAACACCATAAAACGGAAACTTGACGGGCCCAAATTTAAGTACTGAAACTGAGAAAACAATACGGGCCGAAGTTAAGACCGAAACTAAAATTGACGCTTCTTAAGGAAATTAGACTCCGTTTTAAGAGAAATCGTATTAATGGCCGTCGTCCAAATCGTATCATACCTGGAGTCCCACAGCCATAGCAGAAACTTGAGGCCGAGAACTTCAAAATTCGTAAAACCTGTTATGTACTAACTCATGAGACTTGTCAAAACCCTATAGCCAACGAGGATTCTCACGGATTTTTGGTACAGTCATCTCCATCGATTCTCATTCCACCGCTATGAGCAGCTTGCAAACTAAAGCTACGGCCCTTGTTCATCGGAAGCCACAACCAATGATGATTCTTGCAATTTTAGAACAACCACTTCTAGTGAATCACGTAGTGTTGTTAAATACCAGACTTAAAGCAAAGTAACATGAGATTTTCATTCCAACAACACTAAAACACAACAAAGTTTGGTCTCGCCGGCACAGCATATCTCCACTAAGAATAACCAAGTAGCCATAAATCCCGCACCCTAATGCTAGAGCACACTTTGCATCTAAACAGATCTGGAGCTACTGAAGATCTTAGTGAACTGATTACACCCATATAGACATTAAAGATCGTAAACCAGCTAATTGGCGACTCAATCACGACCACATACTTCCCTCCTAAGTAAAAATTCTTCAAAATTGACACAGCCAGAAACTCTCCAATGTCTAATTGGATGACCACTAATGATCACTACTACACTATGAGCACAAGCACCATGACCTCAACAAAAACTGAATGGGAAAAGCAGGTACAACACAAGCCTAGAAGTCTCATCTAAATAAGAAGACAATGCCAATCATTAGCAGAATCGATCAAACGCGCCGAACGTTGCCCAACATGTTGAAACCGCAATTAGCTTAACAAGACTCAAAATTGAAGCAACATTATAACATGCTCAATCCCATCCTTGATACTATCAAAACCACATTAAGTAACAGAAACTACCACAATTCGCAGATCATCACATATAAAAAATGGTCGAGAGTAACAAAGCCGCACTGTATCTAAGCCAGCTATTTGCTTCCTTACAAGTCTTAAATTGGGCAATAATTAAGAAAAGCATCAAGGTCTCTTTCGCAACAACTAAAAGCTCTGACCAAAGCAAAAGCATCTTCCTTGAAAAAACACCTCAGAATCCAAGCTTGGTGCGGCGCCAGTGCCTGCGCTTCGCGTTGTACCTGAACGATTTCGGTGCAAACAAGGAGACAAATTAGGCACAAAAAAAAGACATCTTTTTGAAACAACACATGAACAAGGGGCAAAGAAATTAATGGTCGAACCTGATGGTGTTGTCCGTCCTCATGCGAATCCAGTGAGGGATGGGCCTGTTCTGCCTCATCTTCTTCGCCAGCTTCTTCTTGATCCTGAACGTCTTGTGCGACGGCTGCGACCCACAGAAACAAAAAGCCACCATTTTCAGGAAACCGCAATCAATCTCTTCCACAAACCAACATCACACAGCACGAGACTGAACTCAACAACAAAACCCAGAGAGCGTGAGAGGAGGGACAGAGAGAGATAGAGAGAGACCATCTTCGGTGCCTGTTGAGCTGCCGCGGAGGTCCTGCGAGAGCAGAGGAGACGAGAGAGAGACCCAAAACCCTAGAACAGCAGCGGAAGGAGAAGGGACGCAAGGGGTAACAAGAACGCTCCATATATACGAGGGCCTCATGGGCGTCGGTCCATCTTCATCAGGAAGCAAAAGGGGTCTTCTCGTTGGCCCGTCGCCATTGCTCATCGAACCAGATCGAGGAGACCCCATTGGGCTCGAGCTCCGTCCACGGCGGAGATCCTTTCGCAAACCCCGGCAAAGTTCTTGCCCCCAAAAGATTCTTGGGCCAGAGGGAAGAACTGTGATTCCACGGGGCTTCATCTTCAGGAGGCCCATGGATCGCAGAAGACTAGGCCTTCAGACATGCGGCAAACCACCAGACTCTTCCCCCCTTCATCGTCTTGTCTTTAGTCACATCTTCAACATGCCATATCACTTGAACTTTTTAGTTTAGCAGAAATCATCATAGATGGTTGTTAGAAAATTTAATATCTGAGAAAATAATCAGGTTTTATTTGCGTTGAGTGACACGTGGAATTTGACGAGCAGGGGTGGGTGCGCGCGCAAAATAAACAGGGGGAGAGGGGGCGGAACTAGTCCCGACATAATGTTGAAAAGCCCAATCAAAAAGGCCTCAATTGATAGATAGAGGGAGATCGTGCTTATATATAGGGCATATGAAATTAAGAGATGCAAGGTATTCCAAAACTCCATATGCATTGTGACTTCATTTTTTAGGGGACAAATGGTTGGTCTGATTTAGTATCGGAGCTCGGGCGCGGTAAAGGCCTGAATCTCATCACTCGCTTGAATCTCGGCACTTGCTCTTTTATGCCGTGTATATTCCTATTGCTATGTTATGTTATGTTATGGTTTTTTTTAATCGACTTAGGTTATGTCTAACACTAGAAGGAACTAGCTAGGTAGCTGCCTATTCTTCAGTTATATGTTTCATAGACTCTTCTGAAGAACCGTACCCTCCAGCTAATACTAAATTAGCAGCAGTAGTAGTAGATACTAGCTAGCAAAGCCAATTTGTATAGCACAAAGGCACGACGCGGCTTTGAAAAAGATTACCCTAGTTTTTTGCACTAAACATTATTCAAATCGAGTTCACATGGCATGGACGAGATGTTTGGCATTTCGGAGTTTGCTTTTCGTTGGGACCAAAAATAGTGAATTAGGAAAAAAAAAAAAAAAAACACATCCGAGGTGGTTACAACATATGCTTTGTCAAAGGGTCTCTTTAAATGCTTTTGCTATTCACCCCACATGGATTAAACTATATATTAACCATATTATGTTGACCTAAGTGGTTGAGTGTGGCCAATCACGCCCTCATGAGAGAAAATGAAAACTATCTTTGCTACCATGAGAAGTAATCAATTCTATACTTAGTTCTACAAGATGGGATTTAGGGATTTCCCGAACACACGGTCTTGAAATTTAATAGGAAAAGTTATTATGTTGTAACGGTGTCGGCATAGAACAAAATATGAACAGCGGAACTGTAGACCGATGTCGAGGAGCTTGGACCATGGCTCGTTGATCGTGTCATGTACATCATAGATATGACAATAGATAGCGGAATCGAGGCCCATGTGACTAATCGCACATGAGGGCAAATTTAAGCATTTAACAGAGTTAACCGAGTATCGGATGACTTAAATCAAATGGGTGATAGAGATGATATAGGGTTTTATATAGATGATGATTTGCATCAATCTAGGAACATATTAAACATGGTAGCTACCCGACATCTCCCAAACCATTTGTTCTTCAAATCATTAACTTCGTATATTGATCAATTCGTAGTTGTTGGTTCTTGAAGTTTTCATCTTTTCTCTTTGTTCTTGGTCTTCATTGGATGCTACGTATGTGGAGAATGAGACAAAATGGGGAGATACATATGCACATGGGATGGGAAGGGGACGCCATTCTTTTCAATGACCAAGCCAATGATGAGGAATTGGTGTGTGGTCTCTCCTATTTTTTATATATATCTCAACTACATAATATATATATATATATATAGATAAAATTCAACAAATAAAAGCAAGAAGCCAAAAGAGAATTTTCAAAAGAGACCAGGCTGTGCAAATCCCCCAGACTGCGGGGAGGACTTCAAAGACAAAACATCTTCAATCGCATCAATCCTCTCCCTAAGTCATCTCTTTCTTTGTTTTTTGCTTAACCAAACCGCGTCAAGAAGATTGGTTAGTTCTTCACCTTAACGTTTCAATACATAGAGTTAAGAAATCATATTTGTACTATTACTAGTCGTTAAGTTCTAGTATTACAAGGTTTTAGGTCAATTTTAATACATACATATAGCATTGTATGGATTTTAATACACAGTAACAAAAAATTACTCTGAGCACCGACCGTCCTTGTGCTTTTGCGGGTTCGGTCGGTCTTTGGTCCTCTTGATCAATGCTTTAATGTAAGTTGGTAAATGACTACAAAATCATTAGATAAACATCAAAACCTCCTCGACACATTATATTCCCGATCTATGCTTCCCCAACAATAATTCGGGATATTTCTTCCTAGTAATCTTGAAAAGCATCAATTTATCTCGCTTCACGGGTTAGAGTTGGGAAACTAATGCACATACGGTTATATTTTTTTTTTCATTTTGAATATTTACATTAGCAAATAAGTATCAAGACTTTGTGTGGAAAAGGATTTTGCCAGATGGGATTTAGTTCCACCCATATTTCAATCTGTCCAACTCGAGTCTTCAAACAAGAACTTTCAGGACATGTTTGTCAAAGTACAGACGTTCAACCAGGTGTGTTAGCCCAAAAAGTCTTATGAAAATGTCATTTTCACAAAATGAAGTGGAAACAACTAAGCGTATATCTCCAAATTTCTCCAGCGCAATTCAAGCGAATCAAGAAACCCTAAAAAGGAGGAGGGGAAGGGTAAAAGAGAGACATTCTCACGCGGTGGTGTTGCTTTCAAAGTCTGTTAACATCTGTAAAATCAGAAAATAATTAGAGATTATACATACTTCCACGAAAGCATGTGTGGTGTTGCATGCAAGCTGAGCATCGGTATCTACAAAATGGGTATGACGTCCATGACAGTGATATCTAAGCTCTATTCTTATCCCCACACATTTGAGACTTTTTTGTTAGGCGTTCGACAGGGGACATTATGCCATTGAAATCGACCTGACCCATGTCCCTTGGTTTGCATGAAAACCGTTTGAGGTTTTCAAAACCTACTTCCTATGCAGAGAGAGAGAGAGAGAGAGAGAGAGAGAGAGAGAGAGAGAGGAGTAGGTTTTCAAATCTTACTTTCATGTCCTTTGGCTTGCATGAAAACCGTCTGAGGTTTTCAAAACTTACTTCCCATGCAGAGAGAAGGAGGGAGAGAGAGAGAGCTGTTTAGGCTTGTTCTAAAGCGGGGATATGAAAAAGATTAGGTTTGAGAATTTGTATTCATGTATTCCATTTGAGTTATAAGTTTGCGTCAAGTACGCACTATTGCGGAACCTTATTCCCTTGTTGAATACGTTAAAAAGTTGACCGAGATGCCCATAGAATTCCAGCTTCAGGTTCAAAGTTGACCGACTGCGTGCAAATTACTTAAAATCGGGGTCGTATGTACAAATCAAAGGCTTAAACTTAATTGGTTCATAGGAACTCACAGGGTATTTCATGACCTCCAGGCAGCCACACCACTTCAATCATGCCCTGAATTATAATAAATTTATGTCCTAGGTCTGTGTCGTTTTCTGGGTTGTCTATATGTCTACTTCACTTCAATGATCAAGCAAAAGCAAAGAAGCAAGAAAAACCTCTTTCTCTTTTTATACGCAAATTCAAAATGGTGAGATCTTACCTCTCTCTTGTAAAAGAGAGAAAGGCATTAGCTACCTTTTTCGTCTGTGATCAAAACATCATCACCAAGTACTGCGTGCTTAGTTAAGAGCTAACTAGGGCCAACCTCTTTTATAGATGAAAACTATAAACCTCTTTTATTGATAAATCGATGAAAACTATCGATAAAAATGAATAGATGTAATAACTCCTATTTTGTTGAGAAAGCAGCGAAGTAAATCTCATCTCTTTTTTTTTTTTAACAATGCAACTCATATTCTTCTATCCCGTTGGCGAAATTTAAAAGTGTGTCCATAGTTTTTTTCTGTCTCCACAAAATTCGCTAGCTGCTTCCACAAGTCATCTTTGTATTAAAAACCCTAATCACACCCATGTTGTCTTCGGGGTCCCACCTCACGCGCTTCCATGGTGGGCCCGGCCCGGCCACGACGTACGCCTTGGCTTTTGACTGGGCTAGCTTCTGTTTCGGTCCAAGGTTTATAGCTATAATCCAAGATTTCATCCTGTCACTGTTAGATCTGATATGATCCCTCATGTTGTTACCCCCCAGTTCCTTTTGTCATTTTCCTTCCCCCCTCCAGCTTATCTCGACAACGATTCGCAACGGTAATTCGCCCTAATTCGACACGGCACGCGCTCGGGTTGATATCTTCGAGCCGTGAAAACGATGAGATAGCCTCTTGATGTCATGTGTCCGGTAAAACATGAGTTAAATCACGAATGAGTATTGGCCGAAGATGAACTTATTTGTACCTAGTAACGAGAGAATCATAACATAAATACCCGTCAGGACGGGCTTCACGGATGTGTTTATTATTTTAATGCATCGGTATCTGTATGTCTCGTACTCCCAATTCTCCTCCTGTCTTTGTCTTCCAGGAGGAAAGGGATTACCTATTATTCTGCTTTACATCATTGGGATTCTGAGGTCTAGAATGAAGTTTTTTAAGGACACACTCAAGAATGTTTTCAGCTTATTGCAACAATGATTTGCAATGGTAATTCACCATAATTTGACAACACGATACGTTTGTATCGATATTTTTGATTTGTGAAAATGAGAAATACCTTCCTCATATCGTGTGTTCGGCAAGACATGAGTTACAACACGAATGAGTATAGCCCGGACATGAACTTAATCGTACTTGATAGCGAGAGAAACCGAACGTAAAAACCTGCCTGCCCGCATACAGTGGTGTCGATCGTTTTTACCCCTGAAATAAACTCATGGGTCCATCCTGTCCCTTCTAATGTCCGTTTTAGGATATCGTGAAGTTAATTGGTTTTGATGACGTTCAACATTTGACTTCACGGGTTCGTATCCACCTTTTGTTTCGCCCTATGCACGAGAGTCTTTTATGTCCGTTCGAATAGAATATACTGGGAATCATGGGATAGTGTATAAATTGATCTCTGCATCACCGTCAGAGCAAGCAAAGGATGGACACGTGGAAGGGGGCGAACCTGAAACCCGAAACGGGTTCAATGAACAGATAAGAAAGATGTTCGTGGTGAACATGTTCGGATCATGTGGATGAGTCCTGAATTAAGGAAGCAGAAGCAGTCAAGAAACAACAGCTGAGGATCCAAAGCTTCTCCTCCGTCAGAGACACAACCCACGAATTATAAACGCGAAACCCTAGACGACCCCTGGCGTGTACATCAAGAAAGAAACAACAAGATCGCCACCCATTTGCAGATGCTGCTCGCTTCATCTTCTGTTTGTTCTTATCAGTCCGGACAATGTGGGATATGGCGACGAGGTTGGTGTTGCATGTGGAGGAACAGTGAACGTGGTCGCCAAAGCATATCTGTGGGATGTGTGTGTGTATGTCATTTGGGATGTCTTCTTCTTACGTGGTTGGCATATGCTCGTGTCCCGGTTTTTGGCAGCCCCAAGTTGTGAGAGCCGTGTGCGGATGAACCCCACAGGATCAAGAAGCACATCAACAAAAGAACCAAAAAAAAAAAAAAACAGACTCAAATTGCATGAAAGTGAAAGCTACGACCACCAATGCCACCTGTAGAAAGTTACCCACTATACTTCTTTGTAGAAACATGAATTCCAATTTGCCATGTTGCTGCTGCTTTCTTGCTATCTCAGGAAAGAAAATGCATCCCTCAAATTTTGTTATGTCAACTGAATTGATATATTAAGTGACGTGATATATTATGAAAAAATCATCTTCGATCTTTAAATTCGCCACCTCACTTTATGTTATGAATATGAAAATCTGTTTACTATATCTAACGTTATTCGGATTCATGATAAGCACTTTCTCATTACACAATCGCAAACCATGTAGGCTGTTGATTAGGATGTGAAAAGGGTGGTGGTTATTGCGGTCTGAGTACATTTAGATACCTCAACAGTGTGGGAGATGCGATCATTATGGTCCTAGCTTGGACCATAATCATGACTTGGGGAGGTTCAATCATTACCCCACCAATTGATACATAGCAATTGATTCGATCGATCTTTTCTGGCCTCTGAGATTTTACCAAAAAGCATTTGACTGTGAATGAGGGAAATCTGAAAATGAATTAGACCTCCAGGACACCTCGAGTTTACGGTAGCCACATAATCCGAGGTGACTGGTGTTTAGGAATCTGCATTGATATATGTTAAGTGGTCGGTCCACTTAAAAATTTATTCACTAAAGTACACGATATCCCTAAGTTGAAAAGAGAATCATATATTTCATTTTTCTAAAGCTGTTCACGGTGGAACTCAACATGTTCACGGATTACCTGTGGCTACGGAACAACAAATAAGCAAAGTTCTTTGCACCAATTATTAAATTAATCTTCTTAGTTTTAATTTAAGGGGCGATGAAGTTCGCTCAAGTCACTATCCGAACTTTGCAACTGCATCACATGAAGAATCTCCCTGATTATGACCTTAGATTTCATACAGCAAAAGGGTAACATGTTGAGCGCCATTTGACTATACCCCTTTCAAGATAAGCAAACAAACAAACACTAATATTATTTTCCGTGTTGATTGAATTTGGACACAGTTTTGATTTTCAAATCTCCTCTCGAGCCCCTTCTTCCCAGCTTCAATAATCAATTAATCATATCAAGCTCAAGCAATAGGCCAACTGGTAAACTACTAAACAAAAAAGAATAAGAAAACAAGTTTGTGGAGTCTGCACCTAGAAGAAAAAGAAAATTGAACATCTATTTGTGGGACCAGGGTTTTCTAAATTGGTTCCAGCGAGTGTAGGAAAAACAGCACCCAAGGCCCAGTATATATATGTCCATAAGCTACTACTGCAAAACCCCCCCAAATTCTCCCGCTCCATTCACAGATCAGGAGCATTTTCTTGCGCAGACAGCTACAAACCAACTCTCCTTCGGGCGAGTTCACAAGCATTTTCTAAAAGAAACCCTGTTTTTTGTTTCTCTCTCTCTACCATGGCTCGACCGCAGCAGCGATATCGCGGTGTGCGCCAGAGGCATTGGGGTTCATGGGTCTCCGAAATCCGCCACCCGTTATTGTAAGCTCACGCTTAATTGGAACTTTGTGTTTTTGCGTTCTCGACATGTGTACTGAACCGAAACGTTCTGTTGATGCAGGAAAACGAGAATCTGGCTGGGGACATTTGAAACGGCTGAGGATGCGGCTCGGGCCTATGACGAAGCAGCGAGGCTAATGTGCGGGCCGAGGGCTCGGACCAACTTCCCTTACAACCCGAACACATCTCAGTCTTCTTCATCGAAGCTCCTCTCAGCGACATTGACGGCGAAGCTACACAGGTGCTACATGGCCTCGTTGCAGATGACCAAGTCTGCATTGCAAGTGCAGGAGCCACAGAAGCCACCGAGTTCCCATTTTGTCAAGACCAATGGCATCTTTGAGAGGAGCAACGAAATGGGTCATCAAAAGATGCAATTTCAATTGCAAGAATCGGAAAGTTGGGTGATCAAGAAAGAGAAAGTCGAGGAGGCCGAGACCCAACAGTTCAAGCCTCTTGAAGATGATCACATAGAGCAAATGATTGAGGAGCTTCTCGACTACGGATCGCTCGAATTAAGCTCTAGCATCGCATCCTAGGAGTCTGAAGACTTAGCAGCAAGAGAAGCTTCTGAAGCTAGCCTCAAATTTTATCCGCAATTCAACTACTAATGCCTCGCTCTCGTCCCACTAATTTAACCCCATTTCCCCTGAACTCGCTGGGGCTGCTTTGAGTAATTTTTAGATTTTTCCTTCCAATTCCTAGAACTTATTCCCTAGATATGGCACATTTGATGATGCTATGTGTACAGCGCTGTACTATGCCACTATTTATGATGCCTAGTACTTACCTTAAGCTTCAATATGTATTCACATTGTAATTTTCTCTGTTTTGAGAAGCAATGCAAGACTTCCTCTGTTTCATGTTCCCCTGTTTGCTGGCAGAGATAACTACACGACTCATAAACAAGAAAAGAAGTAACTTCAATGCCAATTGCTAATTTCTCTGAAATTCTGTTGCATAAGAAGGCCCACAAGAAGAAAAATGTGAAAAGTGCCTTAATTATTAGGTGCAAGTAAAGACAACAATTTTATGTCAAGGTCGTTCTGATGAGTAAATTGTGAGATACCCCGTATTTCAAGTGATGTGTACCTGCTCATTCACAAGACTACTGTTACAGAAGCTGACAACAAACGGGACTTTGTTAATTTTTGGCCGTTGGGGAGATTTGAAACGCAGAACCGCTCTGCTCTGAAGCAATATGACATCTTTTGTCTGTAGCGTTTCTTGGTCAATGTACAGAGCAGCGACAATGCATGCGTAACTATGAGCATCTTTATTAGGAGTTGAAAAGGAGTTCTCTGGAAAGAGGACCACCACCTCCGAAGAAAAATTGTAAATAAGCGAATGTTGGGAAAAAGATCAAATTTTTATGCACATGATTATTCTTTAAATGATTTGTTCTAGGAATCATTTGGGCTTATTTTAGATGCTAGGGAAGTTAAAGTTGGCTCTAACTTCTGCTTTGAATCAAGTGAAAAAGGCTCACAGAGGCGATGGCAGTCTCTTGACAAATACAGAACAAGTAAACATTTCACGCGATTTTGCCATGATGTTGCTTATTGAAGGAAAAGAACAGAGGTGTTCTAGTAGTTAAGGCTTCCTCTGTTGTATTGTGCAGGATTTACATTGAATTTGAATTTATCGAAGCTGTGACGTTTAAGTTAATCGATTTCCTCTAGACCTTGGTGAAGTTCGGTTTAGCTTTAAGATGCTCTTATCAATTTGTTTGTCCTTCCAATGTATTAAAGGATCCTATGATCATTCCCAAGGACAAAAAAATCAGTGGACTTGTGAATGTAATGTTGGGTTGTGGGTGTTTTCCATTAAGAAAACTTTTTATGAATTGTCGGGCATGAAAGTGCCTTTGCATTTGCATGGGGATTGCTGCTGTTACTGGAAAAGGAAAAAAACATAGTGGTAGTTGCAAGCTAGTGGGTGTTTCGATGACTCGTCTTTCTTGTTCATGCACAAGACTTCCAATTTCTGGAACAGTTTTAACATAACATTATCATTGTAAAAATTTCAGTATGCAATGAAGATGTGATCCTAATTCCAATTTGTAGGTATATTTGTATTAAGAAGAGCTTGATCATATCAAGTTTGATTACCAAAAGAAGATACCAAGCTAGTTGCCAAACTTCACAAAATCTGGGAAATAGAGTTATTCGGTTGAACACAAAGTGACTTGAGCTCACAGTTTATGGTCAGTAGAATTGTTTCAGAAATCCCCATCTAACTAGTTTCAATTACTTTTTCCCAGAAGTTTCTCTCTGCTTTCCTTTCTCTAACAGTTTCAGCCTGTGATAAAGAGTTCTCATTTCTTTCCTGGGTAAAAAGAGGAAAATTCCCTGGTAAAAAGAGAATCTTGCAGCTGTGAAGACTGATTAGTCATTATCATTCCAAGTTAAGAAAGCTAGTTAATCTATACCATGACGTGGTGACGCAGCAGCCGGGAGATGTTAGCAATTTTTTACCCGTTGCTGTCATTCTTTTCTATTCTCTGTCTCTTTCTACCGCTTTTTCCAATGATAGAACGCTAATAGTTGAGGATCGACGGCGATATAAAGGAAATCAATTATTACCAACATTCGTTTTACTCTCATTTTCAAGTAAAAAGAATTGGCAGTTATACTAAATGGTTTTTGGGGAAATTTGTTGTGGTGGCTTGTCATGCAGAACTTGCCATGTTCACTATGCGCTTTAGTCATCTGTGAACTGCTCGTACAACGGCAGTACATTGCAGAATGAATTCTTTACGTAAGCACAAGTTTGATTAATTGTTTGTGCGGGATATGCAATTTGTTCTCTCCTTTCCACTTTGACCTTATTCTGGCAATCAGTCGAGGCATTAGTTTGCTCCACAGTTTTCTCTCACTAGTTCTTGTACTATATGTTCTTGCCTTTCCTTTTGTTGGTGACCCATCTCTGTCAATGGAACTCCATCATGATTTCACCTGTTAGGGAAATTGATTTTGCCCCCCACAACCACGAACAATTTAAAGTTGTTTAATCTCATTATTCTGTTACAACTTTTTGTTCAGCAAAAGTGTGGGTAACATCATTGCAGTTTAGTGAGTTACTATCATTGTTAATTTGAATTTCTTTACGGGGGGTTGCAAGTTTTCGAGTAACCAACCACCAACCTTCCTTTGTCTCAATGAACATTGCCGCTGAGTGTGCAAACCCTAGACAGAAATCTTGAGAAGAAGTGCGCATCACATTCTTGTACAGAGTGAAAGTATGTCCCTTCTGATGAAAGTCTGAAATCCTGTGAACACTCTCAAAGCATTGCAACTCCTGACATTGGCACTTCTTGAGGAGAAACTACATAGGCATGTGAAAACAGATCTTATGAGTGGCAGCTTAACTTTGCTGTGAATCTTTCAAGAAGATAAAAGGCAATATACAAAGTGGTGGCACAAAAATGCATATGGTAAAGGCATCCATCCCAGCACTCGGCAATTGCAAAGCAGAGGGTGAAAAAGAGGGAGATTTTTAACTTGGAGGTCAGAGGAGTTGATCTTCCAACAGAAAAAGGAAAGGCTAAAGAAAAGGGGAGAGGGGAAACAAAAAAAAGCAGTCAAACCCAATCATGACGTAGAGAATTTCATGTGGAGGTGTTGGGGGTGAGGGACAATCATATGACCCCCCTAATCAACTTTAATCAGAGCATGAATAAAATGTTCTGATGTTTTTCACTTGTCCTTATAATTGGGGCTTCATCATTTGGTTTAGATGCCTTGGATCTGGTGAGTAAGGCAAGAAGCCAAAGGGGGGGCATGAGAAAAGATTAGGTCTTTTTTAAGTTGGGTTTGGGAGGGAAGGCAAAAAGGTTGGTGGCCTAATACCCAAGAAAAAGCCAAATCTCTTTCAACCCATCTTGGAGAATGATCCTTTCCTTTTGTCTAATTTTCTTTTTCTTTTCAAGATTTGGTTGAGGGGGAAAGTGATATTTTTCAATGGTAGGGTCTGTGAACATGACATGTACTGGATGAATTAGAAATGTGTAGAGTTCCATGAGGCAATGTCTCCTCCATACTGTCTCACACGGATGTCCATGTGCATGTGAACATCCACATGGACCTAGCCGCCCGACCTTTCCTTTCCTCCCTAGGGGCCATGCCGTGACAAAGATTGTGTTGGACCATGGTCTCTCTCTCTCTCTCTCTCTCTCTCTCTCTCTCTCTCTCTCTCTCTCTCCAAACATGAGGAAAATTCTGTGCAAAACTCAGTCCATTATCATGAAAGGACATAACATAGACTCATTCTTTTAGCGATTTAAGTGCCATCCATATTCGCAAAAGTGAAGCCCTAACAAAGGTTACGCTATTTCTTCGTGTATGATTGATTCGGTTTATTAAAATGAGTTCAGTCGTTATCATCTCTGTACTGATATGATTCATGGGTAAATTATTAACACATTAAATTTCATAATTGAGTTCAAAGTACTCGAAAAAACTCGGAAGTAAGGACCCTATTTAGGTAAACCAATTAGGAAAAATTGGCATTTTTTTTTCTTTTTATCAGGGCACTTAATTTGGTAATTTAAATAGGAAAGCATGGGTTTTTCTTTTTTATTAGTATTTTTTTCTTCATGCACTCTTTTGGCTGCCTTCCATAGTCTGGATGGATAGGTGGGTCCATTTTGTGGGTGGGGGGAGTTAGGCCCAAACCCCCTAAATAAAGGTCTTCTGGGGCTCCTTTCTTGGACTCTAAATTGGAGTGGGGAGAAATGTACCTTTCATTGTACAAGGAGACAAGGAAGGACAGGCCCTACAAACCAGCCCATGGGAGTACTACCAAATCTAAAACCAGAGTCTGATAACTAGGAGCGAGCAAAAAACGGTTCCAGCCTTTAGATTGGACGGTTTGATTTGGTTTGGTTCGGTTTAAGAGTATTTTTTTTTTAAAAATAATTCACAAGCCGAACTAGATTGTTTTTTTTTTTTTAATTTGGTTTCAACTTTTTAAAAACCAAATTGAATGATCGTAATATAGGAGGCGAAATCGCTCTATTTATATTGTACAAAGTGTTAATAAGGTTGGTTGTTTCATTGACTCAACTCCTTGTTTAACTTAACGGAATAGGCCGCCTCATGGGTCCGCCATCACCATCTCCAGGCTTCGTCGGTGGTGGCGTCGACCTTCACCCTCAACCGAGACTGGATTGCTTAACATGTTCCAATCTTGGTAGACACGACCCGATTTGGTTAGTGATTGCCCAAATCGATGGAGGCCATCGATCTGGATGAGGGCTGCCATCGGTTGAAGGCCGCCCTTGCCCAGATCGCTAACGAAGGCCGTGAGAATTGACGTTTATAAAAGGAATGACGAAGAGGCACGAGTCGAGTGTGGAGGGACAAGCTGACCGAGGGAGGTGAGATGGATGGCGTTAGCGACGATGGGGAATTCATGAGCAATAAATGATGGCGTCAACCCAAAACAAGCAATTACTATAACTACTATGACGTGTTTACTCGCGCCAGTTCAGGTTTATGACCCGCATCAGAATCCAACTGTCAGAATTTTGTCTTTTTATTCACTACCCGAACAAAACGGAAACCCAACCCAAAAAGCGGAATTTTCGATTTTCGATTCGGATCAATTCAGTTTAGTTCAGATTTCAGCGGTCCTTTTCTACAGCCCTAATCCTTGGCACTCATTAATCAAATAATTAAAGTTGAATGAATCACGCAACTCACGTAGGTACAGCCAGGTGAGATCCACAGGTGTAAAACCCCGACGTCGGTAGTTCTCACGGGCAACTTCTTTGGGCTTGTCATGTTTCCTAAATGAATAATAATTGGCCTCTGTCCTCTTTCGTTTTGCTCTTTTCCTTTTGTTTGTTTAAGATTAAACACTATTTGGTTCCTCTTTAGAGCATTGAAGTTTGCCCAAATAATCATGTCGGATTTCGTATTAGGATGACCAAAAGTAGGCCCAAAAAAAAAAAAAAATCTTTGTATGCGTTTAACAAAGTCTTGGTTGAAATAATTAATTTTAACCAGCCAGTTATTACAATATAAAAATTATCCAATCAATTCTAAATTTATTGTATGGATGCCAATTTAGTTTTAAAACTTTTCAATTATGCTCCTAAACCTTTGTGCGAAATTTCAAGGATAGTCTTCCTGGCCAATCTTCGCTGGAAATCGGTAACGTGGCAAACCACCACGTCTAGAATTTCTGGTAAATATTGACTGGAAGTACTATATTGAAAATTCGCACAAAGTTTTAGAATTAAATTGATAAAATTGAAAAATTTAATATTGAATTGGTGTCCATACAGTAGGTTTAGAACTGATTGTGTAATTTTTCTATATTATAACCTGTGCTACGTGATGTTTTTGACCAGTAACAGTTGACAACAGACAGTAATGATAAGTTTCATTTCTTCATCTTGCGCTATTTAATAACAAATTCCTCTATCTCCAATTTTCTTTATTACCAAAACTCTTGTAATTTGAGTTCTTTTAATGTGAAACACTTTACCTTTAAAAAAGTAGAAATAGCATGTGACGTATAAAATCATTTTTTTAATAGTTTGTTGGAATTTAAATTACATGTTTAAGTTTTGGCGAGAATGTCAATAAACAACTTTATGCCCCAAAAAAATAAAACATAGTCACTAGCTTACACAGATATCAACTGCAAACTTACCATTTTTAGTTCAACAATTTTTACACTTTCGATTTAGGGACAAGTGCACTCGAAGTCCTAACATTTGTCATGAAAGTGTAATTGAATCCTAAAACTTTTAAAAGATCCAATCGAGTCCTAAAATTTCACACATATGCAATCGAGTTCTAAAACTTTCAAAAAGTTCAATTAAGTCCTAAAACTTATTACGAAAGTGCAATTAAGTCCTAAAACTCTTAAAAAAAGGTTTGATTGGATCAATCTGACAAACTTTAGGACTTAATTGCACTTTTTGAAAGTTTTAGAACTCAATCGCACTTTTGTGACAAGTTTTAAAACTTTCAATGCACTTATTCTTTAATTTAAAAGGTCAATCCAAAAATTCATCAAAGTTTGGTAGATTTCTCTTCATTCATCAATACTGGAAGGTCCGAAAAAGATCATTGTTGAAAACTGTCAATCCTGCATCACCATCGGTATTAGCACTTGGCTCCCTGTTATGCTCGACATTCTTAGTATACGTAGCAAATCCTCGGCTCCATAATCTCTATTGCGTACGAAAAAAAATCCAATGAAGGATTTCAACTTCAAATATTTATCCGAAAGTTTCATGGATTATGTCTTTCCTTAAGATACATTACAGTGACATGATACAACAAAATCTAGGAACTTGTAGTTCAAAATAGTCAAGATAATTATCAGTTAGCATCATAAATATTTTTATTTATCTGTTTTCTCTAGATATAAAAAAAAAGTATTCGGAAGAGAGAATTGTGTAACTTTGTATATTTCTCAGTGTTTCGGTATATCAAAATGAAGAATAAATGAGCCTATTTATAGGTTTTATTATATGACTATGTATGATAATGTGATAACCTATTACGATCAATCAACGGGATGCATAATCAAAAGGAGATTATATCTCATAGATATATGCACAATCACGAGATATGTGAACATCAAGAGAAATATCCTAATTATCTCTGATATGTCTCCTAAACTAATTTACTTCTCTCACCAGGCATGCTTATTTTTTTTTTCTATAGACTTACGTAAGTGCTCTCTTCTAGTGGTTAAAAAAATATCCTTGACAATATGGATAAACCATCTGAAAATAGTTCAAGCAAGAATCGGACAAAAATCAACTAATCTTTAAAATGTGGTGCAAATGAAATTTGGGGAATAAATTATAATGTAACTACTATTACATGAAGTACAAACCTTTGAATCTGAAATAAAATAAATCAAGTGTTCCACGACTTTTGTTGTTCTTGGGGTCCTAAAATCGGTAATAATTTGTACAGTGATTGGTGAAATATTCTTATTATATATTTGGGAACATGACATAAAGAGTCATGAACTTTAACCCATTATGCAATGTGGTTCATGACTATATTTGATAGTCGAGATAAAATTCGGGATAGGATAAATTTTATCCTATCCTATGTTTGGTGCTTGCTCAAGATATGATAAAGTCAGATATATGAGGGATATAACTCGAATAAAATTATTCCATGGAGTAGGTGGGATAAATATGGATAGGATTTCTACTATTCATAATATAAAAGTTATTATTCTCAAATAACAAACTTGTTAAATTAATAAAATTAAAATAATATTTGAATATAAATAATACTTGAATTTTAATATAACAAAAAAAAACAATAAATTCGTTTTTATTTATGCTTATTTTTATTTATATATTCAATTTTCTTTCTATCTGATGATGTAAATTTCATATATATATATATATATATACACACACACACACACATTTAGTATTTATATTTATTACATATTTTAGGCATATTTCTATGGTTTACTATTTAATAAAATTTTATTAGAGAATGATGGAAGGGGAAGAAATAAAAAAGAAAATAATTAAAAAAAGAGAGGGAAAAATAATAAAAAAATGAAATAGGTATGAATGTTATGAGAAATTTTTATCATTTCTGTTTGTACAATTTTTAGGTTCATTTACACTGATATAATGTTTATAGCAACTAACGGACATAGAAATATATGAAAATATCCGACTTTATTACAGCAATTCACCAAATAGTAAATATAATATATCAAATCCCTTGTATTTCACATCCTATCATATCTTGATTAGAAATCCGGATTATCAAACGCAGTTTTAATTTATTCAATATAGTTCCTAAACTTTAACTTAATATGCAATGTGGTTCTTGTACTTTTAATTTGTTCAATGTGGTATTTGAATTTTTTGTACATGTTCAATTTAGTCTCTGAACTATAAGAAAGAGTTCCATGACTTCTATTGTTCATGAACTGTTTATGTCATTATCCCTATATATTTCCCATCTCCTAAAATTTAGCCACGAAAGAGAGCCATTCTTTACGAAGCAACTTACAGAATCATCAAAATTTGCATCTGAAAATGTCATGATACACTGTCGAATATTACACAATAATTCCCAAAAAGAACACTGATGGCCTCGCTACTTCTACGTAGCAATAGACTTTAGAAGTTATAAGTGATTTCTGGGTCCACTTCTAATGTAAATAATTGACCAAAATTTCAGATTGTCAAGTGCCTCCGGAAGCAAAGCACCCTTTTCTTTTCTTCTCTTTTGGTTCGGAGGAGCTCCACTTGGAGGAGCCGGAGGCGCGCATACACTACACTACACCTATCAGGAACCGTCGCGGCGGCATGGAAGGCTCCCCTAACCTCCTCCCCCTCCCCTAAAGTGCCATATGAACAATTGAAGAAAGTTCTTGACAATCCGCGTCGAAGAACGCAAAGCGGGCCGGTTTTGGAGACGCATAACCAGTTGATATTCAAAGTTTTCAGGCGCTCAAGCTTACGGATGGAGCAGTCAATTGCAATCAACTTGTCACACTCAGCAAGTATCAAGACCTCCAAAGACATGAAGTTAGAGAAGTCGGGTGTCCTCGTCAACTTTGCGCACCCCGTCAAATCCAGAACTTTCAGTTTTTTCGTCAACTTCTGCAAAGGAAATCGAATTAAGATGAATGAAATGCGCGATCCGACGAAGAAGAAAATGGTAGAAGAATGAATCAGATCATGAGTGCAAGTGCTGACATGTTTGTGGAAAAAGAGAGCAGAAGAAATTGAAGTTCAAAAGGGGACAAATGAAGTAGAACTTTATCAACAAATTGGTATACTCGGTCTAGATGATTTGGAAGTCATACAGTAAGACATACAATTTTAATCAAAATGATGTGATTCTATAGCTTTCTCTCCTTTTTTAAATGCATTAGCCGGTTGTTGTCAATGATAGATGTTCCTAGATCCACGTGAGATCAGGAGAGCATGAATCCAATATACACAGCGCATGAATGATTGGTGAAGCTAGAAAGAAAGAAGGGGATATGGATTCTCTACCCATACGATGCTCTTCTTGGTCTCTCAATAAATCTGAACCATAAGATTGAATAGAGAAAGGCGTACCTGGATTTGGCTCCGGCCACGCCAGTCATTTTCGATATTGCTCCTTGAAAGGTCTAGCACGACCAAGCTAGCAAAATGAAAATTCTCCGCATAACATTTATTATGCGTCACTTTCCAAGAAAGCCAACATAGCTTCAAAACAAGATTCTCGAAGTTGCCAAAAAAATCAATGCCTTTAACTCGAAGAAACCTTAGATCTGGTAGAGCAGCTAATTCTTCAGGTACAATGTTCCGGCTATAGCCATCATCAGAAGTCAGGCTTAGTGCTTTTACATCTTCATTTCTCTGCAACAGAGACTCAAGATTAATTGAGAGCACAACACTCAACACTCTTACAGAACTATAAAGAAAGAAAGCATATGTACATTGGTAAACAATTTCTCCAACAGGAAACCTACCCTGCACGCGCCTCTTCCCAGCAAGTAGACTCACATGTTTTCGTTTACCACCATTAAACGAAAATTTTCAGCTTCCATTTGAAACGGCACTTTGCAGTTTCAGAATTTCCAGAAAACTATTTTCTACTCTACAGAATCTAGAAAACGAAGCTAACTATTAGGCAATCGGTCTAGTCTCTCTCCAACAATTTACTAGATCTTCTGACCCATATGTTTGAGAGAGAGCTATATTACTCACAAGACAAATGGAGAGGTGAGCAAAGCTAACTATATATTTCACCAAATTTCTCCTTCAAAAAAGAAATTATGTGACATACTCTTCCATTTTACCTCTTTTCTCTCCAGTAGTTTTACAGCAACCTCATCAATCCACACCCTACTAATTTTATGAGGATGTTCTTCAACGATGATGTGCCTTCCCAAATCTCGAACTTGGTCATGTATCCAAAACTTATTATCATTTTTAATTTTTATCAAGGACCGTAGGACGAGGACACTAATTGCACTGTAAGCATGGTAATTACAGTCATCCCACATAATTAATGGATATGTTTGGTCCTTGATGGTGAAAAAGCAAGCAATATCCAAAAATACTTCCTTTTGCTTATCGTCTAGTCCTTCATAACTTATCATTAATGCATCTCGGACATCTTTGGAAGGACCTTCATCTAATTGCTTCAATGTGTCTTCCCATAGCTTTCTTTTATCAAATTGTTGCTCCATGATAGAGCCATCGCAATAAAGAAATGAACCTATCACCTCAACAGCCAAAGGAAGCATACCCACTCTATGGACAATTTTCTTTGCAACATGATCATATCCTCCAAGGGGAGAGTCTCTCTTGAATGCGTGCTTACAAAACAACTGAAGTGCTTGACCAAATTGCATTTCATGGACTTCATAAGCCAAAATTCCTTTGGGTTGATTTAGGACCTCATTACTGGATGATTCCACTTGAGTCATCAAGACCTCTAAGTTTCTAGTGGTAAAGATGATCCTACTGCCTGAACCAAACCAATCAGATTTTCCGGCTATTTTTTTGAGTTGCTCTTCCTTGTCTAGATCATCTAGAACAATGAGGACTTTTTTAGTGTGACATACTCTCTTGATCCAGTTCATTCCATCTTTAATGTCTTTAATATGCTCAGCAATCACAGAACCCACAAAACTTGATAATAACTTTTTCTGCACGTTTATAAGACCATGCTGTGATGATTCTCGAATGTCATTGAGGAAACAAACACCATCAAAGTGAGAAGATACTTTGTTGAACACAACCTTTGCGAGTACTGTTTTACCAATGCCACCTATTCCATGAATACCAAGGAAACGTACGTACCCCATCAGAGTCAACTTCCAACTTTTCTAGTATGTCTGCTACCAGACGATAATCTTCAACCAAATATTCAGGAACATCCACTTTTCTGGCATTAAGCTCACACGATACCTCTTCAACAACCAATTCACTTAGTTCTCCATAGCTGCAGCAAATCAGATAATTTTTGTTTTCGTTAATGACGTGAAAGAAAAGGGTATAAATTTCTTCCAGATATATATGACGATCTCTGGTTCTTTTGGGACCATACGGTAATATAAGTCAACCATTTCGGTTGCTATGACAGAAATTAAGCATTATAATCAGTTAAGACGTGCGTTGAGATTTCATGGAATGTCACTTAATTTGATGTATTGGAGATGCTTAAGATAATGCAGGAACCGATCCATGTGAAGAAGATATTCGTGATGGAATGGACAGAGCAAGATTCACAAAACTTGGTAAGGTAATGACGCAGAGAGAAAGCGTAAATTTGAAACAACTCCAAAGAATTCGAAATTTTTATTTAATGATATTGTGCATTTCGATTACAAGACGAACATCTAATATAGAGATAGGACTCCTAATACTAATGAAAACCGAATAATTAAAGATAACATCTAATAAATCAAATCTTTCAAATAGAATATGTGAAAGTAATGACAATCACGAATTTCTTAATATAGAAAACTGTCTGAATGGTAATATAGAAAACTGCATGAATGATTGTTTTCCTCAAAATTAAAAAAACTGTTGAAATTTCCGGCGATTACGGCGATCACATTCTTCAAGATAATTACAGGCTAACTGTTCTACATCATTCCCTCAATCTTCGGAAAAACTCACTATCGAGTTATGATCAGGATAGAAGGGTGTATCGGAAGCATGATACTCAAATAAGTCTACTACATTAAATGTAAGGGAAATGTTGAGATTATTAGGAAGGTCAACTACATAGGCATTGTCGTTGATCTTCTTCGAAATGCGGCAATGACCAATCTTCTTGTGCTTCAGTTTATTATAGGTACCTACAGGAAAACAATTCCTTCGCTGGAAAACCATTACCTCATCGCCTACCTCAAAAATTTTCGAACGTCGCCGTTTGTCAGCATTCTCCTTATACTTTGAATTAGAAGCAATAAATTGACTAGCGACAACAACTTGGACTTCATTAATTCTGGTTGCCAAATTCTCCGCCGTGACACTATAGCTAGGAATCTTGGACAAGGGAACCAAATCCAGAGTATGCTGTGCTATATGCCCATAAACGACCTGAAAGGGACATGTACCGGTAGAGCGGTTAATCGAGTTGTTGAAGGCGAACTCAGCAGGAGCAAGATACCGGTCCCACTGCTTAGGCATATCACTGCAGAGGCATCAAATGATATCCACCATAGTATAATTCACAACTTCCGTCTAACCATCCGTTTGGGGATAGAAAGAACTACTATACGGTAAATCAATCCCAAACAAACGCCATAAAGTATGCTAAATATGGCTCAGAAATTTCGTGTCATGATCAGAAGTGATTGTCTTTGGCATACCATGGAGACGAACTACTGCACGAAAGAATAAACTTGCCACATGCGAAGTATCCGAAGTTTTCTTACAAGGGATGAAGTACGCCATCTTCGAAAGTCGGTCAACCACCACGAAAACAGAATCTAAACTTTGTTGAGTGCGAGGAAGTCCCAACATGAAGTCCATCGATATGTCTACCCAAGGACCCGAGAGAATAGGCAAGGGGGTATAAAGACCAGTGTTCTAAGAGTGGCCTTTAGTGGTCTGGCAAATATAGTATTTACTGACAAATCGCCCCACGTCTCGCTTCAGTTGAAGCCAATAGTACCGCTCGTCCACCAAGGTTATAGTTTTATCTTGCTCCAAATATCCGCCGAGCGTACCACCATGAAGTTCTTGAATGAGTTGTTCACGCAAGGAACTACGTGGAATGCATAATCTATTACCATAGAACAAGAAATTTTCTTGAATTATCATATTTCTATGACAACTTGTTTTAGAATATTTCTCCCATATCTCACCAAAATCATCATTCTCAGGATAAAGAGAATGTGACATCTCGGATTTTGACCTATTTTTGGGATTTATAAAACGTGCAATTCGTCAGTGTGCTTGTAGTAAAAATCTCGCCTGGAAATTGATCACTCTCGGTTATCGTTTTTAAATTTAAGATTTCGTTAAAATCGCACTCGAACGAATTTGGCCGTTATTTAGAGCCCAAATTTTGGTGTTGAATTTCTCAGGTTCCAGGATGAAATAAATTGGACGATGTCATATCATCGTGGCCAACATCAAAATTGTCAGGAATTGTAAAAAAATGAAATTTCGACCGGGTACGAATTTGGACTAGTAGACCTCCCTCGGGGTAGTTTGTTTTAATTATTTTGGCCATTGTCCCTTATTATATTCTAGGATTAATTTGGACTATAGGATCGTTTTCAAATTCGAATTTCGACCATTAGATTGCACTCGAGTGCGTTGACTCTCTCTCTCTCGCACTCACCAACCCCCGTGCATGCGTCCCATCAGCCTACGTCTTCCTCCCATGCAGTCGTGCCCTCCCTTTTTCTCTCTCTTCCTTCTTCCTTTCTCATTCTCTTCTCTTTCTTCTTTCTCTTCTTCTTTTCTGCTCCTTCCCTGTGCGCGCCCACTGCTCCTCTTCTGTAACTCACTGACTAGGCCGCTCCGCCGCGTCGTTGCCGCCGTTCGTCGGGCCACCGCGCGTCATTTGGCCGCTGCCTCCACCTTGCCGCCATTGCCATAGCAGCTCTTCCCTCTCCCTCTCAACCTCCTCCTCCTTCGTAGCTCCTTCCAACACGTCCGACGCCACCTCCACCAGCCGCCTCTATGCTGTCGCCTCGCCAGCCACAGCCAACCAGCTGCTATCCCCAATCCACCTCACCGCCCCGATCGTCGCTGCCGCCGTCGTTGCTTTACCGACGCCGCCGCGAGCAAGCCAGCCCGTTGCTCAAGCTTGTCGCCAGCCACAACGCTGTCACCGTGCCAGCCCAGCTCGCTAGCTTGCCGCCCGCCGACTTGGCCAGCCTGCCATCACCGTCGACTCGGCCAGCTTGTCGTCGCCGCCGCGAGGTCGCCGAGCCGCCCGTCGCTGCCCCTCAGCCCAGCCCCTCTCCCCTCAGCCACCGTCTCCGTTGTCCGACTCTCTCTCTCTCTCTCACCAAGCCAGTCGTCGGGGGAGCAAGTCGCCGCCGCCGTCACCACGCCGCCGTCACCTCCTTTCGCTGCCCCAACCAGCTCGCCGACCAGTCGACCAGCCATTGCTTGTGCCCGTGGCCGGGCATTGTGCTTGTGGCCGAGCCCGTGGTTGAGCCCCGCGCCCGTTGCGCCTTCGCCAGTGCCGAGTACGACATTGTTCACTCGAGCCATTTTAGGCCCGAGCCGATTTCTACCGGGCCAAAACTGTCACGCCCCGCACTCCCGTCGAGCCTGCGACATCCTGTCCCTGGTCAATTAGTTGCGACATCCCAGGTTGTCGCCGACCTCATCTAAACATCAGAAATTTAATTGCACAAACAGAAACCATAAACACTATGACAAATTAAACTGGGGAGAATTGGGAAAATATACATTTGCCTTTCTCATTGAACTCGTTCCAAACTATTTACAATATTACAAATCTTAAGTTCACTCGTGTACACCTTCCTAAAACCTTCCAAAACTTAGAACAAAACCCGATGACCTGACGTTCAATCTCAAAAATGATTCTCATCCAAGGCAAGCTTTCCCACTTCTACAAACACGGTCGTCGTGTGTCATATCCAGGTCATCCCGTCACCCATCGGAACTCAGCTACCTCATACTCCATATGCACTGGTACTCCAAAACGTACTGGTGGCAGTGGTGGAGGGTTCATTACTTAGGTTGGGATTCTGAAAATTGTTGGTTGATACAATCATGAGATTACATTTCAGTAAGTACACCCCTGGACTCAACCTAGGCTATCACGTACCTCCAAATAATTACACAGTTACACACATTCACGTACACCCATATCACAAAACATGCACATCAATTAAGACTGTTAGGCTCAATAATACATACATTCGCACTCAGTCACGATCACGTCGTATGCAACACACGTATGTGCCAATTCTCATCCCACTCTTCCTTCCATTCTCATTTTCCACTTTCTTAATCCTCGCCAGTGGCCCGCGTTGAAGTACACGCCTCAGGCACACTGCGATCAATCATCATATCACTTTTGGCCCGCGTACTCATTCATGCCTTAGGCCCCGATCGCGACTTGAGCATTACACATGCCCCAGGCCCGATCCCAACTCAGCTCAGGCCAAATGCGACGTGCCTACATGATTGAAACCCAACTCAGCCTATGCCAAATGTGACAGGCCTATGTGATTAGAATCCAAATCAGCCCACGCCAAATGCGACAGGCCTACATGATTGGAACCCGAGCTTATGATGTCTCGGTCCAATCTCGGTCTCACCCGAGTTGATATTGCCTCGGACCGATTCTCATACGTGCCTTTTCAAGTCTCAGCCTGTGCCAAATGCAACAAATCTATGTGATCGCTGCCCGAGTTTACGATACTCGGCTCGATCTATTTCTTGTTCTGTCACACCTTCACATACTTTTCCACAATCATTTGTCACACTACACTTTTCCTTACTCATGCACATGCTCGATATTCATTTGGCACATGCGACTAACCCATCACACGCAATTTGTGTACGCATTGAGTCACACGCAGACAAAGCGCACTCAACAATTCATATGGGCAATATCAACAATTAATTCAATCAACTCACGAGTGCACTCGACAAGCATAATCAGTCACTCAATTGCGCAACAACACTCTCAATTAAATCACCACAATTTATAAATAAATCAAACACGCCTGAAATACGGTAATTGCCATTTTTCTCCAACCAAATGGCGTTGGATTAATTCCGATCCTTCACGAGACTTTTTCGCCATTAAATATCGGTTCTAAAAATCCAACTTGCGTCCCGAACCGAGCATCACAGCCTCGTGAACAGTGAATCACAGCTTGTGAACAGTGATTCGCAGCTTGAAATTCCCTCAAATCGTCCTCCAAAAATTCCGAATTAATTTCTTAAGGCCCGCCATACATTTCTGGTCTAAAGCCCCAACATTTCGCACCTGTACAAGTTCAATTTCACCCAAAATCAAATTATTCGGCGATACCCAAAATCCTAAATTGGGATTAGAGTATGACTTATCGCGTTCTAGGCTAAAACGGCTAGAACGGAAAGCGGCGGTGCTCTACGGCGAAGGCGAACGACTCACGGTGGCTTCCGGCTTGAACGGCGGCGGTCTGGCGGAGACGTGGTCTTGCACGATTGGGAAAAGGGGGTCACGGGGAGAGAGAGAAAGAGAGGGGAAGGAGAGGGGAACGGTAAGGTTGGAAGGCGGCACGGCGACGGCAAGGTGGCAGTTCGGCGGTGTGGCAAGCGGTGGCGGAGCTCACTACCAAGTGAACTCATGGCCAAAAGAAGAAAGAAAAAAATAAGGGGGAGGGGTGGTTCATGGCAAGAGGGGAGGAAATTGGGGAAAAGAAGACCAAAATTAACTTAAATAGTGACCAAAGACCCAAGGGACAAATGACCCTATTACCCTTGTCTCAAAATTTTAATCCGACGGGCCAGATTTGATCTTATCTTGATCTGACAGCCGAGATCGATTCTTGCACAAAAATATCCAAGGGAATACTTGTAATTTTCCAAAAACCCAAAAGTAAAATTGTCTAATCAAAATTTTGGGGCAAAATTATCAAAATGCCCTTTACCCTTAAAACATACCATTTAATAACTTTTAGGGGTATTTTGATCACTTTCTCCGTTTCTTGTCCAAATCGAGTTTTTCCGAAGGAATTAAGCTCACCAAAAATTGACATGTGTCACGTGCAACGTCGTCTTAGCGTTCCGTCGCGACTTCCTAATTTTCCGGTGTCCAATTTGGCAAAAGTCTAATAATTAAATTCTATTAAGTGCAACTCAGGCGTTTCTCGAGCTAACGGGTGGCTTGCTGGGGAAATTCGCAGAATCGACTCATGACTGATACTGAATCGAGTCACGTGCAAGTCTATTCGGTACGTGACGACCTTGGTTGTCATTAAAATCACGAAGATCAATCACTTGATCTGAGGGATACGATCGTTCGGTATAATTTCAGAATCATTCGTTAAGTCGTTTCGTGGTCCTACGGAATCACCCGCGATCCACTACTAGGGCAGTGGCAAACTGACCTTTAATTATCCTTAGATCGGCTAATAGTGGCTCAAAATATCACTTACGTGATTTAATGATCGAAATCCATTTACGATCGAATTTTCTTTAGTCGTGCAAAATTAATTTTCCCTAATAGCCTTTCCCTAATGGTTAGCATTCTCAGGAATAATCAGTTCCAAGCGAGAATTTACTGCGAGCACATTTTCATAAAACTCAATTATTCAATAAATTCCAATTGGTGGAATTTCGGAATGTTACAAAAACTTAGTAAGTGACCTCTTAATCCTTATTTAGGACAATGGGTATTTTTAGACTTGTTTAGGATGTGATTAGTACCGGTTTAGGGGCTAAATGTGGATTATGGCCAATATTCGTATGTGCATATTTGTTAGATTAAATTGTGATAATTGTAGGGCTTAATTAGTGGCTAATTATGATGGGCTAAATAATCGTATTGTCGTGGCATGTGCGGGGGAAATCAACGTGTGATTGTGGCCGGCTTGAATGTTGGAATTATGAGCTCGTGATTTGGAATTGAGATGGTGTTGGGGTGCATATTGGTGGCTAATGTTGGTGGGTCAATGATTGACTTGTCGTGGCATTTGTGGGTGGATTTGAAGCTCGTATGTGGCCGGCTTGAATGTCGGTTTTGTGGGCTTGTGAAGTGATTGGGATTGGTATGATGCATTGATTGGCGAATGGTGATGTGGCGAGCAGGCTTTTAGATTGAACTATACAATGTGTTGAATGACGGATCATGTTGTGGTACATGTGCATGATAACAACCTGGATCGATCGGAGGGTTGCCAACCTGAAGTGTGGTTACGCGAGTGTGGCGAGAAAGACATGACTAGACCTGAGACGTAGGTTACGCGGGTCATTGGAAGGGAAAAATGTCCTGAGGCGTGGTTACATGGGACCGAGCCTAGTTTGATCTGAGGGCTGAGCCTGGGATGCAGTGGCGCGGGCTGTGAGATTGGGCCTGAGGTGCAGTGGCGCGGGCAGTGAGAATGGACCTGAGGCGTAGTGGCGCGGGTCGTGAGAAAGATGTTTGACCACGCATATGAATTGAGTGTGATTGAATTGGTTGGTTGAATGTGTGATTGAATTGGCTGGATTTGATTGAGTGCAAGTGTGCAAGTGTGGTTGGCGTTTGAACGATTGTGATATGTTACTGGATTATCATTGTCGTATAATCACGTTTAACTAACGTGCAGTTTAGGCATATGTTCCGATGGCAAAGGTAAGTAAAATGATGTGAGCTCGTTATGTTGTTGGCTAGATTGCATGTACGACTTGTCTGGGTACGTATTGACCTACGTGGGGTTTAGGGTGTTACTTATTGAGATTTGTTCTCACAGTTATTATATAACCATTTCAGATCCGCAACCGTGAGTGATTAGAGACGCTGCAAGGGTATCTTGGAGATCGAGGACAGGTCAAGTACTTTGTACTTTGAGTTTTCTCCCTTTCTGTAAAGGAGTTAAGTTTACGAACTACTATCCTTTTTTTGATGAACATGGTTCTGTTGTTGTGGCCTAACTTGGGGTTTGTCTTTTTGTGAACGTTTTATGTATTTGCCAAGTGTAAGAATTATGGTTATTGTTACGTGCTTTGCCCTCTTGTCATTATTAATTGTCTGGGTTGTTTCAATTTGTTTTCGGACGTGCCTAATCTCTGATATTTGTGTTGGGTCAGCGACATACTTGGGACGTCACGTTCAATACAACTGTGGGCGGGGTGTCGCGGGCTTGGCGGGGTCTGGGGCGTAACAGAGAACATAGATAATCAAAATCGACAACATCAGTGCACATGATCACGAGTATCGTAGCACGTCGATTCAGCTCATTTGCCACCTTATTTAAATGGCTTGCTCTATGACTGTTGACACCTAAATTTTACTAATCATTTAGTCGTAATTTGCATAGAAAATTAGGGATTAATTTTTAACCCTTAAACAAAAATATTTAAATTGCATAACATATAGTTTATGTTCATTTTAATTTAATCGCATTTTGCATCGGACCGATGATGGCGAACGAGCTTAAATTTCATCGAATGGGACGCGGTTCGCTCGGAAAGGCAAGGACCGAAAATCACGAGTCAAATAGGTTTGGTCGTTTTAATTTGAGCTTAATTCAGCCCATTATTTTCAATTAAATTAAAACCCAAGTTAATTCAGCCTGCTTATGAATTAAATAAAATCAGAAATTAGATTAAGGCCAAAGCCCAAGTCTAAGCCCATTAGGACTAGAGAGCCCATCTAATTGACCTAGGTTAGTATTATATAAGCATGTTTAGGTCAGAATTTTGAGGGGACAACACATAATTCAGATCTGATTTTTAGAGAAAGGCAAGTGTGAGAGAGAAAGTGACGTCGCGCACCACCACCGGGGGCACGCCGCACGCCGCCGCACCGCCGTCGTCGCGCCTCAACCGCCCGCCGACGTCGCTGCCTTCCGCTAACGCTGCTGCCGATGATGTGATCAGCCGGTTCAAGCGGCTGAACCGACTGATCGGCAACTTCCTCCGGCGATCCAGAACTTGCGGCAACACTCCTTGGCGTTTTCACATCACTGTGGTTGGCTGAGCTTTCCGAGACTTCTTCGTGTTGTTTTTGATCTGAATACGGAGGCCGGATCGCTCGATTTCGTGCCGGAGCATCGTTAAACAAGGTAAGTGCACTTGGACTTTGTTCTGTAAAATCGTGTACATAGAAACCAGTATGCTTGAGATGCCGATTTCAGCTCGTTAATGTCAAAATCTTGTGAAGTGATGAACTAGAGAATCGTAAAGCACGTCTTAAGCTTTGATTTGATATATCATATGCCTCAATCGGACCTGATTTGCTATGTCAAAACTATTTCGGAAGTTAGGATCAGAATCTGGAATATGATGTTGAAGTCTGTTCTGATAATGTTCTGACTGATGTTGTGCTGTTCCGTGATTTTTATGATTTTCTATGATCATATTTTGAAAAAACTTTCTTCACGAAAATTGTAGATCACATCATTGTCTGTTCACCATAAAATTTTCATAAAATTCCAAGCGTATTAGCATGATACAATCTGCAACGTCATATATGCATGAATCTGATGACAGATCAGTTCCAGATTGACCTTTGTGTGTTCTTCAATTTTCATAAATTTGTGTGTTCGAAATCTGAAAAAGTTTTCTTCATGAAAGTTCATACTGAGATCGAGATCTTTCCATTGATACTAATTTCATCAAAATCAGAGGTCATTTGGATTTTCAAAAGGAATTTTCACAATCTGATCAGTATCTGTGTCCAGATATGATTTTCATTCCTTTAGAATTCAGAAGATGTTTCTCCGAAATTGATAAAGTTGGAGATTATCTGCAAATTAGGTGATTGAACATTATCCTATATTTTTCAGAATATTTAATTTCCTAATTTGCATGTTTTGAATATTTCATGAATATCATGTGGATATTTAGATATCTTAGGATAATGTTCGATATATCCGCAATATTTGAAAATATTCAAAATTAGGAATCGTTCCTAATTTAGCAACGTATCTGGACGACTATCGGACCTTATTCCTAAGGTACGATACGCGGTGATACGGAAAATTATTATCCTATCCATAATCACTTGGATACGATAATGATCTTTATCTGTTTTCCAAATTTAAACGATCAACTTTCCGTCAATATCTATAACCCTATAGATATGACCGATAGTTCGATTTTTATGCCTAATCCGAGTTTGAAACAAATTTGGCGGATCGCGTGGACGATTTGAATGTGGTTGCTATCCTTGTCTTTTTTTATTATTTGCTTTCCTTTAAACAAAAAATTCAAAAAATATCAGTTAGGATTTGAATTTGAGTTTTGCATGTTTAGGGAACCTTAAATGTATCTAGAAGATAGAGTAATTATTTAATTTAAATTAGGACTTGAGATAATCTATTTCCTAGTTTAAATTAAGCAATATTCTAATCTTAATAGATTATTTAGGTTATTTTTTAATTCCGAATTTTCATGAAAACCCCAAAAAAAGAATGAATTGCTTTATGGTAGATTAGGATAGATTGCATTCTTAATTTAAGTAATTTATTATTTCGAATTTTAACAAAAATCCCAAAAATAAGTCATGTTAGGATATGTTAAGTCATCATAGGTTGCATGTTATTTTAGGCATATTTTTATTCCGAATTTCATTAGAAAATATCAAAAATAAATCATTTACCCGTCATCAGAATTAGGTCAAGTCGTCGCGTGACATATAGTTTGCATGCTAGGTTACATTACTTGCGTGTCATTTTTGCACGTCATTGCATATAGATTAGATTTCATTTAAATAAGTGAAAATCAAAAGAGAAATTGAGCGAATTGCTTGTTAATTATAAATCATATTAGGATGTTAATGTGATTTTTTAGCTAACTATGCAGATGTTTGCGTTGCTTCGAGGTAAGTAATTCTTCCATTCTTGCAATTTAATATTCAATTATTGAGTGTTAAATTGGTGGTTTGCGCACCCGCATGAACACCTCATATGTTAGTAATTAAGTTGAAATGGATCCAAACTGTATGCCAAAATATTTTTGAAAAAAAAGGTACCGAAAGGGCGTTAGACTAGATCTAGCGTAATCAAGTCCCCGGGCTTAGAATCTCTGGTTCGTAGGAATAAAACATATCTCCCTATGTTTTATTTAGGTTTCTAATCGACCTACCACAAAACGATTAGTGGCGACTCCAAGCATGAAGACATTTGCATGTTAAGAACTTAAACCCTAAGTTGTGAATTGGTAGGGCTTGGGAGGGCCCGAGTTAAGTTTAGTCTTAATAATCCATTAACCCGAAAAATGAAAATTTTTTAGGTCACGACAGCTTGGCGACTGCGCTGGGGACTAGAGTTAAAACTCTTAGTGGACTTAGGCCAATTTTTCATTTCAAAAATAATTTTTGTTTGGCAGCGAGGATCCCAGGTACGTCCCTAACATTTTAGGTGTTAAATGTTCTTGCAGAATGGGAGGTATAAGGGGAGGCGTGATTGTTAACCCTTGTATTGCAGGGTGGTGTTCGGATGTATGGTTTAATTTATGCACGAAGCGCTGTTTGATATAACCTGCTGTGCATGCTTTACATTAACACTACACCGCACACACTACCCGCTGCCGGACCTGGGCGGTATAGGTTTAGGATGGTACTGAGGTAGTGGATACCCCGACCAAAATCATGTGGTACGGGTCGCCCTCCTCGGTCCCGAAATTTTTTTTCATGGTGTCATTGAATACCCACCACGGTTGCGCCCTTTGCAACCCGGGTCGGCTCTCTGACTAAGCCGGAGTCAGGGGAATCCCAGCCTAACCACCACCATGACTGGTTTAGCTCGGTAATCCTCACGTCTCCATTTTGCAAGCCAGAGTCTAGGTAGAAATCGAACCTCACATTTCATGCGCATGTCTATGTGATTGCCATTTCCCTACCCGGTGAAGTAAGTTTTCTTCAACCTTTATCTCGCAATCTATTTATATTTCGTCCTTTTTCTTTGGTCGGTCCATGACATTAGGTCCGTCGTGCGTCTTGGTCTATACACTATGGGAGGAGCAGATATCCGGATTCTTGATGCTCCTAAGGACGAGCTCCGTGCCTGGTGGAATCTACTCAGTCTGACCAACCGCAAGCTAGTTGAGGGCTACATCGGAAGGCTGCTCCCCCTACTGGAAGTCAAAGTCCGTACCGGTCTCGTTTGAGCATTAGCCCACTTCTGGTGCCCCAAGACATCCACCTTTATATTCGGTAAGCATGAACTTACCCCGACTTTGGAAGAGTATAGTGTGCTCATTGGAAAACCTTTAGGATCGGAGTTAATCACACCACCTTTGGGAATTGATTCGACATTAATGTTGTCAGAATTTTTGAATGTCGGAAAAGATGAACTGGCAAAAGTTTTAAAAGCAAATCGTGGAACATGTCCTTTTTCATTCATGAGTCAATCTTTTGAAAAAGCCACACCTTTTCATAAGGGCAGAATCTTTCTACTAGCATTTTTCGGGTTCGTCATTCTCCCTCACTGCAAGAATGCATGTAATTCGTCAATTGCATGGTTGGTCCAACAAGTCTGTCTTGAAAAGAATTTTGTCAACACCATTCTAGCCGAAACTTTCATTTCTCTCACTAAATTCAAGCAAAATGATGACAAAACATTTCATGCACCCCTTGAACTATTGCAAATTTGGTTTTTGTCTCACATAAAGGGATGTGGCGATTTACTCAAAATATCCGAACTCAGTGATTTCAGTCATCCCGTCTTAAGCTATAAAGAAAAACAAGCGAATGCACCTGACTATCATTACTCCGAATGGATCATTTTCATGAAAAACGCTAGACCCCAAGGTTTCCAATGGCATGCTAACTGGTTCAATGTCGAGGAAGCTCGGCTTATGTGTAATGGTGTTGGACCGGTGCCACTTTTGGGCTTCACTGGTGCAATTGAATACTATCCCGCCAGAGTATCCCGGCAATACCAGATTCTCCAAGGGCTCCCTCCGGCGTTACAACCCGAGCTCCTCCATGTCGATTTCTCCGACGAGGGTGAAGACCACGAAGAGACCGTAGCTCAACTCACGAAGATGTGGAAGAAATGCCGTGTGTTAAAGATAGCTCGATCCGAAGAAGAGCTCAAGGGGGAGCAGAAATCCTATTTCGCCACGACCAGATACATTCGACGGCACAAGATCCCGCAGGAGTTACTCCCGAAGATACCTAAGGTGCCTCTCAAGACCGCCAATCGCTCAGAGAATAACCGCCTCAAAAGGAAGGCCGAGGAAGCTGAAGAAAAGGCATCTAAGATAGCTCGGGCTTATGAGCAGTTGAAGAAGGAAGTCGCCTCCCATATGTCTATAGATCAAGCTAAATAAAAAGCTTGAAGTTGTTTTTTCATTTTAGTTTCAGTTTTAAATTTGTTTAGGAATTGAGTCATTTGTCTTTAATTCAGTTTGATTTCGAGTCATCAGTCGATGTAAAAATTTTCGTCATTTCAATAAAGAGGTCTTTTCAATTCAAAGCGGTTGGACCAATGTCATGGATTGGCGTGTGATTTTGCTTGACACTTATGTATGCCTGTTTTATGCAAATTAGGTAATTACGGACCGATCACGATCGCCTATTCGTACACGGTCGAGAGCCAGAATGGCCGATCAAATCGACTTGCAAGAGCGTGTTGTTGGTATGGAAGATCAGATGAAGCAACTCGTCATCGCAATGCAGCAGATGTCCGCTGAAATCAAGACTCTTCGGTCGATCCCCGTTTCAACATCCCTCGAGGCATCAGCTCCAAAGCATAAAGGTGGAAAGAATGTTGATCTTGAGGAAGATGACGATATGCCTGAATTGGAAGATGACCCCGTCCAGATCATTGTCAACAAAGACAAACCAAATGAACGAGTCAACAAACTCGAAGAGAGAGTGAAGCAGCTGGAGGGTTCACAGGATTCACCCTCGATTGATCTGTCCCTGTACTCACAGATCAAAATCCCAAAGAAGTTCAAGATGCCAGACTTTGATAAGTACAATGGCACCACATGCCCAAAAGCCCACTTGCAGCTCTATCACGTGCAAATGACCTCGTACGTTGACAACGAGCTCCTGATGATCCATGCATTCCAAGCAAGCTTGACCGGCCCTGCTCTGAACTGGTACCTCATGAAGAAGATAAATGGGCTCAAAACCTGGAAGGAAGCTAGTGAGGCATTCCTGAAGCAATACAGGTTCATAACTGACATCATTCCCACCCACGATGACCTTGAACGTGCTCAGATGAAAAAGACTGAGTCCTTCAAGGACTATGCCATCAGATGGAGGAATCTAGCCGCTCAAGTCGTCCAAGAACCCATAGACAGTGAGTTGAAAAGGATGTTCATCAAGACTCTCCCGTTCGAATACCGTAATCGAATGGTTGCCATTCTGGCTGACAACTTCAACCAACTTATCCCCATAGGCGAACAGATCGAGATAGGGCTGAAGGATGGGTGGTTTGTGGAGCCGTCTTCGTCGGCCAAAAGATTTAGTGCAAGGAAGGAGAAGGAACCGGCAGCTGAAGTAAATGTGACGTATAACCAATCGAGCCGGCGGAATACTAACCCAGCCCCAGCAATTCAAGTAGCAGAAGCTCAGCACCAAAACCCGGGTCGTCAACCTTTTCAGAGGAGAAACAACAAGAGGCAATTCACCCCTCTCCCCGGATCGTTGTCTCAAGTATTGGCAGTGCTCCGAAAGAAAGGCTTGCTTACTACTGAGCCAAAGCGGCCCAATCCTGAGCAGTTCTATAACTACGACCCGTCAAAGAAATGCGAATATCACATGGGCGAACTGGGGCACTCAACCGATGATTGCTATGTCCTCAAGCACCGAATTCAGAACCTTTTGGACACGAAGGCTTTTTCATTCCAACCTACTAAGCCGAATGTTCAGAGCAACCCGCTCCCTGATCATGCGGGCAATGTAAATGCCATATTCTGTTTCGATGCTGGTCGAATCAAGAACGTCAAGGTATACACTGCTGAGGTCTACGGTAAGTTGGTGAAAGCCGGTTATTACCCGAGTAATGAAGTTCTTTCCCTGGCCATCACGAGAGAAAGAATCTCAGGAATGGTACAGGCTAGGTTGATCGTTTATGCTGACCACACCGGCATCATCTCTACTATCTCCGAGGTCGTCATTAACTGGGATGAAGAGTTTGCTACGTTAAACACTAGAAAGGACAAGCTCGATCCCTTACCTGAAGACATGCCCCCGCTCGAAGACGCGACCGATGATGAAGGGATCATAATAAACACGCCCGCAGTTGATGAAGGGATAGTGATCGAGATACCTCAACCGTATGAATACTCGGATGATAAGGCAGTCCCTTGGTCCTACAGTCTCGATATTGACTTAGTCACCAGATCTGGACGTGCCTATGGCCAAGCAAATGCTCAACCTGCAAAGCCTGTCACTGATGAAGAAGCTAAAGAATTCCTGGCCGTCATCAAGGCTAATGAATACAACATAGTTGAGCAGTTGCGTAAGATGCCCGCACAAATCTCTCTACTTGAGCTATTCCAGACGTCTGTCAAACATCAAAAGGCCCTGATGAAAGTGTTAAGTGAAGTCCACGTGCCTGAGACGATCGATCATGAGAGACTGGAGGAATTTGTGGGTTCCATACTCCTCAAAGACCTCATAGCCTTCTCGGATGAGGAATTCCCTCTAAAAGGCAGAGGACATACTAAAGTATTGTATATTTCTGTCAAATACAAGGCCTCGCATGTAGCCCGGGTACTCATTGATAACGGTTCGGCCTTGAACATCTGTCCTTTTGCAACTTTACACCCCCTCAAGATAAATCATTCTAGGATAAATGCTGCGAAGACCACCGTACGAGTCTTTGACGGAACGAAGAAAGAAGTAATGGGAGAAATCCCCCTTGACATACAGATAGGACCAACAGTGTTCAACGTCCTATTTCAAGTCATGGACATTCCCATTGCATTCAACTTTCTGCTGGGTCGTCCATGGATTCATACTGCTGGAGCTGTGCCGTCCAGTCTACATCAAAAAGTGAAGTTCGTAGTGGAGAGGAAATTAGTCACAGTACACGGTGAAGAAGAGCACCCAATTTATCATGCAACGGCTATCCCCTATGTCGAGCCGGACTGCAAAATTGAATCGAGCTATCGGTCGCTTGAGCTCGTATCGACCATTCATGCGTCTAGAGGATCATCGCCGCCAATTCCTGAGGTGTCAAATGCTGCAGTAATGGTTGGAAGAGTAATGGTATCTCAGGGCTTCATCCCGGGCGAAGGCCTTGGCAGAGATGGTCAAGGTATCCGCCGACCGGTCGAAGCCTCTCAAAGACCCCGTACTTCTGGATTGGGGTACCAGGGATCAACTGTGCCGAACAATGAGAGACGTGGATATGGTCGAGGTCAAGGTCAAGGAGTTGAGCAGAATAGACAGCAATCCAATGAATGGCCGAATGATGGAGAACGTGGGCGTGGTAGGTTGCCTCCACACATTCGCACTACATTCCCAGGCCCTGCAAGAATGATGCATGAAGAGAAGGAGGTGATCGACACTTTGAGGCAACCGAGCGGCAAGTTCGACTATTATGTGAAGTACTCAGCACCTCCGAGTTTCTATGTTGATCCCCGTGATATTGTCCCCGACGGATGGGGAGGTATGGATGATCCAACACCTCAAATGACAGGAGATTCTGATGATACAATGGAAGGAATTACTGCCCTATTCGATGATGTCTTCATTGAAGCTATCGAAGAAGGACCGTTAGAGGGAATGGGCACTGGCCCACAAGAGTAAAACCTTTACTTTTTCGCACACTCCCCTGCATGGGAGTTTTTACTGCTTTTTAGGATTTGCCCCATCTCGGGTGCTGCTTTCCGTTCTCGTTTCTAGGACTTGGTTGTTGCAATTTCCATTCAATAAATGTAATTCATTTCGAAATGATCAATGAAATTACATGTTATTTTTAGTTTTTTGAAGGCGTGTTGAGGTACATCAAACCAGCTCGGTGATGATATCCAACCGATAAAAGAAAATATAGTCCAAGAAGAATTCTGAGGCCTGGGCTTCTTTATGCTCCCTTGTGTTAAAATTTTTTCGAAAAGAATTTCAAAAAAAAAATTACAAAAAAAAAATGCAATGTTTAGCCCTGTTTGTCCTTCTGAATCCCTTACTTTATGTTTCAGAAATAATCTTGTGACATGTGAGGGTATGAGAATGGTCCAACATCATGAATTATATGCAACCGAGATTGATCCCAATGATGCCGGCAAACTTGATGATTCCTCGGACCTTCAGCGTGATCTTGAGCATCATGAAAGACCTAAAGTCCTGACAGTAGACCAAACTGTCATCGTTAACCTGAGTGACTCCGGAGAAACTAAAGAGGTAAAAATAGGGGCAATTCTGCCTGAGAGTGAGACGCAACGCCCAATCCAGTTGCCGCATGAGTAGGTAAGTCTTTCAACCATAAAGTACGTCAAAGACACTTCAATGTAAATGATCTAGTCCTAAGGAAGGTACTGCCAGTCTTTCCTATTCCTGGGGGTAAATTTGCCCAAAACTACATTGGTCCATATGTGGTTAAAAAAGTGCTTCTCAAAGGTGCCCTGATTCTTGCAGAAATGGATGGCCGTGAGTTCTCCACTCCTGTTAATTCTGATGTCGTGAAGATGTATTATCTCTAATAAAATCTCACATTTTGCAGCAAAAAATTTTCAAGTGTTTGGTTTTATATTTCCGAATTGCAAACATTTTATTGATGAATAAATGATTTCGATCAATTTCAAGTTATGATGTTTGCATTGGCTTTAATTTTTGCATGGTTTTGTCGGTCTGTATCATTAGCTTCAAAGGGGAAGTCTGTTTAGACAATCTGATAACTCATGTGGAATAAATTGAATGTGTTGAATGAGGTACATTGGGATGATGAAAGGCAAGCCATATCCTATACACAGTCCCATGCATTAATCCCCGGTGAGTTGAGTTGAAAAAATTCCATGTCTGCAAGGTAAAGAGTTATCTCGCAAAAGGTACGACAACCGAGATGACAAGAGGCATTTCATTTCTTTATCTCAAACACTACAGTTTATTCATTGTTTCACCACTTTGAGCCTAAATGCTTGGATAAATTCTTTCAAATTACCCATGTCAAGAACCACCCCATATTGGGGCAAACTGGAGGTAAATCAGTATCATAAGGTGAAAAATGAATTGAAATTTTTTTGCTCTCACTTGCATCAATCTTCGAGTGTTGCTTTTTCAGATGAATTCACACGAAAGTTCAAGTGCCTTAGAATGACGAAGAGCATTTCTTTTTCTATCCTATACACATTTTATCCTTTGCTAAGCCCAATTGAGCCTACAATTTCATTTCTTAAACCCAGTTGGTGATCATCCCCCACACTGGGGCAAGGCAAAAGTCGTCATTATCTACACAGCATATCCGAAGTGTCGATAGAAGACAAAAGACGAGGAGCTTCTAAGTTCAAGCAGCAAGTCAATCAGTCAGATTAGCTGGCCAGTGTTTACGTTGTAAGCAACATGTATTAATTGTCCAAAAAAAAAAAAAGAGAGAAGGAAGGGCAAGAAAAAGCAGTGTGCCTGATAAAAGTAAGGCCAATGCCCAACAAAAAATGTGTCAGGATATGACATATCGAAATCATCCCCAGTAGAGCAGTAATTCTACAAGTCTCAAAGGAATCAAGTGATGAACTCTCGAAGCTAATGGAACATTTACCGAGGAGATAATCCCTGGTGAAGAAGAAGACTGGTGACAATGCCAAGATGATCACCAACTTATTCACCCCAATTATACACATTTTGAGCCTAATGATCCATTCATTTCTCAACCCATGAGCCTAGCCTACGTTACGTCCCTTACAAAGTCTCTTCAGATTAGGGCACTTGAACTAACGTAGTGTTTCAAATGCTTATAAGCTTAGCTCGAAGAAGTGCGAGCAAGTCCGTTTCTATCTCATTTTACAGGGTTCTTGACTTGTAAGCCCGGAGACGATTACGAAGGATATTCTTTCAATAGCCTTGACTCGAAGAGTCCTTTTTGCTAAGCCATTGACCAAGCCATGTTACATTCCTAGCAAAGACCTCTCATATTGGTAAGGTCGTACCGCTTGCGAGAATACTCGGACCCTTGTCCACCTGATGATGGTGAGATAGAGAGATTCTCATAAATCAACCTTTTTCAATGAGAATGAGTGAAAGACCTTTCGGACTGAAAGTCCCTCATTCGACATTTTCAAGATACCCGCTTGTGAATTCGGATTGTCTTGTCATGATTTATCCCCAGTGAAGTTTGTAATGCCGATTTGATGAAATCATCATGCATGAAAAACCAGTTGAAATCATAGTGCATGTGTATATGTGTTCTTAATAATGCGAATGCATATTACATGTTGCCTAAAACCGTGTTTAGCAGGAAACACACCCTCAAAAGTCGGAGATATCACCAGGTAAGTATATCTCTATCCCTTGGATGTTTATGACTATCTAGGTATTCCCAACCTGTTCGAGCAATCGTCAGGTCCCATATTTGATTTTTTTGTTGCGATCTCTAGATGCCTTTGATGATGTTCAGGTGTCTATTGATCAAGCCCTTTACAGGTACCTCCGATGATGTCCAGGTACTTTGTCAAGAAACCCTCGAACATTCGGGCTAGCCCCTTTGTTCACAAAATCACAGATTTTTACACAATCTCGAGAAGATTCCCCCGTGATTCATCTATGGAGATGTATAGGTGGAGCGGCCAAATCTTTATGAGTACCTATGGAGATGTATAGGTATCTCATAAAGGTCGGAATATTCCTCAACCTCAGGTGTTCCCCCGTAGTTCACTTATGGAGATGTATAGGTGAAGCGGCCAAATCCTTATGAGTATTTATGGAGATGTATAGGTATCTCATAAGGGTCGGAATATCCTCTTGAGTTCCCCCGTGACGCACCTATGAGTCAAAGATATAGGCACAGCGGCTAAATCTTTACAAATACCTATGGAGATGTATAGGTAGTTTGTAAAGGTCGGAACGTTTTTACATTTTTTTTCGCTACAAACTGCTCTTGCGAATCCAGATGATGATTGGATACGTCGAGCTTTCTTCTTGTGTTTTGACTTAATTGCAGATCACCGAAGTTCATCAACAGTGTATCAGGCAAAACCTATGGGACTGAGCCCAGACATTTGCCGAACAACATACAAATCAGAGTCATACCTTGAATTGCATTATCTCGCGACATCAGGTAAGTAATTCCAGGTATGTTTTCCATTCATGTCAGCATGCATCATTTCTCATTGCATTTTAAAAAATGGGATTCATAATCCCGACAAAAACAACATTCATTGCATTTGCATAGTTGAAATTTAGGTATTATTTAGTCTTTGAATGCAACCTCTGCGAGCTCACCTTCAAAGAGGGGCAGCTGTTGACACCTAAATTTTACTAATCATTTAGTTGTAATTTGCATAGAAAATTAGGGATTAATTTTTAACCCTTAAACAAAAATATTTAAATTGCATAACATATAGTTTATGTTCATTTTAATTTAATCGCATTTTGCATCGGACCGGTGATGGCGAACGAGCTTAAATTTCATCGAATGGGACTCGGTTCGCTCGGAAAGGCAAGGGCCGAAAATCACGAGTCAAATAGGTTTGGTCGTTTTAATTTGAGCTTAATTCAGCTCATTATGTTCAATTAAATTAAAACCCAAGTTAATTCAGCATGCTTAGGAATTAAATAAAATCAGAAATTAGATTAAGGCCAAAGCCCAAGTCTAAGCCCATTAGGACTAGAGAGCCCATCTAATTGACCTAGGTTAGTATTATATAAGCATGTTTAGGTCAGAATTTTGAGGGGACAACACATAATTCAGATCTGATTTTTAGAGAAAGGCAAGTGTGAGAGAGAAAGTGACGTCGCGCACCACCACCGGGGGCACGCCGCACGCCGCCGCGCCGCCGTCGTCGCGCCTCAACCGCCCGCCGACGTCGCTGCCTTCCGCTAACGCTGCTGCCGATGATGTGATCAGCCGGTTCAAGCGGCTGAACCGACTGATCGGCAACTTCCTCCGGCGATCCAGAACTTGCGGCAACACTCCTTGGCGTTTTCACATCACTGTGGTTGGCTGAGCTTTCCGAGACTTCTTCGTGTTGTTTTTGATCTGAATACGGAGGCCGGATCGCTCGATTTCGTGCCGGAGCATCGTTAAACAAGGTAAGTGCACTTGGACTTTGTTCTGTAAAATCGTGTACATAGAAACCAGTATGCTTGAGATGCCGATTTCAGCTCGTTAATGTCAAAATCTTGTGAAGTGATGAACTAGAGAATCGTAAAGCACGTCTTAAGCTTTGATTTGATATATCATATGCCTCAATCGGACCTGATTTGCTATGTCAAAACTATTTCGGAAGTTAGGATCAGAATCTGGAATATGATGTTGAAGTCTGTTCTGATAATGTTCTGACTGATGTTGTGCTGTTCCGTGATTTTTATGATTTTCTATGATCATTTTTGGCAAAAACTTTCTTCACGAAAATTGTAGATCACATCATTGTCTGTTCACCATAAAATTTTCATAAAATTCCAAGCGTATTAGCATGATACAATCTGCAACGTCATATATGCATGAATCTGATGACAGATCAGTTCCAGATTGACCTTCGTGTGTTCTTCATTTTTCATAAATTTGTGTGTTCGAAATCTGAAAAAGTTTTCTTCATGAAAGTTCATACTGAGATCGAGATCTTTCCATTGATACTAATTTCATCAAAATCAGAGGTCATTTGGATTTTCAAAAGGAATTTTCACAATCTGATCAGTATCTGTGTCCAGATATGATTTTCATTCCTTTAGAATTCAGAAGATGTTTCTCCGAAATTGATAAAGTTGGAGATTATCTGCAAATTAGGTGATTGAACATTATCCTATATTTTTCAGAATATTTAATTTCCTAATTTGCATGTTTTGAATATTTCATGAATATCATGTGGATATTTAGATATCTTAGGATAATGTTCGATATATCCGCAATATTTGAAAATATTCAAAATTAGGAATCGTTCCTAATTTAGCAACGTATCTGGACGACTATCTGACCTTATTCCTAAGGTACGATACGCGGCGATACGGAAAATTATTATCCTATCCATAATCACTTGGATACGATAATGATCTTTATCTGCTTTCCAAATTTAAACGATCAACTTTCCGTCAATATCTATAACCCTATAGATATGACCGATAGTTCGATTTTTATGCCTAATCCGAGTTTGAAACAAATTTGGCGGATCGCGTGGACGATTTGAATGTGGTTGCTATCCTTGTCTTTTTTTATTATTTGCTTTCCTTTAAACAAAAAATTCAAAAAATATCAGTTAGGATTTGAATTTGAGTTTTGCATGTTTAGGGAACCCTAAATGTATCTAGAAGATAGAGTAATTATTTAATTTAAATTAGGACTTGAGATAATCTATTTCCTAGTTTAAATTAAGCAATATTCTAATCTTAATAGATTATTTAGGTTATTTTTTTAATTCCGAATTTTCATGAAAACCCCAAAAAAAGAATGAATTGCTTTATGGTAGATTAGGATAGATTGCATTCTTAATTTAAGTAATTTATTATTTCGAATTTTAACAAAAATCCCAAAAATAAGTCATGTTAGGATATGTTAAGTCATCATAGGTTGCATGTTATTTTAGGCATATTTTTATTCCGAATTTCATTAGAAAATATCAAAAATAAATCATTTACCCGTCATCAGAATTAGGTCAAGTCGTCGCGTGACATATAGTTTGCATGCTAGGTTACATTACTTGCATGTCATTTTTGCACGTCATTGCATATAGATTAGATTTCATTTAAATAAGTGAAAATCAAAAGAGAAATTGAGCGAATTGCTTGTTAATTATAAATCATATTAGGATGTTAATGTGATTTTTTAGCTAACTATGCAGATGTTTGCGTTGCTTCGAGGTAAGTAATTCTTCCATTCTTGCAATTTAATATTCAATTATTGAGTGTTAAATTGGTGGTTTGCGCACTCGCATGAACACCTCATATGTTAGTAATTAAGTTGAAATGGATCCAAACTGTATGCCAAAATATTTTTGAAAAAAAAGGTACCGAAAGGGCGTTAGACTAGATCTAGCGTAATCAAGTCCCCGGGCTTAGAATCTGTGGTTCGTAGGAATAAAACATATCTCCCTATGTTTTATTTAGGTTTCTAATCGACCTACCACAAAACGATTAGTGGCGACTCCAAGCATGAAGACATTTGCATGTTAAGAACTTAAACCCTAAGTTGTGAATTGGTAGGGCTTGGGAGGGCCCGAGTTAAGTTTAGTCTTAATAATCCATTAGCCCGAAAAATGAAAATTTTTTAGGTCGCGACAATGACGAAACACAAAATTAATTTGCTCCAGAAAAGAAACTCATTGTGTATGCATTCGATTTAAGTGCTTCTGACTCTTGATATATTTGAGAGCCTAATGATCGGTATTAAGAACAAATTCCTGCTGATAAAGATAGGACTGCCAATGCTTTATAGTTCGCACGACAGCATAATATTCCTGCTTATACGTCGACCAACGCCAGCGAACTTCATTAAGTTTTTCACTAAATAAGGCTACAAGCTTACCTTATTGGGAAAGGAAAGCGTTAATCCCTATGCCGGAAGCATCACAGTCCAGCTCGAACACTTTCTCAAAATCAGGAAGCATCAATATCGGCGCCATGGAGAGCTTTTCTTTTATAAGAGCAAAACTGGCCGAAGCTTCATCTCCCCAATGGAATTTTCCCTTCTTTAAATAGTCAGTGATCAGGGCCATAATAGTACTGAAATCTCGATTGAAACGTCTATATAATGTTGCAAGGCCATGGAAACTTCGAGCCTCGCCAACATTCTTTGGAATTTGCCAATTGTGAATCATGGCCACCTTATTTGCATCAACGTGAAGTTCATCCGCGCCAACAATAAAACCCAAAAACAAGAGGCGATCTGTTATGAAGCTGCACTTTTTCAAATTAATGAATAATTTATTTTGCTGCAAGGTGAGTAGGACATCCCTCAAGTGCTCCATGTGTTGACACCCATCTAGACTATATATGAGTATATTATCAAAGAAAACTACCACAGACTTGCCAATAAAAGGTTTGAGAACCTGAGTCATCAAATGCATGAAAGTACTAGGTGTGTTAGTAAGTCCAAACGGCATGACAAACCATTCGTATAGACCCGCACTTGTCTTGAAGGCTGTTTTCCATTCGTCGCCAGGATTGATGCAAACTTGGTGGTATCCACTTCGAAGGTCGATCTTCGTAAAAATTCATGATCCAGCAAGTCTGTCTAGTATATCATCAAGTCGTGGAATCGGAATCCTATACTTGACAGTAATTAGATTAATGGCACGACTGTCTACATACATACGCATGGTGCCGTCTTTCTTTGGCATGAGAAGCGCATGAACTACACATGCAAGAAGCCCTTTCGAAGGAGCTCTCCCACCTGCTCCTGTAGAATTTGATTCTCCTTTGGATTCATTCGATAATGCGGTAAATTAGGAAGACTAGCACCTAGAAGGAAATCAATCTCATACTAGATATCCCTCAAAGGAGGTAATTCGTTAGGTAAATCCTCAGGCATAACATCATTAAATACCTTTAATAAGGGCTTAAGAATGTCAGGAACACGAACCGCAACTTGCTGGTCACTTTTATTCACAATCATATACATCCCTTCACACTTTCGGATGTTCATCATAACCCTTGCATTCTGCTTCTTCACAATCTGAGGGGAATTACTCTTTGGTCTCAAAGTAATTTTAGTCTTTTTCCACACAAAAGAATACGTATTCTCCCCAGCTCGGTGTGTAGCATCTACATCATATTGCCATGGTCGATTCAGTAAAACATGACACGCATTCATCTCCACAACATCATAGACAATAGCATCTTGATATGATTTTTTGATCAAAATAGGTGAACGGCATAATTGGTTTATCTTAAGTTCTGCTCCATTGCGTATCCACCTTATTGTGTAAGGCGCGGGATGTGGCTCTGTCTTTAGTTACAAGTGATCCACCAAGGCCTTTGACACTATATTCTCGCAACTTCCGGTGTCAATAATGATATCGCATACTTTGCCGTTGATAGTACAGCGAGTGCGGAAAAGCTGATTCCTCTGGGTATCTTTTATCCGCGGAGCAAGCAATAGATGACGCACAACACAATTAACTTGCTCGCCTACTTCATCTTCCACTCCCACTTCTTCTTCCTTTTCCCAATCTTCCTCATACACATCTTCATCATGTTCAACGATATTGGCTATTCTACGACGAGGACAATCGCTGGAACAATGGCCTAACTCATTACACTTGTAGCACTTGATCGGTTGGGCTTGGCATACGGATTCTGGGTATTCTGATTGGGAGTGCGATTGCTTGCTGTGACTGCTTCCTTAGGCGTCCCAGTAGTACCCCCTGGAACTCGGCTCGAATCAAGGGTTTGTCGATTAGAAGAACTTGTAACATCAGGCTGTCTTCCTTTCCCGAATGACCCACGATCTAAATAATTGCTACCACGAGTACTAGGGCTAGTCCTCTCAAATTGCATCTCAAATTTTTGCGCCATATCTTGGGCGTCTTCGACAAAGAACAGTCGATGCAAAGAAATCCGATCATGGATATTAAGTCGCAAACCATTAATGTACCTAGCAGTTTGTTGTGTCTCGAACTCATCTAGGTTATTGCGAGTGGAGAGTCGAAGGAACTCTTTTGTATAAGCTTAGACCGATCTATTCGATTGTCGACAATTCTGGAATTATTGAAATAATAGTTGCTCATAGTCCGTTGGGAGGAACCTCTTCGACCACCATGAATTTGCATCTCCTGGAAATCTTTGTCTTCTGTATCCTTGACATAGTTTTGACGCCTATGTCGGGGGATTTCTCCATGCCCCATAGCATCTTCGGGATCACAAGTGACAGGAATTCGCTCGGCTGGAAGAGCACCAGGCACATGGTTTGTGGACAAACGTTGGATGGCATCAAGGATCTCTTGAAACCTCGGATCGGTTTGATCCACGAACTGATTGAACTCAGCCTGAATAATAGGCTCGTTCTCACGGCCCTCAGCAGCGAGGAGATTGACATTCACGTTATTCACCATCGTTACAGGAGAAATCTGCTCTGATATCAAATGACGTAGAGAGAAAGCGTAAATTTGGAACAACTCCAAAGAACTTGAAACTTTTATTCAATGACACTGTATTTTTCGATTATAAGACGGATATCTTATATAGAGATAAGATTCCTAATACTAATGGAAACCGAATAATTAAAGATAACATCTAATAAATTAAATCTTTCAAATAGAATATGTGAAAGTAATGACAATCACGAATTTCTTAATATAGAAAACTACCTGAATGATAATATAAAAAACTGCCTAAATTGTTGTTTTCCCCAAAATCAGAAAAATTGTTGAGATTTTCGGCAATATGCCTCATTTTAAAAATCCAAAAACCATCATTTCCTCTGGAATTTTAAAAGACCTGCATTAAATGTTTGCCAATTGATGGAGAACCGGCCATGCCTGGACTGCTACATCAGTAATTTCGAAAAAAAAATTGATCGGAATCACTATATTGGAATCTCACACAAATGTTCACGACTAAATTAGCAAAATTAGAAAGTTTAGGACCTATCCATATAATATATTTATGATTGATTTGGTAATTTTTCCATATATGTACCCTTTTGTGTTGTCATTTTCATTGCAAAATTATTGCATTATTACACCAATGACTCAAGAAGGCACTTGACTGGAGCATATGATATATCCAATCTCCTATTTTTCTATGATTTTTTTTTGCTATTAGTATTTGCTGTATTTGTTTTGAAAGTCACAACATGGATGATGAAAGTTGGTAATTCCAAATTACTATACATACAAAGAAAATTACTATTGGATAGACAAAATTACTGTCGCTCACCATCTCGTGTTTGTGCTCTTTTCTAGTTTGTCACGTATGCGTTTTTCCCTTTGTTCTTTCTCGCTCCGCTCACAGGTCCTCCACTCACCTCTTTTCTTCTCTTTTCCTTTCCCAACCGAGAGCTTTGTCAACGCGCTCTTGAAACTTTCTCTCCTCGAACGAAGGGGCATCGTTTTAGTCACAAGCCCCATGTCGTCTCGTCCGTTGTCCATGTTGTCCTTCAATTTTTATTAGACATGTTGCATCGTACTTAAGAATTCGCTAAATAAAAGCCTTACAAGCGAATTGCTGGAATATGTAGCTGGAGGCACTGAAATTATCGATTTTTTTCTAATACGAAACTCAAGTGATTGCAAAAAATATTATGACATTTAAAGAGTACTGTACAAAAGTTATGACACTTGTTGTATTCTTTTACTAATATTTCTCCACCCATCGCCATTGGCCACTAGCTCATCACGTTCGACCACAATCTTCAACATCATTGGATTCAACCCCTCTGTGTCTCCAACTCGACTATCTCTTACTCTCTCTATGTCAAGTGTAATGTAAAGCTTAATGATAGTGAGGATACAAAGCCGATTGTTTTAAAAATAAACAATGCAAAAGAGAAGTTGATAAAAGGTGACAATGATTTTGGTATTTTACCACAATTCATTTTAAGTTAAAAAATTGAAGAAAGAATTTGAGATGGAGGGAAGGGCTTGCTAGTAGGGGTCTGTTTCTAATGGAACCAATCACTTATTGGAATGAATTAAAAATCAATGAGAATCTTGAATTAGTTTCAATTTCTTCATACAATTGTGAAAAAGTATAATTGTCCACACATAAATGACAAAAGCCCCTTCTGAGAATGACATTATCAGAAGAACATTCACTTGCATAGAAGCAAGAAATGGGCTTCACCGCACATTCATCCCGGTCTATGAGAACTCCAAGCAAAGATTTGCCAAAACGAGTTACTTCCAAAAATGCTCATACTAACTTATCAAACTACTGATGCATTGGAAGACACGGCATCCTCTCATGGTGCAGAAGATACAGCTCAAACTTGTCTTTCACGAGTTCAAAAGGACAACCCAAAACAAACCTTGAGGGTAATCAGCAAAAAGTCATGAAAGCCATCTTCGGAGGGCAATACAGCACCTTGTTAGGGAATTGGGGAAACTGGAAAGGCAAATTAATTAGATTAGGGTTTCTATTTTTTTCAAAAATTAAAAAATATATATTCGGTCCAATTGATCTAGTTCTCATCCTGAAAGCGGGAATCGGATCGATACTCTCAGGAACCGGACCAAACTAGTTGATATGGTCTGGTCTAGGCAATTCTTGATTCAGGCAGTCCATTTTGCGCACCACTACTTGCTAGCTGTGGTGACTAATGGCAACTATTTGTGGGGAGGCTACCCATCATTTTGTTTCTTATGAAATTGGTGAGTCTTCAACTTTTTTCCACAAATTACGGGTCCAAAGATAGGATCCTTGGACAGGGAAATCAAGAAAAGTTGTTCGGTTGAGTTATGACAGAAATTAAATTTTATAATTGAGTTTTTTTTGTCGAAATTTCATAACTGAGTTGAAAGTACATAAAGAATTCTGAATTGGGATTTTCTTTTTTATTTTCCTTTTTATTAGGAAGAGATATAATGTACACTAAATTTCATAATTGAGTTGAAAGAATTCGAAAAAATTCAGAAGTAGGGAACTAATTAAGTTGAAAGTGCTCGCAAAAAACTCAGAAGTAGCTTTTTCTTTCTGTCTTTCTTTTTTCTCTTTTTATCAGGGAACTTAATTTGGTAATCGAAATAAAAAAAATGGGTTTTCATTTTCTCTTTTTTTTCTCATCCCATGCGCTCTTTTCATTGCCTTCATATTTTTGGATAGGTTGGTCCATTTTGTGGCCGAGGGAAATTAGGCCCGAATCCACTAAATAAATGTCGTTTTGGGCTCATTGCTTGGACTCTAAATTGGAGAAGGGAAAAATGTATCTTCATGGCACACGGAGAAAAACTAAGGATTGGGCCTAAAAACCAGCCCATTGGATTACAACCAAATCGAAAATTTTCGTTTATGATAATTAGGGGTAAGAAAAAAAAAAATGGTTCGAACCGTTAGACCGAACCAACCAAACCAAACAGTTTTTGGCGGTTTGGTTCATTTTAAGATTACAAAAAAAAAAAAACGGTTTGTTCACAAGCTGAATCGAATTGTTTTTCGCTTTGAGAACCCATATCGTATAACTTATCAACTTTTTTAATTATTTTTACAGTTTGTACTTGAAATAGCCTATTGAAATAGGTTTGATCTTCATTTAGTGCGAATTTAAGAATTGTCGTGAGTGTAGACTTTGCCTTCTTTCATGAAACTAATGCTTTTTTAAGCTAGATTAGTGAATTTAATCTCATAAAAGTACTATAAAAGGAAAGAAAGGAAAGAACGGTTTGATTTCATTTAGAACCGAACCAAATCATAAAGCCGGTTTGGTTTGGTTTTAACTATCCTTCAAACCATGTTTATCAATTTGATTTGATTTGACATCCAAACTACATCAAACTGTACCGTGCTCACCCTTAATCATAACTCACTTACAAAGTTTCATAGAAATCTGTTATATCGCCTCCTAACTTTGATATTCCATCGCCCCTCCTAATATAATGTTGTTTAGCCGGCACTTGTGACCACTAATAACGTATTATTGTTTGGGTAGAATTGCTCATTATTTAGCATAGTCCCCTTGGCTTCAAGGTACACCTTGCATTATAAGCATAAGAGGCATCCATAAGTCGAAGACAAGCAATAGATCATAGCTACCTATCACCGCATCTACCCTTTTGTCTTGTCAATTTTATTGCATAATATTTTGTCCATGTCTTGAGGCCAATAATGGTGATAAGGTTAATAATATTGGTCGACCATTGAAATGCAAAATCAATTTCATTTCAACAGAGCAAGGTAGAGAAAAAAGGGCAGAAGGAATTATTTTCTTTAGAGACAGGTGTCATGAGCCAAATGGAGGAATGCACAACCATTTTGCTGTCTTAACTCTGGTCCCAACTGAGTAAATCTAACTACAGTGTGGTAATGGGTTAAGGAATATAAATAGCAATATGTACTGTAGAATAAAGAGACGAAGTGTTATGGCTTTTAGTTGAGAGCATTCTTCTCCTGGGAAATTTACTTTTGAATCGTCGTCTTCTTAATTCCTCTTATTTTCTTCAAATGGGTCTTGGCCGTCAAAGTAGTATAGCAAATCAAACCTTTTTGCATTCCATGAATAGTCAACAGTCAACGCACATTATTGTACCCATGACTCAGGAACCACTTCACTGGAGCATACGATATATACAGATATATAGCATTCAATCTCCTATTTTTCTGTATGTTATTGCAATTTAGTATTTGCTGTATTTGTTTCGAAAATTACAACACCGATAAGGAAAGTTGGTGATCCTAAATTACTATATATATCGAGAAAATTACAGTTGGATAGATAAAGTTACTATCACTGAATACTATCTCGTGTTTTGTTCTTCTTTATAAGGCCATCGTGTCCTACTTAATGAACACTATGTACCTAATCCTCCCCAAAATTGATTTTTTGGATTACAGAAAGATAAAGTAAAGATCTTCGGGTCCCAAGAAAACTAACTAATGTTGACATATCTCTATATAATTTCTAAATCAATAGATCCTAGCTGCCTAAACAGCACGAAATTAGCAGCAATTTAAGCACTCGAATCTTCCTCGATTGGAATGAACGTACCAAACCCGATCTTTTGGCTTAGCCAAGGAGGGCTTAGGAAATAATCCAGATAATACAACAAAGGTATAATTAGGTGGAGAAATGTGTGGAACTACTAGGAACTTTTGCACATGGTGGGGTTCATTCAATCCAGTGCACAAATTAATCACATTAAAGCATTCAATTTTCAGCTGTTATCAAAAAAAATTCTTTAGTTTTTGTTTTCGATGTATAAGATCATCAACACTCGAATGGAGTGTCGAGTTGTTAAAAAAATGTCCCAAGTTCGTATTAGTCGTGCGCAATATGATTGACAGAGTCAAGAAAGATATACCACACGCACATTGTTGACGCGTTTCCTAATCGAATGCTCCAATTTTTGCAACCATAGGAGAAAATCAACCGTGAAAGAAAATTCGAAGGAGTCTCCCAAGAAATTCAATCGTCGTGTCCAAGGTGCGCTTTCGAGGGTTTTGAAAGGTCTGGAATTGAGTACGGTCGGGGGGACTTGGGCTGCGACTTCATAATAATAGAAGAAGGTTGACCTGCTTTTTGCCTTGCTTGGTTGGAAGAGTTTACTTTGACTCACGACTCGGACCAAAATGGGGACTTGGATAGCTCGGTCAAGACGTGTAAATCATGCAATTCACACGAAATAGAACTTGATAATAATTTAGTTACTTTGGACTATAATTTCGTCATGGATCCGTAGGAGAATGAGGGAGAGATATAACATAAAGTAATGAGGGTTTTCTATTGATAGAACGATATAACTAGGCGGAAGAGTAGTGTTATCAGCAATGCCTCCATCTCACAAAGCTAATACGAAGGAAGACACGTGTTCGAAAACTCTAATCGTGAACATTCACGGCGAGAAATTTCTAAGATATTAGTAAGTTGGAAAGGACAACTAGAATCGTTTTGCTCTTGGAAACGTGCATGAACTTACGTTTGAATTTTCCTAACCAGGCTTTGGCGGTCAGATCAAGGAAAAGTAACTCAGCTCGAATTTTCTAATTCAACGCACGCGTTATACATCTTTTCTGAGAGTACATAGATCGATTTATGTTCTTTGGAGTACGTGTGATGTCCCAATAGGATTGATGAGGGCGAAGTTCCCGAACGAGTACTGCGGGCGAGGCTTGCAGTATGTTATATATCCGCCCACTCAAAGCGCCCGAGGTCTTAGTCAATATCGACTCATAGAGCCCAACAACACAATGGTTGGATGGGCAATTCAATTCATTCTCACTACTCTTATCATCCTATAAAATTGTCAAGAGTTACACCATCTCGGAACCCTTTGGCCACAGAGATTATTTAATGACCCAATAAGACGGGGTTGCTGGAGTACATCCATCTTGCAACATAATTTCGAAACTATAGCATCTGGATGTTTGAGACATAGGAAAATAGCAAATGAAATTGTCAATATGTGCCTGCTAGGGAGGTCTCTCCATGAATTTAATTTATATATATCACATATGGGACAATAGGACCGGTATGGAAAGGCTCGTCTCACGGCACAAACTTAGCAGCCGGACTGATTAAAAAAACTAAATTGCCGTAGGTCCAAGGTTCTCTTTTATTCTTATATATTGATGGTCTAGGTGTAACCATAGCCAAAAGATCTTGACATTCTTAGCCTTTCTTAAAGTTCAACTACGCGTTTTTGCAGCTCACATCAAACCTCAAACACAGTTTCAAAAATGGGGTGACGGGCACAACGCACACTCACACTAGAATGTCAATGATCTAATAATATATTAATTGGCAGCTTCATGATTAAATTTGTTGTCGTATATTTGAAAATTGGATGATTTCGTTTGGAGGTATTTGCTGGCAAGAAGTGAGAGGTCACAGGCCAAGCAAGTCTTAGTTTGTGCGTGAAGCTGAAGTTATTAGGGCATCAATGCACATGGTGGGCCTCTTTGTGATTTATGAGAGAGCAAGCTTTTGGCTTTTTAAAAAGAGGTTTAAGACAAGATGGAAGCTGGCAATTTCCCCTTTTTATAAGTTCACATTGGGTTCAATGACGCGAATTGAATTGAAAAATTCGTGCAAATCATTGGATCAGCTATCAAGAATGGTACTTAGGTACATGGAAAGATTTAGTTGAGTTAGATTGTCATCTGATTAAGTGTAACCATAGTAGACTCAACCAATCATTATGTGATTGGCAAGGTATACTTAGACCCATATAATGAAACCCTAGAAAGGATGACTTGTGCCATAACATTGTCCACCCTTAAGTGGAATCGAATCGAATAAAACTTATTTAAGAATTGTGGACTTTTCATATGGTATAATGTTGTAAGCTTTCGAAATTCAAGTGGGTATTGTTAACGTGTGCTTTCGGAACTATGGTTGAGTAATCAAGTACCGAGACTAGAAAGGTTACAATGTTCAAAGAGCTGACTTTTCTTTTTATTTTTCTTTTTCCGGTAGAAATTAGCATTTCATTAAACGAAAATAAAAGAGATTACATAAATCAAACAGGGGGCGTACCCCCCCGGAGAATCATTGCCCAAAGTAGCGCCCATAGAATTACTAACGTCTAGAGGTTCATTGTCTATAACCAAAAGGCCCCTTACACAATTAGGCGGGGAATAGAAAAGAAAATGAAATCTTCATGCACTTCCTTTCCCGTCCTGGCATATGCATCCGCGCAGTTATTACACTCCCGATTTGCCGGAGGGCGAATTCCCGTGTATGAGTATAGGTATAGGTAGATTCCGCAGCCCATTTCTGATTTCGATCTTGCTCGGGGCCACTCTTCGATTCACAAAGACAGTATCCATCTTGTTGTCAATCTATCTAGCTACTACTCGGTGAGTCTAGTGCGGTGAATCGGAGAGGGCAACGGAAGGTGGCCGGTTCGAGGAGCAGAGTTGGGTCCATGAGCTATTTTGTATCAAACTAATTTTGACCCTCCCTGTCAAGGTTTTTTTTTGACATTGCGCTAAGAAAATGCCGCGCGTAACCCGTTTTTAGCTATGGCAACAGCACGAGCCATCATTAAGTATGCTTAACAAATGTGTTCGTACACATGAGCCCATAGATATTACAAGATATGGGAGTTAGTTCGTCAATTTCAGAACCATCACCAAAAGCCGCAGATTCTAAGGAGGGTTCCGCTCTGAAATTTGCGTTAAATCTCTTCTGCAAAAATAGAAAAAAATTGCTCTGTTAGTCTATCTGGTGGCGTGAACAAAGTCATTCTCCATGCATTTATTTTCGGCGAAGACTGGTTCCAAGTTTTCCGCATGGAAGTTTCGCAATTCTCGTTCGTTTCGGCAAACGAGGTGGAACGCAGTTACGACGACATCGACACTTGTCGGAAGGCACCGGTCGACAACTGCTGTGTGTCATAAATAGGAACTAGTATGTCGCTAGAAACCACTCATGACGTCATATCAAACAAATGGCTATTTCAATTTTTATTCACCTTCGATGCTAAAAACAAGGTTAAATTATTACCCTAGTTGTCACATTGTCCGCCCCATTTATAATCCCTCGCATTCCCTTCCCAAGACTTTGCCGATAAGTTTGGGAACATCGCCAAATTCCCCAAAATGAATCCCCGAACCTAAAAAGGAAACCCTTTTAATTTTCTCGAAACTTTTACAATCCCATTTTTTACTAACACGAATATTCTTAATTGTGAGTGATAATAACACAAATGATCCTTGACTTTAGCTCAATGCGTATTATGCTATCTGAACTTTTAGTTTTTTTAATATAGTCCCCAAATTTTAACTTAATGATCAATATGTGAGGCCCATGAACTTTTATTTTGTTCAATGTGATCTTTAGACTTTTGGTACATATTTAATGTGGTACATGTTTAATGCAGTCTATAAACTAGTCATTTCATTAATTCAAGTTTAGAGACTATATTGAACATTTTTTTATAGTTCATGGACTAAATTGAATATATGCCAAAAGTTTAGGAACAATATTAAACAAATTAAAAATTCAATGACCACATTGCTCATCGGATTAAAGTTTGAGGACTATATTAAACAAATTAAATGTTCAAAGACAATATTACTTATTGGGTCAAAGTTTAGTGACTGTTCGTGTCAGTTTTCCTTATTATGATTAAGCATTGGTAAGTGTACTAGAAAACTTATACCTATTCTTGTCATGCATGATAAGAAACTTAGACATGCGATACGTACCGAGTGTCTTGAGAGTGCCAGATTGGCGCGTTTTTCTTGCGCTGATACCGAACTTAGTTGGCATGCAGAGACAATAACAGACTGATAAAAGGAACAGCTAAGGTTTTGGGCTGTAGGTTGTCTACTTAGCGTGTTGAGAATTTGAGGAAATGGGACATGCCTGTCTGTAAGTGAATCCGAAGGCATATATTTCTCTCAGAATCCTAATCTAAGCTTCGTATTCTTGGGGTTTGCTGAATATTGCTAGGTGAGCTGTGACCGATTGGATGGATTCCAGTTGTTGTTCTATTTGCTTTTGTTCTCCTGTTCCCGCGAATGATGGCCAGTTTACATGACGTTTTCAATGGAATTTGCCTGATTTGAAACCATTTTGCTGTCCAACTGGTGTTAGTCCCCACATTCATCACACACATGCCATGTTTGAACTGAAATTGGACCGTGGTTCCCAACCCAAAAGAGGAGACAGAGATAGACGTATCCTAGATAAAGTCACCTGCCATGTTTGATGTGAATCCAATAAGGCAAATGCATCCCTAGTTTTATTGATAATTACATGGGCATGAAGTTTGTAGAATTAGGGAGATTAGCTCAAAGACAAAGCCAAACTGCCATCCTTATCCGAAATGATTTATTTTTCACCAAGAATTTTGGGTATTCACAAATACCTAATTTTAGATGTTATATGATGTGGAGAATCTGTCAGCTTGCCCTATCCCAATAAACATAACTATATTTATGAATAGTGTGTATTAAATGAAAAGTAGGACGTAAATAGTCTTAGAACTATCCACACGCAATCTATCCCTTAATGGATTTCTTATTATCTACAGAATTATGATATGATCTGGTAAGTCGATTACATTTCAGTAATAAGTCACCATGCATCATAACAAGTAAGAAAACTCATTTCGAAATTATCAAAATTTTGTTGATTTTCATTCTACCTCACTAGTTTTTCCCTCGAACGAATACGGTACGTTCTAGGTAATCACCGAAGTACGGTTATCCACACTAACCAAACGTACATGACCTGTATACCTAACGAAAGATAATAATCTGTGAATTCCACACAGCTACGTTTTCCGCGTGTAGAAGGTAAAGAAGCTCCCACTGTCTCTCGCAAAGATGATTCTTTCCTTCTCCACAAACTGAATATTCCTCCAGAAAGGTTGAAAACACCGCAACGAGCACGTCAAACGCAGTCAAAAAGCAAGATTTTTATCATGGGTCGGCACGAAAAGGAACAGGAAAATCGTGCAGAAACTCCAAACTTTTGCAGACACCACCACCACCCTGCCCAATTTACAGATAGAAACCACGAATGATATGCATATGGAGTACAGCCAAGAACGACACATGCATTTGCAACTGGTCTGGCTAGAGCCTACTTCCGCAAGTGGTCCTTCTTAGGGGCCTTCAAGCCTGTTGGGTTTTCATCAAGAACATTTTTTTTTTCAGTTTTTTTTCATTTATGAAGTGTTTAATTCAAGGGAATTCGGTGAGTATTTAATTTGAGAATTTGTACCTTTTTATGTCGAATGTCATAATAATGCGAAACCCAGTTATTTCCAGGTTTGGCTTGGTTCAACAAATAGATGTGGATTTTAATGATCTATCTCTTCGGATACGTGCGTTTAGTTTGCCTGTCTTACCTTCCGTTTGTCACTGTACCATTTTGAGTTGTTACCATGGACTTTTTTGTATACATTTTCATGGCAACTACGTTGGTGCTGACGAAGTGACTATCCAGAGAAATTGAAAGGAAATGTCATTTGCAGCCCACAAAAGAAAAATGTAGAAAAGCACAATAAAATACAATAAAAATGAAACGAACAAACCACGCACCCTATTCAAAAAGTCTGCGCTCTCCTTTTCGTATGTGCGTGTCTTGGAAAAGTCTCTTCTTCCTTATTTTCTCCAACAATTTTTCTTACTTTTCTCTCGAAAAGTCCAATTCATATTTTTCTTTCATTTACGTCCCTCTCATTCTGGAATCCCAACCCTTCTTTATTCTTTCTCTCTTACACATTCAAGCTCATCCTTATATATATATAATCTCCACCAAAACCCCTTGGGGAGAATAAGCTCTCCATCTCCATATCACAAGAAACCGAAACCACCAAAACCCCACAAAGAACATAGCGCACCAAGTTATGTCCACCCACTCCTCACCCTTCCCCTCTTGCTTCCGGCCCCCCTCCGCCAACAACCTCAGCGCCGAGGCGGCGGCGGCGGCGCCCCCGCCGCTCCCCCCGCCGCCCCCGCGGCCGCCGGGGGGGAACGACAACGCGAACCTCACCACCTGCCTCTACCACACCCACCTCGGCCTCTTCTCCCTGACCTGGTCCAAGACCCTCTTCGGCCGCTCCCTCCACCTCAGCCTCCATTCCCACCACGGCTCCAGCTACTTGGACTACAATTCGTCGCCTCTCTCGCCTTCGTCGTCGACATTCTCGTTTCAGCTCCATATCAAGCCCTTGGTGTTTTGGAAGAAGCACGGCTCCAGGAAGCTGGATGCCGACAAGACCGGGACGAGCTCGAGCATCCAGATCTTTTGGGACCTCGCGAGGGCCAAGTTCGGGTCCGGGCCCGAGCCCGAGTCCGCGTTCTACATCGCGGTGGTCGTCAACGGCGAAATGGCGCTTCTCGTGGGCGACGCGGAGAAGTCGGCTTACAACAAGACTAAGGCCCGGAAGCCCGCGGAGAGAGGCCAAGTCTTGTTCTTGAGGAGAGAGCACTTGTTCGGCCACCGGGTCTACGCGACGAGCGCGAGGTTCGGCGGCAAGAACCGGGCGATCTCGATAGACTGCAACGTGCACGGCGACGGGAAGCTGTACATCAACGTGGATAAAAGAAGGGTTCTGCAAGTAAAGAGGTTGAAGTGGAAATTCAGAGGGAACGAGCGGGTTGAAGTCGGTGGGGTCAATTTCCAGGTCTCCTGGGACGTGTACAATTGGCTCTTTGAGGACGCTAGCGATTCTCATGCAGTTTTCATGTTCAGGTTCGAGAAGCAATTCAGCAATAACGAGGAGATAGGAGGAGGTGGCGATGACGGTGTTAATGCGGTGAGCAACCTCTTGCTGTGGTCGCAACCTTCGTGCAGCTTCGGGATGAACGAGATCGAGCTGAGGAAGATGAGAAAGAGCAAGTTGCGGAGCGCGAGGAGCTCCTCCTCCTCCTCGATATCATCGTCAGCGTCCTCCGGCGGGAGCTCCTCGGTCATGGAGTGGGCGAGCACGGAGGAGAACGAGCTGAGCGGCCCGTTCTTTGGGTTCTCGTTGCTCGTTTACGCTTGGAAGAGATGATGCAGATCCAATTCGATTCCATTCCATTAGCGAGAGCAATTTAATCCCTCTCTTTCGCGTGAATTCGGTAAACATCGAAATTTCTCATGAGCGCAAGCTAAGCTTGCTCTATTTCACTGTGGAACACCAAGTAAGATTTCATTACATATAGGAAGATAGGCATGTAAATTCATAGGTATTCCATTGAAGAACTGAGATTGATGTCATTTTTTTTTCCCGGGTTCACACCCGAGAAATTTCTTCGTCCTTCTCCACGACAAATCATACACGGTTCGCGTTATTGTTCACAAAGATAAAGATTTAGGATCGTCTCGAGTGTATTATACAATGTGTTGTCCACTCTTCAAACGATGCTGGGTCTAGTGAAAACGTGAGTTGTCTCTTTGTTTGATATCGATGTGTGATGAGGAAAAAGGCAGAGATCCTTTTCATTTCTCCGACCAGAATATAGGACACGATGCATGTGATCTTGGGTTACCTGTTTTTTTTGTAGCGTAGCTTTAGGGTTTGGGTTGTCTCGGCTCGGCTGGCATTGATTTGGCGATAGGACAGCAAGCATACAGCACCTCTTTCCTCCTCTTTCTCTCTTTCCTTCGTCGTCCCAACATCCGGTCGAGGTCGAAACCGATCTCGACCGTCGAATCGGACGACGGACTCTCGGGATCCGTGCCAGTTGCGGGTGCGTTGAAAAGCTGGGACAAGGCGGTACCTGATCGAAAACGGCATCGGAAGGTTCTCGGAAACGGCGAGAGAGGTGCGTCGGGTTTGGGTAAAAGGGTTTGAAAAGTTGACCGTTTGACCGCGTGGCTCTGTCATTCTTCGGCCTCTCCGAAGACCGCCAGACCAGACCAGTCAGTCTCGTGAACCAAAAGCAAAACCAGAAATACATAAATAAATCTGCTTTTTCTTGAGTGAAATCAAAGATTTTTTCTTAGGTAGACGGTTTATTATTTTCTTGGATTGCAAGACATAGGAGATGCTTCATTGTTCTTGCTGCGAGTTGAGGTGAAACCGAGGATCTTTTCCTAGGTTCAATCCATCGAATGAGTGAATAAAAGGGCCATTGGAGTCTCTTTCATTAGGACGTTTAGGTGAATTATGAATGCTTTTGAAAAATTAATGTTGCATATGCTTTGCACTTCAACAGTTCACCCTTTTGTTTCTTCCTTCTTCTTTTCCCCCCTCTTTTCCTTCTTTAGTTGAGGCAAAAAGTGGCTAAATCCCTCCGAATAGGCACAGTTGATTGGGGCATCCAGGGATTTCCAGGTCATGTAGCCTATTCAAATATCACAAATTGCATCCAAATTGTTTTGGATCAGGGCTATCTATAGAGGGCCTATTCGAATATCACAAATTGCGTCCAAATTGTCTTGGGTCAGGGCTATCTACGGAGGCCAAAAGTTTGGATTACCGATTTATAGGGTTTGTATGGTGTTTTATAGATCCTCAAATAATCAATTCTCCTTACTTGTGTCCCTAGTTTATTAAGAAAAACGACTATAGTAATCGCTCCTATCACCATGACAATTGATGAAATCTATATACTATGATCGACATATGTTGCATGCACAAATAAGACACATCACTCCCTTCGGTTGTATATAAAAAATATTAATATGCAGACACGATATAATTTATCTTATATATCTGAATCTTCAACTCAACTGATTTTTATGAATATACGGAAATTGTTCCGTCCACGTTACACTGGTGCAGGGCTCCACACCTGCAAGCTCTCCTCAACCACGCATCTTGTCAAAGTGCATCCCGCGTCGAGTTCTTCTAGTTCACGATCCGCTAATTTCCAACTATCTCGTGAACAAAGTTGGTGTTCCAAAACCTGTCCGAGATGCCAAAAAATATATGATGCAATGTGATTACCAATTGGTGCAAATCATGGGGTTGCTTTGTCCTCTTTCTCTGCATATGATTCTTGCCCCATGATAGGATGTCACGTCAAGGTCACTAAAGCAATCGCATGGTTGTTCACTTTCCCTGGAAGAACTTACGTTAGAAAAGCAAAGCCACTTTGGAAAATCAAGATGTGGGGTGGGGGGAACCTTTCTGTTTTCCTTTCATTGACTCTATGGGGTCTGGTGTTGGTTGGAATCCAACCTGTAATCTAAATCTCTCTAGGGTTTCTCATATCTTATTCCATTGAGCGAATAATTTTTTTTAATTGACCCCAACAACCTAATGTCATTAAATAGTTAAGTTTTGTGCTTCCCCAAGTAAGGTTTAAGTATCCAAAGATGTTACCAACTATGTTTTAATGGTTGGGTTGAAAGCAATTTGGAGACATGATTAGAAAATCCCATGCCACACAGTCTTGTCCTTTACTCAATTACCTCAACAAACCACTGTCTGAAAGGACCCCGCCTGTCCTTAACTATGGGCTGAATTTTAGAACATTTAAGAGTAGTTGGAACTAATTGTATCATTAAAGATCAAGGTCCAACCACAATTCATGGACAAAACAAAATGAAGCCTCAAGCAAGATAAGTTCCTCCTTCTAGATGTATTGATGCAGTTCTCGTTTTCACAAAAAAATAGTCCAATTAATCCTAAACCTATTATGTGGATATCATTTCAATCCTAAATATTTTAATTTTACCAATTTAGTTCTAAACTTTTGTGCTAAATTCAAATTTAATCACTTTGGTCAATTTTTGTCGAATATCGCTAACGTGACGGTGTGCCACGTAAGATGACTGTCACTAACTGGACCGTTACGCCAACGATTTCCGATGAAAATTGATTGGAAAGACTACATTTGAATTTCGCACAAATGCTTACAATCAAATCGGCAAAACTAAAAAGTTTATACTGAATTAATATTAAGTACATTGGGCTTAGGATTGGTTGAGTAATTTTTTCGGAACTTTTGAGTTGTTGAAACTAATTTTATCATTAAAAATCAAGGTCCAACCACAACTCATTGACAAAACAAAATGAAGCCACCAGCAACATGAGTACCTCCTCCTGGATCCTGCTGATACACTCCTCATTCTCCAAGAAGCAGCCGTTCACATGGTTAAAAAGTCAAGGGGTTGCAATGACAAAGGACTATGTGCTCTGCAAAGTCTGTGTGTACAGATTGAATCAGTCAAAATAAGACGACTTTTGCTCGTACGAACATTTCCAAGGTGTCAAATTTCCAGGATCTTATTGCCGAGCTTCTTCAACAATTTGAACCAATGGCCAGAACCCTTTTGTTCAATCACATTGTGATTGTGACTTGTAAGTTTCCGGTGATCTTCTGGGTACTGCGCTTTCCAGGCTTTGAAAGGGCGAAAAGTACGACCAGAATGATGGTCGTGGGTTTAGATTCTTGCCTCTCTGACCATGAGTTCATCGTCGAGCCAGCCACAAAAAAAATCAAGTTTGGCGGCCATATATTCGCAGCAGAAAACATTCAGTAATCAAAGAACTGCGTCGTGGCCTTACTGAATTCATAATCGACGTTAACTCGTGCGAATGCAAAGTACTGAGTAATCCTAGAGATATTAAAATTCGTTATAAGTACTCATTTGTCAGAGCGCAGCGAGATCGGGCTAGACATCGAGCCAAATGACCAACTTGTACGCACAAACATATGGTACATGAATAACCCACCTGAATTTTCATCTCTGCTCTGTAAACAAGCATCAAACTTAGCATATCTTGTGCTCGGGATATATATCATCTTGACTTTTGTAATCTGTACTTTTCAATTTTCATATTGCTAGGCATCATAAAAAGGGGTGTAATTGCTAAATTTAGGGGACAAAGTCAATGCACGGTACGAAAAGATGAGCCAACGTATAAACTTCTGATTTAAGTTTTGTGCCCGACATAAAGAATAAAGTTCAGGAATATCATGAGCTTTCATTACAATCAGGTTCTCTGTCTGAATCCTTCCAAAACGGTGATAGGAGCAAGACTCCAACCACCATTATCACGGCCAATAAGCAACTCCACCAGCAGAAACACAACCTAAAAAAAGAAATTCAACTGAACAAAATAAAAACAAAAAAACTAAAAGAGCTTCTATCGACAGCCAATCTGATGACAAGTATCCAGTGCTTGATGTGAAAGCTTTTGCATTGTTAAACCAGACTTTAGAGGGGAATGGATTCGCCAGAAGAATGAGGCACAGCAATTAGTGTGATATAGTGGTCTCGTTCTTTCATATTCATTATCTCACAGTACATCAACTTTTAGCCTGGAAAATGGAAGTGCTTGAGAACATTTGGGCCCTCTAATCATCTTATGAATGTCTCCAACTGCATACCTCAATTACTCTGAATGCCACATTCTGCTGATCCTCATCATGTTCACGACAAAACATCCAAGCCGAGATTCGTAGGAGCAAAGTTTTGCATAATGATTAATGTACAGGAAAAGGAAAAGGAAGAACATCATTCCTCACCGACGAAACATTCGATCACTTGTCAATCAAATGAGCTGATAAAAGGAAAACATTTTACACTGGAAAATATGCCTTAGCCGTCATAGAACCGGCTTGTCCACAACCCTAAAGCACGAATCAGCAGGTACAACAGGATAAAGGGAGATGGGGACGAACTTCATTAGAAAAAATTTTGCAATCTTCCCTTTTCCCTTTTGCGATGATGATTCTAAGGCCCTAGATTATGAACGCTTCTCTTATTGAAGATTTAATGTTAGATTTGCAGGCGAAGAAGTAGAATGGATCAAAGAAGAACTTGGAGGAAGACAGTGTCTCTGCCTACTGTTTTTGCTTGCAGAACGCAGATGGCGAGATGATGGCATATCAGTTGAACGATTGGAAGATGGGAACCTGCTCGATTGGCTTCTCAGTTTCTTCTTCTCTCCTTCAAGGATCACTTGGTCCTCTGATCTGACTTGCCGAACCTTTGTCTCATTTAATCCAGCAGGAAGCACGCAATTGCAGAAGAAACCTAATCGTTCAAATAAACCAAAGCACAGTTATGTTTTTGATTGTGTCATATTATGATAAAATCAAGCAAAGATAAAGATATCTCGATCCCTACTCAATGAGATCAGACAAAATTTCTCCAATCCCCTATCTCTCTCCCTGTCTAAACAAAACAGGGTCTCAGAACATACATGGAGTCACTTGGCATCCATCAGCCATGACAACATGGCATAGAGACCAGCCTCATTGGTTCTACACGATGCAAATCAGATACTTAGACAATGCATTTGACATGACAAAGAAAACAAGAAGCATCTTGTCTCTTGAAATCGTATTGGCTGATGTGTAAAAGGAGTTCCAAGATGGGGATCCTCAACATGTTCGATCCTTTAGTCAGTAAACGGAGACAGCATCGTTTCTATTGGTATTTCGGCGTCAAAGATGAAGCATTTACCAGGAGCACTTTCAGATAATCTGTTCACCCGCAATATTTCGGATTTTCTCTCTCCATTTAGCTATAAAATAAAGAACCCAATATTGCTTGATTGTGCACGGTAGATGTGGTAATTAAGATAATTCATAGAGCAAAGATGGGAATTCCATAGGCTAAGTCAGGCACTCCATAACAGTCACCATGCAAAGGAAGCGTGTGACAAAGATGGCGAAGTTACTGAATGGTGAAGACTCGACTAAAAGAGGGTATACTAGCTAAGTGACAGCAAGGCTGTACTTCTAGTTTTCAACAAGAAATTAATGATACTCATTCCGATGCCTTGAAGGCCGATGATTCGAATGAAAAGTTGTGAAATTGCCAAACTAACGCTTAGGCAGCTAGTGGATCTGTAAATACAGTAATTGCTACAGATATCCTATTGACACATATATCGACAAGTAAACTCGTGGCACTTCAGATATTAGGGGAATATGAAGAAAGTGTTAGGGATTGGATGCTTGCAGGGATGCCGGTTCCATATGGTGGCAAAAGGATTTCAGTAAACTGCATTGCAGTCTAAGATCTCAGTACCATATGTTTCCCAAAGCGTAAGTGAGTTATAAGATATCATGAGTAAAATATTATCATTTTATAGTGGCTACAAGGGACTAGAACTATGGCTGGCAGGACAGACAACAAAATGACATTAATAGCCGTATCATATCTTACCAAGTCGGGCCAATCGATTGACCCAACGAGGGATCGGTTTCCCTGTCAATCTAATGCACACGTCGTTGCAGAAGTGATTGCAATTCTTCGTAATGAGATGGTACGTGTTTCCACAGTATTCTTCAGCTAGTTTCTCCATAAATGAGCGGACTTCTCTCGGGCCTAGGTCTGTTCTTCCAATCAAAATTGATTTTCTGAAGGTGAAACCAGGACAGCGCTTTGGTTCAACTTCAAAAATCCCCGTTGTTGCATGTTCATGTGCTCCAAAACCATATTCAACGCCATGTACTGCAAATGGAACACAACAGACAAGAATCCTTTACTGTAAACAGTGGAACTTCATAGGCATTCGAGTACACTTGAACACAGAAAGTTAGAAGCAGTATACTATGCAATCCTCCATGAAGAAAGGAAAAGAAAATTGAAATAAGCTAATCAGAATATTGATCGACTCTAACTTCAAACGGTACGAACCAATTTCTCCCTCTCATCTAATCCAACCTAACAAAGCTTTACATTGCTCTAGTCCTTAAACTCTCCAGTCAAGAGTATCAGAAAGTCCGAGAAACCAAAGAAAAAGTCTGCCAAATTAGGTCAGGGTCAATGGTAACAGCAGCAACTGCTTCAGCAAATTCAACCACTTCACACTGCGTTTCCTTCCAGTTTCCAGGGTAGCCAAGTAGAGCAATTTCAGGTCCTCGTCTTCGACTTCCGTCATCGGTCAATCACAATGCAACTCCAGCCCACGATTCACCAGGGTATGCAAATGCAAGTCCAGTCTACGATTCAACAGGGTATGCGAAAATGTACTAACAAAATACAACGATACACATCTGAACATAACGCAACTCCAGCCTATGATTCAACAGGGCATGCAAAAATGCACTAATAAAATATCATCGTAAGTAAAAATGTCTTCAATTACACTAAGCTAGCCGCTCAAAAAGAAGACGAACAATTTCGCCAATCTCTAGCTACCACGATTTGCCTTCGCCTCTCCCACCACGCCTCAGATCATGAAAAGCACCGACAAGAACCAGTTGCTGCTAAAGCCAAAGCATTTCTTCTTTTTTCCAGCTAACACGAATCTGCCAAAACTCAAAACCCCACAAATTGAATCACCCGCAAGAACCCAATTTCACTCTTCAAGCTCACTTTCCCATCGACATCCCCAACCAACCAAACACCCAACACAGAACGAGAACCGAATCCCAACAAACCTCAAACCTTTTACCTTGCACACCGGAGTGATACACCCCAAGTCCAAGCCAGTAGGCATACCCGTTCATCGGGGTCAAATCGTACACGTTCAAGTAAACCGGGACCGACCCGCTCTTCTTCTTCCGGGTCACCGTCACCATCTTACACAGCATGGCTGCAAAACCTCCCCCAAAGACTACCCACCAGGCACAGCGCTGGAACTAGCGACGACAAAGGAGAAGCGAAGGGCCAAAGGGCGTGATGACAAGAAAGGTGGGATCCAAAGGAGTGATCGCGCGTGGAGGGGGGGCGGGCGGAAAGCTTTTATTATATCGCGGGGACGGTAACGACGGCAATGATAACCGGAATCGGGGAGCGGCGGAGGGAAGAATTCGATGGCGGGTGTATCGAGACGGGGAGAAAGACGGGTAAAGTTTCGATTTTTATGGGGGAAGGGACAACCTTTCGGGGGGAGGTGGGGCGTTTATAGTTTCCATCGGCGGCCGAAAGCGGTCTGCCATGGGATTCACCTCGTCCTCGGGGCATCTTCCTTCCCCACTTCCTTCCCCACTTACCTTTTCTTGTTTTTTCTTATCATGATAACGACACGAACGGTACGAAATTTTGACCAAATATATAATTTGATCATTAAATTTTTAATTTATTCAATGCGATTTATGAATTTTGATTTAATATTTAAATATTTTCATATAATTTAAAGATTGAATTGAATATGTATTAAAAGTTCGGGGATGATATTGAACGGGTTAAAAGTTCATGGACCATATTGAATATTGAATCAAAGTTCAGGAACCACATTGAATAAATTAAAAGTTCAGGAATCAAATTGCACGTTAAGCCAAAATTAAGAAACTATTTGTGTCATTTTCCTTTTTTTTACCCTCTTGGAGGAATGTGAGTTCATCTTTGCTGAAGATTTTTTTGCCATTCTTGGTTGCGACCACGGTTAGATTAGGGAGGAAATTCCAAAGTGAGTTATGGTTTTCCGCTCTTTTTTTTTTGTGCTGCGGGTGGACAATATATAGGTGTGTGCTAAAAAAGGCTAGGAGATTTTCCTGTTCAAGTTTGGGCCTTTTTTTTTTTTTTTTTCGAAAAAATAAATTCGAAAGGGTTTAGGTGTCGGGTATGTATGTCGATGGGGAGAAAGAGAGTATTTGGCTCTTCCTTTCTTCACGATTGGCGATGGCGTATGTCTTTCTTCCGATGTTGTTGCAAGACGAGACGGCTTCCATGAATTTCCCTTAGTCACTAGTCTTGCATTAGTAGAGGAACTCCGAAACCTATTACAAAGTTACCTTTTGAGTGGAAGAGAATATTCCGTCTTTACCATTCACTTTAATAGTAGATATAAGCTTTTATATGCTTCTTTTATTGTGGAAATTTGACAATCTATAACAAAGATGCTAACAACGGCCATATTAATTATATTGGGTTACATTGATTATTCATAATTCGCTCGTTTTGTAAGTCAAATAAGGTGCAAGTTAAAATCCAAAACTTCGATCAAAACATGAGATAATTTGACATTGGTAGGTGTATTCCCTGCCTAATTCCATACATATGTAAGTTTCTGATCATTTTAGGCTAATCTCGTGAGCTTTAGATGGCTACTAATTGGAAATTTTGATAGCTTAGATCATGGCAGTTCTCCGTGTTATCACCACGATAACCACGATAATCAATTGCGCTATCTATGTTGAGTGAGCGAGTGGCCTATCCGATTTCTCCATAGTTCGAATATCAATCGCATTACCTACAAACAAATGACACCCAATAACTCGTCGTGACGATTTTACTTTTCCTAGAAAAAGAAAAAGAGTAATTTCACCAAGCAGCCAGTTGACTTCGGTGGCTATGCGAATGATGCATCGAAAAAAGTCAAACTTCACATGAGGGGTAGAGCACCAGTGCCGGAGAAGGATACAGTCTTTGAGTTAGGTAACGAGAGGGACTCGTGTATATTTATGGGGCATATTGGATTGGACTGACCTACTACTAATAAATAGTTGTTGATTCTTTAATTAAGCAAAAAGTCCGTTGACTTATGCGATGACTTGGGGAGCGCACTTAGGGTTGACCGGCTGCTCCGCCCCAAGATCTGCGCCAATGCAGCAATGCACTACGAAAGTGGGAGTCCTACTCCCATTCCCAATGACAAACCCCATTCGCTCCCATTTAACTTTTCATGATCTTTTTAATGCTCATACCACCCCTGAAAAAAACACCATTAAAGTAGTGATGTGTACGTGTCAAAAAGAAAATTATCCAAAAAGTTATAAATCTAGTATACGGCGGCCAATTCAATTGTTAAACTTTTTGGTTTGACTAATTTAATTATGAACCTTTTGACGATCTTTCAATGTAATTTTTTCGGCCAATTCGGTTAGCGCTGACCATCCTACGTAACCCGATCAGTGAACGATTAGTGCCAGCGTGGATGATTTTCGTAACTTTTTCATATAAGTTTTATGGATCTTTTCTTTTTCTTTCCTTTATATTTTTTTCCTCTGCCTATTGTTGAGCTTTTCCTTGCTTGTGGTTGGCAACCTCCACTGGCCATGGCTAAAACCCCGCCGATTAGTAGAGGGAAATAGGACGAAAAGGAAAAGAGGAAAGAAAAGTAAAGGAAAAATAGAAATTTTATTTATTTTTTCCAAAATTCATCAACGTCGGCACTGTCATACCATGGAAGATTGCTAGCGTCCACATCATCGATTTCCAGCTAAAATTGATCGGAAAAGACTATATTGAAAAAATTATTAAAAGGTTTATAATCAATTTGATTAAATATAAAAATTTATGATTAAATTGATCGTCGTACAATAAGTTAATGACTCTTTGGACAATTGTCCCAGTGCATAAGAGCGAGCCAATAAGTTACATTATCCGATCATCCGACATGCCACGTATAAAGTAGCCATTGCTCGATTAGTTTTCTTTAAACCATCAAACGGGTCCAATGAAGGTCCAAAATAAGATATTTCAAACAATCAAATAGACGACTTGGCGTCTGAATCGGTCAAAGTCTTAGGAGTAACACATGCGTCCAGGCTACCAAGACAACTGGGACGACGAAAAAGAGCTTGTAATAATTTAAAACACATGACGGGGTCATGAGTCCAAAAGGACTGCAATTTTTAATGTTTGATGCCGACGGGTAGCCATGCCCATGCACATGAAAATTTCGAAAAAAATAATATAAATAGTCCATAAATTTTAATTAAATATGTAATGTGATTTTCAAAATTTTAATTTATTCAATATAATTCATAAATTTTAATCTAATATGTAATAATTTATTCAACGTTATCCCTGAACTTTTGGTATATGTTCAATTTACTTTCTAAATTTCATATAGTTCACGAATTACATTGAATATATACCTAATGTCCAGTGATCGCATTGAAGAAATTAAAAGTTCATGGATCATATTGAACATTAAGTTAAAGTTTAGAAACTACACTGAACAGATTAAAAGTTCGAATATCATGTTAAATAACTGTTTATGTCATTATCTCTTAAATTTCATGTTCCAATTGATTTTTTTTTTTTCAAGTTACTGTTGTTCTGGTCCGTTCAGCCAGGAGGGATGGGCAAGCCCCAAGAAAATCTAATAGTGAATAGAATTAAACAATATAAAATTGGACTAAACTACAATGCAAAAAATAAAATTGGATGAAATTGAGCATGTGGGGAGCAGCATGATGTGGGAGTTCAAAGGGGAAGGCGACAAGCGGGGAATTAATAAAAGAGCCCGTGCATGTCGGAGGAGGATTGGAGGGAGGGTGGGGTGGGGGGCCCGCAGTCGTGTTAACATCATTTATTCCCATGCCGGGAGGCCTCGTGCATTGGTTTTGCATTGGTCTGCCGAAATCCACTATAAATAAATGCTGCGGCATTGCGATTTGACAGATTCGATGGAATGTTTTGACTTCCTCTAGGGGTGTGGGTTTTGGGATCGCCAACGGGTGATCTAATCTGATCCTTGAGATTTTTTCCGGTGGCCTATGTAGATTTTGGATGTCCAAGGGGCATCACATGGCTTCAATTAGATTGGGAGGGGTTTGATCGATTGGGTCATCCTGTTTGAGCATTAACAGACAATGGCAATCAGTCTAATTTGTGGTTTGATCTCGTCCACGGTGTATTGTTCCGAAGAAAAATTTTCAAATAAGACTTCAAAGTTGGACCGATTTCTCGAAAAAAATAATAATTTTGGAGTGGGTATTATTAGGGGTGTGCAATATGACCGGATTTATCTGGAAACCGGATTGGTCCACCCGAAAAACAGGTTTGGGAACCGATTATAACCGACCCGGTTTCCAGTTCCAAGTGAAATCCCATCCGGACCGATTTTAGAACTAGTTTTATATGGAGGTCCACTTGCAATTTTATATGGTCAGAATTCAAAACATTATATCAGGAAGATGAGGGAGGTGATTATTATTTGTGGATAGTCTAACTCAAGGGCTTGTAAGTATTATAAGGAGCAATTTCCTTTTTCTTAAAATTTTTGTTCTGTAACGAAGAAATTACATATCCAATTAAAACCTATAATGTTTTGTCACGTCCATTAAATTATTGATACTAAGATATTCTACTTTTGTATGAATACTTAAGATTGTTTGTACAATCAAACTTATAACTTTTGATTTGAGTTATAAGTTTTCCTATTTACTACCTCGAAAAAATAAAACTAAAAAAAGGAAAAAAAAAAGGTTCTAGGGGCCCTAGAATCAGACAAAAAAAATAGGGTAGGTTTTAAAACGGGGTCAATGGCAAATAAGGTAGGTTCCGGGTTTTAAAAATTAGGAACCGGTTATAACATGGTTGGTTTCAAGTTTCAGATTTAGAACCGACTAATCCTGGAACCGATCACCCCTAGGTATTATCTCAGATAGGGCTTTAATGTGGGCAATTCGATCTCAAAACACACTCCCAACTTCCTGGCCGGCCGGCAAGCGCCTGCATCTCATGTGCTCCTTTCCAAGCCATGGTTAGGGCCATTTTTATTCGGAGCTTTTTTTTTCCCTTTTTCCCTCTTTCTTCTATCGAAGTTCGCTAGACTTGCACGGTCATAGATTTGTCGTTGCGTGAGGACGGCCACCTCATGGCTGTGATGTTGGGGCTTAGCTTAGTCGATTCGTTCAATATCTAGCTGTGAGATGTCGAAGCTCTCAAGCGGCCAGAGCTAGAGAGGGCAGCGAGTGAGAGACGTAGAGAGCCGCGAGTGAGAAGAGAGGGAGTGGCCATAGGCGTAAGCTCAAAGCTCGAGCGACCATGAAGCTCAGAGATCAGGTAGCCATGGTTGTAAGTTCGCAAAGAGAAAATGGCCATGGCAGCGAGCTCGAAGCTAGAGTGGCCATGGTCACCGGCTCGAAATTCTGTTGACCATTGACTAGAGCTCAAAGCTCAAGTAGCCATACCCACGGCTGAAAGCTCGAAGAAATGATGGCCATGACCGTGAGTCTAAAGAGAGCGAACGATCATCAACACCGTTGAGCCAGCGTCGGATGGAGGAGCAGTTGTAGGTCATGCCAGCACAGAAATTTATTGGCGACTTCATGATGTCGAGCAAGATCGGGCATTGGAAGTCGATCGGCAAAGCGCAACAGGAAGAAGAGAATGAGAGAAAATAAGGAAGAAAATTGAAAAATGCTCCTCGATGAAAATGCCGCAGAACGTGGCTTAGACAGTGGCATGCGAAATGCCAGCTGGTGAAGATTTGGCCGGGCTGGTGAGTTCCTTCGGGGTGTGTTTCGAGACAATGTTGCCAACTTCGTGGCTTGATTATGGACAATGTCCGCTTTGAAGGCATTTCTGAAAAGAAGGGTCCCATTTCAGGGACCTATTTGAAATTTCCATTTCTTTTTTCGAGCGAATAACAATAATTTTACTCACTTATGTGGATTTTCAGCAAAAATGCATATAGATGGGCCACCGCATGCTAACTTGCGAAGAGACATGAAACGATTGTTTTTCAGATAAGAGCGTCGATTGAATTGAAGCCCTTCGGACATTGGCGGATTCAAAAATATAATTCAAAGGGTAAGATAGGAAAAAACAAGCGAAAAAAATCTTTGCAATACTCAGTTCGGGAAAGCAAAATGCAGAAATTTCATACGAGATTTTATAGGACATTGCATATAATTGATAGAAATTACATATACAAAGCACTAAGTAGCCAATGAGGGTGACCGCATCGCCAGTCGCCAGCCCCTCCCATTGATCTGTTATCGCCATCCGACGCCACTGCTTTTGTAAATTCATCTCAAGTCTCCAATGTGCACATCAGCTACCCTTTTTCAGCAAGATCTGTATCTTGTATAATCAGTGTAAAAAAAAAATCGCTTGAAGAAAAAATAATGCACGTCCTAAAAGACAAAAAGTTAAAAGAGAAATTCCACTTTCATTGACAAAAGGCAGATTCTATTTCTCTCTATGGTAAAGCCTTTTGTAAGTGTATGCATGTGTAACCTTATTCCAAAGCTAACAGCAAAAACCACTTGCTTCTGATTTCTTCTTGACGAAGTTATGTATTCAGATATGCTTTTTATAGTTTTATTAAGTGACGAATTTGGATGCAAAGCAAAAGTAGATGGCAGCTTCTCCTTGGAGCAACTTGGCTTTTGAAGATTTCCTCATCTCCAAAAGCACATCGCAAATAGTAATAGAGTTGAGACATATGTTGCTCTGAATATCCACTTATTACTCTCTATTTTCTATATCAATGATAAAGACTTTTCATAGATGGTAAATTTCGACTATTGAATTTTAACCGTAATTGACTATTGGGCCACCATGTGATTTATAGGCAAAGTGAAAATTCGAAAATGGTATTGGTGGTTGTGAAAAATTTTGAGAACCACCGATGAAAAATGAGAAGTGAAGGTCGTGTAAGGTATGCAAGTATTGTCTTGAAGGATAATTTCCGCCCTTCAAAGAGTGCAAAAGATAGATGCGTGGCTATCCTCCAAGATTTAACATACCTTTCGATTAGTGTACATTTCAATATTTAGGCAGAACGGAACATCGAGAATTATTAAACCAACTGAGAATGTAAGAGAAGAGAGTGTTACATATGTTGACTTGAATGACGAAGAATGGGACAGTATTAATGTGAAAATTGGCTCCAAAGTATGCAAATCAAAGGTCTAGAGTTAAGGATATTTTGTTTGCTTGCAAACAGGCCTTTTCGAATAAGGCCTTGAGACAACAACAAAAGTTTGGTAAAAAAACAGACCATGGATTGGGTCTTGCGTATAATTTGCGCACAGGATAGGCGAAATCTAACTTTACACTTGGTTCGACCCAAGCTCTTGCGTGCCAGCCCAAAACCTTTTTCTTATTATCACCAAGTTAGTAAAGTGAAACCATTAATAAAGTGAACAAAAGAGAACCACCTAAGCAGTGCGAGACAAGCAAAAGAAAGAGAAGCAAACCTTTTTGAAGTACTTTTTGCCAACGTTATTTGCAGGATTTTTGGATTAGTGACCGGGGATATTGCATATTTTCTTTTATTTTTGGGAGTGCTTTGATCTTTTTTCGTTTTCTTAAAACTTGCAATGCAAATTTGATATGGGATGTCCAAGGTCGGTCCATGTTAGAAAATGACCATGGCACGATGTTAGCCCGGTTTCATTTTGAGCATCCAGCCTCGTATATTCACTCGGGCAAAGTTGGGCGCCATATTTTTAAAGCTTCTGAACTTACTTAATGTTATGAATTATACTCGCTTAGATGATTAACATGTAAAAACTACTTTGATGTCATCCATGACACTTAAATATTAGAATATGCACAATTTCAATTGCTAAATAATATTCAAAATTCAAAATTTCAAGATTCACATTTCACCATTCATGAATTGATTATATTCTAATTTTATATATTAGATTAAAGTGACCATAGAAGTAATTCTAATGTACCAAACTTGCAAGTGATCGAGCTACACGGTCCAATCATGCGAGTTTTAATACCACCTTCATCATATACATTATGTAAGCATGTCGAAATTCTATTAGCAATCCATGAAATTCATAGAAGAGTTATCTATAAAATACTTCAATTGACCAAGAAAAGATATAAAATAACGATCTTTTATCATTTTGATAGGTATATAGTCACCAAAGCCAAGCATTTCGAATCACCTCTTGGTTGAATTGGGTGAAATAATGGGTTTTGAATTGACCGATCATCTTCTTGCTGATGATGCTGATCATTCTTTAGATGACCTGAGTAGTTAATCCTAATAATTTCTACATTTCCAGGGGTGATGTTTGATAATATATAACGGCGATTTAAATTAAATCACGTACTGGGTTCATTTCTTAGGAATTCAATTAGAGAGCAAGAACTTCGAACTCGCGACCCAGTTTTAGCATACGCACAACCAAACCATTGAGCCTCCCGTTCCTGTCACACTGAATCAAGTACATGACAGGATCTCAATGTGTCCCCTTTTCTTTATTTTCATCAAGGATATGGCAACACGGATCCGTTTCATTAGATATAAGAAACATAATTGACGTTTAAGAGTTCTCAATCTATTGAGAATCTAACTCCTCTTCCACTCGACGACACGACGTATCACAACCCAATCACGAAACTCGATCAAACCCTTGATTTTCCGGTGCTGACTTGTTTCATGGGCTTGCCGAGAGGAAGTATCCGGCGAAAGCGCTCGAGATCTCCGGAGACAAACCGATCCTCACATGAATTCCTAGGTGATCATCACGAGGGTTTTGCATCAAGTAAGTAACATGTGGGATTGGAGGGACCAAAGGTGACACACAGGCTGCTTCTTCCCTTAGGAAACCAACCTTGTGGAACGGCAATCTCGTCCAGTCAGACACAAGGGTCAGCTCCTTCAATGGAGGCAAGGAAGCTGGTGGACCTTCAAGGGCTGTCATGTATGCCATCACGTATTCATCGTCCACAGATCTTTTGGCCTCTCTTATCTTCTCGATTATGTCTGCTTGGCTCGATTCCATCAGTTCTCCGGCCGTCAACGCCACCGAGGCGAGCACGTATGCATTGCCGCTGAAACCCTTTGGGAGCGGAGGCGACATCCTATTCCTTGTGTCCACTGCAAATTGGAGGCACACCAGTGTCCCTTTGTGTAGTCCTAAAGCCTTGGTCCTTGCCTGAAGTGCGACAATCCATATTGTATAAGGTAGGTCAGAGTTGGATATTGGAACACGAACATAGGACGATTCTTTTCCCGTATCAGTACTTTTCGGAACGAATTGACAAATGTCAAAAAACCGTCGGTTAAATAAGTTACCGGTTACTTGATTTCTGGGAATTTCTTCGTTACTTATTAGGCCTTTTATTAGATTACTTACTCTTTTTGATGGTCTACAAATTATTAACTTTTCTTTTCTTTTGCTAATTGTTATATATCTTTCTAATTAATGCCTTATATTTATCAACTACCTGAATTTATCAATCTTTATTTGAGTGATTTGCCAATTTTTTTTTCAATTAAATTATCAACTAGTTTTGGATTACTAATCCTCAATTGAATTGCTTATTAACAATTAATTATTTTCTACAATTTGGTAAATAAAGGAAAAATAAAATTGGTAAGCAATTCAATTGATGGTGGTAACCCAAAATTATTTGGTAACTTAAGGTTGGTAATTTCTAAAAGCGTTGGTTAAACTTAAGGAGTTACTAAGAAATGGAAATAAAAATTTGTAAACAATAGTAAAAGTTTGCCGAATCAAACAAAGTCAAATAAATGTCAGCAAGTAACTCAAAACAAGAGTTGATATCCCAATAATAGGTGGTAATTTAATGGGAGAAAAGTTGGTGAGTCATGCTAATTTTGGTTGGTAATCTCTAAAAGTAGATAATAAATTTAAGGAGTTGCTAACCAAGGCTAATAAGAGTTGGTAAATCAATACGAAAGTTGGTAACTAAGAAACATAATTAAATGTTGGTAAGTCACTCAAATGAGAAATTTTTTTTTTTCACTCAAATGAGAATTGATAGCCAAAAATTTGACAGAATTTGGTAAATCACTTTAATTTAGGTTGGTAGTTTCACATAAGAGTTAGAAAGTTCGAAGTATTGGTAATTAAGTTACACAATTAAAATTTGGTAAGCTGATAAGAAAATTGTTATTTTACAAACTATCAAACAAAAGTTGGTAAATTCAAAATGTTTTGGTTAGTAATTTACAGGTTACATGGAAAAATTCACGTTTACTTTTTTCAATAACATTTTTTACATTTATTAACACTTATTGAAATTTACTAGCATGGAAAAAATCCGCATTTTGAGACAAAAAAAATGGAAATCTGCTACAACACTGTTATACAAGAATGTATCTTGATTAGACTCAGTTTGACAGTTCATGGTCATTACAATTCAAGATAAATGAAGAACTTCAGACATTAAGAACAATTAAGACCTACATCTTCTCTTTATTTTCGATTAATTTGTCGACCCCATCATATATAATTAAAATGAGTTTGTTCGGTATCTGTTCTATGCAATATGTAGCTCTCGAGTATAGTAATGTTTTCTTGCTTGTATGATCAATTACTTGGATTTATTTTTCTTGCTTCCACACATATTATTTGGATTTGTCATTGGAAACCGAATCCGTAGCATAATTACATGTCACAATTAGCTATTGGTGCCTAACATGCACATTATTAGGCTCCGTTTATTTGTGGAAAATAAATGATTTGGAAAATGCTTTCTTAAAAATGATAGCTTGTATTGCTTAAAATTATTAGTCAATGGAAAATATTTTTATTATTGATAACAATTTATATCTAAATATTTTCGAGGATGATGAAACTATTGTTCGTTTATTCATTTATTGTAAATAATACAAGCAATCTATTTTAGAAAAAAGTGTTTTGCATATTAACATTTTCCACAAAATAAATGGAGCCAAAGGCATCCATTAATTTTAGGATCAACAAACCTAATTTCTATCTGTTCTCTGCAGTCTTAACTAAATGATAAGTTGTGCGAGACTCACAGGATAAGAACAGCAACAAAATTATCAGCAGCAAAATTATACATAAGGTCTAAAAATGAGGCAGATTAAGGAAATTCTACCTTCCACAGGTGAGCTGAAACCACCTCAAAAGATGAACATGGGAAGCTGCCATTCATCCTCTTGCACAACTCCCTCTTTAAGCTCTCTATGAACTGCCCGCGCAAATCAAAAGTCTTGAGAACCAAACTCGAACTCCTCACGTCAGACAAATTGTTTGGATTCACTGCCGATTGCATTATCAATCGATATAAATGATCTATAGCAGCAGCACTTTTCACCGGGTTAGCAATTGCCACTTGTTTCTGAGGATTCGGAAGCAATAGCCTTCCTCGGTCATGCACTGGCACATGAATCTCAAGACAATATCCCTTTTCTTTTGTAACTGCAGAATTTGACGACCAGGCATGGAGAAAGTCGTATGCGGCAGGTCCATCGAATAATGAGTGGCTTGTACCTATCCCTATGGAATAGCCTCCGCATTTAAATTGAGTTACCTGCGTAATCATGGTTCATTTCTGAGTTTGCTCCTACACTTACTCTAAACAGTACACTTAATCAAACTGTTGGACCATTCATACAATTGGTCCAATCAAACCTCATCTATATACACTTCAAAGTCCTCACATGTCAATATTTGTCGTGATTAAATACAACAGTAAGTGCATTGAAACCCTAATGAATGTCACATAATTAATCGACATCTAATCTTTTATCTGGTGACCTGACCTTGCTAAGGGAGAGATCAATGTTGAGAGAGAATTCTAATACCTTGGTCTGCTGCAGCTCAAAAGATTTAGTACACTCACCTGAGCAACAACTAGAGGCATCTTGGACAAGTTCCCATCAAAGTCAGGCTTGTATACTAACTTCTCAAAGAACTCATTGTACTGCGAAAGATCTCCAAGCTCTGAAACCTTCACTTGAGCGACAGCTTCAGCTAAAACCACACCTTCGTTGTTGCACCAAAGATTGAGCTTCCCATCTTCTTGGTTCAAGCTGAGCCTACCAGCAGCTGGGTGCCACACAGATAATGTCTCTTCTAGGTCAAGTCTTAAGCTATCAAACACACGACCAAGTGAAATTTCATTCTTGGAGAAGTTATTACTGAGAGGTGGTTTATAAAAGAAGACCAAGTACATGAGAGCTGGACACTGTCTGTCCAGGTTAGAGAGATTGAGTAGCTTTGGAGGTTGCAATGTTTTCGGTCGTACAATGATTGACCTTCTAATTGAGACACTCAAATGATTGCTCTCATGTGGGGTGGCCATGGAAATTGTAGCTTTGAGAATGGCTGATCTGTAATGTTTTGTAGGCCTTACTGTGAATCAGAGAAAAGAGGAGCTTGTGAATATAAAGAGAACAGAGAGGGTAGAGATTCCAGGAGGGTCATGAACCCCACTTGTATGCGTCTTTTGTCTGCATTTTTTTTTCTTATTGTTGTCCCAGTGAAACGGGATTGGGCGGGGATTGCGAATTAGGCTAATTTTATGAACTTAATTAAAAGCTTTGCATGGAGCTGTTTAGGAAGAGGGCAAGTCCATATGTTTAATTGCTTGACAATGTGATCTGGATCACACTTGATGGGTCGATCAATGGAAATGACATACTAACCTTTGTCTGTCTTAGTTTTGAACTCAATAGATGAAACAAAGATCAAATTGGTTCACGCGTCAAACGTTTGTGGATCATTAATTTCTGGCTATAAATGTCATGCACAATTCCGGGAATCCGGTCAGCCTCTCCCATTTCATGGAGAAAACATGTTGCATAAATTCATCGATTTGATGGTTGGAAGATGATAGATAAAATCAATTGTTGTACATGATAAGTACTTAATTTGTCCTTGGGAATGCGATAGAGCGTATGAATCTCACTTGATCTATAGATCGAGTTTATGTTGTTTTTTTTTTTTTGGTAATCGAGGATCTGCCACCATTCCTCGGGGACGAGCTCGCACTGATAATCGGGGTGCCTATACCTTGGGGGAGACTAGCCCAGCAACCCACCGTCAGGGCCCCTCACTTAAATTACGAAACCGAGCGGGGATTCGAACTCAGAACCTCTAAGGAGGGAAGGAAAGCGCCCACCAACTCGGTTTGTACTCATTTTTATGAACTAATTATAACGTGCAATGTCAATTCAAGTAAATCAAATGCAATGATTTATGTTTTATTTTTGCATTTCTAGGAAAATTAAGAATGGTTTAAGAATCCGGTCAAGTTAGAATAAGTAGCAGACAAGCTCTTACAAAAAGGGGAGATAAATTGCATTGGCTACTATGTGGAGACTTCCTACCTCCATCTTCTCGAACTATGAGCACAATTTGTAATGCTGGGAGATACCCCTAGGCTGCATGTACTTCATTCGCTCTATAATATTGACATTTTACACCCAAAAAAAAAAGAGGAGATAAAACACATCACTGCATCGACTTAATTACTAATAAACCTAATGACTTATTGTAACTTAAGAAATATGAAAGATAATTATCTGAGTTCATTACATAATTCATTTTTCTTTGTACCATAAGTGCACATTCGAATATCTCCTTTTGCTCCATTGAACCTGCTTTTGTTCCTGGCCACATGAAGATCTAGAGCTCTCTGCAAAGTGCGGCAAAACTGCAAAAATTGCCGGTTGCAACTCACCTTCAAACAACAAATTTTCTCTGACAAAGATAATGATTTTTCTAGAATAAAAAATGGGCTTTCTCTTTTTCATAATTCAAAAAGTTGAGACATGACCAAAACTTCTTTAGTTATGTCATTTAGGAAAATGACAAAGCAAATGGAGGCAGAACGCATATATGAAGAGCAATCATCTGATTCCAGAATTCCACGTCTTATGTTTAACAATGAACACCCACATGCATAATTAATACAATTTTCTGCTATAATGATTATTTGTTGGAGCTTTAGTATTACTGCTTTTCTTGTGCAGTTGGAGCTTAGTCACTTCAACTCCAATTCTCAAGCTTTTCCATTAACAACTCTACAATCTCAAATTGGAGGTCAACTTTATCTTTGAGTTGTTAAGTCAGAAAGCACAACGAAAATGAAGAACTTGGTAGCTTTTGGACCCAAAACAAAAAAAAAAAAGAGAGATGTTCAGATTAAAAGGCAAAACACTTCATCATCTCTTAACCCTAACAATGCTTGTTGCAGGTGGATGATGGCTTTTTGCTTCTACAGAAAAACAAAGAAAGAGAAAAGAATGTCCGAAAATCCCCATCTGTGCACCGAAGGAGACATCTTAGGGTTTTGGACAAATTTCAAAGTCTTTTCAGATGGGACAACTAATATATGCAAAAGACGAATCTAACAATGCAAGCTTCTTCATCACATCTCGTGAAGAGAGGACAAGCGCGGAACAGGTCCACATTTCAGGAGGAATTGAACTCATGATTAAAATATGCATCCAAAAATTTGAAAGCATGAACTAACTCCGGCGTAAATCTAATTCTGTGTGAATAAACCTTAATGTTATCGAAGAAGACAACTCTGGTCTATTATCTAAAATTTGCTTTTCCTTGCATAATATTTAAATTTTAAAACACCATAATGATCGAAGAATGAAAAAGTGAAATTGCTGGGGGTCTCCATGATCCTATCAATCCTTTCATACGGCAGAGTAATGAGATGGGAAACATGATAAAGTTGTATACTTCTTCAATAACTAAGCGTTTAGGTGGAACAATAAATTGACAATGATCCTAAAAACCATCAATATAATTGAGATAGAGGAACAAAGCTTGCATGATGTGGGAACAATGAAAATTCGAAACAGATCAGAAGAAACGAAAGAGAAAGTAAACTTTGTTCCGAGACAACAAAAGAAAAGCAGAAAAAGTTTAATCAGGAACGAAAGATAAGTGGGCGTTGTGGGCTGAGCCTGCTGGAAAAACAGGTTGGCATGTCCCTCGGAAGAAGCTGGGGTGTAAGATTGAAGGAGAAGCGTGGGTGAAGGTTGAAGCCCTAGACAGTTTGTCTCCTCGTGTCTCCACTTTACCAGCATATTGCCTCATTTCCTGGTTTTCCCTTTGCCTTTTCACTTCACTCCTTTTTCTCTCCTCCACACTTTTCTTTTCCACTGTCTCCATTATTTAACCAACAAAAGATGATCCACCACCATAACCATTACATTTTATTACTTCTCATAGGTTCCATGTCTTCTAGTGTGTATGAGCATAAGTACTTGGCGCAGCTTTAGCAGTCCCCTACATATATTATTTTACTATACCTTGGAATCTTCCTTTCGGTGCAAATAGAAAGATTTTATTAGAAGCCGTGCATGCTGTGGTAAATATATTGAAGAATCCTACCATGTTGAAAGCTGATGGAGTTGTATACCACGAAATGTGAAGTCTCTTTGCTTCCTTTTCGTTTGTGACCTTTTTGACTTTTGTTCAGGGACAGTAGTATGCAGCAAAAGTCAAAATTCTCTGTCAATTATCGGTCACCTTTAGATGCTGGAATAAAATGGATCTAGGGAGGGAGAAAGTGTGGTCACATGGAGAGGTTACGTTAAATGTGGGCAATGATTAGCTCCAAAATAGTTTTTTTAACTTAGAGAGAGAGAGAGAGAGAACATATTCTCTATGTTGTATTTGGAATAGTTTTATTCATTAGCGATTAAGTTACTTTACATACATCGAAATAACTTTATTATATCTGTAAGTTGGTGACTTCTTACAATGAGGAAAAATTGTCCAAAAAATCATAACCTATCATACAAACGTTAATTCAATCCTAAACTTTTCAATTTAACTTATGTGGTCATATACCTTTTGATGATTTTTCAATGTAGTCAGTCCTATCAATCTAAACACTAATGTGGCGGTTCAATTAGCACTAACTATCCTACGTGGCACGGACGACGACGTGGACAATCTTAAAAAAAACAATTTCATTTTGCAATTTTTTTTGTAAATTTTCATTTCTTTACTTTCCTTTCCTTTTCTTTTTCTTATTCTAATGTTCATCTTCTTCTTCGCCAGTCGCCAAGGTCTTGTCGATGGCTAATGAAGGTCGTCGACCATTGCTGAGGCCTCTATGACTCTGCTAGCCAGGAATTTAAGAAGATGAGGGAAAAAAGAAAATAAAAGAAAATAAAAGAAATGAAAAAAAATAAAAACTTAAAAAAATTTCTCAAAACAATGTCATTTGAGCCTTGTCGGGCTTGTCAGATTGCCAGTTGTCCCACACGGCGAGAACCTAGATCTAATCCCAGCCAACATTACTCCTTAAACGAACAGTAAAGGACTCATTTTTGTACGTTTGATTCAAAACTTGATTAGAGATGGCGTACCCATATGTCATGTTATCTAAATTGGGTAGGTCGCGCCCTACCAGCGCAAAAGAGTAAAAACATTAAAACAAGACTCTAATTTGAGCTCGTAGAAAATCCGATCCTAGTAAACTTTTCAAATCCATATAGGGTTTGTGGTTTGACGACCGAACAAGTAAAAATTATTGAAATACTTTCCACGTTGGAGTTGGGCTTTTGCACATTAAGGAGCAGAGGAGCTTTTGGCTATAAGAATGGGAGCGCACCTAATGGGTTTTTGCCCATTAGTGAGAGATTTTTTGCTAGTTCTAGTGAGAGTACTATATGAGTTATTGAATGTGATTGGGGTTGGAAAACGCTGAGAATGTTTGAGTAAGTCGAGTGTGGTTGATAAATATGTCACATATACCGAACCACGTAAAGCCGATATTTGTTTTATTTCTTTATTCTATTTATTTTATTATTTGGTCGCTTGTTTTTCGCAACAGTCTTTTAGCCATGTTTGTATCGTGGAGATCAAGTTTGCATCTGTACATCAAATTATAGAAGCAAAGTTATCAACCTCAGAAAGAAAGCTCGTACAAGCATCCAAATCAAGTGCAACTTTCAAATCTTGTGCTAGCTTGTACATTTTAAAGGTAGCTTTAATTAGTAATAGCTGATGCAGGCAGACTGGAATTACAAAACATCTCCATAACAACAAACTTACTAGCTTAGGAACACGTATCCAGGACTTCAATCTAACCTCTATCTTGGTTTTGCAAAGATTCGCAACGTTTAATCACCAAGTCCTTCAAACAATCTAAGCTGTCGGGGCCTTCGATTGGTCCTAGTTCTGGACAATCTTCTAGATACAGACTGTAGATTTCTCAACTTCGATAAGTTGGGTAATCTCCCTAATGCATCGCAACTGGAAATAACCAGGTGCGTCAAGGATTCTAGTTCCCCCAGTCCTCGAATGTCGACCAGTATACTCAATCGAAACAGGGTTAAACATTGCAGATTCTTCAGGAGTGACAGATCTGGGGTTCTCACGAGGAACTCGCATTCGCCAATTCCTAAATCCCTCAACTTTTCTAAATTTTGAGCACTGGGAAGTGTGGCATCAAACATGCGCTCATATAGAGAACAGACAGGTTCTTCAAGTTGGAAAAATGCGGCAATGCCACGACACCATGAAGTCCCAATGCTGACAAACTAGATGGTGTTGAGAAAACTTTCTAATAGATTTTGATGTCGACAAAATTGTCCATGAGTAAGTCTGACATATGCTTTTGAAGTATTCTATGTCCAGAAAGTTATATTCTGGAAGTCCAGACTTTACATGAATAAGAAGAAGAAGTTTAGGTTTTGCACCGCAAAAGACAAAGTTCAGACTTTGTACACGGCAGTCAAGGAACTTCAGTTTATATATTGGAATAAGAAGATTCAAGATTTTTCAGAACAAACCATTATGACTCAAGTTTTGAGCACAAGATAAGATTCAGACTTTACCCGGACGTTATCAATGCTCAGAATGTAAATAATGGCTAATAATCTGGCTTGGATTTCACAAATGGAAAGAATTAATTGATTTGATCTTAAAAGACTATTTTGCAAGGAATATTTATATAGCAAGATATCCTAAATTGATTGATAATCAAACCTGACGACAAGTTTTTTTTCTAAATAGAGAAGCTCTACTTATGGACACTAAAATTCTGATTGTATGGGCAACTAGATTTGGCGAGATTCTAATTTTGTCACTCAACAACTACTTAATCATTTTTATACAAATCTGCCTAAGGTGAAGATTGGAAGATGATTATCTGAAGACTGTCCAATGGCTATTTTGGACGTGGAAGAGTATAAAAGGAGACAAATCGTCGAAGAGAAGAGGAAGAGAGACGATATCAAAAATCATTCATTCTAAAGTTTGAACAAACTCCAACCGGTGTGACTTGTTCTTCTTGAGCAAAAATTAGTAATATTGAGAGATCTATTGTAAAAGTGATAAAGTGAGATAGAGTGACCTATCTTTCACAGAGAAGTCATCACTCAGAATTTGTAATATCTTGATTGATCATTTAGTGGAATTTAGCTAATAGGCTGTTAATGTGGGAGAGTAGATATAGGCTTGATCTAAGGCGAATTACTATACATCTGTGTGCAATTTTTTCATCCCTAAAACTCTTTTTATTTAGTTAATTGAACATTTGTTTATTTGCCGTTCAAAGATTGTTCAAAATCTAAACATTGTTCATACTTTGCCCATGATCAATTGTTTATGCTTTGTATTGATAAAAAAGTACTCAAATCACCTATTCAACCCCCTCTAGGTGATTTTTGCTAGTCTCATTAGATGGAAGTTGCTTGATGGACTTTGAGATTTCCTCGGGTTGGAGAAATTCCTTCGGAGGATTGTTTGGGCCGTACAAATCTAGGTAATCTAAATTAACTAGCTTCAAGGGGTCTGGCACAGACAGAAAGCTAGAAGCATGACAAGAGAGATGGATCAAACCAGAGGGAAGCTCTGGCAAATGCTGGAGCTTGAGGCAACCCTCCAATTCAAGTGTTTGGAGACGAGCGAGACGGCTGATCGTCATGGGCAATCCACAGATACGAGTGTACGACAAGTGCAAGGTCCTCAAATGGGAGAGCCCTCTGACTTCATTGGGGATCTGACCCCTCAGAAGCAGACAACCCTCTGCATACAACTCTTCGAGCATCTCGACCAATCCAATGGTGTCCAGTAACCTTTTTATCTTTGTATAGTCGATTCTAATCACTCTCAGTTCTTTTAGATTCCCAATTGAACCAGGCAGATTTACTATCCCTGATGATGACAAATGCAACTCCACCAATGCTTCTAATTCCGCGAGTGAGCATGGAAGTTCCTTTATCAGAGAGCATCCGCTCAGAGACAAATGCGTAAGCTTCAGTCCACCAATAGAGCATGGAAGCTCTCTAATTCTTGCATTTTCTATCTTTAAGTCTTGACATTGACTTTAGATTGCCACCTTTCTCGGGAACCTTGGACAGATCCGAATCTAGAGGCAAGGTAAGTTCCGTCAAAGATTCTAGAGAACCGATTTCCTCAGGCAACTCTTGAAGCGCACGACTTCCCTCTAGATTCAAGCATCCTCAGATGTTTTAGCTCACCTCCAGAGCAGTCGATTGCAGCTAAATTGCAACAGCTATCAAGAATTAATATCTCCAAGAACACAAACTTGGAGAGGTCAGGTGTCCTTGTTAAGCATCTGCACCGTGACAAATCCAGGACTCTCAATTTATTTGCCATCTGCAGAAGAATTGAATGTCAAAAAACGATGAGAAACGTTTTAGCGCAACGACAGGGCAGTGAATAGGAAGAGAAGTAAACAGCCAGGGTGAACTCTACCTTGATTTCTCTCCATCCTCTCCAGTGTTCTGTTATGTCGCTCCACGACAGGTCGAGCACAACCAAATTATGAAGGTAAAAGTTTGTGGCTGGAAATCTGGGAGGACAGTAACGCCAAGAAAGCCATCTTAGCTTTGAAAGAAGATTTTTGAAGTTCCCCACTAAATTTATTCCTTCCCATCGAAGAAACCTTGGATTACGCAGGCCTGCTATTTCTTCATCTGTGAAAGTTTAGCCAAACTGACTGAGGCTTAGGCTTAGTGCTTCTACATCTTGATTTATCTGCCAGTAAGACTTATGAGCATGCAACAGGGACTAACTATAAACTATGCTCTTTCCCTAGCAAAGCATCAGCCGAAAACTGTTTTAGTCTTTTTAACACTAGAAAACAAAAGTGAGATTCTCTTTGCTTTTGTAAAAACGAAACCACGAAAAAGAGTAAAAAGAATGTTCTCCTGTTGAATTGACTCCACAGTTTACCTCCTTATTCTTTAGTATGTACAAGGCTTCCTCATCATCGCACACCCCACTTCGCTTGCCGGGATTTTTGAGATTCTCTACACGAATAATGTGCCTTCCGAGGTCTCGAGCTTGGTCGTGCATCCAAAAATTATTCTTGTCTCCAATTTTTATTAGAGACCTGAGACAAAGGACTCGAATGGCATCATGAGGAAAGTATCCACAATGATCCCACATGAAAACTGGGTATTCTTTGTCTTCCTTGATGAAGAAACACACTATATCCGAGAACACTCGTTTTTGCTCATAATCTAGTCCGTCGTAACTTATCATCAGTGTTTCCTGGACTTCCTTGGGAGGAACTTTCTTTAGTTTCCTTAATGTGTCTTCCCACGAAACCTTGCGATTGCAACAAAGAAATGAACTTATCACTTGGAGAGCCAGAGGAAGCTTCCCCACAGTAGAAACAATTTTTATTGAGAGATCATCGTGATCTTCTAAAGGAGAGTCTCGCCTAAAGGCATGCTTACAGAACAACTTAAGTGCTCGATCAAATTCCATCTCTTGCACTTCATAAGCAAATACTGTTTTAGTTTCATTTAGGATTTCATCGTTGGATGCTTCCACCTCCGCCATCAGGACGCTCAGGTCTCTGGTTGTTACAATCACCCTACTTCCAGGACCAAACCAACTCCATTTCCCTGCAATACTTGATAATAGTTGTTTCTGCAAATATGCAAGACCATCGCGTTGGTAGGATTCTCGGACAGCTTCAAGGAAACAGCAGCCTTCAAAGACAATTTGTTAAAAATAACTTTTCAGAGAGTTGTTTTGCCTATTCCACCAATCCCGTGGATCCCAACAAAGGGTACGCCATTTGGACCATTGTCCAGCAGCTTCATTATGGCTTCTATCTGGTCATGATCTTCAACTAAGTGTTCAGTTGCATTCTTGTGTTTGGCATTCAACTTAATCAAAATCTCTTGAACAATTGATCTGATTAGTTCTCCATGGCTGGAGCAAGGCGTTGGAAAAAGAAAAGTTATGATGAATTTAGGCATGATTAACGGCATCATCATCACTTGAATTTATCGGATGGTACTCATGACGCCCAAAATGAAATTCTTGAGTGGAATGACAGAAACAAGATTCACTTGAAAAGATTAGGATCGTTACCCTCTAGCTTTGAGGTCCCACCCCTTTATCTCGGAGACTTCTTTTAGAGCATCTTCGCCCTGCAACACTTCATCAGAGCCAACTTTCTTCTTATGCTTGGTCATGGCATTTCTGTATAATCCTGTTCGGAGCTTGACATCAACTGGCTTGACGTAGTAAAAAACAGAAATTATCTGCTTTTTCCCATCTGATTTTGAGCTGCGCTCTACCATTTGTGTGAGCTCGCGTAGACACCACGAACTGGAAGCGTATCTCTTAGAGAAGTTGGGCATGTAGACTTTGGAGATGTTGAGCGCCTGCATAAGCTCTCCGCTGATTTCTGTGCCCACGCGGAGCTCCTCGTCATCCCTCAAAATGCGAATTCCCGTGCCTAGCATGTCATGGTAAAGGCAGTTAGAGAATCCATTGCGAGTGTCTGGTCCTCTGAAACTCGGGAACACCTCGTACTCTGTTCTCAAGGTGCTCTCATGGCTCACTGCAGCGCCTGAGTTCCTAGTCCTCTTCATTTTCCTGAAACAGGTGGTTCTGTCAATCAGTTTGCTCCCGGGCAATGTAAAATGAGCTAATTGTGGATTCAGATCAAAGTAATTTATGTTCTGTGAATTCTCTCGAGATCAAAGTTGTTTTGGCACATCATATGCGCTCGAGTCAATGTGGAGAGGTTGAAGGTGGCCTTCTGAGAAATATGGGGGCGCACTGCACCAGGTTGCTTTACAGGGTTTGGACTTTGGACCGACCAAAATCAGCTCTGGAAGTGGAATAATATTCTATTGAACCATTCACTAAAATATTGGGAAAAAAAGCATTAAAAGAGGAAGTTGAACAGATAGAAATTCAAAACCGTTGTCCACTCGCTACGTCATTTGCCCTTTCATTTGATCGCAGAGTTCTTTTGATTGACGCAAGGAACTCAACCCTGTTCTTGCTGCAGAAATTTAGTCCTTCAGACCACTCTAGAATTGACGTTGCGTGAACAACACGAGATGTCTTCGAGCATCGTTCACCAAGTTCTCCAACAGCTTGCGCCATGGCAGTTTTGGTCGAATGGCATATTTACCAGGTTATTGCTGAGAAATGAAGTCCATTCATTAAATGAAAGTTACAATTTAAATTGGTACAAACACATTTGCAGTTTAGCATTCATGATTGTGATCGTGGCAAATTCATAGTGACAAAACCAGAAACGAGAAGCTCGGTAATTCTTTGAGTGACTGGCAATTTAGTTTTGTCAGTATAGGCCAAACAGCATTCATTGGCACTTCTGTGAAATTTGTTTACTCCAATCGGATCACAAGCCTTCTTGTTCATTATTGGCGAGTACACTGATGGTGGTCAAAGTTAATAGCTTTACGTTTTATGAATCTGTCTTCCAGCTTTGCTAAAAACTTATGCTTTCTGTTATTTCAAATTGATACCTTATATAATTCTCCATAAGTTCAATTACAGACCTATCCAGAATTACGACCGCAAAAAGTCCCTAAGATTGTAGCTTTATCAGCTTAGCAAATCATGCAAAAGTTTGCAGCTTTTCCTAAGGTATAGAAGAGGAATCGTTACGCGGAAAGCATGACTTGTAGATTACCAGGAGTGACTTTCAATAACTCCCGACTGCATAAGAAGTTTTAAAAAGGAGGGAGAAAACTTAGAAGTCAGAAACAGTGTAAATGCACCTTAACTGAAAAAATGAACACAAGTTACACAACCATTCTGCCATATGGAACTACGCTTAGATAAACTGCAGATTAAAGAAAAAGACAGTACATTTAGCCATTATGATTGTACACAAATGAAATTCTAGGCTAAATTTCAGACAAGAAAACTAGTGCCAAATATAATAATAACAAACGATGTCGATACAATCTCTAGTTCGACAACTTGATTGCAAGTGTATCTCTCACTCTTGGCTAAATGGAGACGTTAACTTGAGTGCCTAAGCAGTTGATCTCAAATTGTACGATGGAAAACTTGACTTCTTGAATCTCTAGGGTTTTGAAACTTGATCCAACAGAATTCTGATGAACGATGACAAAGGTGACGGGGATTTGAAAAGTGATCTACAAGACTACGATGTATGTTGAAGAAGATTATGGGGCTTGGACGCTTGATATGTTGAGAGCTCTTGATGCCTCTACGTATATCTTCTCTGAATATGCGTCCTCCCCTTTGAATGAGCACCTTTGTAGTGTCTTGTGGGGCGTGTCCAAGGGAAATTGCATTTTGGAAGATGAAGTACTATTCACCGAGGCCGGACTTTTGGCATAGTTCTTAGCAGGAGCTGTGTTGGTTAATATTCAGACTACTTGTCCTTATCTCCAACGTGAGTGGCTCGCAAGACACTGATCGGTCTAGCCGCTGATGTAAACACAAGGGTCTGACGTTTCTGATGATTCCCAATCTGAGTCTAGCTTTGTCCATCTCGGCAGATCTGGCAAACTTTCCAGGGACTGACAATCTTTAATAGTCACGTATCTCAAACATTGTAAGCCACTGAGGCCTTCGACGGCTCTTAGCCTGGGACAACATTCCAGATCGAAATGCTGCAGCTTTTCCAGCTTCGATAGGTTGGCTAATATCTCTATTGACCCACAACATGTAATCTTTAGGGACTCCAGAGATTCCAATTCCCCCAGACCTTGTACTTCTACAAGTCTTTGCAAGTCAGTTAGACGCAGGGTTTCCAGAATCTTTAAGCGTGATAGATCAGGTGTTCTCAGGAGGGATTCACATTTTTCTACAGATAATTCCCTTAAATTTTCCAGGTGGTCAAGAGCTGGAAATTGCTCCATCGAGCAGCTAGAAACAGAGAGTTCTGATAGTTTCCTGAAGCTGGAAAACTGTGGCAGTGGCGTGACATCGCTAAGTTTCAAGGTTGACAAGCTAGATGGAAGCTGGCGGATGGATTTTATGTTCTTCCAAGGTGAGAGAGGTTCCTTCCCCTTGCTAGTGCCCCCAAGAAAATCCCTGTGGAACGACAAGTCTAAGTTTTCTAAAGTAATTAGGTTTGAGAGGTCAGGAATAATTTGACGGTGATAAGCATCAAGGGCAAGGCTTGTCAAGCTCGATGGAAGCTCTGGCAATCGTTGAAGCTCGTGGCACTCCTTCAACTCAAGTTCTTTGAGATGAGGGAGACAACTGATTGTGGCAGGCAATCCAGAGATGCCAGTGCCCGATAAGTCCAAGATCCTTAAATGGGACAATCTCCCAATAGAACATGGGATTTCGCCGGATAGGCCCTGACACTCTGGGCAATGTAACTCTTCAAGCATCTCCAATAGCCCGATTGTGTCAGGCAACTTTCTTATCTTTGTGTTTCCCATCCTGATGTCTTGGAGTTTCTTCAGATTTCCAATTGAATCAGGTACATTGACTACTCCTGAGAACGACAGATCTAATTTGACCAGCGATTCTAATTCCCCGAGCGTGTGTGGAAGCTCCTTAATTCCTTTGCAACCTTCTATAGACAAATGCGTGACTTTCGCTAGCCCTCCGATAGAGTATGGGAGTCTGCTTATTCTCTCATTCTGTTTCATACTCAAACTACACAAAGATTTCAAATTGCCAATTGTCTCGGGAAGCTTGCAATCTTTGGGCATGATTAACTCCGTCAAAGAATTTAGAGAACCAACTTCTTCAGGCAACTCCTGAAGAGATTTGCATCCTTCCATATTCAGAGTTTTCAAGTTCTGTAGCTTACCAATGGAGCGATCGATTGTGACTAACTTGGAACACCAAGCAAGAACCAATATCTCCAGAGACGCAAAGTTAGACAAGTCAGGCGTGCTTCTCAAGCAATTGCAGCTTCTCAGATCTAAAACTTTCAACTTTTGTGCCATCTGCAGAGAAATCGAATGCCATATAAAAGAATTGAAAACTTAGTTTCATAAGAATTAGACACACCAAAAGTCAATATGGAGAGACATTAGTACCTTGATTTGACTCCATCCAGTCTAGTCCTCAGTAATTTCACTCTTGGAAAGGTCGAGCACCACCAAATTAGTGAGGTGAAAATTCGTTGCTATGAAATCCGGAGGACACTCATGCCAAGAAAGCCACCTTAGCTCAGAAAAAAGATTTTCAAAGTTCCCGACGAAATTCAACCCTTTCCCTTGAAGGAATCTAAGACTCGCAGACTCTGTGATTCTTCATCTGTGATGGTATAGCCACTACCATTACTTTGGGCATTAAAACTCAGTCTCAATGCTTCTACTTCTTCACTTGCCTGCCGTTAGAGACCAAGCATGAATGACAACAAATCATGTGATAAAGGGAAAAGTCAACTCCGTAAGCCACTTGTAAAGTCTGTCTACTTCCTGGAAACAACTAGCAAAATGGACTCTAATGTACATACTCTTAAGTTTTACCTGCTTATTCCTTAGTAAGTTCAATGCGTCCTCCGGAATCCATACCCTGCTATGCTTCCCAGGAAACCTGCAATTTTCTTCGTGGACAATGTGCCTTCCGAGATCCCTGACTTGGTCATGCATCGAAAACCTATATTCATCTCCAATCTTTATCAAAGACCTGAGAAGGAGGACTCTAATTGCGTCATGAGGATAGTATTCACAATCGCTCCACATGAAAATAGATATTTCTGGACTTCTTTGATAAAAAAGCAAGCAATGTCCAGGAACACTTTCTGCTGCGTCAATTCCAGACCCTCATAACTTAGCATCAACGTCTCTTGGACTTTCTTCGGAGGAACTTTCTGTAACTTCTTCAGTATCTCTTCCCGTAAGGCCTTGTCAGTGGAACCGCATGAAAGAGATGACCCTATCACTTCGATAGCCAGAGGAAGCTTCCCTAAAGTTGAGACGATCTGTCTCGATAGGCTATCGTAATCTTCTGTAGGAGAGTCTCTTCTAAAGGAATATCGACAGAATAGCTGAAGTGCTTGACTAAATCCCATTTCCTCGACTTGATATGTCAAGATTCCTTCATGCCGATTCGGGGCAGGGCTGACCTCTAATGTTTCCGTCTGGTCGGTCAGGATGCTTGTGTTCCTAGTTGTTATAATGACCCTGCTTCCATCTTCGAACCAAGCGCTCTTCCCAACTAGCTTTTCGAGCTGCTCTTTCTCGTCCACATCATCGAGCACAATGAACACTTTCTTGTCGCAAAGTGCCTTCTTTATCATGTCGATCCCTTGGTCAATGTCGCCGATAAAAGTATCGCTGCTGAACCTCCGGATGCTTGACAACAATTGCTTCTGCAAGTGCACAAGACCATCCGATCTTCTGGAGATCTCTCGAACATTTTCGAGGAAGCTGCAGTGGTTGAAGCGAGAAGATAATTTGTTGTAAATGACTTTCGCCAGCGTTGTCTTACCAATTCCACCTATCCCATAGATTCCCACGAAGCGCACGCCACTAGAGTTGATGTCTAACAGCTTCATAATTGCATCGACCTGAACATGATCTTCGACCAAGTGTTTGGTAAGGTTCTTGTATTTGGCATTCAGCTTAATCAGGACCTTCTGGATGATCACTTTAACGAGTTCGCCATAGCTGCACCAATGCGCCATTCAGTTTATTTTACTCAATACACGAAATTGAAGAGCTTATGATGAAAATAAATCTTAAAAAAGGAAAACTCAATTCTCACCTGTTTTCTCAAATATGATGCATATGAAGCGAACTCAAAGTTTTCTACAAAAATTCCTTACCCGTGATAATTTTTCAAGCTCCATCGCTTGATTTCCTCGACCGCCATGAGGGCGTCACGCCAAGACTTCACTTGGTCGGCTCTGAAGTTCTTCTCGTGCCGTGCGAACGCATTGCGGAACAATGGAGTCTTGAGCTTGACGTCATCCGAATTCACGTCGAGGAAAATGGGAGGATCTCTTTTGTGCCTGTTGACTTCGATGCCATCTCGACCATCTTGGCGAGTTCGTTAAGGCACTATTTACTTGACGCAAAGTTCCTTGTCAAGATGGGCATGTAGATCCTTGAGTTCTGGATGGCCCGTGGGAGCTGTTCCTTGATCTTTTGCCCGACTTGGAGCTCGTCGTCGTCCCTGAAGACGCGGATCCCTGCACCTTTCATGCCTTCGTAGAGACAATCGGCGAATGTTGTGCGACCGTCGGACCCTCTGAAACTCAAAAACACCTCATACTCAATCCTGGAGCCACTGTCTCTCTCCATTGTAGGAGCCATTCTTTAGGAAGTGAGCATCCAAGTTTTCGCTTCCAAGCGTTTTGAGGGTCTGAAGCGAGCGAACATATGAAGCTATACTACTGAGTTGTTGGTAATTTCATGATGTTAATGGTAAGATAGAGCGATTGAGACATGGAACCGTGTTGCCCCCCCTCCAAGAAACAAGCAAATCGTCGACCAACCTCCATGACCTATACAGTACAATAGATTACCATGGATCTCGAACATTTGTTATGTTTAAATAAAGGGTTGTGATTGTCCTTAGGGTCCTCTAGACTTTCTAATTTCAAGATCAATCCCCTTTTCTTGCTCGGTTTTCTTCCATTAGTTTAGTGGTAATTCAATTGCTTTTTGTTTTTAGAGTCAATAGAATATTAATCCCAAGTTAACTTATACAACTTGAATTGCCATTTTCCCTAATTGCCAGCTCAATAAAGACATTAAATGCCACATCTTGAATAAATTCAATGGCCAGATTGCTAATTAATTGTCAAAATTGAATGGCATCATGACCATTTAACATTCGGTCATGTGCGCTACGTGGGTAGATGAGGAGTCCCGATTTCAGATAGGGCAACTGAATAAAGTTTGTAATTTATATCCCCTAGTCTTATTTAATTTTTATATTTGACTTGAAAACGTGGCACGGTTCTTTTTTTATTGACTCAAATGCTTGTGCCCGTGACACTTGCATGTGAGAGGGGGGAAAATTAGGAAAACAATTCTTTGTCTTCTTCAGTGTCGTTATATGTGGGAAATAGCGAATATCTACATAAATATTATATCAAAATAGGCATAAAAAATTCAATCAAATTGAAGGTACCTCTTTGACTAGATGTTTAATCAAATTACTCTAGCTAATTAGCAGATCTGTAGCTAAAAAACTAGCAGAACCAAGTGAAATATTAACTGACTACTTTTTATTTTTATTTTTATGAACAATCAGCCTTCCTACTTGGGCTTTACTCAGTGGCCACCATTCTCACTTGGGAAGGGAGAGGTGGGGAGTGTGATTCCCCACATTCTCAGAGGGTTAGAGGTGGGGATGTTCGGTTTTAGATGTGGATTTTGACTTTTACGCTTTGTAAAGAAACATGATAAAAGTCTGAGAGTGAGTTGAAATTTAGAATATGCCAGATAAAAAAAAAAAAAGAAATAGAACGATTAGCATCCGTAGATAAGCATTTAATAGTTGGTAAATAGACATATTGCATTTAATGCAACCAGTATGAGCAATGCACCATCAACTAGATATGTTTATGAACATAAATAGGTGGTACAAGATTAGGTTGGTTTTGTCGGGCTATTTCCTAGCTCACGAGTTATGATTGTACTAACTATTTCAGTGTACAAAAGCCAAGGAAAACGACATTACAAATAGGAAACTCTGCGTCATATTAACTTAATGTGTTTCAACATGAGTAGAAGATAAAACACTTCTATAGGACTCCGAAAATACTCGATAACCTACGATAATGACATCAACAACTTAGATAATTCAATCTCATTTACACATTTACGAACAAACGCACATGATGACTAGGATTAGGCACACAAATACAATGAAATAGAAAGTAGAGGCGAGAAAGAGAAATCAAGATACAAGATTTATCTTGATTTATCCTTAAATTAAGATTACATTTAGCAAATGATTCTATTATAATTAGCACCTCTCACATTTTGTTATAACTCTTAATTACAATAGAAAGAAATTATATATATGCGGCACAAGAAAGCGCTAGGGGCCGAGAAAGCCTTAGGTTACTCCGTTACTATTCATGGATCTAAATCTAAACTACCAATAAATAATGGGTCTAAACTATAAAATTCCCTAGGCTGCTCAAGGGCATTTGCCCTTATGATTGGGAGTATAAACCACACCCTCAACAATGGTATTAATTATTCTCGAATGGATTTTTTTAATGAGTTCTTCAACCATTTGTTAAGTAATCACATAAGAAAATTCTTCAATTTTCAAGGCGCCAAACATTTTTTGTGTAACATGAAAAATAAAGGTTCTAAAAATAAAAAATGCTTCGTATCAAGGATGTTTAATAAGTATTTGGAAAAGCTCTTGTTAGAATCAATTTTCTAAAATAAGCATTGGTCTAATAATGACATCAAGTTGGATGGAAGAGGGAGGGAGACTTTGGGCTCATTCAAATTGATATCTTGAAGGTGGGAAACATTGACCTTCCGAAGTAAATTAACGAGAGAAAAGAAAACAAAAACGGGTTCGTTTGGAATAATTCCAAGATGAAATTGAGGTGTGAACAAAATAATAATGACGACACTGCCTAACTAACGTGGTCATTTGTCCGTAAATGATTGTTTATTAGGGCCTATCCACATGATTATTCGCGGCACCTTTCGTGACGTCTTCGTCTTTGAAAAAATAGTCGTGGGATATATCTCTCGGATTTGACGTCATGGATGATGACAAATATCAATTTACCCTGACGTATATGTCCTTTTTTTTTTTTATTATTTTTGCATGAGATTGGTTGATTCATCAAAGTGAAAAAGCTTGCCCGTGGACCCACTATCACCATTCTGAGTTTATTAAACATAAATTACACGCTCGATCTCTGTTGATGGGTTATTTGTCAAACGAGTCATGATAAACATACTGGGCTGATCTTTACCCAAAAAAAAAAAAACATACTGGGCTGATAATTTCTAACACGAAAACACAAGTTGTAAAATAATTGTATGACAAATTTAAAGGTAAAACGACTTAACATACATAATCTTTGTATATAATTGACAAAATAATGTTCTTCACCTACGTTTCTTGCTACAATTACAAGACCCGAATATAACATGCAAATCCGAATTGCTGGCCTTGGATTTTTAATACTTCCCAAAGCAGCCTAAGACCTTTCTTTCCCCCTTGTCAAGAGCATGGTCACAATGCCATGAACTTGTTGTTTGAATCATAGCATTTGAGGTCACGCTCTCCACTGTATGGGTGGAACGCCATTTGATGCACTTGGACGGGGCAATGTATTTGGATCTATAAGGGCAAGTCGACCTAATATATTAGTATACATAGTGTTACCCAGGAAGTATTCTTTTTAACATGTGATAATTATCATTAATTTCCATTGAGCCCGACAAAGAGGAGCCTTTGTCAATGCACGTGAACGAAACTATTTGTTTGCATCTATTTTCTTTGTTTTTTCCCAGAAAAAAATGTTCATAGTCATGGAACCTTACAGTTACATAAACAACAGCAGAGATGCATCCACACAGGTTGGCTCAAATCATCTGAGCACGAAATAATAACACAGGGTAAACCTTGTTGTTAACATCTTAATTATTAATTTGAGAGGTAAACATAGTTGTAGACAAATTCAAGCTTGTAATTGTTGACTTGCACCTAATCTGGTTAATGGCTGGCTTGAGTATAAACTTAAATCAAATGAAACTGCTTCAAGCGAACACACATAGCGAAAACAATGAGAGATAAAAGAACAGTTCTAAATAAGCATTGTTATGAAACTCATGATGCCTTAGGATACATAATATTTGGCAAAAGTGCATTAGAAATTATAAAATTTATCATGAAAATGAGGTTGTATCCTAAAACTTTCAAAAAGTGCACTCAAGTCATTAAACTTGTTAAATTGATGCAATCAAGTTCTTATATTCACTTTGTCCAACTTTGCTAATTAAAGCAAAATGCTAACGTATTTTTTTGTTATTTTCTCTCTCTAGCGTTGATGTTACTAGATCATGAAACATAAGAGCAAAACGACTAATCCTAGTTTTTTAACCAAAATATTAGTTATGTTAGATTTTAAGAAAAAGACCGTTCTTTTTTTCATGTAGATCTTGAAGCTCTTGATTACTTGCCAAAGTTTGTCTCTGATGTTTTGCCCTCCTTGGATTTCATCTTCATCTCTGAAAGCGCGGACTCCAGTGCCTTTCATGGTTTCATAATGGCAATCGGCGAATGTTTGGGGAGTGTTAGACCCTCCAATGCTCGAGCACATCGTACTCATTTCTTGAGTCACTTGCACTCTCCATCACCATAGGAGCTACTTTTACCAAATGAGCAAAGAAGTGTTTGTTTTTGCTTGTTTGCTCAAGATGTGAACTGCTTTGGTTTTAAACACCAAGAAGTCAGTCTGGATCAAAGGAAAAATAAAATAAAACCAAAAGCATCCAGTTCAAAGTTTCAAACTATATTCTTTCAAGGCAACGAATTAAGACAATCACGTGAATATTATTCCGTTCACTCAATACAAATTGGACTTTGATTGTTTTGTTTTTTTTTGCCTTTTTTTAATCCTTATACAACTATTGCTTGAACTTCGAGGGTGCCCAATATTCATGTGCCAATGGAAAGTTAGATAGTCGTCAAAAGTATCCAATCATAACAACGCTCTCCGTTCAATATTTGACATGTATTTACTTCACCCCTTTATCAAACTAACAAGAAACGTTGACCATGAATCCCGTTACCCATTTATCAAACTAACAAGAAACCTTGAACCGTTCAACATTTGGTTACATCGACCATCCGTTCACATTCTTATTCGGTGCCTCGTCCATCCAAACTATTACCGCATGCAAAGAGAGGTAATCGTGAAATTTTTGATAATTTTATTAATGGTGAGATTTAATTGAGGCAAGAATGGAGACAGTAAGCAGGATAGGGAATTCTTGTTAATCTTTAGTACCGTGGAAAAGTTGAGGTTGGGAGACTAATCAAGAAAAAACACAGAAGAGTGAGCTTGAGAAATAAAGCTATTAGGTGATTTCATTAGTACCAGTGAGTATAATATGATATCAATTCATTGATGCAAACATTTTGGACAACGGAAGATCTTACTCAAGTGTCAACATGTTCATGAACGTGGGCGTCAATGCGCAGTGCCATATTTGTTCGTCTAGGCTTCTTGGGTAACGATTGTTGAACCGGAAATGCGAACATGAGCGGGTTCAAGTGAAGTTGGGGTCCAGAGAACAAAAGAATCTGGACTCTCCAAAATCAGATCTAAAAGGTGGACAAATACAGATAGATAGAAGACATTGACCGTTCGAGTAAACTAACAGGAAGAAAAAAAAATGGGTTTGGTATTTTGGTCATTAATGTGAATTATCGTATGTGCTAGATTTTACACGCTTTTAGTTGAGAACTTTCATGGGAAAGCTGTAAGAAATGATGATGGTCCTGCCTGATAACGGGGTTAGCCCATAATTTTCTCTTGGCGCCCACTCGTGATATCTTTATCTTTGAAAATAGAAGAGATAATCTCTCTTATAATTTGACATCATGGATGACGAATAGTGATTTTTCCTAATTTACTCTTTTGCATATGATTGCTTGGTCAATTGTATGATGTACCACCGTCATCAATATTGAAAATTGTTTCGTAGATCTGGCCACTTTTCTATCTTAATAGATTTTGAAGCTTCTAGAACTTCCGAACAAGTACTTTCATGGGAGAAAGAACTCCAATGGACAGTTTCGCCCTAGAAATAAAAGTTGTTATCATCTTTCTTTTGAAACTTCCTTGGAATTAAGACATAGTATCATCATGTTTGGATAGCGAGGAATAAGAAATCATGATAACTCTATCATAGTTACTTACTGTGAATGATATTTTTTAGTCCATTGTAAGTGATGTTAGATTCAGATTATTACTTGTAGATATGACAAAGAAATGGGTTCTTGAACTTTTGAGAATGCTACACATTAGATTGATGGTTGAGGCATGAGACGTTTCATGGTGCTTGATGACTTGGTCCACCTAGAATTTCTTTGGTATAGAAATTCTTTACTTATAATCAAATACAAAAAATTGGCAGTTCATTCTATTTCTTTTCCAGCACTAAATTTAGTTTATGCCTGGAAAGAAGTTGACTTTTCAACAAAAAAGATATATAAATCTTAGGAAAATAAGTGGAATTTAATTACTCGCGAGTGATAATATTCTACACAACATGCGTACACGGCTCTGTAAAGTCGACTTTTCAACAAAAAAGATATATAAATCTTAGGAAAATAAGTGGAATTTAATTACTCACAAGTGACTTTTCAACAAAAAAGATATTTAAAAAAGAATTTCACTGTTCATTCTATTTCTTTCCCAGCACTAAATTTAGTTTATGCCCAGAAAGAAGTCGACTTTTCAACAAAATAGATATTTAAATCTTAGAAAAATAAGTTGAATTTAATTACTCGTGGGTGATAATTTTTGACACAACATGCGTACACGGCTTTGTGTAGACAAAAATAAGAATTAAGAAATGATTGAGAAAAACATTTCATTAACAAGATATGTACATTAATTTATTTATCAATTAATTTGATTGGTAATTTTTGAGATCATAAAACAACATGACTCAGACGCAACAGAAACAAAAATTTAGATAGGAACTCAACGAAAAAAGAAGAAAAGAATTACTAGACATTAATTAGTGGCTTCATTCGTAATTTGTAAATCTTGCATAATCTTAGTTGTCTTCCACAAGATAAAGTATCTATCTTTTTCCAGTCAATATCTTTTCTCCTAATATAGGATGAAAAGAAAGAAAGTAAGTAGTTGAAATGTACTAGTAATTACTAATTTCTTTGGATAGGAAGTAACTAGTAATATATATGATTAGAAAATTATCAACATAATTATCTGACAAGTAAGGTTTTATATGGAAAAGTAACTTGTGATATATAATAATTAATAACTTTTCCACAAATATCAATAGTAAGTTTTCACAGGAATACGAAGCGTAATATAGAACTAATCACTAACTTTTTGGCATAGTTAATGAATTGTACTGCACGGAAGATAACTATCACTATAATCATTTCTGATTGGTGACGTGCATCTTGAACTTGCTGACTTGGCAAGCTCACGTGACTAAGTTGAGGCCAAGCTGACCCTAGCCTAGCCTCTGTTGCATCCGGTGCTTTGGCAAATGTTAGTGGGCTGACACGTGGACCGTCCCATGGTTGACACGTGTCAGAGATTCAGGCGGAGACACCGTTGTTGCCACATGCGAAGGCGACGCCCACACGCACGCTCGACTCGTGCGTCTCCTGCAGATTGATTTTTTATTTCAATTATTTTGAGCGTGCTGAAATGCATCTATGGACAACTTATAGGTGGTAAGTTTTATTCTGGGTTGATCATAGAATTAGACATGTCCTTTCTTTCTCTGTGATCATAAAAATTGACTCACTTATATATACGTTACGCATGCACATAAATCTTCCAATAATCCGTATGATCCATCTAATGCGACGAGGGTGAACAAATGTTCTATGATATTGTTCGTGATTGTTATCTTGTGATGTGCAATCTTTTTGATAAAATGGGAATCACCATCCAAACAAGAACTCAAACAAGAGCAAAGAAGATCACTGACTTTTCCTAATTAAATATATAAAAAAATAGCAATTATGATTTGCTGGAGTATATGGAATATTTGAACGAGCAAAATTTTTTATTTTCAGTAATCCGCCCATGCTCAGTAGAGAATAGGAAAAGAAACTCCGTCGTTTTATGGCTTCGTCCTTGTGGGCTGGGCTTGCTGTGTTTTTCTACATGCTCGCTTGTTCCCAGCTGGGTTATTTAGTGCTGAATTATGTACGGTTACAGTGTGATTGTCTTGATTTATGTTTTTTTTTTCTACGCGAGTTATATATCATGCAAAAAATTTCTCACGTTCATGACAAAGTGTTTGCCTTTTAGAAAAATACTAAATTTATCCATTAATCTCCTGTGCAAATTTGAACTTCTCAACGATTGCTCCATAATTCACGCATGTGAATATATACACCATTGTTGGTAATTTTTTTGTTTTTGGGTGCATTTTATTTAAGTAAAAGGAGAAAAGAAGGATGCTTGAAATGCCATAGAAGAACCAAACTTGGAGCTTAATTAGGAACTTCTAGAAGTACATCAAAATGTGTGATAAATCACAGTCCTTGTTATTGCTTAGAGTAGCATGATATGGTTTTCTGGGTACTTGTTCCGAGATTTGGTCGTTGATGGAACAAAATGGCAGATTAGTTAGCGTTATTATTGAATGGGGTATGATGTGTATACATCTTATTCCGAGTGAGAGTTCTGTGGTTGGTTAGCATTCACGGAAATTCTCACCTAAAACTAAAAACTATGTGCAATGAAAGGTGTTAAGACCTACGATAATTGAAAATGTAGTGACCTTTTGACTATGTGCATTGGGCAGAACTTCTACAGCTGTAGTTTGCATGTGCGCAAAACGCGTGTTGTGCAGGGTACTGATAGCCACTTATTAGGCTTGAGTTACAATATAGTGGAAGGTCAATGATTTTCTAGATCTCACACATGAACAAGCTAGTCGAATTTCATTCTAAATCTATCAGACAATGTACCAAGCACTAGAATCATAGTCCACTGGGGTGACTCGAATCAACACAAAGAACTTCTTTTGTTCACCTTCTTTTTCTTCACACCCACCTAGAAAACTTTTCCAAACGCAGCGTGAGAATCTACTTGAGTACTTATGTTTGCATTGCAGTGCCTAGGACATTCTATGGTGGTAAAGTTCAGTTGAAAACTTCTTGAAAAAATCTGAGATGGAGAGAAGGATTTGCACAGAGGGAGAGAGGGAGAGAGAGAGAGAGAGAGATTTTCTTACCTATTATGATAATTTAAACAGAGGATTCAACCAAATTGCTGCTTTCAATGAGAGGAAAATTTGAAGGATGTCTTCCACCAGATATTTTCAAACATACACGCTCCCCATTTACCTATTTTCTCTTCAGTAATTTCAGGGCTTTCCCACGAATTTGTACCCAATTAACTCATGAGGTTATTCTTCAACAATAGTGAACCTTCTGAATTCTCGAACTTGGTCATGGATCCAAAACCTATTATCATCTCTAATTATAGTGTGAGATTAGTAATCACAATCGTCCCACATGATGACCATGTTTTGTTGTCATTGGTGAAAAAGCACACTATATCTAGAATTACAAAAGAATGCAAATAGAGTCCACTCTCCATTCGATTCTTTTCTTTTCTTTTCTGTTTTTTAGACTCCACGATATTCTTTCCATTTACCAGGATTTGAGCCCACTCCCAAATTTTTGTGATTTCTCTTAAATGATTTCCAATCTTTTGTTTATTCAATTTACACCCGCACCCTCTTCTAGTCCATTCTAGTGATGACCCTGTTTTCAAATGTCTCAAGGACTTCTTCACTAGCCGATTCAAGTACTTTTTCAGGGCATACACACTTCCCATTTACCTCTTTTCTCTCCATTTACCGCTTTTCGTCTGGGAAAAGTGTCAAAAAAGTCCTAAACCGTTTGCATTGATGTCAATTTAATTCTAAAACTTTTTTTGATGCTAATTCAGTTTTATATCTTTTGCATTGGTGCCAATTTAGTCCTAAACCTTTTGCATTGGTGCCAATTCAGTCCTTCAACACGTGAATAGTTACTAGCTGGAAGGATTAATTGTCACTAATGCAAAAAGGTTTAGGACTGAATTGGCACAAATACAAAAGGTTTAAAACTGAATTGACACCAAAAAAATGTTTAGGACTGAATTGACATTAAAAAAATGTTTATGATTGAATTGGCACAAATACAAAAGGTTTATGACTGAATTGGAATAAAAAAAGGTTTAGGATTAAATTGGCACAAATATAAAAGATTTAGGACTTTTTTAACACTTTTCTCCACACTTTCCATTTACCTCTTTTCACTCTAGTAGTTTCACGGGTTTTCCACGAATCCACACCCGACTAAACTTATGAGCTTATTCTTCAACAATGTGTACCTTCTAAATTTCCGAACTTGGTCATGGATCCAAAACCTATTATCATCTCTAATTGCAATGTGAGCGTTGTAATCACAATCATTCCGCATGATAACTGCATGTATTTTGTTGTCATTGGTGAACAAGCACAATTTATCAAAAATTACAAAAGAATGCAAATATCGTCCTCTCTCCACACGATTCTCGTCTCTTCTTTTCTTCTTCTGTTTTTGAAACTCCACGCGATTCTTTCCATTTAGCAAGATTTGTCCCCACTCCAAAATTTTATGATTTCTCTTAAATGATTTCCAATCTTTTGTTTTTTTCAATTTGCACGCCCGCCCTCTTATAGTCCATTCTTGTGATGATCACGTTTTCAAATGTCTCGAGGATGTCTTCACTAGCCGATTCAAATACTTTTTCAGGGCTTCAACAATGCACAATGAAAGAAACAGTTTGTTTCGTCAGGCAAGCTATAAAAAGGATGTCATAAATGATAACCTAATTGGTCTATAGCTACACCAAAATTTGAACGGACATTGCTCAATTTGAAAAAGTTTAAGATGCTAAAAAAAATTCATGAGCCAATGTGAAGCAGCTATTATTGATGGAATGGGTGAAACCGGATCGAACTACCAAATTTGAGTCGATTGTCATTATTCTACTTCTTGGATTGACCAACACTTGAAATGCATGGATCTATCTGAAATGACATTTCGATCAATACGAAATTTGAATTCTCAAATGAGCGTATCAGATAACAATCAAGCTAAATCTCGAGTGTCCATGGCACATTATTCCAAGCATTTTTAGTGATATTCCAACCAAATGCAATTTAGTTTGCAATATTGTATGACTTCTTTATCTCTACTATATGTACCGATTCTCCTAGTTTTGATCTTTATATTGGATGGTGAATTTGGAAATTAGTCGACATTTTTACTATTGAATTTGACGTTCCTTAATTCTTTCCCTTGCCAAACCATTTTCTTTTTTTTTTGGCTGCGGAATGTTAAAATCATTCCTCTTCAAGTTACAGAGGACGCGAAGACAACTTTCAATCTCAAACTTGATTTGAAAGTCCCATGGAAACATGCTTTACCCTATCACCGTAATAACAAATATAATAACCAGGTTTAGTTAAATAGTGGACTGAAATCGGAATTATCTCATCTTGTTCTGAACTCTTATCTGCTTTGCTCTACTTGTGACGATTTAAACCTATTTCCTAAAATAGCTTAAGAGCTCAACATTATCGATCTCCACGTCATGGAAAGTGGGGGTGATTCTTTTCCCGTTCGACACTGACCTGCATATTACCACGTGGGCAAGTTCACAGAGAGACCTTTCACTAAGGAGTCCATCCTAATTTCCTTTCGATTTCTTTAAAATTCCAGTCGAATCAGGCGGACCGACGATCTTTAACAGTTTCAAGTCCGACCCAGCCAACTATTCTAATTTATCACTCTAGCATCTTCATCAGATATTGATCTGAAGTAGGTGTTCTTGATGGAATGGATTAAATTGGATTCGCTTACCAGACTTGAGGATGTCATCTAACGTCAATTGTTTGATCGACCACCATTTCCAGTCCATGGGTTTAATCCATATTTCAAAGTAAGATCTTGAGAAACTAGGGCATATTCTGACAAGCTGTTCTTAGTGATGTTCTAACAGAAACAATATTAATCTGTTTTAATTTTATTAAAAAAAATCAATCTAGAAAGCTATATAAAAGTCATTATCTTTACTATATATAATAAAAAGTGGTTATCCATCTCTTTGGGCATTTTCATTGTGATATCCTCAATTCGAACCCCTATATCAGATGCAAGGAATGGTCTAAAGCATCAATGCTGATAGTGAGATTAGACCATGGGTTGCATGTGCGAAGCCCCTCAAAGCCGCTCTCTCGTGTAGGCTGTGTCAGAACGGCTTTCGATCAATTTTAGCCACAAGACTCGATTCGGTTACGGGTGTCGATTTTTAGATTATTAAGAGATAATCTTTTTTTAGATGATGCTTAATTAAGCCCCATAACGGGTGTCGATTTTTAGATTATTAAGAGATAATCTTTTTTTAGATGATGCTTAATTAAGCCCCATAATTACAATTAGCCCTCTAATCTTTGGACAAGTGGAAGTGAGCAAATTATTAGAGGTCCAAGAAAGCCACACCCCTAAGAGAGGAGGAGGAAGCCAATGAGCCTTTGTCTTGCCCAATTCAAGCTCATTAATGGCATTGCGAAGCTTGCCCATTAATGCCATGAACTCAAATAATGCCCTAAAATATAGGCTTTAATGAGGCTAAGGTGAGACTTACTCTTCAAGCTACCCCTCCTTAATTGTCTCTAGAATATAGATGATCATGACCTAAGGTGAGGTTTGGCAAGGAAGAGATCTTACAATCTTAGCCTAGGTTAGCACTTATGAGCTCTTGTATTTTTGTTCTCTTCCATTTAAGCAATTTTGAAGAAGCCTTACAAGCCTAGACTAGCATAGGATAACCCTCAAATGTCCTTGCATTATTACTCTCTCAAACTTAAGAAAGCCTTCCCTTTTTTTTTCTCTTTCTCTCTCTCGGCCGCTCGTCGTCCACGCCACCGCCGCTCACCGCCGCTCACCGTCCTCATCACCACCACCACACACTGTCCTCATCGCCGCCGCCGTTCGTCGTCGTCCGTAGATCTCACCCCGGTTTTGTAAGTAGATCCCCTAACCCTTAGATAGGGTGTTATGTTGCGTAGTTCAGATGTAGGGTACGTTCCGGTTCTGTGATTTTCATGGTTGATCTTGCTTGTTTAGGAAGAGGAAGCTTGTGTATGAATTTTGTCTGGTTTGCTCATGATTTGCTTGGGTTTTGAGGTTCGGGAATTAATATATCCTTGTCATGTGTATGACTAGTTATAAGGAAAGTCTAATATTGCCACATGATGGTCGGATTAGGAGAGACCGTTGTTATTTGATTATGTTTTACTATATGTGTCACGCCTCGAACCTCAATGGGCTCGTGACATCCCTTCAATGGCCGTATTGAATGCGACGTCCTAGGACGCATCGCTGACCCAAATGAAATATGCGAAGACAAACGCAAGTGGAAGCAGAAATTAAATAACCCAGGCAATAAATAATGACAAAGGGATAGCACGAAACAATAATTTCATAACGACAGTTTGAGATCACAAAAATTCATACAATAGGCTCCTAAGGTTAGTACCCACCTTCATCATAAAAAAGGGATCGGTGGTAGGGTAGACTACGGAAGACATAAAAAGGGCTATATCAAAAAGCTTCTAAGCCCAGCACCTAAACACCTCTACGGTGCCCAATTTGAATCGGACCCTAAAGGCTCTGACTTCGAGTTCGAGTCAATCTCGATCGGCTCCTTTTTGTCCTCGGACACCATAAGCTTCTCCTTAGGCTCAGGCTCGGGCTCGGACTCCTCAAATTCCTCCTCGAGCTTGGGCTCCGCGGGCGCTACTGGCCCTAGCACGGGTTTGGGTTCTGGCTCTGGAATGGGCTTGGGTTTTGGACCAAGGTTCTCCAGTGAATTGTCGGGGTTCGTCACCTCACCATCTGGAGTAAACTTGTCCCAAGGCTCCCAATTTACCGCATCCTTGTTAGCATGATGCAGCCCCTCAAAACCACGGATTGGCCCAATAGTTTCCAACCTGACTCGATGAGACCAAGTCAAATAGGTATGGCGTTGCAGGTCCTCTAAACTTTCATCTACTAATACAGTGGTAAGATGCCTAATGTACGTCTAATCCGGGCCTACCAGATACTCGATCTCCTTATGCACTGTATGCATGAGGACCCCAAAATGCTAAGGTGGCGACATGCTCAAGGTCGGGGATCTAAAAAGGTTTGCAATACAGCAATGAGAATAAATCTCAATAAGCAAATAACCTAAGTCTCACCTAGACCAATGCGTACCCAGACGAATCTAACATGCAATCCAACTACTGATATAACATACTCGCCAAATCACACTTACCTCGACCCGATTCACATGCCAGCTCTGCATATTAGTTAAATCACATGAATATCACAATAACTCAAGAACACATTGTCATCATTCGGGCGCCATACACACGTATATTCACTCAATTCAATCACATTCAATTCACATTTGTGGCCGAGTAACTTTCCATAACCCGGGGGTTAACACCCCATATGTCAGCCCTCAGATTAATTCGGGCTCTGTCTCTCATTAGACATTTTACACTTTTCCACGACCCGCGTCAATATGTCTCGGGTTAGCCCTCTGATCAATTCGGGCTCTGTCCCTCACTGGACATTTCACATTTTCTCACTATTCGCATCAACACGCCTTGGGTCAACCCTCCGATCAATTTGGGCTCCGTCCCTCACTGGACATTTCACATGCACATACACTACATCACAATTTGCCATTCTCACACGTCACACAAATCCAATTCCAATCATAAACTCATCACACTAGCCCACCAATTCGACACATAAGTCGACCTAATTAAACGTCAATTTCATCCACAAACGCCAAAATGATCCGATCATCGCACCCACATAAATCAGCTACTAAATATACCACATAATCACCACAATTTAATTTACCAATTGATCACATTCATATATTGACCCTAATCTAAGCTTAGCCACTAAAGCAGTACTAATTACACCATAAACAAGTTTAAAAATACCTATTATACTAAGCAGGGTTTAGGAAGTCACTTACTTAAATTTGGTCTAGAAAAAATCCACATGAGTTTAAAATGGCCTGGGTGAATAGTAATGGGCTCGGCATGGGCGAGGGCGTAACAGGCAAAATGGCTGGCTAGGCTTGGCCGGCACGCAGCCACGGCCTGGGACACTTGGCCACGGCAAGGGCAGCAGCTGGGTACGGTTAGGCGAGCGGCCAGTCGATGGGTAGCGGTTGGACAGCGTCGGCGAGTGGTTGGGCATGCTTGGGCATGGCCTGAGCAACGGCCAAGTGAGCTTGGCCACAGCTTGGGGCAAGCTGGGCTGGCCGGCTGGCTGGGTGACATGGTGGCGGCGACGAGCGATGGCCTCGGTGACGGCGATGCGGCAGCGAGTTGGCTCGACTAGAACAGGGGGGCAGCTGCGTCGTTGTCACGCAGTAGGGACGACGGCAATGGCAATGAGCTCCTAGCAGCCTGGTGAGCTGGGCTTATGGCAGCGACGAGCTCGGTTAGAACAGGGAAGGCGAAGCAGGGGTAGTCGTGTCGTCGCCGGAGTGGCAGGGGCGACGGCAGCTTGGGAGGGGAAGCTAGGGCGATGGTGGTGAGCTGAAGGGAGGGCGATGGCATTTGGGACGGCGGCGCAGCCGTTGGGCTGGCTGGACGGATGGTGCGGAGGCGCAAGGCGGACGGCGTGGTGGTCAAGCGCGGCGAATAAGAAGGTGCAGAAATAGAGGAAGTTGCGGCCATGAGGAAGCGGAAGGAAGAGGAAGAATGGAGAAAGAAGAAAGGAAAGAAATGAGGAAAAAAAAGGAGAGAGAGAAGGACTGGATGGGTCTGCATGGCAGGGGGGTTGGGACGTACAGTAGAGAGAGAGGACAAAAGTCAAATTTTGTCCTCGAGTGTGATCTGACGATTCTCGTTCAAATCCCAAAATCGATCTAACGGTTCACGAAAATCTTAATTAATAATTTAGAAAAAAAGGCTAGAAGATATTAATTAAAATACACTATGAGGGAGGTATACTAGTCTAAATTCGCATCCGGTCAAAATTTCGTTTTTCACTTATCCCAGGCAATATTGGTGTTAGCCATAATAATATCGATACTGTCCAATTAAATTCGTCTCGAAACTCCAAGAAATTCAACACTAAAGTTCAAGCTCTAAATAATGGCCAAATTCGATCGAGTGTGATTCTAGCAAAATCTCTAATTTAAAAATAATCTTATAATGATCAGTTTCGATTGAGATTTTATTATAAGCGCATTGACGAAATACATGTTTTATAAATCCAAAAAATGAGCCGAAATTTGGAATGTCACAATGTGCATGTCTATTTTTGCAAGAAATCGTTATGATTGAGTTATGTGTTCGTAGAAGGTTGCTCGGAACCGTTGATGAATGATTGTTGATACCTAAATTTTTGCCTAGTCATTTATGGTTTAAGTGCGTAGAAAATTAGGGGTTTATTTTTAACCCCTAAATAAAAATATTTTCATTAAATTACATGGCACATAGATAGTATGTGCATTTGCATTAATAGAATTTAGTATAACATATTTTCCTTTTTATTTTATTAAAAAATCATTATAAAAAAGTTAAAAAAAGAAAAAAAATCATTATAAAAAATTTTTAAAAAAAAGAAAAAAAGGTAAAGTAAAAGAAAAAAGGAGGGCTCTTCCCTAGGTTGATACAAAGGGATCTCTTCTCTCTCCCTCTCTGAACTCCACCCACATTTTCACAAAAGAAGCAAAAAAAAAGAAAAGACAAAAGGGAAGCTCTTCCCGTGGACCAACAGGAAAGGGGTTCACTTATCTCACGCTACAAGAGAGAGAATTGGGAGTGTTCAGAGAGAGGTAATCACTTTTTTCAAAGAAAAGAGTGTCTTTCACAAAACAAGCGTGGGTTGGTCTTTAAGAGGGAGGCATTTCACATAAAAGACACAATTTGAGAAGAGCAAGAGGAGAGATCAAGAAAGGAAAAGTCAAAGAGAAGGCAAGAGGAAAACACTGCTCTCCGGGGGACTGAGACGAAGGCCTTTCTTTCTCTCTCTAGTTTCCACCCATGTACACACGAAAGAGAAAACCTACAGTCTGTACATGTAGAGAGAGAAGAGAAGAAAGAGTTCTAAATGGACAGAGATAGGAGAGTCCAAAAGAGAGAGGAGAGACCGAGAAAGGTAGAGGACAGAGTTCGAAAAAAAGAGAACAGAGGAACCGAGAGTTGGAAAAAAAAGAGAGGAGACAAATCGAGAAAGAAAAAGAGAGAGGAGAAGGAAGAGGCCGAGAGAGTTTAGGGGAAATACCTGAGAATAAAGAGTCCCTATCCACCTGAAGGAGACCTCAAGGTGCCGCCGACAAGCTCCTGACCACTGCTTTGCCGCCGGCCGCCTCAAACCAATAGGATTTTGCTTTCCCTATTTTTGCTTCCTCCTCCACTGCCTTTCGGGTGCCGGGCACACTGAGCCTATTCGGTGGTCGCCTGACACCACAAAAGGAGGAAAATGTCTCTTTTCATCTCCAAGGAGTGCTCCTGAATAGTTTTTATCAAGAAATAACTATCGAATCCCACTGAGATCAACTTAGAAACCGTTATTTTTAGACGCGTCCCACCTATTCATTGAAATGCCCCAATGAACCCTTTTGAGCTTAGGACCTCAAATCTAACCTTACTCTCTTTGGTTGTTTCATGTAAACCGAGATTTCTTTGTTGCAAAATATTGCTGTATGAATCTTCGAACATCATCTTTAAGCTGAAAACCGCCTTGAAACCTCATCCTAAAACTCGCATCTAAACTCGCCTACAACATGTTTGATAAAATGTCCGAGTGGATGTTGAGACCTTTTTTACCAAAAACTATTATTGTTCTCTTCGTTTCATGAGTTGTTCATGCTTGAATCGACATTCCATTACTCACTTGGCGTCTTTTCTTGTGTTTTTACGCCACTATTTGAGCATTGCCTGAGTTGACCTTGCGTATGTATCCCCTGCTGGAGATATTTTCCGCATTGACGAAGCTTGTGACTCGAGACTGCCTTAGCCAGCGGATTTCTTCTCATCTTTAGTGTGAATATATTTGTTTTGACTGTTTGTTTTGATGAAATTGTGTTTGATTTAGTATGTCCCTTCGGTGACGATAGTGTCGCCGGAATCGCTTGGTGTTAGTTGGGGTAGTGACTGTCGGCGATGGCGTGATGACTAACGAGGGGTAGTTGTCGACAGCGGGTGGCGAGGACTGATGGTGATAAGAGTTGGTTGGAACGCCGGCAAGGAGCCCATGGCGTGCTCTTGGTGAAGGTAGAAGAAGGCAGGCGCAGGGGAAGCCCTCAGGAAGAAGATGTCCTGGGCAGAAGAGAAAAAAAGGGAAGAAAAGTCAAAAAGGAAGACGTCTAGAAAGGGGAAAAGGACTAATAAAAAAAAGGGAGAAAAAGAAAAGAGAAAAAAATCAGAAAAGAAATATAAAAAAGGGGTCCCAGGTTGGTTGGATAGCCAGGTTAGACAAGCGGGTCGCGGCCATTAGGGTTTCCAACGAGTCGGGTCGGCGGCTAACGAATGGGTTAGGTTCGCAGGTCGAAACCGGGTAGGGTTTTGTTTAGTGTATAAGCTTTAGAGTGTTTATTAGGTTTTGGGCTATTTCGTAGTTGGGCTGAAATAGGTTGTAGGTCGATTTTTTTTTTTAAATTTTGAAATTTCGATTTCTTATTGGGCCATGGGCTTTCTTTTTTTAAAAGGAAAAAAAATTTTGGGCTGGGCCCTTTTCTTTTTTAATTTGCCAGATCAGGCTCAATGAATGAACCCGGTCCGGTTGTGGACCTGGGCCGATGTGCCCAGGTCAGTCTTGATCTGGGTTGGATGTGGAGATCCGACCTGTGTCCCTCTTTATATTATATTATATTATTATTATTGAATAAAAATTTTAAAAAAAATAAAAAAATTTGGACTTTGGAATTGCTTTTTCTTGCCCCATTGTATGATTAGAGTAATGTTTGATTGCACATTGTTTGGTTCCCGCGCTTTAAATTGCGTGTTTAATTTAATCTCGAACGTGATTGACCATGCATGTTAGGTTCAAGTATTGACAGTTGCTTCCCTTAGCCTAATTAGGGATGAAATTTTGAGACTCCTAGTTAGAGTGAACACGTTAGGTGGTGAATTAAGCAAGATTAGATACCAAAAGGGTACTAGTTGGTCAATTGGTGTAATCAAGTCCCCGTACCCATTGAATCTTTGGTTTGTAGAAGTAAAATATTTCTTCCATGCTTTACTTGGGTGTCGAATCGACTTACCAAAAATTGATTAGTGGCGACTCCTAGATGAAATTGATTTGCATGTTAACAACTTAAATTTAAGTCGCGAATTGGTATGGATTTGCGAGAGCTTGACCTAGGTTTAACTTAGTAATCTATTAGCCAAACCCCTTAGGCGGCGGAGCCGGCTCGGGGAGGTCGCGACAATGATTTTAGTGCTTGTCTTGCAAATATTGATTTATAACGGAGTGTTGTTGGTTATATGTGATTATGGATGCTTGAAATCACGCTCCGAGTTGCTCGGCATTTCTCTATCGACTCGGTTCTGGTAAGCCATAATATACACTTGTTGCACGCCTTTGAGGCACTTGCATGGACTTAAAGCAGAGATAAGAACCGGTATGACTGATTGTTTGTGCGTGTGATCACATAAGAGGACCCGTCACCGATGGATTTAGGGGTGATGCCTGATGCTGTTTGCGAATGGATTTTGGAATGAAGCCCTTGATTGGATGCTGATGTCGAGTGGGGTCGAGATGTTGCCATGCCCGATGGGACGGGACTATGCCCGGTCATGCCGAAAGTGCCGGCGGAGGTTTGGTTGTGGCCAATTGCGGTCGGGCCACTTGCGGTCGTAATAATTGGAATATGCGTGAGATGTTGTGAATGCGATTGTGCGCGACTTATGTGACATGAATTGGACTCTTGGTTATTATGTGCATTGTAGGTACTTGAGGTCCACTTTCATGTTCATAGATAAGGCAAAACAATGACTTTACTATTGATTTGCCATTGACGTATTGAGCTCCAAGTTTTGCGTGTTTCCAAGGCGAGGCATCCTCTTATGTGAGGATTAGGTGATTTACTTATTGAGTTTTACTCATTTGATGTTGTTCATTTTTTTTTTTAGGCTTGTAGATATGTATAGCCATATGGTCCGTTTTGGGCACCCCGTAACCAAGGATGTGGATGCTATTGAGGTCGTGGTAGCGGTGAGTGATATTACCTATCATAAGTACACCACTACGGTGTGGGTTGATGAGGGTCTAGAGCACTTGGTTCCTCATTGTTTTGTGACTTGGTTTGTATAGTTCGACGGGGATCTCTTCGTTCCTCTTCGTAGGTTCGACGAACCCCCTGATGACCTTGGCGAAACCCCAATAGATCCCATGGTGGGGAACCCTCCTGATGGCGTCATGAGTGACCTCGAGTCCGACCCGGACTATGATTTCGAACCCAAACCATAGAGAATTAGCCTCCCGTGGGGAACCACTTTTTGGAAGTCACCATTATAGATAGAGGAGTTAGGATTAGCCCTAACTCTTTTTGGATGAAATCGGAAAAGGCTCGTAGTAGTGGGCTTGTAATTAGTTAACTTCCGATTGTTAATGATGCTTATATATGAAGTGTGTTTTGTCTACGTGTTTTTCTTGCTATCCTTCTGTTGTTGTTGATTGAGTGATGTTCAAGTATGCTTCTGCATGTGCTTAATTAAAAGATATAATAAACTGGTTGGCGACGCCTCCCAAGACGTCGCATTTCAATGACCTCGCGGGTGTCGCGTGCCCGAGGCTTAGGGTGATAGGGTACAAGGCGTGACAACCTCCTCGATTTGGTATCGGAGCGAGGTCATTATCTGGAGTGATAAGGTGTGCTGGGAATTTCAGGATAGATCATTAGGAAAACACCCCATGCTTGTGATTGTTGATTGATTTCTTAAGTGATATTCTTGATTCCTAACCTTTTGTTGGGAATTATAGAGCGAGCTTTCCCTAGAGTCCCTGTAAGATGAGTAACATTGACCTAAGGATTCCAATAGGAAGGGCAACTTGAGGCCTGTCAAGTTCACAAGGAAGGTCACAAGAGGACCCTCGATTGGACAGAATCCTGCAAGCTTTGGAGGCCCTTTGATGAGATGGCAGGCTTAGAATCAAGCCATTGCTGCTCTTGGTGACCACCCTAGAAACATAAACGGTAATGGGAATAGTGAATGACATATGCATAGACTAGTTGAATAGTTTTTGAAGCCGAAGCCATCCAAGTTTACTGGGACGGTGATCCTGAGGAAGTGGCTTCATGGATCGAAGAGCTAGAGAATGCTTTCGCACTTTTGAGATGCTAGGGTGAGGACAAGGTAACACTGGCGGTATACCAACTGCAGGGTAATGCTAGTCATTAGTAGAGGGCCACCCAAGGAAGAATCTTTCCTGAAGACACAGTCCCGACCTAGGATGCCTTTGTTGAGGCACTCAATGGGAAGTATTTCCTTGAGTGCGCATGTGAGTAGAAAATTTCAGAATTTCTGCGACTTTGCCAAGACCATTTAACGGTCGACCAGTATGAGGCCAAATTCACAGAATTGTCAAAGTATGCGCCTAGACTAACTGAGGATTTGGTATATAGAGCAAAGAGATTCCGGGATAGTTTACAACTGAACATCCAAAGCTAGTTGGTGCCTTTGAATCTGAAGGATTACAATGAACTATACGAGCTAGCCGTGCTGATAAAAAGGGATTTGCTGGAGTAGGCAGCCACAACAGGATCACGCTATCCATCTTCCCGAGATAATCAATGGTTAGGGAAGAGGCTGATGATGAGCAAAGGGCATTTTGCCCCTCCTAATCATAAGAACAACATTAGGAAGCCGGTGTATGCGTGGAATGACGCATGCCGACTTTGTGTGAGGCGACACATAACTACTTCGTGCCTAGCCAAGATTGAAGCATGCTTCGGGTGTGGCCAGCAAGGCCATCTTATGAGGAATTGTTCGTGACAATCGCCCAGGATGTAGCAACAATTGCAGCTGCAAGCAAGATCGCAAGTGGGAACTGTATCACAGGGTAACCCCAATTGACCCCTAGCACAAGGAAGAGTGTGCATTGTTACTCGAGAGGAAGCTGAGAACTCTCAGACTGTGATTATAGATACGATCTCCTTACATGAACATGCTGTTTATGTGCTCTTTGAAACGGAAGCCATACATTCGTTTGTAGCTGAGCAATTTGTCAGATTAGCGGGACTAGAACCGAAACCATTAGGAACGGTCCTTAGTGTTTTCACCCGGATGCAGGATAAGGTGCTGTTCACCGTAGGGTGTCAAGGATGTAAGATAGTTATAAGAGGTCATAAGGAAACCATAGACTTAGCTATTTTGACCATGTATGACTTTGATGTTATTATTATGATGGATTGGCTCACAAAGTAATGAGCTACTGTGGATTGTTATAGTAAAGTAATTCAATTTAGTCCGCTTTGCCATTCTAGTTACGAGTTCATAGGAAATGGGGGAGGACCTTCTATACACCTGATTTCGTCGCTTGAAGTAGCTCAATTGCTAGAGGAAGGTTGCCAAAATTATTTGGCGACCGTTGTTAACATGCCCATTGAAGAACCGAAGATAGAAGATATTGCTGTGGTGCGATAATTTCCTGATGTCTTTCCAAAGGAGTTACCAGGATTGCCCCTAGAAAGAAAAATAGAGTTTGTGATTAAGCTAGCCTCTGGAATGGAGCCTATTTCCAAGGCCCCCCTATTGAATGGTGTTGTTAGAGCTAAAGGGATTGAAGGTGCATATGCAAGAGTTGCTTGATAAATGATTTATCCGCCCTAGGGCACCCCCAGTTGCTTGATAATGGGGGTGCACTGGTCCTGTTTGTGAAGAAGAAAGATGGGTTGTTGTGTCTTTGTATCGACTATCAGTAGCTTAATCAAATTACTATCAAGAAAAGATACCCACTACCGATGATCGACGATTTATTTGATCAACTTCAAGGAGTTTTGGTATTTTCCAAGATAGATTTGAGAACAGGCTACTACCAACTAAGAATCAAGAAGGAGGACATTCTAAAGACGGCATTTCGGAATTGATACGGTCACTACAAATTCACAGTAATGCCATTTGGGCTAACCAATGCCCCAGTTGCTTTCATGGACTTGATGAATCAAGTGTTCCAGTCATACCTAGACCAATTAGTCATAGCGTTCATTGACAACATATTGATGTATTCGAAGAGTTCAAGTAAGCACGAACAACATTTGAAGATGGTACTGCAAACACTACGGGAACACGCACTCTATGCCAAATTCAGTAAGTGCGAGCTCAGGCTTGTGCGGGTAGCCTTTCTTAATCACGTGATATTCGGCAAAGGAATGACAATGGACCCAACGAAAATAGAAGCAGTCATGAATTGGCCAAGGCTGACAATAGTGATGGAAGTTCGAAGTTCCTTAGGCCTGGCTGGCTATTATCGAGAATTTGTGGAACGATTCTTCGGAATAGGTACTCCCTTGATACAACTATTGAATAAAGATGTGAAGTTCAAATGGACAGATAAGTGTGAGGGAAGTTTCCAAGAACTCAAGTAAAAATTGACCATTGTCCCAGTTTTGACAATACTGTCTGGCCCCGGAGGTTATAAGATCTACAATGACGCTTCTCATAAGGGGTCGGACTGCATCTTAATGCAACATGAAAGAGAGATGGCCTATGCGTCCAGACAACTGAGGCCCCACGAGCTGAACTACCCGATTCATGACTTATAATTGACAGTGATTATCTTTGCCTTGAAAATTTGGAGGCATTACTTATATGGAGAAAGGTTCACGATTTACATGGATCACCAAAGCCTGAACTATCTATTTTCCCAAAAAGAGTTTAATATGAGGCAACGGCGTTGAATGGAACTTCTCAAGGACTATGACTGCGATATTAGTTATCATCCAGGGAAGGCCAACAGATCAGCAGACACCCTCAGTCGAAAATCAACCATCGCACAACTGATGGTTCAGGAATGGATTCTTCTCGAAGGAATACGAGATTCAAAATACAAATTTGAGGTAAATCATCTTTCTAGTCTTCTGGTTACCCTTAGAATTGAATCGAAAGTGCAGACAACGATTAAGGCCCTGCAATATACAGATCCAACAATCCAAAAGATCCTGTAAGAGAGTGCGGAAAGGAGAAAACCATATTTTCAAACAACGGAGGATGGGATGTTAAAATTCATTGGGCAATTGTGCATACCCAACAATGCAGAAATGAAAGAAGAAATTGTGTTGGAAGCTCATAGAAGCAACTATAGCATACATCCAGGTAGCACGAAGATGTAGTGAAATCTTTGGTAATACTATTAGTGGAATGGCATGAAGACCGATGTAGCCAGGCATGAAGACCGATGTAGCCAAGCATGTAGCCAAATACTTGACGTGTCATCAAGTGAAGGCATAATACTGAAAACCAAGTGGACTTCTACAATCGCTAGAGATTCCAGAGTGGAAGTGAGAACACATTACGATGGACTTTGCGATGGGATTATCAAAGAGCCAAAGATGTAATGATTGCATTTGGGTAATAGTCGATAGACTGACCAAGTCAGCCCTTTTCATCACTGTGCGAAAAGATTTCGAAATGGACAAAGATGCTAAGCTGTATGTGCGACAAGTCATTCGTCTCCACGGAGTGCCAATGACAATTACGTCGGATTGAGGTCCCAAGTTCACTGCCACATTTTGGAAAAGTCTTCGGACTACCATGGGAACAAACCTTCAATATAGCATAGCTTATCATCCGCAAACGGATAGCCAATCTGAAAGTACTATTCATACGCTCGAGGATATGTTGTGAACTTGTGTTCTGGACTTTAAAGGAGGTTGGGAAGAACAATTACATCTTGTTGAGTTCACCTATAAAAACAGCTATCAACAGAGCATCAGGATAGCTCCATTTGAGGCATTATAAGGTGTCAGTGGATGCGGTTAAGATAATTAGAGAGAGGCTTACAACTGCCTAGAGCAGCTGTCAGTGGATGCTATTGAATAAAATATTCCCATTTTCCGTTGTTGTATTGCTTAAGAAAATGAGCCAACAAATAAATATTCTATCATCAACAAAAGTATTTAAATGTAGGTATTTGTTAATAATGAAAACATTTTATATTGACTCATTTTTCTAAACGATACAAAAGGTAGAAAATCGAGAAAAATGTTATCCATTTGTTGATTTTCGATGAAACAATCGGATGTTATAGACTCTCCATCTAAACATATCTTTACGAGTGTCATCAATTTTGTTTCGGACCAATTTCCTGAGTTATAACGAAAGTAATACCTCATGCATTCCATACAAATCACTTTTCCCGGTATCTTTTCTGTCATGTTATGGATACAATAAAAAAAATCGATCTTAGAGCTCCTTTAATGCTATTGTCTCTCTATAATAGAGTGGACTCAAAGACATTTAACCAAACTTTCATTCTAGTTCCGACAAACCTCGAATCTTAACTAGCCTATTCAGGCAATTCACGGTTAAGCATGGTAGACTCTTCAAGAGTGACAACCAGGTATTTTTTCGAGGAATTCAAATCGACTTATTTTCAATTCCTTCAAATGTATTAGTTCTTGAGAGACAGGTAAGCTTGACATTCGACATCTAATGACACAGATTTGCCAAATTCTTAAAGTTTGAAAAGTACGGTAGTGGACTAATACCTCTGAGTTTCATGAACTTCGAGAACCAAAAAGTTCTTCAAAATTGAAAACTAGCAATATTTCTTAGGTCAAAGTGGCAAAATGACAATGTAAATGGAAGCTGGTGGATATTGGTCAAGGGAAATGTCAGATGTGTCCAACAAATATAAACTAACTATGTTCATGAGGCCATGAACATGCTGGGTGTAGATGCATCAAAATAAAGACGGATTAAAGAAGCTTGCAGTGACTGTCAAATTTGAAAGTACCAGTCTAGAAAAAAGTTTATGGACATGGGAGAGAGAACAGATTGTCGTGGGAATCCATAAGTAACTTCGACGAGTGTAAGCCCAAGATCCTCGAACGGCCAGGATAGTCTCTTAATTTCACTAGAGATTTCACTTATCAGACCCGTATACTGGCACCTAACCACTCAATCATTTCTAGTAGTCCAATAGCATCATGTGACATTCTTATGGATGAACAGCCCATCCTAGTTAGCTTCGGTTCATTTTAAATTTCTGATTAAATCAGGTAGCTTCAACAGTTGCCAATCCAACTCCACCAGCGATTTAAATTTTCCAAACTATGTATGGAAGCTCCTTTTAATGCAGAGCAGCCTGTAAAAACTGACGTATAAGCTTAACTAACCCTCTAATAAAGCATGGGAGTTCATTGATATACTCGTTTATACAAATACGCTCACCTTGTAAATAATGCACCTAAGCATTAGCATCGTAAACCAATTTCATTACCAAATAAAATATCTAGATCCTCTAACAATAGAATCAGAATGTAGTTAGGGAGAATTTCATTACATTGATAGCAAATACATTCACTTTTTCTTTGACAACCGACCAAAAGAAGGCTTCAGAGTCACCCGTCTAACAATTTCCTTGCTCTATAAACCTCTTCAATAACTGATTGAAGTATTTCTTCGAAGCTGCAGCAAATGCACAATTGAAGGGCAGCTCATTTTAGTTGGACAGACAGAAATTTAAAGGATATCAAAATGAGGGATAATGACACCATAAGTGCCATAACATTTTTTTCCACCACTTAAGTGCCATAACTTCTAAAAAACATTTACTCGAGTGCCATAACTTTCAATTGATCATTTAAATGTCAATTTTTTTAAAATGTTCATCCAAGTGTTGAAAATCTGACATGGCATAGCACTTGTGGTAAACATTTTTAAAAAGTTATGGCACTTGAGTGATAAATTAAAAAGTTATATAGCACTGAAGTAATTGGGAAAAAAAGTTATGGTACTCAAGTAAGCGTCGTATATAAGTTACGACACTTAAGTGAGCGCCGTACAAAAGTTATGGCACTTGTGATTTTTTTTCCCTCAAAATGATGATCTAATTGTTGATTTGATTTCTCAAACCACTAAAACCTAAAAATTTTTAGCTTAGACAACAAAACAAAACAAAAAAAAATGTGCCGCTGTACCAGTATGCAATTATGTTATGTTCAACCACAGAGTTCCTCCAGATATAACAAACTAGAAGGATCATCTTCTTATTCCATAGGATTGAATTTGCTTGAGTGGACAACTGTTTATATGCAAAAAGGGTTGCATTGAAGTAATTTTGAAACTCTACGTGTTGGGAAAGTTCAATTGAATGACTTATTTACCTCGTGATTTAGTGGCGAAATAGTAGAATTACCTGTTATTTTTCAAGACGAAACCCCTCATTGTTGCAACCTCAATTAGGGCCTCTTTCCATGACTCCACTTCTATGTGGTCAAAGTTCGCTTGGTGCCTGTCTAGGTCGCTTTTGTATAAGTCAGTTTTGAGCTTAACATCATCAATCTCCACATCATAGAAAATGGGAAGGATTCTTCTTTTCCCCTTTGATTCTGATGTGCATTTTACCATGTGGGCAAGTTCGCGGAGACACCAATGACTGGAAGCGTAGCTTCTAGAGAAGACAGGTATGTAGATATTGGAGTTATTGAGTGCTTGTAGAATCTCTTCTCGAATCCCTTCATTGGATTTGAAGTCATCGTTATCACTATAAACAGGAATTTGATCATTCCACATCCCATTGTGAAGATAATCGACAATGCTATGATGAGTGTCTGGTCCCTTATAACTCAGGAACACATCGTACATAGGTAATTTGTGGGAAAGCCAAGTCGATCTCGAGATACTCAACAATCTTTCTAGGAAAGTGTGGCCACGACTATCCAACACCCAACTTTCTAAGCCCTCAATGCCCTCAATGGGTCTTAAATTTGGACAAGCTTTTAGCTCTAGATGTTGTAGCTTACCCAACTTGGATAAATTGGGTAACTGTCCTATTAAATCACAACTGGAAAGAAGGAGGTACTGCAAAGATTCTAGTTCCGACAAACCTTGAATCTCAACTAGCCTATTTAAGCCCTTCAGTTCCAAGCGCTCTAGACTCCTCAAGAGTGACAGACCAGGTATTTTCTCAAGGGATTCACATCTTGTTATGTTCAGTTCCCTCAAATGTGTTAGACCTAGAGTGACAGGTAGGTGTGATATTGGACTTTCAATTATATGCAGAACCGTCAAATTTAATAAGTTGGAAAAATGCGGCAGTGGACTAATACTTTTGAGTTTCAAGGTCAACAAATGAGATGGTAGCTGAAAGGATGGTTGCTCCCTCATCAAAGCTACTTTAAGTTTTGAGTCATAGTCCTGCCTATTAGAATGATATCTACTTCTCAAATTGCTGAATCTATATAATTCCAGATGTTCTAAATTGGTCATGCTTGAGGGGTGAGGGACAAGAGAGAAGTCCATAGCTTGAACTGCAAGGAATTTTAAACTTGATGGAAGAGCCGGCACTTGTTGAAGCTCAATCGAACCCACTTGAAGTTTTTGGAGATGGAGACGACTTATCTCTGGTGGCAATCTAGAAACACTAGTAAAGGCTAAGTTCAGTGACTTCAAATGGAATAGCTTTCCAATTTCCTCCAAGTTTTTATCAGTCAAATCCCAGGATTTGTTGGCATATAAACCTTCAAGCATCTCTAGTCCTCCAATAGTATGAGGAATCTCCTTTATCTTCGTTCTGCATAAACTCAACACCTTTAGTTTCTTTAAATTTCCGATAGAATCAGGTAGTGCAACTAAGCCCGACGTTGATACATCTAACTCTGCCAACATTTTTAACTCCCCAATTGAGCTTGGAAGCTCCTTTATCCCTACGCACCCGCGTAAAGTTAAGCGTGTAAGATTTGCCGCCTCGCCAATTGAGTCAGGAAGTTGGCAGATATTAGGGTTCTTGTTTAATGTAAAGCTCGACAAAGATTTCAAATTGCCAAATCTCACCGGAAGCTTGAAGGGTTGAAAATTTTGGGGCATGACAATCTGCTTCAAAGATTGTAGAGAACAGACTTCTTCAGGCAACTCCCCAAGAGAACTACACCCTTTGATATTCAAAGTCTCTAGGAGTTGAAGCTCAGAAATGGAGGGGTGAATTGTGATTAAGTTGGAACACCGAGCAAGTATTAATGTCTCCAAGGACGTGAAATTAGAGAAGTTGGGTGTCCTCCTCAACTTTGTGCAATCCGTTAAATCCAAAACTTTTAATTTTTTTGTCATCTGTAGAAAAAGAAAATGTGAAATTAAAAAGAATGAAATACACCAACCACTCTAGATTTTTAATGTAAGTAATTATTCTCATTTTTATAATTCAATATACTCCCTCGTTTACTTGCAAATGGCGCAACTAGGTGGCTTCTAGCTCTTCCTTCGGGGAAGACTAAATAATCATCCATTCATACGGTAAACATGTATCGTCAATGTAATTGAAAATTGTTAATTTTTTTTATAAATTTACTGCTCTTAACTAAATCTTAGAGGTGAAATAATAAGTTGGTAGTGAAATTCATAAGCTACTAGAGATTTATTGTGATTATACAATTTGTTTGTTTGTAAAATATCACTGGTAATCGATACTGCTAGTAAAGTATCTAAGCAATTAATTCATAATCTAGAAATGAAAAAACCTGCTCATTTGTAAAAAACGAAAGGCTGTCTATAATCTACTAGGGCAAGCCCAGTAAATCTATTATTTGGTTAGTCTTTTACTGACTCACAAGCATTAACCAATTCTACTAGTTAATTATGTAAGCAATTCATAGTCCACCAGCTGAAAATCGTGCTCGCTTGTCAAAGCGAACGACAGTTCATAGTCTACGAGGGTATTTCAACCTGATAAATCAATTATTTTATTTGTATGTTACTGAAAAAAAAACATGGTTCTCGGTAAAATCGAAGCAATGGCCATAATCTACCAACCATTTGCCATGGCAAATAGTATTTTATTTGTAAATTACAACAATTAAACGACGCTATAGTAAAGTATCTACGCAAATTGTAATCTACTAATTAATGAAGGGGATCACTTATAATATTCAAGAGCAATTGGTAATCTGGTATGAGGTTTAATGATGGTAACACTGTTAGTTATTTAATAATTTATCAGACTAAAAAGTTGCCAATCAGTTTTTTCTTATCAATGATATTTCAAGTTTACCATCTAACATTCAAATTTACAATGCACAAACAAGTTTCCCTTTCGGCAATGAATTTATAGAAATCTACTTGCAAATGGCTCTCGAAGTTTAAATCTTCCCATGGTTTAAAAAAGTTACACATGGAACTATATTTCGAGTCTATCAACCATGTGAGAATGGGGCACCTCTGTATATTGCTCACTCATGCATCTTCATGATATAGAGTCGTAATTAAGTTACAAAAAAACAAAATTGTAAAGCATCATAAAAGAAATTTACAATGTTACAAAATATTGCCGTGATCCAATCTTAAAAGTGTCATAGAAAGAGAGATGTACAATACAAGGTTGTACCATTGGAACACCAAAGTCTACTCTTCCATTTTTAAAAAGGGTCTAGGAGAGACCCGGGTCGATGGACACACATAAACGAACAAGGTTACATTTGCTCTGATATCAATTTATAAAGTTCAACCTAAAAGCTTAAGCTGATGGGTAGAAAGAGACCGCATGCATATAAAGAGCATATAAGACTCATTGTCAAATAATGTGGGACAACATTTCAACAATTAACTATTATAAAAGCGAGCGCAACAAGCCATAAATTATCCATAGTCCAAACTCCAAAGTAGGTAAATTTTGAATTCCTCAAACCAAGGCGATGATGGTGCTTGAATAATACTATGGACTTGTGAGCACAGCTAATGATTCTTGCTAGTACGGATTTTAAGCATATCATATTTAGCTGTGGCTCAATTACTAAAGCAATCTGTAGTGAATGGATGAAATATAGAACAACAATGATATTTCGCTCGTAATATCATTTACTGGGATGATATGCTGATGCCATGTGATTTCATAGCTTCCTCTCCTTTCTTTACAAAATGTGTTTAGCTAGTTGTAGTCGATCCTAGATGTTAGACTAGCACAAAATATTTTAGATTAGGAAGCACACCATTTATGAGTACCGTGCATTGAATGATCAGTAAGAATGGAAAGAAGGTGAATAGAGTAAGGTATACCGTACCTGGATTTGGCTCCATCCACCCCAATTATCTTCGATATTGCTCCTTGAAAGGTCTAGCACGACCAAATTAGCAAAATGAAAACTCTCCGCATAAAATTCCTTATTCGTAATTTCCCAAGAAAACCATCTTAGCTCTGAAAGAATATTCTTGAAGTTGCCAAAAAAACCATTGCCTTTCACTCGAAGAAACCTTAGATTTGGTAGAGCAGCTAATTCTTCAGATGCAATGCTGTGGTTGCAGCCATCAGAAGTCAGGCTTAATGCTACTGTATCTTCATTTCTCTGCATATCACAGACTCAATATTGAGCATGCGACATATGGTTTACAGAGCTACAGTAGAGAGGACCCAAAATCACGGTCAAACAATTTCTCCAATGGCTGAGCTCGTCACATACGCTTTCCAAAACTACGGCACACTCTTTTTTGCAATAATTAGTTGTTTCCTCCTCATCTACATAAACTAATTTTCAAGTCTGAAGGTATCATATGTTCAGGAAATATAATTTGCATATTCATTCAAATTTCTTCTTAGTTTATTCTAAAAAATCGGGGTTGCAAATAATCTTAAAATTCTTGATAAAGCAAGTTTTTTTTTTTTTCATTTTACCTGGATCACACGTGAACTGTTCTTTGTTTTTGCAAAATTTCAAAAAGAAAAAAACTGAATTCTATGGACTAGAATAAAGAAAATAAAGCCAACTGTCAGCCAACCTCTTTTGACTCTCTCTTCAAACTTTTAGACCTTTGACCTGAAGGCTTGACAGAGAGATGTAATCAGCGTAAGACAAAAGCGACGTTAAATAAAGCTATCAATTGGATGCAGATTTCAACCAAATTGCAGTACTTTAAATAATAGATGCAGTTCCCGTTCACCTTTTTTCTCGCCAGCAGGTTTAGGGCTTTCTCACAAATCCACACCCTACAAAACTTGCGAGGATATTCTTCAAGAACAATGTATCTTCCAAAATCACGAACTTGGTCATGCATCCAAAACTTATTACCATCTCTAATTTTGATCAAGGACCTCTGAGAGAGAACTCTCATTGCAATGCTAGGAAAGTATCCACAATCCTTCCACATGATAACCGGATATGTTTTGTCGGCATTGATGAAAAAGCACGCTATATCGAGAAATACTTCTTGATGCTTATTCTCTAATCGTTCATAACTTATCATTAATGTATCTCGAACATCTTCAAAAGGACCTTCCTTTAACTTCTTCAGTGTCTCATCCCATACTTCTATTTTATCCGAATGCCTCAAATCTTTGCCCCAATCAAAAAGATTAGATCCTATAACCGCAACAGCCAAAGGAAGCATGCCCACTGTACAAACAATTTCTCTTGAAAGAGCATCATATTCTTCTACACCAGAGTCACTTCTAAATGCATGCTTATAAAATAGATGAAGCGCTAAATCAAATCTCATTCCTTGAATTTCATAACGCAAAACTTCTTGGGGTTGGTTGAGGACCTTTTTACTAGATGAGCTCACTTGAGTCATCAGGATGCTTTCATCCCTAGTTGTGATAATGATTCTACTACCAGAACAAAACCAATCAGATTTTCCAGCTAGTTTCTCAAGTTGCTCTTTCTTGTCTAGATCATCAAGAACAATGAGTACTTTTTTAATACTCAATGATTTTTTGATCATTGTGATCCCACCATCAACATCTTTAATTTGGTTAGAAATCCCATGACCGGCCAAATCTGATAAGAGCTTTTTTTGCAATTCTATAAGGCCACCATGAGGTTGCGATGATGCTCGAACGTCTTCAAGAAAACTATAGCGCTCAAAGTGAGAAGATAATTTGTTGAACATGACTTTGGCAAGAGTTGTTTTTCCAACACCACCCATGCCATGGATACCGACAAAACGTACACCACCAGAGCCAACATCCAACAATTTCATTATGGCTTCCATCTGAGCAGTATCTTCAACCAAATGTTCAGTCACAATCATGTGTCTTGTATTAAGCTTACGGGAAACCTCTTCAACAATTGATTCAATTTGTTCTCCTTGGCTGTAGTAAAGCATGAAAATTTCTTTTCAATCAAATACATGATAAATTTCAGGACTCTAGGGAACATGTAGATACATAACTATTTCAACTACTCAAACGAATGGAAATTAAGCATCATAATTAGTTGAACTGAAAATTTTTGGGTGCAGGTTGGGTTTGACATAGTTTTTCACCCACCCCTCATTACCTTTTGTGTTCAATTTCTTCATACCATATCAATAATTTATTTTCATTAAATTATTTATTCTAATGTTTCATAATAGGAAAATTTTGTCAGATCTTTTTTTTTTTTGGTCGAATTTGTAAGATCTTTTAAACGTCCCTTTTTTGCATAGATGCTTCGCATGTGCACCTTTTTTTAATGTTAATTATGAACTCTTTTTAGAAGAAATTCTAATCATGTCTTATTATAATTTTAAAATCGCAATGCTCCTATTAATTCAACAATTTCACACAAGTTTGTTATTGTAAAAAATTAGTGATTATGACGGGAGGTGAAAAATACAGAAAATCGCAGGATTTCCACTATACTTACAATGGTAATACGGTTAAGTAAAACAGTTGATTAAGTGAAGAATATGATTAATTAAAAAGTTGGAAAAATGCCTTATCTGGGTTGGGTTTGATCCGATTTGTTGTGCCCTAAAAAGATTAGCCATTTTCTATTTTCTATTGTGGGCTTTCGGTTGTTTTTGTCTAGCTTTCATTAACTTCTAATGCAAATCTTAAATAAAAATGTCCAAATGCCTTTATGTTTGAGAATTTTGACGGACAAAATTTCATTCAATGAAATGTGTGTATTAACCACGAAAAGTTTGAGGAAATTTACCCTTTGCCTTTAAGATCCCATCCCTTTATACGTGCAACCTCAACAAGGGCATTTTCCCACCGCTTCAATTCATCGGAGCCAAACTTCTTCTTGTGCTTGGGCATGGCTTCTTTGTACAACTTAGTTTTGAGCTTAACATCGTCAGGGTCCACGTCGTAAAAGATGGGAAGTATCTCTTTCTTCCCATTTGATGTTGAGGTGCATTTTACCATTTGTGCAACTTCACGGAGGCACCACGAACTATTAGCAAAACCTTTAGAGAATATAGGTATGTAGATTTGAGACTTGTCATGTGCTGTCAAAAGCTCTTCACCAATTTCTTTACCGACTTGGAGTTCTTCGTTATCCAAGAAAACACGGATTCCGGCATCTCTCAAGCGATGGTAGAGGCAATTGGTGAATCCATTACGAGTATCAGGTCCTCGGAAACATAGGAACACATCGTATTGCACACGAGACGTTCTGCCAGTTCTCGAGGTTGACTCCGAGTCCCTCCTTAATGACTCCTCTTCTCCAGACCCATCGTCCGTTCTCGAGGTTGACTCTGAGTCGCTACTTTTCCTCGACTCCGTGAGACAAAAATTACAGACTCGTAACCTGATCGAGACAAAAAATAAGGAATGTTAATTCAACAGGTAGGCTGAATTGTATCGAACATGTACAGGAGCACAATTTTATATTATTGTGCATTACCTGTCAACAAGAGATCGAAAAGAAGTGGAATTAGAGCACTTACACTCTTGCTACAGCCAAAGCGAGGATCGTGATAAGAGCTGGACCTCCATTGGATTCCATCTGTGGGCCGATCCTCTCAGCTGTATTCACCCACAGAGGAGAAGATTTCTGTAAAGAGAGCAAATTGGGAGGGTTCAGTGAAGGAATATCGACTGTATCTTCTCAAGGTGAAGAGAAGGAGGCGGAGAGAAACAGAGAGGAGTCAACAATAGAGGGCAAGGGCAAAAGTCCTCCTGGTGGAAACAATTATAGCCAACAACAGATTTAGCAGAATATTAAAAAAGGGAAAATTCCCACAACCAGTAGAAAAAGAAAACGGGAAAGGGCAAAACTGAAATTTCGAGAGAGATTTATCACAATATTGCATGTTGTAACGAGGGTTAAAGGAACATTGGCTAGATTTGTCCCAAGTTGAAATGTACATGTCCTTTTTCTGCCTTTAAGTAAATAGGAAATGGTTCAGTTTTTCCTTCTTCCGACCTATTCATGCTTTTCATTGTGACTTGGCCAAAAAGAACTACTAGAGCTATAAGATGGAGGAATGGTAGCAGGCCTTCCTTTGCAACAAAAGAAACAGCATAAGTAATGCGGTTGGACAATGAATGGCATCTCCGGATTGACCTTTATCTTTTTGCAATGCACACTTTGATTTCTTCTTTCCAGTCTTGGGATCTGAAACTTTCATGTTGTACAGATATTGACATGTAGATTTAAATATAATCTTTGATCACTTTTTAATATTTACAAAGATACTTCAGCTTTTGGCGAGAAAGTGAAGAGGTTGAATTTTGCTTTTTTAAGCCAAAATAAACGTGTTCGGGTGAGTTTTTTACTTTTCAGCCTGCTAGAGCTAAAAAATAAAAGGGAGGCACACCTTTCTTTTTTGATCAACTCAAGATCGTCAATAAAACATTCGTCATCGGGATATTATTAAAAGTGTCAAGATGAAATGGATTACTTCAACTTCATCTATCTATCTATCTATCTATCTATCTATATATATAAGAGGTCCTACTTGATCATAATTATTTTTTCATTATCTAAAATAGATGAAACAAAGAAACGAATCTCAAGAGTAGGTTTGGTAGTAAAATACGCAAGCCTCGAAAGTCGAAGCTCTGGTGACGACCCGACTAGTGGTTGGAGCATTGACGTCTGAAAGAACGATTAGATTAATATTGCGTTGTTGGGTATTTAAATGTTAAGAATTTGTCGCATTACACTACAAACTTTTCTATGAAGGACTGTTTGGTTTCAACCATTGGATCCACATTAGTCAAAATTCCTCAGTGTTGTTTGAGGATCTCTTTATTGTTACTTGTGAAAGGAAAAGGTAAGTCCGACTTTCAGCTCTGGGAGGAGGACAGACGGAAGTACAAAAACAAATGGGAACGAAACAAAAGCAGGTTAGGCAAAGCTCTTGCTCTAAGCTTGTGATCACCCGGGTAGGTGTGAGGTTGGGCGTGGGAGACAATATCTTAGTCTGGCCCATAAACGTTGGATGTTGCTTCTCAAAGCATCTTCAGCTGTCCTTCAGCATCACCTAACTTTCTCATTGCCGATGAGAAGTCCGTCCTAGTTTCCTTTCGACTTCTTTCAATTTCCAATCGAATCAGGTAGGTACTCTATCTTTTATATTATTGGAAATATTGTTCACGTCAGCATATGTCTTTGCACGTAACACGGCATACGTATATATCAGTAATTTCCAGCCAACTGGCAAATTTTTCAATCAACTTAGAATCGTAAACGAAACATTCATCATTATGAAATTATCAGAAGTGCCGGAGTGAAACTGATAACTTCATCTATATTACAAATGAAGGAGGTCCTATTCGATCATAATAATTTTTTCTTCCTAAAACAATTTCAATTAGTTATTTCATAAAACCTTACCAAAAAAAAAATTAGTTATTTCATAAATATTCTATTAATGAATGTCCGCATTACTAGTTCTAAATTATTCACGAACTTTAATTTAAATTTTAAAATCTTTTCTAACTTACTACCAACTTTACTAAAGGGAAAAGGTTAAAATCTTGAAAAAAAAGAGAGGTTATAATGTCCGGTTGCGGCCATTTGTTGTGCATTCTGTTATGGAAACAATCGAAACAAGCATTTCACAGCTCCAATTTTCAATACAAAACATTATCGAAAAATTCCGTGGAAGCTCATGCACTCTATTAATAATATAGATTAATAATTGTGTGACGTCCAGCAAATTATAAATTTTCCTTGAAGGTTTGCCCATCTTGTGACAATTTAAATCAATTTCCTAGAATAGTTTTAATCACTCCTTCTTCTCCCATATACAAATCTTCTTCGTTTCACTGTTTGGAAAGCAAGATTCAGACTGGAAAGAGTCGTAGTGGAAGAAATGATGGGGGTGGTGAATGCAAAACCATTGTATGGGAGGGGTAGAGAAAAATGCAGGTGCTGATTTGGAAGTGAAATGTGGACATCAGCGGGTTCAAGTAAAGTTGGAGTGCAGAGAACGAAAGAATCAGGACTCTCTAAAATCAGATCTAGAAGGTGGAAAAATACAAATAGATACAAACATTGGTCCTTAGAGTAAAATAAGAGGGAGAAAACAAAAGTGGGTTTGGTAATTACTACGAATCATCTAGCGTGTTTGTCTGGAAATATTCCATGCTTTAAGTTGAGAACATATATGATCTGTTGATCCTACCTGTAATCTGTCATGAAATAATTTTCTCTTTGGGCAACATTCATGATCATGGTATATTAATTTTATAATAACTTCGTCAGTGGACGGGATAATCTCTCTTGAAATTTACATCCTAGATGACATTATTTTTGACATACTCTTTTGCATATGATTGCTTGGTCAATTGTACGACGTAGACCTCATTGCCTTTCGATCTCAATAATAGATTTTCACCCTTGGTTATCTTGACGAGTTGTTGAGAAACGAATCATAATTACTACAGTTTTCCAAAAGGTATTACTGCTTAATTTTAATTAAGGCAATTGACTTTGATTTTCACCTTTGCATATCGAAGCTTTATAATTGTTCACATGGCACAAGATTATTTGGATTTGTCCAAATATTAGCTAGCATAGTTTACTGTCCTGGGTGATTATTTATAAGACATGTTATATGCAGATAATTATGAGTAGATATTACAAAGAAATTAGTTTTTGAACTGTTGAAAATACTATATATTAGGAGGATGGTAGAGGCATGGAATATTTCATGGTGCTTAATGAATTGGTCCAACTACAATTTTTTTTGGCATATAAGTTCTTACTTCATGGTAAAACTTTTTGGTGCTTAGGACTTCGCAGTCCATGCTATTTCTTGTGCACGAAACTCATCGGTGATTGGATATCACCAAGTTGTTATTATGTCATTGTCCTATCAATTTTTATTGGAAGCGAAGACTTGTCGAGAGATAAGACCAAAAATCAATGTTCATCGGCACGCCATATGAACACATGAATTTCCTTCCTCGGCTTGTATTAATCGAAAGTTGACTTGACTTGGTCTTTTCACGGTCCTTTGTTGGTGCAGTGAGTGCATGGAACTTTACTCAGTCAAGATCGACGTCACGACGCAAGTTCCTCTTCTTTTCCTCATTTAACCATCCTTTGGATCTGCCAATTAAGTTCGATTCATGTTTTCTTTTCTCTTTTTTTAATTAAAATTGAGTTTTATTTTTCTAGAAAAGCAAAGGGTTTGGTCAATTATAAATAAACCATTTTCAGGTTCAATAAGAATTCTCCAAGAGCTAAGCAGGCCTTAATAAATTGCCAATCGCGAATGTAATCGAGTGACTAGTAATGTAATCGAGCTATTAACACAATATGTAGAGAGAACAAAAAAAACAATTCTATTTCGAGTCCTTGACAGACGTGTGAGAGGATTAAATGCATGGGTTATATTGCATTTCTCGCGTCATCAAGTTTAACATGCGATGTCCTGACAACCGTGGCATAAAAAGGTTTAATAAATCATTTTTTAAAAGTTGAAAGAACACTTTAGATTTTCACGAGAGAGTGAAAAAAGTTGATTTTGGTTTTATAAACCAAAATTGTCATGTCCCGAACACTACGGTACACGAGCATCACGCCAAGGTCGAACTTATGCAACACTCCCAGGACACGTCGCTGACCCAAAACTCATACAGAGAACAAAACACATGCGGAAGCAACGAAACACCCGTACAAAATTAAACCACAAGACCAAGGGTAGCAAACATCACAACCAGAAAATCAAATAAACACTTGGCACTAACATAGGAAGCATATATAATATTCATATACAACAACGACCCAATCCCAAAAACGAGGCGATGGCCACTAATGACAAAAAGGGGGTAAGTGGCCTGGGTCAGGGATGCTATTTATGGTGGGGCTCTAGTCAAAAAGTCACTAACCCGACCTAACTAAATTGAGGCTGACCTAAGGGGCCCGGTCTGGGTCAGATCCCGATGACTCTGATGAGCTATCGGACAGCTCGATCACTGAGTCAAGGGATTCTGGCTCGGACTCGACCTCAGCCGACTCTTCCTCGTAATCCATTTGCTCGGGCTCACCCTCCGGATCCGCATCCTCCTCCATAGGCTCCGACTCATTCTCCGTCTCGTCCATCGGCTCTAGTCCCACGTCAAAAACTATCGGATCCTCGGCTATCGCGTCGGGCTCCTCCACCTCCCATGGGGCAGGTCCGTCGTCAGAGCTCAAGCTGTCCTCGGTCAAGGCATCTACCACGTTTCCGTCTGGACACTATGGATCGGCCTGGCCTTGCCCGCTGAAAGGAACATCAAAAGACCGGAGAGGTCCATACTCTCCATTGTGATCCCTAGACGTCCAGGCAACGTACTCTTGGGTCTCATAATATGTTGCCCCTACATCTACCTAAACTATAGTATAATGCTTGACGAACGCATCCTCGTTCCTTACGGGGTGTACTATCACCGCACGCTCCATCTGGTGCGGGATCTCAAAACAGACTGGTACCTCAGGCATCGTCAGGGCCGGAGGTTTGAAATGTTGGGTTGTACAACAATGAGAACATGTTTCAGCAAGTAAAACCCCATAAACCTAAACTAGGCTAACATGCACCTCCGATAGGCAAACAACCACACAAAACTAATATCACAATCAAATAACCTAAGCCCTCGGGCCCAAATCGACCACACCGATAACCCTGCAGGTTAGACATATAATATCACGGTAATAGTATACACATGAACATGTTTAGTCACACGTATACCATGCACACGTCTGCCCACTGGCTAAAGTATTCAAGCACATGTATGTCATCAGTATACCCATGTTCATGATCCGATTCAATAATGCACACTGCCATTTTCTCATTAAGAATTGACCCGCGTAAAACGCATCAGGTCCTTTAGTCATTACCAACACTTCATGGCTGGCATAAAACACATCAGGCCCAGTGTCTCTAGCCCGCGTAAAACGCATCAAGCACAACACTGATATCCATATACGAACTAAAACCCGCGGAAAACGCATCAGGCTGGCCGTCTTTCGGCAATCCGGGTATCGTCTCGCGTAAGACGCATCAGGACGGGTTCAATACCCCATGTAACATGCATCAGGGCTTTATGTGATCACACGTACACACTGCCAATTTTTATCTGGATCCCGCGTAAAATGCATCAGGGCGATTAAGTGATCACATACTCATGTCAAGCACACACCCTTGCACAATTCACGTATCAAGCCAATGCTCAGCATGTGAAATGCGTAGTCATGCAGTCTGGCACTCGGGCAATCACATGATCCATGATGAGCATCCAATTTCAACATAGGCACATAATCACATTTTTCCAAGGCGTGCTCATACGATGCCACTACGTGCTCAAATAATCATTGATATGCTCAACTTCAATTACAATATGCCCAATCACATGCTAGCATGTCCAATTAAGCAATTCCACTCAATCTTGCATGGCACATAACCTGCACACATAATCCACGTGATTAGAACAATATAAATTCGCGCACTTGAGTCTTGTCATGCTCCTCCATTCTCGACCACCCTAGGCACACGACATGGCAACACAAAATCAATACTCAATCAAGCAAAAATTAGCGACTAAACCTACTAAACAAGGCATGCTCGGGAATTTGCTATTAAATCCCAAATTATCCGATCTTCGTCCAATAAATTCGCGGTATGAACAACCACAATTCAGCACATTCTCGGCCATTTTTCCACTTCCAAACCATTGCAATTAACTCCCATAATTAGCACAAAATCAGCCTCCATTAAACCATCCACGAATTAAACCCCAAACACCCTAATTAACCCATAAATTACCCTAATCCTATCTAGAAATGCTAATTAGCCTAATTAGGGTTTAGGGCTAACTACTCACCAAGCCTTAAGCTCCTAATTAGCGGTTGAACTGGCGGAAAATCGAGCGGCTGGAAAGTGGCTCACAGTGGCGCATCGGCGTTTCTTGCCGCGGTGCTCGCAATGTCACACCCTGCACCCTACAGCGCGCCACATCCCTCGCAAAGGTCGATTACAAGTGCGACGTCCCAGGACGCGTTGCCGACCCAAAACCCAAAACAGAGAACAAGAACACGCGGAAGCAACACAATACCCAGACAATAAAACAAGTGATCAAGAATAGTGACACAAGCAATAATTACAACTAGCATAAGCTACGAAGACATACAATATCCATTACAACCTAAGCACTTAAATCAAAAAGGGTCAACGGCCACTGGCAACGAAAGGGTAAGTGGCTCGGGATCAGACTCCCACTCCATCGGCTCTTCCTCCTCGGGGTCGTAATCCATTTGAAGGTCGGAGGTCTGAAAAGTTGGGTTTAAACAACAGTGATAATAAATCTCAGCGAGTAGGCCCCCTAAACCTAAACTAGGCTAACATGCATCTCCTGACGAGCACCAACCAAACAACACACGGTCTAAATCATAAATGACTTAAGCCCTCGGGCCCAAATCCAAAACTTACTTGACCCTGCAAGTTAGACAATTGATATATAATCACAATCATGCCACAGAATTCAATCACGGCACATACATGCATATTCCTTCGTCACGACGCATGTCATGCATATACTCGTGCTCACACTCATACTCATGCTTCATTGATGCATCATTGCACACTTGCATGCTAGCACTCTTGCCATTTATCAATTTCTCCTCTGATCCACGTTAAACGCATCAGGTTCGACCCGCGTTAAACGCATCAGGTCCGACCCGCGTAAAATGTATAAGGTCTATTACTTCGAGATCGATCTCTGGCCCACGTTAAACGCATCAGGCTCATGACACATAACCCGCGTAAAACGCATTAGGTTGGTCATCTTCCGATAAACCGAGTATCGTCTCGCGTAACATGCCTCAGGACGGGTTCACTACCCCGCGTAAAACGCATCAGGGCTTATTGTGATCACACATTCACAGTCACCAATTTTTATCTGAACCCCGCGTAAAACGCATTAGGGCATTTTAGGTGATCACAATGCACATGTCATTCGTGCACACTCATATATGCACATGCCGTGCCAATGCTTGAGATGCACACTCATGGCTATAACGTTTATACTTGGGGCATTCGAGAAATTCACAATGAGCATTCAATTGCACAACACCACGTGCTCAATTCACAACGCAATATGCTCAATTTACACCACACATATTCAATTTAATGAATCAATATGCCCAATCAATCAATTAATTCAAATCAGCCATGGTACATCATTGGCACACGAAAATCACGCAATTAAGCCATTAAACTTGCACAAGTCTAAGGTCCACCAAGCCTAACCTTTCTCAGCCACCTAAGTACTCAATCCTAGTATCATGTAACTACTACCAAGCCATAAACAACCAGCCACTTAATGGACAAATCAAGCACACACAGCCATTCACAATTAATCCTTAATTTCGCCGAACAAGGCCCGATAAATTCCACTATGACCAGCCACTAACCAGTCCCCTCTAGGCCTCTAATCCACCTCCAAATCATCACATTAGGCTCTTAGATCCACCACATAAACAACCACTATACGGCCCGATTGTTGCGCCCATTACATTCTGCATTTAGGCCGCGATTAATCCACCTAATGATCTGATCGAACCTACCTTAATCGATCACCAACCAGATCACCTTAGGCCAGTAAACCACTTCCAAATCATCACATTGGAGCACAAAAGTCACCATGGAAACAGCCACTAAAAACAAGGGAAAACCGAATACACAGATTCAGAGCAATTCTGAGCTAGCGCACAGTTCTGGAATCCATTTTCAAATAAATAGTAATTCAACTCCAAAAATTATAAAATTTGGATATGTTGTACAAAACATCTCAATGAACATTTTCTGTGAAGAACTCAAAACCCAGTTCTAACTGTAAACACCTTGTTTTGACACTCAAAGTCGAACAAAATCCTGTTCGCTCGGACAGCCTCTCAGGCCATCAAAATACAGCTCATTCAGTGCCCAAATCATTTTGGAAAGCTCTGAAATTTTTATATGTTATAGCCACAAATTTCCCAACAATTTTTGTGAAGGAAGTATTTTGAAAACAGTCCTGGAAAAATTTATAAAAATTCGAACAGACCCGAAGGTCGGGTGAACAGTAAATCGGGCAGTTTTATTTCGGTCCAAAGATGGACTTCCGAATGGCATCAAATTGTTTCCAAAAATTCCCAAATTAAAATATGTTATACTTAAAGATGTTGGGAACAAATTTTATGAAGAACACTTCTTCAAATTCGGCCCACACAAGTCACACCAAAAATAACAAAATCTGGCGACGCAATAGTAACCGTACTGGAAATCAACAAATATGCATCACCAAGCAAACCAAGCTCAAATAACCACTAATCCAATTATCCACAGCCTTTAAACCATCCCTAAAGTATCACCTTAGGCCATTAAAATCACCACAACTTTAGCCCCAAATCAGCCCATACTAATTAACCCCTAAAATACCCTAATAATCCCTAAAACCCATTTAGAAGTGTAAATTAGCCTAATTAGGGTATAGGGTTATACTCACTTGAAATCCTATGCTTTAAACAAGGCCAAACAAGCGGCAAAGGTGGCTGGACAGCGGCGGGGCAGCGGCGGCGACGGGCGGCTTTCCCGGCGGTGGCTTGCAAACGGCGATCCGCGAAGGGGCCTGCTCACGTGGCTGAAGAAAGGGAGAGGGAGAGAGATGGCTGGATGGTGGGACAAGGTGGTGGTGGCGGCGGAACAGCCCCGGTGGCGGCGGAGCTTCTCCGGCGAAGGGCCTTCCATGGCCAAAACAAGAAGACGAAAAAGAAGGAGAGTAAGTTGGTGTGGAGGAGAGGAAATGGTCTGTTGAAGATGGGAGAAATGAAGAAGAAAGAGAGAAACTAGAAGGCTTATAGAGTGAGTGAGTGAGTGGAGTTGGTGAACTACTCAAACTACCCCTAATCAAGGGTTTGAGAATCAATCAAGCTCACTAGTGGAGGGGCATTTGTGTCCTCAACAATTTGAATTATTGGTGCTGAAGAGACTAAATTTTAAACTCCAAAATAATGTCCAATTAAGCCCTAAAATTCGGAATTCCAACTTGGGGCACAAGGGCAAAACAGTAATTTTCCGGTCCCGGGTTAAATTTCCAAATTTCGACTCTATGGGTTCCATACATGAGTGGCCACATAAAAATGACGTTGTCCTTGCAAAATAATCGCATACGCCCACGAAATTCAACGCCAAAGTCCGTACTCAATTCTACGATCAATTCAACTCAATTTGCAGTTTTAGTGTCTCTTACTAATGGGCGGCTGTTTAGGGGTTACGCGTATTGACCTAGGGTACTTGAGTTGTGACGATGTCGATTTCCTAGAGAACACAAGGATCTATCGCTAGTCCCGGGGGTCGCGGTCGTTTGAAACAAGTTCGGGATCGTTTGCCACGCGTGTACTCTCGGTCGTGCGGAATCACCCGCTATCCGTTTGTACGTCGTCAGTCTACCTCAATCCGTTACTCTCCTTGGACCGGCCCACTTGGCACAAAATATTCTCTCGTCATATCTCGGAATCGGACTCAATTCGCGGTCGAGTTCTTGGGTCCACGTACTGTTTTTTCTAGTTAGCCTTTCCCTATCGGTCAGTATCCCGAGATTGATCAAATCCGAGCGAGACTTACTGAAACACAATGAAAAATAATATTTATTTCATTGATAACGAAAGTGGGTCGAATTTCAGGATATTACATGCGATGGCGGTGACCGGCGGTCCTCGCGGCAGTCACGGCGGCGAAGGGAAGAGAGTACTGGTCGGTGGTGGTGGATGGGGTGAGAGAGAGAGAATGGTGGTTGGTGGTGGCGATGGCGGCGAGACGGGCGGTCGGCGGCAACAATGGGCACGCACTGCGGCGGCGATCGCGACTTCAGCGTCGCTATTCCCCACGCAGCCGAGAGGAAGAACGGAGGGAGAAGGGGAGAATGAGATGAGATGGTGGTGGTGGTGAGGCGGCGGAGTAGTTCGAGTGGCGTCAGCACTTGTGGCGTGCGGCAGGCGATCTTTTGGCGGGTAGTGGAGACGGTCGAGAGAGAGAGAGAGAGGCTGGCTTAGAGAGAAAGAAAATGAGGAGAGAGAGTGAGTTGAAAGTGTTTTGTTGGGAAAGATAATGGAGTCCAAGTGTCACAATTTCCCAAAACTTGACCAAAATGCCCTTCAATCCAAGGGTTGTGGTTCAACTTAGTCTAATAATTGATGGGCATTAATGTACATTATTAATCTGAATTATTGGGCTGATTTTATTTACCAATTAATCCCCAAAATGTCTCAAAATTTGGAATACCAAAATAAGGCTTAGGGGCAAAATGGTAATTTTTCCGTTTCGGGCTGAAATTCTATTTTTCGACCGTACCAATCCCAAATATATTTGGCCATACTCAAATGACGTCATCCTTGCCAAATAGTCGCGTACGTCCACGAAAATCGACATCTAAGTCCGGATTGAATTTCACGATCAAAATTGCCCAATTAGAATTTTAGGGTCTCTCACTAACAGCGGTGCTCGCGGCGGCGGTGACCGGCGGTCCTCGCGATGGTCACGGCGGCGAAGGGAAAAGGGTGCTGGTCAGTGGTGGCAGACGGGGTGAGGGAGAGAGAATGGTGGTTGGTGGTGGCGATGGCGACAAGACAGGTGGTTGGCGGTGACAGCGGCCGCGCACGGCGGCGGTGATCGCGGCTCTGGCGTGGCTGATCGCCGCGCGGCTGAAAGGAAGAACGGAGGGAGAGGGGGAGAATGAGATGAGATGGTGGTGGTAGTGAGGCGGTGGAGTAGCTCGAGCGGCGGCGACACCGGCGGCGTGCGGTGGGCAGTGGAGACGGTCAGGAGAGAGAGAGAGAGGCTGGCTTGGAGAGAAAGAAAATGATGATAGTGAGTGAGTGGAAAGTGTTTTGTTGGGGAAGATAGTGGAGTCCAAGTGTCACAATCTCCTAAAGCTTGACCAAAATGCTTTTCAATCGAAGGGTTGTGGTTCAACTTAGTCCAATAATTGATGGGCATTAATGTACATTTTGAATCTAAATTATTGGGCTGATTTTATCCACCAATTAATCCCTAAAATGTCCCAAAATTTGGAATACCAAAATAAAGCCTAGGGGCAAAGTGGTAATTTTCCCGTTCCGGACAGAAATTTTATTTTTCGATCGTACCAACCCCAAATATATTTGGCCACACTAAAATGACGTCGTTCTTGCCAAATAGTCGCGTACGTCCACGAAAATCGACATCTAAGTCCGGATCGAATTTCATGATCAAAATTACAAAATTAGAATTTTAGGATCTCTCACTAACGGACGGTTGTTTAGGGGTTACGTGTATCGACCTAGGGTTACTCGAGTCATGATTGTCTCGATTACCGGGAAAACGCGAGAATTTATCGTTAGTTCTAAAGGTCACGATCGTTTGATTTAAGTTCGAGATTTGTTTGCCACATGTACTTTCGGTTGTGCGGAATCACCCGCGACCCAATCGTACCGCACTAGCCCAACTAAATCTGTCACTTTCCTATGATCGGCTCACATTGGTCCAAAATATTTCCTCGACGTTTCTCGGAATCGGAGCTCGATTCAAGATCGGGTCCTTGGTCTACTCATCATTTTCCTAATTAGCCATTCCCCATCGGTTAATATCCTGAGAGTGATCAGTTCCGGGCGAGACTTACTAAAATTAAATGAGAAATAAAATCAATTTCATTGATTCCGGAAATGGGTCGAAATTCGGGATATTACAACTCTCCCCTCTTACAAGAATTTCGTCCTCAAAATTTGCAACTTAAACTTATCTATTCAAACGGCTGGGGATATTAACGTCGCATGACCTCTTTGCTTTCCCAGGTGGCACCTTCAGTTCCATGGTGTTCCCAAACTATTTTGACCATCTGGATCATTTTGTTCCGTAGTACTCAATCTTTTCTGTCCTCAATCCTGACTGATCTCTCTACGTATGACACATTGTCGTCCACTTCTATTTCCTTATACCTCAAAACATGGATCGGGTCTGGTTCATACTTTCTCAACATTGACACGTGGAAAATGTTGTACACTTGGAACAGATTAGGCAGCAAGGCAAGTCAGTAAGCCATATCTCCAATCTTCTCCAATATCTCGAATGGACCGACATACCTTGGGCTTAGTTTTCCTTTCTTGCTAAACCGGGATGGTCCTTTCATCGGGGACACCTCGAGAAAAACATGGTCACCTATCTGAAACTCCAGAGGTCATCATCTCCGATCTGCATAACTTTTTTGACGACTCTGAGCTGTCTGTAATCTTTCCCGAATGATCTCAATGACTTCGACCGTCTGTTGTACCAACTTTAGACCAGTTATACTTCGCTCCCCCACTTCATCCCAGCATACTGGTGTCCTGCATGCCCTACCATATAAGGCTTCAAATGGGGCCATCTGAATACTCTGTTGGTAGTTATTATTGTAAGCGAATTCCACCAAGTGAAATTGTTCTTCTTATTTACCCTGGAAATCCAGCACACAGGGTTTCAACATATCCTCCAAGGTTTAGATTGTCCTTTCTGACTAGCCATTCGTCTGTGGATGATAGGCTGTACTGAACTGTAACTTTGTTCTTAGGGCCGTTTGTAGGCTTTTCTAGAAGTTGGCCGTAAATCTCGGATCACGGTCCGATGTGCTTGTTACTGGTACTCCATGCAATGGGACGATCTGTCACACGTACATGTTGGCGTACTTTTCCAATTCGAAATCCTTTCGTATTGCTAGAAAGTGTGCCAACTTAGTCAATCTGTCGGCTATCACCCAAATTGAGTCGTGTTCCCTCTGACTCCTCGGCAGTTTGGTGACGAAGTCCATCGTGATATGCTCCCATTTCCACTCCAGAATTTCCAGTGGTCGCAGAAGTCCTCCCAGTTTGCAATGTTATGCCTTAGCTTGTTGACAGGTTAGGCACTTCGCCACATGCTTAGCTACATCGGTCTTCATGCCATTCCACTAGTCATGTTGTCTCAAGTTTTGGTACATCTTTGTACTGCCTGGGTGGATGCTATAGTTGCTGCGATGTGCCTCTCCTAAAATCCCCTCTTTCAGCTCCAAGTCATTTGGCACGCACAGTCGTCCACGGAACTTCAGGATTCCTTCTTCGGACACTTGGAAATTCAGTTTCCTTTTTGCGGCGTCCATTCCCACGATCCTTTGAATCTCTTGGTCTGTAGACTATAATGCTTTGATCTTGGTCTATATCTCCTGTTCAATCCTCAATGTCGCAAGTAAATTAGACACATGGCTTACTTCGAGCTTAAACTCTGAATCTCTCACCCTTTCCAGTAAAGTCTACTCTCTGATCATCATGTACGCCGTACTCGACTTTCGGCTTAGCGCATCGGTCACTCGGTTTGCTTTTCCAGGATAATACAGAATATCGCAGTTGTAATCTTTCAGAAATTCCATCCACCGACGCTGCCTCATTTTCAATTCCTTCTGTAAAAATAGAAACTTGAGGCTTTGATGATCAGTATAAATCTGGAACTTTTCTCCACATAGGTAATGTCGTCAGATCTTCAGGGCGAAGTTGATTGCTGCCAATTCCAGATCATGCGTCGGGTAGTTCATCTCATGCGGTCTCAACTGACATGATGCATACGCTACTACACTACCATGCTGCATCAATACACACCCTAGTCCTCTCAGCGACGCATCGCTGTAGACCTTGAAACCTCATGATCTGGACAAAATAGTTAAAACCGGGGCGATCCTCAACCTATGTTTCAATTCTCGGAAACTCTTCTCACACTTATCATCCCACTCAAATTTCGCTTCCTTCTTGAGCAGCCGTGTGAACGGAGTGGCTATTGACGAAAATTTTTCCACAAACCGTCTATAATAGCCTGCTAGATCTAAGAAACTCTGAATCTCCATCACGGATGTCGGCCTCGGCTACTTTGTCACTGTCTCAATCTTCGTCGGGTCCACAGAAATTCCATTTCTCGAGATAATGTATCCAAGAAACGCTACTCTGTTGAGCCAGAACTCGCACTTACTGAACTTGGCGTACAGTGCATGTTCTTTTAAGGTCCGCAGCACCTCAGTCAGGTGTACTTCATGTTCCTTAGGGCTCTTCGAGTATACCAAGATATCATCGATAAACACTACGACGAATCGATCCAAAAATTCTCTAAATACCCTATTTATCAAGTCCATAAAGGCAGCATGGGCATTCGTCAGACCAAAAGGCATCACTGAGAACTCATAGTGCCCGTATCTCATCCGAAATGTAGTCTTAGGTATGTCCTCCTTCCAGATTCTCAACTGATGATATCCGGTTCGTAGATCGATCTTGGAGAATACTGAGGCTTCTTGCAACTGATCAAGCAGATCGTCGATCCTTGGCAGTGCGTACTTATTCTTGACCGTCATTTGGTTCAGCTGCTAGTAGTCTATACACAATCTCAGAGTCCTATCCTTTTTCCTTACAAACAACACTGGTGCTTCCCATGTAGACGCACTAGGACGGATAAAACCCTTGTCCAGTAATTCCTGCGTCTGGACTTTTAAGTCTTTCAATTCCGACAAAGACATCCGATACGGTGCCTTTGAGATCGGCTCCGTTCCTAGGACCAACTCTATCACAAATTCTACTTCCCTTTATGGTGGCAAACCCGGTAATTCCTAAGGAAAGACCTTAGGGAAATTGCATACTATGGGTATTTCTTCCAACTTAGGTTTTGTCACTATCGGATTGATTACATTGACCAAATATCCTTCACAACCTTCGTCTAGCAATTTGGTTACTTCGAGCGAGGAAATCCAAGGGATTGAGATTCCTCATCGGTTTCCCTGAAATTCGAATCTAGGACGTCCGACCGGGTTGAACTGGATCGTCCTGTTGTCGCAATCCATTACGGCTTTCTGTCTGATCAGCCAATCCATTCCTATTATTACATCAAAGTCGAACATGACCAACACTGCCAAGTCGATACTTTCTTCTATACCCCCAATCACTAATTTACAATTGGGGCATTCAAACGAAACTAACATCCTATCACTCATCGGGGTCGACACACTAAGCATCGTCTTAAGCAATATCGGCTCAATACAAACCAATCTAACAAATTGTTCTAAAATAAACAAATGGGTCGTCTTCGGGTCAAATAATGCATGCGCAGCATGGTCACAAAGAGAAACTGTACCAGTGACCATGCCTGGCGCGTCCTTAGCTTCTCTTCGTGCCATCACATAGACTCGTCCTTGTGCTAGTAGTCGACCTTAGATGGCCGATGGGGGATTTCCGGCCTAGTTCCCTATTTAGAGTAGTTGCACCGGAGGCCCTAAGGGGCGTTGTTGGGGGCAATTCCGGATTTGGTGCTCCAAACTTCCACATTTGAAGCATGTTCTGAATTTGTTCAGTTGATGGTTCGGCTTCCCAATATTCTTCCTCGCCGGTGGGACGAATCTTCTGTTTCCCGTCATCAGTCTCTTCCCGAAGCGGCGGTTGTCTCTGTTCTAAGCAAACCGTGACCTAGACGCAGCTGCCCTTTCCTGTTGATCTCACTCAATAGCTTGGGCTTGCTCATACATTTCTCCATACTCCCAAATGTTGAGCGAAATCATCTGACTTCGGAGGTTCGGCTTTAGCCCATCTCGGAACCTTCGGACCTTATCTATCGAGTCCTTAACCATCCTAGGCGCAAACCTCGACAGTTTTGCGAATTCCGCCTCATATTGATCCACGGTCATCGACCCTTGACGAAGTCTTATGAACTCCGTCAACTTCCTTTCTCGAGCACACTCAGAGAAGTATTTGCCATAGAAGGCCTCAGTAAATGCGGTCCAAGTCTGAGCCGTGCCCAAGGGGAACACCCTTCCTTTGGTAGCCTTCCACTAATTATTTGCATTCTCCTGAAGCTGATACACTGCCAATGTTACTTTTTCCCCCTCGGTGCATCCTAGAACCTCGAAGGCCTTCTTTAATTCTTCCACCTATCGTGGTGCAGCCTCGGATCACTTTTCCTATCAAGCTTAGGAGGTTTCAGTTTCAAAAACTGCTCCACTAATTTCGACATCGGCCTAATCACGATTGCCGGTCCCGGGGCTGGATTCTCATTATGTCCCTAGTTTCTATCATTTCCATTATTTCCATTGGCTTCATTGTCAACAGCAGCAGCAGCGGCCTCATCAGCAGCGGTAGTAGCGGTATTCCTTTCCTGGGCCTGCCTACCCATCAGTGCTCTCATTTTGTCTAGTGTTCTTAAGATGCCATCCACTCTGGGATCTGTTGCAATCCTCACTTGGAGGTCCTTGTGATTTTGGCCGCGGCCTCGACCTCTACCACAGCCTTGACCTCTACCTCTTCCTTGGCTACGCATCCTCCCAACTTGCATGTTCACCTACCTACTACAATTCCACTCAGGAATTACAGACCTAAACCAAACTAGACCGGTCTAAGGTCCTAGGCAGGTAAATAGCACTACAATCAAGCACTCAGTATACGGCTAATCACAAATAACACAAGACCTCAACCAAGGGGATACACATACTCACCTCGGGTCCTGCCACACTTGCACTGATACGGATTAATCAACCAATCACTCAATCAAAGCACAGACAGTCAGGAGGTACACTTAGCACACGAGGTCACCCTACTGGCTACCTAGAGTCTCATCGCTTCTTATTACTCAAGGCTTTGACCAAATTGAATCGAGCTAACCTTGCTTTGATACCACTTCGGCTGGGGATGTCATGTCCCGAACCCTACGGCACACGAGTATCACGCCAAGGTCGAACTTATGCAATGCTCCCAGGACACATTGCTGACCTAAAACTCAAACAGAGAACAAAACACATGCGGAAGCAACGAAACACCCGTACAAAATTAAACCACAAGACCAAGGGTAGTGAACACCACAACAAGAAAATCAAATAAACACTTGGCACTAACATAGGAAGCATATACGATATTCATATACAGCAACGACCCAATCCCAAAAACGAGGTGATGGCCACTACTGACAAAAAAGGGTAAGTGGCCTGGGTCAGGGATGCTATCTATGGTGGGGCTCCGGTAAAAAAGTCACTAGCCCGACCTAATTAAACTGAGGCTGACTTAAGGGGCTCAGTCCGAGTCAGATCCCGATGACTCAAGGGATTCTGGCTCGGACTCGACCTTAGCTGGCTTCTCCTCAGAATCCATCTGCTCGGGCTCACCCTCTGAATCCGCGTCCTCCTCCATAAGTTTCGGCTCGTCCTCCGCCTCGTCCATCGGCGCTGGTCCCACATAAAAAACTACTGGATCCTCGGCCATCGCGTTGGGCTCCTTCACCTCCCATGGGGTAGGTTCGTCGTCAGAGCTCGAGCTGTCCTCGGTCGAGGCATCTACCACGTCTCCGTCTGGACACTGCGGATCGACCTGGCCTTGCCCGTTGAAAAGAACATCAAAAGGCTGGAGAGGTCCATACTCTCCGTCGCGATCCCTAAATGTCCAGGCAATGTACTCTTGGGTTTTATAATATGTTGCCCCTATATCTACCTAAACTATAATATAATGCTTGACGAACGCATTCCCGTTCCCTATGGGGTGCACTGTCACCGCACACTCCATCTAGTGCGGGATCCCAAAATGGACTGGTACCACAGGTATCGTTAGGGCCGGGGGTTTGAAATGTTGGGTTATACAACAATGAGAACATGTTTCAGAAAGTAAAACACCCAAAACCTAAACTAGGCTAACATGCACCTCATGACAGGCAAACAACCACACAAAACTAATATCACAATCAAATAACCTAGGCCCTCAAGCCTAAATCGAACACATCGATAACCCTGTAGGTTAGGCATATAATATCACGGTAATAGTATACACACGAACATGTTTAGTCACACGTATGCCATGCACATACCTGTCCACTGGCCAAAGCATTCAAGCACATGTATGTCATCAGTATGCCCATGTGCATGATCAGACTCAATAATGCACACTGCTATTTTCTTATTAAGAATTGACCCGCGTAAAACACATAAGGTCTTTTAGTTATTACCAACACTTCATGGCCCACGTAAAACGCATCAGGCCCAGTGTCTCTAGCCCGCGTAAAATGCGTTAGGCGCATCATTGATCTCCATATACGAACCAAAACCCGCGTAAAACTCATTAGGATGGCCGTCTTCCGGCAATCTGATCATCATCCTGCTTAAGACGCATCAGGACGGGTTCAATACCCCACGTAACACGCATCAGGGCTTTATGTGATCACACGTACACATTGCCAATTTTTATCTGGACCCCGTATAAAATGCATTAGGGCGATTAAGTGATCACATGCTCATGTCAGGCACAGACCCTCGCACAATGCACGTATCAAGCCAATGCTCAGCATGTGAAATGCGTAGTCATGCAGTCCGGCACTCGGGCAATCACATGATCCATGATGAGCATCCAATTTCAACATAGGCACATAATCACATTTTTCCAAGGTGTGCTCATACGATGCCACTACGTGCTCAAATAATCATTGATATGCTCAACTTCAATCACAATATGCCCAATCACATGCTAGCATGTCCAATTAAGCAATTCCACTCAATCTTGCATGGCACATAACCTGCACACATAATCCACGTGATTAGAACAATATAAATTCGCGCACTTGAGTCCTGTCATGCTCCTCCATTCTCAGCCACCCTAGGCACACGACATGGCAACACAAAATCAGCACTCAATCAAGCAAAAATCAGCAACTAAACCAACTAAACAAGGCATGCTCGAGAATTTGCTATTAAACCCCAAATTGTCCGATCTTCGTCCAATAAATTCCCGGTATGAATGGCCACAATTCAGCACATTCTCGACCATTTTTCCACTTCCAATTCATTGCAATTAACTCCTATAATCAGCACAAAATCAGCCTCCATTTAACCATCCATTAATCAAACCCTAAACACCTTAATTAACCCCTAAATTACCTTAATCCTATCTAGAAATGTTAATTAGCCTAATTAGAATTTATGGTTAATTTCTCACCAAGCCTTAAGCTCCTAATTAACGGTTGAACCGGCAGAAAATCGAGCGGTTGGACGGCGGTGCTTGCGGCGGTGCTCGCGGCGGCGGTGACCGGCGGTCCTCGCGACGGTCACGGCGGCGAAGGGAAGAGGGTGTTGGTCGGTGGTGGCGGATGGGGTGAGGGAGAGAGAATGGTGGTTGGTGGTGGCGACGGCGGCGAGACGGGTGGTCGGCGGCGACAGCAGGCGCGCACGGCGGCGGCGATCGCGGCTCTGGCGTGGCTGATCCCCATGCGGCTGAGAGGAAGAATGGAAGGAGAGGGGGAGAATGAGATGAGATGGTGGCGGTAGTGAGGCAGTGGAGTAGCTCGAGCGGTAACGGCACCTATGGCGTGCGGTGGGCGATGGAGACGGTCGGGAGAGAGAGAGAGAGGTTGGCTTGGAGAGAAAGAAAATGAGGAGAGTGAGTGAGTGGAAAGTATTTTGTTGGGGAAGATAGTGGAGTCCAAGTGTTACAATCTCCCAAAGCTTGACCAAAATGCCCTTCAATCGAAGGGTTGTGGTTCAACTTAGTCTAATAATTGATGGGCATTAATGTACATTATGAATCTAAATTATTGGGCTGATTTTATCCACCAATTAATCCCTAAAATGTCCCAAAATTTGGAATACCAAAATAAGGCCTAGGGGCAAAGTGGTAATTTTCCCGTTTCGGGTTGAAATTTTATTTTTCGACCGTACCAACCCCAAATATATTTGGCCATACTAAAATGACGTCGTTCTTGCCAAATAGTCACGTACGTTCACGAAAATCGACATTTAAGTCCGGATCGAATGTCACGATCAAAATTGCCCAATTAGAATTTTAGGGTCTCTCACTAACGGACGGTTGTTTAGGGATTACGCGTATCGACCTAGGGTTACTCAAGTCATGATTGTCTCGATTACCGAGAAAACATGAGAATTTATCGTTATCTCTAGAGGTCACGATCGTTCGATTTAAGTTCGAGATTTGTTTGCCACGCATACTTTCGGTTGTGCGGAATCACCCGCGACCCAATCGTACCGCACTGGCCCAACTAAATCCGTCACCTTCCTATGATCGGCCCACATTGGTCCAAAATATTTCCTCGACGTTTCTCGGAATCGGAGCTCGATTTCATTGATCGGGTCCTTGGTCTACTCATCGTTTTCCTAATTAGCCATTTCCCATCGGTTAGTATCCTGAGAGTGATCAGTTCCGAATGAGACTTACTAAAATTAAATGAGAAATAAAATCAATTTCATTGATTCTGGAAAGGGGTCAAAATTCGGGATGTTACAAAAATAAATAGGCTCAGGCGAGTTTTGTTTTGTTTTTAGCTATAAAGAGTTAAAGGAAAAATAGCCACACCCTTTCCTTTTTAATCAACTAAGAATCATAAATGAAACATTCATTAACATGATTTTGCTAGAAGATGAAATCGATACATTCATGTATATTTTATATAAATCAAAGAAGTCATTCTTGATCATAATTACTTTTTTCTTCCTCAAAATTTTCTCGATTATCCATCGACAGAGGCCTAAATTAATAATTCTTTATTATCTTTCAGGTTATTCAATTCGAATCTTTTCTATCTTGCAAACAATTCTACAAAAAAAATTTCAAATCTTGAAATAGTTTTATCTTTCCGCATGAAAGTGTTTAATTTCTTCATACCATGTCGATAATTTCTTTTCATTTATTTAAGAATACTAGTACTTCATGATAGGGAAAGTTTGTAAGGTCTATGAAACGTCTATTGTTTGATTACATGCATCACACGTGCAGTTTTTGTCACACCCTGAACCTCATCGAGCTCGCAACATCCCACTCCGGTCGAATAGTTGCGATGTCCCAGGAACATCGCCGACCCAACCCAACATCAGAGCCACATGCGCAAGCAGATATAAAAACCCCGGACTAAAAAGATGACGATGGGGTAGATCATAAGAACAATCAAACAACAACAACAACAACAACATTTTTACAATACCATCGCACCGAACATACAAATATCATAATACAGACGTAATTAACACATCAGCATCCACAGCCATCGACTTAACAAAAAGGATTAGGGGTCTGGTTAACTTGACTTCACTATAGGTCGACCTATTCTAACCAACCCCTAAAATAGTTTAGAGAAAACCTACTGGTCGTCTTCCTTCCAATTTGCTCTTGATTCATTTGGCTCGATCCTCAGGAAGATCTCTTGGGCATCACTTGCAACTCCACTAGGCACTATGGTGGCTCTTTGTGCTTCAAAAAGAGGAAGCAGGCTCCCTGGGTTTACGGCTGGGGGTTTGAAAGTGGTGGTTATACAACCATGAGACGAATCTCAATAAGTGTATAACCACAAACCTCACGTAGGCTCTCACGTACCGCCAGACAAAAACACGTATATCACACGACAATCAACCGTACTAACAATCACACACGACCCTACCTGGAACTCATCATGCACGTTCCTGCACGTTAGACAATAATACAACTAACATACCACAGGAATACATCATAGCCGTGTGTGTGCCTCGATTATAAGGCAAAATTTACTTGGGCACGTTCCATACCATGCCTAACAGTTTTTACCCCATAAGCGAGCATCACAACACGCGATATAAACACACTCACACACTAACTCACACCACGTGTCACTTTCGCAAACCTCTATGTCAAGCCAAATCCCACTAATTCTCAACTTTTCCACCACTATCGCGCCCGCGTAAAACGCATCAGGCCAACGATTTTCTGACCTTGTCAGGCATTGTCACCCCGTCGGGCCGGACATTGTCACTTCGTTAGGGACGGCATCATCTCGCATAAACGAACATGCCTTAGGACAGAATCCTACACTCCCACTTTCCTTAATTACTGCGCTCGCGTAAAACACATCAGGCCCACGGTCTTTTGACCTCATCAGGCATCGTCACCCTGTCATGCCGGGCATCATCACCTCGTCAGGGATGGCATCGTCCCGCGTAACACGCCTCAGGACGGAATCTTATCCCACGTAAACGAACACGCCTTAGGGTACCACTTTTCCAATCATTCCAACCATCTCGTATCATTGAGCCACTCGTACCACATGGCCACACACAACAAAATCACGCAATCACGCCACACAGCCACACATACTCGGCACACGGTCTTATTGCACGGTCACCTCACCACACTCTCACAGCCACACAATCACACATACGAGCTCATTCAAGCATCACACTACCCATCAAAATATCACGATAACACTGAATAATTCTCGAGAGAGAGAAAAACCGAGAATATATGAAATTGGGTCCAAACAGGGCAGTTGCACAGTGACAGAAATCCATTTTAAATAAATACTAAACCAACTCCAAAAATTATGAAATTTGGATATGTTGTACAAAACATCTGGATGAACATTTTTCGTGAAGAACACATAATCTATTTCTGTCTAGAACCACCTCTTTTTGTCACTTGAAGACAGATGAAAATCAACTCATCTGGTCAGTCCGCCTAATCATCAAAATACATCTCAACCAATACCCAAATTACTTTGAAAAGCCTTGAAATTTTTATATGTCATAGACACAAGTGTCCCTAACAATTTCTGTGAAGGAAGTATTTTGAAAATAGGTATATAAAAATTTATAGAAAGTTGGAGAAACCAAAAGGTCGGGTGAACTGTAAATTCAGCAGACTAAATTCGGTCCAAAAATGGAATTACGAATGGCACTAAATGATCTCCAAAAATTCCAGATTTAATATATGTCAAACGTCAAGATGTTATGAACAACTTTCATGGGGAACACTTCCTCAAATTTGGGCCACAAAAGTCACAGTAAAAATAGAAAAATCCAGCGATGCGGCAGCAACTTTACTGGAAATCAACCAACATGCACCACTAGCCACTAAATCAACTATCTACAACTCTTAAATCATCCCTAACATGTCCAACAATACCCGAGGTCCTAAGGAAGGTTTGGGAAAGTCACTTACCTAAGAAAAACAGGACAATAAGGCTGAACATGGGCTGGAATAGGCGGTCCAACAGCAGGAACAGCAACAGCGTCGCCGGCAGCTAGGTGGCGGTGAGTTGGTGGTTGGCCAAGGTGGCTCACGCACGGGGAGGGAGAGAGAGGGAGAGCCGGTCGGTGGAGGGGTGAGGAGAGAGAGAGAGAAATGAATATAAATATGAGGGAGAGAGAGAGAGAAATGAATATAAATATCTACCCCCCAATAATTGCACTCAAACCCCACCGGAAATTACCAAAATAACCTTCTATCTACCCTCCAATCCAATGGCCAAGATTTGATCTTATCCGAAATCCGACGGCCCGCATTTGTCCTTATTCAATAATTAAAAGGGCAAAATGGTAATTACTAAAAAAGGGAGAGGGGCATTCTTGTCCCCTCATTTTCGGCCATACTGGGTAATTCTTAGTCCCCCAACTTAATCTAGTTTTCAAAATTCGTTTGCGGTCCCAGGGGCAAAATAGTCATTTTTCCGGTCCCGAATCGAAATTCATTTTTTTGCAGAAATGGGTGGCCCCAAGGTTCGCCATGCCAAAAACGTCATTGGCTACTCAAAATTGTCACTTTCAAAATTCTCGATTCTTGGACCTAAATTCCAAGAAATGACTAAAATCAAACAATCGCGACTTTAGCTTATCTCTGGCTAACGGGTGGCTCATTGGAATTTCACGTTCTCGACCCGTGATCGACACTAAGTCAAATCACATTTAAGTTTGCTTTATCCAGGATGACCTCGGTTGTCATATAATTGCGAGGATCTGTCACTAGTTTCCTTTGGACACGATTAGTCAAATAGATCGGTCTCTGTTGGTTCAAAACATTCTCTCGTCAATCCTTATAGTCAAAGGTTGAGTCAAGGTCGAGTTCTTTGGTCGTGCGAACTTAATCCCGTAATGGCCTTGCCCCTAAGGTTAGCATCCTGAGAATGCGCGGCTCCGGGTAAGATCTCACTATAGTGCATTGGTCAAATATTCATTTCATAAATCTCGGGAAAAAGGGTCGAAAATTCAGAATGTTACGGTTTTGTACTGTCAATTATGTATGGTTTTTAGAAAAAGCACCAAAGAAGCAAAGTAACTTATTCATTGTGTCTAGGGCAGATGACTAGTCAATGCTGGAGTGGGAGCATCTTTTCCTAAAGAAAAGCCGTCCAAGGTATTTATATAATGTCTGGCTGTGGACATTTGTCGTTGGAACTTTATGTGCATTTTCAAGGGATCTAACACTTTTGCAGTTCCTTGGACGACTCAAGTATGCAAACCAGCTGCTGGGATTGGAAAGTATGACTTAAATTAATGTGTTGTCGGGTATTTAAATGTTAAGAATTGGTGGGATTATACTTTATATTTTTACATAAATGAACTATTATCATGCCCACAAATTTCTTTTTTATCGTTGAATTAGGTAAGTTCAGATTATTAGTCAGAGTGCCTTTTTGACCGATTGCTAGGTGCTGTTCTCTTTAAAGAGAATCCTCCACTTTCCTGTTCTCACTCCCTCTTGAAAACACGGCATTGAGCTGAAAGAGAGGCCGATGGTTGCACGTTCTTTCCTAAGAAAAATCTCTCATTTTGAAGACTAATAGCAGGTTTTCACTCATGACCCACTTTGAAAGACCCGTCAGATCAATAAGTTGGCACTGTCTTTTGAATCCCACATCTTGTTGACACTTGAATCTTTTGTCGACACATCAAATATATTTTGCGTAAAAAATACATATAATAACAAAAAAGAAAAGGAAAAGAAGAAAGAAAAGAAGAAAATAAGAAGACAAAGAAAAAGAAATAGTCGAAGGGTCCAATTGGGTTATGGAAAGAGCCTGCTCTAATAAGCTTTGTTCGCGCGGCCCACTAACCCAGGTCACACAAACTCAATCCGTTAGCCCAATCAAGATCAGAGTTCATTTAGCTAGCCCTGTTTTATGCGCGATGCGTATAGAATAGAATCCGTGGGCTTTATTGTTGCTAGCATGAAAATTGTTCACGATTGATACTATATCAATGACTCCGATTCAATCTTGATGATCTGCACTGATTGGGTTGTGATTCTCGCTATCCATTGGCCATGCCGAATGAATCCTTACTCGACATTACCTCTAAATGCATCTCCCCTGTGGGACGCATCTTAATTAAACAAAGATTTTACATTCAAATAATCTAGAATCAACATGATCTACATGCAAATTATGTCAATTGTTGAACGAAGAGTTAACAAGGGCATATTACTAGAGTGGAAGTTGATTTTTTTAGATATTGCACCATAATTAGGCCTATTTCACACACCACAAGAGGTTGTTCTCGAACCTCCCAACAAGTAACCTGTACGTGAAGTCATACGGGGGCCAAGACTAGTATACATAGTGGCTATTTCTATCAAATTCGGCCTAAGAACAAAAAAGCAAGTTACCTTACACTTGCGAAAAAGGGGAGAGTCTGGTGCTTGTGTTGATGTAACTTGAGGGAGCGAGAGAAGAGCTCTTGTGAGTAGAGATGAGTATGGTTCCAAGATAGAACCTAGAACCATAGAACCGCATCGGTGGGAACTTGATTAGTTTTTAAGTTCCAAGGTATGCAAAGTAAGTTTTAGGTTCTAGATAGGTGGAACCTAAAACAAGTTTTTCTGTTTTTCTTGGTCTTTGTCTTCGTTTGATTCTGCAGTATTCTATGGCATCCGATGATAAGTGTATAATATAATATTTTTACTTTGTTAATGTTTTATATTTTTTATGTGTCTAAATATAAATTGTGATTAATGGATTGTGGCGGCAAGTGATGGTCATTAAATGTGATAATTTATTGAAATTGTTCAATTAGTAATACGAGTGGAATCTGGGTAAACCCTGAAACCTGTGACAGGATAGATTTCGAATTCCGAGATATGTAGGGTATAGATTTCGAATTCCGAGATATGTAGGGTAGGTTACAGGTTCCAAAAAATGAGAAACTTGTTCTAATAGGTAGATTTCAGGTTTCAAGTAGAACCTGTATTGAACTTGAAATCGTTCACCCCTACTTGTGAGTGTGCTGTATCCGTAAGAAATGAATTAAATGTGTGTGCTACGTGAGTTTGGTGTATGAGAGATAAGAGAGCTAGCATGTGTGTAATTTATTGTCTTGGAAAAGAAAATTAAACTTCTTTGCTTTTGTTAAATTATGACTCGAGTTTGAGCAATTTATGGAATTCGATTTGGTTGGATAAATATCCAAGTTTAATCGCAAAAGGAAAATTCAAGAAAGGAGCTTCTGTTTCAGAGAAGCAGAAAAATATTTCTAGCACTATAGGATAAAAGATGGGCACACATATTCTACAATTTATATTTTTCTTTTATGGGGTAAAGGAAAAGAGGTGGGTGTGGCTTGCCGAAGTCATACGAAAGATGGGCACTGTACGAGGGAAGGATCTTATTTTTTTTTTATTTTTGGTGGGTGTAGCTTGTAGAAGTCATACGAAAGAAAAAAGGAAATCCTCTATGGGCTCCTCTCTCTTCCTGGTATAGCAGCACGATGAAGGATAAAATAAAATCAATGATTTCTTTGCCAGCGGTAGCCGAACAATAAGAGTTTTTCTTTCTTTGAAGCCGCTGCACAAACAGGAGAGCCGCACAGTGGACTCCAAGGGGATGGACACGAATAAGGGGAGGAACGGCACAGTAACCTCTCCTTGATCACATGCAGAGGAGGCGGAGATTTTTGTTGTGAGTTTAAATCCATTACTTTGGATTTGGGCTTAAATTTAAGTATGGGAAACACTTGAGCGTATAAGCGAATTGTAACTCTGATTTTCTAATTATAGTGGATTATTTATTGTTGGCTCTCCTTGTGGATTTGGTACCAATATTTGGATCGAACCATGTAAATCTTTAATGTCCTTTATCGTTCCTCATTTATTTCTTTGATATTTTCACATTGACTTAATTTGCCAAATCCCGTTGTTTCCGCGTTATATTTCCAATAGTTTTCGTGCCCATCAATGCTACACTCAATAAATTATATCTGGCAGTATTCTATGGTGACTACATCATCTCTTTCGAAAGTAACCGTTTAGTAATCCATTAGTTTTTCCTTTGTTGGTTCACTTCAAGAAAAGTCGCAACAATTTCATCATAAGCATTACAAATGTACCAAGAATTAGAATCATAATCTATTTTCTCTTTAACATAAAATCTCCAGGGCCTTCAAACATTAGAAAAAGAACCAGTTGTACAGAACTTTATCTCTTTGGAGGGGAATTCCATTTCTCTTTTTCTTTGACAATGAACCAGACAAAAACTTGAATAGCAATTTCCTTACAGCCTCTATCAGCTATTACTGATCTTCAACTAAACTTCATGGGACATGAAGAAAGGAAGCATATGTATAATGGTAAACATTTTCTCCAACGGTAAACCTACCATGGGACATGCCTTTCCTAACAAGTAGATTATATGTTTACATTCACACCGTTAACGAAAACTTTCAGTTTCCATTTGAAGATACTGCAAGAGACAGTTTTGGAAGGGAAATAGCAAAAACAATTACCATGAAAAGTGAAAAAAGAAAAAGTGGGGAATGGGACAAACGCATGTTCATGTTGTGCTCTATGACTCCGGACAATAAAAGGTTGGAGGCCCGTGCAATGTGCGGGCTCTAGTCAAATTACAATGTGCAAAATCAAAAGCTGATTTATATGTGAATTTCAATGGCGACATATTTAATCTCTGTAATTTCCAAATTAGATATCTAAGCGACAATCACATAAAGACATTGGAACAATTGGGTACATCAAATTCTCTTAAACAAAGAAAATATCAGGTTATGACGTCCTTCTTTTCCTTTCTGATGAATTTAAGGGAAATGGGTTCTTTGGTAGTTTTAGACAGGAGAGTAAATGGTTGTTAAGTAAAGGAATTGAATATACAGGTTCTTGAAATTAATGGTGGCAGGAATGCAAAAGGTACGAGAATTTAGAGTCGCTGAAAAAGTAAATTTGTAAGGAATTTAAAGACGAGGAACAGATGTTCTGTTGATTGATTGTCTGTGTGTAGAGTTTATGAGGATTACAATGTGGACTTTTATGTGACATCTTGAAAATTAATCTATTTGGAATTTATAAAATACTGAGTTTTATGAAATGTACTTGTAGTAAATTCTCGTTCAGAACTGATCATTCTTGATATGCTAACCAATAGGGAAAGGCTAATCGGGGAATTAAATTCACGCGACTAAGGGAAAATTCGATCGTGAATTGATTTTCGACCATAAAATCGTTGAGATGATATTTTGAGCCACTGTTGGCCGATTCAGAGATAGTCAGGGGTTAGTTCGCCACTGTCATAGTAGTGGATCGCAAGTGATTCTGCCGGACCACGAAATGACTTGACAAATGATCTTAAACCTATACCAAACGATCGTATCCCTCGGATCTAGTGATTGATCTTTGCAATTTTAATGATAACCGAGGTCGTCATGTACTGAACGAACTTGGACATGACTCGATTTATTATCAATCACGAGGTTGAATATTCGAATTTCCCCAACAAGCCGCCCGTTAGTTTGAGAAACGCTCTAATTGCGTTTAATAAAATTTAATTATTTAATTTAGCCCAAATTGGACATCAGAAAATTAGAAAGTCACAACGGGACATTAGGACGACATTGCGGTTGTAACGTACAATTTTGGATGTGTCTGAATCCTTCAGAAAAATTCGATTTCGGCGAGAAACGGAGAAAGTGACCATTTTACCCTTGGGAATTAATAAATGGTTAGTTTTATGGGTAAAGGGCATTTTGGTAATTTTGTCCTAACTTTTTGGTTAGACATTTTTGCCCTTGGAATTTTATGAAATTCCCAAAATAGCCTTGGATATTTTTGGGTAAGATTCGATCTCAGCTGTCAGTTTCAAGATAAGATCGAATCTGGGTCATTGATTAAAAAGATTAGACAAGGGCAAGATCGTCATTTGCCATTTTGGTAAAAAATCTCACTATTTGAGTCCAAGACCCACTTTCTCTCTCTTCACTTCCTCTCTCTCTCTCTCTCTCTCTCTCTCTCTCTCTCTCTCTCATTCAGCCTCCCTCTCTCTCTCACCAACCGGACCAGCCGCCTCCTCTCGTCGTACGCCGCACTGCCGTCGTCCGGCCACTGCCTACTGTGCCGCGCCGTCCATGCCGCCGCACCACCGCCAGCCTCACCTGCCGTTCCCCTCTCTCTCTCTCTCTCCCGCTTGAGTGGCCGAGAGACACGGCCAAGGGAAGCCGTGCCACCGCCGTCGCATGCCGCGCTGTCACCGCTAAGTCGCTCCGCCGGATTGCTGTCGTCCTCGCCGTTCGGCGCCACTTTCCGTTCTAGCTGCTTTAGTCTAGAACTTGGTAAGTCGCACCCTAAAACCTATTTAGGACATTGGATATCAATGGATAAATTTGTTTGGGTGAAGTTGGGTTTAGGTAGGCGCAGATTGATACGATTTTAGGTACGGAAATGTTTGGCGGGCCTTAGGATTGAATTTTGGAAATTTTGGTGGAAAATTTGAGACTGAAGTGGGCTGTGATGGGCTGTTCAGTGGGCTGCGATGGGCTGATCGGGATGCAAATTGGATTTTTAGAACCGGCAATTAGTGGTGAGAAAGTGCCGTGAAGGGCCGGAATTGATTTGACGCCGTTTGGTCGGAGAAAAATGGCAGATTGTGTGTTTGATGTGTGTTGGAATTGCGACTAGGTTGGGATGATGAAATTGAGTGTATGGTTGTGTAATTAAATGGTTGAAATATGATTGTCGAGTGCACGCTTGGGTTAGATTGAACTAACTGTTTAATTGGCCATGTAAAATGCTTGGTGAGCATGAATTGTGTGTGAATTGTTGCGTGCACGGGCCATGTGTGATTGGCTAATTGAGTGTGGCAAGTGATTGTTGAGTATGTGAATAAATGAGAAATTGCGTGTGGCATGGCATGTACGATTGTGAGAACCGTGTCGTCCTGAGGCGTGTACTTCAATGCGGGACGATGCCCGGTATTACTGGAAGACTGCTAACCTGAGGTGTGTACTTCAACGTGGGTTGCGCAATAGGTGGTAGGTGTTGAGCCTAAGGCGTGTATGTTTACGCGGCCAAGAAACATGGCCTGAGACGTGTACGTTTATGCGGGCCCTAAAGTATTGTGATAAGTGGTCGCAGTGAACTTGAGGCGAGTACTGTAACGTGAGTTATTGACGAGTGATGTGTAAAAAAGATAATGAGAACGGAACGAATGCGTGAAACAAAATTTGTATATGCGTGTGATTGTATATGACGTGGTTGTGACTAACGTGCAGGTAGCACGCATGATAAGCCCGGGCAAGAACCATTGATGTGTCTGCTATGTGATGATTTGATGTGTGTGATTGTGTTTTGTAATTGTCTGGAGGTACGTGATAGCCTAGGTAGGGTTTAGGGGTATACTTATTGAGATGTAGTCTCATGGTTGTTTCAACCAACATTTTTCAGAACCCCGACCTGAACCATGAATCCTCCGCCATCGCCACCAGAGCGTTTTGGGGTTCCAGTGCACACAGAGTATGAGGTTGCAGAATTTTCTACGGGTGATGGCATGACCTGGATTAAGCACACTACGACCAATTTTGTAGAGGTAGGACTACCTTTGTGGGAGTCCCATGTTTACACTGCTTGGTATTTCCGAGACGCAGCCGGGGATGAGTTTGGACCCGTTAGAGGTTTTGATGTTCCGTTTGATTTGGTTGGATATTGGGACCTATCTGCAATCCCCCCTATAGATGGAGAGTTGACTAATGCCGAGGTTAGTTTAGCTCAGTTTGGCTTGCATCTAACGCCCGTAGCTCAAGAATCTTTAGGGGCTGAGCACGAACTAGAGCCCAAAGGATCGAAAGCAGCAAGCAACCCGATGAACATAGATTTAGAACCGATCCCCGAGGAAGAACCAGAGGAGGTGGAGCCTGAAGTGGAACCCGATGGCGAACCCGACGAGTCTGAGGAGCCCGAGGAGGAACCGGAGTATATACTCCTGTTTGAGTAGTATATGGATCCTAACTACATGCCGGAATACCATTTCTTTGATGGATTGTGGGAGGAAAATCAGAATGAAGTTCCGGCAGAATCGGGTGACATCAATCACCCGATTGAAATTGAGGCAGAGCAGGAGTCCTCAGAGGAGCAAACCGATCCAGGGAGTTCGGATTCGAGTGACGAGGAGTCAGACTCGGAATAGACGTCGAGTAAGGGATGTAGAGGTTAGCATGTTGGTTGGATAGTAGGCTTTTAGAAGAGTACCATTTTTGAGGATAGAATATCAGGTCATCGATCCTTTTTTATCTCGATGGTTTTAATATGGTGTGCACATGTATATTAAGGTTGGCAAGATTGTGGATATTATGGCATAAATTTGAATGAAAAATGAATATATATATTCTCCCTATTCTCCCCAGTTACAATTGTCAGGCGAATTTGTGGTTTCTGCTGTTGAATTAAATCTCTGATGATTATAAATGAGGTCGGCGATAACCTGAGATATTGCCTCATTCAACCCGAGAGGGATGTCGCGTGATCGATGGAGTTCGGGGTGTGACATTTTATATGACACTAAGTTATTTACAAATAGTTATGTCTTTTGAATCCACAGTTAACTTCCTAGCACAATCTACGGTTACCGATAGCAATTGTGCTTTTGAAGATTCTATACCTGATTCTAAATCATTTCTCCATTTCCCATTTTCTACATTTCAATAAATATAATTAGCATCTCAAGTCCAATCTTTTTTAGCACGTGAAATGGCGCTTTGTTGTTTCAGAATTTCAGAAAACTATTTTCTGTTCTCCAGAATCTAGATCACAAAGCTAACGATTAGGCAATCTATCTTGTTTCTCTTCACCAATTTACAAGACCTTTTGATCCAAATGTTTGAGAGAGCTATCTCACTCACAAAACTAATGGAAAGTAAACAAAGCTAACTATTAAATAAAATAAAAAATTCAAGAAGTTTCTCCTTCCAAATAGAAATTATGTGACCTACTCTTTCAATTTACCTCTTTTCTCTCAAGGAGTTTTACAGCATCCTTGTGAGTCCACACTCTACTAAATTTGTGAGGATATTCTTCAAATATGACGTGCCTTCCCAGATGTTGAACTTGGTCATGCATCCAAAACTTATTATCTCTAATTTTTATCAAGGACCACAAGCAAAGGACACTAATTGCACTGTGAGGATGGTAATTACAGTTATCCCACATGATATCTTGACATGTTCTGTCCTCGTTGGTGAAAAAGCAAGCAATATCCATAAATACTTCTTTATGCTTAGGCTCCAATCCTTCATAACTTAACATTAATGCATTTCAGACATCCTTAAAAGGAGCTTCATCTAATTGCTTCAATGTCTCTTCCCATTGCTTTCTTTTATCACCATGTGGCTCCAGGGCAATGCCATTGCAAAAAAGAAATGAACCTATCACCTCGACAGCCAAAGGAAGCCTAGCCACTTTATGAATGATATCTTTTGAAAGAGCATCATAATCTTCCATAGGAGAGTCCTTTCTGAAAGCATGTTTATAAAACAACTTAAGTGCTCAATCAAATTCCATTTCATGAATTTCATAATGCGAAATTCCTTTGGGTTGATTAAGGACCTTTTTACTGGATGATTCCACTTGAGTCATCAAAATACTTTCGTCTCTAGTTGTGATAAAGATCCTACTACCAGAACCAAACCAATTAGATTTTCTGGCTAGCTTTTCGAGTTGCTCTTTCTTGTCTAGATCATCAAGATCAATGAGGACTTTTTTAGTACTACATACTCTCTTGATCCATTTCATCCCATCTCCAACGTCTTTAATTGGGTCAGTCTTCATAGAACCAACAAATCTTGATAATAACTTTTTTTGCAAGTTTACAAGACCAAGTTGTGATGATTCTCGAATGTTGTTGAGAAAACAAACGCCCTCAAAGTGAGGACAATTTGTTGAACACAACCTTCGCAAGTGTTGTTTTACCAACACCACCCATTCCATATATCCCAACGAAAGGTACACCACCAGAGTCAACATCCAACTTTTCCATTATGGCTTTTATCTAATGATGATCTTTAACCAAATGTTCAGGCACATCCACATGTTTGCCACTAAGCTTACGCAAAACCTCTTCAACAACCAATTCAATCTGTTCTCAGTGGCTGTAGTAAAGTAGGAAGAAGTTGTGTCAGGATGATATAAATTAAGAGGTCGTACTTGATTGTAATTATTTTTTCTTCCTCAAAATATCCTCTATTAGTTATTCAACAAATATTCTATCAGTGGATAAATTGCCTGATTAATAAATTACTTTATATTTTACATATTTAAATTGTAATATTTGAATCTCTTCTACCTTACAAACAAATTTACTGCCAAAATACTTCAAATCTTGAAATATATTTCTCTTTCCACATATATGTGTTCAATACTCTTCATATTGTGTCAATAATATATTTGCTTTAATTAATAATTCTAATATTTCATAATTGAGAAATTTTGTAAAATCTTTTAAAAATTAATTTTTTTGCATAGATGCATGATGCACGTACTTTTGTAATGTTAATTACAAACTCTTTTTAGGAAAACTTCTATTCATGTCTTGGCATGATTTTCAAATTGCAGCACTCCTATTGATTCAGCAATTTAACACTCGTTTGTTATTGAACAAAACTTTGTGATTACGATGGGAGATGAAAAATACATAAAATCGCGTGACTACACTTGTTAAGTAAAACAGTCGTTGAGTAAAATAATGGTCTTACCTGCGGCGCTTTAAAAACATTAGCCACATTCTATTTTCTTTTGTGGATACTCAGGTTTTGGGTCTAGCTTTCATTAGTTCTAATGCAAGTCTCATATAAAAATGCCCACATGCTTTATGTTTGGAAATTTCGAGGGACAAACTTACATCCGATGAAATGTAAATATTGTGCTTATTGACCATGAAAAGTTGACGAAAGTTACCCTTTGCCTTCAAAATCCCGTCTAACTGTACGCCTAACCTCTTCAAGGGCACTTTTCCACCGCTTCAATCCATCAGAGCCGAACTTCTTGTCGTGCTTGAGCATGGCTTTTCTGTACAAATTGGTTTTGAGCTTCACATCATCAATCTCTACGTCATAAAAAATGGGGATGATCTCTTTCATCCAATCTGATTTTAAGATGCATTCTACCATTCGGGCAACCTCATGGAGACACCATGAACTAGAGACAAAGTTCTTAGAGAAGATGGGTATGTAAATCTGAGACTCATTAAGTGCCTTCAAAAGCCCTTCACTGATTTTTTCACCGTCTTCGAGCTCTTCACTGTCGAGGAAAACATGGATTCCTGCACCTATCATTCTGCGGTAAAGGCAATCAGCGAAGGTTAGGCGCACGTCCTTTCCCCTGAAACTCGAAAACACATCATGCTCGTATTCTGGCTCATTTTCCATGCTTAGTATTGCTTCCGAGCTCCTCGTCCTGTTGATTTTGGTCAGTTGTCTCAGAACCCTGCCGTATTTATAGGCTTGAACCTAATGAGACATGGAGATAGGAAAACCATCAAACAAGCGCAACCAATTGCATCAAACATTTATATGTGCAAGTTTCTTTCTCGTGTCCTGACGTCAATCAGGATATGAATACTCAGCAGTCAGTAAAGTAGATTACATTCTTAGAGTCTGCAGAGCGCAACGAAGTTCAGACGGCGATGAAAGGGACGCCTCGATGGACTCCAATTTGCAGCTGATCATCTACGCTACGCTGAAGTCACCAACAAATCCCAAAACAAGCAGTCTTTGAACCACGGCCTGTAAGAAGAGCTTATTTGAGAAGAGATTTAATGAAAGGATATCTGCTATCGCTTCTCAAGGACAGGTGCGTTTTGGTTCTGCGATTGCTCTCAATGCGAAGAAAACATCGAGAACGCGGGACGATGAGGGTGAATTTCTGTGAAAGAGAGGACAGAAATAGATGAAACAGAGGAACGAACAACTAGAGTAGGCGAGGTAATAAAATATGCATACCACTACTGAAGTTTATCATCTTTTTACTGAAGAATACCGTCTTTCACTGTTGTTAACACCCACAATCTGTCACACCCCGAACCCTATGGCACGCGACAACCCTACCGAGGCCGATTTAGTGTGACGTTCCAGGACGCATCGCTGACCCAAAACCCTGAACAGAGAACAATGCACATGCGGAAGCAACAAACACCCGTACAATATAAAGCAACATGACCAACGATAGCATTGAAAACAATAAATACAACTTGCATTAATAACAGGGATTTACAAAATCCATCAATACAAAACTAAATGCTAACCAAAAGTGGGTCAACGGCCACTAACATCAAAAAAGGGTAGGTGGCTCGGGCAGTTAGGCACTAACTCTAAAGAGGGCTCTGTCAAAAAGTGTTGGCCCTACCTAACTATGGTCAAGCTAAACCTAAGGCAACCAGTCCAGGTTGGATCCAGAGGACTCGGACGTCTCATCAGACGACTCAGACTCAGAATCCATCGAATCCGGCTCGGACTCAGCGTCTACTGACTCTGCCCCGGAATCATCCTCCGGCTCTAGCTCCTACTTCATGGGCTCCGGCTTCGGCTCGATGTCGGACTCCCAATCCATCGGCTCCTCTCCCTCGAACTCGGTATCCATCTCAATGATGATTGGCTGGGCACCAGAATCCTACTTAGGCGTGGCAACGGGGCTCACAACCTCTCCATCGGCAACCTGTGGATCCGACTGGCCTAACGTGTCGAACGGAACGTCAAAGGTTCTAAGAGGTATATGAGTGCCGAACTGGTCTCGGAAACACCAAGCAAAATAAGGATGGGCCTGGAAATGTGACCTGCCCTCATTGACCCAAACTATATTGTAATACCTAACGTACAACTCCTCGTTCCCTATGGGGTGTACTGTCACTGATCGCTCTATGCGATACGTAATCCCAAAACGAAGCGGCGCATCTACCATCTTCAAGGTCAGGGGTCTGAAAAGTGGGGTTTAAATAATAGTGAGAATAAATCTCAGCAAGTAGGCCTCCTAAAACTAAACTAGGCTAACATGTATCTCTTGACGAGCACTAAACAACATACAATTCAAACCATAAATGGCTTAGGTCTTTGGGACTAAATCCAATACTTACCTTGGCCCTGCGGGTTAGGCACTTAAAATTCACAATAATAACACAGAACCCAATCACGGCACATGCACATGTCACTTGGTCACAACGCATGATATGCATATGCTCATACTTATGCTCATGCCTCATCAATGCACTTTCGCACACTTGCACTCTTGCAATTTACCAGTTCTCCTCCGATCCGTGTAAAACGTATCAGGTCCGACCCGCGTGAAACGCATCAAGTCCATCACTTCAAGATCGATCTCTGGCCCACGTAAAACGCATCAGGCTCATGACACAAAACCCACGTAACACGCATCAAGTTGGTCATCTTCCGGTAGTCCAGGCATCGTCCCACGTAACACACTTCAGGACGGGTTCAATGCCCCTCGTAAAACGCATCAGAGCTTTATGTGGTCACACATTCACATACACTAGTTATTATCTGGACCCCGCGTAAAACGTATCAGGGCATTTTAGGTGATCACATGTTCATGCCGTTCGTGCACTCACGCATAATGCACATGATATGCCCATGCTTAGTATGCACGCACAGGGCCACGATGTCATACTCGACATTCGTGAATTCCACACTGGGCGCTCAACATGATTTGGTTACATACTCAATTCGCATTTCAATATGCCCATTGAAACAGCCAAATCCAAATCAGTCACAGCATATAGTTTAGCACCCAATTTCATGCAATTAAACACCAAAACTGTCACGCCCAGGACCCCGCTGAGCTCGCGACATCCCTCGATGGTTGATCATTGAATGCAACGTCCCAGGCACGTCACCGACCCAACCCAAACATCAGAGATTAGGCACGCGCGGAAACAAAATGAAACAACCCTGACAATTAAATATGATGAAGGGGGGTAGCAATAGTACAAATCAATAACTGTGATTCCTATACTGGGCAGATACAGACAATGCTCACAAAAAGACAAACCCCAAGCTAAGCCACAACAACAAAACCACATTCATAAAAAAAAGGAACATTGGTTCGTAAACTTAACTCCTTTACAAAAGGGGAAACTCAAGTGCAGTGTATTTGACCCGTCCTAGATCTTCGAGATACCCTTGCAGCGTCTCCACTCACTCACGGTCGCAGATCTGAAATGATTATATAATAACCGTGAGAACGAGTCTCAATAAGTAACGCTCTAAACCTCACGTAGACCAATGCGTACCCAGATAAGTCGTACATACAATCTAGCCAACAACATAATGAGCTCACATTATTTTACTTACCTTTGCTATCAGAACATATGCCAAAACTGCATGTTAGTCAAACGTGATAATACGACAATGATAATCCCGTACAATATCACAATCGTTCAAACGCCAACCACACTTGCACTCGATCAAATCCAACCAATTCAATCACACATTTAACCAGTCAATTCAATCACACTCAATTCGCATGCGTGGTCGAGCCTCTTTCTCACGACCCGTGCCACTGCGCCTTAGGTCCATTCTCACTGCTCGCGCCACTGCGTCTTAGGCCAAATCTTACAGCTCGCGCCATTGCGCTTCAGGCTCAGCCCTCAGATCAAGCTGGGCTTAGTCTCGCATAACCACGCCTTAGGACATTTTTCCCTTTCCAATGACCCGCGTAACCTACACCTTAGATCTAGTCATGCCTTTCTCGCCACACCCGTGTAACCATGCCTCAGGTTGGCAGCCCTCCAATCGATCCGAGCTTTTCTCATGCACATGCACCACAACACAATTCGCTATTCTCACATGTCATACCAATCAAACTCAGAACATGTTCACCACGTCACAGTTCACTAATCAACGAGTCGTACAAATCCAATTCCCATCACATGGGCCCACAAATTCGTTGTTCAAGCCCACCACATACGAACATCAAGTCCACCCACGAATTCCACAACAATGCCGAATGATTCTCGAAAGAGAGAAAAATCGAGAATATACAAAATCGGGTCCAAACTGGACAGTTGCGCATTGACAGAAATCCATTTAAAATAAATAGTAAATCAACTCCAAAAATCCTGAAATTTGGATATGTTGTATAAAACATCTTGATAAACATTTTCTTTGAAGAACTCAAAATCCAGTTCCAACCGTAAACACCTCGTTTGGACACTCAAAGCCGGACAGAACACGGTTCGCTCGGACAGCCCCTCAGACCATCAAAATACAACTCATTCAATACTCAAATCACTTTGGATAGCTCTGAAATTTTTACATCTCATAGTATCAAATGTTCCCAACAATTTTTGTGAAGGAAGTATGTGAAAATAGGTCTGGAAAAATTTATAAAAATTCGGAAAGACAAGAAGGTCGGGTGAACAGTAAATCGGGCAGTTTTGTGACGGTTTGAAAACCGACTTCCGAATGACCCCAAACCACTTCCAAAAATTCTGAATTTAAAGTATGTTATACATCAAGATGTTGGGAACAAATTCCATGAAGAACACTTCCTCAGATTCGGCCCACAATGATCACCAAAAAAATAACAAAGCTCAGAGGTACAGTAACAACCAGAAATCTGAGAATCATTAAACTTGTACCATTAAGCAAATCAAGCTTATATAACCATTAAACCAACTATCCACAGCCCTAATCCACCTCTAAGCATGTCCATTAGTCACCCCTTAGCCTAGTCAAGAGTTAGGATGCCACTTACTCTTAGCCTAAGCAAGAAAACTGAGCAACAGAAGCAAACAAGAGCCTTGGCACGGCAACGAAAGCAAGAAAACTGAGCAACAGGAGCAAACAAGAGCCTTGGCACGGCAACGGCTACTTCGACGAAGCAACGGCGAGGGCGGATAGCGGATGGCAACTCAGGTGGTCGATGATGGTGATGGTGTGAGGGTGATCATGGGTGGTGGTGATGGTCGTGTGGTGGAGCTGGTCTCGGCTAGGAGAGGAAGAAGCCGAGTGAAAGCAGAAGACAGAAGAAGAGACAGTAGCAACAGTGAAGGGGTAGAAGCAGCAGCCACGTGATCAGCAGCAGCCCCCAAGAAAAGAAGAAAAAGATGAAGAAAGGAAGAGGAGGATGAGGGGGAAATGATGGGCAGTGGGTGAATTGGTGGGGATGGTTAGCAGCAATGTGGGGGTGGAGAGGAAATTAGCAAAAGCAGCAGAGGTCAGCGGAAGCAACAGCAGAAATAACGTGGGGCAGCATGGGGCGTTCGGCAGGGAAGGAGGAGAGGAGAGAGAGAGAGAGAAAGTCAAACGCACTTGAGTGCGATCCGATGATCCTCGTGCAAATCCGAAAATGATCCTATGGTCTAAATAATTTCTAGAATATAATAAGAGTCAATGGCCACGAAAATTAAAGCAACTAATCCGAGGGAGGTCTACTAGTCCAAATTCGTACCCAGTCGAAATTTCACTTTTTCACTATTCTTGATAATCTCGACGTTGGCCACGATAATATCGACACCGTCCAATTTATTTCTTCCTAGAACTCGAGAAATTCGACATCGAAGTTTGGACTCTTGATAATGGCCAAATTTGATCGAGTGCGATTCTAGCGAAATCTCAAAATTTAAAAATAATAATCGGGAGTGATCAGTTTCCGAGCGAGATTTTACTACAAGCACACTGACGAATTACACGTTTTATAAACCCCAAAAATGGGTCAAAATTCGGGATGTCACAAAAACCACACATGCGAATTGCCTATCAAGCATTGCACAAATAGGTCATGCCAAGCATATCATAGAGCATCACACAACCACATTCCAGTCACATTTAATTTAGCAACCTCATGGGCCGTTCCTCGTTCCCTAAGCAATTCGCTCTAAAACCTCAACAAACCAAATATGGCCCGAATCGACCCGATACCTAATCAGCCATAAACAGTCCATCTTGGGCCATCAAATCACCACCAAATCAGCCACAATAACAGCCCCTAACATCCTTCGCATGTTACCCCATAATTTGCTCTAATTAACCCCTAAAACTCATCTAAAAACGCACATTAACCTAATTAGAGTTTAGGGTTGTACTCACTTGGATTCCTAAGCTCCCAACAAGGCTGAACAAGGTGGTGAGGGCGGTTGAACACGGAATGACAACGGCGTGTTGTCCCGGCAGGCGGTGGCACTTCGGCGTGGCTTAGCTTCTCACGACCAAATGGAAGAGGAAATGGAGAGAGGGAGCTGCCGTGAGTGAGGGGAAGGGTGTGGTCGGTGATGGTGAGAAGTGAGGGAGGAGAGAGAGAGGGAGAGACATAAGCACAAAGCTTGAGTGGGAATAGTTGAATTACCCCACCCAAAATGACAATCTTATCCAACAATTAAGGGCTTGGATCAATCAAGGCTAAAATATCTAGGGGCAACATGGTCCATGATTTTCAGCATTATTGGGGGCTAATTTATTCCAAATTAAAACCCCAAAAATTCGGAATTAGCACATAGGGCTCTAAGGGCAAATTGGTAATTTTTCGGTTCCGGGCCGAAATTCCATTATTCGACCACACCGATCCCAAATATAATTGGCTGCACTTATACGACGTTGTCCTCGCAAAATAGTCACGTATGTCCACGAAAATTGACATTGAAGTTCGGACTCAATTCCACGATCGATTTCGCTCAATTTGCAATTTTAGTATTTCTCACTAACGGATGGTTGCTTAGGGGTTACGTGTATTGACTTAGGGCTACTCGAGTTGTGACGATGTCGATTTCCTAGAGAACACGAGGAATTATCGCTAGTTCCGGGGGTTGCAGTCGTTTGAAATAAGTTCGAGATCGTTTGTCGTGCGTACTCTCGGTCGTGCAGAATCACTTGCTATTCGATCATACATCGTCGGTCGAACGAAATCTATCACTCTCCTTGGATAGGCCCACATTGGCACAAAATATCCTCTCGTCGTATCTCGGAATCGGATTCAATTCATGGTCGAGTTCTTGGGTCCACGTACCGTTTTTCCTAGTTAGCCTTTCCCTATTGGTCAGTATCTCGAGATTGATGAGATCCGGGCGAGACTTATTGAAACGTAATGAGAAATAATATCAATTTCATTGATAACGAAAGTGGGTTGAATTTAGGACGTTACAACTTTTCCCCCCTTACAAAAATTTCGTTTTTGAAATTTACAATCCCAACCCGACTACTCAAACAAATGGGGGTGCTGACGTAGCATTACTTCCTCGCTTTCCCAGGTAATGCCTTCTGTCCCGTGATGTTCCTAAATAACCTTGATCAACGGGATCGTCTTGCTCCTCAAAACCTGTTCTTTCCTGTCCTTGATTTGCACTGGCTTCTTCACGTACGACACCCTATCGTCCATGTCTATTACCTCATGATTCAGCACGTGGGTCGGATTTGGTTCGTACTTTCTCAACATCGACACGTGAAAGACGTTATGAACTTGCGATAAATTCGGCGGTAAGGTGAGACGATAAGCCAACGTTCCAATCCTTTCTAAAATCTCGAACGGGCCTATATACCTTGGACTCAGCTTCCCTTTCTTGCTAAACCAAGACAGTCCTTTCATCGGTGAGACCTTAAGAAATACATGATCGCCAACTTGGAACTCTAACGGTCTATGCTGTCGGTCCGCATAACTTTTCTGACGGCTCCGAGTTGTCTTTAGCCTCTCCCGGATAATCTTTATGGTTTCCACCGACTGCTGAATCATTTCTGGACCTGTTATACTTCTTTCTCCCATTTCATCCCAACACAACGGAGTTCTACATGCTCTACCATAAAGCGCTTCATACGAGGCCATTCCGATACTCTGCTGGAAGCTGTTGTTGTAGGCAAATTCCACCAAATGTAACTGCTCTTCCCACTTGCCCTGAAAATCTAACACATATGCTCTCAGCATATCTTCTAAAGTCTGGATAGCCCTTTCTGACTGGCCATCCGTCTGCGGATGATAGGCCGTACTGAATTGCAACTTTGTTCTTGTGGCCGATTGCAGACTTTTCCAAAAATTTGCAGTAAACTGGGGATCACGGTTCGAAGTGATTGATATTGGTCCTCCATGAAGACGGACTATTTGCCGCACATATAAATCTGCAAACCTTTCTAGTTCGAAGTCCTTTCTTACTGCCAGGAAGTGCGCTAACTTGGTCAATCTATCCACTATCACCCAAATAGAGTCGTATCCCCTTTGGCTTCTTGGTAATCCTGTTACAAAATCCATCGTATGTGGGAGTGAAGAGAATAGAAATTCGTGGCCAAATCTGTGGCAAATTTGCTATGGATTTAGCCACGAATTTGAAAAAATAAATTGTTCATTCATAGCTAAATCAGTGGCAAATTAGTCACGAATTTAGCCACGGATTTGAAAAAAAATAAATTGTTCGTGTATGTATGTGAGGAGACTCGAGATTTGTGGCTAAATCCGTGGCAAATTAACCATGAATTTAGCCACGAATTTGAAAAAATAAATTGTTCGTGTATAGGGTGAGGAGAATGGAAATTTGTGGCTATTTGCCACGGATTTAGCCATGAATTTGAAAAAATAAATTTTTAGTGTCACGTCCCGAACCCCATTGAGCTCGCGACATCCCCTGTTGCGGTCGAACAATTGCGACGTCTCAGGAACATCGCCGACCCAACCCAAACATCAGGAACACATGCGGAAGCGAAAATAAAACCCCTAACTATAAAGACGACGATGGGGTAGCTCAACATGACAGTCAATTAACAACAACATTCATTTGCATACAAAGCCGAAGCATCCAGCATACAAACATCATAATACAAATGTACTTAGTAGACTAGCATCCGAACTCATCGACATAACAAAAGGCTCGGATGGCTTAGTTAACTTATCTTCACTATAGGTCGATCTATCCAATGCAACCCCTAAAATACCCTAGGAAAACTACTGATCGCCATCTTCCATTCCGCTTCTGATTCTTCTGGCTTCTGCCCCGGAGGATCACCTGTAGCTCCACTAGGCCCCATGGGCAACCCCTCGAACTCCAAAAAGAGGACTAAGGCTGGGGGTCTGAAATTGTGAATTATACAACTATGAGACGAATCTCAATAAGTGTACAACCCCAAACCCGACGTAGGCACTCATGTACCGCCAGACGAAACATGCATAACACATAACGATCAGTCAAACTAACAAACTCATATGAACCTACCTGGAACTCGTCATGTGCATATCTGCACGTTAGACAACAATACAACCAACATCCCATTGCAATGAATCAAAACCGCGCGCGTGCCTTGATTATAAAGCAAAACCTACTTGGACACGTCCCATACTATGCCTAGCAGATTTTACCCCATAATCGAGCACTACATCACGCGATACAAACACACTCGCACACTAACTCACACCATGCATCACTTTCGCAAACCTCATACATCAAGCCAAATCTCACTCATTCTCAACTTTTCCACGACTACCGCGCTTGCGTAAAATGCATTAGGCCAACGATCTTTTGACCTCGTCAGGCATCGTCACCCCGTCGGGCCGGGCATCGTCACCTCATCAGGGACCGCATCATCCCGCGTAAACGAACACGCCTCAGAACGGAATCCTACACTCTCACTTTCTTAATTACCGTGCCTGCATGAGTCGTATCAGGCCAACGGTCTTATGACCTCGTCAGGCATTGTCAACCCCTCGGGCCGGGCATCATCACCTCGTCAGGAATGGCATCGTCCTGCGTAAACAAACATGCCTCAAGACGGACCTTTTCCAACCAATTCTACACACCCGTACCTTCGTTCCACTCATACCACATCTATCACACGGTCACTCACAATCTCACAATTCACATACACTTCGCAAATACACATTCTCGCCACATGAACACCACACAAATACCCATGCTTGGCACGCGAACTCAATGCGCAATCACATCATCACGCCTCATGGCTATACACTCTCGGCACACAATCACGCCACATTCAGCCCAAGACATAATCCAGAATCCACCAACAATCACAAACCATACAATCGCATATACAAACTCATTCAAGCATCAAACTACCCGTCAAAATGCCACGATAACACTGAATAATTCTCAAGAGAGAGAAAAACTGAGAATATACAAAATGGGGTCCAAACTGGGCAGTTGCGTAGTGACAGAAATCCATTTGAAATAAATAATAAACCAACTCCAAAAATTATGAAATTTGGATATGTTGTATAAAACATCTTGATAAATATTTTCCATGAAGGACTCAAAACCCAGATCCAATTGTAAACACCTCTTTTTTTCACTTGAAGATAGATGAAAATCAACTCACTCCAACAGACCGTTTTGTCCTCAAAATATATTTCTTTCAATACCCAAATCATCTTGAAAAGCCTTGAAATTTTTATATGTTATAGAAACAAGTGTCCCCAACAAGTTTTGTGAAGGAATTATTTTGAAAATGGGTCTAGAAAAATTTATAAAAATTCTAACAGACCCGAAGGTCGGATGAACTGTAAATCTGGCAGACCGAATTTGGTCCAAAAATGGGCTTACGAATGGCATTAAATGACCTCCAACAATTCTAGATTTAATATGTGTTATACGTCAAGATGTTATGAACAACTTTTATGAAGAAAACTTTCTCAAATTTGGCCCCCAAAATTCTCCACAAAAATAGCAAACCGGATGGGTACAGTAGTCACGAATCCGAGAATCACACAAAACCTCACGGATTCAAACCGTAATCGTTCCATATCATCACGGCCCTATCTGAACCTCCCAAACCTCACATTTTCCATCGCCAAACCAGTCCACAACCACCAAATACTCAGCTCTCATCACAGTCCCAAAACAGCCACTAAATTCACCTAAATCAAGTCCTAAACGTGTCTAACAATACCCGAGATCCTAGGTAACATTTGGGAAAGTCACTTACTTTGAAAAGGCAGACAAACAGGCTAGACAAGGGGCTGGAACAGCCAGCCCAGCAGCTCCGGCGGTGGTGGCTTGCTCCAGCAATGGCGAGCTCACGATTGGCAAAGGGAGAATCGGCAAAGAAGAGAAATTGTGGAGAGAGAGAGAGGAAGGGGAGTTCCGGTTGGGGGTGTGGCCAAATGAGGAGGTGAAGGGGAGAGAGAGAGTCAATATTGGTCAAAAAAGTGGGCTGGTGGGGGACACATATCGCCGATTCGGGAAATTTGACTAAAATGCCCTTAATCCAACGGTCTTGGTTGATCTTATCCAAATAATTGAGGGGCATTTTGGTCTTTGGTCCCAATAATTGAGCTGCATTATCCAAATAATTATCCCTAAAATTTTCCCAAAATTCGGAGCTAAAAATGACCTAGGGGCAAAATGGTCATTTTTCCGGTCCCAGGTCGAAATTCCATTTTTTGCCCGTAACTACCCCAAATGTGTGTGGCCAACATAATATGGTGTCAGAATCGCGAAATTCATTGCACAAGTCCTTGAAAATCGCTACCGAAGTCCAGAGGCAAAAACGTAAATATTTTTTCGATTTCGGTTGAAACTCCAATTTTTGACTGTACTAGTCCATAATGTATGTGGCCACACCAAAACGACATCGGCCACAAAAAATAACCGCATACGACTCCAGAAATCGACTTGAAAGTCTGGAGGGGTAAAATTGTAATTTTTCACTTCCGGGCCGAAATCCATTTTTTTGCAGAAATGGGTGGCCCCAAGGTTGGTCAAGCCAAAAACGTCATCGGCTGCTCGAAATTGTTATTTCCAAAATTCTTGATTCTCGGGCCCGAATTCTAAGAAATGACTAGAATTAAACAATTGCAATTTTAGTTTATCTCTTGCTAACAGATGGCTCTCTGGGATTATGAGCTCTCGACCTATGACCGACACTAAGTCAAATCATGTTTAAGTTTGCTCGAACCAAGGCGACCTCGATTGTCATATAATTGCGAGGGTCTGTCGCTAGTTTCCTTCGAACACGATCAATTAAATAGATCGCTCTCTGTTGGTCCAAAACATTCCCTCGTCAATCCTTATGGTTGAAAGTTGAACCAAGGTCGAGTTTTTTGGTCATGCGAACTCAGTCCCGTAATGGCCTTACCCCTAAGGTTAACATCTCGAGAATGTGCGGTTCCGGGTGAGATCTCACTATAAGTGCATTGGCCAAAATATTCATTTCATGAATCCCGAGAAAATGATCGAAAATTCAGACTGTTACAATTAGTGTGTGGGGGTGAGGAGAATGGAAATTCATGGCTAAATCCGTGGCAAATTAGCCACGGATTTGAAAAAAAAATAAATTGTTTGTGTGTATGTGAGGAGACTTAAGATTCATGGCTAAATCCGTGGCAAATTAGGCATGAATTTGAAAAAAATAAATTGTTCGTGAGTGGGAGGAGAGGAGAAAGGAAATTCCTGGCAAATTTGCCACGAATTTTAAAAAAATAAATTGTGCATGTGTGAGGGTGAGGAGAATAGAAATTCATGGCTACACTACAAAAAGACAACTTTTTTCCAACAAAATTTTCAACGAAAAATTTAGAGAAATTAGTTGGAAAATGAACGAAATTTGTGACGAACAAAAATTCGTCGGTAATTCATCGTCGCAAATTTTTCCAACAAAAAATTTCAATTTTCGTTGGAAATTTGCGACGAAATTTTTTCGTCGCAAAATTCGTGGCTAAATTCGTTGGAAAGTTTATTGCAAAATTCGTCGCTAATTATTCGTTGCAAAAATCATGGCAAAATTTGTCGGTAATTCGGCGTAGGAAAATTTTTGCGACAAAAAAATTTAATTTTTCGTTGGTAATTTGCAATAAAAATAGAGTTGTGGCAAAATTTGTGGCAAAATTCGTAGATAAATTCATGGCTAAATTCGTTGGAAAATTCGTTGATAATTATTCGTTGCAAAAATCGTGGCAAAATTCATCTCTAATTTTTCGTGGCGAAAAGAATTTCCCACGAAATTAGCGATGAACAAAAAGATTTGTCACAAATTTTCGCAAAAAAAAATTGAATTTTCGTTCGTAATTTGCAACGAAAACAAATTCATGGCTAATTATTCGTTGGAAAGTTCGTGATAATCATTCGTTGTAAAAAGTGTTGCCAACTTCATCAGTAATTATTTATTGTCAAATTCGTCAGTAATTATTTGTTGACAAAAAGTGTTGCCGCAACCCCGGCCGCTGGATTCCAACCGCGACCCCTCCACTCCCGGAATCCGGCCACGACCCCGTCGCCGGAATTGTGGTCGTGACCGACCCTGCCTCCTTCGTGGTTGTAGCCCCCCCCCCCCCCCCCCCCCCCCCCGACGGTCGCATGAAGTGACCCCCCTCCCCCCGCCAGAATCGCGGCCAAGATCCACCGCCAGCCGAAATCACGGCCGCGACCCACCCCCTGCCGGAATCGCAACATCGACCCCATCTCCTCAGAATCGCGGCTGCGACCTCCCCTCCCTGAAATTCCGGCCGCGGCCCCTTCGGACTCCCAACTGCGGCACCATTTTATTCTACATATTCCAAATGGCTGTGCAGTAATCTCTCGCCCAAAACATAGAGTCAAAGATGACTCAGAGCGGATGACGCAGAGAAACGAAAACACTACCACACAGATCGACTGCCATTGAAGCACCTACCTCACAACCTCCGCCATTGCCACCCGCCCACCCGCCCCCGCCGGCATTTCCCCTCTCCTTCGCCCTTCCTCCTCCTCCTTCCACTGCTGTGACCTTGACTTTCTGACGAGCTCCTTTTTTCGGCCCTCAACCTCGCCGTATACTTGGGCAAAATTTGCTCGAGCAAAGCCTCTATTTCGATCGGTCTAGGCTAGCTTGAGTTGAGCCCGCATTCACTTGGAATCTAACTCGGGTGTGGCTCGATTTTGATAAGCTCCCCGAGCCGAATTCGATGGAGCCGACAGCTCTAACCCTAGCCGGATCCGCCGACACTGCGCTGGAGTCGCTCCTCCCCGAGGACATCCGGCGCTTGATAGCCCAGCTGCCCGAGAGCGTCAGTTCCTTCACGGCGCTCCTCGAGCTCCCCCCGACTCGGGCCCTCGAGCTCCTCTACTCGCCCGAGGCGCCTAATTCGCCGGGCGTCACTGTCTCCGGCAACCCTGTGAGGCTGTACTTGCACTGCCTCGGCGGCGGCAGCGGTTTCCCTTTCTATGTGGATTCCGACCTCGTAGAGCGCACTATGAGGTACTCCGTCTTGGTTGGAAAGAAGAGCGACTCTTTGGAGACGAGCTCGCAGAAGGTGAAAAACGAGCTGCTGACGAAGTCCAACTTGAACCATAACTCGTCGCCGCAACCGTTGGCGTCTAATCCGACGGTGGAAAACAAGGGGCAAAGACTGCCAAAGAGGAAAGACCAAGAGATGAAGGTAAAGAAGGAAGAAGAAGAAGAGAACATCCTCGACTGAAAATTAACACTCTAGCATGGTCAAAGTTTGAATTTTGATCAAACTTTACTTACGAATTTTGACACCATTTTATTCATTGCAAAATTCGTGGGAAATTTCTTACGAATTTTACAACGAATTTCAATTTTCCAGGCAATTTATTACAGTGTATACAATTTTCGTGTGAAAATTCGTTGGAAATTTCCAACGAATTGTAAAAAGGAGCCTACTGAATTTCGTTGCAAAATTCGTTGGAAAATTTCCAACGAATTTTCCCACGAATTTCAATTTTCCGGGTAATTATTTCAGCGTGTACAATTTTCGTGGGAAAATTCGTTAGAAATTTCAAATGAATTTTGCAACGAATTTGAAAAAGGTGCCATTTTGAATTTCGTTACAAAATTCGTTGGAAATTTCTAACGAATTTTCTCACGAATTTCAATTTTCCGAGCAGTTATTGCATTGTGTACAATTTTCCTACAAATTTAAAAAAGGTTTCTTTTTGAATTTCGTTGCAAAATTCAATTTTCTAGGCAATAATTTCAGTGTTTACAATTTTCGTGGGAAAATTCGTTGGAAATTTCCAACGAATTTTGCAACGAAATTGAAAAATGAGCCTATTGAATTTCGTTGCAAAATTCGTAGGAAATTTCCAACGAATTTTTCCACGAAAATTGTACACAGTGAAATAATTGCCCGGAAAATTGAAATTCGTGGGAAAATTCGTTGGAAATTTTTCACGAATTTTCCAACGAAATTGAAAGATGCCAAACGTACTAATTTTGTGGCAAAATTAGTGGGAAATTTCCAACGAATTTTCCCACGAATTTAGAAAAAGCCGAACAATACGGGGTTTTTTTGAATTCATGGAAAAATTCGTGGGAAATTTCTCACGAATTTTGCAACGAAAATAGTACACACTACAATAATTACCTGGAAAATTGAAATTTGTGGGAAAAATTGTTGGAAATTTCTAACGAATTTTGCAACGAAAAATTTTTCGTCACTAATTTCCGACGAATTTTGTGACGAAAAAGTTTTCGTCGCTACTTTCCGACGAATTTTGTGATGAAAAAGTTTTCGTCGCTACTTTCCGACGAATTTTGAGATAAAAAATTTTACATCGCTAATTTCCGACGAATTTTACTTTTCGTTGCAAAAGTTGTCACAAATTTGCGATGAAAAATTTTTCGTCGCAAATTTTCATGGCAAAAATCCAGTTTTTTTGTAGTGCTAAATCCATGGCAAATTAGCCACAAATTTAGCCATGAATTTGAAAAATTGATCGTGTGTAGGGGGTGAGGAGATTGGAAATTCATCACGGATTTAGCCACGAATTTAAAAAAAATAAATTGAGCGTGTGTGAGGATGAGAAGAATGGAAATTCGTGGCTAAATCTGTGGCAAATTAGTCGTGGATTTGACCACGATTTTGAAAAGAATAAATTGTTCATGTGGGGGGGGGGGTGAGGAGAATGGAAATTCATGGCTAAATCCGTGGCAAATTTGCCACAGATTTAGCCCGAATTTGAAAACAAATAAATTGTTCATGTGTGGGGTTGAGGAGAATGGAAATTCATGGCTAAATCCATGGCAAATTGTTCATGTATAGGGGTGAATAGCATGGAAATTCGTGACTAAATCCGTGGCAAATTAGCCATGGATTTAGCCATGAATTTGAAAAAGAATAAATTGATCATATGTGTATGTGAGGAGACTCGAGATTCGTGGCTAAATCCATGGCAAATCAGCCACTGATTTAGCCACGAATTTGAAAAAAATAAATTATTCGTGTGTAAGGGTGAGGAGAATGGAAATTCATGGCTAAATTCGTGGCAAATTAGCCATGGATTTAGCCACGAATTTGAAAAAAATAAGTTGTATGTGTGTGGGGGTGAGGAGAATGGAAATTCGTGGCAAATTTGCCACGAATTAGAAAAATTAAATTGTTCATGTGTGGGGGCGAGGAGAATGCAAATTCGTGGCAAATTAGCCACGGATTTAAAAAAAATAAATTGTTCGTGTGTGTATGTGTGGAGACTCGAGATTCATGGCTAAATCTATGGCAAATTATCCATGGATTTAGTCACGAATTTGAATAAATAAATTGTTTGTGTGTCGGGGTGAGGAGAATGGAAATTTGTGGCTAAATTCGTGGCAAATTTGCCACGGAATTAGCCATGAATTTGAAAAAATAAAATTGTTTGTGTGGGCGGGGTGAGGAGAATGGAAATTTGTAGCTAAATCTGTGGCAAATTAGCCACGAATTTGAAAAAAAATAAATTGTTTGTGTGTGTATGTGAGGAAACTCAAGATTCGGGGCTAAATTCATGGCAAATTAGCCACGAATTTAAAAAAACAAATTGTTCGTGTGTGGGGATGAGGAGAATAAAAATTCGTGGCTAAATCTGTGGCAAATTAGCCACGGATTTAGCGACGAATTTGAAAAAAAATAAATTGTTTGTGTGTGTATGTGAGGAGACTCAAGAATCGTGGCTAAATCCGTGGAAAATTAGCGACGAATTTGAAAAAAATAAATTGTTCGTGCATGGGAGGTGAGGGGAATGGAAATTTGTGGCTAAATCCGTAGCAAATTTGCCACGGATTTAGCCACGAATTTGAAAAAAATAAATTGTGCGAGTGTGAGGGTGAGAAGAATGGAAATTCGTGGCTAAATTCGTGGCAAATTAGCCACGGGTTTAGCCATGAATTTGAAAAAAATAAATTGATCGTGTGTGGGGGGTGAGGAGAATGGAACTTCGCGGCTAAATCCGTAGCAAATGTGTCACGGATTTAGTCACGAATTTGAAAAAAAATAAATTGATCGTGTGTAGGGTGAGGAGAATGGAAATTCGTAGCTAAATCCGTGGCAAATTAGCCATGGATTTAGCCACGAATTTGAAAAAAAAAACAAATTGTTTGTGTGTAGGGGTAAGGGGAATGGAAATTCGTGGCTAAATCCGTGGCAAATTTGCCATGGATTTTGCCACGAATTTGAAAAAAAATAAATTGTTCGTGTGTAGGGGTGAGGAGAATGGAAATTCGTGGCTAGATCCATGGCAATTTAGCCACGAATTTGAAAAAAAATAAATTGTTCGTGTGCGTATGTGAGAAGACTCGAGATTTGTGGTTAAATCTGTGGCAAATTAGCCACGGATTTAGCCACAAATTTAGAAAAAATAAATTGTTCGTGTGTGGGGGTGAGGAGAATGGACATTTGTAGCTAAATCCATGGCAAATTAGCCACACATTTAGCCATGAATTTGAAAAAAGTAAGTTGTTCGAGTGTGGGGGTGAGGAGAATTGAAATTCATTGGCTAAATCCATGGCAAATTAGACACGAATTTGAAAAAAAAATAAATTGTTTGTGTTTGTATGTGAGGAGACTTGAGATTTGTGCCTAAATCCGTGGCAATTTAGTCACCAATTTAGCCGTGAATTTGAAAAAATAAATTATTCATGTGTGGGGGTGAGGAGAATGGAAATTCGTGGATAAATCCGTGGCAAATTAACCACGAATTTGAAAAAATTAAGTTGTTTGTGTATGGGGTTGAGGAGAATGGAAATCCGTGGCAAATTAGCCACGAATTTGAAAAAATAAATTGTTCGTGTGGTGGGTGAGGAGAATAGAAATTCGTAGCTAAATCCATGACAAATTAGCAACGGATTTAGCCATGAATTTGAAAAAAATAAATTGTGCATGTGTGAGGGTGAGGCAAATGGAAATTCGTGGCTAAATCCGTGGCAAATTAGCCACGGATTTAGCCACGAATTTGAAAAAATTAAATTGTTCATGTGTGGGGGGTGAGGAGAATGGAAATCAAATCTGTGGCAAATTGCTGTGAATTTGAAAAAACTAAATTGTGCCTGTGTGAGGGTGAGGAGAATGGAAATTTGTGGCTAAATCCGTGGCAAATTAGCCACAGATTTAGCCACGAATTTGTCGCAACCTAAAATTTTCTTCAGGTTAATGGATTATTAAGACTAAGCTTAACTCGGGCCCTCCCAAGCCCTATCAATTTGCAACTTAGGATTTAAGTTCTTAACGTGCAAATGTTTTCATGTTTGGAGTTGTCACTAATCTATTTGTCATAGGTCGATTAGAAACCTAAATAAAATATAGGGAGATATGTTTTATTCCTAAAAACCAGAGATTCTAAGTTCGGGGACTTGGTTACGTTAGATTTAGTCTAACGCCCTTTCGGTACCTTTTCTTTTCAAAAAAATGTTTTGGCAGACAGTTTGGATTCATTTTAACTTAGTCACTAGCATGCGAGGTGATTATACGAATGCGTAAACCACCAAAGTAACACCCAATAATCAAAACATTAAATAAATTGCAAGATTGGAGAATTACTTACCTCGAAGTAACGTAAGCATCTGCATTGTTAGCTAGAAAATCACATCAATAATCCTAATATGATTTCCAATTAAAAAGTAGTTCACTCAATATTTTTTGGATTTTCACTTATTTAAATGAAAGCTAATTTATATGTAATGACGTGTAAAAATTAACATGCGATTAATGCAGCATAACATGCAAACTATATGACATGCGACAACGTGACATAATTTTAATGACGGACAAATGATTTATTTTTGATATTTTTCCATTGAAATTCGGAATTAAAAATGCTAATTATCTAAATATGCAATTTTAAACTAAAGAAAGCAAATTAACCTATTCTAGAGCAATCTTTTTGGTATTTTTTTATCGAAATTCGAAATTAAAATCAGCCCGAAATGAACTATCAAGGTTAGAATAATATCTAATTAAACTAGGAAACAAATTACTCTAATTCCTAATTTAAATTAGAAATTATTTTATCTTTCTAGTAAATCTCGATTGTCCTATTCTATTCAAAAAAAGTTAACTAGATATATTCTAAACATGCAACATTATCTTCTAAGAAATCAATTCAAATTGCATCTAATTTTTTTGGCTTTTCTTTTAAAGAAACAAAATCAAATAAGAGATAAACACCACCATCAAATCAATATCCACACAATCCACAAAATTTTTCTTATCAAATTTAAATGAGGCAAAGAAATCAAACTAACGGTCATATCTATAAGGTTATATATATCAACGGAAAGCTGATTGCTTAAATTTAGAAAGCAAATAAAATCTATTATCGTATCCAAATGATTATGGATAAGATAACGATTTTCCGTATCACCATGTATCGTACCTTAGGGAAAAGATCAGATAGTCGTCCAGATACATTGCCAAATTAGGAAAAAATTCCTAATTTTGGATGTTTTCAAATATTGCGGATATAAAAAAATTACCCTAAGATAGCTGCCTATCCACCAAAATATTCATGAAATATTCAAACACCGAAAACTTATGAAATTAAATATTTCAGAAAATATTCGAATAATGATCTTACCTAATTTGCAGATATCTTCCAAATTTGAATTACGTGGATTAGGATTGCGGATCGGAACGGTGTGGCTGGCGGCAGGTGCGGCCACGAGGACGGCAGTGGCGATCAACAATGGTAGGCAATGTGGTGGTTCACGGTAATGGCACAGCAAGGATGTCATGACTCACTGCACAGCAAGAATTTGGTGGGGCTCGCTCAAAAATTTGCAAGATAGAAAGAACTCCGTTGTGAAAGGGAGGAACTAGACCAAAAGGAAGCCATCGTAGTGCATGGATCTTTGACAATGGGGCTCTGGACTCAATGCAAATAGCAGGGACGCTGCAGGCTGAAGGTTGCAGGAGCTCGGTGTTGCTTGCGGTACGGAACAGCTCATTGAAAGTGATCCTGAACTTGGAAACAGCGATGAGGTTAGGATAGGAGCGGCGACGACGGCTATGGTCATCAAGACTGCAACGGCTTGGGCTAGAACGAAAGCAGTGAATAGCGTTGTGATGTAGATGGCAACAACACCGTCACAGGCTAAGAGTAGCAAGCAGGGCACGTGTGGCACAAGTTGCTGGTTAAAGCTCCAAGTGAAATGCCAAGGAAGGAGACGACAACTTCCTCTCTCTTTTCGTCTTAATGATATCCTTCTGTGTTTTGTCTTTTTTTCTTTTCTTTTATCTCTTCTCAGACCAAAAAGAGTCCCCTTGAAGATGTAGAACTCACCGAGAGAGAAAAGAGAGATCCCCTCTTTTCTTTTCTTGTTCTTGTTCTGTAACGCTTTTCTTCTCTCCCTCTCCGTGGCTGTATTCTCTGTTTTGTGGCCATGAATCATGAGCTGTGTGTCCTCTCCCTCCTGCTGAATGGGTATAATCATATATTTATATTGCAATCCTAGATTAATTGGCTAGGCTTTCTAGTCCTAATAAGCTTAGGCTTAGGCTTTATCCTTTAATTTTTATTTAATTCCAAGTTGGCTGAATTAATTTGGGCTTTTATTCAATTAGACTTGATGGGCTAATTTAAGCTCAAATTAAGACAACCAAGGCCTTTTTGATGTGTGATTTTCGGCCTCCCCCAATCCCTTGAGTGAGTCGAGTTTCATTCGGTACCCGAGCTCGGTTTACATGATGAATTTTAAGCTCGCTTGCCATTGTTGGTCCGATGTAGAATGCAACTAACTTATATGAACTTAAACTATATGCTACGCAATTTTAATATTTTTGTTTAGGGGTTAAAATTTAATCCCTAATTTTTTATACAAATTATTATTAATTGATTGGTCGAAATTTAGGTGTCAACAGAATTTGAAAAAAATAAGTCGTTCGTGTGTGGGGGTGAGGAGAATGGAAATTCGTGGCTAAATCCGTGGCAAATTTACCACGAATTTAGCCACGAATTTGGAAAACAACAAATTGTTCATGTGTGTATGTGAGGAGACTCGAGATTCATGCCTAAATCTGTGGCAAATTAGCCACGGATTTAGCTATGAATTTGAAAAAAAAAAAAAATTATTGGTGTGTATGAGTGAAGAGACTCGAGATTCGTGGCTAATTTGCCACGGATTTAGCTACAAAAAAAATATTAAGGTTTGCCGCGACAATTTTGTAGTTGGATTCGAATTTGCCGCGACAAAATTAAAATTCGAGGCTAATATCGTGGCAAATTAGCCATGGATCAAAATTCATAGCTAATTTGCCACGATATTAGCCACGAATTTAATCCATGGCTAATTTTGCCGGAAATTACCAAACGGCATCGTCGTCATTGACGAGTATTAGGCTTTTCTGTCATAAGCTTCTTTGTCTCAATCACAAAGTTAGGGCAAAAGTTAGGGTTTTCTCCCTCTTCTCTATCTCTGTCTGTTCTGTCTTGATTGATCGATTCTCAGCGACCTTCGGATTTGGCGTTCTTTAGCGCGATTTCTTCTTGGATAAAGGAACCCTTCAGCGGCGGACACTAGGAAGCGCAAGGACCCGACGCGTGAAGACCTAAACCCTATGCAACCGCTTCCTCCGGGCCCAACGCAACCGCTACCTCTAGACTCAGCACAATCGCGAGGACCCACCGCGAGGATCCATCTGATGAGGATTGTCGTCTAAAGGTACGTTCTCTAAATTCTTTTCACTTTTGGTCTCGGGCAAGCACTGTGGACGGAGGGCGGAGATTGATTGGATGATGATTATGTGGACATTTGCTTCTGCTTCTACTTTTGCTTCTGATGGACGAATTATGATGGGTCTGCTACTTTGGCTTTTGTTGGATGAATTGGGTTGAAATTTGGTAAGAATATATGAGTTGAAATTTGGTTGATTTTGGGTTGAAATTTGGGTTGAAATTTGGTTGAAATTTGGTCGAAGTGAATTGAAATTTGGTTGGTAAAGTGGAAACGGCCTACTAATAAAAAATTACCGCCTATGGCTGTGACACATGTCATTTTTTGGCATTTTAGAGTCGTTTACATGGGTTTTTGAGTAAAAAACCATTCTGTATGAATAGTGAAATCTGTGCGGTTTAAGTTTTTTTTGGTGTTTTAGAGTTATTTCATTATTGTTTTATTTATATCTAGGTTTGAATATTGAAACCAATCAAAATTAATGCACATAATAGCATGTTGAATGTACATAAGCTTGTCAAGAATTTTAAAATCTACATTAATGCACAGAATTAGGCCATATGCATGAATAAATATGTAAAATCAACACATGCACTGCTTTGGAAATCCATGCTGACTTTGAATTGCTTACCATCATGATAAAATTTCATGTGTATTAAGATCGCGGGTTGTGACAAAATCACAATTTGTTTTGAGATTAGATTTATCGCCATTAGTGATTAGTGTATTTACAGGTTGCGGCCCTTGTTTGACTTAGAGTTGTCTATATTACTGTGCTGATTGGATTCGTCCCTGCTTTTAACAATTTAGAACATACACACGGTGTATAGGTTGTGCATGTTGTTTGGGTTGAATTCTATCCTATTTTGTTTGAATGTCAATCGGATTTGGATGCGTGTTTGACATGAATTGGATTCATCCATTGTAGTATATTACTATTTTGTTTATGCCATTCGGATTTGGATTCTGTACTGTGCATTGTGTATTTTTTGAATGACTACAATGGAGTCGAGTAGTTGTTTATCAATGATGCGACTTGAGGGCGATCACATAAACTTTTATGTTTTCAAAACCAAAAAGATATATGTATATGTAAATTAGGAAATTCTATGATATTGCATGACACAACTTAATCGAGGAATTTGGTACCAAAAGGGTGATGTGGGAGCTACTAACTCTTACCTCACATTTAATCGAATCCTTGGATCTAGATATTTAGTCTTAAGAGATCAATTGACCCTAGGTAATTAGTTGACTTCCCTTTAACAACTAAGGATTTTATGTTCCCAATTGACCTACTAATAATTTGTGGCGACTCTTAGGTTCCGTTTGTTTTACGAAAAGCAAATTTCAGGAAAACGTTTCCTAGATTTTCCAACATTCGTTTCACAGAAAATGAGTTTTCTTCTCAACATCATGTTGCTTCACTCATGTTTTCTTCTTACATAATAATACCAGAAAAGAGCTAATATTTAAGTGCTTGTTGAATGTTTTTGTAGACAGTTACCACAGCTGTTATTTGTGGCAAAATACGGGCTAAAGAAGCTCGTAGACATTTCTGGACAGCTTGCTTTTTATCAGGGGCAATAACAAGTTTGTTTCATTTTCTCAAATTTATCCCTTGCTCTCAAAAACAAAAAGGTAAGCTTCATGACGTACGTCATTATGTGTCCTTAATACATTTTCATATTTTTTAACATATTTGTCTAACCTTTCAACTTATTAGTATAAACGTGGAGGTTACATGCATCGTGATGTAGCTTTAGAAAGAAAACTAGGCCCTTCCCCTTCCTCGTCCTCGTCTCCGTCCCTTTTCTCTTCCACTGCCCTTTTATCTAACCCTCAACTAGTACATGCTGATGGACACATTGGCCCTTCCTCCGACTCTCAAATGCGAACTGAATCTACTTCAGTTCCGTCTCCTTCAATTCCATCGCTTTCGATTCCACCTTCTTTTTCAGTGCAACACTCAAATGGTGAAAAAGATAGCCGATTCATGATATGCCCATTTGGAGATTCGTAAGTTCTTCATTTTTTTTAGTATATGTAAATTATTATGGATATCAATTGAATTGTCTGTATGCTTAATTGTCCATATCATTATAACCTATTTGCAGATTCACGGATGCTACGTATGTTGTGAGGAAACTTAATAAAATAATCAATAACTGTTGGATGGGTAGTTTACTAATTGGACCACCACTCCAAAAGAAGTAAAGGAATTGTGGTGGAATGAGTTCAAGATAAGTTTTGTCCTTCTATTTTGTCACAAACTAATTTTGGTTTAGCAAATAGAGTGTATAATTGTTTTTCTATTGATTGTAGCGGAAGTTCAGGTGGGATCAATCAGAAAAGAAAGAAGTTAGAAAAATTTTTAAGAAGAAAGCCGGTGATCACATGTGAAATGTGATGAATAGAGCAAAGAGAAGTCAAGAAAAGCCGGATTTTATTACAGCTGACAATTGGACGGAAATTAAGTGAACTTGGGACACCGAAAAGCATAAGCAAATCAGTGAATAAAATTAGAAGAATTGAGCTTCTAGTTCTAGTGAAGGGTTTGCCATATATGCTGGGGGCTCTATCAACATCGAGGAGCATAGAAAAAAAATGGTAAGTCTGTTTTTATTTGTTGTAAGTTAATTCAATGATTATTCATTTATATTTATATTTTGTAGGCTGATGAATTGGGGATGGAACCGAGATTTATAGTTACATTTGAACACACATTTCAAAAAAAAGATAAGACATGGACTGACGATCAAGCAAAAGCCATTAAGGTATGTAAGGTTATATTTTGTAGTTATATATATAAAGTTATTTTATTTTTATCTATATTGTTAATGTAGAACAAATATGATAAACTTGTAATGAGCTCTGCTGCTAGTGGTGGTGATGGTGATGGTGATGGTGTTACTGCGTTCGAGCCATCGGTTGACAGTATGGCATTATGGGTGGAGGCATCGGGTGGAACGAGAAGAGGTCAAATATTTAGGATGGGATCTTTGTCAAGGATGTACACAACACCAGCTGTTGCAACTTCATCCTCCAATACGACTTTTTGAAGGAGGGCACAACACAAGAAGCAAATGGCTCAAGAATTGAACCAACTGAAACATTTACTTGTACAGAAGGATGAAGAAAAAAGAGGAGTGAAACAACATTTGCAATTGATCATGCGACACCTCAACCTCAATCACGATGACGTTTCTCCTGTACCTCATACTAATCCAGTAGGTGATGGGTACAATGATAATGAGATTGTTGATGATGATGATGATCCTGTAGAAACATAAAGAATTCTAAAAATTTTTCTATAATTTATGTATTTCTCCTTATGTTTAAAAGGCTATAAGTACATATATATACAAAGAAAAGAACCAACCGTAATTGACCCACAAAACAGGAGATATACATAGAAATAGGAAATATACATAAAAAGAGTACAAAACAATAAGAAGTTTCCTATTTTGGCTCTAGAAGATAGCTCATGCTAATACTCCTCTTCAAGCGGGTGAGAAGATGTCTTTGATACCCAGCTTGACAAGTGAGCTGTGAAAAACTCAATTCGATAAGGCCTTCGTAAGAACATTTGCCAACTGATCTTTAGATCTAACAAATGGAAACTTTATCACCTTAGTATTTAAGTTTTGCTTGACAAAATGCCTATCCACCTCAACATGCTCAGTACGGTCATGTTGAACTGGATTGTGAGAAATTTCGATCACAGCTTTATTATCACAAAATAGTCTCATCTCGGATTCAGGTGAGAAACCAAGTTCTGTCATCAACATTTTTAGCCATAATAGCTTGTATAGACCTTTAGCTACCCCTCAGAATTCTACTTCAGCACTTGACAAGGCTACAACTTTTTGCTTCTTGCTCCTCCATGTTACCAAGTTTCCTCCCACAAATGTGAAATAGCTTGACGTAGATCTCCTATCAGAGATACTACCTGCCTAATCCGCATCCATAAATCCTTCTACCTCAAGGTGACTGTTCTTTGCAAAGAACAACCATTTTCCTGGAGCTGACTTCAAGTAGCGTAGAATTCGAACCACAACATTCATATGTTCTTCACTCGGAGTATGCATAAATTGGCTTACAACCCTTACAGCATATGCAATATCAGGACAAGTGTGTGACAAATAAATTAGTCTCCCTACTAACCTTTGGTATCTATCCTTATTGGTAGGCACCTGATCAGGAAACTCTCCGAGTTTATGATTTTGAATTATAGGAGTGTCGGCAGGCTTATACTCCAACATTCCAACCTTAGCTAATAAATCTAACACATATTTTTGCTAAGACAAGAAAATACCTTCTTTTGACCTAGCTACTTCAATTCCCAAAAAATATTTTAGGCCTCCCAAATTTTTCATCTCAAACTCATTGGCTAATCGCCCTTGAAGGTCTGCAATTTCTTCAAGATCATCCCCTTTGATGATCATATCATCCACGTATATAATCAATACCGTCACTTTGTCCTGTCTACGCTTTAAGAATAACGTGTGATCAGAATTACTTTGAGTGTATCCATACCTCTTCATCGCCGAGCTAAACCGACCAAACCACGCGCGGGGTGATTGCTTTAACCCATACAATGATCGCTGAAGTTTGCACACCACATTTGACTAATCAGCACATACATACTCAGGTGGGACTTCCACGTAGATTTCTTCATCTAGATCTTCGTGAAGAAACGCGCTCTTCACATCAGATTGGTGCAAAGGCTAGTCCAGGTTCGCAGCACGTGATATCAAAACTCGTACGGTATTCAGCTTTGCAACTGGAGAGAATGTTGCTTGGTAGTCCACATCATAGGTCTGGGTATATCCCTTTGCTACTAGTCGTGCCTTGTACCTCTCAGCTAACCCATCTGCTGTGTATTTGATAGTGAAGATCCACTTGCACCCCACTACCTTCTTCCCCTTCGGCAACTCTACCAATCTCCAGGTCTTATTTTCTGCAAGGCTTCCATCTCCTCTTTCATTGCTTGAACCTACTTGAGATCCCTCAAGGCTTCTTGTACTCCACTAGGAACTTAGATTGCGGAGACATTGGCCACAAACGCCTTCAAGTGTTCCGACAATCTCCTTGTCAAAACATAATTGATAATCGGGTACTTTGACCTTTGTTCCTCTACATCTGGTGAATACCTATTAGGAGCCTTGCCTCAATTGTGTCTATTGGGCAATTTATAACCAACAACCTCATCAGTATCAACAAGAGAATTATGTGTGATAGGAGAACTTACCTCAGGAGTATCCTCAAGAGATTGGTCGGGTACTAAAGAGGGGATATTTTGAGGAAGAGAGGACTGCTCTTGAGGTTGTTCTTGTGCCTCTTGTAACAAAGTAGTCTGCTGGTCATCTTCATTAAGAAGTTGCTGCCATGAGTTAGATGCATCGCTAATCCTTGCCATCAAGCCACCTTCCCACCAATTTACCCTTTCACCATGGATCTCCCCTTGAAAGGTACAATTGGTGGCAGGAAAGAAGAGTTCAGATTCAACAAATGTAACGTCCATGGTCACGTGAGTTTTCTTTGTGTCCGGATTGTAGCAGCGATTTCCCTACTGGTGGGTTCCATAGCCAAGAAAAACACACTTGACAGCACATGGGTCGAGCTTTATTCATTGATTTTTATGCAAATGGATGTAGGCCACACACTCAAACACCTTGGGAGGTAAAGTCAAGACTAAAAGAAGTGAGACATGCGTTGAAAGTGCCTAAAGCGGGATCTGGAATGCTAATACACCGGAGGGCATGTGATTCATTAGATGCACGCCAGTAACCACAGCCGCATCCCAAAATTGATTCGGAACCTGCCCACCCACTAGAAGTACCCTCGCTGTCTCCAGGATATGATGGTTTTTCCGTTCGACAACACCATTTTGCTGGGGTGTCTGAGTGCAAGAGGTCTCATGCATTAATCCATGGTCTTGAAAATATCTTGTGAGGTGTTGGTTAATATATTCGCCACTGTTGTCGCTGCGAAGGATATAGATTTGAGCTCCAAATTGAGTCATGACCATGTGGTGAAATACACAAAAGATTGTCCCTACTTCATCTTTATGTTTCATTAAATATAACCAGGTCATCATTGTACAATCATCCATAAAAGTTACAAACCAACGAATGCTAGACATAGTAACAATTGGTGCAGCACCCCACACATCCGAGTGTATTAATGAAAAAGGAGTTGGGCTCTTATTAAAACTCAATGGAACAGAAGCACGATGGCTTTTCGCAAAGATGCAGGTCTCACAATGAAATTCAGAATCTGATAAACTACTGAACAAATCTGGAAATAATTTATTTAAATACCCAAAAGAAGGGTGTCCTAAGCGACGATGCCATAACCAAATTTCTTTCTCTTTAGCAGTAGACTGATTGCGGGTGCAATATGCTCGGCTTTTAGTAAAGTCATCAACAAAGTACAATCCCTCCCTCATAGTACCACGTCCAATAATCTCGTTCATGAGGATATCCTGAATAAATAAAAGGAAGGATACATAATAATGCTGCAATCCAATTCAGCAGTGATTTGTTCAACAGATAGCAGTTAGTTAGATAAAGATGGCACTAGCAAAGTATGAGATAATGATAAAGATGGGGAAAGTTCAACACTGCCAGCCCTTAACATAGGAAAACGACGACTATTGGCAATATAATTATGTTGTCTTCTTGGAGCGGTGTGGCGCAAAAGATCATCAGGATGGGGTGTCATGTGATCAGTAGTACCTAAATCAACAATCCACCCATCTTTACCTTATGCTTGAGAAGTATTGATAAGCACAAACCCATTGTTACCTATAAGATCGGAATCAGGTGCAGCGGTAGAGTCTACCTACGGCACCAAAGATAACGACGAATCACCTATGACCAAGGAAGCTTGTCCTCTACCCGTCGAATTGTCAGCCTTCCTTTTTGCCTGCAATTCTTTCCACCACTCAGGATAGCCATGCAACTTGAAACAAGTCTCCTTTGTATGTCGAGAATTCCCGCAGTGAGTGCAACCCACTGTAGCTAGCGATTGTGACTTAGCTCTTAGACCAGAGATAGAGAACCATCCCCCAGGTGGAGTAGAACCATGAACCATTTGTAAAGTAGCATGTCCGGAGACAAATTCTGGAAATTTTGAGCCTGTTTTGTTGTCATGCGACACCATAGCGGCAACAGTGGGAGTCTGTGGGTGTGCCATCATAACGGCTTGGTGCATATCTTCTCTTCTTACTCGTGCATAGGCTTGTTCAACCGTAGGAAATGGTTGCATCTGTAATACATTAGCTTTAACCTTGTTGAGGCGATCATCCAAGCCATCCAAGAACAAATAAACATGATCTTCCTGAACTAAAGTGTTGTATATGTCAATATCATGAGCGCGGGTCATAGGATTAGGTCGGTGAAAATCAATTTCTCGCCAAAGTCCTTGCAGGTCATTACAATATTTTTCAATGGGTCCGCCTACCTGCTTCAATCATGTCAATTGTCACTTTAAATTGTACACTTGGGAGACGTTGGCGCCATCTAAGAATGTTGTAGCCACTGCATCCCAAACCGCTTTTGCGGTGGGGTATCAAATGAAGTTGCCAATCAGTGCAGGATTTGTGGAATTGATAAGCCAGCCCTTCATAGTTGAATCGTCAGTCTTCCACTTTCGGAAGCCAGGATCATTCGGAGAGGGTTGGGGAAGGACCCCAGTAATATATCCCAACTTGTCTTTGCCAGAGATGTATATCCCGACAACTTGGGACCAAAGAACATAGTTGCTTCCATTTAACTTGACAGCAATCGAGGGAGCAGGAGTCTAAACATGAGATTGTGGAACATGTTGGGATAGGACCTAGGTCAAACGCTCAATAAGAGCATCAGTATTCGAAGCTCCCTCTTGTGCTACCAAGGGAGGAACATTGCTAGTTGTCGCGACCGACCTCCCGGGGTTTTTTTGAACATGCTAAAAAAATGAGAGGGCTCACCTGGTACGTGCTAAGTCTAAGTTTGGGACTTAACTCAGGCCCTCCGAAGCCCATATCATATCGCGACTTAGGTTTTAAGTGTTTAACATATAAATGGTTTATATCAAGGAGTCGCCACTAATCGACTTGTGGTGAGTCGATTAGAAACCCAAACAGGGTGATGGGAGAATCACCCTATTCCTACAAACCAGAGATTGACCGAGCTCGGGGACTTGGTTACATTAGTTGGATAACTAATGCCTTTTTGGTACCTTTTTACCCTGTTCATTTTTTTTGAAAACATTTGTCAAGCAGTTTGGATTGATTTTAGGACCTTTCTCCTAACATGTGAGATAATCGAGCGAATGTATAATCAAAAGCGATTAGCAGTTAAAATAGATTTGCAGCCTAAAGCTCTAGTCCTAACTAAGTCAAATGACATTCAAAACACGGCAGTTCATGCAATTAAAATTCAATTAAATGCATGCATTATTACAACAGTACATGATCTTATAGGCTTATCTAATTAAAACATGGCAATTTATGCAATTAAAATAACATGCATAATAATACAACAATAAATTAAAACAATAAGATAAACCACATTAAAAAACTTTTAATTTTTTTTGGAAAAATATATATAAGGTGAAAAAAAAATTTAAAATAATTTTTTTAAAAAATATATATAATATTATATTAAAATTGGGTTGGGTTGCAAATTCGGGTTGGAACCGACTCGAGTCAATGGATCTGACCCGGGCGTTGACCCGGGTCGGATCAGCTAATTCGGATCGGCAAAACCAACCCGAGTTAACGAATTCGACCTAGTCATTGACCTGGGTTGGGTCAGTTGATCCGGACCAGTCAGATCGACTTGGGTTAACATATCCGACTCAGTCGTTGACCGGGTTGGGTCAGCTGAACCGAGTCAAGCCAAACCCGCGTGCGCAGGCTCCAGCGAAGCCAAAAATCGGCCTCTCGCCAGCCAACCCAAGCCGGCACCGACCAAAATCAGGCCCTTGGGACTAACACCAAGCCTCGCTGCCAACTGGGTCATCGTCCAACCGCCGCTCGCCGGCCGATGACCGGATTAAAAAACCGGTTTCATTGAGGAATTTTATGGAATGGGTGGGGGGTACAACAAAAAATAGGGAATCTTGACCTCCTCCGGTGACTCGGTCGGCCCTAGCAACCACGGCTCACCTCCGGCGACGAGTGAGGATTGGGATCGACGTCGGTATGGGCTGGGATTCGCATGAAACGGCCGGCGCAAATCCCGGCCATGCCGGACACAAAAACAGGGGTGAACAGAGCACTGGGGAAAGCTCACCGTTCGGCGATGCGACTAGAGGCTCTCCTGCTAGTGTACGGTCGACGACGCGGCTGTGGGGACCTGTAGAAGCACAAACCTCCTCTCTTTCTCTCTCTTTTCTCTCGGTCTCTCTCTCTCTCTATGTTTTTCTCTCTATCTCTCAAAATGGCCAACCGTGGCTCTGGCTGCTTCACAGCGATGGCCACGCTGCTGGTTTGCTTCGGCAAGGCCTCGGTCACTCTCTCTCTCTCTCTCTCTCTCTCTCTATTCTCTTCGTTCTTCCTCTGTTTTCTCTCTTTTGCTCTGCTCTTTCTCTCTTACTTTGTTTCTCTCTCTTTGTGCCCGACCCCCTCTCTCTCTTTTTCTCCGGCTTTTATAGTGGCCTCGAGCCACTGCTCGGCCCCCTAACGTCGGCTGACGACGGCCTACACCGGTCTATGCCCCGCAAATCTCGCAGCCACAGGCCGGTGCAGAGGGGGGGCCGGTTCTGGGCAACGCAGAAGAGATGGGGGGAGAGAGGAGAGAGCCTGGGAATCCGGAGGGAGACAGGACTGGCCTTAATGGCCAGTCCCTGTGGCGTGTTGCGCTGGCCCTGCTTTGGCTGTCTGGCGACGGCGGCGTGGTTGTCCGGCGACGTCACGCTGACACAGCGAACAGGGGCGAACAGGGGAGAGGAAAGCGACGGCTGCCGAGGGGGAGAAGGAAGGGAGAAACTGGGCCGGGCCGGCGCGGGGGGGAAAGAGAAAAGGAAAGGGAGAAGCTGGACCGAGGGAGAAAAAGAAGGGGAGGAGCGGGCTGGGCCTGCGTGGAGGGGAAGGAAAAGAAAAAAGAAAGGGAAGCAGGTCGGGCCCGCAGGAAAGGGGGAAAAAAGAAGAAAAGAAAAAGGGGCTGAGCCGGGCCGGCTCTGGCTCGGCCTAGAGCGAATTTTTTTTTTTGAAAACATTCTAATAGACCCCATTAATGCAAATATACCTAATTTCTATATGCAATGCATTTAACAAAAATATTTTTTTTTTGTTTTAGGAATAAAAGAAATTTAATTTCTAAATTTTGTGCAATTAATTTTTGGGCAAATTAAAAATATGTGTCAACAGTTGCCCCTCTTTGAAGGTGAGCTCACAGAGATTGAGCTCGTAGAGGTTATGTTCAAGGATAAAATGACACATAAATTTGGCCCATGCATGGTCAATAAATGCTATTTTTGGCGAGACTGCGAGTCCCATTTTTTATGCGATAAAATGATGCGTGCTAAAGCAAATAAAAACATACCTGGGGCAACTTACTTTGCCGAAGGGTAAAGTAATTCCAAATAGTTGGTATCAGTTGTCAAGGACTCGAACCTATCTTCGGTCGCCTCGACTGAATTTCCTTTGTCTAGGACTCGAACCTATCTTCGATTACCTTGACGAGGGAAATTGTTTGTCTAAGACCCACACTTTTCTTCGGTCGCCTTGACTGGGGTGAAATCGCTTGCACAGGACCCGAACCTATCTTCGGTTGCCAACTGGATTTCATTTGTCGCGGACCCGAACCTACCTTTGGTTGCCGTGACTGGAGGGAAATCGCTTGCACAGGACCCGAACCTATCTTCAGTCACTGGCTGGATTTCATTTGTCGTGGACCTAAACCTACCTTCGGTTGCCGTGATTGGGGGGAAATCACTTGCACAGGACCCGAACCTATCTTCTGTCGCCAGTTGGATTTCATTTGTCGCGAACCCGAACCTACCTTCGGTTGCCGCGACTAGGGTGAAATCGTTTGCACAGAACCCGAGCCTATCTTCGGTCGCCAGCTGGATTTCATTTGTCGCGGACTTGAACCTACGTTCAGTCGCCGGACTGGGGCTCCTAACAGCTTAGGTGAACAGAGGATTGATCCAATGTTCAAAGGGTACCTGGGGTCCTCGCCTGAGGATTTAACAATTTGCCTGGTGGGTTCTCACTAGCAGGTCTTGGGAAGACTCAAACAATGAGCTCCTGGGGGTCCTCGCCCGAGGATTTGGTGTTTTGCCTTTTAAGGGCATGTCTCCTAGAGGTTTGACACATCATCTGTTGAATAACCGACCTTTTTCAGGGCATCTCTCTTGGGGTGATGATGACGGCTTCTTCACTGCCCGAATTTTTGTGTTCTTTCACCAGGGATTAAAGCTCTAAACTGTCAAAGACGATTAGCACAAACATGCATGCCTTCATCAGGGATAGACAAGTTCGGCTATTCCAGAATGTGTATTTATGCAATGTGATTTCACCATGTTTGCGTCACCAAAGATCCACCGAGGGTCAATCAAGACAATTTTCACTCCTAAGGTGGACTTCTCAAGATCCTAAATGAGAGACCTTCAGTCAGAAATGACTTTCCACTCGCTCTCATTGAAAAGGGTTGTTTGTTCCATCCATTGAGGTGGGAACATCAAGAACACTCAATCTAACCGTTATCACATCAGTAAAGGTCTGAGTTTTCTCGCAAGCGTTACGACGCTGTCAATCTGAGAGGTCTTTTTCAGGGTCGGAATGCTGGCTTGGTCAATGGCTTAACAAAAGGTGACTGTTCAAGTCAAGGTCATGAAAGAAAACATCCTGCAATTATCTCCAGGTTTCAAGTCAAGAACCCTGCAAAACGAGATAAAAGTAATCTTGCTCGCACTTCCTCGAGCGTTATTTATAAACATTGGAAATTCCACGTTAATCCAAGTGCCCTAGTCAGAAGAGACTTTATGAGGGACGTAACGTGGGCTTGGTTCACAGGTTGAGGAATGAAATGATCGTTGGGCTCAAAAAATGTATATATGGGGTGAGAATTGGTGATCATCTGGGCATTGTCATCAGTCTTTTCTCAGCCGTTAGGATCCTTTTGGAAAACTCCATGGGAAATCCCGTGCTTTAGCTTCTTTGACAACTTTTTCTTGAGGAGCTTCTGCGTCAGGCATTTTCCTAGATACCATTCTATCTCTGTATCAGTTGTTTTTCTTCAGAATAAGTTTGTCTTCATCCATCATGACAGATCTTTGTCAAGACAGAGTTCCTAAAGTGGAAATTTGTATCGAAGAAGAACTCAAGTTTAAACCCTTTAGGGTCGTCTATTCATCTTTTCATCGTTTTTCTTCTTTTCCTTTTCTTTTTCTTAGTTTTTTATTCATAGGCATTGGCCTTACTTTTATCAGGCACACTGCTTTTTCATACCCCTAGTTTTCAGCATTTGTGCTGTTCTTTTGGTGTTGTTAGGACTAGCCTAAACAAATTTGAACAGAACAATATTATTAGGCTCTTGGAATCTTCATCTTCATTCGGTACTTTGGACCTTGACGCTCAAACTATGTTGACTTTTGCTTTGCCTCGACGTAGGGGATGATCACCAACTGGGTTCGTACGAAATGAAATCACTGGCTCGATTGGGCTAGCAAGGGATATAAATGTATGTGATAGAAAAAGAATTGCTCTCCATCATCCTAGGGTACTTAAATTATCGCAAGAGTTCATCTGCAATAATAATACTCAAAGATTAATGCAAGTGAGAGTAAGAAAATTTCTATTTATCATTTTCACCTTGCGCAAGCTATTACGACTAATGATCATAGGAAATTTTAGATATTACAAACTCCTCATGCTTCTTGTCATGCTCAGCTCGTAGGTGAAAACATCACTGTTATCAATGAGATATTGGCATTTTGGATAGGCTTTAGTTTGCTGCTTCTCTTTTGACAAAGTCCTCTTAGCCTCGACTGTCTTGCCGTCGATAGTGTGCTTGCCTTGGAGGACCTTGTCGAGGACCGTCAGCTCCGTGAAGGCGACGGGGTAGAAGTCAGAAGGGTGGTGATCGAAGGGAAGGGACGTTTTCTTGTTTCCTCTGAGTTTGAATCTTTCATGAGATGCTGATTTATCTCAAGCTGCCCTAATGTGGGGTGGTTCTTGATAGGGATGATTTAAAATGAATTTTTGAATGTGTGGGCTCAAAAATAGTCAAGCAAAGGATCAATGGTAGTGTATGGGGCAAAGAAAAATGAATTGCCTCTCATCATTTTAGTTACTGTACCTTATGCGAGAAATCTCTTTACCTTATAGAAATGAAACATTTTTGCTCATCTGGCAAGGGTTTGGTACGTGAGAATGTGTATAGACTAAGGATTGCCTTTCCTCATCCTGACACCTCTCATTCAATATATCGAAGCAGTTCAACACCGTTTGTCGAATTGTCAAGATTTCCATCGTGAATTGGTAAATTAAACAGGTAAAATTATCATGTAAAGTTCTTCTCAAAAGATATGCAACGCATTTGGAGGAAGGTTAAACATTTATTTATTTTGACACGTTTCTTCCTTCTTGTGTTTTTTATTTTCATGTGAAAAGTTTGTAAGGAAGGAGATATTTACCTATGCTGCAATGGCAAGACAAACCTACAAGGTAATAAGAAAGACCATGTTAATGAATGGTTTTTTGAGGAACAGAAATTGGGAACGATACAACATTACCTTTCATGGTTCCCTTCATTTGAGACCAGGTTGACAACTCCTTGAGTTTTCTCGGATGTCAATAATTCCCTTCTATCAAAACATGAGCTTATGTTAGCAATGAGATGCTTGAGAGTAAATTGAGAACGATACAAATTACCCTTCTTCCATTTTGTCTTCACAGCTAGCAGAGTTTTTTCTCCTCTTTACTTTGTTTAGTCTTCTTTGTCTTAACCTACTCCTCCATACTCTTGGTCTCGAAGCTTGAATGAAATCCTCTATAACTAGGGGTGCTCCCGAATATAAGGTTCTATTGTCAACGCAGGCTGTGTCAATGCGGTTCCAGCATGTTAAAGGGTTTCTCATGGATGCTCTGATTCCTAGCTGCATAGGGCATGTGCAACTGCTTGCATGGGGAACTTCGCAACAAAGTTAATCTCTGTTTTAAAGGTCTTTAACAAATGTGGGCATGGCTACCATTGATACTTCCGTGGTTACCAGGATCAGCTTTGACATTACTTTGTCCTATGCGATGTCCTTTCCAGTTATACTTACCGCAGGAGTGTCCTGATCAACAACTTTTCTGCCAATTCCCTTGTTATCAATAGAAATATAGAAATTGTTTCAAGGATAGTACTTCTTCACTGCATCAGAGTTGATTGGGTTGGAAAATTGGCGCCCATCCATCTCAGTTAGAATTAGAGCCATTCCGGGGAATTTCTTTTTCACAACATAGGGACTAATGTAGTTTGGAGCGAACTTATCTCCGAGCTCGGGAGGTAATGGTAGCACTTTCCTCAGGATAAGATCGCTTGCTTCGAAGTGTCTTGGGCGTATCTTTTGGTTGAATGATCTGGTTACCCTCCGCTGATAACATTGCCTATGACAAATGGCCTTCAATAGCTTTTCATCGATCATATTTAGCTGCTCTAGTCTTTACTGCTTCCATTCCGCCTCAGATAGTTTCACTTGGGACAATACCCATAGTGAAGGGATTTCCACCTCGACAGGCAAGATTGCTTCCATGCCATATACCAGGAAAAAAGGGGTTACCCCAGTAGATGTTCGAATTGATGTTCGATATGCCATTAACGCAAAAGGCAATCTTTCATGCCAATTTTGGTAATTCTCAGCAGTTTTGACTAAGATTTTCTTGATGTTTTTGTTGGCAGCTTTAACAGCTCCATTCATTTGAGGACGATATTGAGATGAATTCAGATGACGAATCTTGAATTCATTGAGTAAATCGTCAACAAGCTTATTATTCAGATTTGTCCCGTTATCTGTAACGATTGCCATAGGGATGCCATAATGGGCAATTATGTCTCGCTTGATGAATTTCATCACATTTCAAGCGGTAACATTGGTATATGACGTGGCCTCAATCCACTTAGAGAAATAATCAATTGCGACCAAGATGAAAAGATGTCAATTTGATGCTTTCGGATTAATTGGACCGATCATATTGATGCCCTACATTGAAAATGGCCATGACTCAAACAATTGGTGTAATTCTGTTAGAGGGGGCATTTATCTTATTTCCATGGATCTGACAACGGTAACAATTTCAAACATGTCGGATGCAATCACCTTCTAAGGAAAGCCAGTAATAACCCAATCTTGTTATTTTCCTGGCCAACATATGCCCATTCATGTGCGGGTCACATACTCCCTCGTGCAACTCCTGCATGATACGTGTTGCTTCGGTACCGTCCATGCATCTTAATAAAACAGAATTGTAGGATCTCTTGTACAAGTTCTCACCCTCGATAAAGAACTTTGTTGCCATTTTCATTATGTATCTCCTGTCTGCAGGGCTACTCCCTTCGGGGAATTGCTATTCCTTAATGAAATTCATGATATCGTAATACCATGGTTTACCATCGTGTTCTTCGGTCACAATCATGCAATGGGCTGGTCTGGTTAGGACTTCAATCTTCAGAGGTTTTATTTCTAAACCATTGGTAACCTGTAACATTGACGATAATGTAGCCAGCGCATCGGCGAATTGGTTATGAGATCTAGACAGGTATTCAAATGAAATATCATCAAATACTGAAACCAACTCCTCCAGATAGTCATGATAGGGTACTAGTTTAATATCCCTAGTTTTCCATTCTCCCACAGTCTAGAGTATGATTAAGGCAGAATCGTGGAATACTATTAGTTTGACTATTTTCATGTCAATTGCTGCTTGTAAGCCAATAATATATGCTTCATACTCGGCGATGTTATTGGTGCAAGGAAACACCAGTTTCGCAGCTACCGGATAATGCTGCCCATTTGGGGATATCAAGATTGCCCCGGTGCCAAAACTAGACAGGTTTACTGCTCCATCGAAAAACATGGTCCACGTGTGTTCCTCCGTTGATAAAATACAGTCATCTGGAAGATCATCTTCATGTATTTCCCTAAGGCATTCAGCTAACATATCAGCGATCACCCGACCCTTCACCGATTTTTGTGATGATATTTGGATGTCAAATTCTAAAATTAGAATTTGCCATTTGGCTAATTTTCCCACTAATGTCAGTCGGTTAAGCAGATACCGGATATGATCATTTTCAGTTACTAGAAACGTCTGGTGGTGCAAGGTATATTGTCGGAGCCTATGTAGCACCCATACCAGTGCGATGCAGGTTTTTACTGATTCGGAATAATTTTGTTCCGAGATGGTGAATTTCTTACTTAGATAATAGATGGCTCGTTTTTTTCCATCATCAGGGTGGCTTTGAGCTAACATGGCTCCTAACGATTTGCTATGAATCGTTAAATAGAAAGTCAAATGATGCCCTGGGACTAGTGGAACTAATACCGGGGGATCCATTAAATGCTGCTTCAACTTTCCAATTGCTTTCCGACAATTTTCATCTCAATTAATATGGGCATCCTTCTTGAGGAGTTTGAAGAAAGGCTGTATAGTCTCAAATAGTTGCGAGATGAATCGAGCGATGTAATTCAACCTTCCTAAAAGGCTTCTGACCTCCCATATTGTGGACGGGGGTTGTAGTTCACATATTACTTTGACTTTTAAGGGGTCGACTTTGATTCTTTTGTTACTCACGATGAATTTGAGTAATTTACCAGAGGTTGCCCTAAACACATATTTTGCAGGGTTCAAGCGTAATTTGAACTCACGCAAGAGACTGAATAGCTTCTTCAAGGTCTCAACATGGTCTTCTCCCCATCTGGTTTTAGCGATCATGTCATCGACGTATAATTTCAATTTCTTTGTGCATCAGATCATGAAAGAGAGTGACCATAGCACATTGATATGTTGCGCTGGCATTATTCAAACCAAAAGGCATAACCCTATAGTGAAAGGTCTCCTATGGAGTAATGAACGCAGTCTTTTCCTTGTCTTCCTCATTCATCCTTATCTGGTTATACCCGGAGAATCCATCTATAAAAGAAAATAATTCAAATCTAGCAGTACTATCCACAAGAACATCTATGTGGGGGAGTGGGAAGTCGTCTTTTGGACTGGCCCTATTCAAGTCACGGTAATCAACACATACTCGAATTCGACCATCTTTTTTCTTAATTGGCACGATGTTTGCTACCCAATTAAGGTATTGCGAAACCTCGATGAACCCTACTTTCAACAGCTTCATCGCTTCTTCTTTGATCTTTTTCGACAGCTCGGGTTTGGTCCTTCGTAACCTTTACTTCTTAGGAGGTATGCCGAGATTGGTGGGTAAACTGTGCTCAACAATCCGGGGGTCTAGTTGTCACGCCCCGAACCCTACGGATGCGTGACACCCCGTTACGGTCGTTGAGATGCGACGTCCCAGGACTTGTCACCGACCCTTCAATTTATCTTTTAATGCGCATGCGAAAGCAAACACAACAAACCCCAGACAACGACAATAAACAGGGATAGCAGAGGAAAACCAAACATAACAGTATTTTAGTTCTCACTTGATTAATCCTTGGGAATGTTTTTACAAGTCCACTTCGGGCACTACCATAAAAAGGCCGGCAAAAAGAAAGGCTAGGGTTAACCTACTCCAATCAAAACAGTTCCCAGGCCTAATCCTCAAGGACCAACCAAAACTGCGGTACTCCGAACCGCACCGGAAGCAACGACATGCTAAGGCCCTAAAAAGGTTTAACAACAAATGAGATAAAATCTCAATAAGTTAACGGCCTAAGCCCCGCTTAGGAGGCCAACTCGCACGAGGGTCCCTAAATAGGCAAAACAGCAACAATAACAACATCATTAACAACCACAGGCATCCTTACCTTGCCTTGGTACACACGTTGATGAAATGCATGTGTCACATACTCGAAGCATTTAAATAAATTATCCATGCATTAATGCATCACAGTCGCACGTGTCAAGATTATAAGATAAAATCCACTTGGGCACGTCCCATACCATGCATAGCAGTTTCTACCACATAATCAGACACTATGCATCACACGTATTCCAATTATTACGCCCCCTCGGGGCCACTATACATCAAGCGATCTGCAGCAAGATGGCAGTCTATCGGTAAAAACCGGGCTCCGTTCTGCCCTGTCGGGCACGGCTACGTCAAATGATACACAGGATGACGGCATTCCAATACGGCAACATCAAACGATACACAATAAGATGGTATCCCGTAAAGAGCATCAAGTCCGGCCTTAGGTCGCGACAAGGCATCTGGGGTATCGGCACTCTAGATTATCCTCAGGCATCCGATAAATCAGGCATCGTCAAGCGATACGTAGCAAGACGGCTCCAACGTGTGACCACACGAGCACACAAGCATTCTGGCCAATTATTATCTTTTCAATTAGCCAATGCATACATGAATCGTGCTCTAATTAATGCCATACAACAATATCACATGGTCACAAATGCAACTGTCAATCAATTTTGCAAGCTTCGATATCAAATACTAATATCAACCGCAAAAAATCACTATCATTATTTGGCATAACAATAAAAATAATTAAATGCTAATAATCTCGTAAACTTTCTTGAAAACTGCCGATCAAAACAATTTGTCATAAAATCAATTTAATACGACAGTTCACGGTATATTCGCCAACATTCAAACTAGAAATCATAATTTGAAATTATAAATTTTCCGAAACAATAATAATTAAATTCGGAATATAATTAATTATTAATATCCAAGAATAATTTAATTTTCCCAAAATTCAAAATACTTTCTCGAATCAAAATCAATCAAATCATTTTCCAAATACGCCAACTTATACGGCGAAAACCAACACTGGCATCATAGTTTGCGTTAGAAAATTTTCCGAAAATAATAATATTTAATTTTCAGAAAATAATTATTTAATAATAAAATATTAATATTTAATTCGGAATTAATATATTAACTAATAAAATAATATTTAAAATTCCGAAAATAATTGATTTAATAATAAAAATCAATAACAATAATCTAATCAATAACTTATACCCTAAACACAATTAACTAAACACTAACACTTAATTAACACATAATCCTAACTAAACAAACATAAAATTAATCTAAACACTACTTAAACTACCATAAGCAAGTTTAACACCCTAAACACGGAATTAGGGGTTAACTTACTCCACTAACGCCGGCGAAGGCGTGAGTACGACGGCGGCGGCGAGGGCGGTCCGTGGTGGTTCTGACTCGGAATGGCGATCGGCGAACGACGGCGAATGGCGAAGAACAGCTGCTGTGGAGGCTGACCCGGCACGGCTTGGGTTGTTCCAAGGGGAGCTGCTAGCTGGTGGCGGTCGGAGATGGATGGCGGCGCACGGCGGAGCTCGACCGGACGGCGGTGGCGAATGGCGGAGGTGAACGGTGGATGTCCAGCGAGCGCGACGGCGAGCTCGACGATGGAAGGTTTCGGGCGGCGGAGATAGGTCCCGACGAGCTGGCCAGTGACTCGGCGGAGGCTGCCGAGGCGGATGCCGGCGATGTGCGGCGACGCTAGTTTCGGTAAGGCACGATCGCGGCGGAACATAAGCCAGAAGCGGAGCAGAAGCCAGAAGACGCGCGATCGGCATCGGGGGAAAGAAAGAAGGAAGCGGCTAGGGGGTGAGGCGTGGTGGCTGGGCTAGCAAGTAGGTGGTCGCGGTGGCGAGCTAGTCCCCGATGATGGGCGTCGTAGCAAGCACATAGGCCAGAAGCAGACGCACGAGCAGAGCAATGAAGGAGAAGGAGGAAGGAAGAACAAAAAGAAAAAGAAAAGAAAGGGGAAGAAAAAAAGGAAAAAGGGAGAAAGAGAGAGGAGTGGGTGGGGGTCAAACGTGGCAGAGGGGTCAGCGGGAAAGGGGGAGGAGAGAGAGAGAGAGAGAGAGAGAGAGAGAGAGAGAGAGAAGGACAAGTCAAAATCGCAATAATTGCGATCCAATGGCCACGATTTAAAATCCAGAAACGATCCGACGGTCCCCGAAAAATCCTAATTTAATAATTTAGGATTTTGGCCAAAGAGTACTAATAAAAATATACTGCGAGGGTGGTATACCAGTCCAAATTTGCACCTGGTCAAAAATTCACTTTTCACTTATCCTTGGCAATATCGAGGTTGGCCACACTAATATCGACACCGTCCAATTAAATTCATCTCAAAACTTCAAAATATTCGACACCAAAGTTTGGGCTCTAACTAACGGCCAAATTTGATCAAATGCGATTCTAGCAAAATCTCTATTTTAAAACAATAACCGGGAGTGATCAGTTCCCGGGCGAGATTTTACTATAAACACACTGACGAATTACACGTTTTATAAATCCCAAAAATTAGTCGAAATTCAGAATGTCACACTAGTCCTGGCATATTAGAGTAAGACCGTACGAATACGTCTTGGTAATCCTTGAGAAGAGCAATTATACACATGGCTTTCTCTTCGGGAAGGTTGGTTCCAATCTTGACTTCTTTTGGATCTTGAGTACCACTCAAATTGATAGTAACAGTGTCTTCGGTTGTAAGGGGTTTGAATTGTTCGTACTACTCCTAATTTCTTCGGATCTTAGCGGGATCATTACTTGAGTTATCTGAATCACTATTGTGAGTATCCCCATCATCGGGCTGGACTACACTAATTCCCTCGCAAGTTGCAAGATCACACCTAGAACACAGGGTAAATTGATTAGAAAAACGAATGGGGATATGGATTTTTCATTATCCTTTTCCTCTTAGAACATTTTTTTGACGAAATAGTAAAAGCGTTTTTGATTTTCGAAAAGCTTCTAAGACGAGGAAACATGAGATAGCCCGGGCCTCAGAATACCTTCCTTTTCATGGCTGGTTATCATCAATGGGCCGGTTTAGGATACTACCTTATTCCCTCAAAACGTTATTTATTTACAATACATAGATTTACAACCTCCAAAGAGGGGGAGTTCAAAAAAGACATTTCTTTCAATAGAAATGACAACAACAACAAAAAAAAACAAAATACAAGGATAATCCTTTTTTCGGGGATTTCATGAAAAGGGAGGAGAGGAACTCTACTCAAGCGGGCCTGCGCCTATTCCCTCCACCGGTCCTTCGTCTATTGCACCAATGAAAAAATTCTCAAAAGTGTTTTTCTAAGAATCCAACTCCTCAGCTCCTCTCTTTAATGGTGTCAGCTTTTCCATGTCGTCCCATCCACTAGGAATGCTATTCTGCTGGTCTTCATAAAAACTTGATGGCAACTGGTAGTCAACGTAATAGTCGAACTTACCATTGGGCTGGCATAGGGTATCCATAATCGCCTTTCCTTTGGGTGCCACATCAGAAAGCTCAGGAGCAGCAGCCTAAAGGCTAGGTACAATCAACAGATCATCTTCACCATGACACAGCCATGGGGTGCGAAAAGTGAATGCCTTGGCGTCCAGTAGGTCATGAACTCTATTCTTCAAAGCATCGCAATCATCTAGCGAGTGCCTAATCTCTCCTGAATGATAATCACAAGACTTATAGGAGTCATAGTTGATGAAGTACTCGGGAATAGGGTGTTTTGGCCTCCTTGCGATTAACCCCTTTCGCAAAAGGGTAAGGAATATCACTTTCATGGATTTGCGAGCCGGCGAGTATCGTCGTACATTGCCCTGCCACTGTAAGAGTTGGATGTCTCGCCAAATCGTGTTAGGAATGACCCCTTGACGGTGGGTTTCCTCCGGATCCATTTTCTTGAGTGACCTGCTCCTGATGGGATGACGGTGATGACATGTCTGAGATTTGATGCATGGTATCCATTAAAGATGTTAGCAAATCTTTTAACTCGCCTAACTGATGCCGCAAACGTGCAAACAAATCAAGCAGGTAGGCACTCGTTTCTGAGGTTAAGTCTTCGTGTATGGCTCCTATAAGGATGTCGTCAAATAAGGCGATCACACTATCAACCGCTTCTTCCCGTCCACATTCTTCTTCAATCGAGAGCTTATCTGAGTTCTGATGTCGGTCAGTATCAACATTTGCAAGAGGAGTCGAGAAGTTCGAGTGACTTGAACCTTCGATAGGCTGCTTGAACTTCTCTTCTGATTCTCCTGAGCGATTAAGATAAATTTTCTTATCTTGCAGCAATTTAGCAGGCGATGGGAAGGTCTCCTGAATATGGAAAAATAACAAGCCAGTTGGACCCTTCACGTGCCCTTTGTTAACCTGTGGGTTTCCCCCGCGATACCCTAGGCCAGCCGTACGATGATTCTTGGCGGCTTGAATAGGCTCCCGAATGCCCCGGCCTTTTCTGTCGAGTCCTTGGCTTGGAGTGAAGCCATTTCCAACCATAACCTTCCCTACCATGATCGAGGCTTTTGACACATTAGGGGTAGGGGGAGAAGTTCCTTGATACCCGTGCACAGTTCACACAAGTTCAATGGACTGATAGCTAGATTCCACTTTATCCCTTAGCCCAACATACGGGATGGCGGTTTCTTGGTAGATTCAATGGTCCTTCTCCTCAAGGACTGTGATCAACTTTCCTTGGGCCACAAATTTCACACTTCGGTGAAGGCTTGACGGTATAGCTCCAGTGGAATGAATCCAAGGACGGCCCAGTAGAAAGCTGAATGCAGTGGGGATGTCCATTACTTGAAACAGAATGCTGAATACTGTTGGGCCGATCTGGACATCAAGGTCGATCTCACCTACGGTGTCCTTCTTCATTCTGTCAAACACTCGGACTGATGTTTTAGAGGCACGAAGTTTGGACGTGTCCACATTGAGGCGATGCAGGGTTGCCAGCGGGCAGATATTCAACGCTGATCCATTGTCTATAAGAACTTGAGCTACATGGGAGTTTCTACATTTGACAGAGATGTAGAAACCTTTGGTATGCCCCATTCCTTCAGCAAGAAACTCATCTTCCGAGAATGTTATCTAATCCTTCAGAAGGATGGACCCCACAAATGCTTTCAACTTGTCATGTTCAATTGACTCTGGTACGTTTACTTCGCTGAGTACTTTCATCAGAGACTTCCGATGCTTTATGAACGTTTGGAGTAGTTCCAACAAAGAGATTTGGGAGGGCAACTTGCGCAATTAGTCCATCACACTATATTCACTGGCTTTGACTATGGCTAGGAATTCTTTGGCTTCTTCATCAGTGACAGGCTTCGGAGGCTACGCGTCGGCTTGAGCATACGTTCGTCCGAACTTAGTAACTAGATCAGCCTCCAATTCGTAGGACCATGGGACTGCTTTATCACTCTCGTATCGGTAAGGTTGGGGTACATCGATCACTATATGCCCCTCGGTTAGGGGTACCTTAATCGTTAACTCTTTTTCCTCATCTAGGTTATCGGACGAAGGTTCGTTTAGAAGTGTGGGGCTGGATGTATTTGTTTCGGCATTCAAGGCTGAAAGTTCTTCGTCCCAATTAATGTTGATCTCGGAGATAGTGGCCACTATACCGGTGTGCTTGACACGCATAATCATACCTACTTTCGCCATGCTAGTAACCCTTTCTTTCATTAAGGACAAATGCAGTACTTCACTAGTAGGATAATACCCTGCTTTCACCAGAGCATTATAGATGTCACCAATACGCATCTTCTCACTCTTAATTCGACAAGGGTCGCAAGTGGATACAGTATTAACTCTGTTTTCATGTTCTGGCAGTGGGTTATTTTGAACATTTGGTCTGGATGTCTAGAACGAAAAAGCTTTGGTATCAAGTAGATTTTGGATTCGGTGTTTGAGGGTATAGCAGTTGTCCATCGAATGTTCTATCTCGCCCATGTGATAGTCACACTTCTTGGATGGATCGTAATTCGAGAAGCTTTTTGCGTTAGGACGTTTCGGCTCGGTAGACAATAGGTTTTTCTTTCGGAGTGTGGCTAGGACCTGAGAGGGAGATCTGGACAATGGAGTGAATTGCTTTTTATCATATCGCTTCGGAGGTTGGCGACTTGAGGTTGGCTGCTGCTTACTATTCACCTTGACTGTTCGGGGAGGCTAAACGGTCTAGGTGTATGCAATGTTTGCGTCTGCTAGGGTTTCTTTCTTCTTTCTCGTGCTGAGCCTCCTACTGATGGAAGCGTGGTCCGTAAACCATCCATCACGCAATCCTATTTCGATTCGTTCGCTTACAGGAACAAGACAATTAAGGGATTCGACAGTGGCACCAACCAGGCGGTGTCTGTATTCATATGGAAGAGACTTAATGAACAACTTCACTTATTCATGCTCAGTGAGTTGTAGGGTAACCTGAGCGGCCAAATTTCTCCATCTGATGGCATGCTCTTTGAAGGACTCGTTCTTCTTCTTTTCGGTGCGTTCCAAATCATCTCGAGTAAAGGTGACATTGAGATTGAATTGGTACTGTTTGAGAAATGCATCGGCGGCGTCATCCCAAGATTTGAAAGCGTCCACGTCCTTTGACATATATCATGTCAAAGCTGGTCCCGTCAGACTGGCCTGAAATGTCTGAATCATGAGGGGTTCATTATCCATGTACTGAGTCATCCGCATATGATACATGTGCAAATGATGTCTAGGACATGAAGTACCATCATACTTCTCAAACTCTGACATCTTGAATTTTTCTGGTACTTTGACCCGCTTGTATATAGACAGGTCAAGTGGGACAGCATGCTGCGGGCCTTATAGCTATTTCAGCATCTCCTTAACTTTTGCAAGGCGTTTGTCATATTCTGTCATCGGTGCGCTTTCAGATTCAGCTTTTCGGATAGCCAGGGGAAGCAGATCATCTTCTAGCAGGGGCATTTTACTATCGCTGGCGGAAGCTTTGTCTTTTCCGGCGGACGATGGTGGTAACATCACCTCAATTGTTGCAGGCGCAGGCGTGAGCTTGCCATTGATGGATTCTATTTGCTTGGTGATATTTTCCAGCGCGTTGAAAACCATTTTCATTTCGCTTTCCATATTATCGAAGCAGGCGTTTTCTTCGGCCATTTTTTTGTAACTACCGTGAATAATACTGAAATGAATGAGTATAAAGAATCATTTCATGACTTAATCACAATATTATTGCATATTTTATTTATTTGTGAAGAAAAAATGAGAAAAAAAGTTTTTATTAATATAAACATTACAGGTGGCGTCCACGGGGTTCAAACCCCGGTCGCCTCGGACCGTTCAGCTTCGCACCCGGATACCACTGGGCTAACGGCCGCAGTGGTGTCATGAAGTCGTAAAAAAAATTATATAAGGCATAAAAACGGTTTGAGTTATGTTAACAATATTGTAATCTAAAAATATTTTTAAAGAAGAAAAACAAACTCCCTAAACATCAATACTAAAAAATAAAATAAAATGCAGGGCTTTTAACAAAAAGGGCGCCCTCCCCGGATGCTCGTTCTATAAACGATGGGGAAGCTCCAGTCTCTCAGAGTCACTTATTTTCACGGACAAGCTCCGCAATAAGCGTATCCTTCGTTCTCATAGTTTTTTCAAGTTGATCAATTTATGCTTGGCGACTAGGCTTGTTGGTTACATATGGGACCTTTGGCTGAAAATTTGTTGGGATTTGATGATGTGTAATGTAGAACAGAGAGGCATGGTGGACTTTTTCCTGTCCCTTCAATAGCCTAGGCACTAGGATGTTCTCAAGATGACATTCAGTCCATATTCCCTGGATGGTGTGAATTTCATCAGCATAATTGTAGTTCGAGCGGGTGAATCGAACTCGAAACATGTCTGTTTTGAAAGGCGGTGGGACTTCCTGGAGGGCTTTGTATTGGCGAGCTACCTGGAATGGATAGTATGAAGTGATGCCTAATAAACCGAGCAGCATAATGGGGTTATGGAACTGGTGGGCAAATCGAGCCTGACTCTCATGGAACCATTTAGTATACCATATGAATGTTTTGGGATTAGGGTCCTTCAAAAAATTTATCCAGCTGGTGTAATCCTTATCAGGGGAATAATTTTTTAGAACTTCAAATCTTTATATCGGGTGTATGAGGTTATTAATCTCAAAAAGCTGCATGAGGTGCCCAAATCCTCTTAAATGGGATGAAAACCAGATTTTCAAAATTTCTAGGGCGGCCCACATGATTTTGTCATCATTTTGTTTAAAACGGTTTAAAGACAAAAATGTTTCTGCCAAAATTGAATTAACATAACTCAAGCCGGTGCAAATTTGTTTGGCCACAAAAGCAATTGAGTGGTTTATTGAATTTCTGTGATGTGGGAAATGGACGCATCCGATAAAAGCAAGGATACAAATTTTGGCTTTTTGGCTCATAGGTTGGCTTTCAAAACATTCATTTAAGAAAAACCATGGGCATGTATTACAATGAGCTTTAATGACTCTCTTCAGGGCATCACTTTTGGTTCGTAAAAATTGAGATAATTCAGGCAGAGGTGATATGTTTAAAAGAGGTTTGGTGAGTTTAGATACCAAAGGTTTTCCAATGGTAATACTATATTCTTCCAAAGTCGTGGTCATCTCAAATTTGCCGAATATGAAAGTGGATGTCTGTGGGCACCAGAAATGCGCTAGTGCTTGCATCATGCCGGAATGAATATTGATTTTGAGCAGTCTTTGACATACTACTGGCCATTATGGTCGAGTTGGTCCCACCATGCTAGAAGCTCTTTTTTGGGAGTGGTGACGAATTGGACATCAGCTCTTCCCATCGTGTATAGAATGCAATCGACGGGTGGCCTGTCAGAAATAAATCAAATAAATAAGTAGACTATATAATAATAAAATAAGGAGGGATAGAATATATACATTTTCTTGAACCATATCAATCATAGCAACATGCACATGAAGAGTGAGGCTCAATTTCTATTTTAGACTGGTTCAACAAAATGGATTTAAAAGGGTGCCAGACCGTCGCAATCTCGCGTTGGTGTCAAGTCCTTTTAACTCCGGCCAAATCGAAAGGAATATCTTATAGTCACGCGAATAGCGGCTAAAGATATTTCTTTACGATTTTTAGAAATAAATTTCAGGGAAAAGAAATGCAACCTCTACATCGCGGGCTCGCGTTCGAGGTCGTATCTTTCTTAATGCTATCCTAAAACGTCCTATTGCGGCCCAAGTCTAGCAGCGTGGTTATGTGTGCAATGGTGTAGTGCTAAATTATTACAGCACGCACAACAATTTAAAATTAATCAATTTGAACTTATAAGAACACATAACACCTTAATGTTAGGATCATACCTGGAGTCCTTGCTGCCAAGCAAGAATTATTTTTGAACGGAGCAAAAATTTGGTTTAAGTCCACATTTTTAAAACAAAAAATCCCCAGTAGAGTCGCCAGTCTGTCGCGACCGACCTCCCGGGATTTTTTTTGAACATGCTAAAAAAACGAGGGGGCTTGCCTGGTACGTGCTAAGTCTAAGCTTGGGACTTAACTCGAGCTCTCTGAAGCCCATACCATATTGCGACTTAGGGTTTAAGTGTTTAACATACAAATAGTTTATATTAAGGAGTCGCCATTAATCGATTTGGGGTGGGTCGATTGGAAATCCAAACAGGGTGATGGGAGAATCACCCTATTCCTACGAACCAGAGATTGACCAAGCTCGAAGACTTGGTTACATTAATTGGATAACTAATGCCCTTTCAGTACCTTTTTACCCTATTCATTTTTTTGAAAATTTTTGTCAAGCAATTTGGATTGATTTTAGGACCTTTCTCCTAACATGTGAGGTGATCAAGTGAGTGCATAATCAGAAGCGATTAGCAGTCAAAGTAGATATGCAACCTAAAGTTCTAATCCTAACTAAATCGGATGATATTCAAAATACGGCAATTCATGCAATTAAAATTTAATTAAAGGCATGCATGATTACAACAATACATGATCTTATAGGCTTATTTAATTAAAACATGACAATTTATGCAATTAAAATAACATGCATAATGATACAACAATAAATTAAACCAATCAGATAAACCACATAAAAAAAATTTTCAAATTTTTTTTCGGAAAAAATATATATAAGGTGAAAAAAAAATTAAATAATTATTTTAAAAAATAAAATAATAATATAACATTAAACTGAGTCGGGTTGCGAATTCAGGTTGGAACCAACCTGGGTCAACGGATCTGACCCAAGCGTTGACCTGGGTCGGATCGGCTAATCCGGATCGGCAAAATCGACCCGGGTCAACGGATTCGACCCCATCGTTGACTAAGGTCGGGTTAGTTGATCTAGACCAGTTGGACCGACCCGGGTCAACGGATCCGACCCGGTCGTTGACGGGGTCGGGTTAGCTAAACCGGGTCAAGACAAACCTGCATGCGCAGGCACCAGCAAAGCTGAAAATCAACCTCTCGCCGACCAACCTAGGCCGGCATCGACCAAAATCAGGCCCCTGGGACCAACACCAAGCCTTGCCGCCCACTGGGTCGCCGTCCGACCGCCACTCGCCGGTCGGTGACCGGATCAAAAAACCGGTTTCATTGGGGAATTTTATGGAACGGGTGGGGGGTACAACAAAAAATAGGGAATCTTAACCTCCTTCGGTGACTCAGTCGGCCCTAGTAACCACGGCTCACCTCCAGCGACGAGTGAGGATTGGGATCGACGTCGGTATGGGCCGGAATTCGCGTGAAATGGCCGGCGCGAATCCCGGCCATGCTGGACACAAAATCAAGGGTGAACAGAGCACCGGGGAAAGCTCATCATTTGACGATGCGACTGGAGGCTCTTCTACTTGTGTACGGTCGACGGCGCGGCTGTAGGGACCTATAGAAGCGCGAACCTCCTCTCTTTCTCTCTCTTTTCTCTCGGTCTCTCTTTCTTTCTCGATGTTTTTCTCTCTATCTCTCAAAACGGCCGACCGTGGCTGTGGTTGCTTCACGGCTACGGCGACGCTGCTAGTTTGCTCTGGTGAGACCTCGGTCACACACACACACACACACACACACACACACACACTCTCTCTCTCTCTCTCTCTCTCTCTATTCTCTCCTTTCTCCCTCTATTTTCTCTCTCTTGCTTTGCTCTTTCTCTCTTACTTTGTTTCTCTCTCTCTCTGTGGCTAACCCCCTCTCCCTCTTTTTCTTCGGCTTTTATAGTGGCCTCGGGCCACTGCTCGGGCCCCCTAACATTAGCTAATGACGGCCTGCACCGGCCTATACCCCGCGAATCTTGCGGCCACAGGCCGGTGCAGAGGGGGGGCCAGTTCTGGGCAACGTAAAGGAGATGGGGGGAGAGAGGAGAGAGCCCGGGAATCCGAGGGGAGACTAGACTAGCCTTAATGGCTAGTCCTTGTAGCGTGCTGCGCCGGCCTTGCTCTGGCCAGATTGCGACGGCGGTGTGGTTGTCCGACAACGTCACGTCGACGCAGCGAACAAGGGAGAGGAAAGCGATGGCCACCGAGGGGGAGAAGGAAGGGAGAAATTGGGTCGGGCTGGCACGAGGGGGAAAGAGAAAAGGAAAGGGAGAAGCTGGGTCGGGCCAATGCGAGGGGAAAGAGAAAAGGAAAGGGGGAGCTGGGCCGGGAGAGAAAAAGAAGGGGAGGAGCAGGTTGGGCTTGCGTGGAGGAGAAGGAAAAGAAAAAAGAAAGGGAAGCGGGCCGGGCTCGTGGGAGAGGGGGGAAAAAGAAGAAAAGAAAAAGGGGCCGGGCCGGCTCGACTCCGGCCTGGTCCAGAGTGAATTTTTTTTTAAACATTCTAATAGACCCCATTAATGCAAATATGCCTAATTTCTATATGCAATGCATTTAATAAAAATATTTTTTTTTGTTTTAGGAATAACAGAAATTTAATTCCTAAATTTTGTGCAATTAATTTTTGGGCAAATTAAAAATAGGTGTCAACACTAGTCGAGTTTGTGTCTGCCATAGGGTGATACAGTACGGTTGTGGTGATCTTCAAGAAATCTGGTCGGAGCAGCGACGAAGGTCGTAGCAATGGAGTTTGATTGATCGGATGGAGAATAGAGTCCCTTGATCAGTGTCTTTGATACCATGTAGAAACATAAAGAATTCTAAAAATTTTTCTATAATTTATGTATTTCTCCTTATGTTTAGAAGGCTATAAGTACATATATATACAAAGAAAAGAATCAACCCTAATTGACCCACAAAACAGGGGATATACATAGAAATAGGAAATATACATAAAAAGAGTATAAAACAATAAGAAGTTTTCTATTTTGGCCCTAGAAGATAGCTCATGCTAACAGATCCTTGCTAGTTAAAATTTCCAAACTCGAGGATAAAGTTACTTGAACGTTATCTATTTATTTATAGGACAAGTTATTAGTTGTTGCATCATGTATCGATTATGTTAAAAGTTCAATAACTGTTTTTGCACATGTACACGAAAGACAATGGACTAATCAAGTTGATGCTCGGCTATCTCTTTCCCTTGTTCATGCACGCATGTGCATTCTAGGAATAGAGTTGCTGGGATCTGAATTACTTGGCACTGATTCTTTGAAGAATCTTTGGAATGATCATGATGCCGTATTGTGTTTTTATCTGTTATTTGTATTATTCGAAATTGTTAAAAGTAAATTTTGCTATGTATGTAATTAGGAATGATTAATGACGGTCTTCCTTTTGGCTTGGCAGTCTATTCTAGTTTTCGTCTTTGCAAACTAGGCAGGACTTGACATATTAGAGACCACTTTGGGTGGCTTTACAAGATATCACTTTGGATTAGATATTTGACGAGTCAGTTCACAGAGAATTGTGCCCTGGGTTCACTAAGTTAATGCAAAAGGTACTTCTGTCATTCTTTATGCTACATGACAATAAGCGTTCGGTTTGCATAGATGCCCTCTGGAATTGGTCTTTTATGTGAGCATAACCTAATATATTCTTTTTTGAACACCCCTCTTTCTACTGTTGGATAGATGTGAAAAAATTAAAAGAGGTTAGGAGTTTGATATTATGATGTCTTCTATTTGCGCTGTAGATGGACAGGACTTTGATTCTTGGAGACACTATAAACTACATGACTATGTGAAAGAACTTCTTGGCATTATCAACAGCTTGTAACAAGAGAGCGAATTGGATTTAAAGCAGTTGAATTTGTTGGATCCTCTCAAGGATTTTTCATACAAATTTAGTGCTTTGTTCTATTTCTTTCTTTTTTGTGTTTGTTCTTGTCTTGACTGTGATTCTATCAATGTTAAATATAAATTCTATAATTGCTATTAATTAGATTTCAAATCGAAATCGTCCCTAAACAATATTCGTTGCAGACTTCGTCGCTAAATTATTCATTAAAATTCGTCGCCAAACTCATTTCGGAACAATGTTCGTGGCAAAAGTCAAAAATTTTTGTGGCAATTTAGTGACGAATTTTGCCACGAATAAGTTCGTCACAAAATACTGACCAAAAAAAAAATTTGGTGGCAAATTAGCCATGAATTTTGCCACGAAATATGTTCGTGGCAAATTACCCACAAATTTTGCCACAAATAAGTTCGTGGCAAATTACCCACAAATTTTGCCACAAATAAGTTTGTTGCAAAATACTGATAAAAAAAAATTTGGTGGCAAATTAGCCACGAAATGTGTTCATCGCAAATTAGCGATAAATTTTGCCATGAATAATTAGTAACGACTTTTGCCACGAAAAGATTTCGTCACAATTTCACGACCAACAAAAAAAAATTTCAAAAAAAATAGCGACGAATTTTGCCACAAATACAGTTTGTTGTAAATTAGCGACGAATTTTGCTATGAATAGCGACAAATTTTGCCACAAATAATTAGTGACGAATTTTATGATGAATTTTTTTTCGTCGCAAATTAGCGACGGAAATTGAAATTTTCAGTCACAAAATTTTGTGATGGCCCATTAGCGACGAATTTTTTTTCATCGCTAATTTCGTCGCAAATTCGTTTAGCAACGAATTTTGCCAAATTTTTCATGGCAAAATTCGTCGCTAAAACCAACTTTTTTTGTAGTGTTAGATTCAGTATAGTATACTTATTACACTCAAATACTGATTAAGTGACAATCTTATAGTGATGTTTACAGATGGGGAATCCTCCAAATGTATTCCGTGTGCATTTTAACTATCTCAATTATCAATATATCCGGTCGTAAACATACATACGCTCGGATCATCAGTTAAAATGATCAAAACACTATTTTATGACACAAAGAAAGATTGATCGGGATCCCCATCTTACGGTCGCCCCATGTACGCGCGATTAACCAAAGTGTGCATTTATTCTGTTCAATTCACAAACAGATTTAACGATTACTTAGCAATGTAACCAATTTAACAAAAAGATTGGACGGTTACACTAAAATGAAATTGTGTGCATGCCTGAAATACTAAGGTAAAATACCAAAGACATTAATGAGCTTTCATCCTGATACCAAAAGCATGCCTCTGCCTTCAAACTACAAGTTTCATACCCCACTCAGTAGAATTGTACATTTATTTGCAGTTTTACTATTTCTCTTTCCCAAGATACCCCACCCTTCTCTCCCACACGCCAAACACACAAACCCTAACCACAAAAATCAAACATTAGTCACCTAGAATCAGCCACCACGGACAGTCGTGCAATCCCTGACCACCCGAACGCTCAGCCCCACAGCGACAGACGCCCCACTGTTGACACCCGAACATTGTTCTTAAGCCCGTCTCTCGAGGCATGATAGCCCATGAATGTCCATGTTTCAATTTACATGGCTCGTCCGTACATTCCACAACGATTGGGGATTCAATCTGCCGATAACTGCACAATTCAACCCCTAACAAAAAATTCTGTCATTTCGTTATTCTGCATTTATTTTTTCTGCTGGTACTCTTCCGCAATTTTGAACTATAGACATCATAGCAAGTACACCCTGAATTATCAATGGCTGATTTAGTCATTCCAATTCCTATCAATGCAAAATATCTATGCCCAACCCCGAATTTGTGTCCATATAATTTGAAGAGGAAATTTTATCAAATATATCATGCTTGATTGCTTCTCGAAGGGGAGGATGGAGCGCACATTAGAAAAGAATAGTATCATTTGCCTGGTGGTGGTGTCTAGGATGCCAAGACAACAAAAGTAACAAAAAATGAAATAAATACCAGGATAGTATCGGCTGTGCATTAGTAAGCCACCATCTTCCTTCCACAAGACTTGACCTAGAAAATGAAGCCAACTATCGGTCAATCTCTTTTGGCTCTTTTTACATATACTTTTGAGACCTTTGACCTGAAGGTTTGATAGAGAGATCTCACATACGAACAATTATTGGTGAAAGATGGCTAATCTCATCCACTCCACACGATCCTTTTCCTTCCTTTTCTTTCCCTTCCTTTTTTGTTTTTTTTCAATTACACCCTCATCCAGTCCATTCTTGTGATGATCATGTTTTTAGTTCCGCTTTACACAAGTGATAAGGCGGGTCGCTGCCATTTGGACTCTCTTGAACATTCACTTGGACCCAATTTTCTCTTTTACCTTAATATTTTTCACAACTAATCTTTTGACTAAGCTTTGGAATTTGGATACAACTTCAATTTGGGCTGTATCGAACACTCACTTGTACGAACAATTTCTCTTAAAAAAAGCATCATATTCTTCCACAGTACAGTCACTTCTAACTTCATGCTTATCACTTATACGAATAATTTCTCTTGATAGATCATCACATGAATAATTAATTTGCTCAGTGGCTGAATTTTTATCCACACGATGCCCTAATATTCTTTTGAGAATTTTAGACTTTCTGAGATTTCTTATAGGACAGTAGATGCTTGAATTTTCCGTGTTAATGATGCTAAAAAGGTTTTCTAGTGGTACTTGCACTTTTTTTATTCTGGTTCAAATTGAATGGATTGATTTTGTTTTGATTGACATGTTTTCTAGTGAGAGACAAAAAACTACCCCTCGAAGCTTGATTGAAGTTTGGCTTAAATCATGTTGACTGGGAAATTTATGTAATTTCATGGTGGACACCCATCCCATAAGTTCTCCCTTTGAGGGATTTGTGACATCTCTAAATTAACTAACTGAGTTATTGTCCATTTTGACTCGTTCCATACCGAGTCTCATGCTTTTTTCCTTTGGCATATTTGAAATGGTGGCAGGAGATAGGAATAGGAGGTTGAAACAGGCCTCGGCTCCTACTTCATTGTCTCATCTCTCTATCGAGTGCCCACGGCTCGGAGATAGGAATAGGTGGTTGAAACAGGCCCTCGGTTCCTACTTCATTGTCTCATCTCTCTAACTAGTGCCCACGGCTCCAACGAGTATATTGTTGATCTTTGACATGTACAGGTCTTGTAGCATCTCACGCCATTCTTCTTGAAGCTGCTGTGCGCTTTTCAAGTTTGAGAAGTCAAGGGACCTCAAATGTCTTATTTCTCCAGAATTTTCAACGGGAACTTTAAACTCCAAAACCAGGAATTCCCTGACTTCTCATGCTATACAAATTGGTAATCTCAAAGAGAAGTACCAGTGATTCGCCTCGCAGACACTTTCAGCTTCAGCTGAGACATCATTCTCTTGCACAAGCAGCTTTGCTAAAACTTATTGCCGTCTGTACCAAATTTGAATGATGGTAATGCGGTTGGATGCAAACAAGCTAAAAGCATGATCAAAGAAAACCGCATCTATACTATTACCACAGATTATGACAACACCTGGGTATCATTAAAGTTCCAAACTCGTATTCTCACTTATTCATTCCAAATATGTTGCCAAAGAACTCCAGTAGAAAGGCATATATGACATTGTACTAGAAAAAAGGAAAATACTTATGGTAAAACTGGTCCACAAAAGTCTTCTACCCAGACTTTTAGTTGAACATTTCGTCTTTGTTAATTTGCATATCCTGGGCAAGTTCATTTCTCTTGTAATATTAACATGAAAATTAATAGGATCTTGCAATTAAATCTGAGAGAATCAGAGACATAAATGAGAAACAATAAAGGACACCAAATATATATGTAGTTTGATCCGAATGTCGGTATCTACATCAATGAGGAGAACTAGCAGCAAATAATCTACTATAATCGGAGAATTAGAGTTACAATCGCTCACACACTTGAATGTTTTCTACACCTAGGTTAAGTCTAAACCCACATTATTTACAAATAAACAACTCAATTCAGATGTAAGATTCATAGCATGAATCAAGAACTCCTCTGCACGTTCGTTCTTTTTCTCGTACGAATTTGGCTTGATAAAAGATCAGGATGAGGTCGCGGTAACATTTATGTAAAGTGACTGATATGAATTGACCACGATCCATATGGCTAGCCTGTGAGATGACGGATGTGAGCCACAGTCCCAAAAACTCAAGGTAGGCGCTTGACAGCGACTAGACTAAGATCTGCATGGTAATGGAATAATTTTGACACACTTCTTAAAAAGGAAGTTTCACCGTTACTCGTATTCATTCTACATGTGCGTAAATTGACATTCAAAGAGGAGTGAGCGATTAACTATCTTTCAGTATCTTTTTAGATTTACGACTAAATTAGGTAGATCAACTATCTTTAATAGTTGCCAATCCAATTCCACTGGCAATTCAAATTTTCCCAACTTTGTATGAAAGCTCCTTTCCTTTTGTTGCATAGCACCCTCATAAACACTGACATTTGAGCCTAACCGACCTTCTAAAAAAGCATGGAAGTTCACCGATATACTCGTTCATACAAAGATGCTAACCATGTCAATAATGCACCTAAGCATTAGCATCGTAAATCAATTTCATCAATGAAATATCTAGTTCCTCCAAACAATTGAAATAGAATGCAGTTGGGGAAAATTTCAGTACATTGATAGCAAATCCATTCACCTTTTCTCTGATGACCGAACCAAACGAAGGATTCAGGAGTCAACGTCTAACAATTTCCTTGCTCTAAAAACTTTTGCAATAATTAATTGAAGTACTTCTTTGTAGCTGCAGCAATGTATAATTGAAGGACAATTTATTTTAGTTGGAAAGACAAAATTTAATGGATATCAAAATGATGATCAAATTGTTGATTTGATTTCTCAAACCACTGTAACCTGAAGATCTTTATCAACTGACCAAAAGAAGGCTTCAGGAGTCAACATCTAACAATTTCCTTGCTCTAAAAACCTCTGAAATGATTATTTGAAGTACTTCTTCGTAGCTGCAGCAATGCACAAGTGAAAGACAGTTCATTTTAGTTGGATAGAAAAAATTTAAAGCATATCAAAATGACAATCTAATTGTTGATTTGATTTCTCAAACCACTGTAACCTGAAGATCTTTAACTTAGAAAAGAAAACAAAAGAAATAAAATATGTGTGCCTGCACTAATATGCAATTATGTTCTCTTCGACCCCAGAGTTCCTCTTGATATTAGGAACTAGAAAGATCTACTTCTTATTCTACATGATTGAATCTGCTTGGGTGGACAACTATTTGTATGGAAAAGGGTCGCACTGCAGTAACTTTGAAACTCAGTATGTTGGGAAAGTTCAATTGAATGACTTCACTTAGTTGTGGTCGAAGTTCAATTGACCTTCCAGCTCATGATTTAGTGGCAAAATAGCATAATTACCTGTTATTTTTCCAGACGAAACCCCTCATTGCTGCGACCTCAATTAGGGCCTCTTTCCATGACTTCACTTCGTTGTGGTCGAAGTTCGTCTGATGCTTGTCTAGGTCACTTTTGTATGTATCAGTTTCGAGCTTAACATCATCAATCTCCACGTCGTAGAAAATGGGGAGGATTCTTCTTTTCCCCTTTGATTCGAACGTGCATTTTACCATGTAGGCAAGTTCGCGGAGACACCAATGACTGGAAGCATAGTTTCTAGAGAAGACAGGTATATAGATATTGGAATTAGTGAGTGCTTGTAGAATCTCTTCCCCAATCCCTTCATTGGACCTCAAGTCATCGTCATCACTATAAACAGAAACTCGATCACGTAACATATAATAGTGAAGATAATTGACAATGCTATAATGAGTGTCTGGTCCCTTAAAACTCAGGAACACATCGTACATAGGTAATCTGTGGGAAAGCCAAGTCGATCTTGAAATATTCAACATTCTTTCAAGGATTGTGCGGCCACGACTATCCAACACCCAGCTTTCTAAGCCCTCTATACCCTCAATGGCTCTTAAATTTGGACAAGCTTCTAGCTCTAGATGTTGTAGCTTACCTAACTTATTCAAGTTGGGTAACTTTCCTAGTAAATCACAACTAGAAAGGAGGAGGTATTGCAGAGATTGCAGTTCTGCCAAACCTTGAATCTCAACTAGCATATTCAAGCCTTTCAGTTCCAAGCGCTCCAGACTCCTCAAGAGTGATAGACCGGGTATTTCTTTAAGGGATTCACATCTACTTATGTGCAGTTCCCTCAAATGTGTTAGCCCTGGAGTGATAGGTAGGTGCGATAATGGACATTCAATTACATGCAGAACCTTCAAATTTAATAAGTTGGAAAAATGTGGCAATGGGCTAATATTCCTAAGTTTCAAGGTCAACAAATGAGATGGAAGCTGATAGGATGGTTGCTCCCTCATCAAAGCTGCTTTAAGTTTTGAGTCATAGTCCAGCCTGGTATAGTGATTTCTAATTCTCAAATCGCTAAATCTATATAATTCTAGATGTTCTAAATCGGTGATGCTTGAGGAGTGAGGGACAAGAGAGAAGTCCATAGCTTGAACCGCAAGGAATTTCAAACTTGATGGAAGAGCCGGCACATGTTGAAGCTCAATTGAACCCACTTGAAGTTTTTGGAGATGGAGACGACTTATCTCTAGAGGCAATCTAGAAACACTAGTAAATGCTAAGTCCAATGTCTTCAAATGAAATAGCTTCCCAATTTCCTCCAAGTTTTTATCTATCAAATCATAGGATTTGTGGGCATATAAGCCTTCAAGCATCTCTAGTCCTCCAATAGTATGAGGGAACTCCTTTATCTTCGATCTACATAACCTCAACACCCTTAGTTTCTTTAAGTTTCCGATAGAATCGGGTAATTCAATTACACCTGATGTTGATACATCCAACTCTGCCAACATTTTTAACTCCCCAATTGAGCTTGGAAGTTCCTTTATCCCCACGCACCCTCGCAAAGTTATGCTGGTAAGATTTGCTGCCCCTCCAATTGAGTCCGGAAGTTGGGGGATTTTAGGGTGCTCGTTTAATCTAAAACTCGACAGAGATTTCAAATTGCCAAATATCTCCGGAAGCTTGAAAGGTTGAAAATTTTGTGGCATGACGATATGCGTCAAAGATTGTAGAGAACCGACTTCTTCAGGCAACTCCCCAAGAGAACTACACCCTTTGATATTCAAAGTCTGTAGGAGTTGAAGCTTAGAAATCGAGGGGTGAATGGTGATTATGTTTGTACACCGAGCAAGTATTAATGTCTCCAAAGACGTGAAATTAGAGAAGTCGGGTGTCCTCCTCAATTTTGTGCAATCCGTTAAATCCAAAACTTTTAATTTTTCTGTCATCTGCAGAAAAAAAATGTGGTATTAAAAAGAATGAAACAAATCAATCATCCTAGCTAGAATTTTTATGTAAGTAATTATTCTCATTTTTATAATTCAATATACTCCCTCATCTACTTGCAAATAGTGCCATTAGGTCCCTTGTAACACTTCCTTCGGGGAAAACGGAATATTCTTCCATTGATTGAAAACATGTACCTCAATGTAATTGAAGATTACCAAGTCCTTTCTTTATAAATTTACTGCTCATAACTACATCTTTGTGTTAGTAGTGAAAATTATTAGCTACTAGAGATTTATAGTGATAAAACAGTTTGTTTGTTTGTAAAATCAAATAAATCTAATTATCTATGTCGCAACCAACCCTTAAATAAAAAATTAAAAAATTAAAATAGGTGTCAACAAACTACTACGATTTTTTAGTAAAAGAATGATTTTTTGGTTCATAAGTTAAAGGGTTAATACCATGAAAAATCCGAAAATGGTACATTTGTGATAAATTTATGTAAAACTAATTTTTTGACCACCAAAACCCCAAACTGGTACACTTGTAACAAATTTACTCTAAACTAATTTTGTAAGCACAAAAAATCAAAACTAGTACACATATGACAAATTTACTCCAAATTAATTTTTTGATCACAAAAAACTCTAAATTGATACGCTAGTGATAAATTTTCCCTTTGTTAGCTTTCATTAAATTTTACCGTTAAATTTGCTGACGTAGATGACACATGGTGACGTGGTATGGTGACATGATAAGTCCACATGGAAATTCATAGGGAAAATGCCATGAAAACCCCAAACCGATTTGCTAAAAAAGGATAAATTTGTCACGGGATAACAAGTTTAGGGTTTTTAGTGGTCACAAAATTAGTTTAAGGTAAATTTGTCATAAGTGTATTAATTTGGGGTTTTTTGTGATAAAAAAATTAGTTAAGGGTAAATTTATTACGGATATACCAGTTTGAGGTTTTTGTAGTTAAAAAATTAGTTTGTGTTAAATTTGTCTCAACTGTACCAGCTTGGGGTTTTTCGTGACATTATCCCCAAGTTAAAATCATTAACTAGTACTATTAGTAAAGTATGTAAGCAATTCCATAGTCTACTAGCTGAAAAATGATGACAATTAATTCGTAGTCTACAAAGGTATTTTAACCTGATAAATTAATTATTATATTTGTATGTTACTGAAAAATAAAACTTGGTACTTGGTAAAATTGAAGCGATGGCCATAATCTACTAACCCTTTACCATGGTAAAAAGTATTTTGTTTATATGTTACAACAATTAAACAAAACTATTAGTTAAGTATCCACGCAAATCGTAATCTACTAACTAATGAAAGGGATCACTTCTAATATTCAAAAACAATTGGCAATCTGGTATGAGGTTTGATGATGGTAACATTGTTAGTTTGTGGATAATTTATCGAACTAAAAAGTTGCCAATCAGTTTTTTCTTATCAACGATATTTCAAATTTACCATCTATTATTCAAATTTACAATGCATAAACAAGTTTACTTTTGGCAATAAATTTATAGAAATCTGCTTGCAAGTTGCAGCTGAAGTTTAAATCTTCCCAAGATTTAAAAACATTACACATGGAACTTCATTTCGGGTCTTCTCAACAATACGAGAATGGGGCACTTCCATATATCCCTCAATCATGCATATTCATGATGTAGAGTCGTAATTAAGTTACCAAAAAGAAAATTGTAAAGTGTCATTGCAGAGATTTACGATGTCACAATATTTCTTCGTGATCAAGTCTTAAAATTGTCATAGTAAAAGAGATGTACATCCTGTTAGTAATATTGATAAAATACTATAGGTTGTTGTAAAATTTCTAAGAATGGAAGAGCGGAAATATGTACATCCTGTTAGAATGGAAGAGATGTTACTTGGTGTACTTGGACTTGTGAGCACAGGCAATGATTCTTGCTAGTACGATTTTTAAGCATATCATATTTATCTATGGCTCGATTACTAAAACAGTCGGCAATGAATGGATGAAATATAGAACAACAATGATATTCCGCTCGTAATTTCATTTGCTGGGATGATATGCTGATTCCATGAGATTCTATAGCTTCCTCTCCTTTCTTTACAAAAGTGTTTAGTTGGTTGTAGTCCATTCTAGATGTTAGACTAGCACAAAATATTTTAGATCAGGGAAGCATGCTACCTATGTGTACTGTGCATTGAATGATCGGTAAGAATGGAAAGAAGGCAGATAGAGAAAGGCATATTGTACCTGGATTTGGCTCCACCCACTCCAGTCATCTTCGATATCACTTCTTGAAAGGTCTAGCACGACCAAACTAGTAAAATGAAAACTCTCCGCAAAAAATTCCTTATTCGTAATTTCCCAAGAAAACCATCTTAGCTCCGAAAGAAGATTCTTGAAGTTGCCGAAAAAATCAATGCCTTTCACTCTAAGGAACCTTAGATTTGGTAGAGTTGCTAATTCTTCAGATGCAATGTTGCGGCTGTAGCCATTCGAAGTCAGGCTTAATGCTTCAACATCTTCATTTCTCTGCATATCAAAGACTCAATTGAACATGCAACATAAGGTTTACAGAACTACAACCGAGAGGACTCAAAAGCATTGTCAAACAATTTCTCCGGTGATTGAGCTCGCCACATACGCTTCCCAAAACTATGGCACACTTTTTTCCCCAACAAGTAGTTGTTTTTGTCTTCTACGTAAACTAATTTTCATGTCTGGAGGTATCGAATTTTAGGTTTCTACTGTTCGGGAAATATAATTTGCATATTAATTCAAAAGCTTCTTAGTTTATTCTAAAATTTGGGATTGAAAATAATCTGGATCACACGTAAACTGCTCTTTATTTATTCAAAATTTCAAAAGAGCTACTTTATATAGACTAGAACCAAGAAAATAAAGCCAACTGTCAGGCAATCTCTTTTTCTCTCTTCAAACTTTGAGACCTTTGACCGGATGGTTTGACAGAGAGATGTAAGCCCCGCAGGACAAAAGCGACGTTAAACAAAGCCATCTATTGGGTGCAGATTTCAACCAAATTGCTATGCTTAAATAATAGATGCAGTTATGACCAAAAAAAAATATTAATAATAGATCCAGTTCCCCTTCACCTTTTTTCTCCCCAGTAGGTTTAGGGCTTTCTCACAAATCCACACCCTACAAAACTTGCGAGGATATTCTTGGAGAACGATGTATCTTCCAAAGTCTCGAACTTGGTCATGCATCCAAAACCTATTATCATCTCTAATTTTGATCAAGGATCTCTGAGAGAGAACCCTCATTGCAATGCTAGGAAAGTATCCCCAATCCTTCCACATGATAACCGGATATGTTTTGTCGGTATTGATAAAAAAGCACGCTATATCAAGAAATACTTCTTGATGCTTATTCTCTAATCGTTCATAACTTATCATTAACGTATCTCGAACATCCTCAAAAGGACCTTCCTTTAACTTCTTCAGCGTCTCATCCCATACTTCTATTTTATCTGAATGCCCCAAATCTTTGCCCCAGTCAAAAAGATTGGATCCTATAACCGCAACAGCCAAAGGAAGCATGCCCACTGTACAAACAATTTCTCTTGAAAGAGCATCATATTCTTCTACATCAGAGTCACTTCTAAATGCATGCTTATAAAATAGATGAAGCGCTAAATCAAATCTCATTCCTTGAATTTCATAACGCAAAAATCCTTGGGGTTGGATGAGGACCTTTTTACTAGATGAGCTAACTTGAGTCATCAGGATGCTTTCGTCCCTGGTTGTGATAATGATTCTGCTACCAGAACAAAACCAATCAAATTTTCCGGCTAGTTTTTCGAGTTGCTCTTTCTTGTCTAGATCATCAAGAACAATGAGTACTTTTTTAGTACTCAATGATTTTTTGATCATTGTGATCCCGCCATCAACATCTTTAATTTGGTTAGCAATCCCATGACCGGCCAAATCTAATAAGAGCTTTTTCTGTAATTCTATAAGGCCACCATGAGGCTGCGATGATGCTCGAACGTCTTCAAGGAAACTACAGCGTTCAAAGTGAGAAGATAATTTGTTGAAAATGACTTTGGCAAGAGTTGTTTTTCCAACACCACCCATGCCATGGATACCGACAAAACGTACACCACCAGAGCCAATATCCAACAATTTCATTATGGCTTCCATTTGAGCAGTATCTTCAACTAAATGTTCGGTCACAATCATGTGTCTTGTATTAAGTTTACGGGAAACCTCTTCAACAATCAATTCAATTTGTTCTCCTTGGCTGCAGTAAAGCATGAAAATTTCTTTTCAATCAAAGACATGATAGACTCGTGGACTCTAGGGAACATGTGGATACATAACTCAGCTATTTCAACTACTTAAAAAAATGGAATTCAACCATTATAATCAATGAACTGGAAATTTTTTGGTACAGGTTGGGTTTTACATAGTTTTTTGTGGGTTTGAAAAAAGTTCACCTTCACCCACGCCTCATTTCCTTTTGTAGGGTTTCTGAGCACAACTTCAGTCTAGATTCCATTAGTTTCTAATGTAATGCGACATTGCAATAAGTTTGAATATTTGCTTAATCAGCTGGCGAACTTGCCACAGTTGGGAAAAAAATAAAGAAAAGAAAGAAAAGGAAAAAGATAACAAGAAAAAGAAAAGATAAAAAAATTTTAAAAAATCAAAAATATATATTAAAAAATTGTACAATTTGTCCACGTCAGTGTCAGTCGTGTCCTGTAGGATCGAAGTCTATATCAGCGATTTCTAGTCAAAATTGGCTAGATAGATTATATTAGCAAATTGTCATAAGATTTTAAGATTCAATTGTTACAATTGAATGATTTATGATTAAATTTGCATAAGTACAATAGGTTTATGACTTTTTTTGATATTTTTTTCATTTTTTGGGTGTCGGTTAGGTTTGACATAGTTTTTTGCGGATTTGAGAAAAAGATTTTCACCCCCACCTCATTGACGTTACCTTTTGTAGGTTCTCGAGCAGAATCCTAGTCAGCATTCCATTAACTTCTAATGTAATGGCACATTGATATAAGTTTGAAAATTTGGACACACAAAGTTTCTTCCAAAGAAAAAGTGCAGAAAATTCCCCTCTGCAAGAGCCTTCTTCCACCGCTTCAATTTCTTCATAATATGTCAATAATTTATTTTCATTAAATTATTTATTCTAATATTTCATAATAGGGAATTTTTAAAAATCTTTTAAACTTCCCTTTTTTGCATAGATGTATGGCGTGTGCACTTTTTTAATGTTAATTATGCACTCTTTTTAGAAAAAAAAATCTAATCATGTCTTAGTATAATTTCAAAATTGCAATACTCCTATTAATTCAACAATCACACGAGTTTATTACTGTACAATATTTGTGACTACCACGGGAGATAAAAATACAGAAAAGCGCATGATTACCACTATACTTATTGTGGTTATACGGTTAAGTAAAATAGTTGATTAAGTGAGGAATATGATTAAGTAAAAAGCTGGTTATGCCTGTCGGATCATATTGGCTTAACCCGACATGAATTGGAAAAATGCCTTATCTGGGTTGGGTTTGACCCGATTTGTTGTGTTTTAAAAAAATTAGCCATTTTCTATTTTCTATTGTGGGCTTTCGGCTGTTTTGGTCTGGCTTTCATTAACTCCTAATGCAAATCCTAAATAAAAATGTCCAAATGCTTTATGTTTGAGAATTTCGAGGGACAAACTTTCATCCAATGTCCCTTACCAAAAAAAAACTTTCATCCAATGAAATGTAAGTACTATGCGTATTAATCATAAAAGTTGGGGATATTTACCCTTGGCCTTTAAGATCCCATCCCTTCAAACGTGCAACCTCAACAAGGGCATTTTCCCACCGCTTCAATTCATCAGAGCCAAACTTCTTCTTGTGCTTGGACATGGCTCTTCTGTACAATTTAGTTTTGAGCTTAACATCATCAGGGTCCACATCGTAAAAGATGGGAAGTATCTCTTTCTTCCCATCTGATGTTGAGGTGTATTCCACCATGTGTGCAACCTCACGGAGACACCACGAACTATTAGCGTAACCCTTAGAGAAGATAGGTATGTAGATTCGAGACTTTTCATGTACTTTCAAAAGCTCTCCACCAATTACTTTACCGACTTGGAGTTCTTCATTGTCCAAGAAAACGCGGATTCCAGCATCTCTCAAGCGATGGTAGAGGCAATTGGCAAATCCATTGCGAGTATCCGGTCCCCGGAAACTCAGCAACACATCGTACTCTTCGCAAGACATGTTGTCGGTTCTCGAGGTTGACTCTGAGTCCCTCCTTAAAACCTCCTCCTTTTCTCGAGACTTATCGTCCGTTCTCGAGCTTGACTCCGTGTCCCTATTTCCCCTTGAGTTCGTGAAACAAAAATTACAGACTTGTAACCTGATTTAGACGTAAAATAAGGAATGTGAATTGAACAAGCAGGCTGAATTATATCGAACATGTACAGGAGCAAAGTTTTATTTAATTTATTTTTCATTATCTGTCAACAGGAGATCGAAAAGAAGTGGGACTAGAGCGCTTACACTCTTGCTACAGCCAAAGCGAGGATGGTGATTAGAGCCGGACCTTCATTGGATCCCATCTGAGGGCTGATCCTCTCACCTGTATTCACCCACAGAGGAGAAGCGTTCTCTAAAAAGAGCTAATTGGGAGAATTCAGTGAAGGAAGGTCGACTGTATCTTCTCAAAGTGAAGAGAAGAAGGGCAAAGCCAGTGCAGGGAGGTTAAAGGCGACATTCTGGGAAACGATAGAAGTCGCCAAAAATCAGACCTTAGGGGTGCACAGAGAACAGTGCGGGACAAGGGGGAACATTGTCCAAAAAGTCCTAAACTTATTATATTTTTGCTAATTTAGTCATAAACTTTTCAACTTTATCAGTTGAATCCTAAATCTTTTCATTTCTTGCCAATTGAGTCCATTCGGCTAATTTTAAGTGAAAATGGCTGACGTGAATGCCGGTCGGCCACGTGACGTCGACGTAGACATTTTTAAATAAAAATTAAAATATAGGATCACTGGAGATTCTTGTCGCGATGTGCTTTTAATATTTTAATGCTTTTAATAATTTTGGGTTTTGGAGTTAGGCCAGCGAGGGTATAAAAACCATAAAAATTGCAGAAAATTATTAAAATATTATTTTAAAATGTCCACGTCAGCACCATATGGCCGGCCGGTATTCAAGTCAGCGATTTCTAGTCAAAATTGGCCGGATGGACTCAATTGATAAGAAGTAAAAAAGGTTTATGACTCAATTGATAAAGTTGAAAGGTTTATAATTGAATTGGCAAAAGTGTAATAAGTTTAGGACTTTTTGGACAATTTTCCCCAAGACAAAGCCCTATTATTATATGAAAATGTAGACTTCGGCCTAATGAAACTTGGAAATAGGAATAACCATCAAACAAGCACCACTCGCTGCATCAAACACGTACGAGTGCAAGTTTCTTTCTCCTGCTTCAGCGTCCGTCAACATATGCACATATACTCGGCAGTTATTTAAATTTTCGAGTAAAGTGGATTATGTACTTACAGTAGGCGTAGCGCGACAAAGTTCAGAGTGTGATTAAGGCGACGCCTCGATTGAGTCCAATATTCAGCCGTTCCTTTATGCTAAATTCACTAACAAATCCCCAAACAACCGGCACTTGGACCACGGCGTGTAGAAAGAGCTAATTGCAACCATATAGTGAAAGATCCGCTGACACTTCTCAAGCATTGGTAGTTTTTGGCTCCGAGATTTCTCTCAATATGGTCTTCGTGTACGTCAAATGGCTCCACTAAAATATGCAAAACCGCTGAATTCCAAAAGCTCCAGTCGGAGTGTGGTCGGAGCAGTGGGGTTGGAAAGGACTAACAATGGTTAGTGTCAACATGATATTGCCAGGAAACATCTCGGGTTAGATGAGTTGTCTTGCACTAACTTTTTCTCTTTTGATGAAGGAGTGAAGCAATCTTAGAACCTACGAAGCAAAGGGATTCGTTATCGCATGGCAATTAGTTGAATGGACCATAGCATCAAAAACGTGACTCCTATGATGCCAAGTTTGTTCTCCAATTTCATGGATATGGGCCTATGCGATCCATCTGGGGCAAATCTCGATTGGTGCAAGCACCTAGCTTATGATGCTCTGGTGGTATACAAGCTTCTGGGAACGAATTTCGGCCCACCGAGTTGTGCCCGGGAATGTTTAACCTCTTCTACAGCATGTTGTTACCAAAGCAAATTCTTTACCGAAGACACCATTGAGCGGAAAGGGAGGTGATTGTTGCAGATTTTTTTAGGGGAAAATTACAAAAAAAAGAAAAAGTCCTAAACCTATTGCAATTGTGCCAATTCAGTTTTAAATCTTTTTTTTTCTTAATTCAATCATAAACTTTTTGCAATTGTGCCAATTCAGTCTATCCGATCACTTTTATCCTGTCGGCCAACCTTGACATGGCAAATTTTAAATTTTTTTCTTTTTTTTTTACTTCATATTCTTCAACCTCTAGCTGGTTGCCGGTCCAGAGAGCGGCCAGAGGCTGGGGTCGGCCCCATTGGCCGCTTGCGAGGTCTCGTCCTCGTTAGCCACTTCGACCGAGGCCGACCACGCTAGTTGCCAGTGAGGTCGAGCAGCCGTCCTCGCTCGCAACTGGCGAGGTTGGGTGAGGCCGTCCTTGACTAAGACAATGGTGAAAAGAAGAGGAACTTGCCTGGCAAGTTCGACCTTGACTTAGTAAGGTTCCACGCACTCACTTCACCAGCCAATCTTAGAACATAATTGACTTTTTCACGGTCCTTTGATGGTGAAGTGAGTGCGTGGAACTTTACCAAGTCAAGGTCGAACTTACGAGGCAAGTTCCTCTTCTTTTCACCATTGTCGGGATCTGCTAATTGAGTTCGACCCATGTTTTTTTTCTCTTGTTTTTTTTTAGTTGGAAATGAGTTTTGTTTTCTAGGAAAGCAAAGGACTTTATCAATTAAGATAAACTGTTTTCAGGTTTAATTGAGAATTCTCTTAGAGCTAAGTAGGCCTTAATAAACCGCCAATCGTGCACATAAGCAAGTGATTACTGATGTAATCGAGCTATTAACACAATATTTAGAGAGAAAAACAATTATGTTCCGAGTCCCTAACAAAGATGTGAATGCACAAGTTAGGTTAGATTTCTCGCATCATGCTTAACATGCAATGTCCTAACTATTGGGAAAACCTCCTAATAGATTATGAAGTTGACAAAACTATCCATGAGTATTTTGTAAGTTTGACAAATGTTTTGAAATATTTTGATTCAGGAAATTATTTTTGGAAGAGAAGCATGTGGTAGTCTTGTTCAGATTATGAAATTACCTCGAGATAAGAAATTTAGACTTTAGAAGATGAAGTTCAGACTTTTTATAAATAAGAAGGAGTAGTTTAGATTGTATATCGTAAAAGACAAAGTTGAGACTTTATGTCCAGTAGATGATGAGCTTTAGAATTTATGTTGGAATAGAAAGGATCACACTTTATAGATCAACCCATCTTGACTTAAGTTCTGAATGTGAGATAAGAAGCAGACTTTATCTAGACTTTGATGCAAATTGAGATTGTACATAATGACTAATAATCTGGCTTGGATTTCACACTTAAAATAAATTGATTGACTCAATCCTAAAGATTGTTTTGCAATGGTTTAATATACAAAACATCTTGATTAATTGGCAATTAATCTCGAGACAAGATATTTCAATACAGAGAAGCTTTACTTATGGAAATCAAGACTTTGGTTGTATGGGCGACCGGATTAAATGAAGATTCAAATTTTGTCCCTCAACGATTACGCAATTTTCTTAATACAGTTCTGTCAAAATAGTCAATTGGAAGATGGTCATCTGGAGACTGTCTAACAGCTAAATTGAAAGTGGAGGAGTATAAGGGGACCAACGTGCCGAGGAACAGAAGTAAGAGACGAGATCCAAAATCCAAAATTTCATAGTCTAAGCGATCTTCAATCTATATACTTATTTTTCGTGGGCTTTAAAGTGTAATATTTGAGAGAGACTCAAAAAAAATGAATGAGTGAGATAGTGAGACTTATTATACACTAAGGATTATCACTCATAGTTGTAGTCTCTTAATTGATCATCTAGTGGAATCCAACCAATAGGCTATCAGCATGGGAGAGTGGACGTAGGTTTGATCTAAGCCAAACCACTATATGTCTGGTGTGTATATTTTCTCATATCTTAAAACTCTTTTTATTTATTACATTGTACACTTGCACAATTGCTATCAAAGACTATTTAGAATCTGAACATTGTTCAGACTTTGCTCATGATCTTTTACTTCCGCTTTAAATTGGTCAAGATTTGTTTAAATCACCTATTCACCTCATTTAGGTGATCCTTACTTGCCAACTCAATTGGTATCAAAATAGGTTGCTCGTTCATTGAAGTGTTTTGCTTCTAAGTTAACGATCTTTATGGCTAGCATGAGTGCTCCAAGTCTTGTGAAAGGGTAGAGTAACACCAGACCTCCATACTTTGATGGTAAAGAATACAGTGTCTGGAAAAACAAAATGAAGACATTCATCAAATCCATTGATCCCTTGCAATGGGATGTTGTCCTCAAAGGAATCAATCCAACACCTCCTGCAACGACTTCAAATAATCAACAAGATGGCAATACAATGGCTGCTATCACACTATCTCAAACTGAGATAGCCAAAAGAGAAGCTTTGGATTTAAAAGCAATCTATTCATTTTGTTGTGCTTTAGCACCAGTTGAATATAAGAAAATTGCTTCTTGTGAAATAGCAAAGGAAATCTGGATAGGCTTTACACTACCTATGAAGGAATAGATCGAGCAAACACTCAGATAAACATTTTGCTTGGTCAATATGAATTCTTCAAAATGAAAGCAGATGAATCTATTGCTGAAATGTATGAAATTGAGAATGGTCTCGCATATCAAGGAAATCCAGCCTCAGGACTGATGAAAGTAAACAAACTGCTGAGAAGTCTCTCGAAGGATTGGAACAATATCAAAACCTCACTTCGAGAAACTCAAACAATTATGCAACTATCTGTTGATGAACTCATTGGGGCTCTTCTGTCATATGAAGTAGAATGACTCAATGAAGAAGATCTAGAAGGTAAGAAGTTAATTGCTTTAAAATCTAACGTTGATTTTGACGAGACAGATTCTGAAGACGGTGAGGAACTTGCTCGAATGGTAAAGAAGTTAAAAAAATGGGCCAAAAAGGGAAGAAAGTTCAGAGAGAGAAAGCCATTAAAAAAAAGGCTGAGCAGAAGAAGAAAATCGATGAAGGAGGAAGAGGCAAAGATATATTTCTTTGAATGCGGGAAGCGTGGTCATATCAAACCAAACTGCTTGTTTCTAAAGAAAAAGAAAGGCAAGTTTGAAAAATCCAAGAAGGCTTTAAAGGCAGAAACATGGGGCAATATTGAGTGTGAAAGTGATGAGGAATATGCCAACATTTGCTTAATGGTACAGTCAGACTTTGACTTAGATTTAGAAACTGAAGTAGATATTGAGGTAAAGTATCTAGAAATTCCAATTGAAGTATCAAATTACATTGATGAGTTGTGTTCTGAATTTAAACGAATTGAAGAAGGAGAATTCCGCGCTGAGGTAACATGATCTTTCTCAAAAAGACAAAACTGAACTTTTACAAAGGGAATTTTCACAAATTGAAAAAAGTCGAGATTTGCTGGAGAAAGAAAATGATTTACTAAAAAAGGAAATTTCAAATGTTAATAAAAAGTTCTCTTTCGGTTAAAAAATTTTAGAACACATTCTTTCGTTACAAGTTCCGTCTTTTACAAAATCTGGACTTGGTTTTGAAAAGAAAAGCTTGACAAAAAATTATTTTTCAAATGTTAAGAAAAAATTAAAGCATACATCTTCAAACAAAGTTTACAAAAATCATTTTCAAAAACATTTTACAAAACCTGTTGGCCAAAATGCCCTCAAGTGCTCAAATTGTGGTGATTCAAAGCACTTGGAGAATGAATGTCATAAAGTTTGGAGACTAATTCGGAGAAACTTGATAAGAACAGCTTATTCTACTAACTTAACTTGATAAGAACAGCTTATTTACTAACTTTCAAGGACTCAAATTCATTTGGGTACCAAAGAAAATATGAGATTACTTTTCTTGCAGGGAATAAAGAAAAAGAAAAATTGGTAAGAAAAGGTATGTCTTTAAATTCTCATTATACTTGATATGTTATTTCTCCTTTTGTGCTTTATAAAACATGTTTCATAATTGGTTATGGTTGAAATATCTTTCAAGAAAATGGTGTGATGTAACATCCCGAATTTCAACCTATTTTCGGAATCAAAGAAATTGATTTTATTTTTCATTTAATTTTAGTAAGTCTCGCCCAAAATTAATCACTTTCGGGATACTAACCAATGGGGAATGGCTAACTAGGAAAATGGTGCGTGGACTAGGGACCTGATCACGAATCAAGTTCCGATTCCAAGAAACGTCAATGAAATATTTTGGACCAATGTAGGCCGATCACAGGAAGGTGACTGATTTAGTTTGGCCAGTGCAGTACGATTGGGTCGTGAGTGATTCCATTTGACTAAGAGTATGCGTGGCGAACAAATCCCGAACTTAAACTGAACGATCGCGACCTCTGGAACTAGCGATAAATTCTTGCGTTTTCCCGGTAATCGAGACAATCATGATTTGAGTAACCCTAGGTCGTTACGTATAACCCCTAAATAGCCGCCCGTTAATGAGAGACCCTAAAATTCTAATTGGGCAATTTTGATCGTGAAATTTGATCCGGGCTTGGATGTCGATTTTCGTGGACGTACATGACTATTTGGTGAAAACGACATCATTTTAGTGTGGCCATATGTATATGAGGTTGGTATAGTCGAAAAATGGAATTTCGATCCGGAACGGGAAAATTACCATTTTGCCTTTAGGCCTTATTTTGGTATTTCGAATTTTGGGACATTTTGGAGATTAAATATTAGACTTATTTCAACCCAATAATTCAAGCAATAGAAAACTATTATGTCCCTACATTATTGGATGAGAACAAACCCCAACTCTCAAATTACGGGCATTTTGGTCAAGTTTTGGGAGATTGTGACATTTGAACTCTACTATCATCCCCAACAAAACACTCTCCACTCTCTCTCTCTCTCCTCATTCCTTTCTCTCCAAGTCAGCCACACTCTCTCTCATTTCCCTCTCCCGCTGGTTCTCTCTCTCTCGGCCGTGACTGCTGCCCGCCAGAGGACCGCCTGCCGCATGCCGTCGGTGCCACCGCCGCTTGAGCTACTCTACCGTCTCACCACCACCATCATCTTGCCTCATTTTCTCTCCATCTCCCTCCATTCTCCCTCTCGGCTGCATGAAGGTCAACCATGCTGGAACTACCGATCGCCGCCGCTGTGCGTGCCCGTCGCTACCACCACTCGAGTTGCTCTGCTGTCGCCACCACCAACCACATTTCTCTCTCCCTTACCCCGTCCACCACCACTGACTAACACCCTCTCCCCTTCGCCGCTGTGACCGCCGGTTACCGCCACCGCGAGCACCGCCGCATGGAACATCAGAGCGCCGCAGTGAGCCGCTGCCCAGCCGCTCGGTTTTTCCGCCAGTTCAACCGCTAATTAGGAGCTTAAGACTTGGTGAGTAATTAACCATAAACCCTAATTAGGCTAATTAGCATTTCTAGATGGAACTAGGGTATTTTAGGGGTTAATTGGGGTAATTTAGGGGTTAGTTAGTAAACCGGATGTTAGGGGCTGATCTTGCGGTGATTTGGGAGCCTAATGTATTAATTTCTAGCATGGATTAGTGCTCATAAGTGGCTATTTAGTGGCTGGTTTGGTGGGGCGCTAATTGGATCAAGTTCGGCTAGATCGGGCTTAATCGGGATATTGTCGTGAATGTTTCATACTGGCAGAGTAGTGGCTGAATTGTGCTCCATTGTGATTGAATTTATGATGCCATGCCGTGTGTTTGTGTGGCTAGACAATATAGTGTGTGATTGGCTAATAATTGGCATGAATTCCATGGATTTAGTACTTGTAATGTGCATGCCAATTATATGTTATGCCGAGTGAAAAATTTAATTGGCCAAGTGAGCATGTTAGATTATTAATTGAGCATGTCAATGATTATTCAAGCACGTTGTGGCATGAATTGAGCATATTGAGATGTGTTTTGAACACATTGAATTGTGACCGGAGCACATTGTGGCTTTAATTGAATTATCTGCCTAAGTTCTATTGAATGCTCTTTGTGCATCATGTGTATGCCCGAATGCCGGATTGCATGGCCACACATTTCGCATGCTATGTGTGAGTTGAGACGAGAATTGTACGAGTATGTGTGCCTGGCATGAGTATGTGATCACTTAATTGCCTTGATGCGTTTTACACGGGGTCTAGATAAAAATTGGCAGTGTACACGTGTGATCACTATAAATCCTTATGCGTGTCATGCGGGGTATTGAACCCATCTCGATGCGTTTTACGTGGGACGATGCCCGGATTGCCGGAAGACGGCTAGCTTGATGCGTTTTATGCGGGCTTTGGTTCGTATATGGAGATCAGTGTTGCGCCTGATGCATTTTACGTGGGCTGGAGACATTGGGCCTAATGCGTTTTACGCAGGCCATGAAGTGTTAGTATTGATTGAAAGACCTGATGCGTTTTACGCGGGTCAGATCTGATGCATTTAACACGGGTCAAATCCTAATGAGAAAATGGTAGTATGAATTATTGAGCCAGATTATGAGCATGAGCATGCGCAGGGTGTACGCGAGAACAAACATGTTCGTGTGTATGCTATTACTGTGATATTGTATGCCTAACCAGCATGGCCATTTGCGTTTTCGATCCGGGGCCAAGGACCTAGGTTATTTTGATTGTTGGGTTGGCTTGTGTGATTATCTACCTGGCATGAGATGCATGTTAGCCTAGTTTAGGCTTAAGGGGTTTTACTCGCTAAGATTCGTTCTCATTGTTGTATAACTAGACATTTCAGACCCTCGGTCCTGAGAATGCCTGAAGTACCAGTCCGTTTTGGGATCCCGCACCAGGTGGAGCGTGCGGTGACCGTGCAACCCGTAGGGAATGAGGATGTGTTCATTAAGCACTATTCTACAGTTTGGGTAGATGTAGGGGCGACGTATTAGGAGACCCACGAGTACGTTGCTTGGACTTTTATAGATCGCGACAGAGAGTATGGATCTCTCCAGTCTTTTGATGTCCCACTTAGCGGGCAAGGCTAAGTCGATCTGCAGTGCCTGGACGAAGACGTAGTAGATGCCTTGACCGAGGACAGCTCGAGCTCTGATGACGAACCTGCCCCATGGGAGGTGGAGGAGCTCAACGCGATAGCCGAGGATCAGGTAGTTTTTTATGTGGGACCAGAGCTGATAGATGAGGCGAAGGACGAGTCGGTGCCTATGGAGGAGGATGCGGATCAAGAGGGTGAGCCCAAGCTGATGGATTCCGAGGAGGAGCCAGCGGAGGCTGAGTCTGAGCCGCATTCCCTTGACTCTGTAGTCAAGCTATCTGATAGCTCTTCGGAGTTATCGGGATCCGACCCGAACTGGATCCCTTAGGTCAGCCTTAGTTTAGTTAGTTCGGGCTAGTGACTTTTGGACTAGAGTTCTACCTTAGATAGCATCCCCGACCCCAGGCCACTTACTCCTTTTTTGTCAGTAGTGGACGTTGCCTCGTTTTTTTGTTTGGATCGTTGTTGCATATGATCATTGTGTATCCTCCTTCTATTAATGCCAAGTGTTTATTTATTGATTTGCTTATATTGTTTACTATCCTTGGTCATGCTACTTAGTTTGTACGGGTGTTACGTTGTTTCCGCATGTGATTTGTGCTCTGTTTGGGTTTTGGGTCAGCGACGTGTCTTGGGAGCGTTGCATAAATTGGACCAAGGCGAGATGTTCGCGTGCCGTGAAATTCAGGACATGACATCCCCTGTTGAAGTGGTATCAGAGCAAGGTTAGCTTGGTCAATTTCGATCGAAGCCTGGAGTGATAAGGGAGTGATGACCATGGGTAGCCAATAGGGTGACCTCATGTGCTAAGCGTACCTCCTGACTGTCTGTGGTTTGATTGATTGATCGAATTGACCCGTATTAGTGCAGGTGCGGCATGACCCGATGTGAGTACATGTATCCCCTTAGTTGAGGTCTTGTGCTATTTGTGATTAGCCGCATGCTGAGTGGTTGATTACCGTTGTGTTAGTTCCCTGCCTAGAACCTTAGATCGGTTTAGCTTGGTTTAGGTCTCTAATTCCTGAGTGAAATTATAACAGGTAGGTGAGTGTGCAAGTTGGGAAGATGAGTAGCCAAGGAAGAGGTAGAGGTCAAGGTTGCGGTAGAGGTCGAGGCCGCGGCCAGAATCGTAAGGACCCCCAAGTAAGGTTTGCAACAGATCCCAGAGTGGATAACATCTTGAGGACACTAGAGGAAATGAGAGCACTGATGGGTAGGCAGACCCAGGAAAGAAATGTCGCTGCTACCGCTGCTACTGAGGCTGTTGTTGTTGCCGTCGATGGGGCCAATGGGAATAATGAAAATGATGGGAACCAGGAGAATAATGAGAATCCAGCTCCGGGGCCGACAATCGTGATCAAGCTAATGTCGAAATTAGTGGAGCAGTTCTTGAAGCTGAAACCTCCTAAATTCGATGGGAAAGTTGACCCCAAGGCAGCGCCACGATGGGTGGAAGAATTAGAGGAAGCCTTTGAGGTTCTGGGAGGCACCGAGGGGGAAAGAGTAACACTGGCAGTGTATCAGCTTCAGAAGAATGCAAATGATTGGTGGAAGGCCATAAGAAGAAAGGTTTTCCCCTTAGGTGCAGCTCAAACTTGGACCGCATTTACTGAGGCCTTCTATGGCAAATACTTCTCTAAGAGCGCTAGAGAAAGAAAGCTGGCGAAGTTTATGAGACTTCGCCAAGGGTCGATGACTGTGGATCAATATGAGGCGGAATTTGCAAGATTGTCGATATTCGTACCTAGGATGGTTGAGGATCCAACAGACAAGGTTCGAAGGTTCCGAGATAGGCTAAAGCTAGACCTCCGAAGTCATATGATTTTGCTCAACGTCCGGGAGTATGGGGAAATGTATGAGCAAGCCCAAGCTATTAAGCGAGATCAACAGGAAATGGCAGCGGTTTCTAGGTCACGGTTTGCTTAGAACAGGGACAACTGCCGCTTCGGGAAGAGGCCGATGGTGGGAAATAGAAGATTCGTCCCACCGGCAAGGAAGAATATTGGGAAGCCGAACCATTAACTAAATCGGCTTGGAGCATGCTTCAAATGTGGAAGTCTGGAGCACCAAATCTGAAATTGCCCCCAGCAACGCCCCTTAGGGTCTCCGGTGCAACAACTCCAGATAAGGAATCAGGCCGGAAACCCCCTATCGGCCATCCAAGGTCGACCACCAACGTAAGGACGAGTCTATGGGATAGCATGCAGAGAAGCTGAGGATGCGCTGGGCATGGTCGCAGGTACAGTTTCTCTCTATGACCATGCTGCACATGCATCGTTTGATCCGGGGGTGACCTATTCATTTATTTCAAAACAATTTGTTAGATTGGTTGGTATTGAGCCGGTGTTGCTTGAGACTATACTTAGTGTGTCAACGCCGATGAATGATAGGATGTTAGTCTCATTTGGATGCCCCAACTGTAAAATAGTGATTGGGGGTATAGAAAAAAGTATCGACCTAGCAGTGTTGGTCATGTTCGACTTTGATGTGATAATATGAATGGATTCGTTAGTAAGACTGAAAGCCATAATGGATTGCGGCAGTAGGGAGATCCAATTCAACCCGGTCGGATGTCCTAGATTTGAATTTCAAGGAAACCGAGGAGGAATCTCGATCCCTTGGATTTCCTTGCTCGAAGTAACCAAATTGCTAGACAAAGGTTGTGAAGGATATTTGGTCAATGTAGTCGATCCGACAGTGGTAGAACCTAAATTGGAAGAAATACCCATAGTGTGCAATTTCCCCAAAGTCTTTTCTCAGGAATTGCCGGGTTTGCCGCCAGAAAGGGAAGTAGAGTTTGTGATAGAGTTGGCCCCAGGAACGGAGCTGATCTTGAAGGCACCATATTGGATGTCTTTGTCGGAATTGAAAGAGTTGAAGGTCCAGACACAAGAATTACTGGATAAGGGTTTTATCCGTCCTAGTGCGTCTCCATGGGAAGCGCTGGTGTTGTTTGTAAGGAAGAAGGATGGGACTCTAAGAATGTGCATAGACTATCGGTAGCTGACCTAAGTGACGGTCAAGAACAAGTACCCACTGCCGAGGATCGATGACCTATTCAATTAGTTGCAAGGAGCTTCAGTGTTCTCTAAGATCGATCTACGGACCGGATATCATCAGCTGAGAATCCGGAAGGAGGACATACCTAAGACTGCATTTTGGATGAGATACAGGCACTATGAGTTTTCTGTGATGCCCTTTGGTCTGACGAATGCCCCTGCTGCCTTTATGGACTTGATGAATAGGGTATTCAAGGAATTTTTGGATCGATTCGTCATAGTGTTTATCGATGATATCTTAGTATACTTGAAGAGCCCTGAGGAACATGAGGTACACTTAACTAAGGTGCTACACACCTTAAAAGAACACGTACTATACGCCAAGTTTAGTAAGTGCGAGTTCTAGCTCAACAGAGTAGCGTTTCTTAGACACATTATTTCGGGAAATGGAATTGTTGTGGACCCAATGAAGATTGAGGCAGTAACAAAGTGGCCGAGGCCGACATCCGTGACGGAGATTCGAAGTTTCTTAGGCCTGGTGGGCTATTATAGACGGTTTGTGGAAGAATTTTCATCAATAGCCACGCCATTGACACGGCTGCTCAAGAAAGAAGTGAAGTTTGAGTGGGATGATAAGTGCGAGAAGAGTTTCCAAGAATTAAAGCATAGATTGACGACCGCTCCAGTTTTGACTATCTTATCCGGATCAGGAGGTTTTAAGGTCTACAGTAATGCGTCGATGAGAGGACTAGGGTACGTACTGATGCAGCATGGTAGAGTAGTGTTGTATGCATCATATCAGTTGAGACAACATGAGATGAACTACCCGACGCATGATCTGGAATTGGCGGCAATCATCTTCCCCCTTAAGATCTGGCGATATTACTTATGTGGAGAAAAGTTCTAGATTTATACGGATCATCAGAGCCTCAAGTACCTGTTTTCGCAAAAGGAATTAAATATGAGGTAGCGTCGTTAGATGGAACTCCTGAAAGACTACGACTGCGACTGCGATATTCTGTATCACCCCAGAAAGACAAATCGAGTAGCCAATGCGCTAAGCCAAAAGTCAAGTATGTCGCACATGATGATTAGAGAGTGGACTCTATTAGAAAGGATGAGAGATTCAGAGTTTAAGTTTGAAGTGAGCCATGTGTCGAATTTACTTACGACATTGAGGATTGAACCGGAGATATAAACCAAGATCAAAGCACTGTAGTCTATAGACCAAGAGATTCAAAAGATTGTGGGAATGGATGCCATAAAAAGGAAATCAGATTTCCAAGTGTTCGAAGAAGGAATCCTGAAGTTTCGTGGATGATTGTACGTGCTAGATGACTTAGAACTTAAAGAGGGGATTTTAGGAGAGGCACATCGTAGCAACTACAACATCTATCTAGGCAGTACAAAGATGTACTAGAACTTGAAGCAACATTACTGGTGGAATGGCATGAAGACCGATGTAGCCAAGCATGTGGCGAAGTGTCTGACCTGTCAGTAAGTTAAGACACAACATTGCAAGCCGGGAGGACTTCCGAGACCATTGGAAATTTCGGAGTGGAAATGGGAGCACATCACGATGGACTTCATTACTGGACTGTCGAGGAGTCAAAGGGGACACGATTCAATTTGGGTGATAGTCGACAGGCTGACTAAGTCGGCACATTTCCTGGCGGTACGAAAGGATTTTGAATTGGAAACGTACGCTGAGTTGATCGTGCGATGGATCGTCAGATTGCATGGAGTACCAGTAACGATCACATCGGACCGTGATCCGAGATTTACAGCCAACTTCTGAAAAAGTCTACAAACGGCCTTAGGAACAAAGTTGCAGTTCAGTACGGCCTATCATCCACAGATAGATGGCCAGTCAAAAAGGACAATCCAGACCTTTGAAGATATGTTGAGAGCCTGTGTAGTAGAATTCCTGGGTAAATGGAAAGAACAACTGCACTTGGTGGAATTCGCCTACAATAATTGCTACCAACAGAGTATTCAAATGGCCCCGTTTAAAGCCTTATATGGTAGAGCGTGCAGAACGCCAGTATGTTGGGACGAAATGGGGGAGCGAAGTATAACTGGCCCAGAGTTGGTACAACAGACAGTTGAAGCCGTTGAGATCATTTGGGAAAAGGCTAAAGACAGCGCAGAGTCGCCAGAAAAGTTATGCCGATCGAAGACGACGACCTTTAGAGTTTTAGATAGGTGACCATGTTTTTCTCAAGGTGTCCCCAATGAAAGAACTATCTCGGTTTGGCAAAAAAGGAAAACTAAGCCCAAGGTATGTTGGTCCATTCGAGATATTGAAAAAGATTGGAGATATGGCTTACCGACTTGCTTTGCTGCCTAATCTGTCCCAAGTGCACAACGTTTTCCACGTGTCAATGTTGAGAAAGTATGAACCAGACCTGATCAACATTTTGAGGTACGAGGAAATAGAAGTGGACGACAAGGTGTCGTACGTAGAAAGGCCAGTCAAGATCGAGGACAGGAAAGATCGAGTACTACGGAACAAAATGATCCTGATGGTCAAAGTAGTTTGGGAACACCGTGGAACCGAAGGTGCCACCTAAGAAAGCAAAGAGGTCATGTGACGTCAATACCCCAAGTTGTTTGAATAGATAAATTGAAGTTGCAAATTTCGAGGACGAAATTCTTGTAAGGAGAGAAGAGTTGTAACATCCCGAATTTCAACCCATTTCCGGAATCAATGAAATTGATTTTATTTCTCATTTAATTTTAGTAAGTCTCGCTCAAAATTGATCACTCTCGGGATACTAACCGATGTGGAATGACTAACTAGGAAAACGGTGCGTGGACCAAGGACCCAATCGCGAATGGAGCTCCGATTCCGAGAAACGTCAAGGAAATATTTTGGACCAATGTGGGCTGATCACAGAAAGGTGATGGATTTAGTTTGGCCAGTGCGGTACGATTGGGTCGCAGGTGATTCCGCACAACCGAGAGTACGCATGGCGAACAAATCCTGAACTTAAACCGAACGATCACAACCTCTGGAACTAGTGGTAAATTCTCGCGTTTTCCTAGTAATTGAGACAATCATGACTCGAGTAAACCTAGGTCTATACGCGTAATCCCTAAACAGCCGCTCGTTAGTGAGAGACCCTAAAATTCTAATTGGGCAATTTTCATCGTGAAATTTTATCCGGGCTTAGATGTTAATTTTCGTGGACGTACGCGACTATTTGGCGAGGACGACATCATTTTAGTGTGGCCATATATATATGGGGTTGGTACAGTCGAAAAATGGAATTTCGACCCGAAACGGGAAAATTACCATTTTGCCCCTAGGCCTTATTTTGGTATTCCGAATTTTGGGACATTTTGGGAATTAAATATTAGACTTATTTCAACCCAATAATTCAAGCAATAGAAGACTATTATGCCCCTCCGTTATTGGATGAGAACAAACCTCAACTTTTGAATTAAGGGTATTTTGGTCAAGCTTTGGGAGATTGTGACACTTGGACTCCATTATCTTCCCCAACAAAACACTCTCCACTCTCTCTCTCTCTCCTCATTCCTTTCTCTCCAAGTCAGCCACACTCTTTCTCATTTCCCTTTCCCGTCAATTCTCTCTCTCCCGGCTGTGACCACCGCCCGTCGGAGGACCGCTCGCCGCATGCCACCGGTGCCGCCGCTGCTCGAGTTGCTCTACTGTCTCACCACCACCATCATCTTGCCTCATTTTCTCTCCCTCTCCCTCTATTCTCCCTCTTGGCCGCATGAAGGTCAACCATGCCGGAACCGCCGATCGCCGCCGCCATGCGTGCTCATTGCCGCCGCCGCTCGAGCTGCTTCGCCGTCGCCACCACCAACCACAATTCTCTCTCCCACACCCGTCCACCACCACCAACCAGCACCCTCTCCCCTTCGCCGTCGTGACCACCGCGAGGACCGCTGGTTATCGCCACTACGAGGAACGCCGGAGCACCGCCGTGAGCCGCTGCCCAGCCACTCAGTTTTTCCGCCAGTTCAACCGCTAATTAGGAGCTTAAGACTTGGTGAGTAATTAACCCTAAACCCTAATTAGGCTAATTAGCATTTGTAGATGGAACTAGGGTATTTTAGGGGTTAATTAGGGTAATTTAGGGGTTAGTTAGTAAACCGGATGTTAGGGGCTAATCTTGCGGTGATTTGGGAGCCTTTTGTGTTAATTTCTAGCATGGATTAATGCTTTTGAGTGGTTATTTAGTGGCTGGTTTGGTAGGGCGCTAATTGGATCAAGTTTGGTTAGATCGGGCTTAATCGAGATATTATCTTGAATGTCTCATACGGGCTGAGCAGTTGCTAAATTGTGTTCAATTGTGATTGAATTTATGATGCCATGCCGTGTGTTTGTCTGGCCAGACAATACAGTGTGTAATTGGCTCATAATTGGCGTGAATTCCATGGATTTAGTATTTGTAATGTGCATGCCAATTATATGTTATGCCGAGTGGAAAATTTAATTGGCCAAGTGAGCATATTAGATTATTAATTGAGCATGTCAATGATTATTCGAGCACGTCGTGGCATGAAATGAGCATATCGAGATGTGTTTTGAACACATTGAATTATGACGGAAGCGCGTTGTAGCCTTAATTGAATTATCTACCTAAGTTTTATTGGATGCTCTTTGTGCATCATGTGTATGCCGGAATGCCGGATCGTATGGCCACGCATTTCGCATGTTGTGTATGAGTTGAGACGAGAATTGTGCGAATATGCGTGCCTAGCATGAGCATGTGATCACTTAATCGCCCTGATGCGTTTTACGCATTGTCCAGATAAAAATTGGCAGTGTACATATGTGATCACTATAAACCCTGATGCGTATCACACGGGGTATTGAACCCATCCTGATGCGTTTTACGTGGAACAATGCCCAGATTGCCAGAAGACGGCTAGCCTGATGCGTTTTACGCAGGCTTTAGTTCGAATATGGAGATCAGTGTTACGCTTGATGCGTTTTACGTGGGCTAAAGACACTAGGCCTAATACGTTTTACGCAAGCCATGAAGTGTTAGTATTGATTGAAAGACGTGATGCGTTTTACGCTGGTCGGACCTGATACGCTTAACGCGAGTCAAATCCTAATGAGAAAATGGCAATATGAATTATTGTGCCGGATTATGAGCATGAGAATGCGCAAGGTGTACACGTGACCAAACATGTTCGTGTATATGCTATTACTGTGATATTGTTTGCCTAACCAGCAGGGCCGTCTGTGTTTTCGATTTGGGGCCGAGGACCTAGGTTATTTTGATTGTTGGGTTGGCTTGTGTGATTATCTGCTTGTCAGGAGGTGCATGTTAGCCTAGTTTAGGTTTATGGAGTTTTACTCCCTGAGATTCGTTCTCATTGTTGTATAACCCAACATTTCAGACCCCCGGTCCTGAGGATGCCTGAAGTACCAGTCCGTTTTGGGATCCCGCACCAGGTGGAGCGTGCGGTGACCGTGCACCCCGTAGGAAACGAGGATGTGTTCATTAAGCACTATTCTACAGTTTGGGTAGATGTAGGGGCGATGTATTATGAGACTCACGAGTACGTTGCTTGGACTTTTATAGATCGCGACGGAGAGTACGCACCTCTCCAGTCTTTTGATGTCCCGCTTAGCAGGCAAGGCTAAGCCGATCTGCAGTGCTTGGACGAAGACGTAGTAGATGCCTTGACCGAGGACAGCTCGAGCTCTAACAACGGACCTGCCCCATGGGAGGTGGAGGAGCCCAACGCGATGGCCAAGGATCTGGCAGTTTTTTATGTGGGACCAGAGTCGATGGACGAGGCGAAGGACGAGTCGGTGCCTATGGAGGAGGATGCGAATCAAGAGGGTGAGCCCAAGTTGATGGATTCCGAGGAGGAGTCAACGGAGGCCGAGTCTGAGCCAGATTCCCCTGACTCTGTGGTCGAGCTATCTGATAGCTCTTTGGAGTTATCGGGATCCGACCCGGACTGGGTCCCTTAAGTCAGCCTTAGTTTAGTTAGGTCAGGCTAGTGACTTTTGGACTAGAGTCCTACCTTAGATAGCATCCTCGACACCAGGCCACTTACTCCCTTTTTGTCAGTAGTGACCGTAGCCTCGTTTTTTTTTTGTTTGGGTCTTTGTTGCATATGATCATTGTGTATCCTTCTTCTGTTAATGCCAAGTGTTTATTTATTGATCTGCTTGTAATGTTTACTATCCTTGGTCATGCAGCTTAGTCTGTACGGGTGTTACGTTGCTTCCACATGTGATTTGTGCTCTGTTTGGGTTTTGGGTCGGCCACGTGTCCTGGGAGCGTTGCATAAATTTGACCAAGGCGGGATGTTCGCGTGCCGTGAGGTTCGGGATGTGACATGTGATGCATTTTCCGTGATTCGAGATCAATAATATACATATGATTGTTTGATACCTTGCTTTCATTTTAGAGATAATTCGGTCAATTGGATAGCTACTCAATGATATTATTCTCTCCGATCTTATCTTATTTAGCTAAGTGAAAATTTCTTTTACGAGATACTATTGTGTATAATATTATTTCGTTAAATAGTCTGTTAATATGAGTTGGGAAAGTATCATTGGGCTTCTATGAAAGTTTCCTATTTTGCGCCTTACAAAAAGAAAGGATCCGATTATGGATACCAAAAATGAAACGAGATTATTGCTGGCAATTATACAAAGGAAGCTTGATCTTGATGCAATCAAAGAAGGATCTTAAGTGAGGAATTTTTTTCTAAAAGGGAAAGGTATAATTCTGCACATGCATATTGGGATATAAATCAAGAATATTTGTTGCCATGTGTGTAAGATATTGTGTAGATTTAATGATTAAAATGTCTACATTCGATTGCGTGTTAATGTTATATTATCTTTATGCATATGAGATTTATGCTTAAAAAAATCCCTTTAATCTTTAAAGATATTATTACATATTTTTATATTCTTGGATACAATCGCTGTATTCTTGGAAGTACCATTATAATTGGCAAGTTTGATCCTCAAATTAAAGAAAGGCAAATAGGTGATATACTCCTTATTTTGGCAAGTATTATTCTCTCTTCTACAAGATATTGCAGGCACTAAAAGTGACTTTCCATATGAAGTTTGGAAAGTTTGTTCCTAAAATTGGAGAAAGATTCTGCATTTCGGAGGAATAAAAAATTTCCTCTTTGCGCATAATTCTCACAAATTCTCGAAGGCATCTCAAAATATATTAGGTGCCCTTAATGCGTTTTCATATGAAAGGTTGAGTAGTTTCTGATTTAAATATTTTGATATTGCTATTCAATTTAGTCTAAAAAAGGACATAATATATTGCATGAGATATTATATTTTTAACTGCAAATTTGTGCAAAAGGTTTATTGAGTTTATGTAATTTGAATTCGAGATGGGCTTGATTGAAGAGAACAAATTTCTTTCTCGAAATTCAAAAAGCAAATGAATGCTGCGGATGTTGCTGCTGCAATGAAAATAAAGGAAATATTTTGCTCAACGTGCACAAGCCGCAATGAAAGTTATTTGCAAAAGCTATCTAGACGATCGGGGGAGAAAAACAAAAAGGTGAAAAGCAAAAAGTGGAAAGATGCAAAAGAAAGGGGAAGAATCATTATCATCTCAAATGGCATCAAATTGAAGGGGAGCATAGATCAAGAATGGGAAAACCCTTATAAAGTTGATTTAATTTCTATCCACTCTCGATTACTATGGAAGAAAATGCAATATATGTTAGAACTTGCTAAGTTCTACATAATCCGGGTTAGTATTTCTTATATTTCCCTGACTTTTTGTCATTAACATATCTCGTATTTGTATTATCATTTTATTATGACAAAAAGGTGGTGAAATTTTCATAATACATCTGTCTTCCGTGATAGACATTTACTGATGTATTTGATATTTAATTCTATAGAAGATAAGCTATATTGAATATATGTTATATTCATGAAAGATGATGTTAAAATTGTGTTTCATGCCAAATATGTTTTGAAGATAGTATGTGAAGATTAGTTCAATATATATTCTCTACGCGATACCATTTCCACTATTATCGTGTTTTGATTATGATGAGAAGGGCGAGAGAATGTAAATATGCATACATTCTTACTGGTTAATTATATTTACTTGATGCATAATTGATACAAAGAGAAAGTGTAAATTTGGAACAACTCCAAAGAACTCGAAATTTTTGTTCAATGATACTGTGATTTTCGACTACAAGACGGACAACTTATATAGAGATAGGATTCTTAATACTAATAGAAACCGAATAATTAAAGATAACATCTAATAAACCAAAATTTTCAAATAGAATATATGAAAATAATGACAATCACAAATTTCCTAATACAAAAAACTGCATGAATAGTAATATAGAAAACTGATTGAATGGTTGTTCTCCCAAAAATCAGAAAAACTACGAAGATTTCCGGCAATTACGACGATCACATTCTTCAAAATAATCATAGGCTAACTATTTTACGTCATTCCCTCCCTTTTCGGAAAAACTCGCCCTCGAGTTATGATCAAGATAGAGGGGGTGTATCGGAAGCATGATACTCAAATAAGTGTGCCACATTAAATATAGGGGAAATGTTGAGATTACCAGGAATGTCAACAACATAGGCATTGTCATTGATCTTCTTTAGGATGTGGCAAGGACTAATCTTCTTGTGCTTCAGTTTATTATAAGTACCTACAGGAAAACGCTCCTTTCGTAGGAAAACCATTACCTCATCGCCTACCTCAAAAATTTTCAAATGTCGCCGTTTGTCAGCATCCTCCTTATACTTTGAATTAGAAGTAGCTAATTGACTAGCAATAGCAGCTTGGACTTCAATAATTATGATCGTCAAATTCTCCCTAGCGACACTATAGCCAGTAATCTTGGATAAGAGAACCAAATCCAAAGTATGATGTGGTGTACGCCCATAAACAACCCGAAACGGAGATATATTGGTAGAGCGGTTAACCAAGTTGTTGAAGGCGAACTTAGCAGGAGCAAGATACTAGTCCTATTGCTTAGGCATATCACTATAGAGGCAGCGAATAATATCTGCCATAGTACAATTCACAACTTCCAACTGACTATCCGTTTGGGGATGGAAAGAACTAGTATACTGTAAATCAGTCCCAAACAAATGCCATAAAGTACGCCAAAAATGCCTCAAAAATTTCGTGTCACGATCGGAAGTGATTGTCTTCAGCACACTATGAAGACGAACTACTTCATGAAAGAATAAACTTGCCACATACGAAGCATCCGAAGTTTTCTTACAAGGAATGAAGTGCGCCATCTTCGAAAACCGGTCAACCACCACAAAAACAGAATCTAAACTCCGTTAAGTGCGAGGAAGTCCTAACACGAAGTCCATCAATATGTCTACCCAAGGACCCGAAGGAATAGACAATGGGGTATAAAGACCAGTGATTCGAGAGTGGCCCTTAGCGGTCTGACAAATATAGCATTTACTGACAAATCGCCCTACGTCTTGCTTCAATTGAGGCCAATAGTACCGCTCCTCCACCAAGGCTATAGTTTTATCTCGCCCTAAATGTTCGTCGAGAGTATCACCATGAAGCTCTCAAAGGAGTTGTTCACGCAAGGAACCACGTGGAATGCATAATCTATTGCCAAAGAACAAGAAATTTTCTTGAATTATCATATCGCCATGACAACTTGTTTTAGAACACTTCTCCCATATCTCACCAAAATCATCATCCTTAGGATAAAGAGAACATAGGTGATCAAAACCGACAACATCAGTACGCATGGTCACGAGTGTCACAGCACGTCGACTCAGCGCATTTGCCACTTTATTTAAATGGCCTACTTTATGACGAAGCACAAAATTAAATTGCTCCAGAAAAGAAACCCATCATGTATGCATTCGATTTAAGTGCTTCTGACTCTAGATATATTTAAGAACCTGATGATCAGTATTAAGAACAAATTCCTACTGATAAAGATAAGACTACCAATGCTTTATAGCTTGCACGGCATCATAATATTCCTGCTCATACGTCAACCAACACTGGCGAACTTCATTAAGTTTTACACTAAAGAAAGCTATAGGTTTACCTTCTTGGGAAAGGATAGTACCAATTCCGATGCTGGAAGCATCACAGTCCAGCTCAAACACTTTCTCAAATTCAGAGAGCATCAATATCGGCGCCGTGGAGAGCTTTTCTTTTATAAGAGCAAAACTGGCTGAAGCTTCATCTCTCCAATGGAATTTGCCCTTCTTTAAATAGTCAGTGATCGGGGCCATAATAGTACTGAAATCTCGAATGAAACGCCTATAGAATGTTGCAAGGCCATGGAAACTTCGAGCCTTGCTAACATTCTTTGGAATTGGCCAATTGCAAATCACGGCCACCTTATCTGCATCAAAGTGAAGTCCATCCGCGCCAACAATAAAACCTAAAAACAAGAGGCGTTCTGTCATAAAGCTGCACTTTTTCATATTAATGACTAATTTATTTTGTTGCAAGGTTAGTAGGACATCCCTCAAGTACTCCATGTGTTGACGCTCATCTGGACTATATATGAGTATATCATCAAAGAAAACTACCATAAACTTGCCAATAAAAAGTTTGAGAACCAGAGTCATCAAACGCATAAAAGTACTAAGCCCGTTAGTGAGTCCAAACGGCATGACAAGCCATTCGTACAAACCCGCACTTGTCTTGAAAGCTGTTTTCCATTCGTCACCAGGACGGATGCGAACTTGGTGGTATCCACTTCGAGGGTCGATCTTCATAAAAATCCGTGATCCAGCAAGTCTGTCTAGCATATTATCAAGTCGTGGAATCGGAAACCTATACTTGACAGTAATCCGATTAATAGAACGACTGTCTATACACATACGCATGGTGCTGTCTTTCTCTGGCGTGAGAAACATAGGAACTGCACATGGACTTTTGCTTTCACACAAGAAGCCCTTTCGAAGGAGCTCTCCTACCTACTCCTATAGAATTTGATTCTCCTTCGGATTCATCCAATAATGCGGCAAATTAGGAAGACTAGCACCTGGAAGGAAATCAATCTTATGTTGGATATCTCTCAAAGGAGGTAATCTGTCAGGTAAATCCTCAGGCATAACATCACTGAAAACCTTTAATAAGGGCTTAAGAATGTTGGGAACACGAACCACAATTTGTTGATCGCTCTTGTCCACAGTCATATACATCTCTTCAAGCTTTCGGATGTTCATCATAACCCCTGCATTTTGCTTCTTCATAATCTGAGGGGAATTACTTTTTGGTCTCAAAGTAATTTTAATCTTTTTCCACACAAAAGAATACGTATTCTCCCTAGCTCGGTGTGTAGCATCAACATTATATTGCCATGGTCGACCCAGTAAAACATGACACGCATCCATCTCCATAACATCACAGACAATAGTATCTTGATATGATTTTCCAATCGAAATAGGTAAACGGCATAATTGGTTTACCTTAAGTTCTGCTCATTTGCGTATCCACCCGATCGTGTAAGGCGCGAGATGTAGCTCCGTCTTTAGTTGCAAGTGATCCACCAAGGCCTTTGATACTATATTCTCGCAACTTCTGCTGTTAATAATAATATCGCATACTTTGCCGTTGACAGTACAGCAAGCGCGAAAAAGCTGATTCCGCTAGATATCTTCTATCCGCGGAGCAAGTAATAGACGATGCACAACACAATTAACTTACTCGCCCACTTCTTCTTCCTTTTCCCAATCTTCCTCATACACATCTTCATCATATTCAACAATATTGGCCATTCTACGACGAGGACAATTGCTAGAACGATGGCCCAACTCGTTACACTTGTAGCACTTGATCGATTGGGGTTTGGCATATGGATTCTGGGTATTCTGATTGGGAGTGCGATTGCTTGCTGCAACTACTTCCTTAGGCGTCCTAGTAGTACCTCCTAGAACTTGGCTCGAATTAAGGGTTTGTCAACTAGAAGAACTTGTAACATCAAGCTGTCTTCCTTTCCCGAATAACCCACGATCCGAATGATTGCTACCACGAGTACTAGGGCTAGTCTTCTCTAATTGCATCTCAATTTTTCGCGTCATATCCTGGGCATCTTCGACAGAGAATAGTCGATGCAAAGAAACCCGATCATTGATATTAAGTCGCAAACTATTAATGTACCTAACAGTTTGTTGTGTCTCGGACTCATCCAGGTTATTGCGAGCGGAGAGTCGAAGGAACTCTTCCGTATAAGCTTGGACCAATCTATTCAATTGTCGGCAATTCTGAAATTGCTAAAATAACAGTTGCTCATAGTCCGTTGGGAGGAACTTCTTCTTCAACTTCTATTTCATTTGACTCCATGATCAAATAGGAGCCTTGCCTTGTCGATGTCACGTCAATTGAGTCTGTTCCCACCGAGCTGAAGCACCACCCTTTAACTTGTACGTCACAAGTTTCACTTGGCAATCCTCGTCAATATCCATAGAGTCGAAGAATTTCTCGACCTCCCAAAGCCAGTCCAGAAAATCTTCAATATCCAAATTCCATTGAAAGTAGGGAGATCTACATTTAGTTGATACTGCTCAGGATCTCGTCGATAGCCCCCTGCCGTCGATCCCTATGAACATGCTCCTCCTGGAATCCTCTATATCAACGACCACCACGAATCTGCATCTCCTAGAAATCTTCGTCTTCGTCTTCTATATCCTCGACATAGTCTTGACACCTATGTTGGGGGATTCCTCCATGCCCTATAGCATCTTCGGGATCATGAGCGATAGGAATTCGCTCGGCTAGAAGACCACCAGGTGCATGGTTTGTGGACAAATGTTGGGTGGCATCAAGGATCTTTTGAAACCTCTAATTGGTTTGAGACACGAACTAATTGAACTCAGCCCACGTAATAGCTTCGTTCTCACGGCCCTTGGCAACGAGGAGATTGACATTCACATTATTCACCATCGTCACAGGAGAAACCTACTTTGATACCAAATGACGCAGAGAGAAAGCGTAAATTTGGAACAACTCTAAAAAATTCGAAATTTTTATTCAATGATACTATAATTTTCGATTACAAGACGGACATCTTATATAGAGATAGGACTCATAATACTAATGGAAACCGAATAATCAAAGATAACATCTAATAAACCAAAATTGTCAAATAGAATAAGTGAAAATAATGACAATCACGAATTTCCTAATATAGAAAACTGCCTGAATGTTAATATAGAAAACAGCCTGAATGGTTGTTTTCCCAAAAATTAGAAAAACTGCTGAGATTTCCGGCGATTACGGCGATTACATTCTTCAAGATAATCACAGGCTAACTGTCATACATCAATAATATTGATTTGTGATTATAATTTCATATATTGTTATGGTTGTTTTGGATCAGTATGGAATCGATGGATTTTTATGCATATATCTTTTTGTGATGCTAACAAAGAGGGGGAGAAATATGCAGATATAATATGTGACATACTCAAATTTGACCTCATTTGTGATGTAATGAATGGTTATTTCATCAATACGTAATGAGTAGAATTAGGCTCTGAATTGATTTCTAGAGTCATTCAAGTATTCCAAGCTTTGGGAAAGGCAATTACGGACTTTGATGTGCGTGACCAAAGAATTCAATCGTGGATTGACGATTTGACCATAAAGATCATTGAGGAACAATCATAAGCCATTTCAAGCCCATCCAGGAGTGGTTATAGATTGATTCGACAATAGTGTAGAATCGGATTGTAGATGATTTAGCATGATTACTATATTGATTCCAAACGACACTAGACCAATTCCTAATGATCATATGCTTCGAGATGAGCTATTGATTCCTCATGATTACTTGACAACCACATGTCATCCATGAGTTGATAATGCTTAAACACGGATTGATTTGGAATCAACTACGGGTTAAACGCATGAAACCCCTAAAAGCTGCCCATTGTTCTAATTATGTGAAAGACACATTTGAAAGATTTTAATCACAAATTCTAATCCAGTTGAGGGTATCAAACTCTAGAGGATTAAGAGACCAGTATTGGTTAATCCCAAGGGATCAACCATTAATCAGTAAATCGTAAAATATCGAAAAAGTGAAATTCGAGCAGGAAAGTAGGGCTCAAGAAAGGACCCACGAATTTGGACAAGGCCTAAAAGGAATTGGGCTGAGAGGAGAACGAAAATGGGTTTGGCCCATTTGTGAGCCCATTAGAGTGTTCTAGAGGGAAATTAACCAAGTTACCCCTCTTATATTTACTTTATTACATTTTTGCTCCTAGATATTTTGTGAAGCTTGCTTTGGAAGATTCATTTCTAGCTCTTGGATCTCTCTCTCTCTCTCTCTCTCTCTCTCTCTCTCTCTCTCTCTCTCTCTCTCTCTCTCTCACCTTGGCTTGTACTCACTCCTTTGCTCTCTCTCACGCCACTCTCTCCCTCACTTCCTTGCTTGGCCAACCACCACCATCAACCACTGACTTGCCACCACCGCCGACCACCACCCACCACCATCGCTAATCACCACCAACCACCATCACTGACCGCCACTTTCTTTCCCTCCTTTACTCTCCTTGTTCAGTCACCATCATCACCGCCACCCACACGCCACCACCACCATGGCCGTCTACCACTGTGAACCTTCTTCGCTGCCATTCGTCGCACGCAGTCCGCCACTTCATTGCCGTCTGCCACCATGGCTATTTGTGGGCTGCCGATAGCTTGTCATACTTTGGTTTAATAGTAAGTTACTCTCTAAATCTTGATTAGGGTGATAGGTTGTTAATAAACTTGTTTTAGGGGCTGATTAGGGTGATTATGGATGGATTAGTGGCTGACTTATCATGGTTTAGTTGATAGCCTATCTTGGTTAGTTGATAGCTTATCATGCTATAGGTGATAGGTTATCAATGGTTTGGGTGATAACTTGTCAAGTTGTGAGTGATAACTTATCATGTTTTGGCGATAGCATATCATGTTTTAGGTGATAACTTATCAAGTTTGGTATGATAACTTATATTGTTTGGGTGGTACCTTATCATGTCAAAGGATGAATTATGTTGTATCATGTTTGATTAAATGATAACCTTGGACTTGCATGAGTTTGATCACTAAGTGAATGGGCAAGTTGATTGGTGTTGTTATATGAGTACGCCATCATCGTAGCCTATGCGCTAAGAATTGCACGTCATAAACACTTTACATTGGTTAAACCTCTAAAGATAAGAATTGGGACTTGAGTGAATGTTGTGTGTGCATAATCGCCTAAAGTTCCATTTGTGCCCGATTTTACCGGAAGACCATCAACCCAATGGGTTGTGCCGTAACCGTGAAGGTCGTGCCCAATCTTGGTGATTGGGTGCCGTTGCAGGGGCAAGGTGAGACGAAGTCGTTCGCGAATGGAATTCGAGACGAACTCATTTATGGGATTCCATCATTGAGGTTGGTGAGACGATGCAGTCGCCGACAAAGCGGGATAATGCCTGGCAATGCCAGAAGATCGCCATCTGTAGGATGTGACGTTGCGCAAGGGGTCATTAATAATCTGGACTAACACAAGATTGATGAGTGCGATGTGCCTGAGGATGATAATTGATCATGTCTGGATTATTAAGTTGTTGATGTGCATGATTATGCAATGATATATGTTGTATGTGATTCTTGAATATATGCGTTGTTGTGATCCTACTGTGCGGTCGTTGGAACGTTTGCGTGATTAGGGCGATTCGGAAGCAACGTATTCTCCTAGGTAAGGTTTAGGGAGTTTACTTGCTGAGTTATTCTTATTGTTGTTGTTTAACTATTTTCAGACCCCCAACTATGAACCGACTTTCCACTTATTTTGGAGTGCCCATGGACATAGACATAGTTATAGTAGAGTATCTGGTTGGACCGGATAGAGCCTACTAGAAGCATGCGACCACCGTTTGGGTGGATGAGGGTTTGTCAATGTAGAAGCCACACGAGTTCATCACTTGGTTCATTAGGGAAGGTGATGGGCTATTTAGGCCTATTGGTGGTGTGAGATCTTATGGACATCAACCTGCCAGATGGGGGAGTTACAAATCTAGAGTCCGACTCGGAGCCTCCTCCCGATTATAACCACCTATGGTGATGGGTTTTGGAATACCCCAACTTTTTTACTACCTTTTTCCTAGAGAAGTTAGGTTAACCCGACCACCCAATCCCTTTTTGTATATGAATGGTTTGTTAGGAAGTGGCTTGGTGATAGGCTTATATGTATGTATCTTCCTAGCATTAACATTATGTTTATAAAATGGCTTCGTTGGTTGTTTCGTATCTCAAATCGTTTTTCTTACTATCCCGCTTTGTTAATTGTTGTTGGGTGTTAGTTGGTACGCTTACACATGCATTTAATTGATCGATGAAATTTATTTGGATCGGCGATGCGTCCTGGGACATCATGTATTATATGACCATTGGTGGGATGTTAGCGTGTTCGAGGGTCGGGGCGTGACATAATATATTTTGATATGCAAGCTTTTCAATACAGGTCATTGAACATAAAGGTTTAGATTTTGCACTCATATGATACAATGCAAATCATGATATTTGCCTTATCTTATTCAAAAACAGAGTATAAAAGTCTCATATCAAATTACTCTGATTTGATTTGAATGTTTTGAATATCTGCTACATTATATGTTTGATCATATTTCTCAAAATTATCTCAAAATATATATATCTGCATGGAAAGTTTTGTCACTATAAAAAATTGGCAAATTGTTGGGAAAACCTCCTAATAGATTTTGAAGTTGACAAAACTATTTATGAGTATTTTATAAGTCTGATAAATGCTTTCAAGTATTTTGATTCGGGAAATTATTCTTGGAAGAGAAGTATATGGTAATCTTGTTCAGATTATGAAATTTCTTCAAGATAAAAGATTCAAACTTTATATGAATCAGAAGAAGAAGTTCAGATTCTATGTTTTAAAAGACAAAGTTGAGACTTTATATACGGCAGATGAAGAACTTCAGAATTTATGTTGGAATCGAAAGAATCAAACTTTATAGAACAATTTATCCTGACTTAAGTTCTGAATGTGAGATGAAAATAAAACTTTATCCAGACTTTGACGCAAACTCAGAACGTACATAACAACTAGTAATTTGGCTTGAATTTCACACTTAAAATAAATTGATTGACTTAATCTTGAAGATTGTTTTGCAACGGTTTAATATGCAAAACATTTTGATTGATTGACAATTAATCTCGAGACAAGATATTTCTAAACGGAGAAGCTCTATTTATGGAAATCAAGACTTTGGTTGTATAGGCGACCAGATTCAGATTTTGTCTCTCAAAAACTATGCAATCTTCTTGATACAGTTCTGTCCAATAGGTAGATTGAAAGACGATCTTCTAGAGACTATCCAACGGCTAGATTGGAAATGGAGGAGTATAAAATGAGACCAACATGCCTAGGAGCATAAGTAAGAGACGAGATTCAGAATCTAAAATTTCAAAGTTTGAGCGATCTTCAATCTATATACTTGTCTTTCGTGAGCTTTAAAGTGTAATCTTTGAGAGAGAACGAAAAGAATGATTGAGTGAGACAGTGAGACCTATCATACACTGAGGATTATTATTCACAGTTGTAATCTCTTGATTGATCATCTAATGGAATCTAACTAGTAGATTGTCAGCATGAAAGAGTGGAAGTATACTTGATTTAAGCCGAATCACTATATGTCTTGTATGCAGATTTTCTCATCCCTTAAAACTCTTTTTATTTATTACATTGCACACCTGCACAATTGCTATCAAAGACTATTTAAAATCTGAACATTGTTCAAACTTTATTCTCGAACTTTTACTTCCGCTTTAAATCGGTCAAGATTTGTTTAAATCACGTATTCAACCCATCTAGATAATCCTTGCTAGCCACCTCACTGACAATCGCGATGTAAAAATGATTAATAATGTTTAGAGATGTGACATTCCGAAATTCCACCAATTAGAATTTATTGAATAATTGAGTTTTATGAGATGTGCTCGCAGTAAATTCTCGCCCGGAACTGATCATTCCTGGGAATGCTAACCATTAGAGAAAAGTTAATAGGGGAATTAAATTCGTGCAACTAAAGAAAATTTGATCGTGAATGGATTTCGATCATTAAATCGCGAAAGTGATATTTTGAACCACTGTTGGCTGATCCAAGGATAGTTAGGGGTCAGTTCGCCACTGTCCTAGTAGTGGATCGCGGGTGATTCTATTGGACCACGAAACAACTTGACGAATGATTCTGAAATTATACCGAACGATCGTACCCCTCGGATTAAGTAATTGATCTTCACGATTTTAATGACAACCGAGAACGTCACACACCGAACGGACTTGCACGTGACTCAACTCAGTATCAGTCATGAGTCGATTCTACGAATTTCCCTAGCAAGCCACCCATTAGCTCGAGAAACGCTCAAGTTGCGTTTAATAGAATTTAATTATTGAATTTTTGCCCAAATTGGACATTGAAAAATTAGGAAGTCACGACGGAATGCTAGGACGATGTCGCAGGGGACATGTGTCAATTTTTGGTGCGCTTAAATCCTACGGAAAAATTCAATTTGGACAAAAAACGGAGAAAAAGACCAAAATACCCCTAGGATTTATTAAAGGGTATGTTTTAAGGGTAAAGGGCATTTTGGTAATTTTGCCCTAAAATTTTGATTGGACAATTTTACCCTTGGATTTTTGGGAAATTACAAGTATACCCTTGGATATTTTTGTGCAAGAATCGATCTCAGCCGTCAGATCAAGATAAGATCGAATCGGGACCGTTGGATTAAAATTGTGAGACAAGGGCGTTTTGGTCATTTCCACCTTTGGTCAAATTTCACTATGTAAGTCTAGAGCTTATCTCTCTCTCCTCCATTCTCTCTCCCTTCCCTCATTGCCGTTAACCCCTCCCCCTCCATCGTGAGCTTCCCTTTGGCCATTCCTCCTCCACCGCCACTCGTCGCTACACGCCCAGACCGCCCTCAAGCCGCCGTCCACTGCCGTACCGCACCACCACCAGCCCTTGAAGCCACCATCTCTCTCCCTCTCTCTCTTTTTCTCTCTCCACTGTGAGTTAAGACCCACGGCCGAGCAAGCCCTACACCGCCGCCAAAGCCAAAGGCCACCGTGAGTCGTACGCTGTAGCCGTAAAGCACCGCCGCTTCTCGTTCTAGCTGTTTTAGTCTAGAACTTTGTAAGTCACACTCTAATCCTGATTTAGGATATTGGGTATCAACGGATAATTTGATTTGAGGTGAAATTGAAAATATGTGGGTGCGAAATATTGGAGTTTAAGATTAGAATGTTGTGGCGGGCCTTGAGGATTGTTTTTGGAATTTTTTAAGGACAATTTGAGGTGAATTATAAGCTGCGAGTTACTGTTTACGAGCTGTGATTTACTGTTCATGGGGCTGTGATGATCGGTTCGGGACGTAAGTTAGATTTTTAGAACTGGCATTTAATGGCGAGAAAGTCCCGTGAAGGATCGGAATTAATCCGACACCGTTTGGTGGGAGAAAAATGGGAATTAACGCGTTTGATGTATATTTGATTTATTAATAAATTGTGGTGATTTAATTGAGTTATTATTGTATAATTAAGTGATTGGAATATGTCTATTGTTGTGCACATGAGTTAGAATGAGATAATTATTAAAATTGCCATGTCAATTGCTGAATGAGCATGTGATATGTGTGAATTGATGCGTGCACGGGCCGTATGTGATGGGCCAGTTGATCGTGGTAAATGTGCATTGAGCATGTGCATGAGTAAGGAAGTGACTGTGTGTAACAGTCTGAATTTTCGATCATTTTATCGGGATTTAAGAAATGAAATTGATCAATACACTATAGCGAGATCTCACCCGGAAATGCGCATTCACGGGATGCTAACCTTAAGGGTAGGGCTATTACGGGATTGAGTTCGCACAACCAAAAAACTCGACCTGGGTTCGATCTTCAACCATATGGATTGACGAGGGAATGTTTTGAGCCAACCGAGACCGGTCTATTTGATTGATCGTGTCCGAAGGGAACTAGCAACAAACCCCCTCGCAATTATATGACAATGAGGTCATCCTGGGAAGAGTCAACTTAAACGTGATTTGACTTAGTGTCGGTCACAGGTCGAGAGCATGTAATTCCAGAGAGCCACCCGTTAGCCAGAGATAAGCTAAAGTTGCAATTGCTCAATTTTAGTCATTTCTTGGAATTCAGGCCTAGGAATTGAGAATTTTGAAAGTGGCAATTTTGAGCAGCCGATGACGTTTTTGGCTTGGCCAACCTTGGGGCCACCCATTTCTGCAAAAAAAATGGATTTCGGTTCAGGATCGAAAAAATTACAATTTTGCCCCTTTGCACCCCGATGTCGATTCTGAGGCCGTATGAGATTATTTTTCGAGGCCGATGTCATTTTAGGGTGTCCACGTACATTTAGAGTCGTTGCGGTCAAAAATTGGAATTTTGGCTTGGAAGTGAAAAATAATATTATTTTTTTCCCAGGACTTTGCAGTCGAATTTCGAGGGCTTAAGAAGCTATTTTCACGATTCCAACGTCATATTATGTTGGCCACACATATTTGGGGTAGGTATGGGTAAAAAATGAAATTTCGACCCGGGACCGGAAAAATGACCGTTTTGCCCCTGAGACCGTGAACGAATTTTAAGGACTGGATTAAGTCGGGGGACTGAGAAATACCCTGTATGGCCGAAATTATGACGAACAAGAATGCCCCTCACCTTTTTGGATAATTACAAGAATGCCCTTTGACTTAATGGATAAGAACAAACGTGGGCTGTCGGATTTTGGATGAGATTGAATCGTGGCCATTAGATCGAAGGGTAGTTAGAATGGTGTTTTGGTAATTTTTGGGGTGCAATTATTGGGCTTAGATTATTTAAATCTATTTCTTTCTCTCTCCCTCTAATTTTCAATCTCTCACGTTCTCTCTCCTCACCCCTCCACCGATCAACTTACTCTCTCTCTTCCTTCTCCCCATGCATGAAGCCCTTGGCTGGCCACCAGCTCGCCGCCGCCTGGTCACCGCCCTCCCGCCGGTCACCGCCGCCGCTTCTTCCCTTTTCCAGCCAAGCATCACCCACCGTCCTCCTGTCTCTCTCTCCCTGTTTTGCTATTCTGATCGGTCCAGCTGCCACCGAGCCACCCCTGGCCATCCTCCCCTAGTCCATATGACCAAATCGCCACCCCCAGCTGCCCGATCGCTACTGGCCAGCCACCTGTCCACGGCAGCTCATCCGCTCGCCCGCCTGACCGCCAGTGCCACTGCTGCTGCTAGTCCGGTTGTTCCAGCCCCGGTTTGTCTCACTTTTTAGGGTAAGTGACCTCCCCAAATGTCGCCTAGGATCTCGGGTATTGTTAGGCTTGTTTAGGGTTCGGGCTTAGTTGAATGGTAGTTCGATTTGTGGTTGTTGGCTGATTTCCGGCTAGGCTGCTACTGCATTGCCAGATTTTTCTATTTTTATTGTGACTTGTGTGATTCGAATTTGAGAAAGTGTTCTTCGTGAAAGTTGTTCCCAACATCTTGAAGTATGACATAATTTAATTTGGGAATTTTTGGAAATCATTTGAGGCCATTCGGAAGTCCATCTTTGGACAAAAATAAAACTGTCCGATTTACTGTTCATCTGACCTTCGGGTCTGTTTGGATTTTTATAAATTTTTCCAGGCCTATTTTCAAAATAATTCCTTCATGAAAATTGTTGGGGACATTTGTGTCTATAACATATAAAAATCTCAAGGTTTTCTAAAATGATTTGGATACTGAATGAGTTGTATTTTGATGACCTGAGGGGCTATCCGAGCGAATCGGATTTTGTCCGACTTTGAGTGTCAAAACGAGATGTTTACGAGTTGAACTGGGTTTCAAGTTCTCACGGAAAATGTTCATTAAGATGTTTTGTACAACATATCCAAATTTCATAATTTTTTGAGTTGGTTTACTATTTATTTCAAATGGATTTCTGTCACTGCGCAACTGCCTAGTTTGGACCCGATTTTGTATATTCTCGATTTTTCTCTCTCTTGAGAATTATTCGGTGTTATTGTAGCATTTTGACGGGTAGTTTGATGCTTGAATGAGCTCGTATGTGTGATTGTGGGCTGATTGGGAATGTGTTCTGGACTGTGCTTGGGCTGAATGTGGTGTGGTGGTGTGATCGTGCATTGGGGTCGTATGTTATATGTATATGGTCATGTGGTGTGTTCATGCGACGAGATTGTGTAAATGTGAAATGTGGGTGAAGTGTATATGTTGGCCATGTGTATGTGTGACCGTATGGCATGTGTGGAGAGTGTGAAATTAAGGTACGGGAATGTAGGATTGGTTGGAAAAGTGATACCCTGAGGCGTGTTCGTTTACGTGGGGTAAGTTCGTCCTGAGGCATGTTCGTTTACGCGGGATGCTGCCGTCCCTAACGAGGTGACGATGCCCGACCCGACAGGGTGTCGATGCCTGACGAGGTCAGAAGACCGTTGGCCTGATGCGTTTTATGCGGGCACGCTAATTAAGGAAAGGGAGAGGTAGGATTCCGTCTTGAGGCGTGTTTGTTTACGCAGGACGATGCCATTCCTAACGAGGTGATGATGCCCAGCCCGACGGGGTGACGATGCCTGACGAGGTCAGAAGACCGTTGGCCTGATGCGTTTTACGCGGGCACGGTAGTGGTGGAAGAGTTGAGAATAAGTGGGAATTGGCTTGAGGCGCAAGGTTTGAGAAAGTGACGCATGGTGTGAGTTAGTGTGCGAGTGTGTTTGTATCGCGTGTTGTGATGTTTAATTATGGGGTCAAAACTGCTAGGCATGGTATGGGACGTGCCCAAGTGGTTTCTGTCTTATAATTAAGGCACACACGCGTCTGTGATTCTTTGCCGTGATGTGTTTCTGTGTTGTTGTCTAACATGCAAGGACATGCATGATGGATTCCAAGTATGGTTGTCTGTGAGTTTGTTAGTTTGGCTTATCGTTATGTGTTATGCATGTTTCGTCTGGCGGTACGTAAGTGCCTACGTGGGGTTTGGGGTTGTACACTTATTGAGATTCGTCTCATAGTTGTATAATCCACAATTTCAGACCCCCAGCCGTAAATCCAAGAAGTCCGCCTCCTCTTTTTGAAGTGCGAAGAGTCGCTCTTGGTGCCCAGTGGAACTGCAGGTGAGTTTCCGGAGACTCAAGCCCGAAGAATCAAGAGCAGAATGGAAGGCGATCCTTAGGTTTTCCCTAGGGTATTTTACGGGTTGTGTAAATCGGGTTGACCCATAGGGAAGTTAAGTTAACTAGACCTTGATATTTTGTCGTGACAGTGATTTTGGATGCTAGTTTGTTAATTATGCTTGTAATATAATGTTTGTATATTTGGTATTGTATAAATATGTGGTTGTTCAATTGTTCTGTTGTTCTACCCCGTTGTAGTTATCCTTTTGTCCGGGGTTTTGTTATTCGCTTCCGCAAGTGGTTCTGATGTTTGGGTTGGGTCGGCGACGTTCCTGGGACGTTGCAACTATTCGACCGCAACAGGGGATGTCGCGAGCTCGATAGGGTTTGGGGCGTGACACTATGTGCGGCATGGCATGAGAAATTGCGAAAAGTTGTGCCGTCCTGATGCGTATACTGTAACACGAGACGATTCCTGGTATTACCGAAAGACTGCCAACCTGAGGCGTGTACTTTAACGCGGGTTGCGCAGTGGGTGGTAGATGTTGAGCCTGAGGCATATACATTTACGAGGGCAAGAAACATGGCCTGAGGTGTGTACTTCAACGCGGGCCAGAAGTGATGTAATGAATGGTCGCAGTGTGCCTGAGGCGTGTACTTCAATGCGGGTTACTGGCCAGTGAAAGTGGAAAATGAATGGTCGCAGTGTGCCAGAGGCATGTACTTCAACGCGGGTCACTAGTGAGGAATGTGAAAGAGGAAATGAGAATGGAAGGAATAGTGGGGTGAGAATGAAACATGCACGTGTTTGCATCTGACGTGATTGGGATTGAGTGTGGGTGTGCACGTGATTGAGCCTGATAATATTAATTGATGAGCCTACGATGTGATTACTTGATGTATGCGAATGTGTGTGATTGCGTAATTGTCTGGAGGTACGTGATAGTCTAGATTGGATTTAGGGGTGTACTTGCTGAGATATAATCTCATGGTTGTGTAAACCAACAATTTTCAAAACCCCGACCTGAGCGATGAACTCTCCACCATCACCACCAATACGTTTTGGAGTACCAGTGCATACGGAATATGAGACGGCAGAGTTTTAGATGGGTGACGGGATGACCTGGATTAGGCATTCAACGACCGTATATGCAGAAATAGGATTACCATTGTGGGAAACAAACGTGTACACAGCCTGGTATTTTAAGGATGCAAACGGTTGAAGAGAGTTCAAACTCGGATGATGTGGAGTCAGGTTCTGAGTGGACGCCAAGTAAGAGGTGTTACGGATTAGTGTATGATGGAGCAATCGGATTTTGGAAAGGTAGCATTTTTGGGAAGGTGGTATGTCAAGTCATCAGTTTTTGTTCTTGATGTTTGGATGGTTTTAGGAATATGTGCACTGGTAAAGTACGGTTTGTAATATCATAAATATTATGGTATGAGTTTAAGTAAAGTATGGAAATGTATATTCTTTCAATTTTCCCCAGTTTAATTTGTCAGGGTGTTTATGGTTTCCGTTAGCGCGATGAAATCTCTGATGTTTAGATAAGGTTGGCGATAACCTGGGACGTCGCAATTGTTCGACCGGAGGTAGGATGTTACGGGCTCGATGGGAGTTAGGGGCGTGACAAGAGAAGCCTCTCGAGTCTAGTATTACTAAGTTCGAACTTAGTCCATTTCATACTTAAGCAGCCTAAACTTGAGCCTCTCAAATCACATGTGTTGACACATGAATTTTTGCCAGCATATTGAATGTCCATCTTTGTAAAATAGTAAGAAAAATAAAAAAAATAAAAAATAGTAAGAAGATCAAAAAATATATATTGTACAATGAAAAATGCAATAGACAAGTACATAAAAAAAAAAGAGAGAGAGAAAAGAGTCCCAATTTGGACTAGTTTGGCCCATCACCTAAGTCCTTGCCTTTGCAATCGGGTTAAATTCAATTGAGCCTAACAGCTCAAGCCCATCATACTTCAAACTATGATTCAATAGATCAGATATGTCATTTTGGGTTATACAAATATGGTTTTCAGAGATTCATGTGTATTGAATTTGAGTCTGAGTTCGTGTTAGATTCTTACTTCCCTGCCTGTGACTCCATGAGCAAGCTTCGCGTTGTTTCTCTTCCATTTGATAATAATGCGTATGTTTGTAATTTGGGCCAAGGGCATGAGATTGTTCAAATTTAAATTCTTACAATTTATTGATATGAAAAAAAAAAAATGGAACCGTGATATTATTGAGAACAATTGAAATTGAATGATCGATATTTCATAATCGCTTGCATTAATTGTGAGATTCGTGATCTCTATTCAATTAAGCCTCTCAGATAAATCTGTGAAACTTGTAAGTCCGGTTGGTAGAGAGAGTTCAGCGCCTATAATGTGTTTGATGAAATTCCTAAGTCAACAACATCCTTGGCTATTGATTGTTTGTTCATAGCATGTGTGCTTGGTTGTTGTTGATGATTGATATGTATTCATAATCCACGTGGTATCGCTGCTTTATTTTATTTTTGGATTATTTCTTATTCGACCATGACATTTCCATAGATCAAGCTTGTCTTCTGTTAATCTCGTTTCATCTCCACGTTGTCTTCGACTCTGGTTCTTTTTTTTTTTTTTTTTTTGGTCAGATTCGACTCTGGTTCACTTTGTTATTTTCTTGGATTTAGGCAATTCAGTTTCAGAAAGTAAGTAAAGAAAAAGAAAATCTTTACACATGCTCAGGATCTTCCACCGGTTCCATTTTCGGGATGGTTGTTGGATTCTCGCACAAACACCGCAACTTATCAACTTAACCGCGTGCTTTTCAGATGTATAGAACTCCGAGGAGGAAATTAGCGACAGTTTGCTTCGCAAATATCTTATTCCACCAAAAAGATAAACTCCATTTTAATCCTAGAGATGGCGTTTCCCCAGTAGCCCAGTTGGTCTTTTTAAGACAAATTAAACTTGATAGGAGACTTCTAAAACCAAAAACTTAAGTTCCACTTAGTCATTATGGTCAAAATTAGAAATTCTAAAAGTCATCACAATGATGGACGGACTAACTCTGATCAACATTTTTACCAATGTATTTTGGTATTTGTATTTTGTCCTGTTTTTTCAAATATGTTGAGCATGTGTAAAGATTAATATATGAAGCAAGTAGATTTGCCATGAGTTGCATTGTATAACTGAGTGCACCAATGAAACATGTTAATGGAATTGAGGTTCTTGTTTTCTGGAAATGAATGTCTTTCTCCCTGGAGGTGTTCAGTGTGAAAGAGAGAGAACAATGGAAGTTTGTGAAAGCTTGGACCTCGTGGGTTTTAATAGAGGTCTGTTCACATAAAATGTGTTCATGTTCATAATGAAAGGGTAAAGAAAAGCTCAGAGTTCGAGAGGAATCTGACTCTTCGTCATGTGTTTCAGGAGAGAAATAAAAAAAATTGAAAAAATGATAATAAATAAATGAAAAATATAAAAACTAATAAGAGTAAGAAAATAAAGGTCTCGATTAGATAGTGAGGATTTAGGATTATAATTGGTTGAGTTTCATTTATATCATGTTCATATAGTTTAGGATGTTACATTTTTCGTGATTTTTAGGGCATTTGAACTTTTTAGAAAGTTTCTCCTTAGATAAAAAAGTAGAAAAGATAAAAAATAGAGTCTATATCAGGTTTACTTTTAAGAAGTATTTCTTTGAGCCTTTAATGTCATTGGAGAATTTCTAGCGTCTCTTCTATAGTCAATGTGACATCCTCAATCCGACACCGATTGATTATGTAATATTAGATTTATTCGGCCTCGTTAGGCGCCAATCAAGAGGGTATGGCCATCATACCACATTGGACTTTGATTAATTATTTGAATGTTGCACCTTAAAGTACAATGTGCATGATTGGTGTTCTATGATTGATTAACCTATATTTTCATTTATGTGCAACTTTTAGAAACCTCAATTCAGATGAGACAAATTTTGGTCTTATCCTCGAAAGCTTGGGCGCCACTTTTGGGGGGAGAAATGAGAAGAGGGTCCACTTGGTTAGCTTCTAGAATTGTCTTCCCTTTGAACATCTTGCATGTGCCTAATTCTTGTAGGTATGATTACCTTGGAGTGAGACTTAATGGAGATATTTTTAAAGGCTGGGCTAGCTTAAGCGTAAAGCCTTTGAGTGCAAGAGAATTATTTGTTTCTCTCTCCCTTGCAAGGGCACTTAAGGATAACACTCTCATTTCTCACTCTCACTCACTCTTATTTCTCTCTTCCTCTCCCTCTCTTCTCTCCCTCACTCACGCCACCATCATCACCGGCCATCACCGCCACCACCGCTAGCCACCACCACCATCGCTAGCCACCACCATCGCTAGCCACCACCACCACCGCTCGCCACTCACCGTCGAGCCGCTGTGTGCCATGCCTTGCCACCATCACCGCCATGCCAACAGCTTGCCGTGCCGTTCGTGCCATGTTGACACTCGTAGTTCGAATGGTTTAGTAAGTGGCTCCTCTAAACCTTGGTTAGGGCGCTATTCTACACATGTAACATCCTAAATTTTAACCCATTTCCGGGATCCAACGAAATAAATATTATTTCTCATCTGATTTTTGTACATCTCGCCCGGAGCTGGCCCCTCGCGGGATACTGACCAATGGGAAAAGCTAACTAGGAAAACGGTACGTGGACCGAAGACCCAATCGCGAATTGGGCACTGATTCCAAGAAACGTCAGGGAAGTATTTTGGGCCAGTGTAGGCCAATCTTAGGAAAGTGACGGATTTGGTTTGGCCAACGACGTACGATCGGATTGCAAGTGATTCCGCTTGACCGAAAGTACGAGTTGCGAACGAATCTCGAACTTGAACCGAACGATCGTGACCCTTGGAATAACCAATAATTCCTTGCGTTCTCCCGGTAATCGAATCCATCACGACTCGAGTGACCCTATGTCGATACACGTAACCCTTAAACAGCCGCCCCTTAGTAAGAGACCCTAAAATTGTAATTGAGCAATTTTAATCGCGAAATTGGATCCGGACTTGGGCATCAAATTTTAGGGTCGTGTGCGAATATTTTTGCAAGGACAACGTCATTTTAGAGTGGCCAATGATAATTTTGGTCGGTACGGTCGAAAAATGGAAATTCGGCCCGAAATCGGAAAATTACGTTTTTATCCCTAGGCCTATTTTTGGGTATTCCAAATTTTGGGGAAAATTATTGGATGATAAGTGGATAAGATCAACCCCAATAATTTAGCCATTTGAAAGACCAAAATGCCCTTGGATATTTTGGCTTAAGAGATTATTGACCAAGTGAATGAGGAGCAATATTGGAATTTTGGAAAAGTTGGTCAAACCTTTTTAAGACCAATAATTCAGCTCTCTCTCTCTCTCTCATCCACCCCATTCGGCCACTTCCTTCCTCATCCTCTCCCCCTCACCAAACTAGCTTCCTCCCCTCGCCGCACTGCCGCACGTTGGTCACCGCCCAACCGGATCATCGCCGCTTGTCACCGCCGTCGCAAGCCGCCGTTAGATATTGATTTTTGCCTCCGCTTTCACTCTAATCGTGATAGTTTAGAGCTTGATAAGTTGTAATTTAACTCTTGTCTAGGACGTCGGGTATTTTCAGACTCATTTAGGTGCAGTTTAGGAGATTTAGAGGTTGATTAAAGTGTTGATTTTGGTTCTTGGTAGCTGATCATGGTTGTTAGTGGCTGATCATGATTGTTAGTGACTGTTTCGGGTTGGATTAGACGTCGGGGAATGAGTTTTGGCGGTTGAATTTCAGTAGAAATCGGTTTGGGTTTGAATCCTCAAGATTTGGTATGATTCTTGGATTTGCGGCTCCTGTACCTGTTCGGTTTGCTGTGGGCCGAATTTAAGGAAGTTTTCTTCATGAAAGTTGTTCCCAACATCTTTGAGGTATAACATACTTCAATTTGGGAATTTTTGGAGATCATTTGAGGCCATTCGGAAGTCCATTTTTGGACCGAAATAAAACTGTCCGATTTACTATTCACTCGACCTTTTGTTCTGTTCGAATTTTTATAAATTTTTTCAGGCCTATTTTCAAAATATTCCTTTACAAAAATTGTTGGGGACATTTGTAGCTATAACATATAAAAATTTCAGGGCTTTTTAAGGTGATTTGGGTATTGAAAAAAATATATTTTGAGGACAAAACGGTCTGTTGGAGTGAGTTGATTTTCGTCTGACTTCAAGTGACCAAAAGGGGTGTTTACAGTTGGAACTGGATTTCGAGTTCTTCATGGAAAATGTTTGGCAAGATGTTTTACGCATCGTATCCAAATTTCAGAATTTTTTGAGCTCGTTTACTATTTATTTGAAGGGGATTTCGGTCACTGTGTAAACAGCTCAATTTTACCCCGATTCTTTGGATGTTTATTTTGATGAGCGGAATGGTGGAGGTGTCGAGGTTGAATAGTTGATGCCACGTGACTAGAATTTAGGCTTGAATGTATGTTATATGAGGTGATTTGAGGATGAAATGAGGATGTTTCGAGGCTGGAGTGAGATTGAATAAAGTATCGGATATTGTGGGATGGAATTGGTGAGCTTAGGGCTCGATTTAAGGACAAATGGTATTGGTTTGGTGTGTGGTAGTATGGCTGGATTGTGGTGTTTAATATGCTTGAAAATGTCGAGATTATGCCTATAAACGTGGCTATGTTTGTGGGCTCATGAGTGGCCTTGTGTGTTTATTGGATCGTGATTTGATGGGTTGAAATGTGCTTGATTATGTGCACGCGTGGGCCGAACTGAATCAGTTGTTAAATTGGCCATATTGAATGTTGTGTGAGCACAAAAAATGCTAGTGAGTTGTTGCATGCACAGGCCACGTGTGACTGGCAAATTGAATGGCATGCGATTGTTGATCATGCGAGTAAACAAGTGATTGTGTGAGGCATGGCATGTGAGATGGTGGAAATTATGCCATCCTGAGGTGTGTACTTCAACGCAAGACGATGTCCGGTATTACCGGAAAACTGCCAGCCTGAGGCGTGTACTTCAACACGGGTTGCGCAGTAGGTGGTAGGTGTTGAGCCTGAGGCGTTTACTTCAACGCGGGCAAGAAACATGGCCTGAGGTGTGTATTTCAATGGGGGCCGGAAGTGATGTGACAAATGGTCGCAGTGTGCCTGAGGCGTGTACTTCAACTCGAGTCACTGGCGAGGAATGTGAAAGAGGAAATGAGAATGGAAGGAACAGTGGGATGAGAATGGTACATGCGCGTGTTTGCATTTGACATGATTGTGATTGAGTGCGGGTGTGTGCATGATTGAGCCCGACAATAATATTTGATGTGCCTGCGATGTGATAACTTGATGTGCACGAATGCGCGTATGTTTGTGTGATTGTCTGGAGGTACGTGATAGACTAGGTAGGGTTTAAGTTGTAACTTATTGAGAAGTATCTCATGATTGTATAAACCAAAGCATATCAGATAAACCGCCTGTACAAAGAATCAGTCGCCACCGCTGCCGCCAGAACGTTTTGGTACATTCATGCACACCAAGGATAATTCCGTGGAGTACACCCTAAATGAATGCCGTACCAAGGGCACAAGGACTAGTGAGGAGGCGATAAGCTAGTGTTCGTGTAGTGCTGTTTTTGGCAGATAGGGTATTTACCTCTTATTGGTATATGATTTTTAAGGTAATCGTAGTGGGTGTACATATACATGTTATGGACTCAAAGAATGGTGGATGGGAATAAGTGTACTTGTATGTGGATGCAGTAAATATATATGATAATGTAAGGTTTGTAAGTGTTTGCGGTTGGGCGTGCAAGTTTAATTCTGATATTCTCCAATTTATTGTCAGGGTTTATTTATTTGTTTCCACTACAATTGACTATGATGTGAGACCGTTGAGTTGGCAACGTATTCCTGGGATGTCGCACCGTTCAACTCAAGGAAATAAGGTGTGAAAAGCATTAGATTTTAGTCGGAGCGTGACAACACATATCGGTCCTAGGTTAGTTTTGTTTGAGCTTGTTCCCTCATGTGTGTTTGTGGATGTTCAAGTGGTTGTTGTACATTGGTTTAGACCTTTTGGAATGAGTTTTGTGGGTTGAAGATTTGCAAGTATGAGCTAGAGCTTGAATCTTGGAAGTTTGGTTTGAAACCCGAATTTGTTATTATTGTACCTCTTTGATTTACTATTTTTGTAGAGATATTTGTGGGCTGAATCTGAAGTTGTGTTCTTAACAAAAGTTGTTCTTCACATCTTGATGTTTAACATATTTTAAATCTGGAATTTTTAGAATTTATTTGGGTCGTACGAAAGCTCATCTTCAAACCATGTTTAAATTGCCCTGAAATGCAGTTTCTTTGACCTTCTTGTCTTTTCTAATTTTTATAAAATTTTTCAAATCTATTTGCAAAAAACTTCCTCCATAAAATTTGTTAAGGACCTTTCTTTCTATGATATATAAAAATTTCGAGGCTTGTTAAGGTGATTTGTGTATTGAAAGAGATGTATTTTGAGGACAGAGTCGTTTGTTCGAACGAGCTGATTTCAGTCTGACTTTGAGTGGGAAAAAGACATGATTACAGAATGAAATAGGTTTTGTTCTCTCATAAGAAATGTTTATCAAGATGTTTTCTGCTACATATCCAAAATTTAGAATTTTTGGGTTCGTTTACTATTTATTTTGAAGGAATTTCGCTTACTGTGCAAGCTGCCCAGATTTACCCCAATTTCATAGGTGCACTATTTTCTTTCACATGTGATCATTTTAGTACATTTTTATGTGTGCGGCATTTAAATGTTCTAAGTGCGTGAACATGAAACACTCTTGCATTGGCCAAAGTGGAAGATAATAATTGGCTTGAGTAATTCATATGTTTGCTTGATCACATAAATGGTTCCATACTAGTATGATTGCGAGGGACGATACTCGATGGATTTTAGTTGCCATTCATGGATGGATTTCGGAACGAAGTTCTTAATTGAATGCTGTCTTCGAGTGAGGTCAATTGACGAAGTCATGCCTGATAGGGCAAGATGATGCCCGGTTATGCCGAAAGACCATCGACGCTAGTGTCGATCGTGGCCCTAAGCGGTCGTAATAATTAGAACACATGTAGATGCATTATGCATTATTATGTGATATGGAGTGCTCTTGATTATAATGTACAATTGTCGCATGCCATTTTAAAGCGAGGCTTCGCGTGTGAAATAGTTTTGTCAATTTGATGTGCCGACAGGGAGTAAAAAGTATGCGTACTTAATTGATGGTTTTGCGGCGTGCGAAGTTGATGAGTTCCCTTCATGTTTCCGAGGTGAGGTACCTTCCTACTCGAGGCTTAGAGGTTCTACTTATTGACTTTTACTTATTTGTTGTTGTTCACCTCTTTTCAGGCCTCTAAATTGGATACTTAAACCATTCGTTTTGGGTACCTCGTTACAGGGAGGTGAACGTTACCGAAGTTGCGGTATTGGGGACTGACTCGTGTATGAGGAGTACACAACGACCATTTGGGTCGACGAGGTGTTCCTTTTTGAGGAGGTCCTCATGAGTAGAGAAGCTAGGTCTAACCCCCGACCATTTCGTTTGAATCAGAGAAAGGCCCGTAGTTGTGGGTTTGTATTTTACTAACGTCTGATTGTTATCAATGCATATATATATATATGTCAAGCATGCTTTTGGTGATTGTGTTTTCTATGCTATCCCTATTATTGTTGTTGTTGTTAGTTGGGTGATTTAGAATTCACTTTCGCATGTGCTTATTCTTTAGATAATACATTGGGTCGGCGATGCATCCTAGGACGTCACAATTAAAAGACCGATGGAAGGGGTGTCGCATGCCCGAGGCTTAGTGGATAGGGCGCGAGGCATGACATCCTAACTGATTTGGTATTAGAGTATGATTTTTACCTAGAGCGATAAGGTGCCTTGAGATTTTGGGATAGTTAGTTAGGAAAACGCCTTATGCTTGTAAATGTTGATTGTTTTCTTGAATAGATTTTTTGGATTCCTAAACTTTGGTTGGGAATTGTAGAGCGAACTCTCCCTAGAATCCCTATGAGATGAGTAACCCAGATCTAGGGGTCCTTAGAGCAAGGGTAAGCCGAGGTCAAGCAGGTGCTAGAGGAAGGGCATAAGAGGATTATCGATTGGATAGGCTTCTGCAAGCCCTCAAAATCATGAGAAATATGATGGGACAACAAGCTCAAAATCAAGCTGTAGTTTCTGCCGTCCATAATGATGCCCCGTTAGCTAGAAAAGGGAATGATGAACGACAGATGCATAGACTGGTTGATCAGTTCTTGAAACTGATGTTGTTAAAGTTTATTGGGATGGGTGATCTCGAGGTAGCGACCTTGTGAGTCAAGGAGTTGGAGAAAGCTTTCTCACTCTTGAGGTGCTTAGAGGAAGACAAGGTGACGCTGGCTGTTTACCAACTGCAGGGGAACACTAGCAATTGGTGGGAGGCCAACCAAGGAAGAATCTTTCTTGAAAGCACAGTCCCAACTTGGGATGCTTTTGTTGGAGCCGTTAATGGAAAGTACTTTTCTGAGTGTACACATGAGCAGAAGATGGTAGAATTCCTACGACTTCGCCAGAATCATTTGACAATCGATCAATATGAGGCTAAGTTTGCGAAACTATCAAAGTATGCATCCAAAATGGTTGAAGATCTAGTGGACAAATCAAGGAGATTCTAGGATGGTCTGAAGCCAGAGGTCCAAAGTCAGTTGGTGCCCCTAAACCTGAAGGACTATAACGAGCTATACGAACGGGCTCAACTAATCGAGAGAGATTTATCAAAAAGGGCAGCCATGTATGGATCACAATATCCTTCTACTCAAGACAACTATTAGTTCGGGAAGAGATCGATGACCGAGGGAAGACACTTCATCCCTCCTAATAAGAATAACAATATTAGAAAGTCGGAGTAGTCCCCGAACAGCATATGCCAATTTTATGGGAAGTGACATGGAATAGGCTAGTGCCCCACCAAAATCAGAGCATGTTTCGGGTGAGGCCAACATAGCCAATAGGTGAGAAACTACCCACACCAATCATCAGGGATGCAATCCCAACAGCTGCACGTGGGACAACAAGATAGACCATACTGCATAACCACTACATTTGACCCCCTAGCACAAGGAAGAGTGTACGCTGTGACCAAAGAGGAAGTAAACAACTCTCAAGCCGTGATCATAGGTACTGTCTCTCGACATGAACATGCTACTTATGCACTCTTTGATATGAGAGCCATGCATTCGTTCGTAGCTGAACAGTTCGTTAGATTAGTGGGGTTGGAATCGAACCGTTGGGAATGGTTCTTAGTGTCTCCACCTCAATGAAGAACAAGGTGCTGTCTATGTTAGATTGTTAAGGGTGTGAGATAGTTATAAGTGGATGGAAGGAAATCATAGACTTAGCTGTTTTGGCTCTATATGACTTTGACATCATTATCAGAATGGATTGGCTCAAAAAGCAACGAGTTATGATGGACTGTTATAGTAAGGTAATCCTATTCAACCCATTTGGTAATCCTAGCTATGAGTTTGTAGGAAACGGGAGAGGACTTTCGATACCTTTGATTTCATCTCTTGAAGTAACTCAACTGCTGGAGAAAGGTTGCCAAAGTTATTTGGCAACCGTGGTTAACATGTCCGTGGAAGAACCAAAGATGGAAGACATTGTTGTGGTGTGAGATTTTTCCAATGGCTTTCCAAAGGAATTACCAGGATTGCCCTCAGAAAGGGAGATAGAGTTTGTGATTGAGCTAGCCTCTAGAACAAAACCTATTTCCAAGGCTCGCTACTAAATGATGCTGTCAAAATTTAAGAAACTAAAGGTGCAGATGCAAGAATTGCTTGATAAAGGGTTCATTTCCCTAGTGTATCCCCTTGGGGAGCGCCAGTCTTGTTCGTGAAGAAGAAAGACAAATCGTTGCGTCTATGCATTGATTACCGACAACTCAATCAAGTAACGATCAAGAACAGGTATCCATTGCCACGGATCGATGACTTGTCTGATCAACTTTAAGGAGCGTTGGTATTCTTCAAAATAGACATGAGGATGGGATACCATTAGTTTAGAATCAAGAAGAAGGACATTCCAAAGACGACATTCTAGATTTGATATGGTCACTATAAGTTTACGGTGATGCCATTTGGTTTAACCAACGCCCCAGCTGCTTTTATGAACTTAATGAACCGAGTGTTCAAAGCATACTTAGATTAGTTCATCAAATTGTTAATCAACAACATTCTAGTGTACTCAAAGAGCCCAGCGGAGCACGAGCAACATTTGAAGATGGTCCTATTGACCATCCGAGAACATGCACTGTATGTCAAGTTTAGTAAGTGTGAATTTTGGCTCAATTATAAAGCCTTTCTTAGTCACGTAATATCCAGTGAAGGGATTGTAGTGGACCCAACAACGATAAAAGTAGTCATGAATTGGCCAAGGCCAACAATAGTGACGGAAATTCGAAGTTTTCTAGGCTTGGCTAGTTATTACCATTGATTTGTGGATAAATTCTCCGGAATAGCTACGCCCCTGATGCGACTACAAAAGAAAGAAGTGAAGTTCAAATTGACGGATAAATGCGAAAGAAGTTTCCAAGAGCTAAAGCAAAAATTAACCACTGCTCCAGTTTTGATGATACCGTCCAGAGATTATGAGATTTATAGTGACGTTTCTCATAAGGGACTGGGCTGCATCTTAATGCAACATAAAAGAGTGGTGGCCTATGCATCCAGACAACTAAGGCCTCATGAACTAAACTATCCGACTTATGACTTAGAATTGGCAGCAATCATGTTCGCTTTGAAGAATTGGAGACATTACATATGTGGAGAAAGGTTCACAATATACACAAACCACTAAAGTCTTAAGTATTTATTTTCTCAAAAAGAGCTAAATATGAAGCAATAACGTTAGATGGAACTTCTCAAGGACTACAATTGCGACATCCTTTTTCATCAAGGAAAAGCTAACAAGGTACCAGATGTGCTTAGTCGGAAGTCAACCATTATGCAATTGATGGTTCGAGAATGGATTCTTCTCGAAGGAGTATGAGATTTGGATTACAAATTCGAGATAAATCATCATTTTAGTCTTCTAGCTATTCACAGAATTGAACCAAAAGTGCAAACAAAGATTAAGGCACTGCATCTGACAGATCCATCAATCCAAAGGATCCTACAAGAGAGCACGGAAAAGAGAAAACCAAATTTCCAAGTGGCAGAAGATGAAATACTAAAATTCTGAGGATGGTTATGCATGCCCAACAATACAAAACTCAAGGAAAAGATTATGTTTGAAGCTCACAGAAGCAACTACAACACGCACCTTGGTAGAATGAAGATATATCAGAACCTTTGGCAATATTTGTGGTGGAATGGGATGAAGACAGATGTCGCCGAGCATGTAGCTAAATGCTTGACATGCTATCAAATGAAAGCGCAACAGTGCAAATTAGGTGGACTTTTGCGACTACTAGAGATCTCCGAATGGAAGTGGGAGCACATCACGATAGACTTTGTGATGGTATTACCGAGGAGCTAACGAGGTAATGATTCTATTTGGGTCATAGTCAATAGACTGACCAAATCAGTACATTTTATCACTATGCAAAAAGATTTCGCAATGGACATATATGTTAAGCTGTATGTACGGCAGATAATTCTTTTCTATGGAGTGCCAGTGACGATCACTAAGATCCCAAGTTTACAGTAACGTTTTGGAAAAGTCTTCAGACTACCATGAGAATGAAGCTTCAATATAGCACAGCCTATCACTCATAGACAGATGGTCAATCTGAGAGGACCATTTAGACACTTGAGGATATATTACGAGCTTGTACTTTGGATTTTAAAGGAGGATAGGAAGAGCAACTACATCTTGTCGAGTTTGCCTACAACAATAGCTACCAATAGAGTATCGGAATAGCATCGTTTGAGGCATTGTGTGGTCGTGCTTACAGAACCTCAGTCGATTGGGATGAAGTTGGGGAAAGGAGGATCACTGGTCCCGATTTAGTTTAACAATTAATGGATGCCGTTAAGATTATCAAAGAAAGACTTAAGACTGCCTAAAGTCGTTAGAAAAGTTAGACAGATAGATGGCGTAGACCATTAGAATTTCAAGTAGATGATCACACCTTTCTTAAGGTGTCACCTACAAGAGGAACGTCACACTTTGGTAAGAAAGGAAAGCTAAGCTCCAGGTACGTTGGACCCTTCGAGATTTTAGAATGAATAGGGATTTTGGCCTATCGACTAGCATTGCCGTCTATACTTACTCAAGTTCACAACACTTTTCACGTGTCCATGCTAAGGAAGTATGAGCCTAATCCAGCACACGTGCTTAGTTTTGAAGAGATCGATGTAGACGATAGAGTGTCGTAAGTGGAAAGCTAGTACATATCATGAATAGAAAGGAGCAAGTGCTACACAATAAGGTCATCCTCTTAGTCAAGGTCATCTAGTAACATCATGGAACGAAGGAAGTGACCTAGGAAAGTGAAGAGATGATGAAGCGCTAACACTCCTATCTATTTGAGGAATCAAGTAATTCTATAAATTTCAATGATGAAATTTTGTTAAGGGAGGAAGAGTTATGACATCCTCAATCCGACGCCGATTAATTACGCAATATTGGATTTATTTTGCCTTGTAGGCGCCAATCGAGAGGGTAAGGCCATCATATCACATTGGACCATGATTAATTATTTGAATGTTGCACCTTAAAGTACAATGTGCATGATTGGTGTCCTATGAGTGATAAACCTATAGTTTTCATTTATGTGCAACTTCTAGAAGTCATGATTGAGATGAGACAAATTTTGGTTTTATCCTAACAAGCTTGGGCGTCACTTTTGGGGGGAGTAAGGAGAAGATGGCCCACTTGGCTAGCTTCTAGAATTGTCTTCCCTTTGAACTTCTTGCATGTGCTTGATTCTTGTAGGTATGATTACCTTAGGAGTGAGACTTGATGGAAATATTTTTACAAGCTGGGCTAGCCTAAGCCTAGAACCTTTGAGGGCAAGTGAATTATTGGTCTCTTTCTCCATTGCAAGAACACTTAAGGAAAACACTCTCATTTCTCTCTTCCTCTCCCTCTCTTCTCTCCCTCATTCACGCCACCACCATCACCGACCATCACTACCACCACTTGCCACCACTAACACCACTGGCTACCACCGTCGCCTCTCACCGCTCACTGCGGAGCCACCGTGTGCCACACCTCGCTACCGTCACTGCCGTGCCAGCTGCTTGTTGTGCCATCCATGCCATGTTGACGCTCATAGTTCAAATGGTTAAGTAAGTGGTTCCTCTAAACCTTAGCTAGGGTACTATTCTACGTATATCGGTCCTAGGTTAGTTTTATTTGAGCTTGTTCCCTCATGTGTGTTTGTGGATGTTCAAGTGGCTATTGCATGTTGGTTTAGACCTTTTGGAATGAGTTTTCTGGGTTGAAGATTCATGGGTATGAGCTAGAGCTTGAATCTTGGAAGTTTGGTTTGAAACCTAGATTTGCTATTATTATACCTCTTTGGTTTACTATTTTTGTAAAGACTCTTATGAGTCAAATTTGAAGTTGTGTTTTCACAAAAGTTGTTCTTCACATCTTGAAGTTGAACATATTTTAAATCTGAAATTTTTTGAGTTTATTTGGGTCGTACGAAAGCCCATCTTCCAACCATGTTTAAACTACCTTGAAAAGCTGTTTCTCTTACCTTCTTGTCTTTTTGAATTTTTATAATTTTTTCAAATCTATTTTTAACAAACTTACTTCACAAAAGTTGTTAAGAACCTTTCTGTCTATGACATATAAAAATTTTGAGGCTTGTTAAGGTGATTTGGGTACTGAAAGAGAGGAATTTTGAGGACCAAGTAGTATGTTCAAACGAGTTGATTTCAGTCTGACTTTAAGTGGCAAAAAGACATGATTACAGATTGAACTAGGTTTTGTGCTCTTCATAATAAATACTTATCAAGGTGTTTCCTGCGACATATCCAAAATTAGAATGTTTGGAGTTCATTTACTATTTATTTTGAAGGGATTTCGGTTACTGTGCAAGCTACCCAGATTTACCCCAATTTCATAGATGTATTATTTTCTTTCACATGTATTCATTTTAGTACATATCTATGTGTGCGGCATTTAAATGTTGTAAGTGTGTGAGCATGAAAAACTCTTGTATTGGCATAAGTGGAAGATAATAATTGGCTTGAGTGATTGATATACTTGCTTGATCACATAAATGGTTCTGTACTCGTATGATTGCAAGGGATGATGCCCGATAGATTTCGGTTGCTGTTCGCGGATGGATTTTAGAACAAAGTTCTTAATTGAATGCCATCTTCGAGTGAGTTCAATTAACAAAGCCAATCCTGGTGGAGCGGGATGATGCCCGGTTACGTTGGAAGACCATCGACGCAAGTGTTGGTCGTGCCCCTGAGCGATTGTAATAATCGGAACACGTGTGGATGCATTGTGCATTTTTATGTGATATGGAGTGTTCTTGATTATAATGTGCAATTGTCGCATGCCATTTTGAAGCAAGGCTCCGCATGTGAAATAGTTATGTGATTTTGATGTGCCAACGAGAGGTAGGAAGTATGCATGAATAATTGATGGTTTTGGGGCATGCAAAGTTGATGAGTTATCCTTTGTGTTTCCGACACGAGGTACCTTCCTACTCAAGGCTAAGAGGTTCTACTTATTAACTTTTACTCATTTGTTGTTGTTCACCTCTTTTCAAGCCTCTAGATTAGGTACTCGGATCTCTCATTTTGGGTACCCCATTACTAGGGAGGTGGATGTTAATGAAGTTGTTGCATCGGGGACTAACATCATGTACGATGTGTTCACGACGACCATTTTGGTCGATGAGGTGTTCCTTTTTAATGAGGTCCTCATGAGTAGAGAAGCTAGGTCTAACCCCTGACCCTTTTATTTGAATCAAAGAAAGGCCCGTAATTGCAGGTTAGTATTTTGCTAACGTTCGATTGTTATCAATGCATATACATATCAATCATGCTTTTGGTGATTGTGTTTCCAATGCTATCCCCATTGTTGTTGTTGTTGTTTGGGTGATTTAGAATTCGCTTCCACATGTGCTTACTCCTTAGATAATATGATGGGTCGGTGATGCCTCTTAGGACGTCGCAATTAAATGACCGATGAATAGGGTGTCGTGTGCCCAGGGCTCGGTGGATAAGGCGCGGGACGTTGTTGACGCCTAATTTTTTGTCCGTGTTTCAAATTTTTCTAAAAAGCACAAAATTAGGATTAGGAACATTAACCATGCTTAGGAACCTATTTCTAAACAAAAAATAAATTTTTTATAATTTTTCGTGAATTTTTCCTTATTTTCTTTTTGTCAAAATGAGCAAAAAATCAAGAAAATATACCAAATGGAATTCAAAAATTCCAAAAAAAAAAAAAAAAAGCCATTGGCCGTATTTTAATTTCAATTTCACCATTATAGCTTCAATTTTGGAAAATTTCAGTTGGGGATATGTTTTTCCCAAAATTGGGTAAATTCATACCCTAATTGAATTAAAAATCCAATTGAGTCATTTTTAGTCTTTTTTAGACTATAGTGTCTTCACAACAATTGATTCTAGGACCTTGAATTGTATATTGGTCATTCCACCTTCACAATTTAATAAAATAATTGAAAAGTCCCCAAAAATCAATTGAAAATTAAGAATTTTAAGGCTCAAATTGGGAATTTTATTCAATTCAATATCTTCAATCAAGACCAATACCTTCCCTAGGGTTAATAAGTCATGGGAATTCAATTTTGGCACCAATTTTTCCTAATTAGGTCATTTGGACACTGAATTGAACAAAAACCCTATTGATCCGAATTTAAATTTTGGAATTTTTGGATCTAATTGTAACAAAATTTGGTATAGATCTCATATTATGATGCAAAATATGTTGAGGAATTCAATTTTGTGATTAAATTTGCCAAATTGGATCAAAATCAAGCTTAATTCACTAATTTGGACCAAACCGAGCCTACCAGGTCATCCCGACTCGATCCGACCCTAGTCGATCTCCTTCTCCACCCGAACAGCTCGCACATGTGGGAAATGGGAGAAAATATCTGGTTCAACCCATGTCTTCATCGACTTACTCCGGTGAATCCAGCACTTGTTAAACGAATATGACAACTAGAGATTCTCCAACCGTCCATCCTGATCCATTCTAAGCAATTCAGAGGTCGGTTAGAGCAAGAATCCGGTGGGAAATTGAGCTAGAATAGGAGAAAAAATCATTATCCAATCATAAGAGAGGCTTGACCGAATGCCCAAGAGAGAGAGAGAGAGAGAGAAAGTTAGAGAGAGAAAATGTGCGAAACCGAAGAGAGAAAGTTAGAGAGAGAGGGTCTAAGGTTCCCACCCAAGCGTCCGGCGCTACCCTAGACGGCGAAACACCGGCAAATTAGGGTTTGGCTATAACCTCCCCTCCGCGTTCCGATCAGATTGGCTGGTCCTAAAGGTCTGAAACCGCACCTTTTTCAATCAACCAAAAGCTTTCCCGGCAAGGAGAACACCACCTACATGGATAAAAAGTGTCGTTGAATCCCCCTATGGCCCTCGTTTGCCTCGAAATTTCCGTTTCAGCCTCTTTTGACGAAGCATGATCCGTGGCCATTGGCCAATCCAAGCTAGTTTTTCTTCCTCATTGATTGATGTTTGATCAGGACGCTCTAGATTGGATGATTTGCATGTTAGACATGTTATGTTTTGTATTGATTTTCGGTAATAAATATAGAAGTTTGAGCTCGAAAATTTGTGGCTTAGAAATGTCAAATGGTCTTTTTATGAATATAGATGTGTAAAGGGACATACAGGGAAGGTTTTGGATCTAATGGAATGACCGAAATGCGGCGGGAAGGTCATTGGAGATTAGGTTGAAGTTGCTCCCTCGACAATGTTAAAACTGAAAAACCCAAAAAATCATGTCAAGTAGGGAACTTTGAGCTTAAAATTAAATGGCTTAGGGTTATCTATTGGTAATAAAATTGGTATAAATTCGTAGAAGGTTGTTAGATGAAGGATTTGGTTCGGTTAGTTCGGATAGAAAGTGGCTGAAAAGTCACCGAAATGGCAGCCAAATTGGCAGCCCCGAAAGGGTAAAATACCAAATCATGCCCACAATATGTTTGCTAAAATGCCTAAATGAAGGGGAAGCCAAAACGGTGCCGTTTTGACATCGTGCCCGCCGAAGAGCCAACCGGTGCAGGCTAGGCCAGTCCAACTTGGCTGGACCGGTCTAAACCGGTTCAACCCTATTCATCCTTCGGAGGAAAAATTCAAGAAAATAAATAAAAAAATAGAAAATCATAAAAAGAAAGAAAATATAAAAATTCAGAAAATCATAAAAAATTCGTACAATTAGAGAATTCATAAAAAAAATTCAGAAAATTCTTTAAAAAATCAGAAAATCTGGAAAATTCTAAAAAAATTAGAAAATTCAAAAAGAAAATCAAAAATTCATAGAATGACTTAAAAATCTTGTGGCCACCCAATATGAGTGAAATTTGAATTTTTTGAAGTGCCTAAGTGGTAATTTTAGAAGCTCCTCAATTTAGGGATTAAAAAGAGTCTTTACCCTTAAAAAACATAAAATAACACAATTTTCATTGAATGAACAAGCCTTTAGGGCTTTACAAAGATTTTGGGTGTTTTGATTGACTTTACATTTTAGAGACCATTACAGGATTGTTTTGTGTGATTGAAATCGATTGTACATTTAATCATTGATTGATTGATTTTTTTTTTATTAGAATAGTTAGAATTAGTGGATAGGCCTTGCGAACTTGCGTAACATGTTAGATAATGCATATTGTTTTAAGTACCGAAAGGACATTAGAGATCTCAATTAGAGATCATTTGTATAACCAAGTCCCCATACCCATGTAATCTCTGATTCGCAGAATCGTGGCATTTCTCTCGTATCTCGATTTAATTTTTAGTCAACCTATCAATAATAACTAGTGACGACTCCAAACCAAAACTTAGGTTAAATATAAACAAATTAGAAAATAAATATCCACTGTCTCGTGAGATATGGTCTGAAAGAAATCCTCGTTTGTCTAGTGATGAGATATATGTAGGACGTTTGGGCGAAATATCTGTTTCAGACCTTAATAGCCTATTCGAGAATAATTTCCTCGTTCATGACAAACGAAAGTATCTCCTTAGGCACGCAAAAAGCGCGGCGCGATAGGCATGATAGTTAGTAAGCTAGAATTTGGATTTTATGAATTAACTCACGAGGCTTGTTGTCCCAGGGCTTAATAACGAGGCCATGTATATTCTTTGCCTGATATCGTGTTGCATTTATTTTCTTGCACTTTACCTTTATTGCATTGATTGTGGTTGTTTACTTTTCTAATTGCGCAACTATGTATCGAAATCATTTAGTAGGTAGGTGTTGACACTCTATATGTTTGCCCAATTAAAAATGGGGAGGTCGCGACAGCAGGATATTGAAATGATCGAATATTGCACGAGTTTCACGTTCTTTGAACAATATTTTTTAGGTTTGCCAAAAGAATCAGGCAATCAAATTACTCGTGTCTTTAGAATATCACAATTTAAAATATTATGCATATATTAATATAATAGAGTGATAATGGATAAGGAAAAAACTTATGAAATGAGTGAAATAAGTGAAATTGCAAGTCAGTCTCCCTGCTTCATTCTCCGCATAGAATGGGAAGAAGTTCCCACGAAAGCACGATCCAACAAGTCAAAGCTTGAGACTCAAGATTGACTCACTCTTCTCCTCATCGCTCCTGAAAGCTTCGACGCGAATCCCAAGAAACGGTTCAATCGTCTGCTTCCCATGTCGCTGAGAGCCGAGATCTTCGTCGTCACCGGGCCGGGCCAAGGCCACCTCCACCCCTGCATGGCCTCCTCCTCACCCACCGCAGTTATTTCACTACCCTCGTCATTTCCTCCCATGTCTCTTCCGCCGTCCCTTCCTCTTTCGCCTCCAACCCCCTCGTCGCCGTCGCGCTGATCGCTGGCTCCTCCGGCCCTCCCATGCGCGACTCTGACCCGCTCAATTAGCACGCCTGCCAGGATCTCTCGGCCTAGCTGGAGAATCGGACGGCCGGTAGCGAGCTGCCACGTGTGCTGTGCGCGGTCGTGGATTTGAAGGTGCGGTGGACGAATGAAGTTTTCTGGAAGTTCAATGTCCCAGTGATCAGCTTCTTCACATTCAGCACCTGCGATGCGGCCATCGATGTAGGCGTGTGGAGGGCCCAGGCGAGTGACGTCCGGCCCGGCAAAGCTCGCTTGCTTACGGGGCTGCCCGAAGCAATGGCAGTCACAAGTTCCGATCTTAAAAGGAAGCCCTTCAGGCATCCTCGAGGAGGCAAAGGCGGGCCAACGAAGCCCGGCAACCGGCCCTCTTGGGTCCGAGAGGTCGAGGGCTTGATTGGGCTCATGTTCAACACGTGCGCCGACCTGGAGTGCTCATTCATCGACTACATAGGGGACCAGATGAAGATGCCAGTCTCGGGCGGGGGCCCGCTCCTGCCCGAGCAGTACTGGAAGACGTCCGACTCGCTGATCTCGGACCGTGAGATCCGGCAGCACAGGCGAGAGTCGAGCTGCAGGGAGGACGAGGTGATCCGGTGGCTGGACCGCAAGCCGCGGCACTCGGTCCTAAGCGTGGCGTTCGGCAGCGAGAATGGCCCGAACGAGGAGGAGCTGGCGCAATTGGCCAGTGCGCTGGAGGAGTCAACCCGGTCCTTCATATGGGTCATCGGGTCCACCAAGTACCGAGGGGACTTGTCGCACGACATGGAGAGCAGGGTTGGGGACAGGGGCCTGATCATAAGAGGGTAGGCGCCGCAACTCCTGATCCTGAGCCACCCGTCGACGGGTGGGTTCCTGTCACACTGCGGGTGGAACTAGACGGCAGAGGCAATTGGGCGGGGGGTCCCGCTTCCGTCGTGGCCGATCCTTGGGGTTCCGTCTGTGCTTCTCCAATATCTTCTAGATTGCTTGACTAGTGGTCGTGGCAGCTGCAATATATTCAGCTTCCATAGTAGACTGTGCCACTGAGTCTTATTTTTTGGATGCCCACAAGAATATTCCAAAACCCAAATTAAATGCATAACCAGTAGTGCTCTTTCTATTGTCAGCTGAGCCTAGCCAGTTACTATAGACTTGTAGCATAGATAATGTCCGGTTGTGTAGCAGTGAGATATAACAGATTGCCAATTAGACTTATGTAGAGAAAAGCATTTGCCTTTCCTACTCCATCTTCCTTTAATAGTTTTTCATTTGTCATGAGCGGTGTTGCAATTGTTTTGCAATATTTCATCTTGAATTTCTTCAGGAGGTTTACGACATATAACTTCTACGAGATAGACTCCTTCATTTTGGTTGATCTCAATGCCGAGGAAGAAGTGCATCAAGCCCAAGTCTGTCATCTCGAATGTCTTCATCATTTCTTCTTTGAATTCCTTAGCTAGAATATAGAACATATTCGTCGAGTAAAAGGAATTTGCACACTTGATTTGGAATACATCGTTATTGATGCAGAATAGCGACGATTCTTAGTGCAAGCCCTTCTCATCTATTACCTTTTATATCACTTGCTCAATAAAACTGTATCTCACAATAATGACTGCTCTCATCACAGGCAGGACTTTACTCGGTCCACACTAGCTAGTTCCATATTAAACTATTTAAGAATTTTTATATCTTACTTTATTAGACCAATCTCATAAAATGATAAATTACAATCTTAATTAATTTAGCCCATATCAGAAAAAATTCTTACAATGTAGCCCCAAACTAGTATAGATAGAGTCAATTTCTCTCAGATTTCGACGAAGCACAAAGAAGCAAGTTACCTTGAACTTGCAAAAACGAGAGTGTGGTGCTTGTGTTGATGTGACTTGAGCGAGCTAGAGAAGAGTTCTTGTGAGTGTGCCGTGTCTATAATAGAATGAGTGAATTAGATGTGTGCGCGGCGCAAGTTTGATGTGTGAGAAGTAAGAGAGCTGTTCTGTTTGTACTTTGTTCTCTTAAGAAATAAAATCAAACTTCTTAGCTTTTGTGCCCATCAATGTGACACTCGACAAGTAGTATCGGGGCTTTTCCGATTCAACAATCAATATCAAACTCAGATGATTAAGACTGTCCACATAATGTTAGATGTGCATATAAAACTACCTACGACATTCAATATCCATTTAGGAAATCTAGGGAAATGATTATTTTGTCTAATGAAATAGGCATAGTGCATACATGGAAAAAAGAGCCAAGCGAAAGATACTGAAATAAGTATATACCCTTTGAGTTGTAACTCGTAATTTGTAAGCCATGCTACACAATATGATAACAATTCATTGGTGAAAACATTTTGGACAATGCAAGATAAACACCCCCGTCAACATGTTTATGAACATGCGTGTCAATACATGATGCATTGCCATATTTAGTTGTCAATGCTTCTTGGATAATTCTTTGCCATATATGTTATTGCATATATTATGTGCGGCTGCCATTTTAAGTTTTTCTTTTTCAACTTTCAAGCTATACAAATGAACTTTGATCATCAATGCACATAGCATGGTCACTATTGAAAAACTCGATATAAAATTTATGACATTCCGAATTTCGGCCCATTTTTGAGATTTATAAAAACATGTATTCCGTCAATGTGCTTATAGTTAAATCTTGTCCAGAACTGATCACTCTCAGGTTATTTTTAAATTTGAGATTTTACTAAAATCGCATTCGATCGAATTTGGCTGTTATTTAAAACCCAAACTTAAGTGTCGAATTTATCAGAGTTTCGTAACAAATTTAATTGGACGATGTCGATATTATTGTGGCCAGCATCGATATTGCCCCGAGTTATCAAAAAGTGAAATCTGGACCGAGTGCGAATTTTGACCAGTAAACCTCCCTCTTTGTGTATTTTAGTTAATGTCTTTTGGCCTTTTCTTAATTTATAATTAGGATTTTTGGTGGCCGTTAGATTAGTCGTCGAGTTTGAACGTGGGCCGTTGGATCGCACTCGATTGAGTTTAACTCTCTCTCTCTCTCTCTCTCTCTCTCTCTCCCTTTGCTCACACACATCCCCCGGTCACATTCCCTCCTCCTTCTGCCCATGTAGACCTACCCCTCCCTCTTCTTTCTCTTCCTTTTCTTCTTCTTCTTCTTTGGCCGCAACCTCTGCTTCTTTCTTCTGCTTCTGCTGACTCCTTCTTCTCGCTACTCACTAACCGAACCTGACCCACCGAAGCTGTCGCCTTCTTGCTGTGAATTGCTGCCACCTCGACTTCGCCCCGATCGAGCTATGCTGCCGCTATCACCCCACGACCGCCTGTCGCCAATTTGCCCAAGTTGCACGCAACAACGACCTTTGCCAGACCTGTAGCCGCGTGTCCAGCCGTCGTCACACTCACTGCTGCTACTAGCCACCTTGCCCTCCCCTTGGCTAAGCAGCTCGCCCGTCATTACTCCGCCATTCGCCTTGCTTGTCATCGCACGTCAGCCGAGCTTCCAACAGCTCCGCCCGGACCAATTGCCACCATAGTGCACCAATGTCGCCGCGCGTCCAACTACCGCACACTACCTGCAGGGCTGTCGTCGACTCCGCTGTTGCTGCTTCCCCCCTATTCTAGCTCGCCCGTCACAACCCTTACTCGTGGCCGAACCACCCCGGCCGTGGCCAAGTTGTCTAGCTCGCGTAGCCGCTGTTGCGGCCATGATCAAGCCATCCCAGCTGCTGCTCGTCCCCGCCATGCCCTTGTCCAGCCGCTACCATTGCTTGTGCCGAATGCCTTGCCTTAATCGAGCGCCCCGACCATGGCCGAGAGCCGTGTCGAGGACCATGCTGAGAGCCCGATCGGCTAGCTGGCCGCTATGCCCGCACCTGCGCCGAACCCGACGCCGCTCTGACTGGCCTTTTTGCTGGCTTTTGTTTGGTCCCCCTTGGTTTTGGACTTAAGTGACTTCCTAATCCCTACTTAGTACTTTGGGTATTATTAGATTTGTTTAAGAGTTGATTAGTGTTGGTTTAGTGGCTAAATTAGGGATGGAATTGTTGTTTGAATGTGATTGGTTTATAGATTAAATGGTGGTGATTTTGTGGCTTAATTAGTGACTGATTGAGATGGGTTCAATGAATGGGCTGTCGTGGCGTTTATGGGTGAAATTGATATTTGAATGTAGTCGACTTGAACATCGGGTTGGTGGGCTAATGTGGGGAGCTTATGGTTTGAATTTAGATATTATGACGTGTTAGATTGGTAATGGTGAAAGTATGACGAATTGTGTTGTGGCGTATGTGCTTAAGAAATATCTTGAGGCGTGGTTACACAGAACTAAGCCCGGAATGATCGTAGGGCTGCTAACCTGAGGCGTGGTTACATGGGTGTGGCGAGAAAGACAAACAATGACTTGAGGCGGGGTTACGCAAGACGAGAGAAATGTCTTAAGGCATGGTTACGCAGGACTAAGCCTAGATTGATCGAAGGGCTGAGCCTGAGGCGTGTTGACGCGGGCTCTGAGAATGGACCTGAGGCGTGTTGATGCGGGTCATGGATAGTTGGTTGGACACGTATGCGAAATGTGGTTGATTGAATTGGGTGAATGTATGCGTATATGGTGCTCGAGTGTTTATATTATGTACTCGGGATATTATTGCATTTTAGTGATTTGACTAATATGCAAAGTTGGCGTATGATTTAAGGTGAGGTAAGTGCGTTTATATGAATTATGCACGTTACTTGTTAGATTGCATGTTGAGACTCTCTGAGTACGCATTGACCTACATGGGGTTTAAGTTGTCTACTTATTGAAATTTATTCTCATTATTGTATAATAAACAGTTTCATATCCCCGACCCCAACCTTGATCATGCCGCCACCTCGACGTTTTGGGATCCCTATGCATACAGTGCATGAGAAGACTGAGTATCTAGTAGGCCCACATTAGACTTACATTAGGCATCTTACTACAACCTGGGCAAATGTGGGCTTAGAGGACTTGCAGTGTTACACTTATTTAGCCTGGTTTTATCGTGACGGGTTGGAGTTGGTTGGCCCAATCCGGGGTTTTGAGGGACAACAGAATGGCAGCAAGGATGCTATGGATTGGGAGCCCGGGGACATGTATGCTCCTAATGGCGAAGTCCTGGACCCCAAAGATCCCCCGGAAAACCCTAGTCCCCAGTCTGAGCCCATACCAGAAGCTGTAGTACCTGTGGATCCCAAGCTCGAAGAGGAATATGAGGACTCCAAACCTAAAGAAGTACTTGAGCTTGTGCCAGAGCCCATGGAGTCTGAGTCCAATAAGGAACCCATGGAGTCCGAGTCCGAGGAGAAGCCGAGTAATGAGGAAGAGCCGATCGAGATCAACTCTGACATGGAGTCGGAGTCTACAAGATTTGATTCAGATTGGACACTGTAGGAGTGTTTGGTGCTGGGCTTAAAATCTTTTTGGTAAAGCCCTTTTTGTGTAACTAGTTAGTCTACCGTACCACCTATCTCTTTTTTATAGTGAAAGTGGATTCTAACCCTAGGAGCCTAATGTATGATGTTATGGTCTTAAGCTGATGTTATACGTTTATTGATTCGTGCAAGTGATATCTCTTTATCATTGTTTATTGTCTGGATTGTTTAAATTCCACTTTTGCTTGTGTTTGTCTTTGTGTGTTTTGTATGAGTCGTCGACGTGTCTTGCGTCGCGTTCGATATGACCATCGTAGGAGTGTCATGAGCCCATTAGGGTTCGAGACGTGACAAAATTGGAGGAACAACTACGACAGGAGGAAAGAAAACTTACAGGAGATCAGCTAAAGATGATGACAAATACTTTATTGCCGAGGAAAATACTCGTTGGTTTTTCGATTGATTATAAACTTAAAACTTGAGCAACAGTGACTTGTTGAGCGCGTAAAAAGTCGATAATATAATTGGCAGTGCGATTGTTGATCGGGGAACGTAAACACATCAGCAGGTCCAAGTCGAGTTGGCCTGCAGAGAAAGAAAGAATATGGACTCCAAAATCAGATCTAGAATGTGGACAAATACAAATACAAACATTGGCCGTTCGAGTAAAATAAGAGGAAAACACAAAAAAGGACAGAGAAAAATAATTTGCAAGAGGTGAGAACGGAGACGTCAAAAGCGAGGAAAAAACAAAAGAAGAACAAAAGTGGGACCCAAAAGCAAGAAAAAAGAAGAAACAAAATAAAAAGAGTTGAACAAATAAAAAAAATGAATCACTTTTGTAGAGTTGTAATAGATATAGTGGGCTACACATGGGATAATATGATTAAAATACAACAAAAGCGAGTTTAAGGTGTTTATTTGGAAACTTTTCCACGCGGCCCATTATTTAATGTGTTTGTTTGGAAACTTTCCATGCTTTTCGTTGAAAACAACTATGCGCGGATGATCATGCCTATCAATGTCATCTGGCCACAACTTTCTTTTAGGGCCCATTCAGGATCATGGTATATTAATTTCGTGATAACTTCGTCTTTGAAAATGTACGAGATAATCTCTCTTGAAATTGACATCATGAATGACGAATAGAAATTGCCCCTGACATACTCTTTTGCATACAATTGCTTGGTCGATCGTACGATGTAGACCTCGTCACCTTTTGTTCTCAATAATAAATTTTCACCCTTGATTATCCTAATGAGTTATTGGCAAACAAATCATAATTATTACAATTTTCTGAAAAGTATTACGTTTATTTAATTAAGGCAATTTTTTTTTCACCTTCGCATATGGAAGCTTTATAACTCGTTCGCATGGCACAAGATTATTTGGTTTGTCCAGATATTCGCTAGCATAGTATATTGTCCTGGGTGATTATTCATAAGAGATGTTAGATTTAGGTTATTACATGTAGATATTACAGAGAAATTAATTATGGAAGTTTAAAAACTATTAAAACAAATTGTCCAAAAAGTTCTAAACATTCACTTTTGCCAATTTAGTCCTAAACTTTTTTTTAATTGTATCAATTGAGTCCTAAATATTTTCACGTTTTGTCAATTGAATCCATCTGGCCAATATTTGCTGGAAATTGCTAACATGGACGTCAGCCGTCCAATGTGGCATGATTGGTACTAATATTTATTTTTTAAATTTTTTATTATTTTTATTATTTTCTTTTTCCTTTCCTTTCTTTTCTTGTCTTTTCTTTTCCTTTTTTACAACTCTGACCGACAAGGTTGCCGGCTAACCATCGCTTAGGCCGGGTGTGTCACAAAATTCAAATTGGCATTAATATAAATATTACGAAAAATACAGAATTGGAATCGATACAAATGAATGCCGAGGCCTGTGTTTGACACAGTTTCCTTCAAACAGATTTGTTCCCTTCAGTACACGTTTGAGGTTTCGTGAACGTCTGTCTCTTAGTATACAACGGTTGACAGCAAAGAAAAAATCACAGCACTTCAGAGCTCCCAGTGAACTTGAACAAACTGGAACCAAACACTATTGAAAAACAATGCCAATGCAGAGAATTGAAAGAGAGGAAGAATAATTTCAATTTTAAAATAGAATGGGAAGGCATCTATTTACAAGGTTGAGGGAGAGCATTTCGGGAATAATAATGGCTAATTAAATTTACCGTTACAAAATTAACACGCATCAGGAATAATGGTTGAGTAAATCCGCCATTATAAAATAAATTCTGTAACAACATAATTTAATGCCATTAACCTGCTATTAATCATACGTTATAAATTTTGTAACAGTTTGAATTGAAAAAATTAAATCAGAAGGCAAAATTGAGCTCGACGTGAGGCCCACTTTTCAATCTTGTAATCATGTACACGGGACGTGCGCTCGCACCCAAGTTTCAGTTCGTCGGGCGTCGAATTGCACCCCCCCTTGCGCTTGCACGCAAGGCATAGTGTTTGTGCTATAATAATTACTATTTCAAATGAATGTAACTGTATATAAAGCACTCCAAAACCTTCTTTTCTTTCCAATGTGGGACTAGTATTTTTTCACTTTCCACTTCCAACTCAAGGGTGTTCTTTGAACATCAATTTCTCATTCGCCCATTAATTTATCCCATATTTCCAATAGGGTGAGGGTATTGCAATCCTCGCCTGGATCTAGGCGGGGGCTGTGACACTCTTGCCTGTGGCCAGCGACCATCACTAGCCAGAGTTGTAAAAAAAAAAAGAACGAAAAAAAGGAAAAAAAAAGAAAAATAAATAAATATTAAAAATTATTCACGTCGGTGTCGGCTGTGCCATGTAGGATGTCTAGTGTCCACTTCAGTGATTTCCATCTAAAATTGGCCAAATTGACTCAATTAGCAAAACGCAAAAATGTGTAGGATTAAATTGGCACAATAAAAAGTTTATGATTGAATTGACAAAAATATAATATATTTATGATTTTTTTGATAATTTTCCCCCTCAAATTAGAAGGATGGTTGAGGTACAAAATATTTCATGGTGTTTAATGAGTTGGTCCATCTAGAATTACTTCGGAATATAAATGATTGACTTGTAATCAAATACAACGACTTCGCAGTCCACACTATTTCTTGTGCACGAGCCTCATCCGCTATTGGAAGCGAAGGCTTGTCCGAGAGACAAGACCAAAAACCAATCTTCATCGGCAGCCCCTATGGACACATGAATTTCCTTCCTTGGCTTGTCTTAATCAGAAGTTGACTTGACTTGTCTTTTTCACGGTCCTTTGATGTTGAAGTGAGTGCATGGAACTTTACTGAATCAAGGTCGAACTTGCGAGGCAAGTTCCTATTCTTTAGAGAGAAAAACAATTTTGTTCCCAGTCGCTAACAAATATGTGAATGCACAAATTAGGTGAGATTTCTCGCATCAAGTTTAACATGCAATGTCCTGACAACCACAATGTAAAAAAGGCCAATAATAAAGTTTAGAGAAGCCTTTTGAATCAAGTATTATCAAGTTCGAGCTTAGTCCATTTCATATTTATGCGGCATAAACCTGAGCCTCTCAAATCACATGTTGACACTTGAATTTTTGTTAGCAAATTGAATATCCATCTTTGTAAAATAGTAAGAAAATAAAAAAAAACAATAGTAAGAAGACCAAAAAAAATATATGGTACAATAAATAAAGCAATAGACAAGCACATAAAAAAATAAAAGACAGAGAGTCCCAATTGGGACTAGTTCGGCCCATCACCTAAGTCCTTGCCTTTGCAATCCGGTTAAATTTAATTGAGCCCAACAGCTCAGGCCCATCATACTTCAAACTATAATTTTGTAGATCGGATATGGCATTTTGGGTTATACAAACCATCGTGCGTCATCGCTACCACTTGAACGCTCGGCCCACCACCACCACCGACGCCCCGCTATTGACATCCGAATTTTGCCCTCAAGCCTGTCTCTAGAGGCATGATAGCCCATGAATGACCATGTTTCAGTTTACATAGGTCGTTCATACGTTCCACAACGATTGGGGAATGGATCTGCCGATAATTGCGCAATTTGACCTAGAATAAAAAATGCGGTCATTCGTTTATTTTGTCTACCGGTAGTCTTCTGCAATTTTGCACTAGAAACATCTTAGCAAGTACACCCTGAATTATCAATGGCTGATTTAATCATTACCGATTCCTATCAACAGAAAATATTTGTGCCCAACCCCGAATTCGTGTCATCATAAATTGAGTAGGAAATTTTATCTCACTGTTGAATGATGTAATTGCGAAAAGGAAGACATCTAGTTCCCTAATTCATTCACCAGACGGAAACTAGTCTACAAATGCCTCGATGACTCCACACACACTTAAATCATTTTGTTTTTGAACTCATAGTTCTATTTTACGTATAAATTTCGCCATCCGAGCTTTCATAAAATAACAATGCTCTGGCCTCTGGGTTAACTTGTTCAAATATTGATATCTGGTTAAATTAAATCAGCTGTTAGAGACGATAATTCACAATGAAAGAGAGAAAAGACAATGACATACACCTCGACCATTTGCCGGGAATCTCATTGCCAGCTTAACCCTTGATGGTCGGTTTCATTGTTGAAGTTACCCAAAACGATCCAACAACATAAAAGCTATATCCATGCACATGCATCGCATGATCTTCTGATCATTCCAACAAAATAGTTTCTTGTATTACTAACAAGTGGTATCAGAACTAGATGATCGAGACCGTCCGCTGGCGCTTAGTTGATCCGGATCGGCGTACAAGGAGTACATTGGTGCACAGCCTGAGATCGTGCAGTTGGTTGAGCAGTCAGGGACCAAACTCACTCAAAAAACTGCCAGTCTTCACCAAGTCACCGCGGTGGATAATTACTACCTGATCTAGAAATATCGAAAAGCTTAAGCACAAGAACAGCTCCTTTAATGTTATTGTATCTCTATAATAGAGTGGACCCAGACATTTTTTTTTTCTGATAACCCAGGGAATCCCCGCACGGCCGGCAGCCGGAGGATAAACCCTGAGAGCGACACGTGCTAGCCACCACACATGTGCCACTAGTTAAGTCACCTTGCGGCGCGCTGGATTCGAACACTTAACATTTTGCGAGAGGAAGAGTGCGCGAACCAGCTACGCCACCCAAGCGGGTGGTGAGTGGACTCAGACATTTTGCCAAACTTTCATTCAAAAATTTTGCCAAAGCTTACACGCTCTATACAACTAACAACTGTGTATCTTCGACAGTGGAGAAATTGGAATTTTTACAATGGTCAACAAAGCTAACACTTCTTTTTAGTAAGACAAAGCTAACACTTTATTCCTTAAATCTCTTAAAGATTATAGGGAAAATGGCACCAAAAACTCCCAAGTATACCACTATGAAACCAATATAACTTTTTCTTTTGTCACCAAAAATCCCTACCTCATATTAGTGTGACACATATATCCTTTCTGTCAAAGGACAGCCGTCCTATATGGTGGCTAGCATTGCATTGTCAATGTACCAAGACAAGTGGCAATGATGTGGTGTCACAATAGCGCCATGTTGGAAAGATATTAAAAAGAAAAAGAAAAATTTAAAAAAGCCAACAAAATAAAAACAAAATTCCACTTCAGACAAACGTCATATCCCAACTAGCCTATTTAAGAAATACAAAGTCAAGCGTGGTACTCTTCAAAAATGACGATCAATGCCTTTGAGTTTCATGAACTTCGAGAACCAAAAGGTTTTTCAAGATTGAAAACTAGCAATATTTCTTAAGCCAAAGTGCAAAAATGATGAAGTACATGGAAGTTGGTGGATAATGGTCGAGGAAAATATCAGATGTGTCCAGAAAATCTAAATTAACCAGATTGATGAGGCAATGTGTCATGACCTTCTCGGAGGTGAACTACCAGGAGATGGCTAACGGATTTACTAAAAGGGAATAAAGGTTCCTCTCATGAGGCAATCACTCGCGTTTAGTGCGGACTCTCCCAAGTCCATCTAACCACAACTTGGTACTCAATTTGTCACGCCCCGCACTCCTCGGCGTGCCACATCTCTCGCCAGGATTGATTCGAAAGCGACGTCCCAGGACGCGTCATCTACCCAACACCCAACACAGAGATTTAAAGCACATACGAAAGCAATTAAAATCACCTGTACAATAAAATACATATAACCAAGGATAGCCACGAAAATGCACAACGACAATTACAAATAAACACTTACACTAATACCAAAAACCATATACAACATTCAATACAGCTCGATCAGCAAAACCAAAATGGGTTAAGGCCACTATTGACAAAAAGGGGTAAGTGGCATCAGGGATCATCATACTGCTAATGGCGGGGCACTGGTCAAAAAGGTACTGGCCCTCCCAAACTAAGGCAAATGCTAACTCTTATGGTGCCCAGTCTGGGTCGGAATCAGAAGACTCCGAGGATGAAGAGCTATCAGGCATCTCCTCCTCAGACCCTGATGAGTCCGTCTCAGACTCGGCCTCCAGTGCGGGATCCTCCTCAATCAGCTCAGGCTTCTCATCATCCTGCTCCATCGGCTCCGGGACAGCGTCCTCATCGTCGAGCTCTATGTCCATCGGCTTGAACTCGTCTACCTCGTACTCCACCGGTACATCGTCGGAACTCGCACTCTCCTCAGCTGACGAGTCAGGGTCAATCACCTCACCATCTGGGCAACGAGGATACCGGGTGCCCAACCCGGTAAACGGGACATCAAAAGTCCGAAGAGGACCATACTCTCCGAGATCATCTCTGAGACACCACGCCACGTACTCGTGAATTTGATAATGTGACTCGCCCGCATCTACCCAAACTTGAGTATAGTACCTAATATAAACTTCCCCGTTCCCTACGGGGTGTATCGTCCTGGTCCGCTCTACGTGATGCGGAATCCCAAAACGCACCGGAATGGTAAACATGTCAAGGCTGGGGGTCTGAAAGGATGGTTTTACACAACCATCCTAATATAGTACCTAATATAAACTTCCCCGTTCCCTACGGGGTGTATCGTCCTGGTCCGCTCTACGTGATGCGGAATCCCAAAACGCACCGGAATGGTAAACATGTCAAGGCTGGGGGTCTGAAAGGATGGTTTTACACAACAGTGAGAATAATCTCAGTGAGTAATTCCCTAAACCTAAATTAAGTTAAAGTGCACCTCCTAATGAGAACTAAAATACCACACAAATCAAATTATAAACTGACTCAGGCCCTCATGCCTAAATTTAATTTTACTCGACCCTGCATGGTAGACATTCTATAAATATAATCACGACCGTACCATGATGATTAGATCGCAACACAAATACACATAACACTTAATCCCGACATATGCAATGCACGTGCTCATGTTCGCACTCATGTCATGCCTCAACAATGCATTAATGCACGCTTGCATGCTAGCACTCTGCCATTTATCAATTTCTCCTCCAACCCGCGTTAAACGTATCAGGTCCGACCCACGTAAAACGCATCAGGTCTAACACTTCGAGATCGATCTCTGGCTCGCGTTAAACACATCAGGCTCATGACACATAACCCGCGTAAAACGCATCAGGTTAGTCATCTTCCGGTAAACCGGGCATCGTCCTGCGTAACACGCCTTAAGACGGGTTCACTACCCCACGTAAAACACATCAGGGTTTATTGTGATCACACATTCACAAGCATCAATTTTATCTGAACCCCGCGTAAAACGCATCAAGGCCTTTTAGGTGATCACAATGCACATGTCACTCAGGCACACTTGTAAATGCACATATCGTGCCAATACTCGTGACACACATCCATAACTACAACGATCACACTTGCGCATTCGCACATTTCATAATGAGCATTTGATATTGCTACACCATTTGTTCAATTCGTCGCGCAATATGCTCGGACCACAATTCATTACACCCAACCACATATTAGTACAACCATAGAATCAATTCAAGCACTCATGCACAGTACACAATTCACACATAAAAGTCACGCGATTAGCTCAACATAAATCCGTGCAATTGAGGCTTGCCAGGCTACTCCACTCTTAGCCACATTAAACATATCACGACATTGCTGAATCGCTCCCAATCAAGGGCAATTTGATCACTAACTTGGTCCGTCCGACAATTCCGCCAATTACACTACTAAACCTCAAATCAACCGTGCCTTGCACCAATACAACCCGGCCATGGACAGCCACTAGTCCACTAATTCCAGGCCATTAATTATCCTCGAAATATTTCATCAACTCTCCGAAACGCCACTCAAATCAGCCACCACAAAACTAAATAAGACGCGCACTAAAATCCGCAATTCAAGCCCGAACTCTCCCAAACTTGGGCTATTCCGCTCCAAATCTATCCAGCCAATACTCAGCGCTTCTCGGGCTACTAAACCTCCAATTATTTATTGCACTAAGCCCATAGAACAACCACCGAAACCGCCACTAAAACAGCCACCACCCGGTCTATCAATTTCATCCACTAGGTCCATCATTTATCCACATCTCGGCACCTATGCTTCGCCACATCATTGCATTATACGGGTCACTAAACCCCAATTAAATAATCATTCTTAGTCACCAAAACACCACAAAACCAGCCCTTAATTATCTCCACAATTTAACCCCTAAATTACCCTAATTAACCCATAAAATCCGTCTAAAAATGCAACTTATCCTAATTAGGGTTTAGGGTCAAACTCACCCGGTGTCCTAAGCTCCAAATTGGGCTGAGCAAGTGCCAACGGCGACTGGATAGCGGTGATCCCTCACCGGAACAGTGGCGGCGAGCAGCGACTCCGGCGAACAACGACGACGAACTAGGCGATTCCACGGCCTAGATGGACACAGCCAAAGAGAGAGAGGTGGGACAACTGGACGATGCTAGGTGAGGCGGTGGTGGTGGCAGAACAGCTCCGGCGGTGGCAGCGAAGCTCCTCCGGCGAAGAGCCGTCCACGGCCAAACAAGAGAGGAAGAGAGGGAGGAGTGATGGCTGCGGGTGGAGGGCTGTCGGCTGAGGTGAGGGGGACGGCAGCCCACGGCGACGACACCAGCGACCTCACGGGGGCGATGGAGCGGCACGGCGAGCCGGCGAACAGCGGAGGCCGGGCGTGGCGTGTTCGCGAACTATTGCGGCAGGGCGCAGTGAGCTCACGCAGTGGCGGGGCTGGCTCGCGGCGGGGACGACGACGGTCAGAGCGGCTGGACGACAGCGGAGACGGCCAGGAGCGACGGAACAGCGTTAGGCGCAAAGGGCAGCAGCGGCGAGCTCGTTGCTGCGTGCATGAGGGAGGAGAAGGTGACAGTCGGGGCGGCGGCTGGCGGAGGGCGTGACAGTGGCGGAGCTTGCTGGCGGCGGTGGAGGTGCGCGGTGGTCAGTCAACTCGGGTGGCGTTGGCTGGGCGAGCAGAAGCAAGGGCGAAACAAAACCAATCGGGCTCGGGGAAGGAAGAAAGAAGAGGAGGAAGAAGAAAGGAAAGAGAAAAGAAAAAAGAAAGAAGGGAAAGAGGAGAGAGAGTCTGACAAAAGGAGGGGGGGGGAGAACGTGCGTGAGAAGACCATGCATGGGAAGGGGACATGCGTGACCGGCGAAGGAAAGAGAGAGAGAGAGAGAGAGAGAGAGAGAGAGAGAGAGAGGACAGGCGTGATAATGGGGAAGGACGTGCGGGCAAAGGAGAGAGAGAGAGGAGAGTACAAAAAGTAGATTTTTGTTTTTCAGGCACGATTCAACGAACACAGTTTAAACTAAAAATCGAACTAACGGTCACGATTCAAAATCGAAAAAAAAGATCTAATAGTCCTCGAAAAATCCCAAACAATAATATAGGACAATGGGCCAAATAAAATAACTCAAAAACACATTACGGGGAGGTCTACCAATCCAAATTCGTACCCGGTCGAAAATTCACTTTCTCACTATCCCTAATAATCTCGATACTTGCCACAATAATATCGACACCGTCTAATTTATTTTGTTCCACAACTCCCGAAAATCGATTGCCAAGTTCGGGGTCTAAAGAACAGCCAAATTCGATCGAATGCAATTCTAGCAAAATCTCTATTTTAAAAACAAGAACCCGAGAGTGATCAGTTCCCGAGCGAGATTCTATTATAAGTGCACTGACGAATTACACGTTTATTAAATCCCAAACTTGAGTTAAAATCCGGGATGTCACACAATTTAATCATTACATTTATCTTAGCTTTTGGAGCCGCCACTAATTAATTGTTAATCGATTAGACACCCAAGTAAAATGTGGGAGTACATTTTACTTCTGCAAACCAGAGATTCAAAAGATTCGAGGACTTGGTTACGCTAAATTAATATAACACCATTTCGGTACATTTTCTCTTTATTTTAAAAATGTTTTTGCGGATCAATGAATCACATCAAGATAATATTAAGGGTTTGACCTTAGTGTCTAAAGGTCCAAACACTCTAATATATCTTGTTTAATGAAAAGAAAATATATAACTAGATAAAATCATGTATTAAGTATCCACAAATTTAAACTATCATCCTCACCTTAATTATAGTTATCCACGAGAAGTTTATCTAAAGTGAGGGGGATCGCAACAACAATAACAGTGATGTAACAGCAAGCAGCGAATAGCGAGTGTCACTCATGAAGAACAGCACAACGGCGATAATTGAATAGCAGTGAATAGCAGCAACAGCAACCGACAACGAGCAGCAACAGCAAGGACGTAACAGCAGCAAACAACCACAAACAACGATGAACAGCAGCAATGCAGCAGGTGTCAACAAGCAGCGACAATGATCAGCGACAACAGCGAACGGTGGCAAGCAGCGAGCGGCAGCAGTAGAGATGCAACAGCAGCGAGCGGCAGCAGTAGAGATGCAACAGCAGCGAGCAGCAACAAACAGCAGCAAACGGTAGAAAGCAGCGACGATAAACAATAGCAACAGCGAGCAACAGTGAATAGCAAATGGCAATGAGCAGCGGTAGCAGGGAAATAGTAATAGCAAACAGCAATAAACAGCAGTGACGAACTGCTGCGATGCAGCAACAGTGCAGCAGCAAACAACAACGAACAACGGTGACACAGCAGCGAACAATGATGAACAACGGTAGACAAAAGCGAGCAGCAGCGACGAGCAGTAGCATTGCAGCAGCAAACAACAACGATGCAGTAGTAAACAGCAGCGACGCAGCAGCAAGCAGCGATGACATAGGATTGAGAATAGCAAGAGCGATGCAACTAGGCTCACTAGAACAAAGGAATTTGCTGCGAATTAACAAGAAGAAAGATGTGGTGGAACCATAGCCACAGAAAAGAACTATTTTGTTCCTTTCGTATTTTGAACTCTCTCTATTTCGAGCTTCGCTCCATGTTCTATAATGACTCAACCAGCCCCCTTTTTATAGTAAAAAACTTCCATTTATCATTGGAAAGTCTAAACCTGTGCTCCTATGATCATGGGGATTGCCGAATTTTAGACTTGATTTGTTGCCGTGAATTAGTGCTTCAAAACTCGCCTCTCCTCGAAATCTTCTGGTTGCCTTTTCCACTCCCGCTCATATTGCCTTGAACGTGTCCACATTCACTTGCCATTATTTATGATTTCATGACAAGCATTTTCTCCTTAATTTCCTCTATGCTCAATCTTTTCATTCGGCTTTTCTTGAGTGTTAATTCTTTCCATATTGCTGGACAAATCCCATTATTCCTATCACGATTTCAATTCTTCAGAATGTGTCTTGCCAAAAAGAATTTCATGAAATCTAGAGGTCCTCATGAAAGAATGGGGATTTGGTTCATTCTTATCACTTCAAGCTCCCAACCATTTCATGACCAATTCTTTGATTGAGATGTCCAATTCACGGAAAATATGCCACCAATTCCTCCATTTAGCTGATCGAAATATGCTCAATTGATTAGTCTACGTGTCCCAATTGAAATTCGACTCAGTCAGCCCATAGTTTCCTCTTTGTTCCGCGCAAAAATCTTGCAATGGTCAAGCTTCTTCTCGATCCCTTCATGTTGACTGAATCTGCACAAGCTTTTCTTTATCTTTTCTTAGCTCCCAATCAGAATTGTTTCCTTTTTTCTCTCGTTCACCATTCATGGCCAGCCATAATCACCGCATGCAATCTTATTTAGGCAAAAGGGAAATATTAGGCTGATTACAATGCAATCCCCAATTGAGCCAATGTCATTCACGACCGGACCCATTTGAGTGCTATGAAGGTGTTACTAATGCCTATAATGAAAATGTGAACTAATGTTAAGGGGTTGGTAAAATTTAGGTGTCAACACCATGAACAAACCGGATGTAGATGCATCAAAATAAAGACGGATTAAAACGGATTAAAGAAGCTTGCAGTGACTGTCAAATTCAATAATAACCATCCAGAAAGAAGTTTATGGACATGGTAGAGAGAACAGATCGTTGTGGGGAGTCCATACATAACTTCGACAAGTATAAGCCCAAGATCCTCAAATGGCCAGGATAGTCTCCCAATTTCAGCAGAGATTTCAATTGTCAGACCCATATACTAGCACCTGACCCCTCAATTATTTCTAGAAGTCCAATAGCATCAGGTAACATTCTTATGGATAACAGTCCATCCTAGTTAGTTTCAATTCTTTTTAGATTTACGACTAAATTAGGTAGATCAACTATCTTTAACAATTGCCAATCCAATTCCACCGGCGATTCAAATTTTCCCAACTATATATGAAAGCTTCTTTTCTTTTATTGCATAGCACCCTTGTAAACATTGACGTTTGAGCTTAACTAACCCTCTAAAAAAGCATGGAAGTTCACTGATATACTCGTTCATATAGCTATGCTAACAATGTAAATAATGCACCTGAGCATTAGCATCGCACACCAATTTCATTAATGAAATATTTATATCCTCTAAACAATAGAAATAGAATGCAGTTGGGGAAAATTTCATTACATTGATAGCAAATCCATTCACCTTTTCTTTGATGATGAACCAAAAGAGGGCTTCGGGAGTCAACGTCTAACAATTTACTTGCTCTAAAAGCCTCTGCAATAATTAATTGAAGTACTTCTTCATAGCTGCAGCAATGTACAATTGAAGTGCAGTTCATTTTAGTTGGACAGACAAAAATTTAATGGATATCAAAATGACGATGTAAATGTTGATTTGATTTCTCAAACCAGTGTAACCTGAAGATCTTTGATAACCGACCAAAAGAAGGCTTCAAGAGTCAACATCTAACAATTTCCTTGCTCTAAAAACCTCTGTAATAATTATTTGAAGTACTTCTTCGTAGCTGTAGCAATACACAATTGAAGGACATATCATTTTAGTTGGACAGACAAAAATTTAAAGAATATTAAAATGACGATCTAATTGTTGATTTGATTTCTCAAATCACTATAGCCTAAAGATCTTTAAGTTGGAAATCAAAACAAAAGAAAAAAATATGTGCGCCTGTACCAATATGCAATTATGTTCTGTTCGACCGCAGAGTTCCTCTTGATATTAGGAACTAGAAGGATCTACTTCCTTTTCTACATGATTGAATTTGCTTGAGTGGACAACTATTTGTATGCAAAAGGGTCGCACTGCAGTAACTTTGAAACTCACTGTGTTGGGAAATTTCAATCGAACGACTTGACTTAGTTGTGGTCGAAGTTCAATTGAACTTCCAGCTCATGATTTAGTGGCCAAATAACAGAATTACCTGTAATTTTTCCAGATGAAACCCCTCATTGCTGCGATCTCAATTAGGGCCTCTTTCCATGACTTCACTTCGTCGTGGTCGAAGTTCATCCGATGCTTGTCTAGGTCACTTTTGTATAAATCAGTTTCGAGCTTAACATCATCAATCTCCACATCATAGAAAATGGGGAGAATTCTTCTTTTCCCCTTTGATTCGGACGTGCATTTTACCATGTGGGCAAGTTCGCGTAGACACCAATAACTGGAAGCGTAGTTTTTAGAGAAGACAGGTATGTAGATATTGGAATTAGTGAGTGCTTGTAGAATCTCTTCCCCAATCCCTTCATTGGACCTCAAGTCATCGTCATCACTATAAACGGAAACTTGATCACATAACATATAATAGTGAAGATAATTGACAATGCTATAATGAGTGTCTGGTCCCTTAAAACTCAGGAACACATCATACATAGGTAATTTGTGGGAAAGCCAACTCGATCTTGAGATATTCAACATTCTTTCAAGGATTGTGCGGCCATGACTATCCAACACCCAGCTTTCTAAGCCCTCTATGCCCTCAATAGCTCTTAAATTTGGACAAGCTTCTAGCTCTAGATGTTGAAGCTTACTCAACTTGGATAAGTTGGGTAACTTTCCTATTAAATAACAACTGGAAAGAATGAGGTACTGCAAAGATTCTAGTTCTGCCAAACCTTGAATCTCAACTAGCATATTCAAGCCCTTCAGTTCCAAGCGCTCCAAACTCCTCAAGAGTGATAGACCGGGTATTTCTTCAAGGGATTCACATCTACTTATGTTCAGTTCCCTCAAACGTGTTAGCCCAAGAGTGACAGGCAGGTGTGATATTGGACATTCAATTACATGCAGAACCTTCAAATTTAATAAGATGGAAAAATGTGGTAGGGGACTAATATTCCTGAGTTTCAATGTCAACAAATGAGATGGAAGCAGATAGGATGGTTGCTCCCTCATCAAAGCCGCTTTAAGTTTTGAGTCATAGTCCCGCCTAGTAGAGTGATATCTAATTCTCAAATTGCTGAATCTATATAATTCCAAATGTTCTAAATCGGTGATGCTTGAGGGGTGAGGGACAAGAGAGAAGTCCATGGCTTGCACCGCAAGGAATTTCAAACTCGATGGAAGAGTTGGCACTTGTTGAAGTTCAATCGAACCCACTTGAAGTTTTTGGAGATGGAGACGACCTATCTCTAGAGGCAATCTAGAAACACTAGTAAATGCTAAGTCCAATGTCTTCAAATGGAATAGTTTCCCAATTTCCTCCAAGTTTTTGTCTGTTAGATCATAGGACTTGTGGGCATATAAGCCTTCAAGCATCTCCAGTCCTCCAATAGTATGAGGAAACTCCTTTATCTTCGATCTACACAACCTCAACACCCTTAGTTTCTTTAAGTTTCCGATAGAGTCAGGTAGTTCAATTATGCCGGACGTTGATACATCCAACTCTACCAACATTTTTAACTCCCCAATTGAGCTTGGAAGTTCCTTTATCCCCACGCACCCGCGCAACGTTATGCTGGTAAGATTCACTGCTCCTCCAATTGAGTCTGGAAGTTGGGGGATTTTAGGGTGCTCATTTAATCTAAAACTCAACAGAGATTTCAAATTGCCAAATATCTCTGGAAGCTTCAAGGGTTGAAAATTTTGGGGCATGACGATATGCTTCAAAGATCGTAGAGAGCCGACTTCTTCAGGCAACTCCCCAAGAGAACTACACCCTTTGATATTCAAAGTCTCTAGAAGTTGAAGCTGAGAAATCGAGGGGTCAATAGTGATTAAGTTGGTACACCGAGCAAGTACTAATGTCTCCAAAGACGTGAAATTAGAGAAGTCGGGTGTCCTCCTCAACTTTGTGCAATCCGTTAAATCCAAAACTTTTAATTTTTTTGTCATCTGCAGAAAAAGAAATTGTGAAATTAAAAAGAATGAAACATATCAATCATCCTAATTTTTTTCATGTAAGTAATTATTCTCGTTTTTATAATTCAATATACACCCTCGTTTGCTTGCAAATGGTGCAACTAGGTCGCTTCTAACACTTCCTTCGGGGAAAGGGAATAATCTTCCATTCATGGAAAACATTTACCATCAATGTAATTGAAGATTATTAAGTCCTCTTTTAATAATTTACTACTGATAACTAAATCTGAGTGATGAAATAGTAAGTTAGCAGTGAAATTCATTAGCTACTAGAGATTTATAGTGATGAGACAGTTTGTTTGCATGTAAAATATCACTGGTAACCGATACTAATAGCAAAGTACAAACAATTAATTCATACTCTACAAATGGAAAATTTTGCTCATTTGTAAAAAATGAAAGTATGTTTATAATCTACTAGGGCAAGCCTGATAAATCCATAATTTGTTAGTCTTTAACTTACTCACAAGCGTTAGTACTTGTAAAATCAAAATAAACCTAATTATCTACTACGATTTTCTAGTAAATGAATGATTTTTGGTTAATAAGTCAAAATTGTTAACCAATACAACTAGTAAAGTAAGTCAGCAATTCCATAGTCTACCAGCTAAAAAATGACGACAGTTCGTAGTCTACAAAGGTATTTTAACGTGATAAATCAATTATTATATTTGTATGTTACTGAAAAATAAAACTTGGCACTTGGTAAAATTGAAGCGATGGCCATAATCTACTAACCTGGTAAATGGTATTTTGTTTATATGTTAGAACAATTAGACGACACTATTAGTAAAGTATCTATGCAAATCATAATCTACTAATTAACGAAGGGGATCACTTCTAATGTTGAAAAACAACTGGTAATCTGGTATGAGGTTTGATGATGGTAACATTATTAGTTTGTGGAAAATTTATCGAACTAAAAAGTTGCCAATCAGTTTTTTCTTATCAATGATATTTCAAATTTACCATCTATCATTCAAATTTAAAATGCACTAACAAGTTTCCGTTTTGGCAATAAATCTATAGAAATCTGCATGCAAATTGCCGTTGAAGTTTAAATCTTCCTAAGGTTTAAATTTGGACAAAATGACACTATAAGTGCTATAAGTTGTGTATAGAGATTACTTTGGTGCCATAACTTTTTTCGAATCACTTTAGTGTCAACTTTTTTGAAAAACGATCACTTTAGTACCAATACTAACATGGCCACTAAAAATCTGACGTGACTTTTTTTTTATTAATTTCCAATGTTGACATGGCTCATCGAAAATCTGACGTGGCTCTTTTTTTGGTCGGAATTTTGTCCAGAGTCACTAAAGTGATCTCTTTTCCTCTGATTTGGCACCAAAGTAATCCAAAAAAAAGTTATGATACCAAAGTAATCTCCGTACACAATTTATGGCACTTATAGTGTCTTTTTGCCATTTAAAAACATTACACATGGACCTTTATTTCGAGTCTTATCAACCATACAAGAACGGGACACTTCCATATATCCCTCACTCATGCATCTTCATGATGTAGAGATGTAATTAAGTTACCAAAAAGAAAATTGTAAAGTATCGTTAAAGAGATATACAATGTTACGATATTTCTTCATGATCAAGTCTTAAAAGTGTCGTAGCAAAAGAGATGTACATTACAAGGTTGTATCATAGGAACACCAAACTCTGCTCTTCCCTTCTTAAAAAAGGTCTAGGAGAAACCATGGAATTTAACCATGACATGTGGGGGTGGACGCACATATGCAAAAGGGGTAACATTGATTCTGATACCATGTTAGAAAGTCTAACCTAAAAGCTCAAATTGATAGGTAGAGAGAGACCGCATGCATATAAAAAGTATATATGACCTGTTGTCAAGCAACTTGGAACAATATTTCAATAATTAGCTATTAGAAAAGCAACTACAACAAGCCATAAAGCATCCAAACTCCAAACTCCAAAGTAGGTAAATTTTGAATTCCTCAAACCGAGGCAATGATGGATGCATGGATAATACTATGGACTGGTAAGCACAGTTAATAATTCTTGCTAGTACGGATTTTAAGCATATCATATTTATCTGTGGCTTGATTATTAAAGCAGTCAGCAGTGAATGGACGAAATATAGAACAGCAATGATATTCCGCTCGTAATATCATTTACTAGGATGATATGCTGATGCCATGTGATTCTATAGCTTCCTCTCCTTTCTTTACAAATGTGTTTAGCTAGTTGTAGTCCATTATAGATATTAGACTAGCACGAAATATTTTAGGTCAGGGTAGTATGCCACCTATGTGTACCGTGCATTGAGTGATATGTAAGAATAAAAAGAAGGTGAATAGAGTAAGGCATATAGTACCTGGATTTGGCTCCACCCACTCCAGTCATCTTCGATAGCACTCCTTGAAAGGTCTAGCACGACCAAACTAGCAAAATGGAAACTCTCCGCATAAAATTCCTTATTCGTAATTTCCCAAGAAAACCATTTTAGCTCCGAAAGAAGATTCTTGAAGTTGCCGAAAAAATCAATGCCTTTCGCTCGAAGGAACCTTAGATTTGGCAGAGCAGCTAATTCTTCATTTGCAATGCTGCGGCTACAGCCATTGAAAGTCAGGCTTAGTGCTTCAACATCTTCATTTCTCTGCATATTAAAGACTCAGTTGAGCATGCAGCATACAATTTACAGAACTACAGCAGAGAGGACACAAAAGCATTGTCAAACAATTTCTCCAATGGTTGAGCTCGCCACATACGCTTCCCAGAATTATGGCGCACTTTTTTTCCCAGCAAGTAGTTGTTTCTTTCTCTTCTACGTAACTAATTTTCAAGTCTGGAGGTATCATATTTTCGGTTTCTACTGTTCGAGAAATACAATTTGCATATTAATGCAAAAGCTTCTTAGTTTATTCTAAAAATCGGGATTGAAAATAATCTTAAACCTCTTGATAAAGCAAGTTTTCTTTTCATTAAACCTGGATCACACGTACACTCCTCTTTATTTATTCAAAATTTCAAAAGAGCTACTTTATATAGAAAATAAAGCCAACTGTCAGGCATTCTCTTTTGGCTCTCTCTTCAAATTTGAGACCTTTAACTTGAAGGTTTGACAGAGAGATATAACCCCCGAAAGACAAAAGCCACGTTAAACAAAGCCATCTATCGGATGCAGATTTTAACCAAATTGTTGCTTTAAATGGGAAAGAAAAATTCAAAGAATTTTCTTACCAAAAAAAAAAAATTCAAAGAATTTCTTACACCAAATATTTTCAAACGTATGCAGTTGACGTTTACCTTATTCCCCTCCAGCAGCTTGAGGGCATCCTCACGAATCCACGCCCTCGAAAACTTGTGAGGATATACTCGAAGAACAATGTACCTTCCAAAATCTCGAACTTGGTCATGCATCCAAAACCTATTATCATCTCTAATTTTGATCAAGGATCTCTGAGAGAGAACTCTCATTGCAATGCTAGGAAAATATCCACAATCCTTCCACATTATAACTGGATATGTTCTGTCGGCATTGATAAAAAAGCATGCTATATCGAGAAATACTTCTTTGTGGTTATCCTCTAATCGTTCGTAACTTATCATTAATGTATCTCGAACATCCTCAAAAGGGCCTTCCTTTAACTTCTTGAGCGTCTCATCCCATACTTCTCTTTTATCCGAACGCCCCAAATCTTTGCTCCAGTCAAAAAGATTGGACCCTATCACAACAATGGCCAAAGGAAGCATACCCACTGTACAAACAATTTCTCTTGAAAGAGCATCATATTCTTCTATAACAGAGTCACTTCTGAATGCATGCTTATAAAACAGATGAAGTGCTAAATCAAATCTCATTTCTTGAAGTTCATAACGCAAAACTTCTTTGGGTTGGTTGAGGACCTTTTTACTAGATGAGCCCACTTGAGTCATCAGGATACTCCTGTCCCTAGTTGTGATAATAATTCTGCTACCGGAACAAAACCAATTACATTTTCCGGCTAGTTTTTGGAGTTGCTCTTTTTTATCTAGATCATCAAGAACAATGAGTACTTTTTTAATACTCAATGCTTTTCTTATCATTGTAATCCCACCATCAACATCCTTAATTTGGTTGGCAATCCCATGACCGGCTAAATCTAATAAGAGCTTTTTCTGCAATTCTATAAGGCCACCATGAGGTTGCGATGATGCTCGAACGTCTTCAAGGAAACTATAGCATTCAAAGTGAAAAGATAATTTGTTGAACAAGACTTTGGCAAGAGTTGTTTTTCCAACACCACCCATGCCATGGATACCGACAAAACGTACACCACTAGAGCCAACATCCAGCAATTTCATTATGGCTTCCATCTGAGTAGTATCTTCAACCAAATGTTCAGTCACAATCATGTGTCTTGTATTAAGCTTACGGGAAACCTCTTCAACAATCGATTCAATTTGTTCTCCTTGACTGTAGCAAAGCATAAAAATTTCATTTCAGGCAAAACATGATAAATTACAGGACTCTAGGGAACTTGTAGATACATAGCTATTTCAACTACTCAAACAAATGGAAGTTAAGCATTATAATCAGTTGAACTGAAAATTTTTGGATGCAGGTTGGGTTTGACATAGTTTTTCACCCACACCTCATTACGTTTTGTGTTCAATTCCTTCATACTATATCAATAATTTCTTTTCATTAAATTATTTATTCTAAGATCTTGGAAAATTTTGTAAGATCTTTTTGTTTTTTTGGTCGAATTTATAAGATCTTTTAGACATCCCTTTTTTTCATAGAAGCATCGCATGTGCAATTTTTTTAATGTTAATTATGCACTCATTTAGAAAAATTTTTAATCATGTCTTGGTATAATTTTAAAATCGCCATACTCCTATCAATTCAACAATTTCACACAAGTTTTTTATTGTAAACAATTTGTGATTACGACGGGAGGTGAAAAATACAGAAAATCGCATGATTTCCACTATACTTATTATGGTGATACGGTTTAGTAAAATAGTTGATTAAGTGAAGAATATGATTAATTAAAAAGTTGGTTTTAACAGTCGGATCATATTGGCTTAACCCGACATGAATTGGAAAAATGCCTTACCTGGTTGGGTTTGACCCGATTGTTGTGCTTTTAAAAAAGTAGCCACTTTCTATTTTCTATCTTGGGGGCTTACGGTTGTTTTGGTCTAGCTTTCATTAACTTCTAATGCAAATCTTAAATAAAAATGTCCAAATGCCTTCATGTTTGAGAATTTCGAGGGACAAACTTTCATTCAATGAAATGTAAATACTGTCCGTATTAACCATAAAAGTGGAGGAAATTTACCCTTTGCCTTTAAGATCCCATCCCTTTGTACGTGCAACCTCAACAAGGGCATTTTCCCAAGGCTTCAATTCATCGGAGCCAAACCACTTCTTGTGCTTCGGAATGGCTTCTCTGTACAACTTGGTTTTGAACTTAACATCATCGGGATCCACGTCGTAAAAGATGGGAAGTATCTCTTTCTTCCCATTTGATGTTGAGGTGCATTTTATCATGTGCGCAACTTCACGGAGACACCATGAACTGTTAGCGTAACCCTTAGAGAAGATAGGTATGTAGATTCGAGACATGTCATGCACTTTCAAAAGCTCTCCATCAATTTCTTTACCGAATCGGAGTTCTTCGTCGTCCAAAAAAACATGGATTCCAACATCTCTCAAGCGATGGTAGAGGCAATTGACGAATCCATTGCGAGTATCTGGTCCCCAGAAACTCAAGACCACATCGTACTCTTCATCTTCATGAGATACATTGCCGTTTTTCGAGGTGGACTCGAAGTCCCATCTTAACGCCTCCTCCTCTTCTCCAGACCCGTCATCCATTCTCGAGGTTGACACCGAGTCCTTACTTCTCCTCGAGTTCGTGAGACAAAAATTACATGCTTGTAACCTGATTAAGACGTAAAATAAGGAATGTGAATTGAACAAGCAGGCTTAATTGTATCGAACACGTACAGGAGCAAAGTTTTATTATATTGTGCATTATCTGTCAACAAGAGATCGAAAAGAAGTGGAATTAGAGCACTTACACCCTTGCTACAGCCAAAGCTAGGATGGTGATTAGAGCCTGACCTCCATTGGATCCCATCTGTGGGCCGATCCTCCCAGCTGTATTCACCCAGAGGAGAAGCGTTCTGTAAAGAGAGCTAATGGGGAGGGTTCAGTGAAGGAAGATCGACTGTATCTTCTCAAGATGAAGAGAAGGAGGCGGACAGAAACAGAGAGGAGTCAACAATAGAGGGCAAGGGGAATAGTCCTCCCGGGGGAAAAATTATAGCCCAATATCACCAGGTCATTGTCTGCCACTAGTAGACTTAAACAACAGAGAGTTGAAGACTAGAAAGGGAAAAATTCCCACAACCAGTAGAAAAAGAAAACGGGAAACGGAAAATTTGAAATTTCGAGAGATATTTGGCAAAATATTGCATGTTTTAACGGGGGGTTAAAGGAACATTGGCTAGATTTGTCCCAAGTTTAAGAGTACATGTCTTTTTTCTACGTATAAGTAAATAGTAAATGGTTCAGTTTTTCCTTCATGCTTATCGTTGTGACTTGGCGAAAAAGAATTACAACAGCTAGAATCAGCATAAGTAATGCGGTTGGACAATGAATGGCATCTCCAAATTGACTTTTCTTTTTTTGCAATGCACACTTTGATTTTTTTTTTTCCAATCTCGGGACTTGAAACTTTCATGTTATAAAGATATTGACATGTACATTTAAATATAATCTTTCTTCACTTTTTAATATTTTCAAAGATACTTCAGTTGAATTTTGCTTTTTTAAGCCAAAATAAACGAGTTTGGGTGAGTTTTTTTATTTTTCAGCCGGCCATAGCTAAAAGAAAAGGGAGGCGCACCCTTTCTTTTTTGATCAACTCAAGATCGTTCATTAAACATTCGTCATTGTGATATTATTAGAAGTGCCAGGATGAAATGAATAATTTCAACGTCATCTATATTATTATATATATCAAAGAGGTCCCACTTGTCTAGAATTATTTTTTCCTTATCTAAAATAGATGAAACGGAGAAACGAATCCCAAGAGTAGGTTTGGTAGTAAAATATGCAAGCCTCGAAAGTCGAAGAGCATTGAGGTCTGAAAGAACGATTAGATTAATCTGTATTGTTCTGTATTTAAATGTTAAGAATTTGCCGCATTACACTACAAACTTTTCTACGAAGGACTCTTTGTTTTCAACCGTTGGATCCACATTAGTCAAAATTCCTTAGTGTTGGTTGAGGACCTCTCTATTGTTACTTGTGAAAGTAAAAGGTAAGTTCAACTTTCAGCTCTGGTGGGGCAACCGCGATGTCCGGCGAGATCACTGGCACACCACTGGTGATGGGGCGGCGGCCACAGGCCCTCCCGCTTGTTTTCTTTTTCTTTTTTGAGTTTGTTTTTTATGAAAAGAAAAAAACTGAAAAAAAAATCAAAAAAATTAAAAGACGAAAATGTTTTTTTGACCCTGTTGAGGTCAAGCCTTTTGTCAAGACTAACATGGCCACTTCATACTCTTATTTGAAATAATATTTACTCATGTCCTTATTTTAGAAAATGAGGGCACTTCATGCTCTTATTTGAAATAAGATCTACTTCAAGCCTTTATTTAAGAAAATCAAAGCACTTCGGGCTTTTATTTGGAATTTTCCCTCATTTTAATCACACCTTCTTCTCCCTTTATCCAAATCTTCTTCGTTTCCCTGTGTGGAAAGCAACATTAAGAGTGGAAAGAATCATAATGGAAGGAATGATGGGGTAGTGAATGCAAAATCATTGTATAGGAGGGGTAGAGAAAAATGCAGGTGCTGGTTTGGAAGTGAACTGTGAACATCTGCGGGTTCAAGTCAAGTTTGTGTGCTGAGAACGAGAGAATCAGGACTCTCCAAAAACAGATCTAGAAGGTGGACAAGTACAAATAGATAAAAACATTAGCCCTTCGAGTTAAATAAGAGGAAAAAAACAAAAAAGGATTGGTAATCACTATGAATCATCTAGTGTGCTTGTTTGGAAATGTTCCATGCATTAAGTTGAGAACATTTTATGATCTGATGATCCTACCTATAATGTCTGTTAGGAAATAATTTTCTCTTAGGGCAACATTCATCGTCACGATATATTAATCTCGTAATAACTTCGTCAATGAACAGGATAATCTCTCTTGAAATTTACATCATGGATGACATTGTCTTTGACATACTCTTTTGCATATGATTGCTTGATCAATTGTATGACGTAGATCTTGTCACCTTTCATCTCAATAATAGATTTTCACACTTGATTATCTTGACGAGTTATGGTCAAACGAATCATAATTACTGCAGTTTTCCAAAATACATTATTGTTTTTTTTTTTTTTTGGTAAGGCAAAATACATTATTGTTTAATTCTAATTAAGGCAATTAACTTCGATTTTCACCTTTGCATATTGAAGCTTTATAGCTTGTTAGCCTGACACAAGATTATTTGGCTTTGTCCAAATATTATCTAGCATAGTTTACTTTCTCAGGTGATTACTCATAAGAGATGTTAGATTCAGATTATTATGTGTTAGAAATTAGTTCTTGAACTGTTGAAAATACCTATATATTAGAAGGATGTTGAGGCATGAAATGTCTCATGGAGCTTAATGACTTGGTTCACCTAGAGTTTTTTTGGTATATATATTCTTTACTTATAAACAAATTAAAACTTCACAATCCATGCAATTTCTTGTGCATGAAACTCATCGGTGATTGGATATCACCGAGTTGTTGTTAGTATGTCAATGTCCTATCAATTTTAATTTGAAGCGAAGGCTTGTCCGAGAGACAAGACCAAAAACTAATGTTCATCAACAGTTGACTGGGCTTTTTCATGGTCCTTCATTGGTATAGTGAGTGCATGCAACTTTACAGAGTCAAGTTCGAACAACTCCCGAAGCAAGTTCCTCTTCTTTTCCTCATTTAACCATCCTTGGGGTCTGCTAATTGAGTTGGACCCGTGTTTTCTTTCTCTTTTTCTAATTGGAGATGAGTTCTATTTTCCAGGAAAGCAGAGGGTAAGGTCAATTAAAATAAACCGCTTTCAGGTTTAATTGGGAATTCTCTGAGAGCTAAGCAAGCCTTAATAAATCACCAGTTGTGAATGTAAGCAAGTGATTAGTGATGTAATCGAGCTACTAAATTAATATTTAGAGAGAAAAATACAATTTTGTTTCGAATCCTTGACAAACATGTGAGGGGATTAAATACACAGGTTAGGTTATATTTCTCGCATCATCAAGTCTAATATGCGATCCTGATAACCATGATGAAAAAAAGTTTAATAAAGTTTAAAGAAACCTCTCAAATCAAGTATTACCAACTTCAAGCTTAGTCCATTTCATACTTAAGCGGCCTAAACCTGAGCCTCTGTTGACATCTGAATTTTTGCCAGCAAATTGAATATCCATTTTTGTAAAATGGTAAGAAAATTAAAAATAATATAATAGTAAGAAAACCTAAAAAAAAATTGAAACGCTGTCGTTTTGGCTTCTCTAAAGCCACGTTGGATTCACATCAATTCCATTTGCTTATAGATGTCCACGTAAGCCATCATGTACGATTTTTAACGGTTGTCTTGGATGAAACCATGACAGATGGTACATTTTGCAACACTGGTACATGTTTCAAATTTTTTGTGACGTAAAAATATTAGAATTCATAGTCATGGTGGTTATAGTTAAGATTTTCGGTAGAATTCTCCCTTTTTATTATCTTCAATATCCGTGTAATGGATTTTTTTTATACATTCATCATTGAATGTATGATACATGTATCTAGAGAGGGTTGCCTAACCGAATTCATTCATCTACTACCCATTCAAAGATGCAAATATAAAGAAAAGTTTGTATATTGACGATGGACGTGACAATTATTCATTTTAAATGGGCAAATTGACAACCATTTAGCCAGCCTTATGCGTGCATCTCACATATTCTATTCCCAATTCGTCTTCTTCTTCCTCGTGAGCGATGGTGGCTGCGAATCTTAGCAAATGCACCGCCACATTTGACGCCATATTTGAACATGCAATTTTTTACACGCTCATTTTTTTTTTTTTTGTGTCTTTTTGGCTTGATAAGATATGGGCAACCCCACAGGTCAGGGATTGCATTTCCTGGAAATGAACCGAGGTCCCACCTTCTTAGACTAGAGCACATAAAGTCACACAAACTAAATCCTTTTTCTTGGTCAATTTATTTTTTAAGATACCAGGAAACTCCCCTTGATAATAAGGGACAATAGTTATGGTCAAGTCAATCTTTCGAGGAAGAAACAAAGTTGACCGGCTCATATTAAAATCCAATATAATTGTCTATTTCCCACCTAGTGTTCTGCATTAGCAAGTGGACGCCTTGCCAAGACTTTTTATTTTTGAAGATACCAGGAAAATCCCCTTGATGCTAAGGGATGATTGTTATGGTCAAGTCAGAATCTTTCGCAAAAGAACAAGAGAGTTTTTGGGGTGTGGTTTCGAGGAAGAAACAAAGTTGGCCGGCTCATATTAAAATCCAATATAATTGTCTATTTCCCACCAAATGTTCTACATTAGCAAGTGGACACATTGCCAAGACTTTTTAACAAGTTTTGGAAATTTTTAAAGACTCCTTGGATGACTATAATGGCCAATCAAAAGTTTTCTTTGGCTCCTTGGGATAAAGGAATTGTGTCTCTAAATTATTGCAAAATGTTCAATTGAATCTCTTAATTTTGTTTTTTGTGCAACTGGGGTTTTTAACATGTGTATTTTCTTAGCCCAGCAGCTCAGGCCCATCACCTAAGTCCTGGCCCTTGCAATCGGATTTAATTCAATTGAGACCAGCAGTTCAGGCCCATCGAACTTCACTCCTTCATGCGGCCCATAGAAGAGAGAACGGATGAAAGGCACAGGTGCTCTCCTAGTTCAATTTCATTGTAGCCTAGTTCATCCTCTCAAATTTTTGGGATCCTGGCTCATCGACGCTCATTGGCTTTTATTCTCGATAGTGCTTTCTGTTGCTCTTTAGGGTGAGAATCTCTGTTTTGTTTTTCGTTATAAGTCGAGGATTCCAAATTTAGTCATAGCAGAAAAAATTGAATGATCGAAGTTTGCATTGCTCTCTCACAACTTCAATCTATGATTCAATAGATCAGTTATGGCAATTTGTGTTATGCAGATATGGTTATTAGAGATTGATGTGTATATGAACGTTGAGTCTGATTTCGTATTTGGATTCTTACTTCCCCACCTGTGACTTCATGAGCACACTTCATGTTTCTTACTTCCCTACCTATGACTCTGAGCTCGCCCGACCAACCTTGGGCGAGCTCGGCCTTGCAATAGGCCGGCGAGGTTTGAGCTTACTGGAAACATAAAAAATTATTAAAAGTATTGCAAGGAGGAAAATCTTTTCCATACCAAACAATGGAAAGTATGTTCTGAGATTTTTTTCAGATTTCAACCAAACACTGGAAAATTGTGCGTCTTGGAAAACATTTTCCAAAAACATAATATTTTCTGCGAAACAAACAGAACCTTAGTGGACACATTTGATTTAGTTTAGTTTTGAAAAATTGGTCGTTTAGAAAACAATTGGATTCGATTTGATTGTAGCTCATGGGGTTGCTATCCCGAGGCTTAATAAAGAGGCCATGTCATATTCTTTGCCCGACTCATATTGGGTAACCTATTCTTTTACTAGTTCTTTCATTACTATCTTTGATGAATTAATTGTGATTATGTTATATTGCTTTCTCTGTGTTGCGATTTGCTTGTTTTAGTTGAATAGTTTAGGTTACACTTTAGGACCATAATAAATGCAAAAATATTGTATGGACATTTAGCGGACGAGAACCTTAGGATTCATAATTTGATAAAAGACTACTTGGACATCTTAGCTGACAAATAATGAAGTTTAGATATCGAAAGGGCGGTAGTTAGGTAATCAAGTCCCCCATCCTAGATCTCTAGTTGCGTAAGAAGATATCTCACTTAGTATCTAGCCGAACTAAATAAGCTAGTGGTGATTCATCATATATAATTCTCATAGGGTCAATCAAATTCAAATGAAAATCCCAACATCACGTGAGGTAAGGATTTGGGAAAACTCGCATCGAACCAAGATCGTTAGTCCCAACCCTGGATTACCTCTAAACCTATCTTTTCCCTAATGACCACAGCCTTGAAAAAGGGTCGTGACAATCCACTATCTTTCAATGTTGCGAATTCAACTCAACCAGCAATTCTAATTTTCCCAACTAAGTATGGAAGCTCCTTTATTTTATTGCAGAGTGCCTATGTGGACACTGTCATATGAGCTTAGCTAACCCTCCAATAGTATTTGAAAGCTCCTCTATTGCCAAGCACTGTTATAAAGACAAACGTGAAACCTTCACTGACCTTCCAATAAAGCCTGGGAGTTCACTGATGTTCTCATTGATGCAGATATGCTAACCATGTAAATGATTCACCAAAGCAATAGAAGAGTAAACCAATTTCATTACAAAGTAAAATATCTCGATCCTCCAAACACTAGAAACAGAATGCAGTTGAACAAAATTTTATTACACACAAAGCAAATCCATTCTTTCCTTCTTTGACAACGAACCAAAACGAGACTTCGGGAGTCGCTGTCTAACAATTTCTTTAATCTGAAAACCTCTGCAGTAACCTTCTTAACTAGTTCTAATTCGAACCTGCAACAATGGATGAGTGAAGGACAGCTCACTTTAGTCGAACGGATAGAAAGTGAAAGGATCTCAAAATGACAATCTAATTGTTGTTTTGATGTCTCAAATAACCGTAACCTAAATATCTTTAACTTGGAAATGTATAATTAGACGTTGAAGATGTGCGAATGTACCGCTATGCAATTCTCTTGGACAACAGAGTTCCTCTGCATATGATAAACTATAGACAACTACTTCAATGAACATAATATGTAAAAGAAAAATTAATAATTTTATGATTCCAACGGTTAAGTATTAGCACCCCCTAAAAACAGCCGCATCAAATTTTCGTAGGATATTGCTAGTTTGAAGAAATTAAGATGCTCTAGAATTCAGGAATAAATGCGAAGTAGCTATGCCTGATGGAATGGATGAAACTGGATCCTCCTATCGTAGCTAACATGGCTAATGGCTAACGGCTAATGGCGTGGACATGTAGAATAGATACGTCAGCAAGGCAAACGTCTTGTTTCTCGATAATCAATAACCACTTCATTTTTAGACTTCTGAACCAATGACTTGTCCGTTTCAACGAGGAAAAAGAGGAAAGATGAGCAGCCTCAGATTGAAAGGTATAGTATTCTCGAGTCGAGTTCTTTATGCCCCAAATTGAGCAGGATTTGTAGGGATTTCTCTCCAGAAATATACAGAAAATTAATTTCAATACCTGTAGCTTCTCAAGTCTACAAGGACCGTGAAGTGTGCCTTCGAACATTCGTGAACTTCGAGAACCGGTAAGTTCTCTTGGACATTCTCTTGGCCCCAATTTTCTTTTTTACCTAAAATATTTTTCACAACTAATCTTTTGACTAAGCTTTGGAATCTGGGTACAATTTCAATTTGCGCTGTATGGAACATTCCCTAGGACGAACGATTTTTCTTGAAAGAGCATCATATTCTTCTACTGTAAATTCACTTATAAAACAGATGTAGATATATTACTTCACGTCCTCCTCCTTGCGTTGGAACATATGAGCTGTCTAGAAACCTCTTTGGTAGCCGATTGAAGTTCTTCTTGGGGGCTACAACAATGAATAACGAAAGAAAACATTTGTTTTCATCAGGCACGCAATAAGAGGATATCAAAATAACAACCTAATTGGTCTACATCTACACCAATATTTGGTCCGACATTGCTCAATTTGAAGATGTCCGAAAAACGTATTTTTTTCTTTTACTACAATAATAAGATTTGCCTTAAACTTATGCATACGTCATGCACGCACGGAAATTTCTGACTAACCCGTATGTTTCATCTATGTGACGAGTGTGATGTCTCTTGAGAATAATGCGTGCTCTATGATGTGGTTCATGATTGTTATCTTGTGGTGTGCAATTTTTTTGATAAAAATGGCGATCACCATGCAAACAAGAAGTAAAGCAGAAGCAAAGACAATCCCAACTTTTCCTAATTATAAAATGATTAGCAAATAAAATTTGCTAGAGTATATGGAACGTTTGAACCTGCAAATTTCTGATTCAGTAATCCGTCCATGCTCACTGGAGAATAGGAAAGAACGCATACAAAAGATTTTTTTTTGGGGGGTTCGAAAATAGAAATGATTATACATGCTATGGAATATGGATATATGATGGTAAACTCCGTTGCTCTATGGCTCAATTCTTGTGGGCTGGGCTTGCTGTGTTTTTTGTTGACTTGCCCGTCCATTGACAGCTGAGATTTGGGTCTGCTGCACAGTGATTAGCATGAGGCTGGCTTAATTCAACAAACTTTTCCTAATTATAAAATGATTAGCATGAGGCTGGGCTTCACAGAGAAGTAAGCGGCTGCACAATGGCATCGGCCACTTGCGCCCGCTTCGCGTTTAACGCATGCAATGCATGGGACTTCTCCACCTGGTTTTTCGTAAAACAGTGCTTGTCTCGATTTATGGATTTTTTTCTACGTAATTATACATCATGCAAAAATTTCTCACATTTAGAAATTAGTGTTTGCATTTTGGAGAAATACTTAATTAATTGGCAAATCACTTGTTACCCGCCAGCCTCAGTGCCAGCAATTGCCAAGGCCTAGCGATGGGCGAAGGAAGAATGAAAAGAAAGAAAAGGAAAAAGTAAAAAAATATTGAAAATTTTGAAAAATTTAAACAAATGTCAACATGAGTGCCGGCGGTACCACAAACGACAGCCGTCCAAGGAAAATTGTTAAAAAAGTTGTAAACCTTGAGCGCCGGTGGTACCTGGCAAAAATGATCTGGTTGGTGGAGGCACTGAGGCCAAATTCGAATAACTTGAGGTCCCTGTTGTCGTCGAGGAGGAGGTTCTCAGGCTTGGGGATGCGGTGGAAGATGCGCAGGCATGGTAGTAACCGACGGCGGAGATCAGCTGCTGGAAGTAGCAGTGGGCGAGGTCCCTGGGGAGGCGGCCCTCGGAGACCTTGGCAAAGAGCTCGGGGGTGTTGGTGAACTCCATGACAATGTAAATCTTGAAACGGGTGGCAAGTACCTTGAAGAGGGAGTCGATGAAGGGGTGGCGGAGGCCGCAGAGGATGGAGATCTCGCGCTTGATGTTGGACATGAGGGTGGCAGAGTTGGAGGAGGAGAGCTTCTTCTTATGGATGATCTTGAGTGCCACGCTCTGCCCTGTGTGGAGGTTGTGAGCGTGGTACACCCTGGCGAAGCGCCATAGCCCAGTAGCCTCCCGACCTCTTACTTTCCGAAGAGAACGTTCTCATGATGATGCCGTCGTCGTTCGATCTCTGGCATTAGTGCCGTTTAATGGAACTTAGCTTCACACAAGTTAAACCAAAGCACCATTGAACCCGCTACTCAAATTCTAGATTCATTGCCAATAGGCATGCGGCCCTGCTAGTAAAGGGATTAGGGATGAAAATGCTAGTATCACAGGTACGGAGTTTGATTTCCACATTCTACAAGAGGCAAACCAAAACTCAGATAGTGAGAAAAGTTAATGATAGGCCATATAAAAAAATAATTTGAGAAACATTAAAGCCAAAAAGAGGGGAGGGGAGAAAGAGAGGGGAATCAAAAGCAATAGGATTTGGATCCATCTCCCACTCAAAATTTCTTCAAATTTTCATCTATTCTTCGTGAATAGGGCCAAGATTTTTAGGGAGCGAAAGGAAGAAGAAGAATGTTTCCCTAGATTGGTGTTCATAATGGAAGTGAAAGAAAGAAGAAGAATGAAAAAAAATATGAGAAAAAAGAAGAAGGAAATAAACATAAAATGCACTTATATATAATTGTGATTCAAACAAAGAAGAATGACATGAAATTTCCGCATTAAACCATTAACAGTAATTTTTATGGGAAGTTAACGAGGATCAAATTTGGGCACGGAGTTAAGTTGATGAATTTTTATGAGACAAAAAAATCTTAGGATCAAAATTAGGACATACTCTAAAGTTGGTGTTTATTTAGAGGATTAAATCGTATGAAATGGCACATAAGTAAGCGTCATTAATAAATTTTGTAAAAGTATACGCATCTTACTCCAAGTGGGAATTCTAAGGTTGCTGGGATTACAAAATTTCTCATCTAGAACTATAAACTTTGGGAAATGAAACCATACTTATTTTTGGAAAGGTGTTGGGACCAAGGAGGATTATTGGATACGTAGTGACCATTTGACTTTGCGCCTCGCGCAGGGCATAACTTTTTATAACTGTAGTTTGCATGTGTCCGAATTATACATGATGTGCAGGGCATTCATAGTCACTTAAATGTCTTCCAAGGTGTGCTAAGTTATCATGGCTAGTGGAATTGTGGTTTCCATGCTATTAAGATTGGACGAGAATTAGTAAAATATTTTCACCATATTGCAATTGAGATAGTCAAGGGAAGTGCTTAAGGATCAAGAGGATTGCATATCTTTTAGTATGTGGCGCAAGAAACGCGACACATATAATCTTCATGTAATACAACTTGATCAGTGTTCCTTGATTGTTTTTTTTAAATTCATGCCATAAGAGTTGCTATTTAATACTCCTTCTAGGAAACAACTTAATTCAATGAATAAACCTAGCTGATTCGTTGAAATTGTCTTGATCGCATTGTGACTGAAAATGCTAAATGTGATTAGAAGATTTTACTCAGCTAATCGAGCCCTTAAGGATAAATAATAATTTAAGCTAATGTCAGATCTTTCCTTAAGACATAAATTTAATAATATGAAAGTTTCTTTTTGACCACATATCCTTTCATGGTGTTTGAGACGGACGGGCGCTAGAAAGCTGTTAATAAATGGAAGTTCAATGACTTTCTGGTTCATGCACAAGAACACTTTTGTTCACACTTAAGCTAATCCTTCAAAAAATGCACCGAGCATTAGAATCACAATTATTTTCATTTCTCAATGAAACTTCTAGATCCTCCAAACATAAAGAACACCATCCTACAAAGTTTATTACTTGGAATGGAAGCTCCTTTCTTTGTTTCAAACTCTTCTATCTACCAGCACCGCTGCAAAGACAAATGTGAAAGCTTCGCTAGATGTTAACCCTCTAATAAAGCATGGGAGTTCATTGATATTCTTGTTCATACCGATATGCTATCTTGTAAATAGCGCACCAAAGCTTTAGAACCGTAAACCAATTTCATGACAAAATCAAATATCTAGATCCTTCAAGCAATCGAAAGAGAATGCAGCTGTACGGAATATTATTAACTATGAAGCAAATCCATTCTTTTTTCTTTGACAATGAGCCAAAAGAAGGCTTCAACAGTCACATCTAATAATCCCCTTGCTCTCAAAACCTCTTCAACAACCTTCTTAAATAGTTCTCCATACCTTCAACAATGCACAGGTGAAGAACAATTCATGTTAGTCAGACAGACAGAAAGTAACAGGATATCAAAATGACAATGTAATTGTTGATTTGATGTCTCAAACAATGACGACCTGAAGATCTTTAACTCGCTACACAAAAGAAATGAAACAATTAAAAATTAGACGGTAAAGATACCGCTATGCATTTTTGTTCGATCACAAGATATAATAAATAATAGGGATCTACTTTTGAGAACAAAATCTATAAATGAAACTTAATGGTTTTATGACTCTAGAGATAAAGTAGTAGACCCATTAATCTATAGCTACACCAAATTTTCATCGAATATTGCTCGTACGTACGAAGAAATTAAGATGCACCAGAATTCAGGAACCAATGCAAAGTAGCTATTATTGATGGAATGAATGAAATTGGATGCACATACCAAACTTGAGGAGATAATCTCGTCAACAACATGTAAAATCCAGGGATCTATCTAAAAATAAAATGTCGATCGCTACAAAAAATAATTTGGAATATTAGATGTAGGTTCCAATCAAGATCTTAAGAATTCGGGGTATATTCTTTCAAGCTATTTTTAGGGCTATTCTAAAAAAATATTTGATAGTATTAAATAAACATACGATAAAAAGAGGTGCTCCTCTTTCTTTGAGCATTTTTTTTCATCTTTACATTTAAACTGGGACAAATTTTGTTTTTTTTTTTTTATAAAAAGGACACGAACTTTACATCTGAAGGACGAAAATATCTCCACTTTCAAAGGACCCAAAAAGTGCACAAACCATTACTTAATAGACAAAAATGTCCACCGTCAAATTTTTCGTCCATGCAAGCTAATGTGGCATTTAACGTGCCTAATGGTGTGGATAAGTACAATAGAGATGTCAGCAAGGCATATGTCTGCGAGACAAAACAACAATGGTTCTCGGAAATCAATAACGATGTCATTTTTTAGACTTTCGAATTAATGACTCGTTTGTTTCAATAAAGAAAAAGAGAATGAGCAATCCCAAATTGAAAAGGTCAGGGTTGCTAATAGAATTCTTTTTGCCCCAAACCAAAAATTTGTGTTCCAAAGAGATTAATTCGAGTGAATTTATCAAATTGTATGGATGAGGAAACCTTAACGGTTGGGTTTTTTTATCCCTCAAGTAGAAATTCATATTATCCTTTTCGGCCATTTGGAAAGTGAGGATATTTTTGTCTCGTAGAAATAAGTTCATGCAGTTTTATTAAATGTGGCTTTCATACTTGTAGAACACCCGTGGTAAATTTTAGAAATCCTCTTTTATAACTTAAAGATCATAAAAGTATCCTAAAGAACAAGAATCTGCTTGAGCGTAGGGCTATTTGGATGCAAAAGACTGTTCTGTAGTAACTTTGAAATTCTATGTGGTATTTAAATCAATCGAATGACTTATCTTGTCACAATTAATCGAAATGGAAGCAATTACCTGTTAGTTATCAGGTCAACTCCCTTGATATGTGCAGCCTGTATTATTAGAGCCTCTTCTCATGCCTTCACTTCAGAGGGGTGGAAATTCTTCCCATCGCTTGATATGAATGTGCAATCACTTTGGAATGGAATTCCATTTCTTTCTTCTTCTTTTCTCCTTGATAATTATTTCCGTAAAGCTTCCTATCAACAACCACTAATCTTCAACTTCCTGAGGCCTCCTTATGCCGTCATATCCCAGCTCTCTCAAAACCTCTTCAGTAACAAAGTCAATTACTTCTTCAAGGCTGCAGCAGTGCACACCGAAAGAAAAGGTTTGTTTTTCGTCAGGCACGCAATAAAGGATGTTGAAATGACAACCTAATTGGTCTATAGTTACACCAGAATTTCGCCAGACATTGCTTAATATGAAGAAACTCTAAAACTTCGAAAACCAATGTGATGATGTTGCCGCTCTTGGTGGAATCGGTGAAATTGGATATAACTATCTGACATGATATGTCGGTCTCAACAGAATTTGAATTCTGAGATAAGCAAAATAGGCACGGGTTCTAAGCAAAATCTTGAGAAGACTATATTTTATAGAAGAACCAATTTTTTATTGTCCTTTTGGCCTATCTAAGCAAAGTTTGATTGCCCTTTTGGCCTCTTTAGCTTTAAGTACCTGTAACACTGCAATGAAGACCATATTTCATAGAAGAACTTATTTTTCTTCATTCAAAAAAATTCAAAAATATTTTGAATAAACAAAAAATGGCTGATGTGGAACAAAATAAATATTCTCTCGAGTTATACATACTTTAAATTATTTTTCCTTAAATATTCTCCCTTGAATAATATTTCCAGATAATCTTCCTTCTTTTAGTGGCAAAATTGGAAGTCGGAAAAGAATCTAGTGGAACATTTCCTCCTATAAATGATGTTGAAAGACTCTGAAATAGATTCGAAACAAATTCGAAAGGTTGGACATTTTTCTGATAAGTTTAAAAGGTAGGGATAAAAATGAAAATCATCTAAAAGGTAGTAATTTATCTTGTCATTTGTCCATGAAGCAATAATCATATTAGACGGTCTTTCCTAAATCTTCATATATATTTATCATTTTTTTTTCATTTTAAAGTTTTATTATTTCTTAATAAAGTTGAACTAATTTAGAGGTGAAAATACCTCATTTATTCCATCTACCACTTTTGCAGTGCATTTGATGTTCTGTTATAGAGACAATTAAATTAAGAATTTCACAGCTCCTTTAATTAATGTTATTGCACTCAGCACTAACTTTTAATCTCAAACATTATAAAAAAGTTCCTCGGAAGCTCATGCAAACAAACGCTCAATTGGAAACTCAAAATGGCCAAAAGAGGTCAAATATTTCCTCATGTATCTCATATGAATTCTAAACTTGGATGAACATTTGCCCATCTTGTAACAATTTAAATCAATTTCCTAGATTAATTTAAATCACACTTTTTCTCCCTTCACCGAAATCTTCTTCATTCTTTTTGCATGCCATATTTTTTCTATTCTTTTGTTGTATCCTCAACGATAACACTCTGTTTGGAAAGCAACATTCAGAGTGGAAAGAATAATAGGGGAAGGAATGATGGGGTGGTGAATGCAAAACCATTGTTTGGCAGAGCCAGAGATACAATTACACTTACAACGTAAAAATGCCAATTTTTTATTTTTCTCTCATCATTTCTCAAATCCCTGCACTGTCTTCACCCACGTATCCTAAGACGTACGACCAACAAAGAAAATCTTTTCTTCACCTCAGATTTCTTCACACACCTAGGAAAGCACCCCCAAACATAGTGGTAAGAATCTACTCGAGTGTACTTTCAGTATTTTTGTGCAAAAGTTTACATTGCAGTGACTTCGAAATTCTTTGGTGGTAAAGTTGAATTGAATGACTTATTAGCTCATAATAGGTAAAATGCAATTAATAAAAAGCAGCATTACCTGTTAGTTTTCAGGTTGTACCCATCCATGTTCCCGACAAATCTAAGAGCATTTTCCCATTCGTCCACTTCCTTGTCATATATCTCCCTCTGGATTTTGAGGTCACGTCTGTATAAATCGCTTTCAAGCATAACATCATGCTTCTCCACATTGTAGAAAATGGGCAGGATTCTTCTCCCATTTGACTTCTGACGTTGTACCATGTGAGCTGGTTCATTTGACTTATGACGTTGTACCATGCGAGCTTGTTCATTTGACTTATGACGTTGTACCATGAGAGCTAGTTCATGAAGACACCACCGACTAGAAGCATAGTTCGGAGATAAGACTGGTATGTAGATATGAGATTCTGCAAATGCTAGCTGAAGCTCGTTGCTAATTCCATAACCATGGCTCACTGGCTCATAGTCCCTATAAACCAGAATTTGCTTACGAACAAGGTTCTGGTAAAGGATCTCAACAATGTTATAACGGGTGTCCGGTCCCCTAAAACTCACAAACACATCATACGTAGGTCCTTTGTGAGAAAGCCATGTCGATCCTTGGTCATCCATCAATTTGTCCAGGACAGTACAACCAGGAGTATCTAACTTCAACCTTTCTGGGCCATTGACACCCTTGATCTCTGTTATATTTGGACAAGCTTCTATCTCAATGTGCCGTAGCTTCTCTAACTTTGATAAGTCGGGTAACCTTTCTATCTTCTTACAATGGGCAATACGGAAGTGCTCCAACGATTTCAGTTCCAACAAACCATGAATCTCAACCAGACTTTCCAATCCGTTCAGATCCAAGAACCGTAGATTCTTCAAGTGTGACAAACCAGGTATTTTCTCCAGCAATAGACATTTTCTTAGTTTCAATATTCTCAAATTTGTTAGGTCTTGAGAGACGGAGAACTCTGACATTGGATATTCAATTATAAACATTTCCGACAATTTTTTTAAGTTGGAAAATGGTGGTAGTAGAATGCCCCTAACTTTCAAGGTTGACAAACTAGATGGAAGCAAATCGTTTGTCCAAGCTATGTTAGGTTCCACCATTGAACCTGTTAATATAGACAATTCCAAATAATCTAAATTAACGAGGCTTGAGAGGTCGGAGAGAGATGGGAAGTCAGGTGCTTGCATGCAAAGGCTTGTCAAACTTGGGGGAAGATCTGGTACTTCTTGTACTTCCCTTGAAATCATTTTAAGCATTTCGAGACGATCGAGACAACCTAGCACCGTAGGGTATTTAGATACATCAGTATATGATATGTCCAATATCTTCAAATTGGATAGCTTCTCAATTTCCTCCAGGTTTTCATCTGTCAGATACCAACATTTGTTGGCACGTAATTCTTCAAGCATCTCCACCTGTCCAATAGTACGAGGAAACTTTTTTATCCCGGTACAACTTACTATGATCACTTTTAGTTTCTTTAGAGATCCAATGGAATCAGGTAATTCAACTATTCCTGAGTTTGATAAATCCAACTCAGCCAACATTTCCATATCTCCAATAGAACATGGAAGCTCCTTTATCCCCACACACCCGCGTAAAGATAAACGTGTAAGTTTCACCAACCCTCCAATAGAGTTTGGAAGTTTGTTGATTCCAGGGTGCTCGTCTAATATAAAACCAGACAAAGATTGCAAATTGCCAATTGTCTCTGGAAGCTTGAAGGGTTGATAATTTTGGGGCATGATAATCTCCTTCAAAGATTGTAGAGAACCGAATTCTTCAGGCAGCTCCTGAAGAACTCTACATCTATTGATATTGAAAGTTTTTAGGAGTTTTAACATACCAATGGAGCGGTCGATTGCGGTTAACTTGACACACCGAGCAAGAATCAACGTCTCCAAAGATGTGAAGTTGGAGAAGTTAGGTGTTCTTTGTAAGTGCATGCAACCCGTCAAATCTAGAACTTTCAATTCATTCATCTGCAAAAAAAAGTTGAAGTAAAAAAATAAATGAGAAACATCAGCATATATGGTAGTATTATTAATAGTTCATTGTCCATATGTCAATAATTTAAGATAAATTGGGTAATTTGAACATCGCAAGTTATTTGGGGATGTTGCAGATAATCCCCAACCTGATTTTTTCAATGGAGTTAGGCCCCTGCTAGAAGTCAAATTTGTACCGAGGGGAAAATACAAAGAACCGTCCCACCTTTTATTTCACTTCACATCCATTATTTCCAAAAGCTGCGGTTTGCATCTTAGGGCAAAACACCATAACCTCGCTATGAAAACACAAATCACCCACAAGGTCCCAAATACCAACACCCATAGTGTTTCACCACCCTCCCCCATTGGCCACCAGCACACCACCTCCGACCACAATCTTCAACATCATTGCATTCAACCGCTCTGTGCCTCCTACTCAACTCTCTCTTACTCTCTATGCCAAGTGTATTGTATAACGTAATAATAGTGAGGAAATAAAGTGATGGATTAAAAAATTAATTTTGATATTGAAAGAATACTACGATGATTCATTTTAAGTTGAAAAAGTTCACAAAGAATCTAAGATGGAGGGAAGGGCTTGCATGAGGTGACATGGCAACTGTTGAGGGGGAGGTCCTTTGACAGGGAAAAGAAAAAAGAAGGATTCAAATTTTTATCGAGCTGAGTTGATTTCGCACAATTTTTGTAGCCCAAAAATTGAGTTAAAACTAAATGTTAGAAATGGACGAGGAACTCCATTACATTTGTTCTCTATCATGAACTGAACTATAGATTTCCATGAGATTTGATTTGGTACCTTAGTTTTAAACTAGATTCAATGGAAAGCTTGAGACTTCGCTCATTAACTCGAGTTACATAAAGTAAAAGTAATGTCATTTTCATTTATTTTACAGTTCGTTAATACAATTTTAAAGAAATACTTACCTATTAAGTTAGGCGGGTGAGCCCCTTGAATAAAGTGTTATGAAGTTGAAGCTGACCTTGATTCAAATCATCAACTTAGCTATAACAAATAAACCCTTGACCCTTTACGCCATTCATGTGGAGTGTACCGATCGCATACTTGATTCCAATTAACTTTTGTATTATTGAACTTGACTCAAACTTTACAATCATTCAAATAATATCTGATGCATATTGAAGCAAAATGGCACTTTTACTAGAGCACCCCAATTCCAAAGCCCAAACAACTTTTATGTGGGACATGATTGTGTTTCACTTTGATATATAGAAAGATATTGAATGTTACTCATGCAAAATATATTCTAAATTCAGATGAGTAGGGGAGTACATGCAACCATCAAAGAAGTGAAATATATATCTTCCTTCCATCATTGTGAATGAAGTAAGGGCAAAAAAAAGTACATAGAGTAAGGCATCATACCTTCATTTGGCTCCACCCACCCCAGTCATCTTTAATATCGCTATCCGAAAGGCTGAGCACAACCAATTTACTAAAGTGAAAGTTTTTTGAGCGGAAATTTTTCTGGACATTCGTTTGTCGTGTCTGCCAAGAAAGCCATCTTAGTTCTGGAAGAAGATTCTTGAAGTCACCAGAAAAATCCGAGCCTTTCGCTCGAAGGAACCTTAGTTTTGATAGAGCAGCTAATTTTTCTTGTGCTAAGTCGTAACCGCTGCCACTGGAAGTCAGGCTTAGTGCTTCCACATCTTCATTTCCCTGTCAACAGAGACTCAAGATTAATTGAGTGCTCAACACGCAACACTCTTACAGAGCTATAAAGAAAGGAAGCATACGAACACTGGCAAGCAATTTCTCCAGCAGGGAACCTACCCTGTGGCCCACGCCTTTTCCAAGCAAGTAGATTATCTATGTTTTCGTTCACACCATTAACGAAACTTTTCAGCTTCCATTTAAAGATACCTTCTATTTAATTTCTCCGTTTCCTTTTTTCTATTTTTGAAGAAATATAATTATCATATCAATTCCAATTTTCGTAGTTTTTTTTTGTTTTCACTGTAACTGTGTTTAAAAGTAATTTAGAAATTCCAACCGGATAGCACGTGAAAGGGTGCTTTATTGTCTCAGAATTTTCAGAAAACTAACTTCCATTCTATAGAACCTAGAAAACAATGCTAACTATTAGGCAATCTATTTGGTGTCGCTCCACCAATATACAAGACCTTTTGACCCAAATGTTTGAGAGAGAGCTATCTCAACTAACAGGACAAACGGTAAGTTAAACAAAGCTAACTATAAATAAAAGAAAAAAAATCAGCAAGTTTCTCCTTCCAAATAAGAATTATGTGACATAATCTTCCATTTTACCTTTTTTTTCTTCAATAGTTCTGCAACATCCTCATGTTTCCACACCCTACTAAATTTGGGAATATGTTCTTTAAGGATGATGTGCCTTCCCAAATCTCGAACTTGGTCATGCATCCAAAACTTATCATCTATAATTTTAATCAAGGAACGTAGGCGGAGGATACAAATTGCCGTTTGGGGATAGTAATCACAGTGATCCCACATGATAACTGGATATGTTTGGTCCTCGTTGGTGAAAAAGCAAGCAATATCTAGAAACACTTCTTTCTGCTTATCCTCCAATCCTTTATAACTGATCATTAATACATCTCGAACTTTCTCAAAAGGACCTTCATCTAACTTCTTCAACGTCTCTTTCCATAGCTTTTTGTGATCTCCATGTGGATCCAGAGAGCCCAAGTCATAAAGATAAGAACCAATCACCTCGATAGCCAAAGGAAGGTTAGCCACTTTACAAATAATATCTTTTGAAAGAGCAACATAATCTTCAATAGGAGAGTCAGATCTAAAAGCATGCTTATAAAACAATTGAAGAGCTTGATCAAATGCCATTTCACAAACTGCATAACGCAAAATTTCTTTAGGTTGATTTTGGTCCTTTTTACTGGACGATCCCACTGGAGTCGTCAGGATACTTTCATCCCTAGTGGTGATAATGATCCTACTACCAGGACCAAACCAATTAGAGTTTCCGGCTAGCTTTATGAGTTGCTCTTTCTTGTCTAGATCGTCGAGAACGATAAGGACTTTTTTAGTTTGGCATACTGCCTCGATCCAATGCATCCCAACTCTAGTGTCTTGAATAAGGTCAGCCTGAGAGGAACTACCAACACTTGTTAATAACTTTTTTTGCAAGGTTACAAGACCATCAGGACCATATTCCGATGATTTTCGAACGTCATCGAGGAAACAAACACGTTCAAAGTGAGAAGACAATTTCTTGAACACAACCTTTGCAAGTGTCGTTTTACCGATACCACCTATTCCATGTATCCCAAGGAAACGTACATCATCAGAGTTAAGATCCAACTTTTCTTTTATGGCTTTTATCTGATGATAATCTTCAACAAAATTTCCAGGCACATCCACATTTTTGCCAAGCTTCCACAAAACCTCTTTAACAATCGATTCAATTTCTTCTCCTTGGCTGCAGCAAAGCAGGAAGAAATTGTTTCAATCAAAGGCAAGAAAGAAAAGGGTACAAATAATGTCTTACGGCTTGGCACCATATGGTTAAATAAGTAAATTAAGTGTTATAATCAGTTGATACATACATGGAAATTTGATGGAATTATGTCACTCATCAGTTTGACGACCTAAGTCGTTTTAACAACGCATGAGTCGATATGAAGGAGATATCTTCATGGAATGAATTGAATAAGATTCATGAAACTGGACAAGGTAATTTTGTTTCCCTAATGCTTAGATCTTCTAACTAAAATAATGCTGTGACAAAAACTCCAAAAAGGATGGAGCTATATTTACATGGTTATGGCTATAGAGGTTGAATCCCGAGATAAAATGAAGATTAAGGGAAATATTGTCAAGAAAGTTCTAAACCTAGTATATAACAGTCAATTCAATCCTAAACATTTTGACGATTTGTCAATATAGTCTTTTTGGCCAATTTTTATTAGAAATCGCTGATGTGGATAATTTTTGCATTTTTGTTAGATTTTTTTCTGAATTTTTCCTATTTATTTTTTTCCTTTCATTCCTTTTCTTTTCCTTTGCTTGTGGCTAGTACTCAGACATGACTGGGAGAGGGTAACAATTGACCACAGGCGAGAGGATAAGAAAAGGAAAAAAAGAAAAAAGAAAAAATTCAGATTTAAAAAAATGCAAAAATTTATCCACATTAGCATAGGCCATGCCACAAAGGATGACCGGCTACCAGCGGGCATCCATGTCAACAATTTCCAACAAATTTTGGCATAAGTTTGGCAAATTGTCAAAGGGTTTATGACTAAATTGGTAAATTTTCAAAAAATTTAGGACTAAATTGATACAATTGAAAGGTTTAAGACTAAATTAGTAAATCATCAAAAGTTTTAGGACTAAATTGGCATAATTGAAAAGTTTATGACTAGATAATCCATCAAACAATAAGTTTAATTTTTTTTTTAAATAATTATCCCTAAATTTGTGGCTCTAGCGAAGCAAGAAAGATGTTTTGGTCAAAAACATGCAAGAAGAGGGTATAAGTTTCTTCCACATAGGATGGTCGGCGACCAATGGGCATCTAGGTAAGTGATTTCCAGCCAATTTTGATAGAAGGTTGGCAAATCCTCAAAAGATTTATGATTAAATTGACACAATTGAAAGGTTTATGACTAAATTGACAATTCATCAAAAGGTCTAGTGCTAAATTGACACAATTGAAAGATTTATCATTAAAGAGACAGCCGTACAATAGGTTTATGACTTTTTAGATAAATTTTTCTAAATCCATGGCTCCAGCAAAGTAGGAAAGATGTTTCAAGGAAAGACATTTAAGAAGAGGGTATAAGTGTCTTTTGGATATGATAGACTCGGACTCCCTATGGACATTTGGTTGAATGAGTTGACTATTCCAATTACCACATATGAAATTTAAATCTCATGTAATATCAATTAACTTGAAGAATTTGATACACTTAGATAATGCACTAAAAATACGCCTGTGCTATGCTATGGATAAAAAAAACAGAGTAACCACGGTTTTGCATCTATTATTGTAGAAGAGAAACTTTATTTTTGTTATTTACTCCAAATTGTAAAGGTGATGGCTTGAAAGTAGACTCATAACATTCCATCTCTCATCGTAATTTTAACTTTTCCATTAGTTCTAACATTTTCTTCTCTCGTAGCAAGTAAGATTGACTAAATAATCTTTGATTTGAACTAACAAAATAAGAAAATAACACAAGTGATCCCATTTTAAGGTCTCTTTATATCGTGATTAAAGATTGATCACGAAAAATATGCATTGTAATATTGGGCAATAACATCGAAGTGGTAACATTTTGTATCCAAGGTATGAGAAGGCACAAAATTTCACCTTACTTGATTTTGATTATAAGTGAATTTTTAAGGGTTAATTTAAAAACTAAAGTGAAAAAGAAACATTAAGCCTACAAATGGACACGCAAAACGTGGGGACGCTCAGGTTCTATACCACGTCATGCTTTTAAAGATGAGCCGATATGTAGGAGATATTCTTGATTGAGTGGCCGAAATAAGATTCACAAGCTTACTTGGGAAGGAATACGGCTTTTACTTAAGAAATGCTGGGGTCGTCTAACTTATTAAAATGCAGACATACGGATTGTCGTCAATTTGGGATCTCGAGTTAAATCGAAAGAAGCACGATTCTTGCTTGGTAAAAGTATTTTTTAGGAAATTACCAAAAAAGTCCTAAACTTATTGTGCTTGTACCAATTCAATCTAACCCTTTCATTTTGGTCAATTTAGTCCTCAACCTTTTAACGATTTGCCAAATGAGTACCAAACCTTTTGACGATTTGCTAATTTTGAAAATGTAACTTTCTTGTTCTTAGAAATGTTCTTTAACCCTATTTCACTTGATGGCTAAAATTTCTCTTTTCGAGTGCAAATACACAGCTAAAAATAAAAATCACATAAATAAGTTTTATATGGTATTTTTATTTAAACAAATGCTTGTACACAACATTTACATTGAGGTATGTTTTGCTATATTTGCACATTAGTCTAGCGTGTATGTCTTGGTATTTTTAGGCCTTTACTGTGAAAAATATACTAATATCTGCATATTACATGCAATCAAGGGGTACTGCCAGGACAAAATTAAATCCAATTGGGTTCTTCCATTAAGGAAACATTAGATAAGTACAGAGTGAAAGTAAACGCGTAGAGGCCTTTAGCAAGACTATTGCTTCTTTGTTTATACCAACGAGAATTTCTAATCATTTATGCATGCCAAGGCTATTTTCTTTATTGCTACTTTGTAGAAAAAAAACTTTCTAATTTAACGCAGTTCTTCCTTATTTTCATTAGGGTTGTCTATTGCGATAGTGATGGAGAAAAATTAAAATATTGACCCATAAGTTAAGAATTAAACATTTGTGGCTAGTAATTAAATTGAATTTCAAGAGGAATTTAACACCATATTCCATTTTTTAACGCCAATAGAGGGACATTGGCCGAATTTGTCTCAAATTTGAAAGTACATGTTTTTTTTCCCTAACTTACAAGTAAATGGTAAATGGTTTGCCTTTTTCTTCTTTTTCTTCGCTGTGACTTGACACAAAAAAGTATAAGAGTTAGAAGATACAAAAAGTTAGGCTTCTCTTTGCAACAGAGGAATCACCTTAAGCAATGTGGTTGGATAACGAATGGTGCTTTTCAATCAACTAATTTGCCTATCCAAATTGACTTTTGATTTTTAATTTTTTTTTCCAAATTTTGCGATGCACACTTTGCCTTTTTTTTTCAATATTACAACCTAATACCTTCACGTTATACAAATATTAACAAATAGATTTAGGTATAATTTTCCATCATTTTTTGATATTTACAAAACTACCTGCCTTTTTTGCGAGAAAGTGAAAAGGTTGACTTTTGCTTTTTTATCGGGTGAACTTTTAACTTTTCAGCCAGAAAGAGTTAAAATATTAGCCACATCCTTTCTTTTTTAATCAATTCATAAATGTAAATGAAACATTCATCATCATGATATTATTGTAGGCATCGGAAGAATTCGATAACTTCATCAATAATATTATATGAATCAAAGAGTTCCTACTTGATCTTAATTACTTTTTTCTTGTCCTATAATATCCTCAGTTAGTTATTTCATAATTATTCTATCAATCGGCAAATGTCTTAACAACTGATTCCATTTCATATGCCACGTATTTAAATTTTAAAATTTTAATCTTTTCTAATCTTACAAACAAATTTACTAAAAAAATGTTCGAATCTTGAAATAATTTTCTCTTTCCATATATAGGTGTTCAATTTCTTCATATCATGTCAATCAATTAATAACTCTACTATTTGATAATAGGGTATCTTTTAAAAATCTCTCTAACGTTCATTTTTTGCATACATGCACCGCATTTCCACATGCACTCTTTCTAGAAAAAGTCATGTCTCGGTATAATTTTTAATATTGCATTTTTCCTAACGATTCAACAATTTAACATGAGTTTGTAATTGTACAGAAGTTTGTGGCTACCGTGGGAGGGGACAAATACATAAAATTACATGATTTCTACTATACTTATTGTGAAAATATGATAAGTGAAAAAGTTGATCAAGTAAAAATTATTATCAAGTAAATAGTTAGTCTACCTTTCGGGTCATATTGGGATAACGAGACATAAATTGAAAAATGCCTTGTTGGATTGTTTGTTGTGCTTTAATAAAAAAAATCAGCCATATTCTATTTTCTACTGTGGGTTTGCGGGTGTTGAATCTAGCTTTTATTAACTTGTAATGTAAATCTTAAAAAATGCTCCAATTTATCCAATGAAATGTAAATATTGTGCTTATCAACCATAAGAAGTCGAGGGAATTTACCGTTTTCCTCGAAGTTCCCGTCCCATCATACGCCCAACCTCTTTAAGGGCTCTTGGCCACTGCTGCAATTCTTCGGACCCAAAGTATCCCTCGTGCTTGAGTATGTCGTTCTTGTACAATTTGGTTCTAAGCTTCACATCATTAGCCCCCACATCATAGAATATGGGGATTATCTCTCTCTTCCCATCGGATTTTGAATGACACTCTACCATGCGAGCAACCTCACGGAGACACCATGGACGGGAGGCAAAATTCCGAGAGAAGATGGGGATGTAGATACGAGACTCATCAACTGCCTTCAAAACTTCACAGATTCTTTCACCATCTTTGAGTTCTTCACTGTCAAGGAAAACGCAAATTCCAACGTCTCTCATTCTGTGGTAAAGAATATTAGTGAAGGTTAGGCGCGTGTCTCTTCCGCAGAAACTCAGAAACACGTCGTATTGGAAAGCTGGCTTAGTTTCCAAGCTCGGGATTGCCTCCAAACTTCCCTTCTCCTTCATTTGGTCAGTCGTGTCGGAACCCTGCCAATAATTATGGACTTCAACCTAACGAGGCTTGGAAATAGGATCAATTGCATCAAACATTTATGCGTGCAAGTTTCATTCCCGTGCCTCGATGTCTGTCAAGATATGTAAATATACTCGGCAGTTATTTAAATTTTCCAGTCAAGTTGATCACGTACTAAAGTCTGCCTAGTGGACGAAGTTCGGAGGGTGATTAAATTGACGCCTCGATGGAGTTCAACGGCTCATTGTGACAAGATTAGTGAAAGATGATCAACTATGGCGGGGATAATGAAGGTGAATTTCTGTGAAAGAGAGGAGCCGCGGGAAAACATGAAACATTGGAACGAAAGCAAAGCACCACCGAACACCCAGCTGGTGGTCAGAGCATTGGGGTTTGAAAGAACGACTAAAATTAATCTGTATAGTTGGGTAATTGAAGGTTAAGAATTTGTCCCATTACGCGACAAACTTTTATATAAATGAACTGTTAGCATTTCCATAAGTTTGTTTTGGCAATTGGATCCACATTAGTCAGAGTGTTCCTACTAACACATATCTTCACAACCTCAGATCTTGAATCGGGATTGTTATTTTACAATAGGGTCATGTGATGATATTATTCTCAGTTTCAATGGGAAGACAAAAAGCATCAAATGTGAGAACTGAACTTGTGGTCCTTTTGGAGAGGCACATGCTAATAGCCACTCGAAGGCTTCAAAAAATTCAGAATAGAAGTAATTACTTAGAAACTATAACAAGCTAGTTAAGTTAATGATAAGTTACCACCCGTCCCAGTCAATATCATCAGATTTCTAGCTTTCGGTTCTTGAAAAATATGGAACATTGTTCCTTGCTAGTAATTCCTTAAATGCGTCCGTATATTTCAATAGCCATCGGTAATTAAAATTTTGACCAACTACTTATTTAGTCTATAACAAGTTACCTACAATTTTATAATAGTACCGACGGTTATTTATGCTGTAACGTGCCAGTAAGTTACCAACATTTTTGTAGAAATATCATCAATTATTCGATTGCTCTAAATTATTATGAATTACCAATATTTACTTACGTAACTTATTGACATAATAAGGTTTCCAACTTTTGTATAACATTACCAACTCTGATTTGAGTCCATTCACCAAGTTTCATTTGATTGTTTCGTGATTAACAATTGTTCCAAGGCATACCAATGTTTATATGCTATAATGATCATAGTACTAGAGTTACTAAGTCTAATAGCAAATTGCTTATATTAATTTAAGTGATTTACCAATTTTTCACCAATTAAGTTGTTATCTAGTTTTAGCTTTACTAGCTCTTATTTGATGGAATTATCAACGTTTCTTCCATTGTTTCGAAATCACCATTTATATTAATAATTTACCGACATTTATTACTTGATATTATCTGCATATTTAAGTTACTGGCTCTTATAAAAAAAATTAACGACTCTTACTTGAGTCCACTTACCAAAGTTTATTTGATTGTTTCAAAGTACCAACTATTTTAATAATTTATCAAAACTTATTTTGGAGCTTATCAATGAGTTCAAGTTACCATTTCTATTTGACAATAGAACAACATATTTAATATTTCCCCTCGATTAATCTTGACAACATAAATGAATGTAATATACATACACGATAAGCTTGATAATTGTTTTTAATGGTGTATTTGCCCAGAAGACTCTGAACGTAACAAATAAAGATAATAATCAGACGGTGGCAGTGAATTTAGTAATGATAGTTGACCAGAAATGAGAGGTTATTTCTTCGGTTTTCCGCACCATCCCCACGTGTTTTTGGGTCTTATGAACTCATGAAACATTGTTTTGTGCTTCCTAAAGTGTTGCTTCTTTCTAGATAAAGTTTTATTAATATACCCCACTATATTTAATGAGAGGGGAAAATAAAAGAGTTGAAATAATTAACCTATGTTTCATTTTTTATTGAAGATATCTCAGAAATTATTGTCGATTTTTGGTTTCTCCTTTTCAGGAAATATAACTTGTATGTTAGTTCACAAACCTTCATAGTTTATTCTCAATAATTGGGGTTGAGAAGTAAAATAAAATACTTCATAAAGTTTCTTTTCATTTTACCTGGATAACCCGTAAACTGCTCTTTGTTAGTTTTTTTTATCCGTAATTTAGGAAAAAAAACTACTTTCTATCTACTAGAACCTAGAAAATAAAGCCAACTATTAGGCAATCTGTTTCGGCTCCCTCTACAAACTTTTGAGACTTTTGACTAGAAGGTTTTGACAGAGAGATGTAAACCCAGCAAGACAAAGGCAATCTCCTTTGGCTCCCTTTAAACTTCCCGTTTTACATCTTTTCTCTCCAGAAGTTTCAGGGCTTTCTCAAGAATCCACACAGCTAAGCTTGGGAAGATATTCTTCAAGAATAATGTACTTTCTAAAATCTCGAACTTGGTCCTGCATTTCAAAACCTATTATCTCTAATGTTATCATGAACCTGAGAAAAAGAACACTAATTGCACTGTGAGGACAGTAACTACAATCATCCTACGGGATATGTTTTATGTCATAGGTCAAAAAGCACACTATATCCAGAAATCAAAGGGATCGCAAAAACCACCTCATGCTCTACTCCCAATGGATCGAACATCTCGTTCTCTTCTCCAGACCCATGGTCCGTTCTCGACGTTGACTCCGAGTCCCTCCTTAACGCCTCATTCTCTTCTCCAGACGCATCATCCGTTCTCGAGGTTGATTCTGAGTCCCTCCATTTTGTGAGTTGTCTGAAAAACCTGCCAGAAATTACAAATTTTTAACCTGATCAAGACTTAGAAATGGAAACGTATATTGAACAAGCAGGCTGAACTGCATTAAACATGTAAAGGAGCAAAGTTTTTTCTTCATTTTTTTTTTTTGTGCGTTTTCTGTCAACAGGAGATCGTACAGAAGTCGAATCAGAGCACTTACAGTCCTCCTACAGCCAAAGTGAGGATGGCGATAAGAGCCTGACTACCATTGAATCCCATCAGAGGGACGATCCTCTCGGATGTATTCACCCAAAGAAGAGAACCACGCTTCTGTGAAAAGAGCTAATTGGGAAGGTTCAGTGAAGGAAGATCGACTATAACTTCTCAAGGTGAAGAGAAGGAGGCAGACAGATACAGAGAGGAGTCAACAATGGAGGGGCAAGGGCAAAGTCCACCCGAGGGAAAATTTATAGCCCAAACTCATCCGGTCATGTGCAACGCACATGGTCCACCACTAGTAGAATTAAACAACAAATAGTGGAAGATTAAAAAAGGGAAAATTCCACAACCAAAAAAAAAAAAGAAAAAGAAAAAGAAAAAGAAAACTGGAAGGGGCAAAAATGAAATTTTGAGAGAAATTTAGCAGAATATTGCATGTTTTACCGGGGTTAAAGGGACATTGGCATAATTTGTCCCAAGTTTAAAAGTACATGCCTTTTTGCTGCCCATAAGTAAATAGTAAATGGTTCAGTTTTTTCTTCTTCCGACCTATTCATTGAATGGTCAACTAATTGGCCTCTCCGGATTGACTTTTATTTTTTTTTGCGATGCACGCTTTGATTTTTTTTCAATCTTGCGACCTGAAACTTTCTTGTTTAAATATAATCTTTCATCACTTTTTTATGTTTTGAAACATTGAATGGTCAAAAAGTTGTGTTTAACTGAAAAGTACTGATGAAATACCCTTCAATATATCTAAAAAGATGTTTCATCGAAATTGAATCAATGATGAATACCTTTCTAATATATATGGATTAATGTGCGAATCGACAAAGGTTGTGAATGGTTCTTTGTTGATTTCAACAGGAAAGTAGATGAAAAGAAATTTAAAGTTACGAAAACTAAAGACAGTCACGCCTAGCTATGAAAATGGTGGTAAAGTAAAGATAAAAAAAAGTTACAAGAGAACGTAGAATTTTGTTATTGATTGGGAGTTTTTGTAGTACGATGTGGCTATTTATATAGCCCACAATGAACATTTACAAACGATTATAAAGTTAAAAAGATTACTTCATAATCCTATCTTGAAATAACTTTCTAATCCTATTTTTTAACATTTATCCATAATAAGTTACAAAAATCTTAGAATATCGATAATAAACATAACTACTCAGCTAACTACTCAGAAGTTATCTATTATCTAGTAATACTTATGTAAAAGAAGTTACATATCCAAAAATATCGTTATTCGACGGTTACACATTGATATTAATGACTTTATGCCCGATGAAGGTTTTCATCAATAACTGATGTTTGTTGTTAATAACTTCTTTGATGAGTTGTCGGTGTTTTTCAAGTTGTTGACTATTTTTTCATCGATGCCTTTCAATGTTCACCAAACTCTACTATTATCGACTAAGTTTGTCACTTATTGATTATAACCAAAGTTGGTCAATTTTGGGTGTCAACAAGTTGATTTTTTGCTTTTTTGAGCCAAAATAAATGGGCTCCGCCGAGTTTATTACTTTTCAACCAGAAACTAGTAAAAAAATGTCACACCCGTTCCTTTTTTATCAACTCAAAATTGTGAATAAAATATTCTTCATCATGATATTATTTGAAGTGGGAGGCATCTAGATTATTGTATAATTGAAAGAGGTTCCACTTGATCATAACCACTTTTTCCTTACCTAAAATATTCTCAATTAATTATTTCATAAATGTTATGTCAATCGACAAATACCTAAATCAATAATTCTATTTTATCTTTCACGTATTTCAATTTTAACATTTGAATCTTTTCTATCTTACAAATAACTTACTACAAATGTTCAAATCTTAAAATAATTTTCTCTTCGTAATGTCTTCATAAAATCTTTTAAACGTCCATTTTTTGCATAAATACCTCACGCATGTACTTTAGTGATGTTAATTATGCACTCTTTTTGGAAAAACAAAATTCTAATCAGATGTTGATTAAAGCTGCGCCTCGATGGAGTCCAGTTTGCGGCTGATCCTCTACGCTGCATTCACCAACATTTGGACCACGGCATGTAAAAAGAGCTAACTGCGGCAAGATTTAGTGGAAGAAGATAGACTATGGCTTTTAAAGGACAGCTGATTTTTGGCTTTGCGATTGCTATCAATATGAAGAAAACATCAAGAACGCGGGGAGGATGAAGGTGAATTTCTACGAGAGAGAGGACCCGCAGAAACAGACGAAACAGTGGAATGAATCTCAAGAGCAGCTTGGATGGTAAATATGCAGACCAGAAAAGTCAAAGGTCCAGCTACCACCCGACTGGTGGTCAGAGCATTGGGGTTCGAAAGAATGACTAAATTAATCCGTGTTGTTGGGTATTTAAATGTTAGTAATTTATCGCATCATACTACAAACTGTGATAAAAATGAACTGTCAGCATCTCCAGAAGTTTGTTCTTGACCGTTGGATCCACATTGGTCAGAGTGTTCTTACCAACACGTATCTCTACAACCTCAGATCTTGAATCGAGGTTGTTATTTTACAAACACATATCTTCTTCAAGTGATTAATTAATTAATTGAGATTTGTGTCTCTGGCAATAGGGTCTGTGATGATATTATTTTCAATTTCTATGGAAAGAAAAAAGCATCAAATCTGACAACTGAACGTGCTCCTCTAGAGAGGCACATGCTAATAGTCACTAGGGGGGGTTAAAATAACTCAGAATCCAAGTAATTTACCTGCAAGAAACCCACTTCTGCCGCTTCTACACAAGCCAGTTAAGTTCATGCCAAGGTACCACCTATCCCAGTCAATATCATCGGATTTCTAGTTTTCGGTGCGTCAAAATGTGGAACATTGTTTTCTTTTTTTTTTGGTAAGAAATGTGGAACATTGTTCTATGCTAGTAATTCCTTAAACGCGTTGGTAAATTTCTGAAGCCGTGAGTGCCTTAAGACAATACCCAGCAGTTTTATGACAGTGTCGACAATTATTTAGCATGTAACGTGTCAGCAAAGTATCAACGTTTTTTATGAAAGTGTCATCAATTATTTGATTGTTCCATATATTCACTTACGTAGCTTGTTAACATATTAAGATTACCAACTTTTGTAGAAAATCACCAATTTGTGTCCATTTACCAAGTTTTATTTGATTGCTTCAAATTAGCCATTGTTCCAAGACTTACCAATATTTATTTGCTACAAGCACAATCGTATTAAAGTTAGAAAGTCTTATAGCAAATTATTGACATTAAGTTAAGTGATTTACCAACTTTTCACCAATTATTATCATCTAGTTTTAGCTTTACTAACTCTTATTTGATTGAATTATTAACGTTTATTCCATTGTTTTGAAACCACCACTTTTTTTTAATGATTTACTAGACATGTATTTGCTGATGCTATCTGCATGTTAAAAGTTACCGGCGCCTCTTATAAAAATTAGCCTCTCTTACTTGAGTCCACTTACCAATGTTTATTTGATTGTTTCAAAGTACCAACTATTTCAATAAAATTATCAATATTCATTTTAGAGCTTACAAATGATTTTAAGTTACCATTTCTATTTTACCCTAGTATGATATATATAATAATTTGTCTCGATTAATCTCTACGGGTATCCAAATCTTTGTTAGATATATTTAATAAGGCCTCACAAATCCTGAGAACATAAATTAATTTAATGTATATGTGCGATAAGCTTGAAACTTTTTTTTAAAGGGTTAATTTCACAAAAAATCCCAAACTATATCACTTGTAACATATTTACCTTAAACTTTTTTTTGCAAGACCAAAAAACCTAAATTATGTCTATTGTGACACACTTACCTCAAACTTTTTTCGTGACACCAAAAATTTCAAACTATACACTTTGTGATACATCTACCCTCCGTTATAATTCCATTCAAAATTGCACTGTTCATCATCTTCGAAGTTACTGTTCATTGCCTTCTTGCTCGGCCGAAGCTCTTTTGGTGCTCATCCGTCACTACCCTTTGCCGCTTGGACCTCCGGGAGCTTCGTCATAGTTGCCAACCATGGTGGCTGCTTGAGCTCGAAGCTTTAAAACCAGTAATATTTTCACAGGTCGGCACTTCATGTGTTTTTTGGGTATTCCAGGCCATCAGGAACCGTACCTCCAATGAAGCTCAAAATTCCCATACAAATTCAAAAACCCCACATCATTAGAACAAGCTTCGAAGAAGCAGACGATGCAAAAACTCAAACTTAATACCAAATCAAGCCACCCGCAAGCACAACACCGCCTCAAGCAGCAACAAGAAATTTGAGAAAAACCAAACGAGGAAAACAAGGGGGGCATTTATTAATCTGCGTTCGAAGAAAGATAAAAACTCGTGGTTGATTAAAGGTAGCGATTCTTGATAAGAGCTGAAGCAAGGAATTAGTACCCGAATGTCTTCCTTAATGTCGTCCCGTCGTCGTCTTCCTCCTCCTCCTCCTCCTCGCTCCCATCAATGGCGTCTCAAGTGTCGATCTTCGCCCGAACCCGCCCTCTCCTCCACGCCCTCCGCAATCTCCCTCCTCACTCCGTCCAATCGATCACCACCTCTACCTTCCTCTCTCAGCAGCCTCAGCTCTTCAAGCTCGAGCGGCTGCCATGGCCAAGCTTTGAGCACGAGTGGCTGCCATGGTCGGCAATTACGACGATGCTCCCAGAGGTCCAGGCTACAATGGGCAGCGACGGATGAGCTCCGGAAGAGCTTTGGCCGAGCAGGAAGGCAATGAACAGTAACTTCGAAGCAAATGAACAGTGTAATTTTTTCTTGGAGAAGATCATGAACAGTGATTTTGGACAGAATTGTAATGGAGATAAATATATCACAAAATGCATAATTTGATATTTTTAATGTCATAAAAACTTTTTTTGGATAAATGTGTCACAATAGATATAATTTGGGATTTTGGTGTAAAAAAAAAGCTTAAGATAAATATGTCACAAATGATAATGTTTGTAATTTTTTGTAGTATTAATTCTTTTTTAAATGGTGTATTTAGCAAGAAGATTCCAAATATAACGAGTAATGATAATAGACAGAGCAATGGCGGTGAATTTAATTGGTAGTTGACCAGAAATGAGAGCTTATTTCTTCGGTTCTCACACCACCCTCACGTGTTTTTGGATCTTAGGAACTCATCAGACATCGTTTTGGTCTTCCCGAAGTGTTCTTCTTTCTCAATAAAATCCATTCTTAAAGTTTAATTAATGTGCCCCATTATATTTAATTAATGGGGAAAATAAAAGAGTTGAAATAACAAAGATGACAGCTAATTTGGCTCGTAATTCAAGATATTACCGGTGATTTCAATTTAAACAGTTCACGAGGAATGGGAATTGGGCAAGAGCCACCTTATTGCATACTCTTCATCGAGTTTTTCACAGTAATTATGTGATTGAATTTTGATTGCATCGGAGGTGCGGCGAATTGTTTCAAAGGCCAAAGCTCACAAACTACATTCGTTACATGTTTTTATTTAAGATAATTTGCTCTTTATTTTGAATATTAGACAAGAGATGATATTGTGATGGCAAGATTAGGAAGTGATCAAGAAGTATGACAAAAAAATATTGATTCATCATATTATATTTATCGAAATATCCATGATTAAATCGTAGCTACATTGCTTTTATAGTGGAAATAAGCCCGTTTCGAAGGAATGTTTAATAATCACCATTCATTTATTTTTAATTTTTTTTCCATTTAGCATATGTGTTTGTGGAGATTGTTTTGTCGTCATTAGAAAAAAAAAAAAAGCGCCCGTGGACTGAGTGTGGACAAAACATGAAAAGGGACCCAACAACTTGAAAAACGGATTTAGATGAATGCAGAAGTACAAAAAACAAATGGGAAGGAAACAAAAGCAGGTGAGGCACAGCTCTAGCTCCGGGCTCGTGAGCACCCGGGGAATGTGTGGGGTTCGGTGCAGTTTGGGAAACTGAACCTCGTTTATTTATTATGTGATGCAATAAAATATGATTAGTTAAGCATCCGAGGTAAAATCTGCTTCTTCATTTTGGAGGCCAGATTGAACAATATCTCTAGCAGTATTGCCAAGAGGTACACTAACTCGATAATTTTTAAAATTTGATTACAGTATTGAGATTTATAAGACTTAATTATATTTTTACGGCAAGTTTTAGGAGTTCTCGCTCACTTATCCTCAAAAATTAATATTAAGGTTTGTTTTGCTTTTGCTGCACATTAGTCTAGCATGTATTTCTTGGTATTTTTAGGCCTTTACAATAAAAAATTTGCCAATGTGTGCAAAATATAGGCAATCAAATGGTACTGCAAGGACAAAATAAAATCTAGCCGAGTTCTTCCACTAAGGGGAAAACATATAAAGTACAGGGTGAAAGTAAACGCCTACAGCCCTTTAGCAAAGACTATTCCTTCTTTGTTAAACTTCTAATCATTTAGGCCAAGACATTTTCTTTATTGCTACTTGTACAAAATCTTTCTAATACTAATGCATCTCTTCCTTCTTTTCCTAAGGCTTGTCTACTACAAGAGAAATGGAGAAAAATACAAATATGAGCCAAAAATTAAGAATAATACTGTTATTATTCGAAATTAAAGCCCAATATCACCAGGTCGTGTGCGATGCACGTGCTCCAATACTATTATAATTAAAGAATATAGATTGTTGAAGATTAAAAAAGGTAAAAACCAACAAACAATGAAAAAAAAAGCAGGGGGGAAAAATTGAAATTTCGGGAGGAATTTACCAGAATATTGCATGTTTTAACGGCTCAAATTTGAAAGTGCATGCATTTTTTTTCTAACTTATAATTAATGCTTGGCTTGTTTTGTGAAAAATAAATGATTTAAAAAATATTATTCTAAAAAGTATCGCTTGTATTGCTTATAAAAAAGAATGAAAGAGAAATATTTTCATCATCCGCAAAATATATTTAAACATAAGTTGTTGTCTATATTATGAAAAATTTTTCAATTGACTAATTATTTCAAACGATACAAGCCATCATTTTAAGAAAAAATGTATTTCAAATCACTCACTTTCCATAAAATAAACATAACCAAAATGGTAAATGGCTTATCTTTTTCTTTTCTTCTGACCTATTCATGTTTTTTCATTGAGACTTGGCCCAAAAAAGAGTACAAGAGCTGGAAGATAGAGAAAAGGTAGGTCTTTCTTTGCAACAAAAGAATCACGTTAAGTAAAGTGATTGGATAAACAATGGTGTTTTTTCCGTTAACTAATTGGTCTATCCAGATTAACTTTAATTTTTTTAAAAATTTTTATCAAACATTCCAATGCACACTTCGATTTTTTTTCAATTTTTTATGAAACTTTCATGTTATACAAATATTGACACGCAAATTTAAATACATCATTTATTAATAATTGAAAGAATACTTTAGTTTTTTACATGATGGTGAAAAAGTTGATTTTGGTTTTTTAATCCAAATAAATAGGCTTGGGCGAGTTTTGTTTTGTTTTTAGCCGGAAAGAGTTAATAGGAAAAATAGCCACATCCTTTCCTTTTTAATCAGCTAAGAATTGTAAATGAAATGTGTTTTATCATGATATTGCTGGAAGTGTCGGGATGAAATCAATAACTACTTTTTTCTTCCTCAAAAATTGATCCATTATCAATCAACAAAGACCTAAATTAATAATTCTATTTTATCTTTCAAGTAATTCTACTTGAATCTTTTCTATCTTACAAATAATTCTACCAAAACAAATTTCAAATCTTGACATAATTTTATCTTTCCGCATAAAAGTGTTCAATTTCTTCATACCACGTCAAAAATTTCTTTTCATATTTAATAATTCTAGTACTTCATAATAGGGAAAATTTGTTTGCACGCATGGATCACGCGTGCACTTTTGTAATGTCAATTATGTACACCTTTTAGAAAAGCAACAAAGAAGCTAATTAACATAATCATTATGTCTAGTGTAGATGACTAGTCTAGGCCAGACCGGGAGCATCTTTTCCTAAAGAAGGCCCTCCAAAGGTATTTTATACGGAATAAGTGCACTAAAAATTTTAAAATTTATCAAGAAAATATAATTGAATCCTAAAACTTTTAAAAAAATGCTATCAAGTCCTAAAACTTGTCATGAAAGTACAATCAAGTCCTAAAACTTTCAAAAAATACAATTAAGTCCTAAAACTTATCACGAAAGTGCAATCAAGTCCTAAAATTTATCACAAACGTGTAATTAAGTCTTAAAACTTTTAAAAAGTACAATCAATGAAAGGACTTGATTGAACGAATTTCACAAGTTTTAAGATTTATTTGCACTTTCGTGATATGTTTTAGGACTTGTTTGTACTTTTTGAAAGTTTTAGAACTCAAGTACACTTTCTTAACAAGTTTAAGGACTTAATTGCATATTATGAAAGTTTTAGGACTCAATTGCACTTTCGTGACAAGTTTTAGGAATTTGATTGCACTTATCTCATTTTATAATGTCTGGTTGTGGACATTTGTCGTTGAAACTTTATGTGCATTTTCAAGGTATACCTTGGACGACTCAAATATGCAAACCAGCAGTTGGGATTGGAAAGTATGACTTAAACAAGTTATTTAGACGGTCCATTATAGATGACTAGTCTTGGCTTGACTTTTAGAATTTTTTTTATTAGGATTGCGTAATAGAAGACCAATACCAATTCAATTAATTTTTTGTGGCCGCATCAAAGCTGGAAGAAATTGCTTCAAAGGCAAGAAAGCAAAGGTTATAGATAAGGTCTTAGGGCTTGGACCATCATAATCAGTGGAAATCTCATAATTATGTCACTCATCATGTCACGCCATGAACCCTACGGACGCGCAACACCCTACTTAGGTCGATGAAATGCGACGTCCCAGGACTCGTCGCCAACCCTTCGTTTTATCTATTAATACGCATGCGGAAGCGAACACAACAAACCCCGAACAATAACAATAAACAGAGATAGCAGAGGAAAACCAAATACAACAGTATTTTTATTCTCACTTGATTAACCCCCGGGAGTATTTTTACAAGCCCACTTCGGGCGCTACCACAAAAAGCCAGCAAAAACCAAGGTTAGGGTTAACCTACTCCAACCAAAACAGCTCTTAGGCCTAACCCTCAAGGACCAACCAAAAACTACGGTACTCTGAACCGCATAGAAAGCAGCAACGTGCTAAGGCCCTAAAAAGGTTTAACAACAGATAAGATAAAATCTCAATAAGTTAACGGCCTAAACCCCGTTTAGGAGATCAACTCGAACGGGGGTCCATAAATAGGCAAAACAGCAACAACAGCAACATCATTAACGACCACAAGCATCCTTACCTTGCCTTGGTACACACGATGATGAAATGCATATGTCACATACTCGAAGCATTTAAAGAGATTTTCCATGCATTAATGTAGCACAATCGTGCGTGTCTCGATTATAAGGCAAAACCCACTTAGGCACGTCCCATACCATGCCTAGCAGTTTCTACCCCATAATCAAGCACTATGCATCACACATATTCCAATTATTACACCCCCTCGGGGCCACGACACATCAAGTAATACGTAGCAAGATGGCAGTTTACTAGTAAAAATCGGGCTCTGTTCCGGCCCGTCAGGTACGGCTACGTTAAACGATATACAGGATGACGGCATTCCAATACGGCAACATCGAATGATACACAGTAAGATGGTATCCCGTAAGGAGCATCAAGTCCGGCCTCAGGCCGTAACAAGGCATCCAGAATATCGGCACTCCAGATTATCCCCATGCATTCGATAAATCGGGCAACGTCAAGTGATACACAGCAAGACGACTCCAACGTGTGACCACATGAGCACACAAGCATTCCGGCCAATTATTATCTTCTCAATCAGCTCATGTGTCCATGAATAGTGCTCACATTAATGTCATACAATAATATCACATGGTCACACATGCAACCGTCAATCAATTTTGCAAGCTTCGATATCAAATATAAATATTAACCACAAAGCACCACTATCATTACTCGGTATAACAATAAAAATAATTTAATGTCAAAAATCTCATAAACTTTCTTGAAAATTTCTGATCAAAATAATGTCATAAAATCAATTTAATAACGGTATATTCGCCAACATTCAAACTAGAAATCATAATTTGAAATTATAAAATTTTCAAAATAATAATAAATAAATTCGGAATTTAATTATTTAATAATATCCAAAAATAATTCCTTTTCAAAGAATTCAAAATATTTTCTCGAATCAAAATCATCCAAATCATTTACTAAAAATGCCAACTCATACGATGAAATCCAACATTGGCATCACAATTTGACGTTAGAAATTTTTCGAAAATAATAATATTTAATTTTTGAAAATTAATTATTTAATAATAAAATATTAATATTTAATTCGGAATTAATTTATTAACTAATATTTAAATTCCGAAAATAATTGATTTAATAAAATAACCAATAACAATAAACTAATTAATAACTCAATCCCTAATCACACTTAACTAATCACTAACCCATAATTAACATAATCTAAACAAAAATTAAACTACTTTAAGCAAGTTTAACACCCTAAACACGGGATTAGGGGTTAACTTACACCACTAACATCGGCAAAGGCGTGAGAACAACGGCGGCGACGAGGGCGATCCGCGGTGATTCCGGTTCGCACTTGGCGACCGACGAATGATGGCAAACGGCAAAGAAACAGCCGTTGTGGGAGCTAATCCAATGTAGCCTAGGCTATTCCAGCGGAGTTAGCAGCTGGTGGTGGTGTCCCGGCAGCCGGGACAACGGCGGCAACATCCGGGATGGCGGTGGTGAACAGTGGAGGCGAGCAAAGCTTGGCCGCGGCGGCCAGATGAGGCGAACGCGGCTAGATCAGGGCGACGGACAGCGCGACGACGGCTGGAGGGGCGAGGTGCAACGGCGACGAGCGGTGGGGTGCGACAGTGCTGGTTCCGGCGAGGCGCAGTCGCGGCGGAACAAAAGCAGAGCGAACCCATAAACAATCGCCGTCGGTAGGGGAGAGGAGGAAGAAGCAGTCACGGGAGGAGAAGGGAGAAGAGAGAAGAAGAAAAGAAAAAGGGGAAAAGAAAAAGGAGAGAGAAGGAGTGGGTGGGCTGGTCAAACGTGTAGGGGGGAGCCGGCGGAAAAAGGGGAGGAGAGAGAGAGAGAGAGAAAGATAGAGAGAGAGAAAAAAGGAAAAGTCAAATCGCGATAATCACGATCCAACGGCCATAATTTAAACCCGGAAACGATCTGATGGTCACGAAAAATCCTAATTAATAATTTTAGAATTTGGCCAAAGGGTAATAATAAAAATACACTGCGAGGGTGGTCTACCAGTCCAAATTTGTACCCGGTCAAAAATTCACTTTTCACTTATTCTGGGCAATATCGAGGTTGGCCACAATAATATCGACACCATCCAATTAAATTAGTTACGGAACTCCGAAAAATTCGACACCAAAGTTCGGGCTCTAAATAACGGCCAAATTCAATCGAATGCGATTCTAGCGAAATCTCTATTTTAAAAACAATAACCGGGAGTAATCAATTCTCAGGAAAGATTTTACTATAAGCACACTAACGAATTACACGTTTTATAAATCCCAAAAATGGATCGAAATTCGGAATATCACAGCTCTTCCTCCCTTACAAAAATTTCATTCTCGAAATTTACAATCCAATCCAATTACTCAAACAAATGGGAATATTAGTATCGCATTAACTCATCGCTTTCCCACGTTGCACCTTTGGTTTCATGGTGCTCCCAAATCACCTTAACCATCAGAATTATCTTGTTCCGCAAAACTCATTCCATTCTGTCATCAATTCTGACCGGCCTTTCCACGTACGATACTCTGTCGTCTACTTCTATATCTTCATAATTCAGCACGTGGGTCGGGTCTGGTTCATATTTCCTTATCATGGACACATGGAACACATTGTGAACTTGGGACAAATTTGGCGATAGTGCGAAATGGTAGGCCAGAGTACCGATCCTCTCTAAAACCTCGAATAAACCCACGTATCTCGGGCTTAACTTTTCTTTCTTGTCAAACCGTGATAATCCTCTAATCGGTGACACCTTGAGGAAAACGTGGTCTCCCACTTGAAATTCCAAGGGCCTATGTCTCCGGTTTGCATAATTCTTCTAGCGACTTTAAGGAGTCCTTAGCCTATTCCTGATGACTTTAACAACATTCGACGACTGTTGCACCAACTCGGGTCCCGAAATATTTCGTTCTCCAATTTCGTTCCAACAAACCGGAGTCCTACAGGGTCTGCCATAAAGTGCTTCGAAAGGTGCCATTTTGATACTCTGCTGATAACTGTTGTTGTAAGCGAAGTCAATAAGATGTAACTGTTCTTCTCAACTCCCTCTTGTAAGGACCTCGGCCCCATCGCGCTTCCGCTACACCACTCCTTGTGTAATATTGTCCGTTTTGGACACTAAATTCTGACGGTTTTAAAACGCGTTACACAAGGGTTAGGGGCCAAGCCTTATAAACTCACCAAGATCTCACTCCCTAAACAATGTGGAACAAGAGCAATGTCCCCCTTGCCATCCTAGAAACCTGTCAGAAGCCGCTCCTTATCCAGGTCCTCGGATCCCGGCGACCACTTCCTGTCCTCGTTAGACCAGGTCGTTACATTCTCCCCTCCTTCAAGCACAGCGTCCTCGTTGTGGCCTCACAAACGGTTGGGAGTCGGCTCTGATATCATTTGTAAGGACCTCAGCCCCACCGCGCTTCTACTGCGCCACTCCTTGTGTAATACTGTCCGCTTTGGACATTAAGTCCTCACGGTTTTAAAACCGGTTACATAAGGGTTAGGAACTAAGCCTTATAAACTCACTAAGATCTCACTCCCTAAGTAATGTTGGACAAGAGCAATGCCCCTGTTGCCATCCTAGAAGCCTGTCGGAAGTTGCTCCTTGTCTAGGTCCTTGGACCCCGGCGACCACTTCCCACCCTCGTCAGACCAAGTCGTTACAGTACAAAATGTCGCAGTCATAGTCCTTCAATAGTTCCATCCAACGCCTCTACCTTATGTTCAATTCCTTCTGCGAAAATAAGTACTTGAGGCTCTGGTGGTCCGTGTAGATCTAGAACCTTTCTCCACATAAGTAGTGCCTTCAAATTTTAAGCGCGAAAATAATTGCTGCCAGCTTTAAGTCATGGATCGGGTAGTTCATCTCATGAGGTCTTAGCTGCCGCAATGCATAGGCGACCACCCTTCAATGTTACATTAGTACGCATCCTAATCCTTTAGGTAAGGCATCGCTATAAATTTCATATTCCCCTGGTCCTGAAGGGATTGTCAACACTGGTGCCGTCGTTAGTCTCTGTTTTAATTCTTAAAAACTCTCTTCGCACTTTTCCGTCCACTCGAACTTAGTCTCCTTCTTCAGCAACCTCGTCAATGGAGTGGCTATCGCCGAGAATCTCTCTACAAATCTCCGATAATAACCCGCCAATCCTAGGAAGCTCTGAACCTCGGTGACTGTTATTGGTCTCGGTCAATTCATTACTGCTTTAATCTTTGCCTGATCCACAGAGATTCCTTCCTCGGAAATTATATGCCTAAGAAACGCTACACGGTTCAACCAAAACTCGCACTTGCTGAACTTAGCATGTAGTGCGTGCTCCCTTAATGTTTGTAGAACTCTTCCCAAGTGCGCCTCATGTTCCTCGGGACTTTTCGAATACACTAGAATATCGTCGATGAAGACAATGACGAGCTTGTCTAAGAATTCATTGAATACTCGGTTCATCAAGTCCATGAAAGCAGCAGGGGCATTTGTCAATCCAAACGGCATCACTGTGAATTTGTAGTGTCCGTATCTCGTCCTGAATGCGGTCTTTGGAATATCCTCATTTTAGATTCTTAACTGATGATACCCTGTCCTTAGATCGATCTTGGAAAATACCAAGGCTTCTTCCAATTGATCGAATAGGTCGTCAATCCTTGGAAGAGGATACTTATTTTTTATTGTTACTTGATTCAGCTGACGATAATCAACACATAGTCTCAACGATCCATCCTTCTTCTTGACGATTAAAACTGGCGCTCCCCATAGAGATGCACTCAGTCGGATAAAACTTTTGTCCAGGAGTTCCTGCATCTGCACCTTCAATTCTTTCAACTCTAACAACGACATCCTATAAGGCGGCTTCGAGATTGGCTCAGTCCCAGGTGCCAACTTGATAACGAATTCCACTTCTCTCTCCGGTGGCAATTCCGATAATTCCTGAGGAAAGACATCGGGAAAATTGCACACCATTGCTATATCCTCTAGCCGTACTTCTTCCTTCGTCGAATCAATCACATTTGCTAAATAGCCTTGACAAATCTCACTTAACAACTTAGTTGCTTCTACTGATGAAACCCAAGGGATCGAGGTTCTTCCTCGACTCCCTACAAACTCAAATCTAGGGTGTCCAGTCGGACTAAACTGGATTACCCTGCTACTGCAATCCATTATAGCATTCTGTTTAACTAACCAATTCATACCCACAATCAGATCAAAATCATACGTTGGCAAAACCGCTAGGTCTATCCTGCTTTCTACTCCACCAATTACTATCTCACAATTCGGGCATCCTAACGATATATATATCTTATCCATTACTGACGTAGTCACATACAACCGTACTTCTAACAGAACAAGATGCAATTCAGCTAATTCAACAAACTAAGCAGATATAAACAAATGTGATGCTCCCGGATCAAACAAAGCATATTCGACATGATTGCACAGAGAAACCATACCTGTAACCACCCCTGGCGCATTCTCAACTTCCCTCCGCGCCATGGCATACACATGTCCTTATGCCGGTGGCCTGTTCCCATTAGCCGGCGGTGGATTTCCAGCCTGACTCCCCGTTCGGGCTTGTTGCATCGGGGGTCCTGTGGGGCGTTGCTGGGGGCAATTCCTGATCTGATGGTCCGTACTCCCACATTTGAAACATGCCCCAAATCTGTTCTACTGATGATTCGGCTTTCCGATATTCTTCTTGATCGGTGGGACAAATTGCCTGTTTCCCGCTATCGGTTTCTTCCCCAGACGGCGGTTATCCCTAGCCGGGGCGAACCGCGATCCAGATGTGGCCACTCTATCCACTTGCTCTCGCTCAATAGCTCGAGCTCTCTCATATAAGTCTTCGTACGTTTTCAAATTTATCGGTATTAGCTGGCTACGAATGTCGGCTTTCAGTCTATCGCGAAACCTTCGTGCCTTATCCTCAGGGTGTTATACCATCCTTGGTGCGAATCTCGACAGTCTTGCAAATTTTGCCTCGTACTGATCCACAGTCATCGATCCTTGGTGGAGTCTCATGAATTCAGCCAGTTTTCTTTCCCTTACACTCTTAGAAAAGAACTTGCCCAAGAAATTCTCAGAAAACACTGTCCAAGTTTGGGCGGTCCCTTCGGGAAACACTCTTTCTTTGGTAGCTTTCCACCAATCATTGGCATTGTCTTGTAGCTGATATACCGCTAATGTCACCTTTTCGGCCTCGGTGCATCCTAACACTTCGAAGGCCTTCTCTAATTCCTCAATCCAACGGGGTGCGGTCTCGAGATCACCTTTGCCATTAAACTTTGGTGGTTTCAACTTCAGAAACTGATCTACCAACTTAGGCATGGGTTTGATCACATTCACCGGTCCCAGAACTGGATTCTCAATGTTCCCCTGATTTCCATTAGTCGCAGCAATGGAGGCCCCAACAGCAGCGGCTATAGCGACATCTCTTTCCTAGTTCAGTCTACCTCCTAAAACTCCATCTTCTCTGAGAGCTCTTAAAATCTCATCCACTGTTTGGTCCTCGGCAATTCCCACTTGCGGTGCTACTTGGTCCTACTCGTGACTTCGACCTCTACCTCTGCCGCGACCTCGGCCTCTACCTCTTCCTTGGCTACTCATCCTTCAAATACGTATGCTCACCTACCTGATATAATTCCCACCCAGGGATTAGAGACCTAAGTCGAGCTAAACCGGTCTAAAGTCCTAGGCATCCACTACTCTATTGGCATTTCCGAGATGGTACATGTAACATCCCGAAATTCGATCCACTTTCGTTGTTAATGAAATTGATATTATTTCTCATTGCGTTTCAGTAAGTCTCACCCAGATCTGATCAATCTCGAGATATTGACCGATAGGGAAAGACTAACTAAGAAAAACGGTACGTGGACCCAAGAACTCGACCGCGAATTGAGTCCAATTCTGAGATATGACGAGAGAATATTTTGTGCCAAGTGGGCCGGTTTAAGGGAAGTGACGGATTGGGTTTGACCGACGACGCGCAATTGAATAGTGGGTGATTCCGCATGACCGAGAGTGCGCACGCGACGAACGATCCAAAACTTGTTTCGAACAACCGCGACCTCCGGAACTAGCGGTAAATTCTCGTGTTCTCTGGAAATCGAGACCGCCACGACTCGAGTACCCTGGGTTGATATGCGTAACCCTTAAGCAGCTGCCCGTTAGTGAGAGACATTAAAACTGCAAATCGAGTTAGATTAATCGTTGAATTGAGTACGGACTTCGGCGTCGAATTTCGTGGGCGTACGCGACTATTTTGCAAGGACGACGTCATTTTTATGTGGCCACTCATATTTGGAATCAATAGTGTCGAAATTTGAAAAATTGACCCAAAACCAGAAAATTACCGTTTTGCCCTTGTACCCCTAACCTTGTATTCCAAAATTTAGGGTTGATTGGAGATTATTTTAAGGTTTAATATTGATTTGTTTCAGCCCAATAATGCTGGAAATTATGGTATAAAATGCCCCCAAGAGTTTTGCCAAGATTAAACCCCAACCTTTGGATTAGGGGTAAGTTTGGCATTTTAAAAGTTTGGTTAACCACCCCACCATCTCACTCTCTCTTTAAACACTCTAGTCTCTCTCTCTTCTCATTTTCTCCCCCCAAGCCACCGGCCACTCTCCCCTCTCCCGCGAGCTCCTCCCTCCGCGGCCTCACGCCGCTGCCGCCGTCGCTCGCCAGGAAGCAGCCGCCGCCGCCATCGCTGGTGCTGCCGCCCCCTCGCCTCACCCCACTGTCACCATCCCGACCCCTTCTCTCCTCTCCCTTGCCATGTCTCTCCCTTTCCCGTTTCCTCCTCTCTTCCTTGGTCGCGCAAGGAACTCGCCGGAGACGCCGCTCGCTGCCACTGTTTCGGCGCGAATCCGCCGCTGCCCAGCTGTCCCCGTCACTTGCTCAACCCTGTTGGAAGCCCAAGAAATCTAAGTAAGTTCGACCCTAAACCCTAGTTAGGCTAGATTGCATTTCTAGATGGATTTTAGGGGTTAATTAGGGTATTTTAGGGGTTAAATGGTGGAAGTTGTTAGAGGCTAGTGCTGCAGCTAATTTGAGGGCCTAGGGTGATTATTGGATCAAGGTTTAGTGGACTGTGTAGTGCTGTGATGAGGTGAAGCTTAGACGTATTGATTTGAGGCTAAATTGTGGTTTTGGCAGAGGAAATTTGTAGACCGAGTGATGGCTATTCTTGTGGCTAATTTATGGCTTAGTGCGAAGATTTTAGTTGAGGTTTGAAGGTTTAGAATGAGCTGTATAATGGCTGAACAGATTGGGTTGGATCGGCACAAGTTTGGAATAAGTTCGGGTTCAATTGCGGATTTTAGTGCATGCCTAAGTCGGTCCTCGTGGTGGCTGAGTTGGGTGATATTTTGGGGAGCCAAATGGTGTATATTGTGGATACTTATTGGCCTAGAAGATCTGTTTGGTGGCTGGCCATATCGGGATTGAATGAGACTAGGAACGATCAATTTGGGGTTTAATTGTGTAATTACCGAGAATGTTTAGATTGGCAGATTATGTGGCTGATTTGTCTTTGGTTGAGATTAATTGTGTGATGCCATGTTACGTGCTTGATGTGACTAAGAATCGAGATGCTTGGTGGGCCATGAGTGTGTGCGAATATATTGATTCAATCGCATGAATTCAGGTACCAATTATGTGTTGCGGCTGTGTCAAATTAATTGGCCCATTGAGCATGTGGTGGCATAAATTAAGTGTGTAGCAAAATTGAATTGAATGCTCAATGTAGAAATTTGGATGCTCGAGTGTGATTGTTATGGCCATGAATGTGCATATCGAGTATTGGCATAGCTTGTGCATTATGTGAGTGTGCACGAATGACATGAGCATATGATCACCTAATAGTCCTGATGCGTTTTACGCGGGGTTCAGATAATAACTGGTGTGTGAATGTGTGATCACATGAGACCCTGATGCGTTTTACGCAGGGTAGTGAACCGTCCTAATACGTGTTATGCGGGACAATGCTCGGATTACCGGAAGATAACTAGCCTGATGCGTTTTACGTGGGTTGAGTGTCATGAGCCTGAAGCGTTTTACGCGGGCCGAAGATCGATCTCAAACTAATGGACTTGATGCGTTTTACGCGGGTCGGTGAATTGGGCAATTGCAAGTATGCAGGAATACAAGTGTGCGAAGTGCATTGATGAGGCATTAGTGTGAGTGTGAGCACGAGCATATGCATGACATGCGTCGTAATGAAACGATATGCATATCCATTCTACTATTGAGTTCTATGCCAGTTCGCTATTTATATATAATGTCTAACCTGCAGGGTTGTCATATGTTGGATTTGGGCCTGAGGGCCTAAGTTACTTTTAGTTAGTCTTTGTATTATTTGGTGTCCGTCAGGAGATGCATGTTAGCCTATCTTAGGTTTAGGGAACCTACTTGCTGAGATTTATTCTCACGGTTGTTTAAACCCAAATTTTCAAACCCCCGGCCTTGAGATGTCTCCAGTACCAGTCCGTTTTGGGATTCCTCTCTGGATAGATCGGGAGGGGACGGTGTACCTTGCTGGGAATGGGGATTTTTGGGTTGGGAATCTTTCCACAGTCTGGGTCGAAGCGGGCGAGGATCTTAACCAGGCCCATAGGTATATAGCATGGTGTATCTGGGACCAGGATGGGACCTACAGACCTTTCCGATCTTTTGAGGTTCCGCTGATGGATGCTGGAGATCTTGACCCTCAGTGTCCCGATGGGGAATTGGCGAGCCCCGACCGCATGCTGGAGGATGGGAACGTGGAACCAGTGCCGATGGAGTCGGAAGATGAGGAGCCCGAGCCCATGAAGCAGGATGTGGAGCCGGAGGATGAGGCCGAGCCGATGGATTTCAAGGATGAGTCAGTTGGAGCCAAGTCCGAGCAAGATTCCCTAGACTCTGATGTCGAGCTGTCTGATAGCTCTTCCAAGTCATCGGGATCCGACCCAAGCTGGGTTCCATAGGCGTAGCTTTAACCCTAGGTAGATCGGGCCAGTACCTTTTTGACCGGAGCCCCTTCTAGTTGTTAGTAATCCTGACTGCCCGGGCCCCATACCCCTTTTTGTCAGTAGTGGCCATTGACCCACTTTTGATTTTTGAACGCAAGCTGTAAATGGATAATGTATATGGTTCCCAGTTTCAATGCAAGTGTATATTTATTCATGTTGTTTGTTGGGTGGCTATTCTTGGTGATATGGTTTAAAATTGTCCGGGTGTTATATTGCTTCTGTGTGTGCTTTAATCTCTGTATTATGCGTTGGGTCGGCGACGCGTCCTGAGGCGTCACACTCGAATCGACCTTTGTAAGGGATGTGACATACCGTAGGATGTGGGGCGTGACACCTTTGAAATCTAAAACGCAGGCTCACAGCATATCCTTGAGAGTCTGAATTGTTCTCTCGGATTATCCATCCGTCTACGGATGAAAAACAGTGCTATATTGCAGCTTTGTTCCCATAGCGCCTTGAAGACTCTTCCGGAACGTGGCGGTGAACTTGGGGTCTCAATTTGACGTGATCGTCACCGGCACATCATGAAAACGAACTATATGCCTCACGTACAACTCAGCATACTTGTCCATGGCAAAATCCTTTCTCATTGGGATGAAATGAGCAGACTTTGTGAGTCTATCTACTACGACCCAGATGAAATCATTACCTCTTTGGCTCCTCAGTAGACTCATCACGAAATCCATCATGATATGCTCTCATTTCCATTCTGGTATTTCTAGCGGTTGCAATAGTCCGCCAGGTTTACAATGTTGAACCTTCACCTATTGACATGTTAAACATCTAGCTACATGCTTGGCAATATCTCCTTTCATGCCATTTCACCAATAACATTGACGAAGATTCTGAAATATCTTTGTGTTGCCCGGATGAATACTGTAATTACTGCAATGAGCTTCCGCTAAAATTTCCTCCTTAAGTCCATCATTGGGCATACAAAATCGTCCATAAAACTTCAAGATCCCATCTCGGATACTTGAAAGTCAGGTTTTCTCTTAGTTGCGTCCATTTGCAGAATCTTTTATAGTTCAGGATCTGAAGGTTGCGCTGCTTTAATCCTGATTTGTACTTCAGGTTCAATTTTGAGAGTAGCCAATAAACTCAAGAGGTGACTTACCTCGAACCTGAAATCTAAGTCCCGGATTCCTTCAAGCAAAATCCATTATTGAACCATCATATGCGCAATCAAGGGCTTTCGACTTAATGCATCAGCTACCTTATTATCCTTACCCGGATGATACAAAATGTCACAATCATAGTCCTTAAATAACTCAATCCATCTATGCTGTCTCATATTCAATTCTTTATGTGAAAACAGATACTTTAGGCTCTGGTGATCTGTATAGATATGAAACCTTTCTCCGCACAGATAATGTCTCCAAATCTTAAGTGCGAATATGATAGCAACCAATTCTAAATCGTGCGTCGGGTAATTCAATTCATGTGGTCTTAATTGTCAAGACACATATGCCACAACTCTCCCATGTTGCATTAAAACACATCCCAATTCTCGGTATGACGCGTCACTGTAAATCTCATATCCTCTTAAACCAGACAGTAGTATTAGAACAGACGCAGTAGTTAGCTTCTGCTTAAGCTCTTGAAAATTACGCTCACACTTATCCGTCCATTCAAACTTCGTGTCCTTTTTCAGTAATCGTGTCAAGGGCATGGCTATAGCAGAAAACTTTTCCACAAACCTCCTAAAATAGCCAACCAATCCCAAGAAACTCCAAACTTCAGTTACCGTCGTTGGTCTAGGCTAATTCATAATCGCCTCAATTTTAGCCGGGTCTACTGAAATTCTTTCTCCAGAAACCACATGTCCAAGAAAAGAGTTAGCCAAAACTCGCACTTTCTAAACTTGGCATACAACTTATGATCTCGAAGAGTCTGCAATACTGTCCTCAAATGCTGTTGGTGTTCCTCTGAACTCCTCGAATACACCAAAATATCATCAATGAACATGATCACGAACTTGTCCAAATACTCCTTGGACACCCTATTCATCAAGTTCATAAAAGCTGCAGGGGCATTTGTTAGACCAAATGGCATCACGGTAAACTCATAGTGTCCATAACGCGTTCTAAATGCCGTCTTCGGTATATCTTCCTTTCTAACTCTCAATTGGTGATAGCTCGTCCTCAGGTTTATCTTCGAGAATACCAAAGCTCCTTGAAGTTGGTCGAACAAATCATCTATCTTAGGCAATATATATTTATTCTTAACCGTTACCTGATTGAGTTGCCGATAGTCGATACAAAGGCGCAACGACCTGTCTTTCTTCCTTACAAATAGAACTGGTGCTCCCCAATGTGATGTACTAGGACGAATAAATCCTTTGTCCAACAATTCCTGCATCTGAACCTTTAACTCCTTCAATTCCGACAACGTCATTCTGTAAGGTGCCTTAGAAATCGGTTCCGTTCCAGAGGCTAACTCAATCACAAATTCTATCTCCCTTTCTAGGGGCAATCTAGGCAATTCCTCAGGGAAAACGTCCGAAAATTCTCGCACCACAGCAATGTCTGGCATCCTCGGCTCCTCTACCAAAGTGTCAATTACAGTCGCCAAATAGCCTTTGCAACTCTCATCCAATAACCGAGTGACTTCCAGTGATGAGATTAAAGGGATTGAAGGACCTCCTTGATTCCCGACAAACTCAAGCCGACACTCCCTACTGGCTCAAATTGTATCGTCTTACGATAACAGTTTACTATGGCTCATTGCTTGGTGAGCCAATCCATTCAAATAATTACAACAAAGTCGAATATTGTCAAAACAATCAAATCTATACTGTCCTTATGACCACCAATAAATAACTTGCAACCAATACAGCCTATTGTAGACACTATGCTATCCTTTAAAGAGATAGAAATACTATAAACTACTCCCAGTGATTTCGGACTTAACCCCACTAATTCCACAAATTGTTTAACCACAAACGAATGTGTAGCTCCAGGATCAAATAAAGCATAAGCAGTATGGTCGTATAACGAAACCGTACTTGTAATGACAGCAGACGAGTCCTCCGCCTCCTTTCTTATGACAGCATAGACCCTTCCTTGCACTTGGGGTCGGTTCAACTGGTTCGGCGGCACATTACTTGCAGGTTGGCCACATGCTATATTGGTCTTTGCACTCCCGTTGCCTAGCATGGACTATCTCTAATATGATGGCCATGCTGGCCGCAACCAAAACAAGCACCTGTCCTAGCAGGACATGGGGCTGATCCATGGTGTCTTCTACGGGATCGACAAGGGCCATTGTTGTTGTTGTACACCGGCTTCCTCACTTCACCTTTCTTGTTAGGAGGGACAGGGAACTTACTTCCTGTCATTGGTCTCTTCCCAAACTGACGATTATCCTTGTTTAGCACAAACCGCAATCCAGACGCGGCTGTCCTCTCAGCAAAGTTTCTTTCTATCAGCTGTGCCCTTTCATATAACTCATCATAGTTCTTCAGATTCAGGGGCACCAGTTAATCCTTGATCTCCGGTTTCAGTCCATCCTTAAACCTCCTTACCTTATCAACTGGATCCTCCATCAACCTCGGGGCATACTGGGACAACTCAGCAAACCTTGCCTCGTACTGGTCTACCATCAACTAGTTCTGTCAAAGACGTTGAAACTCGTTCATCTTTTGCTCTTTAGCACAGTTCGAGAAATACTTGTTATAAAAAGTTTTCACGAAGGCACCCTACACCCGGGCCGTGCCTTTGGGAAATACCCTCCCCTAGGTAGCTTCCCACCAAGTACTAGCATTACCTTGCAATTGGTAGACTGTCAGCGTCACCTTATCTTCATCCGTACATCTCCGTAAGGCAAAAACCTTTTCCAACTCCCTGATCCAAAGGGTTGCAGCCTTAGGATCACTCACGCCAGTGAACTTGGGTGGCTTGAGCTTTAGAAATTACTCCACCAACTTATGCATAGGCTGATTTCCATTTCCATTGCAGCTAATGGAACATCTACAGGAATAGCTACATGTGCAGGTATAGGCACAGCAGTGGCAGCTTGATTCTGAGCCTGCTGTCCTATCAATGTCTCTAAAGCCTACAGGATCTGGTCCAATTTAGGATTCCCTGGTGGTCTCCTTCTGGCACCAGCCTGACCTAACTTGACCCTCCTCCTAGGAGCCCTCGATTCAGGATTGTCCATCTCGCAGGATCTTTACAAAAACTTGTTTTCCAATTCCATAAAGGAATTAGAATTCCTGAACAACTTACTTACGAACGAGAAAGCTAACAAACACAGGTACTAGTGTCTTCCTAACTCATTATCCCAAAGCCCATCGCACGTTATCACTCTAGGACAAATACATATAGAAACACTGGCCATAAAGGACAAAAGTGGGTTTGGTAATTGCTAGGAATTATCTAGTGCATTTGTTTGGAAATTTTCCATGCTTTTAGGCTGTCGCGACCTAAAAAAATCGAATTTTCAATCTTAAGCTAATGGATTACTATATCAATTAAATTAACTAACCTAGCTCGAGTTCTCCCAAACTCTACCAAATCGCAACTTAGGTCCAATTGTGAGCATGCAAATATTTTTAATAGGAGTCGCCACTAATCATTTAAGGTAGGTTGATTAGAAACCTAAATAAAATAGTGAGAGTATTATTTTATTTCTGCGAACCAGAAATTATAAATTCGGGGACTTGGTTACGCTAGATTCCCTAACGCCCTTTCGGTACCAATTTCAAGAAAAATACTCAATTTGACAATTTTGATAAATCCTAACTTAGAGTTCAAAGGTGCAGAAATTTTTTATTTTTACTTATTTAAATGAAAGCTAACCTATATGTAATGATGTGCAAAAATTGACATGCGATTAATGCAACCTAACATACAAATTATATGTCATGCGACGACGTGATCTATTTCTAATGACAGACATATTATTTTTTTTGTATTTTTTAATGAAATTCGGAATTAAAAATGCCAATTATCTAAACACGCAATTTTAAACTAAAGAAATTAACCTATTCTAGAGTGATCTTTTGGTATTTTTTAAATCAAAATTCGAAATTAAAATCAAGTAAAAAAAATAACCGCTAAATCTTTCGAATTAAGTTTCGATCTAAAGCCTGACAGATCGATCCTAAAATTCAAAATACCCGCTATGGAAATAACTCTATCTAAAACTTGATAGATAAATTTATTTTCACGTGTGCGGTTGCGGATTAGGAAATTTTCCTAATCGATCACATCTTGAAAAATTCTCGATATCTTAAATATCTTGGATATATTCAAAAGATTTTGAAAATTCTAAATTCTATCCAAATTTGAGAAGTAATAGATATCCAAGATTTCAAAAGAAATAAAATCCTAATTAGAATAATGCTTATTATCCAAATATGCAAAATTAGATATCAATAAGCACAAAATAGGCAACCAAATATTCAAATCAAATTAGGATAGGATAATTACCTGATTTGCATATTTTTTTCCTAATTTGAATTTGCAGCGGATCGGAATTGCGGATCGACGGTGCGTTGGTGCGGCGGCGCGGCGTCAAGAACGGCGGCATCGGGATGGTGGTCTTGGTCGCGTGGACTCTCAGCTCGGTGGGGGGCTACGTTGGTATTATTGGACACGACCAAAAATCTGCAAATCTCAGTGAAACAAACAAATGAATTGTGAAGTGGCTGAGGAAAAGAGAGAACTTTTTCCTCAACGTATCATGAAAAGCTCCTTTGGGTGTCGTCAGTTTCTGTGTCGGTTCTAAGAAGAAAACCGTGTGTGATTTTCTTTTCTCCTCTTCGTACGTCTCCCCAATAGAAGACCTCTAAGTGAATTTTTCCTTCTTTGCTGAGCGTCCCCCCACTTCGGAATGCCTCCAGATTACTATTTTATTTAATTCAACTTCCACTAAAGCCTTTTTGGCCACCACTTGGACTTTTCCTTTAACCTGCAGAGGCACAATCCGGAGCAGGCGCAAGACGTGGCCGTACACCAATCGCTGGACCTGCTGTGCGTGACGGTGGGGGCTCGTTCGGATCAACTTGGATGATGCTTCGCTGCGGGGATTCCAGGTTCAGCGATGAAGACTCGCTGGTGTTGCTCACGGTGGCCGGTTGGAGCAAAAAGTTATCCTGCGGCATTCAAGGTGACCACGAGGGAGAGCAGCACCGCCAGGGATAAACTGCAGAGTCCTTTGGGCGCTGCAGAACAGTAGTGGCAGCGACTCGGGCACAGCGGAGGGGCAGCGTGGACGCAGCGGATGCACCCGTGTGCAACCAACTCTCTCTCTTTCTCTCCCTTTTGCACTCTCTAAAAATCTTATTTCTGAAATTCTGAAAGCTCCCCCTTGATTATGAGACATAAACATATATTTATAGTGTAAACCTAGGTCAATTAGTTGGGCTTTCTAGTTCTAATGGGCTTAGGTTTAAGCTTTAATTTAATTCTAAGTGGGCTGAATTAATTTGGGCTTTTCTTTAATTAAGCATAATGGGTTAATTTAAGCTCAAATTAAAACAACCAAGCCCTTTTGCGTGTGATTTTCGGCCCATGCTTTTCGAGTGAGCCGAGTCTCGTTCGATGCCCGAGCTTGATTCACGTGATGAATTTTAAGCTCGCTTGTCACCGCCGATCCAATGCGGAATGCAATTAATCTAAATGAACCTAAACTATATGTTATGCAATTTTAATATTTTTGTTCAGGGGTTAAAATTTAATCCCTAATTTTCTATGCAATTAACACTAAATGATGTGCCAAATTTTAGGTGTCAACATAGGCTCCATTCGTTTGGCGGAAAATATTGTGTTTTTGAAAAATGTTTTCCCAGAAGTCATTTTCCTGGAAAATATTTTCTCGGAACATAATTTTCCGGTGTTCGGCAACCAATATGAAAAAGTTTCATAAAATATTTTTTGCCGGCTGCAGCGGCGGCGAGCGGCTGCAGTGGCGGATGAGCGGCCACTGACGAGCGATGGCAGGCGACCAGTGGCGGCGGCGGGCAACCAGCGGTGGCGGTGGCCGGCGGTGGTGGCGGCGGCTGGTGATGGTGGCGGCCAGCGACCGGAGGGTAGAAGGAGGAGTTTGGCAGAAAATAATTTCCGCTTTTCAGAAGCGGAAATCATTTTCCATAGACTTAAGCTATTTCGTGAGGGGGGAAGGAAAATGTTTTCCCACGGAAAATGTTTTCCGTCCCCCGAACATCGGAAAATCCGAAAAATATTTTCCGAGAGAATATTTTCCGCCAAACGAACGGAGCCTTAGTTGCGGAATATGCGCCGATGACCATGCCTATTAATGTTGTCAGGCAATAACTTTCTTTTAGGGCCCATTCACGATCATTGTACATTAATTTCGTGATAACTTTGTCTTTGAAAATGGATGAGATAATCTCTCTAAAATTAACATCGTGGATGATGGCTAGAAATTTCTCCAGACATACTCTTTTGCATATGATTGCTTGGCAAATTGTACGATGTAGACCTTGTCACCTTTTGATCTCAATAAATAGATTTTCACCATTTATTTTCTTAACAAGTTTGTTGTCAAACGAATTATAATTATTACAGTTTTTCGAATATTATTAATGCTTAATCAACTGAGGCAATTGACATCTATTTTCCTTCGTATATTAAAGCTTTATGACTTGCTCGCATGGCACAAGATTATTGTCTTGTGTGATTATTCTTAATGACTTGGTCCACTTAGAATTCTTTTGGTATATAAAATCCTACTTGTATACAAATAAAAAGACTTCGCAATCCACGCTATATCTTGTGCATCTTCATCAGTGGTTGGATATCACCAAGTCGTTGTTAGCATGTCATTGTCCCAGCAATTTTTATTAGAAGCGAAGGCATGTCCGAGGGACAAGCCATGTGGGTACATGAATTTCCTTCCTCGGCTTTGTCTCAATCAAAAGTTGACTTGACTTGGCTTTTTCACGGTCCTCTGTCGGTGAAGTGAGTGCGCGGAACTTTACCGAGTCAAGGTCGAACTCACGAAGCAAGTTCCTCTTCTTTTCCTCGTTTAACCATGCTTGGGATCCGCTAATTGAGTTCGACCCATGTTTTCTTTTTCTCCTTTTTTTTAATTGGAAATGAGTTTTATTTTCCAGGAAAGCAAATAATTTGGTAAGTTACTATTTGACCGTTGAATGAGGTCCGCCCGCCAAGGATTGGTCGTAGTTTCCCCAGTTCAGGTTCTGTTTTCTTTGTCTTTTGAAAACCACGAGGGAGAAAAAGAAGAATAGTAATTGGGCAAGTTGGGCAAGCTGCTTTTGAAGACACTGGTCAGAGAGTGCTATATCTGTATGAATGGGTAAATTAGATGCGTCTGTAAAAGAGCTGGTCTGTGAGCAAATAAATTGAAACTTCTTTGCTCTCGTGCCCATCAATTCTACACTCAATAAGTAAAATCGGAACTCTTCCAATTCAACAAGAGATAGCATAACCATACGGTCGATTATTCCACATGTTGTTAGACGTGCATATAAAGCTACCTACAGCATTCAAAATCCATTTAGGAAATCTGGAGAAATAATTATTTTTTCAAACGAAATAATACAGGAAAAAAAAAGAGGCAAATGAAAGATACTTAAATCAATTTATATGCTTTGAGATGTAACTTGTAAGGCATGCTACATACGTTGCGTGACTAATCAAGAAAATACGCAGAACAGTGAGTTTGAGAAATCTTACTTATAAACAAATAACAAGACTTCCGCAATCCACGTTATATCTTGTGCATGAACTTCATCAGTGATTGGATGTCACCAAGTCGTTGTTAGCTTGTCATTGTCCCAGCAACTTTTATTAGCAGCGAAGGCTTGTCTTAATAAAAAATTGACTTGACTTGGCTTTTTCCCGGTCCTTCGTTGGTGAAGTGAGTGCAAATAATTTGGTCAATTATAAATAAACAGTTTTACGGCTTAATTGAGAATTGTCCGAGAGCTGAGAAGGCCTTAATAAATTGCCAATTGTGCATGTAAGCAAGTGATTAGTGATGTAATCAAGCTATTAAAGCAATATTTAGATTAAAAAAACAATTATGTTTTGAGCCCTCAACAGACTTGTGACAAGATTAAATGCACAGATTCGGTTACATTTCTCACATTATCAAGTGTAGCATGCAATGTCTTGACAACCATGACATAAAAATTCAATAAAGTTTTGAGAAGCCTCTCAAATCAAGTATTACCAAGTTTGAGCTTAATCCTTTTCATGCTTAAGCAGCCTAAACTTGAACCTCTCAAAACATGTGTTGACACCTGAATTTTTTCCAGCAAATCAAAAGTCCATTTTTGTAAATTAGTAAGAAAAATAAAAATAATACAAAAAAAAAAAAATTGAAACGGCGTCATTTTAGCTTCCCTAAGCCACGTGGATCCACGTCAGTATCGTTTGCCTGTCGTTGTTCATGTACAATTTTTAACAACCATCTTGGATGAAACTAAGGTAGAGGTTATATTTTGTAACATTGGTACATGTTTGTGATTTTTGGTGACATTAAAAGAAAATAGAATTCATAGTCATGGTGGGTATAATTAAGGTTTTTGGTGGTATTCTCCCTTTTTATTATCGTCAATGTCCATGTAATGGATTTTTTATACATTCATCATTGAATGTATGATATATGTATTTAGAGATAGTTGCCTAACCGAATTCATTCATCTACTACCCATTCAAAGATGGAAATGTAAAGAAAAATTTTTATATTGACGACGGACGTGACAATTATTCATTTTAAATGGGCAAATTGACAACCATTTGGCCAGCCCTTATGCGTGCATCGCACCTTTTTTATTCCCAATTTGTCATCTTCTTCCTCGTGAGCAATGGTGGCTGCAAATATTAGCACATTCACCACCACATTTGACGCCATATTTTAACATGCAATTTTTTCCACACTCATTTTTTTTTCTTTTTGGCTTGATAAGATAAGCACAACCCTACATGTTGGGGGTTGCATTTCCTGGAAATGAACCGAGGTCTCACCTTCATAGACTAGAGCACATAAAGTCACGCAAACTCAATCCTTTTTCTTGGTAAATTTATTTTTGAAGATAGCAGGAAAATCCCCTTGATGCTAAGGGACGATTGTTATGGTCAAGTCAGAATCTTTCGCAAAAGAATAAGAGAGTTTTTGTGGTGTGGTTTCGAGGAAGAAACAAAGTTGGCCGGCTCACATTAAAATCCATTATAAATGTCTATTCCCACCTAATGTTCTGCATTAGCAAGTGGACACCTTGCCAAGACTTTTTAACAAGTTTTGGAAATATTTAAAGACTCCTTGGATGACCATAATAGCCAATAAAAAGTTTTTTTTGTCTCCTTGGGATAAAGGAATCGTGTTTCTAAATTATTATAAAATGTTCAATTGAATCCCTCAATTTTGTTTTTTGTGCTACTGGATTTTTAACATGTTTATTTTCTTAGCCCAGCAACTCAGGCCCATCACTTAAGTCCTGGCCCTTGCAATCCAGTTTAATTGAATTGAGACCAGCAGTTCAGGCCCATCGGACTTCACTCCTTCATGCGGCCCATAGAAGAGAGAACAGATGAAAGGCACAGGTGCTCTCCTAGTTCATTTTCATTGTAGCCTAGTTCGTCCTCTCAGGTTTATCGGATCCTGGCTCATCGACGCTCATTGGCTTTAGTTCTCGGTAGTGCTTTCTGTTGCTCTATATGTGAGAATCTTTGTTTTGTTTTTCGTTACAAGCCGAGGATTCCTAATTTAGTCATAGCAGACAAAATTGAAGGATCGAAGTTTGCATTGCTCTCTCGCAACTTCAGTCTATGATTCAATAGATCAAATATGGCAATTTGTGTTACACAGATATGGTTTTTAGAGATTGATGTGTATATTAACGTTGAGTCTGAGTTCGTATTTGGATTCTTACTTCCCTACCTATGACTCCATGAGCACGCTTGACGTTTCTTACTTCCCTACCTATGACTCTAAGCTTGCCCAACCGACCTTGGGCGAGCTAGGCCTCGCCACAGGTTGGCGAGGTTCAACCTTGCTAGAATTTGGCAAACTCGAGCCTCATTGGCCTATGGCGAGGCTTGAGCTTGCTTGTGGCCGGTCACTAGCGTGGCGACTGGCCGAGGAAGAAGAAGAAGGAAAAAAAAAGTAAAATAAAAAGAAATAAAAAATATTTTTTTAAAAATAAGAAAATTATTAAAAGTATTACAAGGAGGAAAATATTTTTCATACCAAACAACGGAAAATATTTTTCAAGACTTTTGCAGATTTCAATTGAACACCGGAAAATTGTGCTTCCTGAAAATTATTTTCCAAAAACATAACATTTTCAGCGAAACGAACGGAGCCTTAGTGGATACATTTGATTTAGTTTGGTTTTGGAAGATTGATCCTTTAGAAAGCAATTGGATTTGATTTGATTGTAGCTCATGGGGTTGCTATCTCGAGGCTTAATAACGAGGCCATGTCATATTCTTTGCCCGACTCGTATTGGGTTACCTATTCTTTTACTAGTTCTTTCATTACTATCTTTGATGAATTAATTGTGATTATTTTATACTGCTTTCTCTGTGTTGTGATTTGCTTGTTTTAGTTGAATACGTTAGGTTACACTTTAGGACCATAATAAATACAAAAATATTGTATGGACACTTAGCGGACGAGAACCTTAGGATTCATAATTTGATAAAAAGACTACTTGGACATCTTAGCTGACAAATAATTAAGTTTAGGTATCGAAAGGGCGGTAATTAGGTAATCAAGTCCCCTATCCTAGATCTCTAGTTGTGTAAGAAGATACCTCACTTAGTTTCTAACCGACCTAAATAAGCTAGTGGCGACTCATCATATATAATTCTCATAGGGTCAATCAAATTCAAATGAAAATCCCAACATCACGCGAGATAAGGATTTGGGAGAACCTACGTCAAACGAGGATCGTTGGTCCCAACCCGGCATTACCTCTAAACCCATCTTTTCCCTAATGACCACGGCCTTGAAAAAGGGTTGTGACAATCCACTATCTTTCAATGTTGCAAATTCAACTCAACCAGCAATTCTAATTTTCCAATTTTCCCAACTAAGTATGGAAGCTCCTTTATTTTATTGCAGAGCGCCTATGTGGACACTGTCATATGAGCTTAGCTAACCCTCCAACAGAATTTGAAAGCTCCTCTATTGCCAGGCACTGCTATAAAGACAAACGTGAAACCTTCTTTGACCCTCCGATAAAGCATGGGAGTTCACTGATGTTCTCGTTGATGCAGATATGCTAACCATGTAAATGATTCACCTAAGCAATAGAAGAGTAAACCAATTTCATTACAAAGTAAAATGTCTCGATCGTCCAAACACTAGAAATAGAATCCAGTTGTACAAAATTATATGACATACAAAGCAAATCCATTCTTTCCTTCTTTACCAACAAACCAAAACGAGACTTTGGGAGTCGCTGTCTAACAATTTCTTTAATCTAAAAATCTCAGCAGTAACCTTCTTAACTAGTTCTAATTCGAACCTGCAACAATGGATTAGTGAAGGACAGGTCACTTTAGTCGAACTGATAGAAAGTGAAAGGATCTCAAAATGACAATCTAATTGGTGTTTTGATGTCTCAAATAACTGTGACCTAAATACCTTTAACTTGGAAATGCATAATTAGACGATAAAGATGTGCGAATGTACTGCTATGCAATTCTGTTGGATAACAGAGTTCCACTGCATATGATAAACTATAGACAACTACTTCAATGAACATAATATGTAAAGGAAAAATTAATAATTTTATGACTCCAACGGTTACGTATTAGCACCCCCTAAAAACAGCCTCATCAAATTTTCGTAGGATATTGCTAGTTTGAAGAAATTAAGATGTTCTAGAATTCAGGAATAAATGCGAAGTAGCTATGCCTGATGGAATGGATGAAACTGGATCCTCACATCGTAGTTGACATGGCTGACGGCTAATGGTGTGGACATGTAGAATAGATATGTCAGCAAGGCAAACGTCTTGTTTCTCGATAATCAATAACCGCTTCATTTTTTAGACTTCTGAACCAGCGACTAGTCTCAGTTTTCACAGGCGGACTTCTCTCTCTCTCGTCGGTGGAGAACTTTCTTCTACTTCCATGGTAGGTTCTTTCTCAAACCCTAAATCTCTTGGGTGATATACCACCTGATGTTCCCATCCTTTTCATCATCACTGTGTAAGTTCGGGAGTCTCCCCAAAATGAGGCCAAGTGAGCAATTCCCGTTGGTTCTCCCCTCTAATCTTTCCCCTCCGTAATCTCATACAACATCCAGAACCTCTCAGTCGTTTTCTTGGCCCTACCACTAAGCAGATTCCGACCCCACAGAATCTCTTCACTCTAGATTTCCATTGCCTTTTCTTTAATCGAAAACCCTAAAACCTTGGTTACAGATACACTACTTCTCTTTTTCACATATTACCAAAGTTCTTCCTCTCCTCTCCATCTCTTTTAGAACCAGCCTTTTTCTCCTGAGGCTTGATGGTTGTTGCATTGGTCTCTATTTTTATTTGTCTTGCGGGTGACCTCTGCGCGGTCTTGGAGTGGATCAGTCCGATAGTGACACAATGGAAGGCAACGAAGAAGTGGAAGCAGCTCGCTTGGCCTCCCTCTGTAAAAGAATGGGGCGGCTATGGTCAGAAGATGATATAGAGACATGGGATGATGAAGCTCCAAAGGAAAAATTAGAGGAATGTAAACTCATTCTGGTGGGTAGATACTGTCTAATCCATCCATTAACTTTCAAGCTTTCCAAAACACTATGAAAAGAGCTTGGCGTGTTGATACTATGGAAATATCACAAAGGGAAGCCGGGCTATTTGTGTTCAAATTCAAAAATGTGGGGGAAAAAAACAGAGTTTTAGAGAATGGACCTTGGCTATTTTCAAATCATTTAGTTATTCTCAAACCCTGGATTCCTAATACTCCTCTACATTGTTATGATTTCAATACTTGTGCATTCTGGGTTCAAGTGTTTGGTCTTCCTTTGGAGAGGGGTACGGAGGAGAATATTAGTAGAGCTGCTCGGAATATAGCGAGAGTTCTTGAGGCTAAAGTTGATTCTAAAGATGGGACTTCACTTCGAGCTGGGAAAGCTAGAGTGGATATTAATATTCTGGAACCCCTTAAAACTGGGAAGTTGATTAAAATGGAAGGGAAGAATATTTGGTTAGATTTTCGGTATGAAAAGTTATCTCATTTCTGTTATTCGTGCGGAAGGCTGGGTCATTATGCCATGCATTGCAAAGATTTTCCTTTTGATGAAGAGAAGCTGGAAAGGAAAGAAGAAAGAATTTATGGTCAATGGCTACGAGCTGAAGTGTCGGAATATAGCCCGTTTTGGAAAGCATTCTACGAGAATCAGGAGAGGACAGAAGAAGAGGAGGAAACTACTCCCTTGTCACAAGGGATGACAACCCAATTAGTCACATTTGAGCCAAATAGCTATTGCAAAGGTAAAGGAGTAGCAAAGATAAAGGATACTGCCATGACAGATGAAACATCAGGAATCTTGAGTAAACAAAACTTATACGAAGTAATGGTCTTGCATAACAAGATGACTCCTGAGAACCCTGGTTTTCTTCCAAACCAGGAAGCTCAGGGTATGGAGGTGGGCTCGTTGAAGGCTAAGAAGCTGAAGATTTCTGGGAACTCAAAGGCGTCTAATAGGAAAAAAAGTACACGTTTTTGTCCTTATGGGCCGTCGACCAGCACAAAAGAGGGGATAGATGAGACTAAACTGATGGATACCCCGGTTATTGAAGTGGAGGGGTCCGTAAGATGGGCTTTGGTGGCTAGCCCTAATAAGCCACCAAGTGACAAATGACGCTTGTAAGCTGGAACTGTCAAGGTTTGGGCAATCCCCTGACAGTTCATGCTCTTAGAGCCCTTGTGGCTCAGGAAAAGCCCAATATAGTGTTCCTAATGGAAACCAAAAATCAGGAGAGAGTGGTCCGGAGGATTCAGAACAGATTGAAATTTCCATTCTGCTGTGTGGAGAGCCCAATAGGAATAGCAGGAGGTTTAGCATTGTTTTGGAATGATAGAGTGTCCCTCAATATTGTGAATCAAAATGCAGAGTTTATTGATATGATATGCAAGGAGGTGGACAACGGGTATAAGATGCGCATTACATGTCTACATGCTTCGACTTGTTATCAAAGCAAGTTAAGACTATGGGAAGAGCTGAAAAATATCAGTTCCTTTAATAGCCTGCCGTGGATATGTGTAGGAGATTTCAATGAGGTTCTCTATCATTGGGAGAAGGCTGGGAAAAGGACTGCTGAATATTATAGAATGAACTCTTTTCGCAACTTTCTTAATGATTGTTCCTTGATGGATTTGGAGAGTAAAGGTTGTGCATTCACATGGTTTAATAATAGAGAAGGAGAGGAATTTGTGAAGAAAAGATTGGATAGGGCGGTATGCACAATGGACTGGAGATTGATGTTTCTGGAAGCTGAGGTTTTCGCATTACCCACCATAGGTTCGGACCACTGCCCATTACTGTTGAAATTCAAGGGGGAGCGAGTGAAAAGGAAAAAAGAGTTCAAATTTGAGGTATATTGGTTAGAGGATGAGGAGTGTCATACCGTAGTATCTGATTCATGGGCGTCTTCGAGTCTAAATGACACTAGCCTCCCTAGAAAGCTAAAGAATGTGTCTCTAGCACTCACTAAGTGGAGCAGGAATCGATTTTCCCATGGCCATCAAAAAATTATTACTTTGAAGCAGGAAATTCAGCAACATATTAATAATTCCGGTGGTTCCTTTGATAGGGAACGGGTTTGTCATCTCCAAAAGGAAATTGAAAAAGCGTGGATACAGGGGGAAATGTATTGGGGCATGAGGTCCAGAATTAATTGGCTTAAATGGGGGGACAGAAATACAAAATATTTTCATGCAACTACTATCCAGCGTAGAGAAAGGAACAGAATAATAATGTTGCAAAGTTTGGATGGTACTTGGATGAGAGATCAAACTCGATTGAAGGAGATGACTGTGGAGTATTTTGAGAAATTATATCAGTCAATTGGGTCTCGAGACTTCCACCTGGTGTTATCCCATTGTCCGCGTGTGGTGTCAAAGGTTATGAATGACTGTTTAGTGGCTGAGGTGTCGGTAAAAGAGATACAAGAAGTGGTTTTCCAACTCGGGGCTTCTAAAGCTCCTGGTCTAGATGGTTTAAATGGGTTGTTTTACCAACACCACTGGGAGATTTTAAAGGAAGATATCTTCAAGGCAGTAAACGACTTTATGGTTTCCAGGAGGTTGGAACCAGATTTAAACCGGACTTTTATTTCCCTTATACCCAAATCACCTAATCCTGAAAGACTCAAGCAGTTCCATCCTATTAGCCTGTGTAACTTTATCTACAAGATTATCTCAAAGGTGCTAGCTAATCGACTTAAGCCTTGGCTACCAAATCTGATTGCACCGGAGCAAAGTGCGTTTGTGAGTGGGAGGCAAATTCAAGATAATATTCTAGTCGTGCAAGAGGTACTCCACCATCTCAGAATTAGAAAGAGAAAGAGGAAATTTCAAGCTGTTCTAAATGTAGATATGGCAAAAGCCTATGACCGGCTAGAATGGGACTTTTTAGAGGCTTGTCTTATCAAAATGGGGTTTCACGTAAGGTGGGTGCATTGGATTATGGAGTGTGTAACTACGGTCTCCTTCAGTGTTAAATTCAATGGAGAACCATTAAGGTATTTTCAGCCTTCGAGGGGTCTTAGACAGGGGGACCCACTCTCCCCTTACCTCTTCATTTTGGTGGCCAATATACTCTCCACACTTATCAAGAATGCCGTAGATATTGGACACATCAGAGGTATTCAGCTCAACAAGAGGTGCCCTGTACTTACTCACCTATTTTTCGCGAATGACTCTATTTTTTTCTTGGATGGGAAGTTACATGAATGTCAAAACTTGGCTAATATCTTGAATCAATATTGCGTGGCTTCAGGACAAGCTATCAATCTCAACAAGTCTGGCATCTTTTTTAGTAGAGACTGTTCAGTAAGGCTAAAGGACAACTTGGCTAGAGAATTGAGAGTTCCGGTGATTGATAGGATAGGAAAATATTTTGGGATTCCATCAAATTGGGGTGGCTCAAAGAAGGAGATGTTTGCTTGGATATTGGGGTGAGTAAACTCTAAATTAGAGGGGTGAAAGGAATCAATTATTTCCAAAGCCGGTAAAGAAATCTTGATAAAATCAGTGGTTCAAGCAATTCCGCAATATGTCATGTCAATTTTTAAGCTCCCAGTGTCTATTTGTAAGTCAGTGGAATAGAAAATCGCAGCCTTTTGGCGGAAAAACTCAGTGGATAAATCAGGTATGCATTGGAAAAAATGGGAATTACTCAAAATGAGGAAAGACTTCGGAGGGCTTGGATTCAGAGATCTAATTGCTTTCAACAAAGCAATGTTAGGCAAACAGGCATGGAGGCTCCTCCAAAACCCATTTTCTCTATCGAGTCATGTGCTCAAAGGAATTTACTTTCCTAACAGAGATTTTTGGCGAGCAAAGAAGGGTTCAAGACCCTCATGGGGGTGGAAAAGTATCTTAGTAGGAAGAGACGCTATTCATCAAAAGGAGCAGTGGTCGGTGGGAGATGGCAAGAAAGTATGTATTAGAGAAGATAAATAGCTGAGTATGGGAATAATAGGAGGACCAGCTCCTAGAGGAGAACCAGAGCTGGTGGCTGACTTTATAATTCAGGAAGAGAATACATGGAACACTCAGCTTTTAAGAAACAGTTTCGATGATCAAACAGTGAAAGAAATTCTATCAACACCGATCAGACCCCAAGCAATATCAGACCAGATCATCTGGACAGGGACACAGACCGGCAAATATACAGTTAAAAGTGGTTACAATTGCTTAAGAGCAGCAGACCAAAACAGCAATCATAATTCAACTTCCTCCTCCTTCCAAGTACCATGCAGCCTTTGGAGAGGTATATGGAAAATGAGAATAGCTCCCAAAATTAGATTTTTCATGTGGTCTCTTTGTCAAAATGCCCTTCCTACAAAGGAGAATCTCTTTCGAAGGAAAATCTTACCCGATCTAGTATGTGAATTGTGTAATGATGGCATTCCAGAATCGACGGAGCATCTATTTTTGCAATGCCCCTGGACAAGAGAAGTTTGGGCAAACCCATAGCTAAATATCAAAATTCCATCACAGGGTTTATCACGAGTGGAAGCATGAATTATAGATCTGATGAAAAATAGAGCAAACTCACCCAATCTGGAGGTAATTGCTTCGGTCCTTTGGCAGATGTGAAAGGCTCGGAATAATTTTATATTCAGGAAACTCAACCCAGATCCGGTGTTTACGGTGGATACAACAATCGCATCCTCGAGAATATCATGCTCATGGGGTTTGCAAAACATGAACAGCACACATACCCTCAACGAATCCTCCCAGATTTGGCTTCCTCCGAAAATTGGAACTCTGAAAGTAAATCTAGATGGTGCTTACATGATGGGGGCGGAAAAGGGAGCTGTGGCCTATGTGTGCCGTGATCACAGAGGTCAATTGATAGATGGCCACACCTAGGACGTCCAAGCTTCGTCGGCTCTGCAAGTTGAGGTGCTGGCACTTTATCAAACCCTCAACTTTTTGATTCAGAAAAGGAAAGAAACTGATGACATAATAGTTGAGTCAGATAGCCTCTTGGTAGTAAATGCGATACTCAATCCGAGGTCTACTCCTTGGGAGATCCGTCCATTCCTTGTTGACTGTACTGCAATGATCCAATCATTCTCGAAGCTACGGATCCAGCACCGTAGAAGGGAGGCTAATTTGGTTGCGGACTGGGTCGCAAAAGCCCACAGACGCAAGTATCTTCCATCTAATTGGATTGTATCTCCTCCTCTTCCACTTTTGGATCTTTTATGTTCGGAAGCCCATTTAATGGGGCCTTTTGTATTGTCTAGTTAAATGAAAGTATTTTCGTTCTTGACAAAAAAAAAAAAAAAAAACCAGTGACTTGTCTGTTTCAACGAGGAAAAAGAGGAAAGATGAGCAGCCTCAGATTGTAAGGTTCAGTATTCTCGAATCGAGTTCTTTTTGCCCCAAATTGAGCAGGATTTATAGGGATTTCTCTCCAGAAATATACAGAAAATTAATTTCAATACTTGTAGCTTCCCAAGTCTACTGTGCCTTCGAACATTCATGAACTTCGAGAACCGGTAAGTTCTCTTGGACATTCTCTTGGACCCAATTTTCTTTTTTACCTTAAATATTTTTCACAACTAATCTTCAGACTAAGCTTTGGAATCTGGATACGATTTCAATTTGCGCTGTATGGAACATTCCCTAGGACGAACGATTTCTCTTGAAAGACCATCATATTCTTCTACAGTAAATTCACTTATAAAACAGATGTAGATATATTACTCCACGTCCTCCTCCTTGCGTTGGAACATATGGGATGTCTAGAAACCTCTTTGGTAGCCGATTCAAGTTTTTTTTTTGGGGCTAGCTACAACAATGAATAACGAAAGAAAACATTTGTTTTCATCAGGCACTCAATTAGAGGATATCAAAGTAACAACCTGATTGGTCTACATCTACACCAATATTTGGTCTGACATCGCTCAATTTGAAGATGTCCTAAAAACATATTTTTTTTCTTATACTACGATAATAAGAATTGCCTTAAAATTATATATACGTCATGCACGCAGGGAAATTTATTTCTAACCCGTATGATTCATCTATGTGACAGTGTGATGTCTCTTGAGAATAATGCATGCTCTATGATGTGGTTCATGATTGTTATCTTGTGGTGTGCAATTTTTTTTTTTTTTTTTTTTGATAAAAATGGCAATCACCATCCAAACAAAAAGTAAAGCAGAAGCAAAGACTATCCCAACTTTTCCTAATTATAAAATGATTAGCAAATAAAATTTGCTAGAGTATATGGAACGTTTGAGCCTGCAAATTTCTGATTCTCAGTAATCCGTCCATGCTCATTGGAGAATAGGAAAGAATGCATACAAAAGATTTTTTTTTGGGGGGGTTCGAAAATAGAAATGATTATACATGCTATGGAATATGGATATGTGATGGTAAACTCCGTTGCTCTATGGCTCAATTCTTGTGGGCTGGGCTTGCTGTGTTTTTTGTTGACTTGCCCGTCCATTGACAGCTGAGATTTGGGTCTGCTGCACAGTGATTAGCATGAGGCTGGCTTAATTCAACAAACTTTTCCTAATTATAAAATGATTAGCATGACGCTGGGCTTCACAGAGAAGTAAGCGGCTGCACAATGGCATCGGCCACTTGCGCCCGCTCGCGTTTAACGCATGCAATGCATGGGACTTCTCCACCTGGTTTTTTGTAAAACAGTGCTTGTCTCGATTTATGGATTTTTTTTCTACGTAATTATACATCATGCAAAAATTTCTCACATTTAGAAATTAGTGTTTGCATTTTGGAGAAATACTTAATTAATCGACAAATCACTTGTTACCCGCCAGCCTCAGTGCCAATAATTGCCAAGGCTTGGCGATGGGCGAAAGAAGAATGAAAAGAAAGAAAAGGAAAAAGTAAAAAATTATTGAAAATTTTGAAAAATTTAAACAAATGTCAACATGAGCGCCGGCGGAACCACAAACGACCGCCGTCCAGGGAAAAGTGTTAAAAAAGTCATAAACCTTGAGCGCCGGCGGAACCTGGCAAAAATGATCTGGTTGGTGGAGGCACTGAGGCCAAAATCGAATAACTTGAGGTCCCTATTGTCGTCGAGGTGGAGGTTCTCAGGCTTGGGGTTGCCGTGGAAGATGCGCGGGCATGGTAGTAACCGACAGTGGAGATCAGCTGCTGGAAGTAGCGGTGGGCGAGGTCCCTGGGGAGGTGGCCCTCGGAAACCTTGGCGAAGAGCTCGGGGGTGTTGGCGAACTCCATGACAATGTAAATCTTGAAACGGGTGGCAAGTACCTTGAAGAGGGAGTTGATGAAGGGGTGGCGGAGGCCGCAGAGGATGGAGATCTCGCGCTTTATGTTGGACATGAGGGTGGCAGAGTTGGAGGAGGAGAGCTTCTTCTTATGGATGATCTTGAGTGCCACGCTCTGCCCCGTGTGGAGGTTGTGAGCGTGGTACACCCTGGCGAAGCGCCATAGCCCAGTAGCCTCCCGACCTCTTACTTACCGAAGAGAACGTTCTCATGATGATGCTATCGTCGTTCAGTCTCTGGCATTAGTGCCGTTTAATGGAACTTAGCTTCACACAAGTTAAACCAAAGCACCACTGAACCCGCTACTCAAATTCGAGATTCATTGCCAATAGGCATGCGGCCCTGCTAGTAAAGGGATTAGGGATGAAAATGCTAGTATCATAGATACGGAGTTTGATTTTCACATTCTACAAGAGGCAAACCAAAACTTAGATAGTGAGAAAAGTTAATGATAGGTCATATAAAAAAATAATTTGAGAAATGTTAAAGCCGAAAAGAGGGGAGGGGAGAGAGAGAGGGGAATCAAAAGCAATAGTATTTGGATCCATCTCCCCCTCAAAATTTCTTCAAATTTTCATCTATTCTTCGTGAATAGGGCCAAGATTTTTAGGGAGCGAGAGGTAGAAGAAGAATGTTTCCCTAGATTGTTGTTCATAATGGAAGTGAAAGAAAGAAGAAGAATGAAAAAAAAAATGAGAAAAAAGAAGAAGGAAATAAACATAAAATGTACTTATATATAATTGTGATTCAAACAAAGAAAAATGACACGAAATTTCCGCATTAAACCATTAACAGTGATTTTTATGGGAAGTTAAAGAGGATCAAATTTGGTGACGGAGTGAAAGTTGATGAATTTTTATGAGACAAAAAAAATCTTAGGATCAAAATTAGGACATACTCTAAAGTTGGTGTTTATTTAGAGGATTAAATCGTATGAAATGGCACATAAGTAAGCGTCATTAATAAATTTTGTAAAAGTATACGCATCTTACTCCAAGTGGGAATTCTAACTAGAACTATAAACTTTGGGAATGAAACCATACTTATTTTTGGAAAGGTGTTGGGACCAAGGAGGACTATTGGATATGTTGGGACCTTTTGACTTTGCGCCTCGCGCAGGGCATAACTTTTTATAACTGTAGTTTGCATGTGTCCGAATTATACATGATATGCAGGGTATTCATAGTCACTTAAATGTCTTCCAAGGTGTGCTAACTTATCATGGCTAGTGGAATTGTGGTTTCCATGCTATTAAGATTGGACGAGAATTAGTAAAATATTTTCACCATATTGCAATTGAGATAGTCAAGGGAAGTGCTTAAGGATCAAGAGGATTGTATATCTTTTAGTATGTGGCGCAAGAAACGCGACACATATAATCTTCATGTAATACAACTTGATCAGTGTTCCTTGATTGTTTTTTTAAATTCATGCCATAAGAGTTGCTATTTAATACTCCTTCTAGGAAACAACTTAATTCAATGAATAAACCTAGCTGATTCGTTGAAATTGTCTTGATCGCATTGTGATTGAAAATACTAAATGTGATTAGAAGATTTTACTCAGCTAATCGAGCCCTTAAGGATAAATAATAAAGTTAAGCTAATGTCAGATCTTTCCTTAAGACGTAAATATACTAATATGAAAGTTTCTTTTTGACCGCATATCCTTTCATGGTGTTTGAGATGGACGGGCAGTAGAAAGCTGTTAATAAATGGAAGTTCAATGACTATCTGGTTCATGCACATGAGCACTTTTGTTCACACTTAAGCTAATCTTTCAAAAAAAGCACCGAGCATTAGAATCACAATTATTTTCATTTCTCAATGAAACTTCTAGATCCTCCAAACATAAAGAACACCATCCTACAAAGTTTATTACTTGGAATGGAAGCTCCTTTCTTTGTTGCCCAACACCTAGGTAAACACTGACGTTTCAAACTCCTCTATCTACCAGCACCGCTACAAAGACAAATGTGAAAGCTTCGCTAGATGTTAACCCTCTAATAAAGGACGGGAGTTCATTGATATGCTGGTTCATACCGATATGCTAACTTGTAAATAGTGCACCGAAGCTTTAGAACCGTAAACCAATTTCATGACAAAATCAAATATCTAGATCCTTCAAGCAATCGAAAGAGAATGCAGCTGTACGGGATATTATTAACTATGAAGCAAATCCATTCTTTTTTCTTTGACAATGAACCAAAAGAAGGCTTCAACAGTCGCATCTAATAATCCCCTTGCTCTCAAAACCTCTTCAACAACCTTCTTAAATAGTTCTCCATACCTACAACAATGCACAGGTGAAGAACAATTCATTTTAGTTAGACAGACAGAAAGTAACAGGATATCAAAATGGCAATGTAATTGTTGATTTGATGTCTCAAACAATGACGACCTGAAGATCTTTAACTCTCTACACAAAAGAAATGAAACAATTAAAAAGTAGACGGTAAAGATACCGCTATGCAATTTTGTTGAACCACAAGATATAATAAATAATAGGGATCTACTTTTGAGAACAAAATCTATAAACGAAAACCTAATAGTTTTATGACTCTAGAGATTAAGTAATAGACCCATTAATTTACAGCTACACCAAATTTTCATCAAATATTGCTCGTACGAAGAAATTAAGATGCTCTAAAATTCAGGAGCCAATGCGAAGTAGCTATTCTTCATGGAATGAATGAAATTGGATCCACCTACCAAACTTGAGGAGACAATCTCGTCAACAACATGTAAAATATCTATCTGAAAATAACATGCCGATCAGTACAAAAAATAAATTGGAGTATTAGATGCGGGTTCCAAGCAAGATCTTGAGAATTCGGGATATACTCTTTCAAGCTATTTTTAGGGCTATTCTAAAAAAATATAATTGATAGAATTTTATTAGCATCTGTTGAAAAGAGGCGCTCCTCTTTCTTTGAGCATTTTCTTCATCTTTACATTTGAACTGGGACAATTTATTTATTTATTTATTTTCATAAAAAAGACATGAACTTACATCTGAAGGACTAAAATATCTCCACTTTCAAAGGACCCAAAAAGTGCACGAACCATTGCTTAATAGACAAAAATGTCCACCGTCAAATTTTTCGTCCATGCAATCGCATGTGGCATTTTACGTGCCTAATGATGTGGATGAGTACAATAGAGATTTCAGCAAAGGCATATGTCTGCGAGACAAAACAACATTGTTTCTGGGAAATCAATAACGACATCGTTTTTTAGAATTTCGAATCAATGACTCCTTTGTTTCAACAAGGAGAGAGAGAATGAGCAAATCCCAAATTGAAAAGGCCAGGGTTGTTAATAGAATCCTTTTTGGCCCAAACCGAAAATTAGTGCCCCAAAGAGACAATTTCTATCTAATTCATCAACTTGAATGGAGGGAAAACTTAACGGTTGGGTTTTGCATCCCTCTAGTCGAAATTCATATATCCTTATGGGGCATTTGGAAAGTGGGGATATTTTTGTCTAGTGGATATTATTAGTTCATGCAGTGTTTTCGGATTTAGCCTTCAAACTAATACAACACCCGTGACAAATTTTAGAAATCCTCTTTGTTAACTTAAAGATCATAGAAGTGTTCTAAAGAATAGAAATTTGCTTGAGTACAGGGCTATTTGGATGCAAAAGGCTGCACTGCAGTGACATTGAAATTGTATGTGGTGTATAAGTCAATTGAATCGCTTGTATTGTGATAATTAATCGGAATGGCAGCAATTACCTGTTAGTTTTCAGATCGAATCCCAAATTATGTACGACCTGTCATTGAGACTCTTCCCGTGCCTTCACTTCGGAGGGGTGGAAATTCTTCCCATCCCATGATATTTCCACACGGCTTCCTATAGACTGCCACTATCTTCAGCTGCTTCCGGCCCCGTCATGTTGGCAGATACCATCACTCTCAATACTTCTTCAGTCACTAATTCAATTACTTCTTCGAGGCTGCAGCAATGCACAACGATAGGAAAAATTTTGTTTTTATCAGGCACGCGATAAAAGGACATCAAAATGACAACCTAATTAGTCTACTGCTACACCAGAATTTGGTTGGACATTGCTCAATCTGAAGAAATTTAAGATGCTCTAAAAGTTCATGAACCAATAGAATGGGAGAAATTGGATCCAACTATCTGGAATGATGTCGGTCTAGGTGAAACTCGAATTTTGAAATAAGCAAATTAGATAAGGATACTAAGCAAAATCTTGAGAAATCAGGCCACATTCTATAAGATATTTTAGTGATATTCTAACAAAACAAATTAACTGGTAATTTTCTATTACCATCTTTATATATACTATGTATAAAGAAAGGAGGTGCTCCTATCTCGTTGTGCATTTTCTCGGTCCTTACCTTCTACCTAGCGGAACACCCGTTAGACATAGAATTAGAAATCACATCGAATCCGTCCCGAGACCTCCAAAAACTGTCTTTCAATTACCCTTTTGCCCTCCTTAGCTTTTAAGTATTTATAACATTGCATATTAGACTATATTTGAAACAAATTCAAAGGGTTGGACAATTTTTCTGATAGTTTATAAGAATGGGTAAAAATTAACACCGTTTAAAAGTTTGGAATATATTTTGTCATTTGTCCTTTAATAAATAATCATATTAAATATTTTTTCCTAAATCTTCATACAGATTTTTCATTTTTTTATTTTAAAATTTTAAATTTTTATAGAATTTTCCTAATAAAATTAGGCTAATCCCGAGGTGAAAACACCCGATTATTCCAAATTAGCACTTTTGCAGTACCTTTTGTCTTTTGGTCGAAACTTTTGCAGCACCTTTAATTATAGCAGTTGTGGAGACAATTGAAGCAAGAATTTCACAGCTCCTTTTGATTAATGCTATTATCGATCTATATTTATAGAGAGTAACCCAAAAAAAAAAACAAACTTTCCATCTCAAACATATTATGAAATAAGTCCATGAAAGCTCATGCCATCCCTTACATTAACAAGAATGAATGATAACTGTATAACGTCAACCGGACGGCGAATTGGAAATTTTAAATGGCCAAAAGGGGTAAAACATTACCTCACGTATCTCATTTGGCTTCCACACTTCAATGAACCTTTACCCATCTGGTAACGATTTAAATCAATATCCTAAAATATTTTAAATCACACCTGTTCTCCCTTTATCGAAATCGTCTTTGTTCTTTTCGGGTGCCATAATTTTTTATATTCTTTAGTGGTAATCTACAAAACGACACTCTTTTTTTTTTTTTCCTTTTCGTCAAGAAACCACACTCTCTTTCGAAAGCAAGATTCAGAGTGGAAAGAATGATAGTGGAGGGAATGATGGGGAGGCAAATACAAAACCATTGCTTGGAAGAGGGAGAGAAAAGTCGCACTTTTCTCATATTTCCAAATATACCCTCAAAAGTAATAGAAAATGACAAAATTGTGAAGGATAATATAGCAGTTACACAATTATATGCAATAACGCTCGTAATGTGAAAAATGCCAACTTTCATTTTTCCATTCCCTATCCTTTCTTCACCTCAATTATTTCCGTTCTTTTCTTCGCCCGCCAAACAAACTCTTCGAAACAAAGAGTAAGAATCCAATCGAGTGTACTTGAGTAATTTCGTGCAAAATGTTTGCATTGCAGTGACTTTAAAATTTTATGGTGGTAAAGTTCAATTGAATGACTTATTGCCTCATAATTTAGAAGGTAAATTAAACTACAATTAGTCAAGATAGCATCATTACCTGTTAGATTTCAGGTCGAACCCTTTCATATCCGCGACCCCTTTTAGAGCCTCTTCCCATTTTTCCACTTCATTGCCAGGCCGCCACTTGTGGTCTTTCAGGTCTCTTCTGTATAAATTGCTTTTAAGCTTAACGTCATCGATCTCCACATCATAGAAAATGGGGAGGATCCTTTTCTTCCCATCTGACTTTGACGTGCTTTCTACCATGCAAGCCAGTTCATGGAGACACCAGTGACTAGAAGCATAGTTCTTAGATAAGAAGGGTATGTAGATATAGGAGTCGGTGAGTGCTAGCTCAAGCTCTCTAGGAATTCCATCACCAGAGCTGAATTCGTCGTTGTCCATAAAAACCAAAATTCGGTTACGAACCAGGTTCTTGTAAAGGAAATTGACAATTCTGTTACGAGTGTCTGGTCCCCGAAAACTCAAGAACACATCATACGTAGGTACCTTGCGAGAAAGCCAAGTCGGTGTTGAGACATCCAACATTCTTTCTAGGACAGTGCAACCCCGGTCATCCAACTCCAAGCTTTCTAAGCCCTTGACACCCTCGATTGCTCTTATTTTTGCACAAGCTTCTAGCTCGATGTGCTGTAGCTTATCTAACTTTGATAAGTTAGGTAACATATATATCCCATTACAATGGGAAATACGTAAGTATAACAAAGATTGTAGCTCTGCCAAATCTTGAATCTCAGTCAGGTGTTCCAAACTGCTCAGATACAAGCGCTCCAGATTCTTCAAGAGTGACAGACCATTTATATTCCTGAGGTATTTGCATTTACTTAGTTTCAATTCCTTCAAATGCATTATGTCTTGAGAGATAGAAAAGTCTGGCATTGGATATTCAATGACCCACATAATCGACAATTCTGTTAGGTTTGAAAGAGGTGGTATTTCACTGATGCCGCTAAATTTCAAGGTTGACAAACCAAATGGAAGCGGATGGATCGGTTGTTTTTCTGGTGGATTCACCGTCCAAATTGGAACAGGTGCCTTTGTTGAAGCAACTAATCTAGATAATTCCAAACACTTTAAACTGACGAGGCTTGAGAGGTCGGGGATAAATGGGAAGTGACCTGCTTGCATGTGAAGGTGTGTCAAATTTGAGGGAAGATCTGGTACGTCTTGAAGGCAATTTGAACCCAATTCAAGTGTGTGGAGACGGGAGAGACGACCTAACTCCGTAGGGAATCTAGATACACTAGTATATGATAAGTCCAATATCCTCAAATGGAATAGCTTCCCAATTTCCTCCAGGTTTTCCTTTATTAGATCCCAACATTTTTTCGCACGTAACTCTTCAAGCATCTCCACCTGTCCGATAGTAGGAGGAAACTTTCTTATCTTTGTAAAACTTATCCTCATCACCCTTAGTTTCTTTAGCTTTCCAACACAATCGGGTAGTTCAACAAATCCTGACTTTGATAAATCCAACTCAACCAACATTTTCATATCTCCAATAGAGCCTGGAAGCTCCTTTATCCCCACACACCCACGTAAAGATAAATGTGTAAGGTTCACCAATTGGCCAATAGAGTCTGGTAGTTTGCTGATTTCAGGGTGCTCGTCTAATATAAGACCCGACAAAGATCCCAGTTTGCCAAATGTCTCAGGAAGCTTGAAGGGTTGAAAATTTTGGGGCATAATAATCTCTGTCAATGATTGTAGAAAACCGAATTCTGCAGGCAACCCCCGAAGACACCTGCATCCCTTGATATTCAAAGTTGTTAGATATTCTAGCTTACCAATGGAGCCGTCAATTGTGGTTAACTTGACACACCGAGCAAGAATTAAAATCTCCAAAGTCTTGAATTCAGAGAAGTCAGGTGTCTTTCTTAACTGTATGCAACCCGTCAAATCTAGAACCTTCAATCTTTCCATCTGTAGAAAAAAGTTGAAGTAAAAATATAAAAGAGAAACATCAGCACATGTGGTGGCATTATTAATAAGCTAAGCATCCGTAAGTCATTACTTAAGACAATCTAGGGTAATTTGGATGTCCCAGGTTTTTTTGGGACGTAACAAATAACACTCGTACTTTAAAATTTTGAAAAAAGAATTCCCAACCTGTTTTTTTTAAGTGGGTTAGGTGTCAAATTTATACCCTGCGAAAATACAAAGAAAACGTCCCACCTTTCACTTTACTTCACATCCTTTATTTCCAAAACCTGTAGCTTGCGTCTTAGAACAAAACTCCATAACCAAAAGATCAAAGTATCCTCGCCACGAAATTACAAAAAATCCTACTTCCCAAATCACCCACAAGCCCAAAATCACCGCATTCAATTCCTCCGTGTCTCCAACTCAACCCTCTCTTACTCTCTATGCCAAGTGTCATGTAAAGCCTAGTAGACATGAAGCGATGGTTTTAAAAGGTGACACTGATTTTTGGTATCCACCTTCAACTTAATGCGAGCATCCATTTTAAGAATCTGAGATGGGGGGAAGGTTTTGCAAAAGTTGACTAATGGAAAATTACCATGTCTCGTCATTTTTCTTACTTATGAAAATGGTGAGTGAGAGAACGTCTTAAAGTCTGTTCAAGGAATAAGGGGTCCAAATAGAGGTCCTTTGACAGGGGGAAAAAAGCAGATTTCGCATAACTTTTGTAGCCCAAAAACTGACTTAGAATTAAATGTTAGAAGTAAACAAGGAACTCCATTACATTTGTTCTCTACCCCAAATCTGAACTATTGATTTTTATTAGAGTTGATTTGACACAGTAGTTAGAAAGTAGATTCAATGTAAAGCTCGAGCCTTCGCTTAATAACTTGAGCTACTTAAAAAAAGCAAAAGTAATGTCATTTTCATTTACTTTACGGTTCATTAATGCAATTATAACTCAAGTAATGTAAAAGGGTAAGAGTAGTTTCATTTTCGTTTATTTTACGGTTCACTAATACAATTATAAACATAACATAAACCGATAATTATTAAATTAGGCTAGTGAGCCGCTTGAAGGTCAAGCTCACCTTGATTCAAATAATCAACTTAGCTATTGCAAAATCCAAATAACCTCGTGATCTTTTACGCGGTTCAAGTTAAATGTTACCAATCTCAAACTTGGTAAGCAATTGACTTTTCTATTACTCAACTTGACTCAAACTTCACATCATTCAAATCATATTATGATGCATATTGAAGCAAAATGGCACTTACATTATTGGAATACGCTACTTTTATACCATTCCAAAGCCTAAGAAACTTTCAGAGCTAAGAAAGGTTAAAAACAACATGAAGCATTTTTGCTGTGGGACATAATTGTCTTTTACTTTGATATAAAAAGATTTAGGATCTACTCATGCAAAATATATTCTACACTCAAATGAAGTGAGTGCATCCAACCATTATGTCAATCGTACGAGGTAATGATACAAAGAAGTAAAATATATACATTGCTTCTATTATTGCAAATGAGGTAATGACCAGAGAGAAGTATATAGAGTAAGGCATATCATACCTTCATTTCGCTCCACCCACCCCAGTCATCTCCAATATTGCTATTTGAAAGGTTGAGCACAACCAAATTACTAAAGTGAAAGTTATTTGCATGGAAAGTCATTTGCCATGTTTGCCAAGAAAGCCATCTTAGCTCCGAAAGACGATTCTCAAAGTTGCCAAAAAAATCAGACTCTTTCACTCGAAGGAACCTCAGTCTTGGTAGACAAGCTAAATCTTCTCGTGTGAAGTTGTGGCCATTGAACATTAGGCTTAGTGCTTCAACATCTTCATTTCTCTGCATATCATACTCATTATTAAGCACGCATCATATAGACTACAGAGCAACAACAGAGAGGACACATAAAACACTGTCGAACAATTTCTCCAATGGTTGGGCACGCGACATACCATTTCCAGAACAATGGGCTACTCCTTTTCCCAACTAGTAGTTGTTTCTTCCTCTTCTACATAAACTAATTTTTGAGTTTCTGTTTCCTACTGAAGATATCATATTTGCAGTTTCTACTCTATAAGAAAAATAACGAGTACATCAATTCAAAAATTATCATAGTTTACCTCCTTTCTCTCTAGTAGGTTCAGGGCTTTCTCACAAATCCACATCCTACAAAACTTGCGAGGATATTCTTCAAGAGCAATGTACCTTCCAAAGTCTCGTATTTGGTCATGCATCCAAAACCTATTATCATCTCTAATTTTTACCAAGGACCTGTGAGAGAGAACCGCCATTGTAGTGTGAGGATAGTAATTACAATCCTCCCACATGATGAATGGACATGTTTTGTCATCATTGGTGAAAAAGCACGCTATATCCAGAAATACTTCTTTCTCCTTATGCTCTAATCGTTCATAACTTATCATTAATGTTTCTCGGACTTTGTTGAAAGGACGTTCCTCTAACTTCTTCAGCGTCTCGTCCCATACTTTTCTTTTATCTGAGTGCCCCAAATCATTGCCCAAATCAAAAAGATAGGACCCTATCACTACAACGGCCAAAGGAAGCATGCCCACTTTGTGAACAATTTTTCTTGAAAAATCCTCATATTCTTTTACAGCAAAGTCACTTATGAATGCATGCTTATAAAATAGATCAAGTGCTAGATCAAATTTCATCTCTTGAACTTCATAACCCAAAATTCCTTTGGGTTGGTTGAGGACCTTTTTACCGGATGTGTCAACTTGAGTGCTCAAGATGTTTTTGTCCCTTGTTGTGATAATGATTCTGCTACCAAAACAAAACCAATCAGATTTTCCAGCTAGATTTTCGAGTTGCTCTTTCTTGTCTAGATCATCAAGAACAATGAGTACTTTTTTCTTCCTAAATACTCTTTTAATCATCTTAATCCCACCATCAACATCTTTAATTCCGTCAGTAATCTTAGAACTGACAAAACTTGATAAGAGCATTTTCTGCAAGTTTAAAAGACCACCATGATGTTGTGATGATTCTCGAACATCTGCAAGGAAACAATAGCCTTCAAAGTGTAAAGATAGTTTGTTGAACATAACTTTTGCAAGAGTTGTTTTCCCAATACCACCCATGCCATGGATACCAATGAAGCGTACACCATCAGATCCAATATCCAACAATTTCATTATGGCTTCCACCTGGGCACTATCTTTAACCAAATGTTCAGTCACACTCATATGTCTTGTATTAAGCTTACGGGAAACATGTTCAACAATTGAGTCAATTTCTTCTCCATGGCTGCAGCAAAGCATGAAAATTCCGATTCAGTCAAAGACAGGACTCTAGGGAACATGTGGATACATAACTCAGCTATTTCAGCAACTTAAACAAAAGGAAATCAAGCATTATAATCAATGTACTGGAAATTATATTTTGGGTACAGGTTGTGTTTGACAAAGTTTTTTGCGGTTTGAGAAAAAGATCACCTTCACCCACACCTCATTTGCTTTTGTAGGTTCACGGGACACAATTTCAGTCTAGATTCCAGTATCTTCTAATGCAATGCCACATTCCAATAAGTTTGAAAATGTGGACATGCAATGTTTCTTCCACACAGATGTGGTTTGCAACTATTGACGGAGAGAACAATGTCAGGAAAATTCTCCTTTGCCTATAAGATCCCATCCCTTTATATGTGCAACCTCTACAAGAGCCTTCTTCCATCACTTCAACTCATCAGAGCCAAATTTCTTCTTGTGCTTGGATATCGCTTTACCGTACAAATTGGTTTTGAGCTTAACATTACCCTCTCCGTACAAAACTTTCAAATATTGTTCTCTTTCCACATATATGGGCTCAATATTTTCATGTTGTGCCCCTAAGTTCTCTTCATTAATCAATAATTCAAATATTTCATACTAGGGAAATTCTGTAAAATCTTTAAACGTCCATTTTTTGCACGTGCACTTTCATAATGTTAATTATGCACTCTTTTTGGAACAATTCTAATTATGGCTTGGTATAATTACTAGGATTGCATTATTCCTATTGATCTTACAATTTAACACGAGATTGTTATTGTAGAAAACTTTGTGATTACCGTGGGAGGGGAAAGTACATAAAATTGCATGATTTCCACTATATTTATTGTGATATTATGATTAAGTTAAAAATATGATCAAGTAAAAAGTTGGTCCTACCTGACGGGTCATATTGGGTTAACCGGACGTGAATTGGAAAATGACTTGTCTGGATTGGGTTTGAGCAGGTTTTTGTGCTTTAAAAAAGAAGGAGAAGAAGCCATATTCTGTTCTCTACTGTGGGGTCTCGGGTGTTGGCTATTAGCTTTCATTAACCTGTAATGCGGGTCTTAAACAAACGCCCCAATGCTCTATGTTCGGAAATTTCAATGTACAAGCTTTGGTCCAATGAAATGAAAATATTGTGCATATTAACCATAAGAAGTTGAGGAGAAATTTACAGTTTGCCTTTGAGTTCCCGTCCAATTTTCTTTCCAACCGCTTTAAGGGCACTTTCCCACCGCTTCAGTTCATCGGAGCCAATCTTCTTCATCTTCTTGTGCTTGCGTATGGCATTCTTGTACAAATCGGTTCTGAGCTTCACATCATCAGTCTTTACGTCGTAGAAAATGGGGAAGATCTCTTTCTTCCCATTTGATTTTGAATGGCATTCTACCATGCGTTCTACCTCACGAAGACACCATATACTGGAAGCGAAGTCATGAGAAAAGATGGGTATGTAAATTCGAGACTCTTCCACTGCCTTCAAAACTTCACTGATTTCTTCACCATCTTCGAGTTCTTCACTGTCAAGAAAAACGCGGATTCCTACACGCAACATGCTGCGGTAAAGGCAATCAGTGAAGGTTTGGCGCGTGTCACTTCCTCTGAAACTCAAAAAGACATCGTATTCTTCTCCAAACGCATCGTCCGTTCTCGAGGTAGACTCCGAGTCCCTTCTTGACGCCTCGTTCTCTTCTCCAGACAAATCCTCTGCTCTCGAAGTTGACTCCGGGTCCCTCCTCGTTGATTTATTGAGTTGTCTCAGGACCCTGCTAAAAATTTTAAACTTTTAGGCAGATGAAGACGCAAGAATAGGATCCGTCCAAAGAAAAAAGGACGTAAGAATAGGAACGTAAATCGAACAAGCAGGCTGAATTGCATCAAACATGTACGGGAGAAAAGTTTCTTCTTTTTTTTACTGTGTGTGTTATTTGTCGACAAGAGCTCGAACAGAAGTCGAATCAGAGCACTTACAGTCCTCCTACAATCGAAGCAAGGATGATCAATAGAGCCCGACTTCCGTTGAATTCCATCTGTGGGCCGATCCTCTCAGCTGTACTCACCCAAAGAAGAGAACCACGCTTCTGTAAAAAGAGCTAATTTGGGAGGGTTTAGTGGAGGAAGATCGACCATGACTTCTCAAGGTGAAGAGAAGACGGGCAAAGTCAATGCAGGGAGGTTCAAGGGGAGTTTCTGGGAAACGAACTATTCGCCAAAAATCAGGACACGGAGGTGCCTAGAGATTGAGAGGAGGCACGCGGTCCAACACTTGGTATAATTAAACGGCGGGTGGTTGAAGACTAGAGAAGGAAAAATCTCACTAAACAACAAAAAACAAAAGGGAAAAGGGGTAAAATTGAAATTTCAACAGATTTTTCCATGTTTGAACAGTAAATGTTTGTTTTTTCCTTCAGATCCATTCGTGCCTTTCATTGTGACTTTGCCAGAAGAGGGGAAGAGCTAGAAGACAGAGAAAAGGCAGGTTTCTCTTTCCGGCAAAAGAATCACCTTAAGTAATTTGATTAGATATTGAATAGTGTTTTTTCAGTTAACTCAGAATTGTAAAGTAAAACATTCATAATCAGTATATTACTGGAAGTGTCAGGATGAAATCGATAATGTCATCCATAGTATTAAATAAATCAAAGAGGTGCTACTTGATCATAATTACTTATTTCTTACCTAAAATATTCTCAATTAATTACTTCATAAATATTCTATCAATCAGCGCCTAAATTAATAATTCTATTTTATCTTCCGTGCATTTCAATTTTAAAATTTGAATCTATTCAGTCTTACCAACAACATTACTAAAGAAAGTTCAAATCATAAAAAAGAAATTCTCTCTCCACATATATAGGATCAATTTCTTCTTGTTATGTCAATAGTTTCTTTTCATTTATTAAATAGTCGAATATATCATAAAACGAAAATTTTGTAAAATCTTTTAGACGACCATATTTTCACACATGCATCGCAGGTGCACTTTTGTAACGTTAGTTATGCAGTCTTTCTAGAAATATATCTAATCAAGATGGTGGTTAAAGCGACGCCTTGATGGAGTCCAATTTGTGGCCAATCGTCTACGCTGCGTTCACCAACAAATCCCAAAACAACCCGCATTTGAGCCACATCGTGGAAAAAAAAGAGCTAATTGATTCTCAAGGACGGGTGATTTTTGGACCTATGATTGCTCTCAGTATGAAGAAAACATCAAGAGTCGTGGGGAGGATTAAGGTAATTTTCTGTGAAAAAGAGGAACCGCAGAATAATAAGTCTAAGTGAGGCAATAAAATATGCAAATGACTAAAGCCAAAGCGCCACCAACCAATGGGATGGAAAGAATGAAATTAATTTGTGTAGTTGGGTATCAAAATGTTAAGAATTAGTTCCATTACACTATAAATTATTATATAAAGTTTAATGTAAAGCATAATAATATTCGGGATATAAAGTGATGTTTCAAAAATTAAATGATGCTTGGCTGTCGATATAAATACTGAGAATAACTTAATACGAGCGTCTGTTTTAAGTTGAAAATTTTTAGAAAGAATCGGAGATGGAGGGAAGATCAGCATCCATTAGATTTGTTCTCTACCTTGAACTGAACTACAGCTTTATATCAAACATTCCAACGCACATTTTGATTTTTTTTCAATTTTTTATGAAACTTTCACGTTATACAAATATTGACACACAAATTTAAATACATCATTTATTAATAGTTGAAAGAATACTTTAGTTTTTTACATGATGGTGAAAAAGTTGATTTTGGTTTTTTAATTCAAATAAATAGGCTCGGGCCAGTTTTCTTTTGTTTTTAGCTGGAAAGAGTTAATAGGAAAAATAATCACATCATTTCCTTTTTAATCAGCTAAGAATTGTAAATGAAACATTTGTTATCATGATATTGCTGGAAGTGTCAGGATGAAATCGATAACTACTTTTTTCTTCCTCAAAAATTGATCCATTATCAATTGACAAAGACCTAAATTAATAATTCTATTTTATCTTTCAAGTAATTCTATTTGAATCTTTTCTATCTTACAAATAATTCTACCAAAACAAATTTCAAATCTTGACATAATTTTATCTTTCCGCATGAAAGTGTTCAATTTCTTCATACCATGTCAAAAATTTCTTTTCATTTATTTAATAATTTTAGTACTTTATAATAGGGAAAATTTGTTTGCACGCATGGATCACGCGTGCGCTTTTGTAATCTCAATTATGCACACCTTTTAGAAAAGCAACAAAGAAGCTAATTAACATAATCATTACGTCTAGTGTGGATCCATGCGTGCACTTTTGTAACGTCAATTATGTACACTTTTTAGAAAAGCAACAAAGAAGCTAATTAACATAATCATTATGTCTAGTGTGGATGACTAGTCTAGGCCAGACTGGGAGCATCTTTTCGTAAAGAGGGCCCTCCAAAGGTATTTAATAATGTCTGGTTGTGGACATTTGTCGTTGAAACCTCACGTGCATTTTCAAGGTCTCTGACACTTCTGTAGTACCTCTGGACGACTCAAATATGCAAACCAGCTGTTGGGATTGGAAAGTATGACTTAAATAAGTTATTCGTACGGTCTATTACAGATGACTAGTCTTGGCTTGACTTTGAGCATTTTTTTTATTAAGAGCGCGTACTAGTAGACCAATAGCAATTCAATTAAATTCTCCGTGGCTGCATCAAAGCTGGAAGAAATTGCTTTAAAGGCAAGAAAGCAAAGGTTATAGATAACGTCTTCGGGCTTGGAACCATCATAATCAGTGAAAATCTCATAATTATGTCACTCATTGATATACCGAATTTAAGATATTTTAACAAGGTAATTATTTTACTGATGCCTGAATGCACGGATTAAAATAATGCAGTGACCTAAAATCCAAAAGAGATTGAGCTATATTGACACGGTTGTTGCTATAGAGGTTGAATCCGAAGAAAAACAAAGATAAGTCCGTGGCTCCAACAAAGCACGAAAGTTTTTGTTTCAGTCAAAGACATGAAAGAAGAGGGTACAAGTTTCATGGAAAATCGTTCGATTTGCACAGTTTGATTCGCTTAAATAATGCACTAGAAAGATACATGCGCTATACCGTGGGAAAATTAGAGAAATCACAGTTTTTGAGAATTTTTTTATTTATTTTTCTCCAAATGGCAAATATTAAAAAGTACCATGGAGCCGTGAAATTCACGCTTCAATTATCTCCATAACAGAACATAAAAAGTACCGCGAAGTGTAGTCCGAAATAAATGCGGTATTTTCTCTCGCTAACTCATGTGAAATTGGTTACTTAACTTTGTATTGGTTTGCATATTTTATAACCTAACCTACTCTTGTTATTCTGCGGGTCCTCTCTTTCCCAGAAATTTACCGTCATCCTCCCTGCGTTCTTGATGTTTTTCTTCATGTAGAGAACAATCGCAGAGCCAAAAATCACTTTGGTCGTTAATAAGTAAAAAGTAGCTTATTCGTTGCGTCTATTATTGATGACTTGGAGCATGTTTTTGCTGCCGGTGAATATCATCTTGCGCTTTTTGCTGTTGCCATCCACAATCATCATTGCCGTCCAAAGGTGTACTATGATGTCTAGAACCGCACATTCATCGTGCATTTTCAATGCCAGGCAGAATCTTGGACAGTTTTATCTATTTTTTCTCAATATATATGTGCTTAGTTTACATCTTTCTTAGTCACTCCATCTAATTATAAATTTACAAGTCATTGTCGCGACCTAAAAAATTTTCATTTTTCGGGCTAATGGATTATTAAGAACTAAACTTAACTCGGGCCCTCCCAAGCCCTACCAATTCACAACTTAGGGTTTAAGTTCTTAACATGCAAATGTCTTCATGCTTGGAGTCGCCACTAATCGTTTTGTGGTAGGTCGATTAGAAACCTAAATAAAACATAGGGAAATATATTTTATTCCTACGAACCAGAGATTCTAAGCCCGGGGACTTGATTACGTTAGATCTAGTCTAACGCCCTTTCGGTACCTTTTTCTTTTCAAAAATGTTTTGGCATGCAGTTTGGATCCATTTCAACTTAATTACTAACATGTGAGGTGTTCATGCGGGTGCGCAAACCACCAATTTAACACCCAGGAATGTATTAAATAAATTGCAAGTTTGGAAGAATTACTTACCTGGAAGCAACGCAAGCATCTGCATTGTTAGCTAGAAAATCATATTAACATCCTAATATGATTTCTAATTAACAAGCAATTCATTCAATTTCTCTTTTGATTTTCACTTATTTAAATGAAATCTAATCTATATGCAATGACGTGCAAAAATGACATGCAAGTAATGCAACCTAGCATGCAAACTATATGTCATGCGACGACGTGACCTAACTCTAATGACAGGCAAATGATTTATTTTTGGTATTTTTCTCATTGAAATTCGGAATAAAAATATGCTTAAAATAACATGCAACCTATGATGACTTAACATATCCTAACATGACTTATTTTTGAGATTTTTGTTAAAATTCGAAATAATAAATTACTTAAATTAAGAATGCAATCTATCCTAATCTACCATAAAGCAATTTATTCTTTTTTTTGGAGTTTTCATGAAAATTCGGAATTAAAAAAATAACCTAAATAATCTATTAAGATTAGAATATTGCTTAATTTAAACTAGGAAATAGATTATCTCAAGTCCTAATTTAAATTAAATAATTACTCTATCTTCCAGATACATTTAGGGTTCCCTAAACATGCAAAACTCAAATTCAAATCCTAACTGATATTTTTTGAATTTTCTGTTTAAAGGAAAGCAAATAATAAAAAAAAGACAATGATAGCAACCACATTCAAATCGTCCACGCGATCCGCCAAATTTGTTTCAAACTCGGATTAGGCACAAAAATCGAACTATCGGTCATATCTATAGGGTTATAGATATTGACGGAAAGTTGATCGTTTAAATTTGGAAAGCAGATAAATATCATTATCGTATCCAAGTGATTATGGATAAGATAATAATTTTCCGTATCGCCACGTATCGTACCTTAGGAATAAGGTCAGATAGTCGTCCAGATACGTTGCTAAATTAGGAACGATTCCTAATTTTGAATATTTTCAAATATTGCGGATATATCGAACATTATCCTAAGATATCTAAATATCCACATGATATTCATGAAATATTCAAAACATGCAAATTAGGAAATTAAATATTCTGAAAAATATAGGATAATGTTCAATCACCTAATTTGCAGATAATCTCCAACTTTATCAATTTCGGAGAAACATCTTCTGAATTCTAAAAGAATGAAAATCAGATCTGGACACAGATATTGATCAGATTGTGAAAATTTCTTTTGAAAATTCAAATGACCTCCGATTTTGATGAAATTAGTATCAATGGAAAGATCTCGATCTCAGTATGAACTTTCATGAAGAAAACTTTTTCAGATTTCGAACACACAAATTTATGAAAATTGAAGAACACACGAAGGTCAATCTGGAACTGATCTGTCATCAGATTCATGCATATATGACGTTGCATATCGTATCATGCTAACACACTTGGAATTTTATGAAAATTTTATGGTGAACAAACAAAGATGTGATCTACAATTTTCGTGAAGAAATTTTTTTCAAAAAATGATCATAGAAAATCATAAAAATCACGGAACAGCACAACATCAGTTAGAACATTATCAGAACAGACTTCAACATCATATTCCAGATTCTGATCCTAACTTCCGAAATAGTTTTGACATAGCAAATCAGGTCCGATTGAGGCATATGATATATCAAATCAAAGCTTAAGACGTGCTTTACGATTCTCTAGTTCATCACTTCACAAGATTTTGACATTAACGAGCTGAAATCGGCATCTCAAGCATACTGGTTTCTATGCACACGATTTTACAGAACAAAGTCCAAGTGCACTTACCTTGTTTAACGATGCTCCGGCACGAAATCGAGCGATCCGGCCTCCGTATTCAGATCAAAAACAACACGGAGAAGTCTCGGAAAGCTCGGCCGACCACAGTGATGTGAAGACGCCAAGGAGTGTTGCCGCAAGTTCTGGATCGCCGGAGGAAGTTGCCGATCAGCCGGTTCAGCCGCTTGAACCGGCTGATCACATCATCGGCAGCAGCGTTAGCGGAAGGCAGCGACGTCGGCGGGCGGTTGAGGCGCGACGACGGCGGTGCGGCGGCGTGCGGCGTGTCCCCGGTGGTGGTGCGCGACGTCACTTTCTCTCTCACACTTGCCTTTTCTCTAAAAATTAGATCTGAATTATGTGTTGTCCCCTCAAAATTCTGACCTAAACATGCTTATATAATACTAACCTAGGTCAATTAGATGGGCTCTCTAGTCCTAATGGGCTTAGACTTGGGCTTAGGTCTTAATCTAATTTCTGATTTTATTTAATTTCTAAACGGGCTGAATTAACTTGAGTTTTAATTTAATTGAACATAATGGGCTGAATTAAGCTCAAATTAAAACGACCAAACCTATTTGACTCGTAATTTTCGGCCCTTGCCTTTCCGAGCGAACCGAGTCCCATTCGATGAAATTTAAGCTCGGTCGCCATCACCGGTCCGATGTAAAATGCGATTAAATTAAAATGAACACAAACTATATGTTATGCAATTTAAATATTTTTGTTTAGAGGTTAAAAATTAATCCCTAATTTTCTATGCAAATTACGACTAAATGATTAGTAAAATTTAGGTGTCAACAGTCATCAATTTTATCTCAACTCCAATTTCCATGAGTTAGCGAGAGAAAATACCACGTTTATTTCGGACTACACTTCGTGGTACTTTTTATGGTCTGTTATGAACATAATTGAAGCATGAATTTGACAGCTCCTTTAATTGATGTTGTCATAGCTCTCTGTCATAGAATGCACCCAAAAATAAAGTTCATTCTCAAACATCATCAAAGCAATTCACAGAATCTAGTACACTCTGTAACTTTGATAGGATAGGCTAATAACCGTATAACGTGAAACAAACGTTGAATGGAAACTTAAAATGGCCAAAAGAGGTAAAACATTACCCCATGTATCTCTTATGGATTCTAAACTCCAATGAACTTTTACCCATCTTGTAAGGTTTAAATCAGTTTCCTAGAACAATTTAAATCACACTATTTCTCCCTTTACCGTAATCTTCTTCGTTCTTTCTGCGTGCCATCTTTTTCTGTTCTTTAATACTGAGTGGAAAGCAAAGATTCAGAGTGGAAAGAATCACAGTGGAAGGAATGATTGGGTGGAGAATATAAAAATCAAAGCTGGGCCCACTAATTGTGAGAAAGAGAGAGTATGTGAATGAAATCGAGGAAGGAAACAAGATTGGATTGTTAAGATGCAATCCACTAGAGAAAAAGAGAACAATGTAGTCGGATATGTCTTGCTTCAGACCAACGCAAACCGCCATCAGTCAAAAAGCTTCACCGGGGTTGGAAAGAACGGTTAGCATCTCCAGAAGCTCCTTTTTGACCATTGACGGATACGCATTCGGATTTGTGGGTTCCTTTTTGACCGATTGATTGGGTGGTGTTTGCTTTACAGAAAATCCTCCACTTTCCTCTTCTCACCCAATTTTGAAAACATCAAACCGGTTTCGTAAATGTAAAGCCGAAACTTGTTTATATCTTTAAAAAACGAACAATAATGCCGTCCAGAGTTTTATTCAATTTGATGGGAAAGGGAGGTTGATGGTTGCAAATCATCTTCCCTACCGAAAACACGAAGCTCTTTCTCCAGCTTCTCAGAATCTCACGCTGCAATCCGAATTTGCGCACTCACTCACCCTCTCTCTGCTCAATATAACCTCCTGGTGGAGTCGATTTTCAACTTCCTCTAGAAGTTGGTCCCTAGCCTCTCAAGGAAGTTAAAAAGATTAGTTTACAACTAAATCTGCACTTGTTTCAAACTCCAAAGGGAGTTGCTCTTGAACCTTCCCAACAAAGTTGCCTCTACGGTGAAGTTTTATGTGGCCCCAAACTAGTATAGATAGAGTCTGTTTATGTTGACACTTATTTTTAATTTGCCCAAAATTAATTACACAAAATTGAGGAATTAAATTTTTTTAATTCCTAAAACAAAAATATTTATGTTAAATGCATTACATATAAAAATTAGGCATATTTACATTAATAGGGTCTATTGGAGTGTTAAAAAAAGAAAAATCGAGCTGGGCCAGGTCGGGGCTAGGTCGACCTAGCCCATTTCTTTTCTTTTTTTTACCTCCTGTTGACACATAAATTTCGACCGATCATTTAATAATAATTTGCATAGAAAATTATGGATTAAATTTTAATCCCTAAACAAAAATATTAAAATTGCATAGCATATAGTTTAAGTTCGTATAGGTTAGTTGCATTCCACATCGGATCGGCGATGGCAAGAAAGCTGAAAATTCATCGCGTAAACCGAGCTCGAGCACTCGGCTCACTCAAGGGATTGGGGGCCAAAATTCACAAGTCTAAAAGGCTTTGGTTATTTTAATTTGAGCTTAAATCAGCCCAAATTAATTTAGCCCATTTAGAATTAAATAAAAATTAAAAGATAAAAGCCTAAGCCTAAGCCCATTAGGACTAGAAAGCCTAGCCAATTAACCTAGGGTTGAGATATAAATATATGATTATACCCATCAATCAAGGGGAGGCTCTCATGATTTTCATAAGACAATTTTTAAGAACAAGAGTGAAACACGTGAGCAAGAGCGGGGGCTTGATTTCACGCAATTGAGGGAATAGAGAGAGACGGATCCAATATGGAGCAGAAAGCGAAGCTCTTTCTTCTCTTACGGCTCCAATTCTGGGATTACTCTATCATGCCTTTCAAGATCCATTAGCCATCACTGTTGCTGCTATACTTCCACATTGTTCATGCAATCATTAGTGCCCATCAAGTTCTAGCCGTGTGTCCCAGCAAATTCAGCAAGTCTGTTCCTCTCCGTCGACAGCAATTTCAACGATTTTTCTGCAGGTTTTTGGTGCCTCCTACGAGCACGAGTCATCAGGCGTCTCTTCCCACCAAAACAATAGGTCAACGACAACCCCGGAGTTGCTGCTTTCACTGACCAGCAGTGGTTCATGGAGTCCACCTTGCTGTTGGCGATACCACCGTGAACCACCACAAGGCTGAACATCGAGATCACTTTGGCCGAGACCTCATCTTTGACCACACCGCTAGTTTACCTAGCCAAGGCGTTGAGTTTTCTTTTTTGCAAGCTGTTCAGAATATTCGAGTCGCGATCTGCAAGTTCCGCGAACCATTAGCCGTTAGATTAAGCCAAGTGCCGTACACTACCGACCATCCTCCAAGCCTCATCCGGGTGCACTTTGGATCATTCACAAATGAGGAGAACGTAAGGGCAAAAGCGTTCATTGTGGTCCAAGATCGACAATCATTGGCGTGAATCCTCTTCGAGCATAAGTGTCCAATAGTTGCTACGAGTCCTCCACTGCACCCTCGGTTGACCAGAACACCACCGCGAGAACTGCTATCCCCACTGGTCCACCGTCGTCGGTCACCATCCCGATCCGCAAGCCCGAGTCCGATCCAAGTTCAAATTGGAAACTATCCGCAAATTAGGTAACGATCTCATCTAATATCATTTTGAATATTTCATTACATGATTTGGGTGATATTGTTATCTATTATGGATTTTTGTTAATCTTTGGGTGCATATGTGATATCTGCAAATATTTAAGAATCACCCAAAGTTAGGAAACTTTCCTAACTTAATAACGTATCAGGACGACTATCCGATCTCATCCATGAGATACGATACTTAGTGGCACGGAAAATTTCTATCTTATCCATAACCATTTGGATACGATAGTAGATTTTATTTTGTTCCCAAATTCAAACGAATAGCCTTCCATCAATATCCATAACCACATGAATATGATCGTCGGTTTATATCGTTTCCCTAATTTAAAGATAATAAAACAAATCTCGCAGATCGCGTGAATTGGTTTTGATCGTCGTGATTATCTGTCTGTTTGATTTATTTCCTTTAAAAAGAAAATTCCAAAAAAGATTAGTTAGGATTTGAATTGATCTTATTAGAAGATAATGATGCATGTTTGGAATAGGTTTAGAATAACTTTCTTTGAATTAGTCGATAGGATAACTTTTTAATTTAAATTAGGAATTAGAGTAATTTATTTCCTAGTTTAATTTAGATATTATCCTGATCTCGATGATTCATTTTAGGGTAATTCCTGATTTCAAATTTTCATAAAAATACCAAAAAGAAGTCACTTTAGGATAGATTAAATTATCATTTGTCAGAATAGATTGCATGTTAATTTAGACGTTTTTTTAATTTCGAATTTCATTGGAAAAATACCAAAAATAAATCATTTGCCCGTCATTATAAATATGTCATATTGTTGCATGTCATATAGTTTGCATGCTAGGCTGCATTAATCGCATGTTAATTTTTGCACATCATTACATATATGTTAGCTTTTATTTAAATAAGTGAAAATCCAAAAAATATTGAGTGAACTATTTGTTAATTAGAAATCATATTAGGATTGTTGATATGATTTTCTAGCTAACAATGCAGATGCTTACGTTGCTTCGAGGTAAGTAATTCTCCCAGTCTTGCAATTTATTTAATGTTTTGATTATTTGGTGTTACTTTAGTGGTTTGCGCACCCGTATGATTACCTCACATGCTAGTGACTAAGTTAAAATAAATCTAAACTGTCTGCCAAAACATTTTTTGAAAAGAAAAGGTACCGAAATGGTGTTAGACTAGATCTAGCGTAACTAAGTCCCCGAGCTTAAAATATCTTGTTCGTAGGCATAAAACATATCTCCCTATGTTTTTTTTAGGTTTCTAATCGACCTACCATAAATAGATTAGTGGCGACTCTAAGTATGAAAACATTTGCATGTTAAGAACTTAAATTCTAAGTTGCGAATTGATAGGGCTTAGGTAGGCCCGAGTTAAGCTTAGTCTTAATAATCTATTAGCCTGAGAAAATTTTAGGTCGCGACAGCTTAGCGACTCCGCTGGGGACTTGAGTTAAAACTCTTAGTGGACTTAGGCCCGTTTTTCTTTTCAAAAAATATTTTTTGCTTGGCAGCAAGGATCTCAAGTACATCTCTAACATTTTAGGTGTTAAATGTTTTGCAGAACTTAAGTTATAAGGGATGGAGTGATTGTTAACATTTGTTTTGTAGGGAGATGTTTGGATATAAGATTTATTTTATGCACGAAGCGTTGTATGATAGAACCTGCTGTGCATGCCTTGCATTTACACTACACCGCACACACTACCCGCTGCCGGACCTGGGCGGCACAGGTTTAAGATGGTATTGAGACAGTGGACACCCCGACCACATCCAAGTGATACGGGTCGCCCTCCTTAGTCCCAAAAGTTCTTTCATGATGTCATTGAGTTTCCACCATGGTTGCACCATTTGCAATCCGGGTCGGCTTCTTAATTAAGCCGGAGTCAGAGGAACCCCGGCCTAACCACAACCATGACTGGTTTAGCCCGGTAATCCTCGCGTCTCCATTTTGCAAGCCAGAGTCTAGATAGAAATCGAACCTCACATTTCATGTATGTCTATGTGATTGCCATGATCCTACTTGGTGAAGGAAGTTTTCTGAACTTTTATCTCCTAATTTATTTATGTTTCGTATTTTCTTTGGTTGGTCCATGACGTTAGGTCGGTTGTGAGTCTTGGTCTATATACTATGGGAGGGGCACACATCCGGATTCTTGATGCTCCTACGGACGAGCTCCGTGCCTGGTGGAATCTACTCAGTCCAACCAACCGTAAGCTAGTGGAGGGTCATATCGGGTGGCTACTCCCCTTATTGTAAGTCAAAGTCCATACCGGCCTCGTTCGAGCATTAACACACTTCTGGTGTCCCGAGACGTCTACCTTTATATTCGGTAAGCATGAGTTCATCCCGACTTTGGAAGAATATAGCATGATCATTAGAAAACCTTTAGGGTCGGAATTAGTTACACCACCTCTGGGAATCGATTCTACCTTAATGTTCTCTGAATTTTTGGGTATCGGAAAAGATGAATTGGGAAAAGTTTTGCAAGCAAATCGTGGGACATGTCCTTTTTCATTCTTGATTCAATGTTTTGACAAAGCTACATCTTTTTAAAAAGGCGAAATCTTTTTGCTAGCATTTTTCGGGTTTTTTATTTTTCCTCAGTGTAAAAATGCGTGTAATCCGTCAATTGCATGGTTGGTCCAACAAGTCTGTCTCGAAAAGAATTTTGTCAACACCATTGTAGCCGACACCTTTATTTCCCTCACTAAATTTAAGCAACATGTTAACAAAACAGTTCATGCCCCTCTTGAACTTTTGCAAATTTGGTTTTTGTCTCATATAAAAGGATGTGGCAATTTACTCGTGATATCCGAGCTTAGTGATTATAGCCATCCCGTCTTGAAGTATAAAGAAAAATAAGGGAACGTACCTAGTTATCATTACTGCGAATGGATCATTTTCATGAAAAACGCTAGATCCCAAGGTTTCTAATAGCATGCTAATTGGTTCAAGGTCGAGGAAACTCGGCTTACGTGTAATGGTATTGGGCCTGTTCCACTATTGGGCTTTACTGGTGCAATCGAATACTACCCTGCCAGAGTGTCTCGCCAGTATTAGATTCTCCAAGGGCTCCCTCCAGCATTACAACCAGAGCTCCTCCAAGTCGACTTCATCAATGACGATGAAGACTATAAAGAGACCGTAGCTCAGCTCAAGAAGATGTAGAAGAAGTGTCGTCTTTTAAAGATAGCTCGGCCCAAAAAAGAGCTCAAGGGGGGAGCAGAAGTCCTATTTCGCAACGACTGAGTATATTCGACAGCACAAAGTCCCACATGAGTTACTCCCAAAGATACCCAAGGTGTCTCTCAAGCTCGCCACCCGCTTAGAGAACAATCGTCTCAAAAGGAAGGCCGAAGAAGCTCAAGAAAAAGCATCCACGATAGCTTGAGCTTATGAGTAGTTGAAGAAGGAACTCACCTCCCATATGTCTATGGATCAAGCCAAATAAAAAAGCTTGAATCTATGTTCTCATTTCAGTTTTAGTCTTTAAACTTGTTTAGGAATTGAGTCATTTGTTTTTGCATTTTTGTTTAAGTGATTTTAAGTTATAGTCGTTGTAAAAAGTTTTTCGTCATTTCAATAAAAAGGTCATTTCTAATCAAAGCGGTTAGACCAATGTCATAGATCGGCGTGTGATTCTTCTTGACACTTATGTATGCCTGTTTTATCCGTAAAATTAGGTAATTACGGACAGATCACGATCGCCTATTCGTATGCGGTCAAGAACTAGAATAGCTGATCAAACTGACTTACGAGATTGTGTCGTTGGCATTGAGGACCAAATGAAGCAAGTTCTCGCCGCAATGAAACAGATGTCCGCTAAGATCAAAGCCCTTCGGCTGACTCCCATTCCTGTATCCCCTGAGACATCAGCCCCAAAGCATAAAGGTGGAAAGAATGCCGATAGTGAGGAAGATGACGATCTTCCCGATTTAGTAGATGACTCCGTCCAGATTATCGTCAACAAGGACAAACTTGATGAACGGGTCAACAAACTTGAAGAGAGAGTGAAGCAGCTGGAAGGTTCACAGGATTCACCTTCGATCGACCTGTCTCTGTACACACAGATCAAAATCCCGAAGAAGTTCAAGATGCCGGATTTTGACAAGTACAATGCCACCTCCAGCCCAAAAGCCCACCTGCAGCTATATCACGTACAAATGACTCCGTATGTTGATAATGAACTCCTGATGATCCATGCATTTCAAGCAAGTCTGACGGGTCCTGCCTTGAACTGGTATCTCATGAAAAAGATAAATAGCCTCAAAACCTAGAAGAAAGTTAGTGAAGCATTTCTAAAACAGTATAGGTTCATAATGGACATCATTCCTACCCGCGAAGACCTCGAGCGTGCTCAGATGAAAAAGACTGAGCCCTTCAAAGATTATGCTATCAGATAGAGAAATATAGCTACTCAAGTTGTCCCGGAACCTATAGACATTGAATTGAAGAGGATGTTCATTAAAACTCTTCCGTTCGAGTATTGTAATTGGATGGTAGCCACTTTGGCTGACAACTTCAATCAACTCATCCCTATAGGCGAACAGATTGAGATTGGGCTGAAAGATGGGTGGTTTGTGGAGCCGTCTTCTTCAACCAAGAGATTTAGCACAAGAAAGGAGAAAGAACCAGTAGCTGAAGTGAATGTGACTTATACCCAACCGAGCCGGCGGAATGCTAACTCTATCCCAGTAATCCGAGTAGCAGAAATTCAACAACAAAGCACGAGTCGTCAACCCTTTCAAAAGAAAAACAACAAGAGGCAATTCACTCCCTTCCCCGAGTCGTTGTCTCAAGTATTGGCGGTCCTTCGGAAGAAGGGCTTGCTTACTACTGAGCCAAAGCGGCCCAATCCTGAGCAGTTCTATAACTACGATTCGTTTAAGAAATACGATTATTATATGGGCGAGGTAGGGCACTCAACCGACGATTGTTTTACCTTCAAGCACCGAATTCAAAACCTCCTAGATACGAAGGCTTTCTTGTTTCAACCCGCTAAGCCGAATGTTCAGAACAACCCACTCCCTGATCACGCGGGCAATGTGAATGCCATATTTAGCTTCGATGTTGGTCGAATCAAGAACGTCAAGGTGTTCACCGCCGACGTCTACGGTGAGTTAGTAAAAGCCGGTTATTACCCAAATAATGAGGTCATTCCCCTAGCTATCACGAGAGAAAGAATCTCAAAAATGGTAGAAGCTAGGATGATCGTTTATGCTGACCACACTAGCATCGTTTCCGCTATCTCCGAAGTGGTTATTAATTGGGAGGAGGAGTTTGTTGCATTGAACACCAAGAAGGACAAGGGCGACGCTCTGCCTGAAGACATGCCTCCGCTCGAAGACGCGTATGATGATGAAGGGATCGTAGTAAGCACGCCTACAGCTGATGAAGGGATAGTGATCGAAATACCTCAACCGTATGAGTACAGTGATAATAAGGCTGTCCATTGGTCCTACAGTCTCGATGTCGACTTGGTTATCAGATCTGAGCGTACCTATAGCCAAGCTAATGCCCAACCTGTAAAACCTATTACTAATGAAGAAGCCAAGGAATTTCTAGCTGTGATTAAGGCTAGCGAATACAACATAGTTGAACAATTACGCAAGCTGCCCGCGCAAATCTCTCTGCTTGAACTACTCCAGACATCTGTCAAGCATCAGAAGGCCTTAATGAAGGTGTTAAGTGAAGTCCACGTGCCAGAAATGATCGATCATGACAAATTGGAGGAATTTGTGGGTTCTATACTCCTCAAGGACCTTATAGCCTTTTCAGATGAAGAGTTCCCTCTCGAAGGGAGGGGGCATACTAAGGCACTTTACGTTTCTGTCAAATACAAGGCCTCGCATGTAGCCCGGGTACTCATTGACAATGGATCAGCCTTGAACATCTGTCCTCTGGCGTCTTTACACCGCCTCAAGATAGATCCTTCTAGGATAAATTCTACAAAGACCTCCGTGCAAGCCTTTGATGGAACGAAGAAAGAAGTGATGGGAGAAATTCACCTTGATATACAGATAGGACCAACAATGTTCAACATCTTATTTCAAGTTATGGACATTCCCACTGCATTCAATTTTTTGTTGGGTCGTCCATGGATTCATACTGTCAAAGCTATGCCATCCAGTCTACATCAGAAGGTGAAGTTCGTTGTGGAGAGAAAGTTAGTCACAATCCACTGTGAAGAACAGCACCTAATTTACCACGCAACGGCTATCTCCTATGTTGAGCCGGATTGCAAAATAGAATCGAGCTATCAATCGCTCGAGCTTGTATCGACCATACATGTGTCTAGAGAATCATCGCCACCCATTCCTGAAGTGTCAAATGTTACAATCATGGTTGGAAGAGTAATAGTGTCCCATGGCTTTACTTCGGGTGAAGGCCTTGGTAGAAATGGTCAAAGTATCCGCCAACTGGTGGAAGTCTCTCAGAGGCCCCACATTACTGGGTTGGGATACCTGGGGTCAAGCGAGCCAAATAATGGGGAACGTGGACATGGACGTGGACATAGACGTGGACGCGGTCGAGGTCGAGGTCGAGGTCGAGGTCGAGGAGATAGACAGAATAGACAGCGATCCGAAGAAAAGCCAAATGGTGAAGAACGTGGGCGTAGAATTACCCAAAATAACCAAGAGCTTGGGCGTGGTAGGTTGTTTCCACACATCCGCACCATATTCCCAGGCCCTGCAAGAATGATGCATAAAGAGAAGGAGGTGATCGACACTTTGGGACAATCAAGCGGCAAATTCGATTATTATGTGAAATACTCAATGCCCCCGAGCTTCTATGTTGACCCATGTGACATTGTTCTGGATGGATGTGGAGATATTGATGATCTAATACCTCTAATGACAGAAGATCCTGATGATGCAGTGGAGGGAATCACTGCCCTGTTTGATAATTTCTTTATTAAAGCCATCGAGGAAGGATCGTTGGAGGGAATGAGCACTATCCCGCAAGAGTAACACCTTTACTTTTTTCGCACACTCCCCTGCGTGAGAATTTTTACTACTTTTTAGGACTTGCCCCGTCTTTGGAGCTGCTTTTTAGGATTTTTTTCATTTCTAAGACTCATTGTTGCAATTTCCATTTAATAAATGTAATTCATTTGGTGATAATCAATGAAGTTACGAATTATTTTCATTTTGAGGACATGTTGAGGTACATCAAACCAACCCGTTGACGATATCCAACCGATAAAAGAAAAATATAGTCCAAGAAAAATTATGAGGCCTGGGCTTTTTCATGTTCCCTTGTGTTAAAACCTTTTTGAAAAGAACTTAAAAAAAAATCACCAAAAAAAATTTTAATTTTTAATTTTTTTTTTAAAAAAGAGAACAAATTAGAAAAAAAATGCAATGTTTACCCCTGTTTGTCCTTCTGAATCCCTTACTTTATGTTTCAGGGCCAATCTTGTGACACGTGAAGGTATGGGAACGGTCTAATCTCATGAATTATGTGCAACCGAGCTTAATCCCAATGACATAGACGAACTCGACGATTCCTCAGATATTCAACGCGATCTAGAGTAGCATGGAAGGCCCAAAGTCCTTACATCAGACCAAACTGTCATTGTTAACCTAAGTAATTCCGGAGAACCCAAAGAAGTGAAGATAGGGGCAACCCTTCTCAAAGGTGAAGCGAAACGCCTAATTCAATTGCTGAAGGATTACCAGGATATCTTTGCCTGATCGTACGCCGATATGCCGGGTTTAGACCCTTCTATTGTGGAGCATGGCCTGCCTACTAATCCTGGCATGCCGCCCAAGAAACAAAGGCTATGGAGAACCAAGCCTAAGCTTTCAAAGAAAATAGAGGAGGAGGTCATGAAACTCTTGAAAGTGGGATTCATCGAAGTCACCTAATACCCCAGCTGGGTGACCAACATCGTGCCAGTCATGAAGAAGGATGGCCGAGTTCGGATTTGCATCGATTTTCACAACTTGAACAAGGCCAGCCCTAAAGACGACTTCCCATTACCGCACATAGATGTTCTGGTAGACAGTACTGCTGGATTCGAGCTATTTTCCTTCATGGATGGTTTTTCGGGTTATAATCAGATAAGAATGAAAGACGGCGATAAGGAAAAAACGGCGTTCATCACTCCTTGGGGGACATTCCACTATAAGGACATGCCCTTCGGCCTTAAAAATGCCGGGGCAACATATCAACGGGCAATAGTGACACTTTTCCATGACATGATGCATAAGAAGATCGAGGTCTATGTCGATGACATGATCGCCAAGTCTTGACCTGAGAAGAGTCACGTCGATACCTTGAAGAAATTATTCGACAGACTCCATGAGTTTAAACTCCGTCTCAACCCAGCAAAGTGCATATTTAGAGCAACCTCGAGCAAATTACTCAAGCTCATAGTAAGCAGTAAAGGCATTGAAGTTGATCCCTCCAAAGTGAATGCTATATGTGAGTTATAATCCCCATCGACCGTGAAAGAAGTGCGAAGCCTCCTGGGTAGATTGAACTATATATCTCGTTTTATTTTCCAACTCTCCGAAACTGTTAAGCCGTTCTTCAAACTTCTAAAGATGAATGCTCAAGTAGAATGGGACGATGATTGTCAGAAAGCATTTAACGAATTAAAGCGGTACTTGATGAAACCACCAGTACTAGTCCCACCAATATCGGGCCAACCTTTGATCCTTTACCTCACGATTCATAGCGAGTCCCTAGGTGCAATGCTAGCCCAAGAAAATCCTGAAGATGGAAAAGAGTGAGCCATTTATTACTTAAGTAAGAAGTTTACCGTCTCGGAGTTGAATTATCCTGAAGTCGAGAAGACTTGCACTGCACTAGTATGGGTACTCCATAGGCTGCGACAATATACACTGCATCACCAGACTTTGCTTGTGACTAAGAATAATCCCATCAAGTATTTATTGATCAACCGGCTTTGGTAGGGAAGTTAGCCAAATGGCAGATTTTAATTCAGAGTTTAATATCCAGACAATGCCACAGAAGTCAGTTAAAGGCTAAGTAATTGCCGATGTGTTAGCCAAAAATCCTAGAATCCCTGATGATGATAGATATTCTCCAGAAGATCGCATTTTGGTAATAAAGGAAGACACTTGGACCATGTTTTTCGATGGAGCTGTAAACTTGGCTGGTTCCGGTACTGGGGCAGTTTTAATATCTCCAGATGGGCAACATTATCCAGTAGCAGCAAAGTTGGTGTTCCCCTGTACCAACAACATAGCCGAATACGAAGCTTGCATCCTTGGACTCCAAGCTGCAGTGGAAATGGGGATAACCAAGTGAAGAGTGTTTGGTGATTCCACTCTGATTATTCTTCAAACTGTAGGATAGTGGAAGACGAGAGACACCAAACTAATGCCGTATCATGAATACCTCGAAGAAATCATAGAGGAATTTGAAGACATCTCCTTTGAGTATTTGTCGAGGTCCCATAATCAGTTTGCTAATGCACTAGCTACGTTATCATCTATGTTTCAAGTGACTGGTGGAATAGAGGTAGAACCCTCGAAGATCGAAGTTCTAACAAAACCGGCCTACTGTATGGTTGTGACCAGAGAACCTGACGAAAAGCCATGGTATTACGATATCATGAGTTACATCCAGAGACAAGAATTTCCTGAGGGAAGCATCCCGACCGATAGGAAGTACATAATGAAAATGGCTTCGAAATTCTTTCTCAGTGGTGAAAAGCTGTACAAAATATCCTATAATTCAATCCTACTAAGGTGTGTGGACGCGACTGAAGCTACTAGAATCATGCAAGAACTACACGAGGGGATATGTGGTCCACACATGAATGGCCACATGTTAGCTAAAAAGATCATGAGGTTGGGTTATTATTGGCTCAGTCTTGAAAGTGACTACATCCAACATGTTCGAAGATGTCATCGCTGTCAGGTTCACGGATATAAAATAAATGTTCCCCCAACGGAATTATATCAGTTGTCTGAGCCATGGCTCTTTTCAATGTGGGGCATCGATGTGATTGGCTCAATTAATCCCAAGGCATCAAATGGACACCGATTTATCTTGGTTGCGATTGATTATTTCTCTAAGTGGATTGAGGCGGCATCTTATGCAAATGTCACTGTAAGAAATGTTGTAAGATTCATCAGGTGAGACATAGTCACTCGTTATGGTGTCCCCGAGGCTATTGTCACCGACAATGGGACAAATTTGAACAACAAGTTTATAGATCAATTGTTCAATGAGTTTAAGATACGACACCTGAATTCATCTCCCTATCGCCCACAGATGAATGAAGCAGTTAAAGCCGCTAACAAGAACATCAAAAAGATTTTGGCCAAAACGGCTGAAAACTATCATGACTAGCATGAAAGGTTGCCATTTGCACTAATGGAGTATCGGACTTCGATCCAATCCTCTGTCGGGGTAACCCCTTTTTCCTTAGTGTATGGCATGGAAGCAGTTTTGCCCGTCGAAGTAGAGATCCCTTCCCTGCGAGTCTTATCTCAGGTGGAGTTGTCCGAGGCGGAGTGGATACGACAAAGGCATGAGCAGTTAAACCTAATTGATGAGAGACGATTGAAAGCCATTTGCCACGGTCAAACCTATCAGCAGAGGATAGCTAAATCCTTCAACCAAAAAGTGCGTCCAAGTCACTTCAAGATAAATGACCTAGTCCTAAGGAAAGCACCGCTAGTCTTTCTTATTCCCGGAGACAAATTCGCCCCAAACTACATCGATCCATACGTGATTAAAAAGGTGCTCCCCGGAGGTGCCCTGATTCTTGCAGAAATTGACGGTCATGAGTTTTCCACGCCTGTTAATTATGATGCTGTAAAGATGTATTATCCCTGATAAGATCTAACATTTTTGCGGCAAAAGTTTTCAAGTGTTTGGTTTTATATTCTGAGTCACATACATTTCACTTATGAATAAATGGTTTCAATCAATTTAAAGATAAAATGTGTGCATTGGCTTTAAGTTCTGCATGATTATTTTGTTAGTCTGCATCATCAATTTCAAAAGGGGAAATCTGTTTGGACAATCTGATAACTCATGTAGGATGAATTGAATGTGTTGAATGAGGCGCATCGAGGTGATGAAAGGCAAGCCATATCCTATATGCAGTCCCATGCACTAATCCCCAGTGAGTTGAGTGAAAAAATTTCATGTTTTCAAGGTAAAAGGTTATCTCGCAAAAGGTACGGCAACCGAAGTGACGAAAGGTAATTCATTTCTCTATCCCAAACACTACGGTTATCCATTGTTTTGCCACTTTGAGCCTAAACGCTTGCAAAAATCCTTTCAAATTACCCCTGTCAAGAGCCACCCCATATCGGGGAAAACTGGAGGCAAGTCAGCATTACAAGGTGAAAAATGAATAGAGATTGTCTTGTTCTCACTTACATCAATCTTCAAGTGTTGCTTTTTCATATGAATTCACACGAAATTCAAGTACCTTAGGATGACAAAGAGTATTTCTTTCTCTATCATATACACACTTTATCATTTGCTAAGCCCAATTGAGTCTGCAAATTCATTTCTTAAACCCAGTTGGTGATCATCCCCCACACTGGGCAAGGTAAAAGCCATTACCGTCCACGCAGTATATTCGGAGCGCCGATAAAAGACGAAGACCCTGAAAGTCCAAATGTTAATCACTCGATCAAAACAAGCCAAAGTGTGGCTGGCCAATGTATGCATTGTAGACAGTGTGTGTCAAAAGTCAAAATATAAAAAACTAGGGGGCATGAAAAAGCAGTGTGCCTGGTAAAAGCAAGGCCATTGCCCGTGAAAAAAAAAAAGAAAAGAAGAAGAAGAGAATGAAAAAAATGAAGAAAAAAAAGAGAGAACTTCGGAGTAGAAAATGTTGAGATGTGTTAAAATCATCCACAGTCTTAAAGAGTCAAGTGATAAGCTCTCGAGGCCAATGGAACGTCTACCGAGAAGACAATCCCTGGCAAAAAAGAGGACCGGTGATAATGCCTAGATGATCACCAATTCTCACCCTATTTATACATATTTTTTAGCCTTATGATCCATTCATTTCTCAACCCATGAGCCTAGCCTACGTTACGTCCCTCGCAAAGTCTCTTCAGATTAGAGCACTTGAACTAATGTAGAGTTTCAGATGTTTATAAGCTTAGCTCAAAGAAATGCAAGCAAGTCCATTTCTATCTCATTTTGCAGGGTTCTTGACTTGTAAACCCGGAGACGATTGCGGGGTATTTTCTTTCAATAGCCTTGACTCAAAGAGTCCCCTTTTGCTAAGCCATTGACCAAGCCCACGTTACGATCCTAGCAAAGACCTCTCAGATTGGTAAGGTCGTACCGCTTGCGAGAATACTCGGACCCTTGTCCACATGATGGTGAGATAGAGCGATTATCATAAATCAGCCTTTTTCGATGAGAGTGAGTGAAAGTCCTTTCGGATCGAAAGTCCTTCATTTGACATTTTCAAGACACCTACTTGTGAATCCGGATTGTCTTGTCATGATTCTCCCCAGTGAAGTTTTGTAATGCCAATTCAACAAAATCGTCATGCATGAAAATCGATTGAATTTATAGTGCATAAGTATATGTGTTCTTGATTGTCCATGAATGTATATTACATGTTGCGTAAAACCGTGTCTAGCAGGAGACACACCCTCAAGAGTCGAAGATATCATCAAGTGAGCATATCTCTATCCCTTGGATGTCTGTGTTTATCCAAGTATTCATTAACTTGTTTAAGCAATCGACGGGCCTCCAATCTTTAATCAGTTGTGTTGCAATCATTCGTCGTCTTTGACAACGTCCAGATGTCTATTGATCAAGCCTTTTCAGGTACTTTTGATGATATCCAAGTACTTTGTCAAGGAACCCCTGAATATTCGGGCTAGCTCGTGGTTTAGCCAATCGTTAAGTACCTGCGACAATATCTAGTTATTTATCAATCAAGTCCTTTCAAATATCCTAAATGACAACTAGATATTTTGTTAGGCACACTTTTCACATAATCTCAGAAGATTCTCCCGCGACACGTCTATGAGGAAGGTATAGGCGCAGCGGCCAAATCTTTACAAGTGCCTATGGCGATGTATAGGTATCTTGTAAAGGTCGGAATATTCTCCCAATCTCAGAAAATTCCCCCGTGACATGCTTATGAGGAAGGTATAGGCATAGCGGCTAAATCTTTATGAGTACGTATGAGGAAGGTATATATATTTCATAAAGGTCGGAATATTATTCTAATCTCAGAAGATTCCCCCGTGACACACTTATGAGGAAAGGTATAGGCACAGCGGCCAAATCTTTACAAGTGTCTATGGCGATGTATAGATATCTCGTAAAGGTCGGAATGTTTTCCCAATCCTAGATGTTCCCCTACGGCTCATCTATGAGAAAGGTATAGGTGAATGGCCAATCTTTACGAATACCTATGGCGATGTATAGGAATATCGTAAAGGTCGGAATATCCTCCTGATCTCGGAAAGTTCCCCCGTGTCGCACCTACGATAATAATTAGGTGTAGCGGCCAAATCTTTACGAATACCTATGACAATGTATGGTAGTTTGTAAAGCTCAGAACATTTTCCATTTTGCTACATTTTTCTCTCGAGAACCCCAGATGATAACTGGATACATTGAGCTTTCTTCGCGTGTCTTGACTGAATTGCAGGTCACCGGAGTTCATCAGCGTTCATCAGGCAATACATTTGGGATAGAGTCTAAACATTTGCCAAACAATCTCAAGAATCATGACAATGCCTCAAATTACTTCACCACCCAAGTTAGGTGAGTAATTCCATGTATGTTTTTTATTTTATGCCAGCATGCATCATTTCTTATTACATTTCAAAATGGGACTCATACTCCCACAAAAAATAACGTTCATTGCATTTTTATGGTCAAAATTTAGGCATCATTTAGTCTTTGAATGCAACCTCTTCAAGCTCACCTTTAAAGAGGGACAGCTGTTGACATCTAAATTTCGACCGACCATTTAATAATAATTTGTATAGAAAATTAGAGATTAAATTTTAACCCCTAAACAAAAATATTAAAATTGCATGGCATGTAGTTTAAATTCGTATAGGTTAGTTGCATTCCACATCGGACCGGCGGTGGCGAGAAAGCTGAAAATTCATCGCGTAAACCGAGCTCGAGCACTAGGCTCACTCAAGGGATTTGGGGCCAAAATTCACTAGTCTAAAAGGCTTTGGTTGTTTTAATTTGAGCTTAAATCAGCCCGAATTAATTTAGTTCATTTGAAATTAAATAAAAATTAAAAGATAAAAGCCTAAGCCTAAGCCTAAGCCCATTATGACTAGAAAGCCTAGCCAATTAACTTAGGGTTGAGATATAAATATATGATTATACCCATCAATCAAGAGGGGGCTCTCATAATTTTCAGAAGACAATTCCTAAGAACAAGAGTGAAAACACGTGAGCAAGAGCGAGGGCTTGATTTCACACAATTGAGGGAATAGAGAGAGACGGATGCAATATGGAGTAGAAAGTGAAGCTCTTTCTTCTCTTACGGCTCCAATTCTGGGATTACTCTATCACGCCTTTCAAGATCCATTAGCCATCACTATTGCTACTATACTTCCACATTGTCCATGCAATCATCAGTGCCCAGCAAGTTCTAGCCGTGTGTCCCAGCAAATTCAGCAAGTCTGTTCCTCTCCGTCGACAGCAATTTCAACGATTTTTCTGCAGGTTTTTGGTGCCTCCTACGAGCACGAGTCAACAGGCGTCTCTTCCCACCAAAACAATAGGTCGACGACAACCCCGGAGTTGCTGCTTCCACTGACCTGCAGTGGTTCGTGGAGTCCACCTTGCTGTTGGCGACACCACCGTGAACCACCACACGGCTGAACATCGAGATCACTTTGGCCGAGACCTCATCTTCGACCACACTGCTAGTTTACCTAGCCAAGGCGTTGGGTTTTCTTTTTTGCAGGCTGTTCAGAATATTCGAGTCACGATATGCAAGTTCCGCGAACCATTAGCTGTTAGATTGAGCCAAGCACCGTACACTACCGACCATCCTCCGAGCCTCATCCGAGTGCACTTTAGATCATTCACAAACAAGGAGAATGCGAGGGCAAAAGCGTTCATTGTGGTCCAAGATCGACAATCATTGGCGTGAATCCTCTTCGAGCACAAGTGTCCAATAGTTGCTGCGAGTCCTCCACTGCACCCCCGGTTGACCATAACACCACCGCGAGAACCGTTATCCCCACTGGTCCACCGTCGTCGGTCACCGTCCCAATCTGCAAGCCCGAGTTCGATCCAAGTTCGAATTGGAAACTATCCGCAAATTAGGTAACGATCTCATCTGATATCGTTTTGAATATTTCATGCTATTAAATTAGGTTAAATCAAGTACTATGAAGGTTAAGCTCACCTTGATTCAAATAATCAACTTAGGTAATCCAATCTCAAACTTGATTCCAATGAACTATTGTATTACTAACCTTGACTCAAACTTTAGGTCATTCAAATCATATCGGATGCATATTGAAGCAAAATGGCACTCACTTTTATTGGGATATGATTGTGTTTTACTTTGATGTATTAAAAATATATTGAATTTTCCTCGTGCAAAATGTATTCTACACTCAAATAAGATGGGGAGCTCATGCAACCATTATGTCAATTGTATGAGGAACTATAACAAAGAAGTGAAATATATATTTTGCTTCTATCATCTCCTCATTCATCATGAACGAGGCAATGACAGAAAGAAGTATGTACTAAGTCATATTATACCTTTATTTGGCTCCACCCACCCCAGCCATCTTCAATCATGCTATCCAAAAGGTCGAGCACCACCAAATTACTGAAGTGAAAGTTATTCGCACGGAAAGATGTTTGCCGTGTTTGCCCAAAAGCCATCTTAGCTCTAAGAGAAGATTCTTGAAGTTGCCAGAAAAATCAGGCTCTTTCACTCTAAGGAACCTTAGATTTGGTAGAGTAGCTAATTCTTCAGGTGCAAAATTGCGACTGCAGCCGTCGGATGTCAGACTTGAAGTGCTTTTACATCTTTATTTTTCTGCCAACAGAGACTCAGGATTGATTGAGAGCACAACACTGGACACTCTTACAGAGCTATATGGAAAGGAAGCATACGAACACAGGAAAACAATTTCTCCAACAGTGAACCTTCTTTATTTGCTTTCGTTCACACCATTCACGAAATTGTTCAACTTCCATTTGATGATATCTTATAAATTATTTTCCCATTTTGGGAAAATTACCAAAACAGTCCTAAACTTATTGCAATTGTGTCAATTCGGTTCTAAACTTTTTTTTTTACAATTCAGTTCTAAACATTTTGCATTTGTGCCAATTTAGTCCATCCAACCAATTTTAGCAAGCTACTGCTGACATGAATGCCAGCCGATTAACACTAACAAGGAAAATTTTAAATATTATTTATTTATTTATTTTGCTTTTTTCTTTTGTTTCCTTTATCCTTTTCTTTTTTTTCCCTTTCTTTTTCTTTTCTTTCCCTTCATCCTAAACCTCTAGCTAGTCGCCGAATTGGCAATGGGCCAAAGGGTGGGGATAGCAAGGTTGGCTCCGCTGGCCACTGGCGAGGGTGAGCCTCGCCTACCCCTGGAGGGGTCGACAAGGTTGACCATGCCACGAACGACAACAATTCCAATGGTTGGACGAGGACGAGCCTCACATCACTCAACCTCACCAGATCTAGTGAGGCTCGCCCTCACCTAGCCACCGACGACAGCAATGCCAATGGTTGGGCGAGGACACGCCTTGCTAGATCTAGCGAGGTTGATCCTCGCCCAACCACTGGCGTCAGTTTTGCTGGTGGTTGGGCAAGGGCGAACCTCGCCAGATCTAATGAGTCAAGCCTCACCTAGTTATGGCGAGGCTCGTCCTCACCGTCGCTCGAGAGGTTGAACCTCGCCAGCAACCGACGGGGTCGACCTTGCTAGCCCCTCTCTCGGGCCGATCGCTAGTTTGGCGACTGACTAGAGGTTGAAGATGAAGGAAAAGAAAAAAAATAAAATAAAAAATAAATTCAAAAAGAAAAATAATAATAAAATATTTAAAAATTGTCATATCAGCACTAGTCAACCAAAATTGGCTAGATGGACTAAATTAGCACAAAAAAAATATTTAAAACCGAATTGACACAATTTCAATAGATTTATGATTATTTTGGTAATTTTCCCTCCTCATATCCCGTTTTCTACTTTCAAGAGATATTATTAGCATATCAATTCCAATGTTCATTGTTTTTTGTTCTCCTTATAATTTTGTTTGGAAGTAATTTGAAAAGTCTTCAGACAGCTAGTTTTCTTTTGACTCTGTTGTATCGGAATTTCCAGAAAAGTATTTTTTTTTTCTTCAGAATCTAGAAAACAAAGCTAACTAATACGCAAACTAACTGGTCTCTCTCCACCAATTCACAAGACCTTTGACCCAAATGTTTGAGAGGGAGCTATCTCACTCACAAGACAAACGGAAAGTTAAACAAAGCTATCTATAAAATAACAGAAAAAACTCAAGAAGTTTCTCCAAATAAAAATTACCTCTTTTCTCTCCAGTAGTTTTACAGCATCTTCATGAATCCACACCCTACTAAATCTGCGAGGATATTCTTCAACAATGATGTGCCTTTCTAGATCTCAAACTTGATCGTGCATCCAAAACTTATTATCATGAATTTTTATTAAGGACCATTGGCGGAGGACAACAATTGCACTAAGAGGATAGTAATTGCAGTCATCCTACATGATAACCGGATATGTTTTGTCCTTTTTGGTGAAAAAGCAAGCAATATCCAAAAATATTTCTTTTTACTTAGTCTCCAATCGTTCATAACTTATCATTAATGCATCTCGGACATCCTTAAAAGGAGCTTCATGTAACTACTTCAACGTGTCTTCCCATAGCTTTCTTTTGTCAAAATGTTGCTCCAGGGCAAAGTCGTTTCAAAAGAGAAACGAATCTATCACCTCGACCGCCAAAGGAAGCCCAGCCACTTTACGAAAAATACTTCTTGAAAGAGCAAGAAAATCTTCTATAGGAGAGTCACCTCTAAAGGCGTGCTTATAGAACAACTGGAGTGCTCAATCAAACTCCATTTCGTGAACTTCATAAGCTAAAATTCCTTTGGGTTGATTTAGGACCTCTTGACTGGATGATTGCCCTTGAGTCATTAGGATACTTTTGTCCCTAGTTGTGATAATGATCCTACTACCACAACCAAACCAATCAGTTTTTCCAGCTAGCTTTTCAAGTTGCTCTTTCTTTTCTAGATCATCAAGAGCAATGAGGACTTTTTTATTATTACACATGCTCTTGATCAAATCCATCCCATCTCCAGCGTCTTTAATTTGGTCAATATCCCTAAACCAACCAGCACTTGATAATAAACTTTTCTGCAAGTATATAAGACCATGTTGCAATGATTCTCGAACGTCGTTGAGGAAACTAACACGTTCAAAGTGAGAGAATAATTTATTGAACACAACCTTCGCAAGTGTTGTTTTACCGATACCACCCATTCCATGGATCCCAACAAAATGCACACCACCAGAGTCAAGATCCAACTTTTCTATTATGACTTTTATCTAAAGGATGATCTTCAATCAAATGTTCAGGCACAGCCACATGTTTGCCACTAAACTTACGCAAAACCTCTTCAACAAGCGATTCAATTACTTGTCCGTGGCTGCAGCCAAGTTGGAAGAAGTTGTTTCCGTCGAAGGCAAGAAAGAAACGGGTATAATAATGTCTTCCCGCTTGGGACCAATTGGTTAAATAAGCACAGTAAGCATTATAATCGGTTGATACATACGTGGAAATTTGATGGAATTATGGTAGTCGTCAGTTTGACGAATTTGAGACGTTTTAACAATGGAACGAACGGAATTTTGTGTTACTAATGCTTGTATATGTACACGGTTGTGGCTATACAGGTTGAGTCCTAAGATAAAGCAAAGATAAATCCATGGCTCCAGCTAAGCAGGAAAGATGTTTCATTCAATGACATGTAAGAAAGAGGGTAAAACTATTGCTTCTTTGTTTATGCCAACACAAATTTCGAATAATTTATTCCAAGACTATTTTCTTTATTGCTACTGTGTACAAAAAAAAAAAACTCTAATTTTAACGCATTTCTTCCTTGTTTTCATAAAGGTCATCTATTATGACGGTAATGGAGAAAACTAAATTATTGACCCAAAAATTAAGAATAAAATTTTGTGATTGGTAATTAAACTGAATTTCAAGAGGACTTTAACAGAATATACCATGTTTTATCCACGACAGAAGAACATTGGCTATATTTGTCTCAAATTTGATAGTACATGCCGTTTTTTAATTTACAAGTAAACGGTAAATGGTTTGGATTTCTCGTCTTCTGACCTATTCAAGCTTTTCCTTTGCAACAGAAGAATCACGTTAAGTAATGTGGTTGGATATCAAATGGTGTTTTTCAATCAACTAATTGGCCTATCCGAATTGACTTCTAATTTTTCTTTCAAATTTTGAAATGCAGGATTTGCTCCTTTTTTTTTCAATATTACAACCTGAAACCTTTAGGTTATATAAATATTGACACATAAATTTAGATATAATTTTCCATAATTTTTTATACTTGCGAAACTACTTTCATTTTTTTGTGAGAAAGTGAAAAAGTTGATATCTACTTGTTTAAGCCAAAATAAACGGGCTTGGGTGAGATTATTACTTTTCAACCAGAAAGAGTTAAAAAAAAATTAGCCACACCCTTTCCTTTTTAATCAATTTGCAATTGTAAATGAAACATTCATCATCATGATATTATCGGACGTGTCGGATGAAATCGGTAACTTCATCTATGTTATCATACAAATCAAAGAGGTGCTACTTGATCTTAATTACTTTTTTCTTCCCTATAATATCCTCAATTAGTTATTTCAAAAGTATTCTATCAATCAACAAATGCCTTAACAAATTATTATATTTTATTTGTCACATATTTCAATTTTAAAATTTGAATATTTTCTAATATTGCAAACAAATTTACAAAAAAAATTTTAAATCTTGAAATAATTTTATCTTTCCATATATGTTTGTGTGTGTTCAACTTCTTCATATTATGTCAATACTGTTTCATTATAGGGTATTTTGTAAAATCTTTTACACGTCCATTTTTCGCATACATGCATCGCAGGTCCACATGCACTCTTTTTAGAAAAAGTCATGTCTTGGTCTGATTTTTAATATTACATTTTTCCTAAAAATTCGACAATTTAACACGAGTTTGTAATTGGACAAAATTTTGTGATTACCGTGGGAGGGGAAAAATACATAAATTTGCATGATTTCCATTGTATTTATTGTGCAAATATGACTAAGTAAAAAAAGTTGATTAAGTGAAACATATGATCAAGTAATAAGTTGGCCTACCTGTCAGGGTTGGGTTTAACCCGGTTTGTTGTGATTTAAAAAAATCAGCCATATTCTATTTTCAATCGTGGGTTCTTGGTTGTTTGTCACAATCCCGAACCCTAACGGGCTTGCGATACCCCTACGATGGCCGTATGGAACGCAACGCTTCAGGACGCGTCGTCGACCCAAACGAAACACCCAACGACATACACAAACGGAAGTGGAATTTAGACAAACCAGACAATAAACAATGACCAAGGGATAATATTTGCACAAATCAATAAATTCATTTTATAAATATTCTTGGCAGATACAAATAGCACTCATAAAAAGACAACCACAAGCTAGGCCCCAAACAACAGAATCACGTTCACCAAAAAGAAGCAGTGGTTGGGTAACATACTTCACTATACAAAAGGGGGCATCCACAAGATGGAAAGAAGCATCAAATGCCCAAAGTTGCTCCCAGTCTCTTTACCGCACATGACAACTATCCGTCACTCCAAACCTGAAAATGTTTAACAATAGAGGATGAAATAAATCTCAATAAGTAAATAACATAAACCCCACGCAGGCCAATGCGTATCCAGACGAGTCTCAACATGCAATCTAACCATCAACATATTAGAATTTACATAAACATGGTTACCTCGCCTCTAATCATGCACCAACTCTGCATATTAGTTAAACACTACAACGCAATAATATTCCAAGAACACATCACAATCTTTCGAGCGCCATACACACACACTTTCACCCAATTCAATTAAGCACATTCCACATGCGTATCCATCCAACCATCCATGACCCACGTAAACACGCCTCAAGTTCTTTCTCACAACCCGCGTCAACACGACTCCAGCCCATTCTCACAGCTCGTGTCAACACGCTTCAGGCCCAACTTTCTCCAATGACCCGCATAAACACGCCTCAGGTCTAACCTACCTTCCATGGCTCGCATAATCATGCCTCAGGTTGTTCAGACAAGCATAAACACCACATTATGCATTCATTTCGAAAGTCGACCATACAACAAACTAGCCAACCAATCAAACACATATTCAAGTATCAACTCACACTTAGATCATCACGAATCAACCCGCCATTCAACACACTTGGCTTCTCAATCAATCACACCAAATTGGTCTGTAGACCGCCACAATTCCACCTTCAATGTCTCATCAATTTCGCAACAACAACCACAAACTATCACCAATCAAACATTAAATCACACGCAAATAATACCCAACGTAGCATAAGTTCCAATACACATACTATCTCAAATTTAGCCACAAATTCAGCCATGAACCGCCCCAAATCAGCCTTATCTCCACACACCAAATGTCACCATTTAATCCGCCATTCAAGCCTATATAGACTTGACAATAACCCCCACAACCAGCCAACAACCAGCAGCAAACGGGCACCCGAACAGCCACAAAATGGCCTTGAATGACTGCCAAATCGGCCCCAACAACTCAGTCAACAACACCCCTAATTAGCCTTTAAACCCACTAAAATTTTCACACTAAACTACCCCTAAACAAGTCCAATAATACCCAATGTACTATGTAAGGTTTAGGGAGTCACTTACCTAAGTTTTGGCCCAAGGAAAACCGGCAAAGGGCCAAAATGGCCCAATGGAGCTGCGGCGGCTCGACGCAGGCACAGGTGCCAAGGTCAAGTTAGCTAGCAATGCTCGGCACAACCCTTGACCACGGTCGAGCTATTAGCCAAGCGCACGGGCGAGAGACTGGGCACGAGCACGGCGGAGATGAGCAGCGACTGGGACAACTCGGGCACGACCAAAGCAGCGGCCAGGCAAGCTTGGCCACGGTCGGCCGAGAGGCTGGCGAGCTCGGCGAGTTGGCAAGCTGGTTGGGTGAGCGTGTGGTCAGCGAGCTGGCGAGTTGGCAGCCAGGTGATGTCCAAGCTGGGCGGCGGAGGGCTCGCCCAGATGAGCAGTGAGCGATCAAGGGCAGGGACAGCGGTCAGACGACTAAGAGGAAGCTGGGTGGCGGTGGTGGGAGCAACGACAGCCGGCACGGTGGCTAGGCAGCGCCAAGCCACGGCGGCGAGCTGGTACTCGTGCAGCAAGAAGGAAGGAGAAGAGGGCAGTCGGCCAGGGGAAAAGCGGCTGGACAGATGGTGGCCATGCAAGCAGCATGCGGCGGTTGGACGTGGCAATGTCGGTGCACGACAATGGTGACTAGTCCGAGCGGACGGCGGCACTTGCGCTAACATGGGCGAACTGGCGACAGGCAGTCGTAAGGCGACGAGCAGTGGCGCAGCTTGGTTGGGATAGAGCCGATGAGGTGGCGTCTCGTCCGCAAGAAGGCGACGTGCAGTGGCGGGTCAAACAGCGTACGGTGGCTAGGTGGTGAGAGGGAGGCGAGCGGCTAAGCAGAAGCAGGAGTCGCGGGCGAAGATGAAGGAGGAAGAAGAAGAAAGAAGAAAGAAGAAAGAAGGAAAATAAAGAAAGAGAAGAGAGCAAGAGAGAGCGGAGTAGGTTTGTGCATGCAGAGGGGAGGAGGTGAGTGGATGTGAACAGGGGAAACATGCGCGGGCAGGTGAGAGAGAGAGGAGAGAGAGAGAGGGAAAGAAAGTCAACCCAATCGAGTGCGATCCAACAGCCCATATTCAAACTCGTTGACTGATCCAACGGCCACCAAAAATCCTAATTATAAATTAAGAAAATGCTAAAAAACACTAAATAAAATACACCAAGAAGGAGGTCTAGTGGTCAAAATCCGCACCCGGTCCAAATTTCACTTTTCGATAATTCGGGGCAATATCGATGCTGGCCACAATAATATCAACATCGTCCAATTAAATTCGTCATAAAACTCCGAGAAATTCCATACCCAAGTTTAGGCTCTAAATAACGGCCAAATTCGATCAAATATAATTTTAGCGAAATCTCAATTTTAAAATAACCCGAGAGTGATCAGTTCTGGGCGAGATTTAACTATAAGCATACTGACAAAATACACGTTTCATAAATCCTAAAATGGGTTGAAATTTGAAATGTCACATTGTTGATCTAGCTTTCATTAACTACTAATGCAAATCTTACCTAAAATGCACAAATTCTTGAAGTTTGGAAATTTCGTGGGACAGACAGTCATCCAATGAAATGTAAATATTGTACTTATTAACCATAAAAAGTTGAGGAAATTTACCGTTTGCCTTCAAGTTCCCGTCCAATAATACCTCCAATCGTTTTAAGGGCACTTTCCCACCGCTTCGATTCATCGAAGCCAAACTTCATCTTCTTGTGCTTGAGTATGGCATTCTTGTACAAATCAGTTTTGAGCTTCACATCATCAACCTTCACGTCATAGAAAATGGGGATGATCTCTTTCTTCCCATTTGATTTTGAATGGCGTTCTACCATGCGTTCTACCTGATGGAGACACCATGTACTGGAAGCGTAGTTTTGAGAGAATATGGGTATGTAGATTCAAGACTCATTCACTACCTTCGAAACTTCATCGATTTTTTTACCATCTTTGAGTTCTTCATTGTCAAGGAAAACGCGGATTCCTGCACCTCTCATTCTATGGTAAAGGTGATCGGTGAAGTTTCGGCTCGTGTTGCTTCTCCTGAAACACAAAAACACATCATTTTCTTCTCCAGATGCATCGTCTGTTCTCGAGGTGGACTCCAAGTCCCCCATTAACGCCTTGTTCTCTTCTCCAGCTGCATTTTCTGGTCTCGAGGTAGACTCCGAGTCCCTCCTTAACGCCTTATTCTCTTCTCCAGACGCATCGTCCGTTCTTGAGGTTGACTTAGAGTCCCTCCTCTTTGATTTCTTGAGTTGCCTCATGAGCCTTCCAAAAATTACCTTTTAAGCCGATCAAGACGTAAGAATAGGAATGCAAATCGAACAAGCGGTGGAATTGCATCAAATATCTACATGAGCAAAGTTTCTGCATTTTTTTAATGTGTGTGTTATCTGTCAACAAGAACCCAAACAGAAGTCGAATAAGAGTACTTACAGTCCTCCTAGAGTCAAAGTGAGGATGGCGACTAAAGCCTGACCTCCATTGAATCCCATCTTTGGGCCGATCCTCTCAGCTGTATTCACCCAAAGAAGAGAACCACGCTTCTGGAAAAAGAGCTAATCGGGAGGGTTCAGTGGTGGAAGATCGACTATAACTTCTCAAGGTGAAAAGAAGAAGGGCAAAGTCAATGCAGGGAGGTTGAAGGCGACTTTCAGGGAAACGAAGGAAAGTCGCCAAAAATCAGAACATGGGGATGCACAGAGACTGAGAGGAGTCAGCAATACATGGCAAAGGGCAAAGTCCAACACTAGAATAATTAAGCAGGTAGTTGAAGATTAAAAATGGAAAAATCTCACAATCAATAAAAAAAGGGAAAGGGGAAAAATTGAAATTTCCAGAGAATCAAAGAGAATATTCCAGTTTTTTTTTTGTCGAAACAATAGCTAGAATTTTCTTTGGTCGGAAAACATTGGCTAGATTAAGTGAATGGAAAATGGTTTGATTTTTTTTCATCTATCCAAAAATTGCAACATCCAACTGCCCATCGTACAAGACTATACGAAAAGCTCCATACAAGCAGCCTCATTATTCCTCGCTTCTATTAGTCAAACCAACGAAGGACATGTTCTAACTATTTCACGCACATACATAAACAGAGCAAGCGAGATTACAAGCTTGATGCACGAGTAGAGAAAAATTAAGGAATCAGACGATAATAAAATTGAAGAGCAAACTAACCAAATGAATGCTTCCCCAAAACACACAAGAGCAAAGAATAAACCTACCTACAAGCTTTCTTACTTTATTATCATGTCGCGACTAATGAAAGGCATTAACACAGCAATTACAGTGATCTCGACAGACTGCATCTTTTTTTTGGGATAAGAACAATCGAAGTGACAATTACCCCGAACTTTTTTTTTATCACAAAAAATCCCAAATTGATACACCTATGACAATTTTACTCCAATCTTTTTTTTTTACCACCAAAAACCCCAAACTGCTACACATATGACAATTTTACCCCTAACATACCCTAAAAAGCCCTAAACTGGTACATTTGTGACAATTTTACCATGAACATACTACAAAAAACCCAAAACTGGTACACCTGTGACAATTTTACCATGAATTAATAATTTTTTAATATTATTTTTATTTTTTAGAATTTTTTTATTTTCTTTTATTTTCTTTATCTTCAACTTCTAGCCAATCGTCGGACCGGCGACCGGCCAGAGGTGGAAACCGACAAGGTAGGCCCCACTGGCGCGGGCGAGGATGGCCCTCGCCCAACTCAAGCAAGGGTTACCCTCGCCGAATCTAGCGAGGGCGGCCCTTGCCGGCGTCAAGCGAGGGTTATCCTCACCCGTCCAGGCGAAGGCGTCCCTCGCCCGACGCCGTCGAGAGCAACTCTCGCCTCTCTCTCACGTCCGTTCATCACGTCCCTTTCCCCTTTCTCTCTCCATCTTCGCGGCACCATATAAACCCTAATCCTCTCATGCTTTGTCCAATTTTGGTTATTTAGTGGTTCCTTCCTTTGTTTTTTTTTTTTTGCTGCCATTCCTCTTGAATTTTTGTCGGAGGAGATTGATTTCTTTCCTTTCTCTCTCTTTTGTTTTTTTTTGTTCAGTTTGGTTTCTCGCCGTTTCGTTTTCCTACTGCCGGTCTCGAATCGTCTTCCATTTTTTATATTTTTTCCCACGAATCGGAAGATGTCTAGGTTCTCTAGTTCCTTGTTTTCCCTCGATCTAATTCCCTAAGTAGCTTGCTTGCTTTTTCATCTACTTCTGAAAAAAATAAAAAAAAATAAAATAAAAAATAAAAAAAATTCGAAAAAATAAAAATAATATTATTATTAAAAAATTATTAATTCATGGTAAAATTGTCACAGGTGTATCAATTTGGGGTTTTTTGTGGTATGTTCAGGGTAAAATTGCCACAAGTATACCAGTTTGGGGTTTTTTAAGGTATGTTCGGGGTAAAATTATCACATGTGTACCAGTTTGGGGTTTTTAGTGATAAAAAAAAAAAGTTCGGGGTAAAATTATCATATGTGTACCAGTTTAGAATTTTTGGTGGTATTAACCCTTTAATTTATGTTTGTTGTAGCTGAGTTTTACTCTAATGGGAGGAGAAGATTGTTTGTTGCTTATGTCAAATTCAAGCCGATATGGAGATTTATTGAGTTTGTCTTGAATTCTTTATGGGCTTGGGCCAACGTGAGGGTTTGGAAGTAATATAAATATTATTTTTCTCAAATTATTAGGTTAAAAAGTTAAGATAGAAAGAGTCTTAGGTTTCTAAGCCACATTTGATAATCTTTGAATTTTTATAATGGATTTTGCTTCTCCACTCCCTATGATTTTTCCGCAAGAATTTTCCACGTAAATCTGTGCGTTCTTTATTCTTCTCAGTTTAAATTTCGTTATAGTTTCCACATCAATCGTTGTAACTTCTTTTTTTCTTTTTGGTAAGAACTTCTTTATCTTTACTACATATGATAAAAAGTCCTCCAACTCCTTGGGCATTGTCATAGTATTTCCCTTGAAGATCTTGTATGATTTGAACTTATGTTGACATAGTGTTTCCTTTTACTTCATAGTTCTTGAATTCTTTTCAAGTTAACATTGTTGTCTTACAGAGTGTTATCTATTTTGACGTTATGTCGCATGCTTAGATTATACTGTTCTTATTCCACTTGTTTCTCAGTAAACTAGCAAAAGAAAAGTATTTTTCTTATTTTCCATTATTAGTATTGCTTAAGAAAATGAGCCAACAAAAAAATGTTTCTGTCATCATAAAAAGTATTTAAATGCAGGAATTAGCCAATAATGAAAACATTTTATATGGACTCATTTTCCTACAAAATACAAAAGGCAGAAAATCGCGAAAAATGTTTTCCAATTGTTGATTTTTGATGAATCAATCGGATGTTATAAACATTCCATTTAACATATCTTTACAAGTATCATCAATTTTGTTCCAATTCCAAATTCCCTGGGTTATAATGAAAATAATATCTCATTTATTCCATATCATCACTTTTTTCTGGTATCTTCTCTCTCATGTTATGGATACATAAAAAAAATCAATCTCACAGCTCCTTTAATGCTATTATCTCTCTATAATACACTGGACTTAAAGACATTTAACCAAACTTTCATTCAAAAATTTCGCAAAAACCCACACGCTCTATATAAAAGGAACAACAACTGTGTATCTTTGACAATGGAGAAATTGGAATTTTTACAATGGTCAACAATGCTAATACTTTATTCCCAAAATCTTTTATGGATCCTAAAGAAAATGCTATCAAGAACCTCAAATACCAATGTGAAACCAATACAACTTTTTCCTTTGTTACCAAAAACCCCTACCTTGTAGGGGTGTGACACATATATCCTCTCAATAAAAGATCGCCGTCTTATGTGGCAGCTGGCATCGAATTATCAATGTTTTCCAGACCAGTGGTGATGATGTGGCGTCACGTGAGCATCACGTCAGAAAAAGAAAAACTAAAAAATCAAAAAAAAAGAAGAAGAAATTTCCAATTCCTACAAACGTTGAATCTCATCTAGCTTATTCAAGCTATTCATACTCAAGTGTGGTAGACTCTTCAAGAGTTACGACCAGGTATTTTCTCGAGGAATTAAAATCTACTTATGTTCAGTTCCCTCATATGTATTAATTCTGGAGACAGGTAAGCTTGACATTGGACATCTAAGGGAAACACAGATCTGCCAAATTCTTTAAGTTTGAAAAGTATGGCAGTGGACTAATGCCTTTGAGTTTCATGAACTTCGAGAACCAAAAAGTTCTTCACGATCAAAAAATAGCAAGATTTCTTAAGCGAAAGTGGCAAAATGACAAAGTACATGGAAGCTGGTGGATATTGGCCAAGGAAAATGTCAGATATGTTCTGAAAAGCTAATTAACCAGATTCATGAGGCCATGAACAAATCGGATGTAGATGCATCAAAACAAAGACGGATTAAAGAAGCCTGGGGTGATTGTCAAATTCCATAGTGACCGTCCAGAAAAAAAGTTTATGGACATGGGAGAGAGAATAGATGGTCGTGGGGAATCCATAGATAACTTCAATGAGTGTAAGCCCAAAATCCATGAACGGGCTAGATAGTCTCCCAAATTCACCAAAGATTTCACCTGTTAGACTCATATTCTGGCACCTAACTCCCTCAATCATTTCTAGCAGTCCAACAACATTGGATAACATTCTTATGGATGATCAGTCCATCCTAGTCAGTTTCAATTCTTTTTAGATTCTGATTAAATCAGGTAGATCAACTATATTTGACAGTTGCCAATCCAACTTCACAAGCGATTCAGATTTTCCCAACTGTGTATGAAAGCTCATTTTCTTCTATTGTAGAGCACGCTTGATGTATGAGCTTAACTAACCTTCTAATAGAGCATGTAAGTTCATTGATATACTCGTTCGTACAGATATGCTAACCTTGTAATTAATGCACCTAAGCAGTAGCATCGTAAACCAATTTTTTTACTAAATGAAATATCTAGATCCACTAAACAATAGAAATGTAATGCAATTGGGGAGAATTTCATTACATTGATAGCAAATCCATTCCCCTTTTCTTTGACAACCGATCAAAAGAAGGCTTCAGGAGTCAACGTCTAACAATTTCCTTACTCTAAAAACCTCTGCAATAACCAATTGAAGTATTTCTTCGAAGCTGCAGCAATGCACAGTTGAAGGACAAATCATTTTAGTTGGACAAATAGAAATAAAATGAATGTCAAAACGACAATCTAATTGTTGATTTGATTTCTCAAACCACTGTAACTTGAAGATCGTTAACTCATAAAACAAAAGAAAAGAAAAAATTTATGTGCGGTTGTACCAGTATGCAATTATGTTGTGTTCAACCGTAGAGTTCGTCCGGATATTATGCAATTATGTAAGCAAAAGGGTTGCATTGTAGTAATTTTAAAACTGTGTGTGTTAGGAAAGTTCAATTAAATGACTTATTTACCTCATGATTTAGTGGCGAAACAGTAGGATTACCTGTTATTTTTCGAGACAAAACCCCTCATTGTTGCGACCTCAATTAGGGCCTCTTTCCATGACTTCACTTCATTGTGGTCGAAGTTCGTCCGATGCTTGTCTAGGTCATTTTTGTATAAATCAGTTTCGAGCTTAACATCATCAATCTCCACGTCATAGAAAATGGGGAGGATTCTTCTTTTCCCCTTTGATTCTAACGTGCATTTTACCATGTGGGCAAGTTCACGGAGACACCAATGACTTGAAGCATAGTTTCTAGAAAAGACAGGTATGTAGATATTGGAGTTAGCGAGTGCTTGTAGAATCTCTTCCCCAATCCCTTCATTGGACCTCAAGTCATAATCTTCACTATAAACAGAAATTCGTTCACCTAACATCCAATAGTGAAGATAATTGACAATGCTATAATGCGTGTCTGGTCCCTTATAACTCAGGTACACATCGTACATAGGTAATCTGTGGGAAAGCCAAGTCGATCTTGAGATATTCAACAATCTTTCCAAGATAGTGCAGCCACGACTATCCAGCACCCAGCTTTCTAAGCCCTCAATGCCCTCAATGGCTCTTAAATTTTGACAAGCTTCTAGCTCTAGATGTTGTAGCTTACCCAACTTGGACAAGTTGGGTAGCTTTCCTATCAAATCACAACCAGAAAGAAGGAGGTATTGCAAAGATTCCAATTCTGCCAAACCTTGAATGTCAACTAGACTATTCAAGCACTTCAGTTCCAAGCGCTCGAGACTCCTCAAGAGGGATAGACCAGGTATTTCCTCAAGGGATTCACATCTTGTTATGTACAGTTCCCTCAAATGTGCTAGACCTGGAGCGACAGGTAGATGTGATATTGGACATTCAATTACGTGCAAAACTGTCAAATTTGATAAGTTGGAAAAATGGGGTAGTGGACTAATACCCCTGAGTATCAAGGCTGACAAATGAGATGGAAGCTGATAGGACGGTTGCTCCCTCATCAAAGCTGCTTTAAGTTTTGAGACATAGTCCTGCCTACCAGAGAAATATCTCTCTCTTAAATTGTTGAATCTATATAATTCCAGATGTTCTAAATCGGTGATGCTTGAGGGGTGAGGGACAAAAGAGAAGTCCATAGCTTGAATCGCAAGGAATTTCAAACTTGATGGAAGAGCTGGCACTTGTTGAAGCCCAATCGAACCCACTTCAAGTTTTTGGAGATGCAGACGACTTATCTCTAGAGGCAATCTAGAAACACTAGTAAATGCTAAGTTCAATTTCTTCAAATGGAATAGCTTCCCAAGTTCCTCCAAGTATTTATCTGTCAGATCCCTGGATTTGTTGGCATATAAGCCTTCAAGCATCTCGAGTCCTCCAATAGTAGGAGGAAGCTCCTTTATTTTCGTTCTACATAAACTCAACACCCTCAGTTTCTTTAAATTTCCGATAGAGTCGGGCAGTTCAACTATGCCTGATGCTGATACATCCAACTCTAACAACATTTTTAACCCCCCAATTGAGCTTGGAAGTTCCTTTATACCCACGCACCGGCGTAAACTTAAGCGTGTAAGATTCGCCGCCTCTCCAATTGAGTCGGGAAGTTGGCAGATTTTAGGGTTCTCATTTAATGTAAAACTCGACAAAGATTTCATATTGCCAAATCTCTCCGGAAGCTTTAAGGGTTGAAAATTTTGGGGCATGACGATCTGCTTCAAAGATTGTAGAGAACAGACTTCTTCTGGCAACTCCCCAAGAGAACTACACCCTTTGATATTCAAAGTCTCTAGGAGTTGAAGCTTAGAAATGGAGGGGTGAATTGTGATTAAATTGCAACATCGAGCAAGTACTAACATCTCCAAGGATGTGAAATTAGAGAAGTCGGGTGTCCTTCTCAACTTTGTGCAATCCGTTAAATCCAAAACTTTTAATTTCTTTGTCATCTGTAGAAATGAAAATGTGGAATTAAAAAGAATGAAACACATTAATCGTCCTAAATTTTTACTCAACTAGATCGCTTCTAACACTTCCTTAGGGGAAAACGGAGTAATCTTCCATTCATGGCAAACATGTATCGTCAATGCAATTGAAAATTATTGAGTCTTTTTTTTATAAATTTACTGCTCATAACTAAATCTTAGTGGTGAAATAGTAAGTTAGTAATGAAACTCGTAAGCTACTACAGATTTATATTGATAAAACAGTTAGTTTGTTTGCAAAATATCACTGGTAACCCATGCAACTTGTAAGGTATTTAAGCAATTAATTCATACTCTACAAATGGAAAAACCTGCTCATTTGTAAAAAACAAAAGGTCGATTATAATCTACTAGGGCAAGCCCGGTATATCTATTATTTCGTTATTCTTTTACTGACTCACAAGCGTTAGTACTTGTAAATCAAAATAAATCTAATAATCCACTACGATAATATAGTAAAAGAAATAGCTTTTTTGTTCATAAGTTACAATCATTAACCAATACTACTAGTAAAGTATGTAAGCAATTCATAGTCCACCAGCTGAAAAACTCGCTCGCTTGTCAAAGCGAACGATAGTTTGTAGTCTACAAGGTTAGTTTAACTTGATAAATCAATCATTATATTTGCATGTTACTGAAAAATAAAACTTGGTACTCGGTAAAATCGAAGCGATGATAATAATCTACTAAGCATTTACCATGGTAAATAGTATTTTGTTTGTAAGTTACAACAATTAAACGACACTATTAGTAAAGTGTCTAGGCAAATCGTGATCTACTAATTAATGAAGGGGATCACTTGTAGTATTCAAGAACAATTGGTAATCTGGTATGAGTTTTGATGATGGTATAATGTTAGTTATTTGATAATTTATGGAACTATAAAGTTGCCGATGAGTTTTTTCTTATCAACGATATTTCAAATTTACCATCTATCATTCAAATTCACAATGCACAAACAAATTTCCGCTTCGGTAATGAATTCATAGAAGTCTGCTTGCAAATAGCCTCTGAAGTTTAAATCTTCCCACGGATTAAAAATGTTACTCATGGAACTATATTTCGAGTCTATCAACCATAAAGGAATGGGGAACTTCTATATATCTCTCACTCGTGCATCTTCATGATGTAGAGTCGTAATTGAGTTACAAAAAGGAAAATTGTAAATTGTCACAAAAAATATTTATGATGTTACCATATTTCGTCTTGATCAAGTCTTAAAAGTGCAGTAAAAATAGAGATGTATTGTACAAGGTAGTACCATAGGAACACCAAAATTTGCTCTTCCCTTTTTAAAAAAAGGTCTAGGAGAGACCCGTGGAATCTAATCGTGGCACGTGAGGGTGGACGAACATAAATATAACGGATAACATTGACTCTAATGCCATGTTAAAATGTTCAATCCAAAAGTTTAAGTTGATAGATGGAGAGAGACCGCATGCATATAAAGAGAACATAAAACCTATTGTCAAGCAATGTAGTACGATATTTCAACAATTAGCTATTAGAAAAGCGACTACAACAAGCCTTAAAAGCATCCAAACTCCAAACTCCAAAGTAGGTAAATTTGAATTCCTTAAACCAAGGCGATGATGGATGCTTGGATACTACTATGGACTGGTGAGCACAGCTAATGATTCTTGTTAGTACGGAATTTTAAGCATATTTTTCTGCGGCTTGTTTACTAAAGTAGTCTCTGGTGAATAGATGAAATATAGTACAACAATGATATTTACTGGGATGATATGCTGCTGCCATGTGATTCTATAGCTTCCTTTCCTTTCTTTTCAAAGGTGTTTAGCTGGCTGTAGTCGACTCTAGATGTTAGACTAGCACAAAATATTTTAGATCCAGAGAGCACACCACCTATGTGTCCCTTGCATTGAATGATCTGCAAAATGGAAAGAAGTTGAATGGAGTAAGGTATATCGTACCTGGATTTGGCTCCACCCACCCCAGTCATCTTCAATATCGCTCCTTGAAAGGTCTAGCACGACCAAACTAGCAAAATGAAAATTCTCCGTATAAAATTCCTTATTTGTAATTTCCCAAGAAAACCATCTTAGCTCCGAAAGAAGATTCTTGAAGTTGCCAAAAAAATCAATGCCTTTCACTCGAAGGAATCTTAGATTTGGTAGAGCAGCTAATTCTTCAGGTGCAATGCTATGGTTGCAGCCATCGGAAGTCAGGCTTAGTGCTACCACATCTTCATTTCTCTGCATATCACAGACTCAATATTGAGCATGCTACATATGGTATACAGAGCTACAACAGCGAGGACCCAAAAGCATGTTGAAACAATTTCTCCAATGATTGAGCTCATCACATCGGTTTCCAAAACTATGGCACACTCTTTTTTCCAACAAATTGTTGTGTTCTCCTTTTCTACATAAACTAATTTTCGAGTCTGAAGGTATCATATTTTCGGTTTCTACTTTTCGGGAATATAATAAATTTCTTCTTAGTTTATTCTAAAAAAATCGGAGTTGAAAATAATCTTAAAATTCTTGATAAAGCAAGGTTTCTTTTCATTTTACCTGGATTATACGTGAACTGTTCTTTATTTTTTAAAAATTTCAATCAAGCTACTTTTTATAGACTGGAACCAAGAAAAAAAAGCCAACTGTCAGGCAGTCTCCTGTGGCTCTCTCTTCAAACTTTGGGACATTTGACTTGAAGGTTTGACAGAGAGATACAACCCCCGCAAGACAAAAGCGACGTTAAACAAAGCTATCGATTGGATGCATATTTTAACTAAATTGCTGCTTTAAATGGGAAAGAAAATTTCAAAGAATTTCTTGCACCAAATATTTTCAAACATATGCAGTTCCCGTTTACCTGTTTTCCGTCTAGTAGTTTCAGGGCATCCTCACGAATCCACACCCTACAAAACTTGCGAGGATATACTCGAAGAACAATGTATCTTCCAAAGTCTCGAACTTGATCATGCATCCAAAGCCTATTATCATCTCTAATTTTGATCAAGGACCTTTGAGAGAGAACCCTCATTGCAATGCTAGGAAAGTATCCACAATCCTTCCACATGATAAACGGATATGTTCTGTCAGCATTGATGAAAAAGCAGGCTATATCTAGAAATATTTCTTGGTGCTTATCCTCTAATCGTTCATAACTTATCATTAATGTATCACGGACATCCTCAAAAGGACCTTCCTTTAACTTCTTCAGCGTCTCATCCCATACTTCTCTTTTATCTGAATGCCCCAAATCTTTGCCCCAGTCAAAAAGATTGGACCCTATCACCACGATGGCCAAAGGAAGCATGCCCACTATACGAACAATTTCTCTTGAAAGAGCATCATATTCTTTTATAGCAAAGTCACTCATGAATGCATGCTTATAAAACAGATGAAGTGCTAAATCATATCTCATTCCACGAACTTCATAACGCAAAATTCCTTCGGATTGGTTGAGGACCTCTTTAATGGAAGAGCCCACTTGAGTCATCAGTATGCTTTCATCTCTAGTTGTGATAATGATTCTGCTACCAGAACAAAACCAATCAGATTTTCCAGCTAGTTTTTCAAGTTGCTCTTTCTTGTCTAGATCATCAAGAACAATGAGTACTTTTTTATTACTCAATGCTTTTTTGATGGTCTTGATCCCACCATCAACATGTTTAATTTGGTTAGCAATCCCATGACCAACCAAATCTAATAAGAGCTTCTTCTGCAATTCTAAAAGACCGCCATGAGGTTGTGATGATGCTCGAACGTCTTCAAGGAAACTACAACGTTCAAAGTGAAAAGACAGTTTGTTGAACATGACTTTGGCTAGAGTTGTTTTTCCAACACCACCCATGCCATGGATACCAACAAAACGGACACCACCAGAGCCAACATCCAACAATTTCATTATGGCTTCCATCTGAGCAGTATCTTCAACAAAATGTTCGGTCACAATCACGTGTCTTGTATTGAGCTTACGGGAAACCTCTTCAACAATCAATTCAATTTGTTTTCCTTGGCTGCAGCAAAGCATGAAAATTTCATTTCAGTCAAAGACTTGATAGACTACGGGACTCTAGGGAACATGTAGATACATAACTCACCTATTTCAACTACTCAAACAAATGGAAATTAAGCATTATATTTAGTTGAACAGGAAATTTTCGGGTGCGGGTTGGATTTGACAGTTTTTTTTTCCGGTTTGAGAAAAGTTATCACACACACCTCTTTACCTTTTGTAGGTTCTCGAGCACAATCTTTGTCAGAATTCCATTAACTTCTAATGTAATACACATTGATATAAGTTCGAAAATTTGGACACACAAAGTTTCGTCCAACGAAAAAGTGCAGGAAAATTCCCCTCTGCAAGAGTCTTCTTCCACGCTTCAATCCATTAGGGCCAAACTTCTTTTTGTTTTCACATATATGTGTTCAATTTCTTCATATTGTCAATAATTTCTTTTCGTTTAATTATTTATCCTAATATTTCATAATAGAGATATTCTGTAAGATCTTTTAAACGTCCCTTTTTTGAATAGATGCATGGCATGTGCACTTTGTAATGTTAATTATGCACTCTTTTTAGAAAAAGTTCTAATCATGTCTTGGTATAATTTTAAAATTGCAATACTCCTATTAATTCAATAATTTCACCCGAGTTTGTTTTTGTAAAAATTTTGCGATTACACTGGTAGGTGAAAAATATAGAAAATCGCATGATTTCCACTATGCTTATTGTGGTAATACGGTTAAGAAAAATAGTTGATTAAGTGAAAAATATGATTAAGTAAAAGGTTGGTCTTACCTGTCGGGGTCATATTGGCTTAACCCGACATGAATTGGAAAAATGTCTTGAGTGGGTAGGGTAGGGTTTGACCCGATTTGTTGTGCTTTAAAAAAATAGCCATTTTCTATTGTGGATTTTCGATTGTTTTGGTCTAGCTTTCATTAACTTTTAATGCAAATCTCAAATAAAAATGCCCAAATGCTTCATGTTTGTGACTTTCAAGTGGCAAACTTTCATTCAATGAAATGTAAATACTGTGCTTATATACCATAAAAAGTTGAGGAAATTTACCCTTTGCCTATAAGATCCCATCCCTTTATATGCACAACCTCAACAAGGGCATTTTCCCACCGCTTCAATTCGTCGGAGCCAAACTTCTTGTTCTTAGACATGGCTTTTCTATACAACTTGGTTTTGAGCTTAACATCGTCAGGATGCACGTCGTAGAAGATGGGAAGTATCTCTTTCTTCCCATCGGACGTTGAGGTGCGTTCTACCATGTGCGCAACCTCACGGAGACACCACGAACTATCAGCATAACTATTAGAGAATATAGGTATGTAGATTCGAGACTTGTCGAGTGCTTTCAAAAGCTCTCCACCAATTTCTTTCCCTACTCGGAGTTCTTCGTTATCCAAGAAAACGCAGATTCCAGCATCTCTCAAGCGATGGTAGAGGCAATTGGTGAATCCATTGCGAGTATCCGGTCCCCGGAAACTCAGGAACACATCGTACTCTTCGCGAGACGCATCATTGGCTCTCGAGGTTGACTCCGAGTCCCTCCTTAACGCCTCGTTCTCTTCCCCAGACCCATCGTCGGTTCTCAAGGTTGGTTCCGGGTCCCTCCTCCTCTTCCATTTCGTGAATTGTCTCCAAACCCTGCCAAGAATTACAAACTTTTAATCTGATCGAGACTTAAAAATAGGAATGTTAATCGAACAAGCAGGCTGTATTGCAACAAACATGTACAGGAGCAAAGTTTCCTTTTTCTCTTTTTTGTGCATTATCTGTAAACAATAGCTCGAACAGGAGTCAAATTAGAGCACTTACAGTCCTCCTACAGTCAAAGCAAGGATGATGATTAGAGCCTGACTTCCGTCGAATTCCATCTCTGGGCCGATCCTCTCAGCTTTACTCACCCAGAGAAGAGAACCACGCTTCTCTAAACAGAGCAAATTGGGAGGGTTCAGTGAAGGAAGATCGACTATTACTTCTCAAGGTGAAGAGAAGAAGGGCAAAGTCAATGAAGGGAGGATTGAGTCGCTGAGAATGAGAGCATGGAGGTGCACAGACACCGAGAGGAGTGGACAAAAGCGGGCAGGGGGAGGGAGAGGGGGGGGGGACAAGCTCATGTATCGTGCACGTGGTCCAACACTAGTATAATAATTAAAGAACAGGGAGTCGAAGATTAAAAAAGAAAAAAATCTCACTAACCGCCAAACAAAAAAGAACAAAGAAAGGGGCAAGACTGAAATTTCGAGAGAAATTTAAAAACATATTCCAGGTTTTAACGGCGTTAGAACTACAAGGACACCGGCCAGATTCAAGGCACATGCCTTTTTTTTTTAAATGGTTTGTTTTTCTTTCCCTTCCGACCAGATTCAAGGTTCACGCTGTTCATTGGGGTTAATTCCAAAAAAAAACACCAACTTTATGTCTAGAGACAATTCTGGCCCGAACTTTTTTTTGTTCCATAAAAAAGCACCAACTTTAGGTCGAGGGACAATTCTGGCCCGAACTTTTTTTTGTTCCATAAAAAAGCATCAACTTTAGGTCGAGGGACAATTTTGGCCCGAACTTTTTTTTGTCCCGTAAAAAAGCATCAACTTTAGGTCAAGGGACAATTCTGGCCCCAACTTTTTTTTGTCTCGTAAAAAAACACTAACTTTGACTTAAATCCCAAATCTGGCCCCCATTAACTTAAAACCATTAATTATCTAACTTGACTATTTCATATTAGCAATAAATCCATGTGACTTGCTAACTGGATTTAAAGCAATATTTATTATCTTATTTTTAAGCCACAATTTGAAGATTAACGGTAAAATTGTTTATCTCATTCACTTCACTGACAAGTCAAAAATATCTCTAGATTGAATCTCTCTAGCCAAACTTAATCTGAAACTAACCACTGCTTGTCGACAAACGTCATGGACGAGATTGGCCAAGCTCATCACCATAACCTTTTTTTCTCAAATAATGGTGAAAGTCAACAGGTGGTCAGATTTAGAATCATGATGAAAGTTGGTGATTTTTAATAAGACAAAAAAAAAATTGGGGCCGAAATTATCACTCAACCTTAAGTTTGTGCTTTTTTATGAGACAAAAAAAAGTTTGGGCCAGAATTGTCCCTTGACCTAAAGTTGGTGCTTTTTTATGGAACAAAAAAAAGTTCGGGCCAGAATTGTCCCTCGACCTAAAGTTGGTGCTTTTTTATGGAACAAAAAAAAGTTCGGGCCAGAATTGTCCCTCGACCTAAAGTTGGTGCTTTTTTATGGAACAAAAAAAAGTTCGGGTCAGAATTGTCCCTCGACCTAAAGTTGATGTTTTTTTTTGGAATTAAGCCCAGTTCATTGTCATGTCATTTGGCCCAAAAAAATAAAAAATTTTACAAGAGCTAGAAGATATAAAAAGAGTAGGTTTTTCTTTACCGCAAAAGAATCACGTTTTAAGTAACGTGATTGGATGTGGCCGGTGTATTTTCAGTCAACTAATTGGTCTGTTCAAATTGACTTTTAAAAATTTAGATTTTTCTCTTCAAAGTTTGCAGTGCACGCTTAATTTTATTTTTTTATCAATCTTAGGAATTGAATCTTTTACATTAATCAAATATTGACACCTTTTTTTAAATTCAACTTCGCACCATTTTCTAATAACTGAAGCAATATTTCAGCTTCGGCAAGAACATGAAAAGGTTGATTTTTTCTATTTTTAAGCCAAAATAAACGGGCTCATGTGAGTTGTTTACTTTTCAGCCACAAAGAGTTCAAAAAAAGAAGGTTGATCTTTTCAGCTTTGGCAACAACATGAAAACGTTGAATTTTTCTATTTTTAGGCCAAAATAAACGGGCTCAGGTGAGTTTTTTACTTTTGAGCCACAAAGAGTTCAAAAAAAAAAAAAAAGAAGAAAACATTGCCACACGCATTCCTTTTTAATCAAGTCAGAATTGTGAATAAAACATTCGTCATCGTGATATTATTGGAAGTATCAAAGATCTTCTCGTTGAGGTGGGAGTCTCCGAGCCTCTTCGCCAAGGTAGTCCCTCGAGAACATCTATGCTAGGACAAGTGGCGAAAGCAAAAGGTCCTACTTGATTATAATTACTTTTTTTCTTACTTAAAATATTCTTAATTAGTTATTTCAAAAATATTATATCAATTGGCAAATGCCTAAATTAATAAAAAAAAAAATTCTTTCACATATTTCAGTTTTAAAATTTGAATATTTTCCACCTTACAAACTACTTACTAAAAATAGTACAAATCTTAAGATAATTTTCTCTTTCCACATATGCATTCGATTTTTTTCATATTATCTCCATAATTTCTTTTCATCAATTTTTACTCTAATATTTCATAATAGGAAAAATTTGCAAAATCTTTTCAAGGTCCATTTATTGCAATGCATGCACTTATGTAATGTTAATGAAGCACTCCTTTTAGCCAAAATTCTAATTAGATAGTGACAAAAGCGACACCTCTTTGGAATCCAATTTGTGGCCGATCCTCTGCGTTGTATTCACCAACAATTCCCAAAACAACCGGCATTTGAACAATGGCTTTCTAAAAATAAGCAAATTGCGACAAGAATTAATGAAAGAAGATTGGCAATTGCCTCAAAAAGAGGGGTGATCTTTGGCTTCGCGATTGCTCTCAATGTGAAGAAAACATCAAGAACAAGGGGAGGATGATGGTGGATTTTTGTGAAACAGAAAACTAGCAGAAATAGATGAAACAGAGGAACGAATCTCAAGAGTAGGCTAGGTAGTAAAATATGAAAACCACTGATGTAAATTTTAAGATCTTTTTGGAAGGCGATTAATTAATTCAGTTCGATTCTGGCATCTGGCAATAGGATCTGAGAATTGAACGTGGTCCCGTACAAAAGGCACATGCTAATAGGCAGTAGGAAGGGTGTCATGCCCCGAACCTCAAGCGCCTAACATCCCACAAAAGGCCGTGTAATAACAACATCTCAGGATACGTCGCCGACCCATATAGATAACATCAATTAAATGAACACATACAAAAGCGAACTTAAATCTCCCAATCAACAAATGAATAAATGGGATAGTAAGAAAAGCACTTTGAGAAGAAAATCAATAAAGCCATTTTATAAACACATTGTTAACTCCAGGAAGATACATATATACAAGCCTATCACGTGACCACTTCCTAAAGGATCACACATAAACAAAAAGGAATTCGGTGATTGGGTTAACCTAACTTCACTATCAAAAGGAGACGGTAAAAAAGATGGGATTTCCAAACCCATCATCATACCCGATGATACCCAGGAGGCATCTCCGGATTAGATTCCTCTTCGTCCGGATCGGAGTCCGGATCCGTCACTTCTCCATCCAGCAGGACAATATCCATGGGGTCCCACACTTCTTCCCATATACCTCCATTCGGTAGTCCATCAAAACCCCTAATGGGTCCAAACAACCCATCTCCGTCCCTAAGAAACCACGCTATGAACTCATGTGGCTTTCACATTGCCAATCATTCATCCACCCAAACGGTGGTCACGTGCTTCTGGTATGCCCTATCCGGCCCCACCGGATACTCAAATATAATTGTGCCCATGTCCATGGGCACTCCAAAATGAGTGGGCGATTAGTTCATAGTCGGGGATCTGAAAATATTTAACAAACAACAATGAGATAAACTTAACAAGTTAACAACCAAAGCCTTAATTAGGAAGTCAACTTATATTGGATGCACCAAAAACATGCAGTGATACAACGATGGAAAATCAATAGCAAAGCAACCCCGGCTTTGCTCTGACCATATACATAAGTAGATAATACAATCCTGCATAAACGAACAAGCCATAGAATCACCGCAGGCATTCTTACCTTGCCTTAATACACACACTCTGCACGATATAACTCAATACGTGCCACAACAATTCAATCTGTAAATAGATAATTTGAACACATAGCAACTTTCACAAACTCGCATGTCTCGATCATTACGGCCACCTAAGGCACGCCCATCCTTGCACAGAGGTCTTCCGGCTTAACCGGATATTTCATTACAGCCACTCAAGGCATGTTCATCCTTATACGGGGATCTTCCGGCTTAATCAGGTATTTATTACGGCCACTCAAGGCACGCCCGTAATCCACGCGGGATCTTTCGACTTAACCGGGTATTTATTATGGCCACTCAAGGCACACCCGTAATCTACGCGGGGGGCTTTTGGCTTAGCCGAGGATTTCAAATTATTGCAACTTTCATGTCCAAAAAATGCAGTAATTAATTCACACGTGATCACATACACATAATTAAACCGTCAAACTTTGCATGCTTCCCTTTTCAAATATCCTTGCCCTATTTAAAATATAAAACTTTACATATAAACTCGACACTCTGGGGCTTACTAATTATATGTCCCCAAAAACCCTTTCTGTAACATCCCGAAATTCGACTCACTTTCGTTATCAATGAAATTGATATTATTTCTCATTGTGTTTCAGTAAGTCTCGTTCGGATCTGATCAATCTCGGGATACTAACCGATAGGGAAAGGCTAACTAGAAAAAACGGTACGTAAACCCGAGAACTCGACCGCGAATTGAGTCCGATTCCAAGATACGACGAGAAAATATTTTGTGCCATTGTGGGCCGGTCCAAAGAAAGTGGCGGATTGAGTTCAACCTACGACGTACAATCGGATAGCGGGTGATTCCGCACGACCGAGAGTACGCGCGCGGCGAATGATCTCGAACTTGTTTCGAATGACCACAACCCCCAGGACTAGCAATAAATCCTCGTACTCTCTGGGAAATAGACATCACCACGACTCGAGTACCCTAGGTCGATACGCGTAACCCCTAAACAGCCGTCCGTTAGTGAGAGACGCTAAAACTGCATTGAATTGATCGTGAAATTGAGTACGGACTTCGGTGTCGAATTTTATGGGCGTGTGCAACTATTTTGTAAGGACGACATCATTTTTATGTGGCCACTCATATATGAATCAATTGAGTTGAAATTTAAAAATTTGACTCGGGACCAGAAAATTATCGTTTTGCCCTTGTGCCCTAGCCTTGTATTCCAAATTTTGGGGTTGATTGGAGATTATTTTAAGGTTTATATTGAAGTGTATCAACCCAATAATGCTGGAAATTATGGTCTAAAATGTCCCCAAGAGTTTTGCCAAGTTTAAACCTCAACCTTGGAATTAGGGGCAAAATTGGCATTTTGAATATTTGGTCAACCACCGCACTATCTCACTCACTCTGTACACTCCCCTTTGACTCTCTCTCTTCCCATTTTTCCTCCCATCTTCAGCTGGTCAACCCCTCCTCCCACGCCAACTCCTTCCTTCCTTGTTCCTCTTCATTTGGCCGTGAAAAGCCAAGCTCGCCGGAGGAGCTCCGCCGCCGCCAAAGCCGATTTGCAGCCACCACCACCACCTCGCCTAGCACCATCCAACCGTCCCACTCCCCTCTCTCTCTCTCCCGTCCGCTATGACCAGCATCCCCCTCCCCTTTGCCGCATTAGATCGCCGCCCACAAGCCGCCGCCGCACGCGCCGCCGGGAAGGTCGCCCGTCGCCGCCACTGCCCCGCCACTGCCCAACCACCCTTGTTGCTTGTCCAACCTTAATTAAAGCTTAGGATTTCAAGTGAGTACAACCCTAAACCCGATTTAGGCTAATTTGCATTTCCAAGATGGATTTAGTAGTTAAATTAGGGTATTTTAGGGGTTACTTTGTGGAGGCTATTAGGGGCTGATGTTGTGGCTAATTTGAGAGCCTAGGGCGATTATTTGATTGAGATTTAGTGGGTTGTGGAGTGTTGTGATGAGGTAAAGCATAGACGCCTTGATTTGGGTGAAATTGTGGATTTGGCGGAGGAAATTTGTGGACCGAGTGGCGGCTGTCCTTGTGGCTATTTCGTGGCTTAGCGTGAAAATCTTAGTTGAGGTTTGAAGGCTTAGAATGGGCTATGTAATGGCTGGACAGATTGGGTTGGATCGACACAAGTTTGGGGTAAGTTCGGGTTCAATTGCGGATTATAGTGTGTGCCTAATTTGGTCCTCGTGGTAGCTGATTTGGATGATATTTGGGGAGCCAAATGGAGTGTTTTAAGGATATTTATTGGCCTATGGTGACCTGTTTGGTGGCTGTCCATGTCGAGATTGAATTGGACAAGGTGCAATCAATTTTGGGGTCAATAGTGTGATCATTGAGAATGTTTAGGGTGGCAGATTAAGTGGCTAATTTTTGTACTCGGTTGTGAACAGTTTTGTGGTGCCACATCACGTGCCTAGTGTGACTAAGAATGGAATATCTTGGCGGGCCTCGGGTGCTTGAATTCACATTGATCTAAGTGCGTGATTTGTGGTGCGTAGATCATGTACCATGCAAGGTTGTTTTGAATTGCTTAGTGGGCGTTCTATTATGTTGATTGGGCATATCGAAATGTGAACTGAGCATGTTGTGGTGTTGTTTGGATTAAATAGCCGAATCGTGTTGATTGCTCATTGTGAAATTATTGAATGCCCAAGTGTGAACTTTATGGCCATGGGTGTGCATCATGAGCATTGGCATCGCATGTGCATACACGAGTGTGCGCGAATGACACGAGCATGTGATCACCTAAAAGCCCTGATGCATTTTACGCGGGGTTCAGATAATAACTGGTGTGCGTAAATGTGTGATCACATGAGACCCTAATGCGTTTTACGCAGGGTAGTGAGACCGTCCTGATGCGTGTTACGCGGAACGATGCCCGGATTCCCGGAAGATGACCAGCCTAATGCGTTTTACGCGGGTTGAGTGTCATGAGCTTGAAGCGTTTTACGCGGGCCGGAGATCGATCTCAAAATAATGGACCTGATGCGTTTTACGCGGGTCAGTGAAATTGGTAATTGCAAGTATGCAGGAGTGAAAGTGTGCGAAGTGCATTAATGAGGCATGAGTATGAGTGTGAGCACGAGCATATGCATAACATGCGTTGTGGTGAAGCGATATGCATATACGTTCTGCGATTAAGTTCTATGCCAGTTTGACTATATATATATAAAGTGCCTAACCTGCAGGATTGTTACATGATTGAATTTGGGCCCGAGGGCCTAAGTCACTTTTAGTTAGACTGTGTTTTATTTGGTGTCTGTCAGAAGGTGCATATTAGCCTAGCTTAGGTTTAGGAAACCTATTTGCTGAGATTTATTCTCACGGTTGTTTAAACCCAAACTTTCAGACCCCTGGCCTTGAGATACCTTCAGTGCCAGTCCGTTTTGGGATTCCTCTCTGGATAGATCGGGAGAAGACGGTGTACCCCGCTGGGAACGAGGATTTTTGGGTTAGGTATCTTTCCACAGTCTAGGTCGAAGCGGGCAAGGATCTGAACCAGGCCCATAGGTATGTAGTATGGTGTATCCGGGATCAGGAGGGGACCTACGGACCTTTCCGATCTTTTGAGGTTCCGCTGATGAATGCTGGGGATCTTGACCCCCAGTGTCCTGATGGGGAACTGACGAGCCCCGACCACATGCTAGAGGAGGGGAACGCGGACCCGGAGCCAATGGAGTTGGAAGACGAGGAGCTTGAGCCCATGGAGCAGGATGTAGAGCCGGAGGATGAGGTCAAGCCGATGGATTCCAAGGAGAAGTCAATTAGGGCCGAGTCCGAGCAGGATTCTCTAGACTCTGATGTCGAGCTATCTAATAGCTCTTTCAAGTCATCGGGATTCGACTTGGACTAGGTGCCGTAGGTTACTTGGACTGGGTGCCGTAAGTTAGCCTTAGTCTTAGATATGAGAGGGCCAACACTTTTTAACCAGAGCCCTTCTAGTGTTAGTAACCTTGACCGCTCGGGCCACCTACCACTTTTTGTCAGTAGTGGCATTGACCCGCTTTTGATTTTTTAGCGCAAGCTATAAACGGATATTGTATATGGTTCCTAGTTTCAATGCAAATGTATATTTATTCATGTTGTTTGTTGTGTGGCTACCCTTGGTGATATGGTTTAAAATTGTCCGGGTGTTATATTGCTTCCGTGTGTGCTTTAATCTTTGTATTGTACGTTGGGTCGGCGACGCATCCTGGGACATCGCAAATCGACCTTTGCGAGGGATGTGACGTACCGTAGGGTGCGGGGCGTGACACTTTCAAAAATTAAATAATAAGGTTTCACATAGAACAATTATTATTCAGGGCAAGACGGACAATAAACAGTGTGAAACGAATATAATTCAACACTTAAATCAAGTATAAAACAACCATATAAAATGCACTTATCACCCTAATTGCGATAACTTATCAATCAATTAGTGATAGCTTATCACCTAATCGACGATAGCTTATCACTCAAAATCGAGAGCTTATCGTCCCTCCGACGATAGCTTATCACCCTTTTCCGATATCTTATCGACATTTCCTTGACAACCTATCGCATAATCGGTGATAGCTTATCACTAAAACTTTGATAGCTTATCGCATTTTCTCGATAACTTATCGAGTCCACTTATCACCTATTGCGATAACTTTATCACTACCGTTTATCACTTATCGCGATAGCTTATCAACTAATCCCTAATTAATTAGCACTAAGCATAATTAACTTAATATAAACTCATCTTAATCAAGTATAACGTACTAATCAAGGAATTAGGGTGATAACTCACCCGTTAACAATTCCGACGACACAGGCTTAACGGCAGCAGTGAGGGCTACGCATGGCTCGGTCCGGAAACGACACGAGGTGATGACAATAGCATGGACAGCAGCACCACAACTTCTATGGGCTGTTTTTGGCTTGTAGTGGAGGCGAACAAGCAAGGAAACGGCTCGGACAGACGGCACACAGTGGGGGAACGGTCACAACACTAGGCGGGTGGTTCCACGGCAGCAAAACAGCAGCCAAGGGGGTTGTTTTGCTGGCTTGGCTGAATGAAAGAAGAGAGGGGGGAGAGGGGGCGAAAATTGAGAGGAAAAGAGAGAGAGTGTGTGTGTTTGGGAGATATTATCCACTCTCCAAAGTCTTCATTCATCATGTAATTGCCCCCTAAGTCTTCATCATAAATGCCCATCCTATCTTTGTCTCTTTGTTCAATAATGCAAGAAGGGTAAAATGGTTACTTCACAAAGTATAGTATAAAATACTATATGCGTATATGGGCTAAAATTTTGTACGGGCTCGTATAAATTGAGTTTGGGCTAAATAGGATAAAGAATAGGCTTGGAAAGTTTGCGGGATCTAATTGGGCTTGAATTAGCTATTATTGGGCTTGAAAATGGTAAAGTGGGCCTCATTGGCCTCACTTGGCTTGCTTGGGTCCAATTGGGCCAAAGTACAATGGGCGTGAGGCCCATTGGGCCTCCACTCGACCCACTTCTTCATGGGCTCCAATTCTCGGCCCATTAACTTCTTCTTTCGAATATTTCGAGCAAACCAATAAATCGGAGAATTAACAAGGCGAAGTCCAATAGTTTCATCTTGAAATCCTTGAAAGTTTGAAACCCAATTTCGAACTCTAATTCATGATCCAAATCGATCAATTATGACTTTAATATATCTCAAACTAATTGGCGGCTTTTAGAAGTTACGCGTATTCGACCCATTATTGATTTTGATATCAAACCACGTTTAAGCTTTCTCAAGCCATGGGTGACCTCAATTGTCATGTAATTGCAAAGGGTCAATCGCTAGTTCCGAAATACACGATCATTAAAAATTGGTTTAGGGTCATTTGCAATCCACACAATGGTCAGGCGGAATCACCCGCAATCCGATTGTATACTATTGGCGAAACATTCCATAAAATCAGTCTATAATGGCTCAAAATTGTCCCTCGTTAAACCTTATGGTCGAATTATCAATCCATGGTCGAGTTCTCAGGTCGTGCATACTTAATTCCTTAATAACATTTCCCTAATTGTTAGTCTTTCATGAGTGGTCAATTCAGAGCGAGATTTAACTAACAAAGCATCAATGAATATAATCATTTCATTACATTCAGAATAGGGTCGAAACTTGAGGACGTCACAAGGGGCTTCAAAGAATTCAGATTCCAAGCATTTACCTGCAAGAAACCACCTTCCTTTGCTTCTACAAAGAGAGACTATAGCAAGCTAGTGAAGTTCATGCCAGGTTATAAACTGACCCAGTCAATATCATTAGACTTCCAGCTGTCGGTGCGTGCAAATATGGAACATTGCTTTCGACCGAAAAAAAAAAATATGGAACATTGCTCCATGCTAGTAATTTCCTTAATCGCGTAGGTAAACTTCCAAACCCGTTGGTGACTAAATTTCAACCGACAACCTCTTTAGTTTGTAACATGTTATCAACAGTTTTATAATAGTACCATGAGTAGAACCTAGAAGTTGGCGTGGACCAAAAGAACATGAGTAGAACATGAGGTCGTCATGGCCAAGGGGAGGGCCAACCTTGCTAGATTTGGTGAGGGCAATCCTCACCAAGTCTCGCCCTCACCCAGACTAGATTTGGCGAAGCCGACCCTCGCCCAAGCCCAGGTAGCCTTGCCATATCTGGCCTAGGCGAGGCTAACTCTCGCTTGGGTGAGGGCTCCGCCCATCTAGCCGATTGACAACGACCCTCGCCCAAGGCAGGCCGCCTAGCTATGGCTAGTGGCCGGTCACCGGCAAAAGGAGGAAAAAAAAATTGAAAAAAGTAATTAAAAAATAAATAAAAATATTAAAATATTATTAAGAAATATCTGCATCAACACTGATGGTGCCACATAGGCCAGCCAATGTCCACGCTGGCAATATCCAGTCAAAATTAGCCGGAAGGAGTAAATTGGCACAATGTCAAAAGGTTTATGACTAAATTAGCACCAAATAAATGTTTAGTACTAAATTGGCACCAATGCAATAGATTTATGACTTTTATGACACTTTTTCCCAATAATTTATTTTCATTTATTTAATAATTCTGGTATTTCATGTGGGGAAATTTTGTAAGAACTATTAAACGTCTATTGTTTGCATATGTGCATCCCACATGCACTTTCCGTCCAAGGAATATTATAATGTCTAGTTGGGGGACATTTGCCTTTGGAACTATATGTGCATTTTCAATGGCAGACTCTTGAACAGCGTTATCTAATTGTTTTTGCAATGCATATATGCATGGATTACATCGCAAGAGAGGACCCGCTGAATAACTAGAGTAGGTTAGGTTAGGCAATAAAATATGCAAACCACAAAACGTACGGAGCCTAAATCACAGTTTTTTCTCCCTCTGTCGAAATCTTCTTCGTTTTCTTTGCGAGACATGCTTTATTTCTATTCTAGTATTCTAAACAATAACACTCTGTTTGGAAAGCAAGATTCGATGTGGAAGGATTCTAGTGGAAAGAATGATCGGGTGGTGAATGCAAGATCATTGTTTGGAAGAGGTAGAGAAAAATGCGGGCCCATTCATTGCGAGAAAGAGAGGGACGACTGGAGTACACGAAATAAAACGGAAAAACGAAACAAGAGTGGGTGGTTCAGATGCAAACCACTAGGGAAAAACGTATAATATTGATTGGGCAGTTGGTCGCATTACACTATAAATTGTATTGTTAATATCTCCTGGTAAGTTTCTGCGAAAGAGAGGACCCGCAAAATAAGAAGATTAGGTTAGCTGACAAACCATGTAAGCCACTAAACTCAAAAAGCTCTAGCGACCGCCAAGCTGGTGGCAGACACATGACAGACAGCAGAATAATAAGTCCTTTTGACCGAGTCCTTGGTGCTGTTTGCTTTAAAGAATACCCTCCACTTTCCTGCTCTCGTTCGCATTTGGAAACTCCAAACTGGTACGTAAATTTAAGAATTAATATCACAAAAAACTTTAAATTAATAAATTTCTAACAAAATTAACTTTAAATTAATTTTTTAACTATTAAAAATTCCAAATCAATACACTTACAATAAATTTATTCTATATTAAATTTTATCATCGAATTACTAAGTTAGATGATACGCGGCAGTTGAAAAGTATACTAGTTTGAGGTTTTACCTCCATTTGTCATAGACATACTAGTTTGCAATTTTTCACAGTATTAATCCACTTTAACGGGAACTAACGGAAGGTAAATTTGTCACAAATTTACCAGTTTAGGATTTTTTGTGATCAAAAAATTAGTTTGGTGTAACTTTGTCACAGGTGTACCAGTTTGGAGTTTTTAGTGGTTAAAAAATTAGTTTGGAGTAAATTTGTGATAAGTGTACCGATTTGGAGTTTTTCGTGGTATTAACCCCAAATTTAAAACTAAAACTAGTTTATTTGTCTTTAAAACAAACAAAAATATGATAATAATTCCTTGATGCAAACATTTTGGACGACACATGATCAACTCAAGTGCCAACATGTTTATGAACATGTGCGTCCATGCATGCATTACCATTTTATTTGTCCACGCTTCTTAAATACTTCTCTGCTATACATGTTGCCGTATAAATTATTTGCGACCGCCATTTTCTTTTTTTCTTTTTCAACTTTCAAGCTCTACGAATGAGCTTTCATCATCCGTGCATGTCGCATGATCACTAATAAGAAACTCAATCTAGAATTGGAAGAACAACTACCCAGGAGGAGGGAAAGCCTGCACGATATCAGCCAAAGACGATGAGAAATAATTTCTCACCGAGGAAAGTACTCGTTGGTATTTCGATTGATTAATAGCTCATATATGAACATCATTAGTTGGAGTAATGAACATCATTACCAGATTATGTACAATAAGAGGGTTCAAGTCAAGTTGGATCGAGGAGAGAGAGAACGAATCTACAATGTGGACAAATAGAGATATATAGAAACATTGGACGTTGGAGTAAAACAAGAAGGAAAAACAAAACTGGGTTTGGTCAATATGAATTATCTTGTGTGTTTGTTTGGAAATTTTCGAAGGTTTTTCTAAACTAAGGGTTTGGTTAATAACGTTGTTAGGCAATAATTTTCTCTGTTGATACATGAGTTTCTTGATATCTTCGTTTTTTTTATAAAATGGACAAGATAATCTTTTTTGAAGTTGAAATCATGAATGATGAATAGCGGTTTTCCCTGACATATACTTTTGGTCAATTCTGTGGTGTCCCGTGGCCATCAAAATGGAAAATCATCCATAGACCTCGTCACCTTTTAATCTCAATAAATAGACTTTCATACTTGATTGTCTTAAGGAGTTTGTTGTCAAACAAATCATAATTACTACAGTTTTCCGAAAATAATTACTGCTTAATTAGTTAAGGCAATCGACTTTGATTTTGACCTTCGCATATGAATGAGTAAATTAGATGCGTCTGTAAGAGAGCTGGTCTGTGTGTAATTTGTTCTCTTGAGAAATAAAGTGAAACTTCTTTGCTCTTGTGCCCATCAATTCTACACTCGATAAGAAGAATCCGAACGTTTCCATTTCAACAAGTGATAGCAGAACCATACGGTCGATTGTTCTGCTTGTTTTTGAATATTTATTGACTCAAATATGCACATCATTAGTTATGCGATTGTTGATCAGAATGTAAACACAAGCGGGTCCAAGTCAAAGCTGGATGGCGGAGAAAGAAAGAATCTGGACTCTCCAAAATCAGATCTAGAAGCTGGACAAATATAGATATACAGAAACATTGGCTTTTTGAGTAAAATGAGAGGAAAAAACAAAATTGGGTCCCGTATTTTGGTAATTAATACGAATTATTTAATGTGTTTGTTAGAGAATTTCCAAGTCTTTTAGTAAAATAAGAGGAACAAACAAAAATGGGTTTGGTTAATAAGTTGTTAGGCAATCATTTTCTCTTGGGACCCATGCACGTTCATAGCACATTAATTAAGTGATATCTTCATCTTTGAAAATGGACGAGATAATATTCCTTGAAATTGATATTATGGATGACGAATAGTATTTCCCACGACATACTCTTCTATATATAATAGCTTTGTTTATTCTACGATGTATCATGTCCATCAAAATAAATAAATAAATAATCATTCCTCGATCTTGGTAAATAGATTTTCACCCTTGATTATCCTAATGAGTTTGTTGCAAAACAAATCATAATTACTAGAGTTTTTCCTAAATTATTACTGCTTGATTCATTGAGGTAATTGAGTTTGATTTTTCACATGCTTTATGACTCGTTCGCATGGCACAAGATTATTTGGTTTTGTTCCAAATATTCGCTAGTATAGTTTATTGCCTTGAGTGATGATGATTCATGAGGCTGTCCACCAAGGATCGAATGTTGAATATTTGATCCATTCTTTTTCTTTTTTGGTCGAAGAATATTTGGGGAGCATTACCAAAACGTTCGGGCTTAGTCGATTCCATACTTGAGCTGCCTAAACTTGAGCCTCTCAAATCAAATAAATGGGCCATTAGTTTGCATCAACCTTCTCATCTAAAATATTTGAATAAGGAGATCCATGTTTTAGTGCCTTTTCAAGGTTTTTACTTGGGCCGCATTCGGCCCAAAACTGAAAGTGCAACTCAGACCCGGCCCTCCTCTTGCTAAGCTGTGTCTGAAATGGGAGCACTCTTTAGTATCTTCGATCGTGTTTGCCTTTCCCCCAAAAATTGAAAAATTAAATTGATAACAGAAAAGCATAATACTTGTAGATATCTAAGAATGATATGAAATCCTCTCAGCTGTGTTGATATTGAGCAAATTTTTTTCCTTCTTAGCAGAGGACTATATTTACTCTTCCAATTTTGCACGGCCAGTTCGATTGGTCAATCGGATGTTTAAAAGATCTCTAAATTGAGATGGAAAATGTTTTGGTTGTAAAAAAAATTGATTAAATGGACAATTATGGTTAGGGTCTCGTTAAGAAGTTCCTAAGAGCATTTTGATGTGAACATGCTGGGGAGAATGACCAGCGGGTGTGCCAAAAGAAACGTTGACGAAAATCGACATGTGCTAAGGTGATCAGGACTTTAGACGATTGGAGAACAATTGAGATTGCTCCACAGTTCCAACCTCGTAGAGAAAATTTCAACGCCTCTTGCTCGTCTGGCTTAGCCCATAGCTAAGTCGTAGGCCCCTCCCCATGCCACCTTGTCTTAGCTTCAAGTTATCTTCTAACCTTCACTCATTCGCTTGGGTGGATCTTTCTTTCCTAATTATTTACTAATAGTGATCCCAATCTGGGACTGAAGCGAAACAAGCTTCCCATTGTTAATAAACCCACCTCATTCGTTGAATCAAAGAAAGCCTTTCGTTTGCTTCTCTTCAATAGAATTTTTTATTTTCCAAAATAACTGTCCTTGTAATAGGACCCCCTTTAGTTGAGTTATTAGGTGGAACTGCTAGATCCGTAGTGATATATGAAATATCGAACGATTGAGGCTTCGATGAAACTGCCAATATTGCATATGCCTCTGATGTTTCTTTACCGTGACTCTTCAAACACTTGAATCGTTTTGGTTCTCAACTCGTAGTTCTACATATGTATACTTTCCACCATCTGAGCTTTTATAAAATAACAATGTTTTGGGTTAACTTGTTCAAATGTTGACATCTGGTTATCAGATGTTAGAGACAATAATTTACATTGAAAGAGAGAGAAGACAATGATATACACCTGGATCATCTGCCGTGAATCTCATTGCTAGCCATCCTCGTTTAGAAACTCCAAATGTATATTGAATTTAGGCGGGACGACCAAGCTTTACCCTTGAGGATCGATTTCATTTTTGAAGTTACCTAAGCCCGATTCAAACAACATAGAAGCTATATCCATGCATATGCATTGGATGATCTTCTGATAATTCCAACAAATTAGTCCCTTGTATAGCCAGCCGTGGCCCTGTCTGCTCCTCTTATCGCTGCTTGCTGTCAGCTGCCACTCGGCCCTGCCAATCTCTGCTGTCACCTGCGCCACCTCATGCCGCGGCGTCTCTGCTTGGCCTCCCTGCTCGTCGCACGCCACCACCTTCACGCATCAACCTGCTGCCCTCCACCAAAACGAGGTCTAGCTCTGCCTGCTTCTCTCTGTCACGCCTGCCCCTCAACATCCATGGTAGCTTGCTGCTTCCGTCCCTGCTTCGCCGTCATCTATACTGCCGCTCTCTGTCAATGCTACAGCCATAAGCAGCCACGCCCCGTCACCACCATTGACCTCATTGCTCGACACCACAGTAATTCCCAACCGGTTTAATTGATATTTTGCAGGTTCCGTAGCATTCCTGGCCGCATCCAGCCCTCTTCCAACAGCGCTGCTGGTCCATGTTGTTTGTCCGGGGCTCGATGCCCCATGCTGCTGTTCCGTCTCTGCGACATTGCCAGAGCAGCATCCCCTTGGTTATTAGCATCGTAAACCAATTTCATTACCGAATGAAATATTTAGATCCTCCAAACAATAGAAACAAAATGCAGTTGGGGAGAATTTCATTACATTGATAGCAAATCTATGCTCCTTTTCTTTGACAACCGATGAAAAGAAGGCTTCAGGAGTCAACGTCTAACAATTTCCTTGCTCTGAAAGCCTCTGCAATAACCAATTGAAGTACTTCTTCGTAGCTGCAGCAATGCACAACTGAAGGACAGCTCATTTTAATTAGATAGATAGAAATTTAAAGGATATCAAAATGACTATCTAATTGCGGATTTGATTTCTCAAACCACTGTAACCTGAAGATCTTCAACTTATAAAACAAAACAAAAGAAAAACAACTTGTGCGGCTGTACTAGTATACAATTATGTTCTGTTCAGCCACAGAATTCCTTCGGATATTCCAAACTAGAAGGATCTACTTCTTATTCCATAAGATTGAATTTGCTTCAGTGGATAACTATTTGTATTCAAAAGGGTTGCACTGCAGTAACTTTGAAACTGTGTGTTGGGCAAGTTCAATTAAATGACTTATTTACCTCATGATTTAGTGGCAGAATAGCATAATTACCTGTTATTTTTCAAGACCAAACCCCTCATTGCTGCGACCTCAATTAAAGCCTCTTTTCCATGACTTTACTTCACTGTGGTCGAAGTTCATCCAGTGCTTGTCTAGGTCGCTTTTGTATACATCAGTTGCGAGCTTAACATCATCAATCTCCACGTCGTAGAAAATGGGGAGGATTCTTCGTTTGCCCTTTGATTCTGACGTGCATTTTACCATGTGGGCAAGTTCACGGAGACACCAATGACCGGAAGCGTAGTTTCTCGAGAAGACAGGTATGTAGATATTGGAGTTAGAAAGTGCTGGCAAAATTTTTTCCCAAGTCTCTTCATTGGACCTCAAGCCATCGTTATCACTATAAACAAAAAATTGATTTCGTAACATCCGAGCGTGAAGATAACTGACAATGCTATAATGAGTGTCTGGTCCCTTAAAACTCAGGAACACATCGTACATAGGTAATCTATGGGAAAGCCAAGTCAATCTCGAGATATTTCAACAATCTTTCCAAGTTAGTGTGGCCACGACTATCCAATACCCAGCTTTCTAAGCCCTCGACGCCCTCAATGGCTCTTAAGTTTGGACAAGCTTCTAGGTCTATATGTTGTAGCTTACACAACTTGGATAACTCGGGTAACTTTCCTACTAAATCACAACTGGAAAGAATGAGGCACTGCAAAGATTCCAGTTCCGCCAAACCTTGAATCTCAACTAGCCTATTCAAGCCCTTCAGTTCTAAGCGCTCCAGTCTCCTCAAGAGTGACAAACCAGATATTACCTCAAGGGATTCACATCTTATGTTCAATTCCCTCAAATGTGTTAGACTTGGAGTGACAGGTAGGCGTGATATTGGACATTCAATTACATGCAGAACTGTCAAATTTAATAAGTTGAAAAAATGTGGCAGTGGATTAATTGCCTTGAGTCTCAAGGTTGACAAATGAGATGGAAGCTGATAGGATGGTTGCTCCCTCATCAAAGCTGCTTTAAGTTTTGTGTCATAATCTGGCCTAGTAGAGTGATATCTTTGTCTCAAATTGCTGAATCTTTCTAATTCCAGATGTTCTAAGTTGGCGATGCTTGAGGGGTGAGGGAGAAGAGAGAAGTCCATTGCTTGAACTGCAAGGAATTTCAAACTTGATGGAAGAGCCGGCACTTGTTGAAGCTCAATCGAACCCACTTCAAGTTTTTGGAGATGGAGACGACTTATCTCTGGAGGCAATCTAGAAACACTAGTAAATGCTAAGTTCAATGCCTTCAAATGGAATAGCTTCCCAATTTCGTCCAAGTTTTTATCTGTCAAATCCCAGGATTTGTTGGCATATAAACCTTCAAGCATCTCCAATCCTCCAATAGTACTAGGAATCTCCTTTTATCTTCGTTCTACATAAACTCAACACCCTTAGTTTCTTTAAATTTCCAATAGAATCGAGTAGTTCAACTATGCCTGACGATGATACATCCAACTCTGCCAACATTTTTAACTCCCCAATCGAGCTTGGAAGTTCCTTTATCCCCACACACCCACGTAAAGTCAAGTGTGTAAGATTCGTCGCCCCTCCAATTGAGTTTGAAAGTTGGTGGATTTTAGGGTTGTAGCTTAATCTAAAACTTGACAAAGATTTCAAATTGCCAAACCTCTCCGGAAGCTTCAAGTGTTGAAAATTTTGGGACATGACGATCTGCTTCAAAGATTGTAGAGAACAGATTTCTTCGGGCAACTCCCCCAGAGCACTACACCCTGTGATGTTCAAAGTCTCTAGGAGTTGAAGCTTAGAGATGCAGGGGTGAATTGTGATTAAGTTGGAACACCGAACAAGTACTAACATCTCCAAAGACGTGAAATTAGAGAAGTCCGGTGTCCTCCTCAACTTTGTGCAATCCGTTAAATCCATAACTTTTAATTTTTTTGTCATCTACAAAAAAAAAAAAAAAATGTGGAATTGAAAAGAATTAAACACACCAACATCCTAGATTTTTATTCTCGTTTTTAAAATTCAATATACTCCCTCATTTACTTGCAAACGGCACAATTAGCTCGCTTTTAACACTTCCTTCGGGGAAAATGGAATATTCTTCCATTCATGGTTAACATGCAGCGTCAATGTAATTGAAAATTATTACGTCAATTTTTTTATAAATTTACTAATCAGAACTAAATCTTAGTGGTTAAATAGTAAGTTAGTAGTGAAATTCATAAGTTACTAGAGATTTATAGTGATAAAATAGTTTGTTTGTAAAATACTGGTAACCGATACTTCTAGTAAGTATGTAAGCAATTAATTCAAGGGTTAATATCATGAAAATTTTCAAACTGATACACATGTGATAAATTTATATCGAACTAAATTTTGACCACCAAAAATCCCAAATTGATACACATGTGACAAATTTACCCTCAATTAGTTTCCATTAAATTTTACTGTCAAATTACTTAATTGGATAACATGTGATAGTTGACGGTATACCCCTTTGTGGTTTTACCCCTCCGTTTGTTACCAGTTTATCAATTTATGATTTTTATGGTATTAATTAAATTTAACGGATGGTAAATTTGTCACAAGTGTATCAATTTTGGGTTTTTTATGGTATTAACCCTTAATTCAAACTCTACAAATGGAACAACCTGCTCATTTGCAAAACAAAAACAAAAAAATTAGACGAAAGGCTATTTACAATCTACTAGTGCAAGCCTGGTATTTCGATTATTTCCCAAGTCTTTTACTGACTCACAAGCATTAGTACTTATAAAATAAAAATAAATCTAATAATCTCCTATGATTTTATAGTAAAAGAATAGTTTTTTTGTTCATACGTTATAATCATTTGACCAATACTATTAGCAAAGTGTGTAAGCAATTCATAGCCTACCACCTGAAAAACGTCGAAGCGAACATCAAAGCGAACGACAATTCGTAGTCTACAACTGCATTTCAACCTGATAAATCAGTTAAGTACTCAGTAAAATCAAAGCGATGGCCGTGATCTACTCATTTTACCATGGTAAATAATACTTTGTTTGTAAGTTACAACAGTTAAAAGATGATATTGGTAAAGTATCTTGGCAAATTGTAATCTACTAATTAATGAAGGGGATCACTTATAATATTAAAAAACAATTGGTAATTTGCTATTAGGTTTGACGATGGTAAAGTTGTTATTTGTTGATAATTTATCGAACTAAAAGTTGCCAATCAGTTCTTACTTATCAACGCTATTTCAATTTTATCATCTATCATTCAAATTTACAATTAACATACAAGTTTTCATTTCTGTAATGAATTTTTAGAAATCTGCTTGCAAATAGCTCTTGAAGTTTAAATCTTCCCATGGTTTAAAAGCGTTCCTCACTCGTTCATCTTCCTGACGTAGAGTGGTAATTAAGTTACAAAAGTGAAAATTATAAAGCGTCAAAAAAGAAATTTACGATGTTAAAATATTTAGTCATGATCAAATCTTAAAAGTGTCTTAAAAAGACGTGGCACATGAGGGTGGACGCACATACGCTAAAAGGGTAGTATTTGCTTTGATACTATGTTAGAAAGTTCAATCCAAAAGACTAAACAGACGGGTGGAGAGATGCCGCTTGAATATGAAGAGTATAGAAGTCCAGTTATCAAGCAATGTGGAATAATATTTTAACAATTAGCTATTAGAAAAGCGACTACAACAAGCCATAAAGCATCCAAAGTTCAAACTCCAAAGTTGGTAAATAATTCATCAAACCAAGGCAATGGTGGATGCTTGGATAATACTATGGATTGGGGAGCACAGATAATGATTCTTGCTGGTGTGGATTTTACGCTTATCATATTTATTTGTGGCTCACTTGCTAAAGCAATCTGTAGTGAATCGATGAAATACAGAGCAACAATGATATTGCGCCAGTAATATCATTTCCTAGGATGATATGCTGCTGCCATGTGATTCTATAGCTTCCTCTCCTTTCTTTTCAAATGTGTTTGGCTGGTTGTAATCGACTCTAGATGTTAGACCAGCACAAAATATTTTAGATCAAGGGAGCACGCCACCTATGTGTACAGTGCATTGAATGACTCATAATCATGGAAAGAAGGTGAATAGAGTAAGGGATATCGTACCTGGATTTGGTTTCACCCACCCCAGTTGTAACGGCCCGAATTTCGATGTAATTTCGGGATCAATAAAACTGATATTATTTCGCATTTTATTTCAGTAAGTCTCGCTAGAGCTTATCACTCTCGGGATACTAACCAATGGAGTATGGCTAACTAGAAAACGGTATGTAGATCGGAAATCATATCGCGAAACAAATACCGATCACGAAAGACGCTGAGAGAATATTTTGGGCCAACGTGGGTCGATCTTAGGAAAGAGTAATGGATTGGGATTGGCCAAGGCCAACGATGTACAATAGGAACGCAGGTGATTCTGCAAAACCGAAAATACACGTGGCCAACCAGTCCTGAACTTGAACCAAACGATCATGACCTCTGGAACTAGTGATGATTTCTCATTCTCCCAATGATCGAGACCATCATGATACGGATAGCCCTAAGTCAATACACGTAACCTCTAAACAGCCACCCGTTAGTGAGAGACCCTGAAATTGAAGATTTAGCGAATTTTGTTCACGGAATTAGACCTGAATTTCAATGTCGATTTTCAAAGGCTTAAGAGACTATTTTTGGGAATCTGACGTCATATTATGCTGGCCACACACATTTGAAGTTAGTACGAGTAAAAATTGGAATTTCGGTCCGGGGATGAAAAATTACGATTTTGCCCCTCTGGACTCTGGCATTGCTTTTCGAGGCCAAATGAGATTATTTTTTGAGGCCGACACCATTTTAGGGTGGCCACGCATACTAGGAGTCATTATAGCCAAAAATTGAAATTTCAACGAAAATTGAAAAAATTGACAATTTTGCCCTTCAAACTTTGACTTGGATTTTCGGGGGCTTGTGCGATGAATTTTGCGATTCCGATGTCATATTATGTTGGCCACGCACATGGAGGGTTGGTACGGACAAAAATTGAAATTTCGCCCCGGGACTGGAAGAATGACCATTTTGCCCCTGGGCTATTTTTGGGAAAATATTTGGGATAATTATTAAGGATTATCAGCTCAATTATTGGACTCAATGACCTTAATGCCCTCAGTTATTGGATAGGATTAAATGTCGACAGTCGAATTAGAGGTATTTTGGTCAAAACTCTCGGATCGGCGACACGTGGCACAATTGGGCTGCTTTATTTGACCAACTTGGACCAAACTCTCTCTCCTCTCCCCCTCATTTGATCAGAACACCACCGAGCAGCCCCTCCTCCACCGTTCTCCCTCTTTCTCGGCCATTTTCGCCGTCCATACACCGGAGCACCACCGGAGCTACTGGACGCCAACGCCACCCAGCCTCATCCTCATCCCATCCGTCCCCTCTCTCTCTCTCTCTCTCTCTCTCTCTCTCTCTCTCCATCCAACCAAAGGACCGCCGGAGCAAGCCACCGCCGCGCCCGGACCTCAATCGGGCAAGCTGCTGCTGCCGTGACCTCCAGCCCGTCCGTACGTCGCCGCACGTCACTGTCCGTACAATGTTCGTACGGTTCGTACAATGTCCGTACGGGTGACCATACGCCGTCGTCGGGAACGCCACCGCTAGTTTCACTGTTCACCAGTGATCGACCGCCGTTTCTTATCGTCGTGGCCTTGGATTAAGTGAGTAAAATTTTTAAACCCAGATTAGGACTGATAGTGCAAATTTCTGAACTGGTTTAGGAATACTAGTACTGACAGGGAAAAATTAGTGTACCAGTTGATGGAAATTATTATCGGGAAAAATGTAGTAGGCCAATGAGATTTTATTGGAGAGATTAATTGGATTAATTGGGCAAATTAGGAGCCCATTGGTGGAATTGCCAAGTATGCATGATTGATTAATTGTACGCCAATTGTGCTTAATTGTGATTGATTGTGCACTGCCATGTCGTATGTTGCGTGGCTGATTTTGTGGAGTGCGATTGGCCACTATTTGGCTTGAAATTAATTATTGATTTGTGAATCGCACGATAGGTCACACGGTATTAATTGGGCCAATTGGGCACGTGTTGTGACGCTAAATGTTTGAATTATATTGGTGCTCGTAGTACATTGCATTGCATAACATGGACACGCATTGTGTATGCCAAGAATGAGACATGTGAAGAAATTGTGCGAGGATGCGTGTCTGCCATGAGCATGTGATCACTTAAAGTATCCTGAAGCGTTTTACGCTAGATACAGATAATAATGAGTTGTGTGATCACCTAAGGACCTTCGGGTCGTGACCTTCGAGTCGATACTGTCCTCATGCACTTTGAGGCAGGACGATGCCCGGTACGTCCGGAAGACGACCATCGTCATGCACTTCAAAGCAGGCTCTAGTTCATAAGAAGATCAGTATTGCGCCTCATGCACTTTGAAGCAGGTTAGAGATACTGGGCCAGATCAGTGCTGCACCCCATGCACTTTGAAGCAGGCTAGACGCACCGGGCCGTGATTAATGTCAACTCGAGTCATAATAAACATTAATAAGTTGGGCAATTGCCAGTGTAAGCCAGTGAGCCGGAGTTATGCGCATGACATGTCAATGACATTTGCATGCATAAATATACATTAAATAGCATGCGAGTGTGTGAGACTCGGTGCATGAATATGTAATTGCCATACGTGTGACTATGCGTGCCACGTATGTGTCATGATTATTATATATTTAACTGTCTAACTTGCAGGGTCAGTGATCGTGTGATTATTATTGTATTGCGATTTTGAGTGTTTCTTTCCGGTTAGGAGATTGCATGCTAGCCTAGCCTAGGTTTAGGGGTTGAACTCGCTGAGATTCGTCTCACGGTTGTATAAACCGAAACTTTTCAGACCCCCAGCTGTGAGGATGGAGAGACCACCGCCGCTTTTTGGGATCCCTCTGCAGATCCGACAGTATATCAATACCTACCCCTCAGGAAATGGAGAGACTTTTGTGAGGTATCAATCAGAACTGATTGTGAATATAGGCGAGTATTTTTACCAGAAGCAAGAGTACGTGGCATGGTGCCACCAGAATGCCAATGGGAATGAAGGAGAGCCCCTCAGGACTTTTGATGTCCCAATCGAGGGTGCGGGGTTGATGTAACCAGTTATAACTGATAGCGAGGTGATCGACCCTAAGGTCACACCTGAGTAGATGATGTAGGACAAAGAGACGGACGAGGAGCCCAATGTACTAGCTGAGGACCCTGAACCGATGGATGAGGAGGTGGACGAGCTCGAAGCTATAGAGCAGGATGTTGAGGAAGACGGAGAGGTTGAAAAGCTCGACTTGGATGAGGAGTATACCAGTGATGAGGTGTCAGAGGACACATCTGGGTCGTCCGACCTAGATTGGGAGCCTTAAGACTACCCCTCCCGTGACCGTAGCTAGCATGAGGGCCGCTACTTTTTGGACTGTAGCCCTCTCTCTAGGTTTAGCCTGATCTCCCGAGCCGCTTACCCCTTTTTGACCAGGCGGCTGCTGACCGTTTGTAGCTCTTTTGTTGTACTTGTATATATTGTATAAACGGTTTTTAATATTAATATAAATGTGTAATTATTTTCTGTAGTGGTTCATGACTATTCTTGGCTTATAATTGTAGCTATCTGGGATTTGTTTATTTATTACTTCTGCTTGTGCTTGATCTCTGTTCGGGCATGGGTCGGCGACGCTTCTTGAGACGTCGCATTTTATCGACAGAGGTAGGGATGTTGCGTATCGTGAGGTTCGGGACGTGACATCCCCCTTTGGAATTGGTATCAAAGTAAGGTCAGCTCGATCCAATTAGGTGGAAGTCTTGAGTAATAAGGAGCGATGAGACCATAGGTAACCAGTAGGGTGACCTCGTGTGCTACATGTATCTCCTGACAGCTTGTGATTGTGCTTAAATTGTTGGTTGCTTGACCTATAAGTGCAGGTGCGGCAAGACCTGAGGTGAGTATATAAATCCCTTGGATGATGAGTTGATTAGTTTTTATTAAGCCGCGTGTTGATTGTTTAATTGTTGTTTAATACCTGCCTAAGACTTAGATTGGGATAAATTGGTTTAAGTCTTTAATTCCTTCGTGGAATTATAGCAGGTAGTTGTAGAACCGGGTAGCTAAGATGAGTGGCGAGGGAAGAGGTATAGGAAGAATTCCCAAAAGGGGTGCAGGAAGAGGATCCAGAGGTGGAGGTCGTGCTCGAGTGAGAGCAGTGGACAACCTGGGAGTTAATGCGGAAGCTGCAGTAGACCCCAGAATTGATGTTAGACCGGTGGAAGATCCGCATATGGAAGGAGTTCTTAGGGTGTTAGAAAGGATCGGAAATGTGCTGGATAAGCAAACTCAATGGCAAGATAATGTGGCAACCTAGGCTGCTGAGACTGCCGCCGCTGCTGCTGTGAATGAGAATCAAGCCAATGTGGGACAGGCTCAGCCAGCGGTGGCTAGACAGATGCCCTAGTTAGTAGAACAATTCATGAAATTGAAACCGCCTAAATTTCATGGTCGCGGTGACCTCGAGACTGCGCCAAGGTGGGTAGAGGAACTGGAGAAAACCTTCAAGGTTTTAGGGTGCATCGACGAGGAGAAAGTGACATTGGCGGTTTATCAATTACAAGAAAGTGCAAATGATTGGTGGAATGCCATGGAAGGCAGAGTGTTTCCTGTAGGAACGGCCTCGACTTGGGCTGTGTTTGTGAAAAATTTCTATGAAAAATATTTCTCGGAGAATGCACAAGAAAAGAAATTGATGGAATTTATGCGCTTGCGCCAGGGACAAATGAATGTGGATCAATATGAAGCCGAATTTGCAAGATTAGCTAAATTTGCACCGACCATGGTGTAGAATCCGAAAGATAGAGCACGAAGATTTCAGGATGGATTGAAGCCGGATCTTCGGAGTTTGATTTTGTCTCACGATATTAAAGATTATGGGGAAATGCATAGGCGAGCTCAGATTATGGAGCGGGACCAGCAGGAAAGGACAGTCGCTTCAGGATTGCGGTTTGCTCAAAATAGAGATAATCGCCGTTTGGGAAAGAGACCGATGACTGGAAATAGGCGATTTGTTCCGCTAGCCAAGCAAAATATTGGGAAACCGAGTCCCCAGTTGGGTCGATATAGGGCATGTTTCAAGTGCGGGAGCATGGAGCATTAGATTTGCACTTGCCCGCAAATGCAACCCTCAGTATCGCCCAGATTATCGCCATCTCGGATTGGAAATCAAGCCGGACCTCCCCCACCGGCTAATCAAGGACGACCGTCAGCTCAAGGAAGGATTTATGCCATGACGCGCAAGGAAACTGAGAATGCACCGGGCGTGGTCACAGGTACGATTTCCTTGTGTAATCATGCCGGGTATGCATTGTTTGATCCGAGGGCAACCCATTCGTTTGTTTCAAAGCAATTTATTGAGTTGGTTGGCATAAAACCAGTGCTGCTTGAGAATGTGCTTTGCGTGTCAACACCTATGAATGATAGATTGCTAGTTTCTTTTGGATGTCCTATCTGTAAGATAATCATTGGAGGTAAGGAAGAGAGTATCGACTTGATAGTATTAGCCATGTTCGATTTTGATGTGATTATTGAAATGGACTAGTTAGTCCGATAGAAAGCTGTAGTGAATTGCAGCAATAGGACGATCCGATTTAATCCGAATGGATGTTCTAGTTTTGTATTTCAGGGAAACCAAGGAGGAACATCGATCCCTTGAATTTTCTCGCTTGAGGTGAATAAACTGTTAAATGAAGGGTGTGAAGGATATTTGGTGAATGTTGTAGATCCAACAGTTGTGGAACCTAAGTTGGAAAATATACCCGTAGTAAGCAATTTTCCCGAGGTGTTTTCTCAGGAATTGCTGGGTTTATTGCCTGAGCGAGAGGTGGAGTTTGTGATTAAATTGGCACCGGGAATGGAGCCGATTTCGAAAGCGCCGTATAGGATGTCCTTATCATAATTGAAAGAGTTAAAAGTTCAGATATAGGAATTACTGGACAAAGGTTTTATTTGCCCTAGTGCGTCTCCATGGGGAGCGCCAGTCCTGTTTGTCAAGAAGAAAGATGGAACTCTGAGGTTATGTATAGATTACCGGTAGTTGAACCAAGTGACAGTGAAGAATAAATATCCACTGCTGAGGATTGATGATCTGTTTGATCAGTTACAAAGAGCCTCAGTGTTTTCGAAATTAGATTTGAGGACCGAGTACCATCAGCTAAGAATCAGAAATAAGGATATTTCTAAGACCGCTTTCAAGACTAGATATGAGCATTATGAATTTACGGTTATGCCCTTTGGATTAACAAATGCCCCAACTGCTTTCATGAATATGATGAATCTGGTGTTCAAGGAATTCTTGGATTAGTTTGTGATAGTTTTTATTGATGATATACTAGTGTACTCTAAGATCCCCGAGGAACATGAACTACACTTGACTAAAGTACTACGGACCTTGAGAGAGTATGCATTGTATGCTAAGTTCAGCAAGTGTAAGTTTTGGCTCAGCATAGTAGGATTTCTTGGAATTATTTATTTCTGGGAATGAAATTTTTGTAGATCCAGCCAAGATTGAAGCAGTTACCAAGTGGCCTAGACTGACATCAATAACCGAGATTCGAAATTTTCTCGAATTAGCTAGTTATTACAGGCGATTCGTAGAAGGATTTTCGTCAATAGCCATGCCATTGACAAGGCTGCTTAAGAAGGAAGTAAAGTTTGAATGGGATAACAAGTGTGAAAGGAGTTTTCAGGAATTGAAACACCGGTTAACGACTACCCCTGTATTGACCATTCCGTCGAGCCTAGGAGGATTTGAGATTTATAGCGATACTTCGCTAAGAGGATTGGGCTGTGTACTGATGTAGCACGGAAAAGTTGTAGCATATGCATCGCATCTGTTGAGGCCGCATGAGATGAATTACCCGACGCATGATTTGGAATTAGCTGCTATAGTGTTTGCACTTAAGATCTGGAGTGCAGAGAGAAGTTCCAAATTTATATTGATCATCAGAGCCTCAAGTACCTATTTTCGCAAAAAGACTTGAATATGAGATAGCGCCGATGGATGGAGCTTCTAAAGAATTATGATTGTGACATTCTGTATCATCCCGGGAAAGCCAATCGAGTGGCAAATGCCTTGAGTCGAAAGTCGAGTGTGGCGCAATTAATGGTCAAGGAGTGGACCTTGTTGGAAAGACTCAGGGATTCAGAGTTCAAGTTCGAGAAGAGTCGAGTATCGAATTTGCTGGCTGACTTAAGAATTGAGCCAGAAATTCAGGTTAGGATTAAGGAATTACAGGCTACGGACCCAAAAACCCAAAAGATGATTGAGATGGATGTAGCTAAAAGAAAACCGGACTCTCAAGTGTTCGAGGATGGAGTTCTGAAGTTTCGAGGGCGATTGTGTGTGCCGGTTGATATGAAACTTAGGGAGGAAATATTATCGAAAGCTCATAGGAGCAATTACAGTATCCACCCGGGAAATACAAAGATATATCAGAATTTGAAACAACACTATTGGTGGAATGGAATGAAGGTGGATGTGGCCAGACATATAGCCAAGTGTTTGACGTGCCAACAAGTGAAGGCACAACATTGTAAGCTTAGAGGATTATTGAGATCGTTAGAAATCTCAGAATGAAAATGGGAACATATTACAATGAATTTCGTAACGAAACTACCAAGAAGCCAGAGAGGACATGATTCAATTTGGGTGATAGTGGATAGACTGACTAAGTCGGCGCACTTTTGGCTGTACGAAAAGACTTTGAGTTAGAAAGATATTCAAATTTGTATGTGAGGCAGATCGTTAGGTTGCATGAAATACCAGTAACGATCACTTCGGACCATGATCCGAGATTTACGGCCAACTTTTGGAAAAATTTGCAAACGGCCTTAGGGACGAAGTTACAGTTCAGTACTGCCTACCATCCACAAACAGATGGTCAGTCTGAAAGGACCATTCAAACCTTGGAGGATATGTTGAAAGCTTATGTGATAGATTTATAAGGCAAATGGGAAGAACAATTACACTTGGTGGAGTTTGACTACAATAATAGTTATCAGCAGAGCATTCAGATGGCACCATTTGAGGCCTTATATGGTAGGGCATGTAGGACGCCAGTGTGTTGGGATGAAGTGGGTGAGCGAAGTATCACGGGTCCAGAGTTGATCCAGCAGACAGTTGAGGCGATTGAGGTTATTCGAGACAAGCTTAGAACGGCCCAGAGTCGCCAGAAAAATTATGCCGATCAAAGACGACGACCTTTAAAGTTTCATATTGGAGATCACGTATTTCTCAAGGTGTCGCCTATGAAGGGATTATCTAGATTCGGCAAGAAAGGAAAACTGAGTCCTAGGTATGTCAGGCCATTCGAAATTTTGGAAAAAATTGGAGAGATGATTTATCAACTTGCCTTGCCACCTAATTTGTCGCAAGTACATAATGTTTTCCACGTATCAATGTTAAAAAAGTATGAACCGGACCCAACTCATGTCTTAAGGTACGAGGAGATAGATGTGGACGACAAAATGTTGTACGTGGAAAGACCGATCAGGATCGAGAATAGAAAAGAGCGTGTGTTGAGGAACAAGACGATCCCAATGATCAAAGTTGTCGGGGAGCATCATGGAACAGAAGGTGCCACGTGGGAAAGCGAAGAAGCCAGGAGACGTCAACACCCCCAATTATTTGAATAAATGAGGATAGATTGCAAATTTCGATGACAAAATTTTTGTGAGAGGGGGAAGAATTATAACAGCCCGAATTTCGATGTAATTCCGGGATCAATAAAACTGATATTATTTCGCATTTCATTTCAGTAAGTCTCACCAGAGCTGATCACTCTCGGGATACTAATCAATAGGGTATGGCTAACTAGAAAATGGTACTTGGATCAAGGATCCTATCGCGAAACGGATACCGATCACGAGAGACGTTAATGGAATATTTTGGGCCAACGTGGGCCGATCTTAGGAAAGAGTAATGGATTGAGTTTGGCCAAGGCCAACGATGTACAATAGGAACGCACGTGATTCTGCAAGATCGAAAATACACGTGGCCAACCAGTCTTGAACTTGAACTAAACGATCGTGACCTCTGGAACTAGTGATGATTTCTTATTCTCTCAATGATCGAGACCATCATGATACGAATAACCCTAGGTCGATACGCGTAACCTCTAAACAGCCGCCCGTTAGTAAAAGACCCTAAAATTGAAGATTTAGCGAGTTTCGTTCACGGAATTGGACCCGAATTTCAATGTCGATTTTCAAAAGCTTAAGAGACTATTTTTGAAAATCTGACGTCATATTATGCTGGCCACACACATTTGGAGTTAGTATGAGTAAAAATTGAAATTTCAGTCCGGAGGTGAAAAATTACGATTTTGCCCCTCTAGACTCTGGCGTTGCTTTTCGAGGCCAAATGAGATTATTTTTCGAGGTCGACGCCATTTAGGGTGGCCACGCATACTAGGAGTCATTATAGCCAAAAATTGGAATTTCGACAAAAATTGAAAAAATTGACAATTTTGCCCTTCAAACTTTGACGTGGATTTTCGGGGGCTTGCGCAATGAATTTCGTGATTCCAACGCCACATTATGTTGGCCACACACAAAAATTGAAATTTCGCCCCGAGACTGAAAAAATGATCATTTTGCCCCTAGGCTATTTTTGGTCCAAATTTTTGGGAAAATATTTGGGATAATTATTAAGGGTTATCAGCTCAATTATTGGACTCAATGACCTTAATGCCATCAGTTATTGGATAGGATTAAATGTCAGCCGTCGAATTAGGAGTATTTTGGTCAAAACTCCTGGATCGACGACACGTGGCACAATTGGGCTGCTTTATTTGACCAACTTGGACCAGACTCTCTCTCCTCTCCCCCTCATTCAACCGGAACACCACTGAGCAACCCCTCCTCCGCCGTTCTCCCTCTTTCTTGACCATTTTCGCCGTCTATACACCGAAGCACCACCGAAGCCGCCGTTCGCCGGAGCGGCTAGACACCGGCGCCACCCAGCCTCATCCTCATCCCGTCCGTCCTCTCTCTTCCTCGTCCCCATTCTCTCTCTCTCTCTCTCTTTCCATCCGGCCAAAGGACCGCCGGAGCAAGCTGCCGCCGCACCGGAGCTCAATCGGGCGAGCTGCTGCCGCCGTGACCTCCAGCCCGTCCGTACGTCGCCACACGTCACTATCCGTATAGTGTCCGTACGGTCTGTACAATGTCCGTACGGGTGATCGTACGCCGTCCGTACGCCGTCGCCGGGAGCGCCGCCGCCAATTTCACTGGTCACTAGTGATCGACCGCCGTTCCTCGTCGTCGTGGCCTTGGATTAAGTGAGTAAAATTCCTAAACCCAGATTAGAATTGATAGTGCAAATTTCTGGACTAGTTTAGGAATACTAGTACTTGCAGGGAAAAATTAGTGTACCGGTTGATGGAAATTATTATCGAAAAAAATGTAGTGGGCCAATGAGATTTTATTGGAGAGATTAATTGGATTAATTGGCCAAATTAGGAGCCCATTGGTGGAATTGCCGGGTATGCAGGATTGATTGATTGTACGCCAATTGTGCTTAATTGTGATTGATTGTGCACTGCCATGTCGTATGTTGCGTGGCTGATTTTGTGGAGTGTGATTGGCCACTATTTGACTTGAAATTAATTATTGATTTGTGAATCGCACGATAGGTCACACGGTATTAATTAGGCTAATTGGGCACGTGTTGTGACGTTGAATGTTTGAATTATATTGGTGCTCGTGGTGCATTGTATTGCATAACATAAACACGCATTGTGTATGCCAAGAGTGAGGCATGTGAAGAAATTGTGCGAGGATGCGTGTCTGCCATGAGCATGTGATCACTTAAAATACCCTGAAGCGTTTTATGCTGGGTACAGATAATAATGAGTTGTGTGATCACCTAAGGACCTTCGGGTCGTGACCTTCGAGTTGATACCGTCCTCATGCACTTTGAATTAAGACGATGCCCGGTACGTCCAGAAGACGATCATCCTCATGCACTTTGAAGCAGACTCTGGTTCGTAAGGAGATCGGTATTGCATCTCATGCACTTTGAAGCAAGCTAGAGACACTAGGCTAGATCGGTGCTGAGCCTCATGCACTTTGGAGCAGGCTAGACGCACCGGGCCGTGATTAATGTTAACTCGAGTCATAATAAATATTAATAAGTTGGGCAATTGCCAATGTGGGCCAGTGGACCAGAGTTATGCACATGACATGTCAACGACATTTGCATGTATAAATATGCATTGAATAGCATGCGAGTGTGTGAGAATCGGTGCATGAATATGTGATTGACATACGTGTGACTATGCATGCCACGTATGTGTCGTGATTATTATATATTGAACTGTCTAACCTGCAGAGTCAGTGATCGTGTGATTATTGTTGTATTGCGATTTTGAGTATTTCTTTCCGGTCAGAAGATTGCATGTTAGCCTAGCCTAGGTTTAGGGGTTGAACTTGCTGAGATTCGTCTCACGGTTGTGTAAACCGAAACTTTTCAGACCCCCAGCCATGAGGATGGAGAGACTACCGCCGCTTCTTGAGATCCCTCTGCAGATCCGGCAGTATACCAATACCTACCTCTCAGGAAATGGGGAGGCTTTTGTGAGGTATCAATCAGAACTGATTGTGAATATATGCGAATATTTTTACCAAAAACAAAAGTACGTGGCATGGTGCCACCGGGATACCAATGGGAATGAGGGAGAGCCCCTCATGACCTTTGATGTCCCGATCGAGGGTGCGGGGTTGACGCAGCCAGTTATAGCTAATGGCGAAGTGATCGACCCTGAGGTCATACCCGAGTGGATGATGCAGGACGAAAAGATGGATGAGGAGCCCAATGTACTAGCTGATTTTTTAATTATTAACGGTAATATTTAACGAAAAATTTAACGGTAGATGATTTGGGACAAAAGTAAAAGTTTGGGATTTTTTATGAGATAAAAAAAAGTTTATGATATAATTGGAACAAAGGTTAAAGTTTGGGGTTTTATTGGGTACTAGGCCAAGTTTTTTATGGAGTTAGGCCTCTCTGTTAGGAGTTAAATTTTTGTATACGGTTTTAACCTTTTTTTCATACCAAAAAAGAAAAATTATACCACCAGGAAAATACAAAGAAACATCCCTCCCTTCGCTTCATATCCTTTATTTCCAAAAACCCGCACTTTGTGTTTTAGAACAAAACTCCACAACCATAAGACTAAAGTATCCTGGCTAAGAAAACACAGAAAACTCTAATTCCCAAATTACCCACAAGCCCCAAATACCAACATCCCTAATTTTCTCCATCTGCCGGCATTGGCCACCAGCACACCACCTCCGACCACAATCTTCAACATCACCGCATTCAACCCTTCTATGCAAAGTGAAGTTGATATAACAGGTGAGACTGATTTTTGAAATTCTACCTTCAACTTAATACGAGCATCCATTTTGAGTAGAAAATTTGTGATTTTTCATTACAATTCATGAAAGTTTATTATTTTTACTCTCTCATCGTTTTATTTCTTATGAAAATGGTGAGTGAACATAAACGCGCACGGGCCAAGAGAGAGAGAGAGAGTCTTCAATTTTGTTGGAGGAATAAGAGGTTCAAGTAGAGGTACTTTGACAGGGCATAAAAAAGCAGAGGATTCAAATGTCAAAACCAGCTAAGTCAATAAACTCAATTTTCGTAGCCCAACAAGATTTGTTGTCTTCCCCAAACTGAACTATAGATTTCTATGAGATTTGGTTTGACACGGTAGTTGAAAACTAGATTCAATGTAAAGCTCGAGCCTTGGCTCATTAACTCAAGTAAATTAAAAGAGTAGAAGTAATGTCATTTTTATTTATTTTACCTTTTGTGAATGCAACTATAAACATGAAATAGACGGATACTAAGCTGTTAAATTAGGTTAAATCAAGTACTATGAAGGTTAAGCTCACCTTGATTCAAATAATCAACTTAGGTAATCCAATCTCAAACTTGATTCCAATGAACTATTGTATTACTAACCTTAACTCGAACTTTACGTCATTCAAATCATATCAGATGCATATTGAAGCAAAATGGCATTCACTTTTATTGGGATATGATTGTGTTTTACTTTGATGTATTAAAAATATATTGAATTTTCCTCGTGCAAAATGTATTCTACACACAAATAAGATGGGGAGCTCGTGCAACCATTATGTCAATTGTACGAGGAACTATAACAAAGAAGTGAAATATATATTTTGCTTCTATCATCTCGTCATTCATCATGAACGAGGCAATGACAGAAAAAAGTATGTAGTAAGTCATATTATTCCTTTATTTGGCTCCACCCACCCCAGCCATCTTCAATCATGCTATCCGAAAGGTCAAGCACCTCCAAATTACCGAAGTGAAAGTTATTCGCACGGAAAGATGTTTGCCGTGTTTGCCAAGAAAGCCATCTTAGCTCTGAGAGAAGATTCTTGAAGTTGCCAGAAAAATCAGACTCTTTCACTCTAAGGAACCTTAGATTTGGTAGAGCAGCTAATTCTTCAGGTGCAAAGTTGCGACTGCAGCCATCGGATGTCAAACTTAGTGCTTTTACATCTTCATTTTTCTGCCAACAGAGACTTGGGATTGATTGAGAGCACAACACTGGACACTCTTACAGAGCTACATGGAAAGGAAGCATACGAACACTGGAAAACAATTTCTCCAACAGTGAACCAACTTATTTGCTTTCATTCACACCATTCACGAAATTTTTCAGCTTCCATTTGAATTCTTATAAATTGGTTGCCCATTTTGGAAAAATTACCAAAACAGTCCTAAACTTATTGCATTTGTATTAATTCAGTCCTAAACCTTTTTTTGTGGCAATTCAGTCATAAATATTTTGTATTTGTGCTAATTCAATCCATCCAGCCAATTTTGGCCAACCAATGCTAACATGAACGCCGGCCAGTTAACGCTGACATGGAAATTTTTTTAATATTTTTTTATTTTTTGTTTTCCTTCCTTTGTACTTTTTTTTTTCCCTTTTTTTTTTTTTTCTTTTCCTTCATCTTTAACCTTTAGCTGGTCACCGAATTGGCAACCGGCAAGAGGGTGGGGCCTGCAAGGTCTGCCCCACCAGCCCCATATGAAGGAGATATTCTTGATGGAATGGATGGAGTAAGATTCACTAAACTTGAGAAGGTAATATTTTTTCATAATGCTGGGATCCACCAACTAACATGCAGTGACATCAAATCCAAAATGCGTGTATTATTGAGCTAAATTTATAGGATTGTGTCGATATGGGGTTCAATCCGGAGATAAAACAAAAATCAACTCGGGGTCTTGAGCAAAACCGAAAGAAGCAGTGAAGCACAACAGACGTTCTTGATAGGTAAAACTGTCTAGTTATTTTCTAAGTAAACAAGATTATTTTTGGCGAGAAAAAAAAACAGTGAAGAGATTTTATTTGGTAAGTTCTCACTAGACCTATCGGACGGGTAATTGGACCAGATTCAGGTACGGTTCATTCAAGTAAGAGTCATCTGAATTCACTCATAAATTGGATTGAAGCAGTCCCTTTTGCCCCATTCTTTTCTCTTCCTCGATTGAGTCCTGACTGCTGAGTATACATTGTGGTTTCTCAGATCCGATATCATTTCTGTCAGGTCTAGCTGTCGTTAGCTTCTAATGTAATTTCGAGAGAGAAAATTTCGCATTGCTTTAATTCTTGAAATTTGGAGAGACAAAATTTCTGCAAATGAGAAGTGTAGCTACTGAATTTGTTAACCATAACCAAAAGGTTGAGGAAAATTACCCTTTCCCTTTGAGATCCCACCCCTTTAGACGCGCAACCTTGACAAGAGCAGCCTCCCACCGCTTCAGTTCATCAGAGCCGAACTTCTTCTTGTGCTTGGGTATGGCCTCTTTGTACAGCTTGGTTTTGAGCTTAACGTCATCAGGGTGCACGTCGTAGAAGATGGAAAGTATCTCTTTCTTTCCATCTGATTTTGAGATGCCCTCTACCATGTGTGCAACCTCACGGAGACACCATGAACTGGTGGCGTAGCTCCGGGAGATGATGGGTATGTAGATTCGGGACTTGTCGAGCACTTTCGAAAGCTCTCCACCGATTTCCTTACCGACTCGGCGTTCTTTGTTTTCTAGGAAGATGTGGACTCCAGCGAGTCGCAGCCTACGGTAAAGGCAATCGATGAAGCCGGCGCGTGTGTCGGGTCCCCGGAAACTCAGGAACACCTCGTACTCCATAGCAGTGGGATCGTCTTCCCGGACCCTCCTCAACGCCTCGCCCTCTTCTCCAGGCGCGTTGTCCGCTCCCGAGACCGACTCCCAGTCCCTCCTCCTCTTCGGTTTCCCGAGTTGCCTCAGCGCCCTGCACACAATTCAGAGAGTTCTAACCACAGCGAGACTCGAAAATTAGGAATGCAAACCGAACAAAGAGCAGGCTGGATTACATCAAGCATGTCCAGGAGCAGAGTTTCTTCGCCTGCGTGTCATCTGTCAACACGAGAGCCTCGAACAGGAGTCGAACCAGAGCACATGCAGCGCTCCTACAGTCAAAGGGAGGAAGGAAGTCTGCTAAAGATCAGACCTTGAAGGTTCACAGGAGACAGAGAGAGGAGACAACAATGGAGAGCAAGTTCGCAAAATCCTTCCGGTGGAGAAATATCATCGCATGCTTCGGGTACACATGAGCCCAATTTAGTAAATCTCACACCTCTGTGACGTGGCAAGACCAGTGGCCCGACCAGTGCATGCCCACGTGGAAATTTTGTGAATCCGAAACTGCATTAAGAGAAATTAAGGAAAAAAAAAGATAAAAAACATTGTTAATGTTATCTCAAATTAATATATTTATGATAAATTTATTTTAAATTAATTTTTTTTATCAATTCAAAATCGGTACATACATAACAAATTTACTCTTCATTAATTTTCATTAATTCTTACCGTTAAATTATTAAGTTGAATAATACGCGATAATTGATAGGTGTATTCGTTTGGATTTTATCGTCTGTCTATCATAGATGTATCAGTTTGTAATTTTCGTGATATTAATTCACTTCAATAAAAATTAACTAAAAATAAATTTATAACGGACGTATCGAATTTTTGCTAATTTAGGATAAATTTATTTATCAGTTTTGAATTTTTCCTGAAATTATCAAAAATCCATCGTTTCGAGATTTTCGTAATATTAATTCATGAAAAAAACAAAACGGAAGCAGAAGAAGCTGCCATTTCCTTCCACAACCTTCTTCGTCTTGCCTCCTCCCCAAGCATCACCACCACCACCACCACCCCCTCTCCTTCTTCTTCTTCTTCTTCTTGCTCCTCCTCTTTCCAAAACCTCTTCTTCTTCGCTACCCCAGTTCAGGAACCTCTCGCGCTCCTTCAAATGGCCACCAGGAGAACCGCCTCGAAGCTCACCGAGGCCGCCGCCCTGGCCGCGGTGAACGCGGCCTCGGCGGCCCCCAAGCGCCGCGCCGCCGCCGCCGCCGCCGCCCTGTCGCGCTCTCGATCGCTCTCCGGCGCCGCTTCCGGTTTCGGGAACTGCGTTCACCCGTCGACAGGTCCGCCGCCGCTTCGCGAGGCTAATGCTCTCGCGTTGGTGTCCGCCGGTGCCGTCAAGCTCCGCGGTGCCGTCGGCTTCGATTCGCGGGGCTTTGGCCGTTCCTCTGCGGCTTACTCGACCGCCGCGAGCGCGTCTCAGGTTGGAATTCGATCGAATTCATTACGTGAATGCGGGTGTTCTGTGATATTATGGAAAGGTGTGGTTTTTGAAGTGTTGGCTTGATGCTAGGGGAGCCTAGGACTATCCCTTTGTATTTGAGCTTTTTTATGTTAGAGTTGGGAATAGTGCCCGTCTGTGAAAGTTTGAGTGTAGAGCAATTTGTCTGGAGTCTTCTTCTGGTGTTGCTGATGCTTTTGGGGACTAAAGTTTGGTGCTTTTTGTGTTATGTTTGTGATAACTGTCGCCTCTAGGAACGATCTCCCAAGATGATGCAGTTACAGAATAGATCACGGGGCGTTCAATGTAAACATTATAAGCATTGTATCACTTGAAATAATTAGCCAATAAACAATATCTTTATTGTCGATAACAGTTTATGTATAAACAATTTCATGGATGTTGCAAATATTTTTTTGTTCATTTATTCTTATAAGTGATACAAGCTATCATTTTTTGGAAAATATTTTCCAAATGATTCATCTTCACAAAATAAATGCACCCTTAACGAAATAAACTTTTCCCCTGTATCACGAAAGCGCATTACTTTTAGCTGTATCCTCAATGAATGATAAATTCAAAATATCGTTTGGTGGTTCTTTATGGTATACATTGGAGAATTATAAGCTGCAAATTTACCAAACTTCTGCTTTCAACTTCACCATCTCCCATGACCATTTGCAAATGAAGGTCCGCCTAATACTTGAGTAGCTATTACACTTTCTTAGCAGTGCAGGGGACGGTTCCTTGGTTGTACAAGTTAACACAGTTCCTTGAGTTAAAACTAAGTGTTTGATTTTCAACATCCAAAGTCTAAAAGTAAACGTTTAATTTTTTCATGTTTTGTTTTTGATTTCCTTAAAAGTTCAAGATATGTTGGACTGGAGTTTAGTGTGATTAACATTAGAAGTTTACTTACCAACCGAGTAAGCATCTCATATTGAAGAATTCTGTCCTAATCCTGTTAAATTTACTGGATCTTTGTGTTAAATGTAGCAGGATTGACCTGGCAATTTTTTCCTCATTATCCTTTAGTCAGAATTTCTGGAAGAGAAGTAGACCTGTTTCATTTGATATGTTTTTTCCAAAAAAATTAATTGAAATCTGGCTTTGTTTGCCTCAGACAAATCCATCAGAGTTCACTGAGATGGCCTGGGAGGGCATTGTTGGCGCTGTTGATGCAGCTCGAGTAAGCAAACAACAAGTGGTGGAAACTGAGCATCTAACGAAAGCTCTTTTGGAGCAGAAGGATGGTTTAGCCAGGAGAGTTCTCACCAAAGCTGGTCTTGACAACACATCAGTTCTGCAGGCTGTGGATGACTTCATATCCCAACAACCAAAGGCGTGTATTCAGTTATATGTTTGTTTTTCAATTCAATTTTGTCTTTCTCCAGAGGTTATTTGGGGTTTGGTAACATTCTGTGATCTTGCACCAGGTTGTGGGCGATACTAGTGGTCCTATAATGGGCTCAAATCTTGCCTCCCTTTTGGACAATGCTCGGAAGTACAAGAAAGAAATGGGAGATGATTTTGTTTCTGTGGAGCATCTATTACTTGCATTTCATTCTGATAAGAGGTTTGGGCAGCAATTATTTCGAAATCTCCAGCTTAGTGAGAAGGATTTGAGGGAGGCCATTCAAGCTGTTCGTGGAAATCAAAGAGTAACAGATCAAAGTACGTCCTATTGTTATTCAACTTCCGCAACGATTTTTTTTCTGAATCACATGATGCTTGTGGTAGGCTCTGGTCCTTATAAAGCATTGTTTCCCATGTTTTCTCAGAGGTTCCTGAAATTGTTAGGACTTGAACAGGCTAACAATATTCGTGACATTGATTCCCCACAGACAGGCTAGCCATTGTCTTCATAAAACTTCATTAATCAACGAACTCTACATAGCCACCACTTGCTGTTTAACTAAGTCCATCTGGGTTGTTGTTTGGATGGGTTTCTGCTTTCCTGATGGACTTCGTTTGTTTACTCTGTCGATTAGAAGTCCATAGGGACAGTGAGAGTTTGCTTGTCAGTTGTGAGATGAGAGAGCAGTGCCGCTGGCAGCTGCTTGGAACAATTCTTCATCCTGCAAAGAACTATTTGATTTGAGGAAATAATCATATTGAAACTTTTGATGATATTCAACTACTAGAAAAAGATATGTTTTCATAATCTCAAAGTGTTCAGGATATCTGCTCAGGGAAGATGAGATATTGGCATGCTTAACTGAAGCTTCTAAAACTTTATTTTAAATATTCCACTGTATTTCTCAGCTTTATATTGGTTCTTTCACGATGTTTCTCAGCTGGCTAAGTATTCCCTCTAACATGCATGTTGTAGCACACGATTCATTATTGTCCCGCCAAAGCGGGAAGACCTTTTGTTGATACCTGGTCTGTTTCCTTTACTTCTTTGACTACTAATGCATTTGTCATAACATTTCTTTTGTCTCCTACAAACAGACCCGGAAGGAAAATATGAAGCACTCGAGAAATATGGCAGTGACTTGACGGAAATGGCTCGGCGGGGCAAGCTTGATCCTGTTATCGGTCGTGACGATGAGATCCGGCGTTGCATTCAAATATTATGTAGGAGAACTAAGAATAATCCAGTAATTATTGGTGAGCCAGGTGTGGGGAAAACTGCAATTGCTGAAGGGTAGGTTTCTTAGTTCAATATTATTTTCTTAAGCTTAGTATCTTAGTGCCTGATATGTTGTTAGACATGTTCTTCTCTTTTGCTTATGTTGTTTGCATGTGCAGCCAGCATGTACCATGAAGGATCGTTCATGGAGCTCCCAGTGTAACATTGCTGTTATTTAGTGTCATATGAATAGTTCAATGTTTGTAACCTCTTCTCAACTTTAGTTCTGTCTGAGTTATAGTTATTAGGATCAAATTACTCATGCAAATCATTTTTCTGATGGACCAAAAACTGGCTTCCTTTCTTTTATGATGATAACATAATGTCAGAGACTTTGTTCATGAAGATATAATTGGCCTTCAAGCTGATAAGGGGCAGTGGTGTTACAGCTATTCTCAAGTGGAACACTCTATTGGATTCTCCGAAGCAGTAGTGCTGAGCTGGGCTCTATAGGTTGTTGTGCAGATCTAAATCTAGAGCTAAACTAGTTGAAAAGAGTGCTGGTGATACTCAGTCAGTGTGCTGGTTCCATCCTTTTAGCTATCATGTAACTTTTGCTCAGCAGTAGAGAGTATTCAGAGAATAGCAATTGTTAAGCTATGTACATATTACTGTCATTTTGGAAGTGAGCACGTCTAGTGACATGGTTCCTAGTGTGAATATTGTAACTTTATGGATTCTATGGTAATTTCTCTGCCATAATTCTCACTCTTAACAGGTTGGCTCAACGTATAGTCCGTGGGGATGTACCGGAGCCACTGTTGAACAGAAAGGTTGTAATTTTTGCTGTCTGTTCAAGATAAGTTGTTTAGATGATAATGTGATTGTTCAGAGAGCTTTCTGCTAAAAGGATGTCTGCTTTATCTTGACCTATGCAGTTGATTTCCTTGGATATGGGAGCACTAGTTGCAGGCGCTAAGTTCCGTGGAGATTTTGAGGAACGACTGAAAGCTGTCTTGAAGGAAGTAACAGCTTCAAATGGGCAGATTATATTGTTCATTGATGAGATTCACACTGTTGTAGGTGCAGGTGTGTATCCTTCTTGCTTTTCTTTCCTGGTTCCATCTCTATCATTGTTATCAGGGACTATGTAAACATGCATGCAAAAGTCGTTAATTTCTTTATCATGTTATTAAACTTTGTAATTAGGCAAATTCGAGTATAATCTATGTCTTTCATGTTTTCATTTTGCTTTTGTTTTTCATGTGATGGTTTTATTCAGATTCCTATGTGCTGCTTTTCTTCTGTTTGCTCCCATGTGCTGAACGCAAATTGTGTATTGAAAATTACTGCTTGTTTTATGCATGAAGGAGCGACAAGTGGTGCAATGGATGCAGGGAACTTGTTGAAACCAATGTTAGGTCGCGGTGAGCTACGTTGCATAGGTGCAACAACACTGAACGAGTATAGGAAGTACATTGAGAAGGATGCTGCTCTAGAGCGTAGGTTTCAACAAGTGTTTTGTGGGCAGCCATCTGTTGAAGACACTATTTCCATTCTTCGCGGATTGCGTGAGCGGTATGAACTACACCATGGCGTTAAAATATCAGACAGCGCCCTTGTTTCAGCTGCTGTCCTTTCAGATCGTTACATTACTGAACGCTTTCTGCCTGACAAAGGTAATCTATGAATTTTATTAGTGTTGGATTGTATTTCTGTGTTTATGACTCTAGCCATTTTCGACATGTATGAGCAATTAATTTACTCTCTTCAATTGATAATGACATATTCCAATTAATTTTTTTAAATGATAATCAATGTTCCTGTCGTTTAAAATGAAGCATTAAATCCCCAACGATAATGTGTAAAGATCGTGCAACAGCACAATATTTTTTTTTTTGCTGGGGCGCCTAACCATGAAATTCTTTTCACATTGCGACTTCAAATATGCAGTTGCTAGCAGTATGGTATTTTTTGTTGGCTATCCATTTTATTTATTTCCTGTGGTCTTCTTCTTCTTTTGCTTAATTTTTTTCTTCATTATCTAGATACTCTCTTAGGAGTATAATGTCGTTATGCCACTGTTTTGGACAATTCCCTCTGATGTACTTTGAGAAACATGACCATAGTGATAGAACAATCTATATGTATAAGAGAAGATGTTGTAATTTATTCCAATTTCTTGTCTTGATTGCTTCTCTACTTTACCTCGATAAACGCACATCTGTGCTGCTCCTTCTGTTGTCTAATTGTATATGGTTATGTTGTTTCTCCTTCAGCCATTGATTTAGTTGATGAAGCCGCAGCAAAGCTGAAAATGGAGATTACATCCAAGCCTACTGAATTGGATGAGATAGACCGAGCTGTGCTTAAGTTGGAGATGGAGAAGTTATCTCTGAAAAATGACACAGATAAAGCATCTAAAGAAAGGTTGCATAAGTTGGAAAATGACTTAAATTCGCTTAAACAGAAGCAAAAAGAACTGACAGAGCAGTGGGAAAGTGAAAAGGCTCTTATGACTCGGATTCGATCAATTAAAGAGGAGGTAAACTCTTCTACCCATGTATAATTCTCTTTCGTGATTCTTCCTTTTGCATATTTTACCTTGATTTGACCTTTCTCTCCGTCAAACAGATCGATAGAGTTAACCTGGAGATGGAAGCTGCCGAGCGTGAATACAACTTAAACCGTGCTGCTGAACTCAAATATGGAACGCTCATTTCCCTTCAGCGCCAGTTAGAGGAGGCTGAAAGGAATCTTGCAGAATTCAGGAAATCAGGAAAATCTTTGCTACGAGAAGAGGTCACTGATCTCGACATCACTGAAATTGTCAGCAAATGGACTGGCATTCCCTTGTCGAACCTTCAACAATCAGAGAAGGAAAAGCTAGTAATGCTGGAGGAGGTCCTTCACAAGAGGGTGGTTGGTCAAGATATAGCAGTTAAATCAGTAGCTGATGCAATTCGCCGTTCGAGGGCTGGATTATCTGATCCGAACCGACCAATAGCAAGTTTCATGTTTATGGGTCCTACTGGTGTTGGCAAAACCGAGCTTGCGAAGGCTTTAGCTGCATTTCTCTTCAACACAGAAAATGCTCTGGTTAGAATAGATATGAGTGAGTACATGGAGAAACATGCGGTTTCACGTTTGGTTGGTGCACCTCCTGGTTATGTGGGATATGAAGAAGGTGGGCAGCTGACTGAAGTGGTTCGCCGAAGACCTTATTCAGTTGTGCTCTTTGATGAGATTGAGAAGGCACATCACGACGTGTTCAACATTTTGTTACAGCTGTTGGATGATGGAAGAATAACTGATTCCCAGGGAAGGACTGTCAGTTTTACAAATTGTGTTGTGATAATGACTTCTAATATAGGCTCTCACTTTATACTCGAAACTCTCCGTAATACAACGGACAGTAAGGAAGTAGTTTATGACATTATGAAAAGACAAGTTGTTGAGTTGGCCAGACAAACATTCCGCCCAGAGTTTATGAATCGAATTGATGAGTACATCGTATTCCAGCCACTGGACTCCAAGGAAATTGGCAAAATTGTGAATCTCCAGGTAACTAATCTTGAGCTCACTTCTATTTACTCCTTGGAGGTGCTGCATTGCGTAAGAAAGCTTAATCACAAAAAATACTCTACAATTGGATTGCCATCATATTCAAGCTGCATTCTTGCGTTGATGTTCTTTTATCAGTGGGGGTAAATTGAAAATGCAGAACTAGCTTTTGTTTTCTAACCTTTTATCATGACTACTTGGATGAGATGCTAACAAATAGTGGTGCAATTGCATAGGTTACCCACGCTTGCTTGCGTAAAGCTCCTATGCATTCTCTTACTGTAGTTTAAGTAACTTGAATTCTTATGGGTTACATGTTGATAACTAGTGTTTTGTGATGCAAAATTCCAATATGTTGCACAAGATGAATCTTTATTTGTGGTAATTTTTATGATTTTGCAGTTTATGTTTGTGGGAAAAGGAACTACATTGCAATGTTTATTTAAATATCCGAATTATCAATTTTGTTAAGCAGTATTGGTGTTATTTTGCATGTCAGGATGCCTAGAGCCTTTTAGTTCATGAATGTTTGCTGAGGATACACCTTTCTGAGTGACACATCCAACACGATTCTTATGTTCTGTTTCGAAGTGCACTTAGCACACCCAAATGAGTTCTTATGTTTTGTGTCAAAATGCATGTATAAGCACCTAGATGCTACTTTATGAAGGGCATATGAGTTTTGTAGCAAACGTTTTGATGGTCCATTTTCCACCTGATGCAGATGGACCGGTTGAAAGAACGACTAAAACAGAAGAAAATTGAACTTCACTACACTGGAGAAGCTGTTGAGCTTCTTGGGACATTGGGCTTCGATCCAAATTTTGGCGCCAGACCCGTGAAGAGGGTGATCCAACAGTTGGTTGAGAACGAAATCGCTATGGGTATCTTGAGAGGAGATTTCAAGGAGGATGACTCGGTGATTGTCGATGCTGTCACATCACCTTCAGCCAAGGACCGTCCCCCGCAGAAGAGGTTGTGCATCAAGAGGTTGGAGAGCAGCCCAATGGATGCGATGGTTGCCAATGATTAACATTGAGTAACACGCATCTCGTGCTGCTCGTACATACGTCCCCCTGCTTCGTTCTGGTAAGTGATAAGATTTTGATTATGCTGGTCAAGTGTTCAAGTTAGCTTCAAGTGTACAACGAGTCAAGATAGCTACAGCCAACCGCCCACCTTCAGCTGGGTTTTGTGGACATAAGGTATCTGTACATAATGTCCCATGCAGCGCGAGTTCCACTCTATTAATTGGCCTGTTTCAATGTCAGAGTTAATGTTTCTTTTGTAACTTCAGTGAACTTTCTTGCTGACTGACATGAGCTTCCTGATTCCTCGAGAGCAAAACGGTTAGAGGGTGACTATGATTGTTGTTCCTAACACGCACGCACAGGTTTACTGTCACTAGCTAGAGAATCTGAGAAAGTTTTTCGAGCAACCATTGGGTACTGTTACTAAGCGGAATTCGCGTCGAACCGGAAATCGGTTGCTGTCAAATGTCCAAATCCATCATGTACACAGAACAGTAGCTGTCACTCTTAAAGATCTGCCATTTGCTATATTCACGGGAGCAATTGCATTATGATGACGGGGTCCATTCCCCGTCTTCTCATTCTCTGCGCTTCATATGACACGACGCTGCGAGAATCATTGCCATTTCTTTTGAAGGATTCGATGTATGTTGGTTAGGCAGTCCCAATCCTAGAACAGAAACTGCTTCATACATGCTCTTAAGCAAAACGGGTGCGACCAAACTTTCTCCTACCGAAAGTGTTAATCGGCCCTTACGCCGGTGAAACCACCGAGCTAAGATAAAGACTCGGGAATTTGTCCAAGACTACGAGCTTAAACATAGGGAATGAATTGCTCGTATACCTGGCTTTTGGGATGATTCAATCTAGAATGAGTGTTTAGGCTATGATCTTTGTGCTATCAGCCCATGTGGATCATGTCGGCATCGTCCCTGCATATCTTAAACCAATCTCGAAGGTGACGGTGGTGTCCCAACAAGGCAACGACATCAATGTTAGTATATGTTCCGAGTACAGTTGTACTCTTATGCACATTCTTCCTCATGTCTGCTTGGGACGTGCCTTCATATCTCGGTGGTCCAAAGGTCCTTTGGCTGATTACAATGATGAGTACGTCTAGCTCCTTTTGTGTTCTCTTTAATGCCGTGAATCATAACAAAATTCTGAGGACTCCAAAACTCTCGTCCTTCCATGCATTGTGTGCGGGGAAAAGAACAGGAATTCATGTTAATGCCATTCGAAAGCCCCGAATTGGTACGTTCACGACGCATACTTTCCAAATAATTTTCCGTCTTCTAAAAAAATTATAAATGAATACCCCGTTACAAATTTACCCCAAATCGTTTTTTGTTTCGCGAGGAAAATCCAAACCAATACCCCTGACCTAAATTTTGCCCTCCGTTGAAATTTCATCTGATGTCCCGTGAAAATGCACACGCGTCCGCACCCGCAGAAGATGGCTGCAAGATAAATCCGACGTGAAAAATCCAAGTGTATCGATACGCATGCATTTCAATGGAGAGTGGAGTCGGGTAGGTGATTCCAATAAATGCACCGCGGGTACTAATTCGGGATCTCATGCGATACGAAAACAATAATTTCAAGTATCGATGCCGACGGACACCGGTTCGAGATCCGCACCCGTATTAAACCCCCCATGAATTTTTTTCCCTTGTTTTTCTTTTTGGCATTCTTCCACCTAACTAAAAGGGAGTGTGGGAAAAAAAGCAATAATCAGATCCCCACGAGAGGGGGGCCACATTTTTTTTCACTTGGCCGAGACGACGACGTCGTCGACTCAAATGACGCGCACGCTCTTTTTTTCCCCTCGAATCATCCCAGCCCGATCAGAACAGAAACAGTGGAGAGAATCAAATTGGTTTCCTTTCCTTTCCACCTAACAAAGAGAGAGGGGTCCTCCTCCCTTCCTCGAGCTCAAGTTCAGATGTGCAGCGCCAGCTTCCAAAACATGCCGAAATCATTCTGGCCAAAATGCACGTGCCATGGGGGCTGCGGCTGCTGCTGCTGCTGCTGCTGCTGCACAACAAAGAACACTCGACAAAAAGCAGCAGAACCGAAGCTGGTGGAGACCAGAGATCAGTGGCTCAGCCGTGATTCCCACCCAAAGAACCGAAGCCCAAACCAGTAAAAGAACGACACGCGTGACCCCACTCCAGTGAAATCCCATTAAAAGTCAAGCCCCCCCCTTAGCTTCTCGGAGGAGCAGCCTCCATCGAAGATGGTCAGAGAACCAAATGCGCCTGCACATGCCCATCACTGCTGAGTGCCAGCCAGCCCCCTCATCCCCATCTTTCCCCTGCTCCCTCCTCCACCGTGATTAACGTGCGCCGGCCAATCAGGACCCGGGCCGTGGGCCCCCCCCCGGGCGCCCGGCGCGGGTCCCGCCGGGGGAAGTTTCCTGCCGCGGGCGCATGGTTTACACGACTCCTTCGAGCTGGACCGCACCGCACCAGGTGGCTGAAGAAAAGGGCGAGGAGGGAGGAGGAAAGCGACACGCGTCCATGCTGTGTCGTGCGCCGTACCCGCAGCTCCGAAAAATTACCTCCGCACCAGAAGTGCTCTTCCGCCAGGAGAAGCTGGGGCTTTTCCCATAAGCTCCGTGGCTTTTAGTTTTCTTTTTACACGAGCGCTCAGAAAATATTGATGAAAAATATTTAATTTAGGGTGGGTTACGTTTCGCAAAAAAAAATAAAAGTAACTAATTAAAATATGCTTTTTTTAAAAATTTTTATTGATTATGCCACTCATAAAAATAAATGAATGAAGATTTTCGCCTTACGAGAAAATATCCAGACATAAATTGCTGTCGATAATGAAAGCGTTTCTCGTCAACTATCATTCTAAGCATACAACCAATAATTTTTGAGGAAATATTTTCTATATAATTCATTTTTTACGAAACAAATAGAGCCTTAAAATAGCTCAATCTTGAAAACCTTGATTATGCATAATAAATATCCCAACATCCGTCAATAATATCTTTATTATTTATCTTTGCCTTTTCCCATCACTTCTTTTTTTCCCAAATTTTGAATATGGATGAATATAAGTTACGTTCCATATCGAGTCAAATCGCATGTATCTATACAAATAACTTTCTTTCTTGATTTTGAACCTAATAAATATCCCAGATTTTCCTCCTAGTTACAAGTTGTTCCACTCAAATTCAAGACAATTAAGTGTGCTATCTCTCTCTTGACCTGAGGTCATGATTAAATCGATGACGTGTATATACTTGTTAATTAGCTAATTTAAAGAAGGTTGTTGTTTGAATCGAAGGCTAATTTAGATATTTCCACTCAAATATCCTGTTTATATAATGAGTAGATTGATGGATACAAATAACTCCATAAATCCCTCTCGGATCTCGATCCCTAACTAATTAGGAGGAGATCATATTTCGCTCAAAGTAGAACTTTAGGTCTGGCCATTTTGCAAACTTATTGGAGAGGGGGATTTCGCAAGCAGGGATTTTCATTCTTCAAAAAATCAAGCTCCCTCTCTTAATTTCAGGAACATTCTCCTTTCTCAGATTAGGAAACTGTTAAGAGTATTTCCAACAGGTCAAACTCATGCACACTTCTAGGGAAGGAGTGGACTGGTTAGCATATTGGATACTTTCGTCAATTGATGCGGATGACACTCTAACATTAGATAGGCCATCGATGGATTTACTTTTTTTGTTAATAGGCGATCATATAGGATCCGATTTTATTACCGAGAGGTTGACTTCCTCTGTTAAACAAGATCAAGCGACGTAACTCTATGACTTTATCCACATTTCTCGTCGAAAAGAAAGAAAATAAAAAGGAGACCATAGATCACGAATCTTTTTTATTCAAGTATATTTTCTATGGGCTGTGCAAACATGCATGTGCAAAGTACAATAAAAAATTATACATTTGTGCAGAAAACAAAGTTTGACTCTCTATTCTTTCTGAATATATAAATATTTATCGAGATTATTTGAAACGATTAGAGATGACGAAAAACCGTTAAAAACGCTTGCTATAAATGCATCGGTCTTTGTATATTTTGTTTACACAGTTTTATCCGTCTAACTAATTATCTCGGTTTAGTAATTACAGTAACAAAAAAAGTCAAACGGAAAAGGGAAAAAGTGAAAATTCCCGCCTATTATATATATATATACACATTTATAGAACATGCTCTTATTCGAAATGAAATGAGATTTTCTTCTAGCAAATTAAGAGAAAAACAAAGACAGAAATTATAATTTTCTCCTCCAAAAATGGAGGTAGGTGTGAGACCAGAGAAAGAGAGGGGAGGGGCTAATTGGAAACGTTCCCAAAATGAGATAAATTTCCAAAAATCACCCCCAAAATTCCACGCTTCAAATAAATAGAACAAAATCAATTTTCATTATTAGAAAAAAAAAAAAGAGTTTTTTCCCCCCTGATATTATAAAATAAATCTCCAAAAAGTCACTCCCAAGTCCCACTCTCTCTATCTTTCCCTCCACGTTTTGACACCTATAAAGACCACACACAGAAGAACGAAGACGACGAAGGAGGGGAAGGAAGAAAAGAAGACGAAAAGTCTCTCTCTCTCCTCTGTCTCCATCTCGAGCGGTGCGCGCACTGAGCAGCGAGCGGAGGCGCTTCCCTCCTCTGCTCCTGCTTCCTCTCCAAGTCCCCGAAAGTTTGATTCAAAAGGAAACGACGAACCCACATCTCATCATCTGCCAGATGTTCCCCACGGCATGACCCGCGTGCCTCCGCACCGCCCCCTGCTTTCCCCTGTTTTCCCCGTGAAAATGTAGCTCCCTTTGGGGTCGCTCACACCGCCCACAAGAGATGGCCGCAGCCTGCCCGCACGGCAACGACATCGGCTCCCTCCTCCTCAACCGCGCCTCGTCCGTCACCGCCTCCGCCGCCGCCCGCCCCTGGCCCTCCTTCTCCGGCTCCGCCCTCCGCCGCCGCCTCCTCGACGCCTTCCGCTGCGGCGGCGGCTCCTTCTCCCCCCGCGGCCGCAGCAAGAAGCCGCCACCCAAGATCCCCCCGGGCCCGCCGAGGCCGGGCCCCGACCCGCCCCGGCCCAGGACGCTGGCGACGTTCGTGTCCAAGTCGGAGAAGCTCAGCGACCTGCTGCAGCTGGCAGAGATCGACGAGCGGCAGGAGAGCGACGTGGAGACGCGGAGGAAGGTGGAGGCCCTGGAGAAGCTGAAGCGGGTGGTGAGGGATCTGCAGGACGCGGAGGCGGGGGAGGGAGAGGCGGACCGCGAGGAGGAGAAGAGGAGGGAGAGCGCTCGCCACGTGAGGCTGCTCGCGAAGGAGGACCGAGGGGTGAGGACGACGCTCGCGATGCTGGGTGCGATCCCGCCGTTGGTGGGAATGCTCGATTCGTCGGATCTGGATTCGCAGATTGCTTCGCTCTACGCTCTGCTTAATCTCGGCATTGGCAATGACATGTGAGTTCTTGGGATTTTTGCAATGATCGTCCTTCTTTCAATATCTGCATTTGATCGGTTTCGGCATGTTGTTCTCCCATTGACAGGGAAAGAGAGGTCGTCTTTTTCACCTCTTGCATGCATAACTGGGTTTTTCATGACGAGCTTTGTGTTCATCTTCTTCTTTTTTCTCAAGAGTTTTTCTGCTTGGTTTTTCGTGCTTGCAGTTCAGCCTCTGCTTTTTGGTAAAAAGTTCTCACCTTAGCGATCTGGATTGTGTTCTGCGTTCCAGATTTGAACTCTTTTTTCGAGCTCTGTTACTAGTGTCGCCATCAAATATTTCTTTTTACCTCGACCAGCCATGATGCTGTCTGTAATGTGCTTTTGAATTTGATCTATTTTCACATGCCGGTTCAGGCTCTCTGCAAAGTTCTGTCTTCTATGGTGTCATCAATTGTTATCTGCAAAATGTGCATTTTTACAATGACGTTAATTTGCCATGTTTTGGAAGGTATATTGACAAGTCATTTTCCCTGTTCTCATGTGTCATCTTCATCGAGTTTCATTATTCCGCATTTGAGAGAATGCGTTATCTTGTTTTTACTGCCCACGCTAAAGTTCTTGTCACTTTTCAAGCGCATATGTGTTTTTCCGTGCATTTTGGATTCTTCCGGCTCCTGCTGGTTTGTGACTGTGAACTCATACATATCTCATCTCTCTTGGACTCATTTGCAGGAACAAGGCGGCCATTGTCAAAGCAGGGGCTGTTCATAAGATTTTGAAGCTTATTGAATCTCCTGAGGAGACCATAGACCCTTCAATCTCAGAGGCTATAGTGGCGAATTTTCTTGGCTTGAGTGCTTTAGATTCGAACAAACCCATTATCGGACTGTCAGGCGCAATTCCCTTTTTGGTGAATACCCTTATAGATACAGACCACAAGAGTAGCCCCCAAGCAAAGCAAGATGCCCTCAGAGCTCTCTACAACCTTTCGATCTTCCCCTCCAATATCTGCATAATAATCGAAACTGATTTGGTCCCTTTTCTAATGAATGCCTTGGGAGACATGGAAATCAGTGGACGGATTTTATCTGTACTCAGCAATATCGTATCCACCCCTGAAGGGAGAAAGGCGATCAGCGTAGTTAAAGATGCATTCCCTATAATGGTTGACATATTAAACTGGACCGACTCGCCGGGTTGCCAAGAGAAAGCATCGTACATTTTGATGGTGATGGCTCACAAAGCTTACGGAGATAGGCAGGCAATGATTGAGGCTGGAATTGTATCGGCATTGCTCGAATTGACGCTTCTTGGCAGTACATTGTCGCAGAAGAGAGCTTCGAGGATACTGGAGTGTTTGAGGGTGGATAAAGGGAAGCAGATTTCAGAGAGCTATGGCGGGAGTAGCATGAGTGCAGCAGTATCTGCTCCCATATGCGGGGCTTCGTCAACTGCACTGAATGTTAATGGAGGGGCGAAGGAGTCTATGGAGGACGAAGACATGATGAGCGAGGAGAAGAAAGCGGTGAAGCAATTGGTTCAACAGAGTTTGCAGAGCAACATGAGGAGGATTGTTAAGAGAGCTAATTTGCCTCAAGATTTCGTCCCTTTGGATCATCTCAAGTCCCTCACTGCAAGTTCTACCTCGAAGAGCTTGCCCTTTTGAGAACTGATGCTTCGAAAGGTTATTTAGAAGTTAAGTCCAATTTACTTTGTTTATATCATTGCCTAGATTTCTACACTGTTAAAAAGCTGAGCTCAAAATGTGTCTTTGCTTTGCCTACTTTCACTTTAGTTCAACATTCTTCTGAATCAATTCAATTTATACCAACGGAAGAAGTGCCCGAAGTTACAGCCTTTTTCTTTCAGATCTACCTGGGTTGATTTTTTATGTTTTTTTGGCCAAATCTGGCTTGTACAGCCATCAACTAGGGTTGCTTCATGGTCAGTGGTGTGGATGTAAATATAGGAAATGCCGGGGTTCTTTTTCGTCCATAAGAAATTAGTATCGCTACGTCCAACAATCAAGTGGGGTCATTTTCAAGTCTCATTGGGCTCCGTTTTGTATTTAATGTTCTGTTTTATATTTAATGTTCATTGGCTTCGCTTGTGTTGGAAGTGGTGTCGGTCATTTTCTTCTGTCCGGAAATAGGGACCATTCACTGCTGTAACCTTACATGGGAATCTATTCCCGTTGCTGCTTTTTTCAAACGTGGGTCTGAACTCCACTAAAGGTTTCATATGGAATCTAATTAGCACTTAACAGGGTGGAAGTTAAATTTTTTTTTTTTGTGATCATCCAAGGGGACATGAACCAATCACGCCCTCTTTTCTTGATTAATTTTACACGACTCTTAACAACCTACCCTGTGCCTAGCCTAATGCATTGATTGACCTTGTCTTCTCATGAATTTTCTATTTGCAGATTGCAGATCTGTAGAAAATGAATCACCGTTCTCGCTTTGGTTGCGGGAGGAGAAGAATCTGAGCTTGTTGATATTAGAATAAACCCATGTTTACTTCCCCCCGAGGTGTATATAAATATGTTTTCGGGAGTGATTCTAATTAGGCCATAGTGATCATCTTCTTGTTGTCTTTTAATGTAGGGGTTACCGGCATCATTACTTGATGTGATCTCAGTTTTGTGTATATATTATGTTCTGCTGCTGCAACTTTCAGTGTTATTTGGGTAGCTTTTATATGTCTGGTTCCCTTCGATGTGGGCCCCTGAGGGCTTCACCAACAATTCCACTTCACATGCACCTAACATTATCGTTTATAGATACATGCCTGCTGGCTCAAAACTCATCCATACTGGGGGCAGTATAATTGAGCAACTAACTACGGAGAAATCGACAATTAGTTTCTCTTATCATAGCATCGAGTGGGAAACTGTTGGGAAAAATTTATGACCGATAAGAGAGTTCGTTGGGGCTTCGCAAGTCATGGGGCCTCGTTTGGGAAGGGGACTCTGGCATCGTGCCAGCATAATAGGATGTGTGTGTATATGAGCCGGTAGATATCTCTTTCATTCTTTGCTATTTAAGGCTGGTAGGTTCTGCTTTGTGGTATTTCCTGGTCCTGTTCAGGTTATTCTAGGACACTCGTCCCATCTCTTTCAGTCCTCTATGAGTTGGTAGATTCAGCTCTATTAAATGTTGGCAACCCCCTCCAGATTTTTGTTTCTTTTCTCGGACTTTGTGTCTTCAGTGACCCATCTAGCCATATCGACCACATTCAAATGGGAGGTTGGGAGACTTTAAGGACCCCGTCTGACATCTGTAGGGTTAGGACAATGAATTCTGGAGCGTAATGGCGTGTGATATCTGATGCCATACACGGGAAGCTTTTGGGCCAGAGGTTGGTGGTGTCTTCAAAAACTCCGATGGAAAGTTTAACATTTTTAAGAATGGCAAACTTGTATAGATGCCCAATGAAAAGTCATCTGTACACTCTAATCTTTAAGCATGTGCATGCAAAAGCATATATATTCGCTCCGTTCGCGTCAAACCGAGGTTCAGATTTTGCTTTAGAGGCGGTCCATTGTTACCAAGGAAAGCCAAATGCGGGTTAAAAGCCCATTTCTTGATGCTGAAGCTCTTGGGGCCTTCACATCTGTATTACGTCCACAGAAAGAACAAAGCACAGAAAGTCAGAAGAGAAGAGCCCAACTTTGAACCGAGGACGCTAAGCTAAGAAAAGAGAGACGTGTAATAAATTCCCTTTGATCTGTAATAAATTGCAGCAGAAAATCAAACGGCTGTCCTTGCGTCAATCATACCACAGAAGGACCCTACACCGCACTGCACGGTGCATATGATTTGTCAATCTCACCGACCGAGAGCGTCCATGCTTTAGGTGGGGGCCCCTGCTTTCTTCCATAGATTGAACGAGATTAGAGGCGCTGTGGTCTAGTGAACTGCCGACAGGACTTGTCAAGGGAAAGTCTCAGGAATAAAATGCGGTCTCAGCACCAATTGAGCCGGAGTCCTTTTCCCATCATTGGCTTCTTTTTAGCGTAGAGATCTAGCGCCTGAACCCACTTTAGGATTCCATTATGTATCCTAAACAAAAATACGTAGACTACACAGTGTCCGTTGCATATGGAGTCGCTGTCTTTCCTCCTGCAGAGATGCTCCAGCGAGGGAAAGGCATTAAATGGTGGCTTCTGAGACGTCTGGACTCTAAAAAGACTAGCCTCTGCAATAGACAGCCTCGGCCCTGATGTTGTAAACTTCCCGTTGATCATAGACATTTTGCAAAAAAAAAAGTGCTGTGTCTGTTGTTTAGTCAAAGTTGATTCAAATTATGAGGGCGTGTTCTGGCCTATTATTGCTGTACAAAAGCTCTCTTTCGGTTTCGCAGCCCCGTTTTGTTCTCGGTCATCGTTGTTTCGGAACGGTGTCGATTAGTTTAGAATCATGTCAAATCCTTCCAATTTCTAAGTACCCTGTCATGGTCCTGCTTCACATGATGCCCACCAACACGCGACTGAACGACAAGTTTAATGCTTGACCTTCAGCTGTTGGCCTTTCTTTGGTCCTTGTTGCTTCTTCCAACTGATGTCTCACTGAGCTCGTGAAGTCATCCGATGCTCTAATTGAAAATCCAGAAGCAACTTGCTTTTCAAACTAAGAGATGTATATATTTACATAAACATTCCACGGACCTCAGTTAGTAATCGATGTTGCCTGTTTGCATCAGATCTATTCACGAGCATCATAATCTCGAATAAGTATATCAAACCTTGACCGGCCTAGATGGCAACCTAATCTAGTACTCATAATTTAGAAAGGGAACACCTCCCAGAACCAGAACACGGCGCCGACCTTCCCCTAGAAAAATATGGTTTTCCTACTCGTGGATCCACCGGGCCAGCCGCTTTGGATTATTCTGCAGGATAACCCTATTCAAGGGCAATTATATTGACAGTATGCTTTACACGCTTCTGCAGCTCTCGCAAGAATTTATTGGGAGTTGTCCTCGGCGGGATTTCCCGAATGACCGAAGAACTCTACCTTGCCCCTCGTAGTTATTGTTGTTAATCCTACAGAGCGTACCCCAAGGTTCTGGCCGGATTGGAGGAAGTGGACAATAAATTTTTGTACTTTTATGAGAAGCTCTACGGCACCCAAGATTCAAGTGGCGACTCATCATTCCATATCATTTATCTCGGCTTAATAACCAAAAAAAATCTCAAATTTTAATTTTTATCCCAATTATGTCCTAATTTTTTTTTATTTTTGTCATAAATTTACCACCTAATACCAAAAAAAAATCCTAAACTTTAAGCCTTTGTCCTAATTATATCCTAAACTTTTTTTTGTCTCATAAAAAATCTCAAACTTTTACTTTTATCCCAAATCTATCACCGTTAAATTTTTCATCTAATATTATCGTTAATAATTATTTTAATATTATTTTTTCAAATTTTGTTATTTTTCCTTTTTTTTTTTCCCTTCACCTTTAACCTCTGGCCGGTTGCTGGTTCGACGACCGGCCAGGCTCGACCTCTTCGGTGTTGGGCGAGGTCGGCTTTGCCCGCCCCTGGCAAGGTTCGTCCTCGCTGTGGCTCGGCCTTGCCAGAGGCCGGTGGGGCTAAGCCCTCGCCAAATCTAGTGAGGCTGAACCTCGCCAGAGGCTGGCGAGGCCGACCTCGCCCAACGCCAGTGAGGTCAAGCCTCGCCCGCCCCTGGCAAGGTTCGTCCTCACCGTAGCTGGTGAGGCTTGATCCCGTCGGTTAATGGTGAGGTCGAGCCTCGCCGCGGCTAGCGAGGACGAGGTCGGCGGGATTGAGCCCTCACCAGCGTTGGGCAAAGCTGAGCCTCGCTAGCCACGGCAAGGACGAACCTCGCTAGGGACAAGTGAGGCTGACCTCGCCCAACGCCGACGAGGTCGAGTCTCGCTTGTCAGAGGTTGAAAGTGAAGGGGAAAAAAAAGAAAAGGAAAGGAAAAAAATAAAATAAAAAAGTTCGAAAAAATAATTATTAACGGTAATATTGAACGGAGAAGTTAACAGTGGTAGATTTGGTACAAAAGTAAAAGTTTGGGATTTTTTATGAGACAAAAAAAAAGTTTAGGATATAATTGGGATAAAAGCTAAAGTTTGGGATTTTTTTGGGCATTAGGTGATAAATTTGGGATAAAAGTAAAAGTTTAGGGTTTTTTATGAGACAAAAGTAAAAGTTTGGGGTTTTTTACGAGATACAAAAAAGTTTATGATATAATTGGGATAATGACTAAAGTTTGGAGTTTTTTTGGGGTATTAGCCCCATCTATCTCCATATGTTCACTCTTTTTTTACCTTACTGTTCTGGAACCGTGCCAATGATGCATTTATTATTGGCTTCGCAACAATCACTTTACTCAACTGGAAACCCAAAAAAAAAAAACATTACAAAGGAAGATCGTTGACGTGGACTCATGTTCATAGGCGTATGAACGGGACCTGAATTTAAGGGTTGAGAGATACTTTTGTGGAGGTTGTGGTCCTGTTCATCGGGAGTTGAAGGCTAAGGAGAAGTCCGTGGCAGATGTGTCCAATTGTATTTCACGAATCCTGTTTCTCTCTGTGAGTTTGCAACGAAACCTCCTCTTAAATATGAAAGAGACACGGTGTTTGTTTTTAGAGAGTGCCAAGTCACTTGTTGAAAGAAATCATCTTTAGGCATACATCACCTCCATCACCTCAAGGCTCGTCTTCCTTAGGAAAGATGGATTTACCTACACTTGCATTTGGTCATCAGGGCTTTTTGGTGAAATAGGATCAGGTCGGATGGGGTAATAATGATATTTGTAATATCTTATATAGTATTTGGTGTATGTCCGGATAGAACGTGGACGTAACATAAACTCCTCTCCCCCCTCTCTATCTCTGCGCTTTTGTCATCAACCCAATGTTACCGTTGCTTTCTGCCGCCACTGTCAAGCCTCCAGTGACATCGACCCACCTTGCCATGCCATTGCCTCACCTTGCCTTCCGTCGCCATCTCCTCTCCTCTAAAGCTCACGAACACATCATACTTTTATTGATGAATCAAAGCAAAAGATAGTGTCTCAGCTCTTTCAATTTCCATGAGGACAATTCGTGAGTGAATGAGGGACTCTGAAAAAGGTGGAAATTTTTCATTACAGGTGATGCATATGTAATGGAGAGAAAGCTCAAGTTATGAATAAGAAGGGACAATGAATTGAAGCTTCACGATCGCACCAAATACGAGCGAAAGTGGAGATGTCGATCAAGAAGCTCCGGTAGGGGAACGCGATTGGTTGGCCGGCAATGACAACTGCTAGTGGTTGGAGGCAATGACAATCAACTTGCGATGGTGGTCCTCATGCAATGGTCGGCGTATACCATTGATATAGGCAATCCTATCCATTTTTATTTCACCCGGCATGGGATTTTTTAATCCAGGCTAATCCCCCTTTTATCTTGTTTTATCCTGTCTTATACAACAACCAAATGCCAGATAAGAGGAAATTTCTTGATTTTATGCTAGCTACCAAACGTAGCCCTAATACTACGTTTCTATCTTCTTCTTTTTTCTGGTAACAGAAGTAGGCCGAGATCAAGCTTAGATACAGTTTTAGAATCAACAAAGATTGGATTGATTAGGGCCGTAGTTGGTACGGACTTCAACGAACCAAGATAAAGTTTCCGAGAAAATAGGCATTATGACAAGCTTGACTTCGACTTTATTAAAGTGTTTCCAAGCAACGTTTTACACTTCCTCTACGTCCCCTAATGAACAACAAAGGTCCGGTTGAGTGAAATCATAATGGCCCATGGCCTGCCATTACTTATCCTATGTCGCCCAGCACAAACACCATGCACCGTATCTTCCCTCATATATGCTTACAGAACGAAAATATGAGCCATGACAATTGAGAAACAAGGATTACACGCATTGACCAAAATCGATGATAGTGGCATTCAAGTATTATAAACCCCGAGATGTTCTTCATTTAAGGAGCTCAAGTCTACAATTTGCTATTATAGAAGGAAGGCACCGGCTAAGGTGTAACCTATATTCCTAAGATGTCAACGCATGGCTAAAGTGAGAGTCCTCCAATATGCGTCGGCTTGATGGAAGTGCTCTATTTGCTTTCTGTAACTGGAAGATAAACGCCTTCTGCTGCCAACCAAATGTTGTCGGGCCGCTTTTCTCGGACACCACATACCTGCAGAAACGAACCAATGTTGCTCACAAATTGTTTTGAGAAAGAGAGCATCCCATACGAAAGTAAAATTCCAAACATTTAATATGTCCATCTCAAGCAAGCATGCACACGCACAGGGAGGAATACATTTGTGGATAGGTTGAACTTTTCAAAGACAGGTGCTTATGCAATACTTCTATTAAGACATGCTATCCACCTACAAGCCAGGAAAGCAGCATACTTGAATCATTCTTTTATATGAAGTATTTCTGTGTCCCATTCCATGTGTTGTGAGATGTCTCGGTTTCCATCATGTAACATGGAAGAATACAAAATAAGGGAAAAAACGCAGTTCTGCTCTTACCTCCTGCTGGCCCCCAGCAATACGCTGGTATTTCTTGTCATGACTGTGTAAATAGCCACTAGTATCCACATGTTGGAGTCGAATCCTCTGTTCTTGCTTCCAAGTTTTGCCAGTACCTTCAATCATAAGCCTGCAGAACATGTCCATCATATAAAAATCCTAAGCGCATGGTGAAGAAAGGCCATATAAAAACAAAGTTTCCTACTTGGTCCTACCTCCAATAATCTCCAGTATCAGATTCAGTCTCTCCTCCAAAGCAACTGACCTACACCAAGCAGGAAACTTCTCACTGTAAGAAACCCCGCGACTACCAGTTTCACTTTCTCAGGGTACATCAATTAACTCCACAGTGTCAGTTGTACTCATATATGGCAAAATAAGCACAACAGTGTGCTCTATATTTCATCATGAAATATTCTCCAAAACACGACAACCAGTAAAAGGTGAGCACGAACAAAATGAAATTTAGCCTTATATATTTAAACCGCTGTTCGTCCAAATTATGGCCAAGGTTCAGACAGATCATGAATAACTTTGAGCAAAACTCTCGCTAACAAGAATACTTGCTTAATGAACATTCCAAGAGATAAATTGTTATTATGTCAATTAGACAAATCGAATACAACCATAAAAGAATTGAACAACACTTATCATCACACTAGAAGGACCACCAAAAGGTCGTTGAAAGATAAGAGAACTCTCTATACACCCAACAAAACAAGCCTCTTCAAGGCAGTTCCCTTAGCTACCATGCAAGGCTCTAGCACATTCTAGAGTGTGAATAAGATTTTCAGGAGAAAACTTCACTTGAATAAGAACTCGAGATGGAACAATGTCAGGACAACACAGCAAGTTGCTCTTTTTTTCTAGGCAAATCTAGAGAGCATCTTCAAGGGCCAAAATAAGCACTAACCTCCAGGTTCCCTGATATTGGAGATGCATGCAAGTGGCTGTGCAACCACTTTCTAGTCTTCATGTGTTGCAACCTAATGATGGTCCCACTTTTGATTGGATCTCCTTGTTTAGCTGATGTACCTGGCTGAGGCCTAACAATCTGCACAAGAGATAAATCTCGACATTACTCAAATTACATGTACCACAGAAGATAATCAACTATCAAGCAAACAGAAAGATCGGTCTACCCAGTAGCTATTGGAATCATCAACACCAGAAAACCCAGTGACAGACTGCTGCCCACTGCCGGAACCATAAGGTACATCATGGGAATGAAGCCGAAATTTTGTCTTCTCATGCATTAGCTTGAGAACTGTCCCATATGTTATCTGCCAAAAGACTTAGGATTAGCAAACCCATTCCAAGACAAAGTTGATTCCACAAAAATTTGGATCCCCAATAAACCTCTTCCTATAGCCTAAACCACCCATTTGAAAACCAACAAAATAAGCATCAGAACATCACTTTACTTGCTGGTTCCTCTTCCTCCATAGAATGGAAAAAAGAAAAGAGCAGAGTCCATGCGATTAAGATCAAATACAGAAGAATCATTTCCACCACTCCAGACAGCTAGACCTACCCCCATCAGGAAACTAACTAGATAGAATTCAAGGTATCCCCTTTAACCTATGCCTGTTCCTCTACATTTCTCGAGCAAATTCCATCCCGTTGCACCTCGACAGGACGCCAATAGCGTAGGAGTTAAAACGAATACTCATTCAAGAATAGCAGTTCAAAGTCCCGCCAGCGCGAACCACTTCCCATTTCTCGAACACGTCAAGATCTAAACTTTCGGTTCAATCGAATCCCATCTCAGCAAGCAAACAAAATCCCCACGGGACCCAGAAGCGAGAACCAAACGGCCGGGGGCAATCATTACCTCGACGCCTTCCGATGAGGCGGCGTAAGCAGGGGAGGGCGAGCCCTGATCGAAATCGAGGCCGAGGAAGAGGAACAGGGCGAGGCCGAAGAACCCGATCGCCATCGCGAACAGCAGGACGATGAACCAGTTCTGCTGCCAGAACGGGAAGTCCGACTTCGGCCCGGACTCTCGGTAGATGATCCTCGTTGCGGTCGCCGGCGACGACGGCGGCGGCAACGACGAGGACGGCGGCGGAGCGGAGGAAGGAGAGGATTGGGGGTGGTGGGGTCTTCGGCGGGAGACTGTCGGAGCTCCTGGAGGAGCCACGGTTCGATCCAGAGCGAATTAGGGTTTCGGAGCGACGATCATGGATGGTAATGGTGGGCTGCTGCTGCTGCTGCTGCTTCTTCTGGATTTCGCCGGTTTCGGGAGTTTTGCAGAAAGAGGAGGAGAGAGGTCAGGAGGATTGAAGAGGACAACGAAGCAGAGAGAGGAGGTGGTGACGTTGAGGGGGCCAATGGGGGGTGCACACGTGGAGCGTGGATGACGTGGAGGGCTGCCAGAGGAGGAAGTTATGTTGCCTCTCCTGGGATCCAAGTCTTCGGTCAAAGTGACGGGTCCTCTACTTCCATGATCCTCCCCGGGAAAAAAATTGGGTGTAAATTAGGGTCCCATTTGTTTCGCAACCATTTTTCCGGCGTTTGAACGAGTTGACGGAAAATATTTTCCTAATCAATAGAAATTCCAGCAAAGAAGAAGATTGAAAATATGATTAGGTGTCGGTACTTAGGATCGAAGCTCTACGCTTAGACATGGAAAGCTCATTGCTGATTCTCGGATCTCGGCGTTCAAGATCAGGTCTCCGGCGCCCAATCCTAAGTCCATCGAGACCAAGCCTAGGACCTCATGTCTAGGCCCGGTGCCTCGACGCTCACACTTGGGTCTATCAAGGCTAAGCCCAAATCCATAGTACCCGTGTATGATGTCCCAACACCCGAGCTCAGGTCCACAAATGCCGTGCTTGGGTTCCTGATACTCGAGCTCTGATCCCTAGTACTCAGGCCTGGGTTCACAAGCGCCAAGTGCGAGTCCTCGGCGCTCAGGCTTGGATCTTGAATTAATGAAACATTCTTTCTTATAAAAAATATATATTTTTTTAAAAAAATTGGATTTCTATTTATTTTTTTCTTTTTCCATATTCCTTAACTGCCAACCGACCACAAGTAAAAGACAAACTTGCCCAAGGCCAATGAGCTTCAAGGTTGAGGTCCTCCGAGGTCGACGAGTTGTGACGAGCTTAAGTTTGACTTGCCAAATGTAGTGAGGTGGAGCTGAGATTGGCACGGTTCAGCTTGACTCATCGGAATCTGGGGAGCTCGAGCTTCGTCGGCCTTAGGCAAGCTTATTCCTTGCTTGCGGTCGGTCGCCACCGGCCACTGGCCAAGTAAAATAATAATAAAAGAAAATTTATAAATTATAAATTTTGAATTATTTTGGTAATTTTTCTCAAGAAAACAAATCAGGTATTTCATATCAAACAGCAGAAAATATCTTCTAATTCATTTTTAAATTTCAACCAAACACTGAAAAATATCATCATTTTCTTGGAAAATGGCTTTGTGGAAAACATTTTTCAAAAAATTCATATTTTTCACGAAATAAACGAGGCTTTACTACCATAAAAAATTCCAAATCAATATATCATTAACAAAACTACATTCCGTTAGCTTCTTTCCAATATCCATATAAATTACTTACGTTAAAACAGACGTGGCAAATAACTCAAATAATTGGTGGGTAACATGGAAATTCAATATAAATAGTCTCTAGAAGACATCACTTTGGGAAGGTAAAATCTGAAGAAAATGAATTGAGATTTCTAATGGGATATTAGATGAAAACTAATTGAGAGTAAATATTATTGGGGCGTGATTCATACTCCCCACAATAGAAATGCACGGATGCCATATGGCTTTTATAATTTGGATCTATATTTTATTGATAATTTGGGCTTGTGCCTAATAATAGTTTCCGAGTATATATAATTTCTTTCCCTTGTAATTGTGGATTGTAAGACATATGTGTGATGTGCTAATATAATGGATTTCTTTCTTGGATGTAACCTTAGTTTAAGGATGAATCTAAATAAACTCAATTCCTCTTTTTCGCTTTTACTCTCTATTTCGTTGTGCTTATGTGCCTAATACTAACATATTTGGTACGAATGTACCAATTAAAGATTTTTTTAGTACGAAATTTAGTTTGGGGTGAATATGATATATGTGTAAGAGTTTGAGCGACCTCTTGTGTATACATATTTAAGTAACAGATTTAAATGTTTTTGGTAAGTAAGAAATTGGATAAAATGATATTTAATAAGATATCCTCAAATCCGCGTTTTATGGAATTTTATTAATCTTCACAGCCTTTTTTTAAGTAATGCCAATGATTTATTCTATTAAATGACACGAAATCTGTAAGCGACCTTTTAAACAAGCAAGTCGTATTCAACAATTGATGATAGCATAACGCATCATTCTGCAAACTAAATTTTGCATATTGATCTTGGTAAGTCCGGCTTCTTTCCGATTTTCATTGGATAACACTCGTAATGAGAGAACATGGACCCGCGGCAATTGTCGTGTAGCGTTTTTCCTCTGTTCTTCCGCGGTCTTCGAGTGGCGCTCCTCCGGCATGCAGTCCACGGAGAAGATCACTGGCTGGCTACTCTTCATTGCTCGTGTAACATACGAAAGGCTTAGAGAAGCTCTCGTGTAACGGTTGAGATCCACTCCATCGAGAATTGACGGTTACGAACGAAGATAGGATTTTTCCTATTTGGGAAAATGACACAAATAATTCATGAATTTTGACTTAATGTGCAATTTGGTCCATAAACTTTTAATTTGTTCAATGTAGTCCCTGAACTTTAACCTAATGTTTAATATGGTCAATGAACTTTCAATTTATTTAATGTGGTCCCTGAAATTTTAGTATATATTCAATATAATCCCTAAACTTTATAAAAATGTTCAATGTAGTCCTTTCATTAATTCAAGTTTAGGGACTATATTGCATATTTTCATATAGTTCAGGGAATAAATTAAATATTTACTAAAAGTTCAGAGATCAAGTTGAACAAATTGAAAATTCAGGGATTATATTGAATATTGGGTTAAAGATCATGGACTATATTGAATAAATTAAAAATTCATAGATCAAATTACATATTGAGTTAAAATTTAGAGGCTGTTTGTGTCATTATTCTTTCTTATTTCGATGGACCACAACGAAGGGGGAGGAGAAGGAGGAGACGGGAGCGGGTGAGGTGGGCGCCAATGGCAAGGCTCGCAGGACCCGAGCGTCGCCACACGTACATCCTCTTTTTCCCTCGCGACCATCATCGCTCTGTCTTTGAAAGTTGGGAACTTGGACGGGTGCGAGCGCCCGAATTCAACTCCATTCCATAAATCCCCGCCAGGTCCGCGCTCTACTGGATCCCTCGCTCCTTCGAAAAGCACGAAATCGAAAAGGAGAACCTCCGAGCAAATCGAAAGACACGACGACATTGGGGGTGGTGGGGGGGGGGAGAGCACACCCTCGAAGTCTAATTCACTCCTCCACTTCCTGCTCCTCTGCTTCTTCGTGAAACCTTAGTCAATACTGTTGTTGTCTGCGCTCGTTTTCCTCAAGTCCGAAGAAGTCCACCACCACCACGACCACCACCGCCCCTTTGTCGCTCCGGGAGAACCCTAGTTCCTTCCCTCCCTTTGTTCCCGGTGGAATCGTACCCTTTTGCCTTCTCATCCTCCTCCTCCCCATGTTGAGCGGTGGGTTCGACGCGGGTGAGTGAGGCCCTGCTAGATCTGGGTTGTAAGGGGGGGGGGATACGGGAGTTTTCGTCCGGCGGTGGGGTCGGGGGGTTCGCGGCGCGATGTCGGATACGGAGCTCGAGGACCGGGTGGCGAAGGCGGGGACTAGGCTGCTGGAGCCACCGTCGTCGGTGGATGAGCTCATGCCGCTTCTCGAGGCGAGTGAATTTCCGGCTTGGTTTTGGTTTTGTGTTTTTTGAGTTTTTTTTTTTCCGGGGGAAAAGTTTCGGTTTTTTTCGGTTGTTTCCGATGAGGGGCGTGCGAGGATTTTTGTGGGGGTGTCTGTTTTTCCTTATGTGGGTTTTGAGATTGGTTCGAGTACTTTGCATGCCTCTATCGTACGGTTGATTTTCATGGGGTCGCTGGTCTGTCTCGGCCATGCTAAGTGGAAGTGGCGCCCGGTTGTTTTGATCGTAAAATTGCTTCCTTGACGAGAGGAGCTTCGCAGTTCTCCAGTTGATTGAGTAGATAGGATTTGATTTCTTTTGTGACGGGTCGCCCGGCGCTGGAGAAATTTTCCGCGCGAAACCTGTGTATCTGCGTGCATTAAGAGAAAAGATCGGAGCTTGTGCATCAGAGCATGTATGTCGGAAGTGAAAGGTGCTAACTTTAGGAGAATTGGTTTGATGGGATTCGAATTCGTCTTATGTGCATTGGTTCTGCCGAATGGATATTGGTACTTGCAAGGATATAATCAGCATCCGAGCCATATGTTCAGTGAGGATTTCCTCTTAATGCTGATGGTTGAAGGCGCAATGTGGAGGTCGATTCTGTATGGGATGACTTTGTACAGGAGGAGGGAACTGGGATATCCTTAGCCTGTCAATTGCATTTCTTTGCTTTTCAGGATATGTGTGTAGATGCTTGCTCATTTAAATTTATCATTTGCATCATATGAAATTGAAGTTTGTGAACTTTTATCTTGGACTATCAATCATCTCTTTTCATTCAGTGTAGATAGAAACTGGGGACAGTTAATCTTTTGTTCTGATCCAAAATGCAAAAATAGGCTTCGTTGGATTGTTTAGTTGTGATTGGAATTGATTGAGAATGCTGAGTTTCTCTGGAACCAATACGTTGTTATGTGCATGGCTAAGGTTTAGGGATCATGATATTTGCTTAATGCAATATACAATTGATACTTTGAGATTCAAAAGTGAGAATACAAAAATTCGTCGGGCATTGGTTAAATCTGCATCGAAGTCGAAACTATTGGGAAGTTGTTGAGTGTCCGAAATTGTGAAAATAACGTAAAATGAGCTGTCTTTATGGCTCGCAGTCTGTGTTTATTATGTTATTGTCGGGTAGCTACTGATACGAATTTCTTTTTTGGGATCAGTATGATTTTCTTCCATCTGGTGATTTGTGCAGAATGAGAATGCACACATGTCTGTTCTGCTCTAATCAATGTCCAAATTACATATATATATTTTCCTGTAGACTGCAAATGCATTATAACAGAGTAGTTTAAACCAGTTGAGAAGTAATGGGTGTTGTGAGACACCATGACAATGTATAACTTGTCGTGTTGAATTTAGTGGCATCTAGTCCTTAGAAATGGTTACTGCTTTGATAACGTGAAAAGGAGTACTTGTTGTCAGTGTTGTGTGAAGAGCCTGGCTTTGAGGGCTTCCCCTGCCGCTTGAAGAAAAGAACCCTAGCTTGTGGATGTTGGAATCTTGAGTGGAGAGATGTATCCACTTTAAATAAGAAGCATTCTCCTTTAAGACTTAATGAATGTTTGCTTCTTAGCAGCAATGCTTGATCTACAAATGGTCATGCATAACTAGTTTGTTATAGGATGAACCAGAAAATAGTACATCAAAAACAGAAGCCCATACTGCTTATTGTCACAATATGGGAGTTCACTGCTTTATGGTTGTATGTGAAGGAAATTGTGAAAAATCAAAGATTGGTTTCAAAGCATGATATTTCCCCTCAATAACCAGTTTCTGTGACCATTTTTCACAGCCATCATCTATAGGCAAAAATATCACAAATGCACAAAAAATGCTACTTATCAATGCAGGGCGAGAATTGTTGCTCAAGTAGAAATTCTCTAGCATAAGTATGGATGTATTGGAGAGAGTTTGGGTCAATTAAAATGCTCATGATATTTCCCTGTGATAGATATTACAATTGCTTTGGGATCTTGAACTTCCCAAGTATTTCTCTATGAATATCTCTAAAATTGTTGTTAACTTTGTTTGACTCCTTAATGAGTGTAGGAGCTTGAAAATTATTTATCAAGAGTGGAACAATCGCCAACCACATCTATGCAAGATGCTCTTTCTCCATCCCTGAAGGCATTAGTAGCTGATCAGCTTTTTAGGCATTCTGATGTAGATGTTAAAGTTGCCATTGCCTCATGCATCAGTGAAATTACCAGAATTACTGCTCCTGAAGCTCCCTATGATGATGATCAAATGAAGGTGGCGTGAACCTGTTGATTTTATGTTATGGACTCCTTTAGCCGTGGATTCTAGTATGATCTATTATACTTCCTTTGTGTTTATGGCGGTTTTTGCTTTTGCACAATGCTATTATGCAGGAAGTTTTTCAGTTGATTGTATCCTCTTTTGAGAATTTGTATGACAAGTCTAGCAGATCTTACACAAGGAGAGCCTCAATCCTTGAAACCGTTGCCAAAGTCAGATCGTGTGTCGTGATGTTGGACCTCGAATGTGATGCTTTGGTTGTTGAAATGTTCCAGCATCTTCTTAACTCAATAAGGTATAATCAATACTCAGTCAATCGTTCTTCTTGAAAAGGAATACTCATTTATTTTTCTTCTTCATTGAAAAGTTACCCTTATAAGCTGGTTGTTGTTCTTCCTATCGGTCTTTCTACTTTTAGTTACCAGATAAGTGAGTCTGCATTATATGTATGAGATTCTTGTTGATATTGTGGACGTGCTTCTGTGGTGTAATATGATGTTGCAGAGTGATATGGTGGGGTGGAAGCTCTTATTCTAAGATAATAACATTCCACTTATAGACATACCATTTTGTGAATGACGTTGAAAGAGTTGGATTGGTACTTGTGCTTCCTATTAGATTATTGTGCGTGTGATTTTTTTCTTGGTATTTGTAGTGTTCTTGTGTTGTTTTGGATAGTTTGACAAAGGGGTTTTGTCCAATGAAAGCTCAGAAACAATAGTGGTAGCTCTTCCTATTTTTAAGCTTCCTCCTCCTTTCTCGATTGGAGCCATTCTTTTCATTTCTGTTTTATAAAGAAAGTAAGAAAAGGATGGGAATCCCCCTTTTTCTTCAATGCTAATTTTAAAAAACCTTTTAGTTGAAAATAATGGTGGAGATTTGCATTTTATATCTAATGATTTGACCTTTTAAATTGACAGTCACAATGTTTCTGACCTACCTGGAGATGTGCAACGTTTTTGCTTTCTCTAGTTTGAATTAGTTTGTTCATTGTTTAGGGTCTCTCTTTGTGACTTCGTGCATGTATCTGAGCATGTTTCTATCCATAATGAGAATTTTAAATGGCTTGTTATTTATGTGAAAGTACTTGCAACTTTGGAGTTCATTTATCTTTGATTTTGCTGACATTTTGAAGCTACATGCAGTTTTCTTCTGCGTGTATGCATGTGTAATGATTTCTGATGGACAATTGTCAGGGACTACCACCCGGATCATGTCTTCCAATCAATGGAAACAATAATGACCCTCATCATTGATGAAAGTGAAGATGTTTCTCCAGATCTGCTATCGCCCATCTTAGATAGTGTAAAGAGTGATAACAAGGTGGATCGTCCCTACTGTAGAGAACACCATGCATGTAGTTCTTTCTGCTTATCTGATTCTGTATTTGTTTTTTTCAGGAAGTTCTACCTATTGCTAGAAAATTGGGAGAGACGGTACTAAAGAACTGTGCATCCAAGCTGCAGCCTTACTTTTGCCAGGCATTGAAAGCCCTTGGAACTTCTATAGATGATTACAGTAATGTACTTACTTCAATATATCAAGAGGCAAGTGCTGCAGTTGAAGAGAATAACAACCACGCTGCAAGTGAACACAAGGTTTGCCCCAGGTCACTCATATGTCCTCTTATCTATATTATATATCAACTGCGAATCTAGTTCATTGTATCTCGTTATTCTAGATGACTATTGCTATGTGTTAAGAGTACTTGTGTGTGAAGTATAAATAGTGCATATTCTCTACTGTGTAGGAGTTCCTGATTGATCAAACTTATTGTTTCTAAGTACGTACCATCTAGAGAAGAAAGTTGTTTGCCGAGGAGCATTAGTGCAATTAGGATCCCATGGTTTTTCCTCATCTTACGATAGCAGGTTGAAAAAAGGCTATCCGGGCTAATCCTTAATATCCTAAGGCTGAGTTTGGTGGGTGAAATATGTATTTTATTTGGTGTTTAATGGTGTCTGCGGATGGGATATATCCAGATATAATGATCCTACTTGAGGGGTGTGATAAACCTGGAGAGGTTGACAGGAATCTTTTAAAAAAAGATAATAACAAAAATAAGACTTTGCTGCTGAGAGAGAGGGAGACAGATAGAGAGAGATGCCGTGAGAAGGTTGTCGCTACCACCCTCTTTCTCCTCGAGGACCCCCTCTGTTCTCTGTAGACCATTGTGAAGTGGTCGCTGTCCTTGAGCCACCACCCCTCGTGGGGCTCTCTCCCTCTCTCACCCTGTGTTTCTCTTTATCTGCGATCTCCCTTTTCAATTCTCGTCAGAGCACCTGGTGCCTGTTGTAAGATCTCTCGCTCTCTCGCTCTCTCTCTCTCCAGGGTGTCCAGATTTTATTTTTTTTGTTCCACCTTTTCTTTGATTCCATCGAATATTAGTTGGATATGATAGTTATTTATTCTGCTTTATATCCAATTATTTCACCAACAATGTAGTGGATATACCAAATCCAAAGGATTTCTTTACGGCCAAACACTGCCTAAACCTCTTCCTAAACCTTGCCTTTAATGCATCGCTCTTATTGTTTCTTTAAAGCATGAGTGCTTTACACTTTTTTTTTTTTTATGTTATTGAGTGTAATTTTCTGTTGTTTCAGTATATCTGGCTGAAACTGTATCTGAAAATAATTTATGAGTATTTCTTGAATGTATACATGGTTAGGTGAATAAAGAAAAAGCTTCTCATCTAGTCAGTCCTGCTTCTGGAAGATCTCCAAAATCAGTGATCAGTAATGGTGCCACGCAAAAAGCAGAATTGGACTCTATCTCCAATAGAAAGCATGAGGATGCTCATTGCAGTAGTCCACCTAAAGTTACTAAAGCACTAAGCAATGACAACATAGTCAAGTTGAATAGTGCGAATGTAGCCAAGAAAGAAAGTAAGCTGGGAAAAAAGAAGAAAGGAAGAGGAAGGAAACCTGGTTCAAGTACAAAATCAAATGCAACTCCTGATGGTTCCCAAACAATTCCTGATTCACCCCATGACAACTCACCTGCGGAATATTCGCCTTCAGAAAGTGAAAAGGAAACTGTCGCTAACCCTTCTTCCCCAAAACCTGCTGGAGATGAATCTATGAGTGTTGCTTCCCCATCCCAAAATCAAGGTCAACCTGATGAGAGTCATTCTAGAAAACGTGGAAGGCGGAAGAAACGAGAATTAGCTAAGGAGGTCACAGGTCCTGCTGCTGACATATCTAAAAAGGAAGGAACTAGTGATAAGGAAGTAAAACCACATACAAACACAGGAAGAAATACATCCCTGGGATCATCTGAGGATATTAAAACTGGAATTACCCTAAAGTTATTGCGGAAGGAAAATGCTGCTATGGGTGATTTAGAGGCAAAATCACTGAAGAATTCTTCTAAGAAGGTTTCCGTGAGCACCAATGTTGAGGATGGATCTTCCACAAAACGTTCTGGGGATAAGAGAGGCGTTGCAAAAGGAAAAGTGGCCTCTGAAAAGGATTTAAGAAAATCTGATGTAAGTGATGATAACAAACTTTTTGTGTCAACTAGAATATTTCTCTGTTTCTTGTCGTGCTTGGTATTCTCAACTTTAAAAATGTGAAGGTTGGTTTGACATTGTGTAGGAAGGTGCTGCTTCACCAAAGTCTGCCGTGAAAGTTGGCAGAGGTGATGAAAAATCCCATGAGACTCCTAAGGATAGTTCAAAGAGGAAGCGCACTCTGGGAAAAGAGGTGCGTGGGTTCTCAAGTGTATTTTACTTCGATTTCCTTTGCATCTTTTTGAAACTTCTCATCTTAAGTTTTTAATTTGGATGTTTGGAGATGTATTAATTACTTTTGGAGAATGTAATTCCTCACCCTAGCCCATTTCGACCTTTGGGTATTGATTGTAACTGGTTTTTCTCTTAGTTCTATTGTGGTGCATTCAGAAACAAATGCAGAGATGGAGATGATGATTCGTGCATCTTCTGTTTTTATGATTAAATTGGAGGACTACAACTTTAAATTTTGGACATAGTCCTATCATTTGCTGTAGTGCCTTCAGCCTAATCCTTGGAACTAGTGTCTTACCTTTTAATGTTAGATGTCTACTGGTTGATCATCAGGCATCTGATGCGAAAGAATATGGCGAGGACCTGGTTGGTTCCAAAATCAAAGTGTGGTGGCCTCAAGATCGAGCGTAAGACCAGATCTCTGAATTTTTACCTTCTTGAGAGAGAGAGAAAGATATGAAAGTTATCTGCGTAGCTATGATTTGAGTCACATTTAATAGCTTTTTCTGATTTTTATTTGGTGGAAATGTTTCAGATTCTATGAAGGTGTTGTGGATTCTTTTGACCCTGTTAGAAAGAGACATAAGGTAAGACATGTGAAGGATGTTGAGTTCTATTTTCTCTGTTTGTTACGACACATTTTTGTCTGTTCACTTCTTTCACATATGAAAAGAGTTTTTGTCCGTCTAAAATGTAATGGATTCCTTTGTATACACAGGTTTTGTATGCTGATGGTGATCAAGAGATATTGAATCTCCAAAAGCAAAAGTGGGAGTTCGTTGAAGGCAACTCTGTATCGTATCGGGTCTGCAATTTGCTTGTGTGGTTAAATCTCATCGCGGATCTCTTTATCTGGATTTGACATGATGTTTTTTTGTCAACAGGGGCAAGAAGGCGATGGCAGAAGTCCTGATACTTCTCCGGAACTGTATGTGTTTTTTTAGGACATTATTGTGTTGAATCATTAGTTTACAAGCAAAGCAAATTTAGATATTCTATACCATACCTCATTTTTTATCTATGGAGTTCACGAATGCGCATTTTGTAACATTTCTTCCTCTTACTTCGTATTTCTTGAGAAATCTAGTGAGGTGGTCTCTAATTTCTCTTGTTTGTTTTGACTATTATGACTAGGCCTCTTAAGAAGAGGGCAAAAATGAAGGAAGGGAAAACAGAAACTTCACTGAAGACGTGAGTATATCTTTGTCTGAGGCCTTTCTGTCGTAATACTACTTCTAATCAATTTTGGATTTTTAATTGTCAGGGGCAATGCTTCCTCTAGCAAATCCAATGCTGGTTCCGCAAAATCTGGCAAAAAATCTAAGGGAGGGAATAATTCTGATGGCAAGTTCGAGAAAGATGGTATTGGTAAATCTAAGGATCGCACCAGTGATAATGGTTCTAAATCTGGTAGTGTTGCATTGAATAAGACAACTAAGACTGGCAAACTCAAGGATGAAGACCCTAGCACCCCCCATGTGGCGACAAAGTCCGGGGAAGAATCCTCTGTGACCACAAAAGCTAAGAAAGGCTCAAAGTTTGCTTCTAGGGGCAGTGAACTCAAGAGTAGTGAAAAGCCTGAGAAATTGAAGTCTAATGGATCTGACAAGCTAAAGTCTGGTTTATTGAAGGTGAAAGAGAGAATCATAGACGATGACTCGGTAGATTCTGCAGAAACTGAAACTAATGAAGAGAAGTCGGTCCCATCCAAAGTACCGGGAAGTGGGTCAAAGTCAGGGAAAAAGCGACAAAGAGGTGCTTAATCCTTAGCAGCTGCCTAAGAATGTTTTATTTTTTAAGCTGTTTTTTTGCTTCTCTATCCTCTCATGCTTCGCTTAGTGTGTTAATGGAGATGCAACATCTGCAATCTGTAGCCCAAAAGAAGAAAAAAAGCATTTGGTAGAGATTCACCTTGACGTGGAATCCATGGTCCGCACCATGGCATGGTTATATTTACTGATAGCGTAGTCCATAGTGGTCGTCAGCCTTATTTAGTCTTCTTCTATATTCTTGGTGTTTCATTGTAAAGATGTAGAAATCAACATTAACTTGTGCTAGGTTGCTTTGTGCAAATATTAGCAGATTGTTGGCAATAGTTGTAAAGAATCAGAATGTTAATGTTAGAATAGCTTTATGTTCAATCCGCCTGTCTTTCATGTAGTTCTTTTCTACCCATCTCGGCGCACCACTGTACATTGGCACCACTGTACATTGGCCGACTTAGACGAACATGTTCTTTACATGGAAAGTGGTCGTGTAGTGACACCAATTAGAGTTTGAGTAATTTGATGTCTCCTGTTTTGCCTTCTGGTCATAAGAAAAGCCCTTGTGATATGGCGTTTCTAGTTGGCATGCTTTTGCCATTAACCTCTTGGTGGCCAAGTAGGTGGCAAAATTATTAATGTTAGCCTTTTCGACGTTAGCTTGGATTGCAAACGTCACCACGTTGTTACTTGAAGTGTGCTTCGAAGCTGTAGTGGCTAAAACCACTGTCCATTTGTGTTCTGAACTGTGTACCTGGCAATAATCTCCAGGTTTAAACCTCTTTCCCATTCCAATCTCGTTTCTTTTTCCTCCCATTTTTCCTTTCTGCATAGCTGAGTTGTGGTTGGATTCTTGTTTCTGGACATTGGGCAAATCAGTTCGATGGTGCGCGGACGTTCATCCTACGATTCGCAGGTGACTCACACAACTTTGTACTTTTTCGAGCCGGTCGAAGACATGTCCAAACAAGAAAAAGATGAAAAAAAAAGTCTGTCAGACAATGATCATTCGAGAGCGAGTTGGTCTTTCGACTGGGCATGGATCGTCCTGTGAATGTTATAATTAGCAAGCTATGTCCATCCAAAGCCCATAATGGAGTAGTTTGCATCTTTCGGCTTTCTTTTCAACTCCTGAACTTCAAAAAGCCCATAATCAAGGTCACTCTTCAGTGAGATACGGGAGGAGAAAGGTTGATGGAGTAGAGGTCTAAGTCAAATCTTTCTTTCATAAAAGGGTAAAGAAGTAGGCTAAGTGTTAAACTATGAGAAAGCCACCAGACCAAGTCAAGAGCTTAAAGCTTTCAAATCAACACTGTAAGCACGACAAATGGAAGGTGATCTCAATAGCGAAGCAACATAAGTCCAGAAATTTGACCACGGGGCCATTATTACTTGAAAGTCAAATACGATATGATTTGGTACTTGAACACTCAGCAAGCGGTCGTTGAAAGTAAGGCGAAATCGGGAGGCGGGCCCAAATCTGCCTTTCATACCAACCTCCCGTCCCTTTATATAGCATTATCGTTGGATGAGTGTTGCGTGAAAATTAACGTTAGACTAAAAAGAAGTGGCATCGGCTGCTATGAGCCGGAAACATAGAGGCGGGAGAGAGGGAGAGGAGGTGGAATTGGAAATGGTAGCGGAATCGATTTGACACGACTTTTGCCGAACTTCTTTCTCGGTCCGAAACTTATCGATAAACCCTCCGGACTCGGTTACCCAAGATCATTGCCATTCCTAAGTGAATGTTATAATTAGCAAGTGATGTCCATCCAAAGCTGCGTGGGACGGCCCTAAGAGATGGGAAAGGACCATGGGTAAGGTCTAATAGTGGCAATTTGTATTGGCAGACTCTGTTAGTGTCATATCAACACGAGGATATGCTACAAAACATGTCAACCCAAACATGACATGATTAGTTAATTGCGTCGATCTATGTGATATGAACATGACCTGAAAATTAAAGGGGTCGACATGATACGACCGTCAACCCGTGTAACACGACTAAGTAATAGGCTAGTGGGTCAACATGATTGCATAATTCGCCATGACACAAAATCAACCCGTCGACACGAACATGACACAAAATATCCTCAGTTTTTTCATAAAAATCTATTTACAAATTGCAATAATCTATCAATGGAAAATCATCAAATCAAATTAAACAAAATGCTCATGGTCAATAAAATCGAGCAAATTAAACTTTAACAGTAAATAACTTGAAAAAAAAATAGTCATTTAGCTAATCGTATTGAAATGGGTCATGTATATCATATCAAAATGGGTCACTTGTCATCTTGTCAACGCTAACCCATTAATTTAAACAGGTTATGCAAGTTAATTCTGGGTCACCCTAATCGAACAACGCATACTAATTGCATCTTGCCGGTTGATATAAAATAACCCAAATATCATTAACATCAACTTAAACTTACTTATTTCATGTCGTGTTTGAATCATGCTATCTTGTCACGACAGAAATTGCCACCCCCTAGTCAGGTCCCGTCTCCTCTTGGCAATCACTTTTGTGTTGTATATGGGCAAAAACTATATCATGAACTAGTTCCATAATTGGAATTGTCTTCTCGTTTGTTTGGTTCTCCCCCACCTTTTAGTCCATTCATGTAGCAGCCTTCGAAAAGTCAAAATGACACCAAGCAAGTTGTACTGGCCACATCTCCACAAGCAACTTTGACTCTTATCACACTATCTGCCATGAAATGAATGGTCTAGTAATAATGCCATTCTTAGAAGCATCACGAACCCATCCAAATCAATGTTTTTTTTTTTGTTTTCTTTTGTTTTTTGGTATTCATGATTGTGTCAATGAGATGAGCCACTTTGGACTGTAATAATACACTTTTGCCTTTAACTTTCCACAGCCCAACATCAATGGTCCTCCAATTCTTCTGTAAACCCCATGTTTAATGCATGAAAATATAGATTAATGCATAATCAAATGAAACTCCCTAGTATTCAAACCCTACTTTAGTGTTTTTTCACTTCCATTGATTGACGAGTGTTTAGTGGCTTTGGCCACATTATTCTACTCCTGCAACATCCACTTTGCTTCCCACTAGGGAGGCTTTCTAAGGACAGTGGTTAGCTTTTGTCTGCTGTTATTCGTTTTAAAAAGGGCTCTATAAACTAATTGGACACATTCCCTATTTAAATAATTCAGAGATTTTTTCACTTTGTTTTTATCTTTGGTTTTGCTATAGATTTCACATCATTTGCAGGGTCATCATCTTTGTACTTAACCCAAGTCAAATGTTACTGCAAAAGTGCAGAGCCCGTGTAACCTAAAAGAGAGGTGAGCATATTAGACTTGAGAGATTTGATAGATAAAACCGAGGGCGACGTTCCTTTTGTCTTCTAGCGATTGCATTTGGCGGTATCCAGGAAATCAATCTGGAATATTGCCACTGTACGCTTTTCGTCTATGAGATATGGATTCGTTTACAAGCTTAGCCGATACACACCAAAACAGTGATCTCACAGCTCTTATCTGATTAATGCTTTGTCAGCATATCTTGCAAATTTTATCTTGTAGATATCATGTAATCACTATTGAGTGACTAACGATACGGTGGTCCAGTTAGTATTGGCCATTTTACATATCATGGTTAATGCTGATATGAACAATTTATATATGTTTTTAATTTTTTAAATTCTTTTTCTTCTTATTTTCTTTCTTTCTTTCTTTTCTTTTCGTCCGCTGGCAATTGCCGAGGCTCTGGTGATAGGTAGAGGCAAATAGGAAAAACAAGAAAATAGAAAAAGGAAAGAAAAGCAAAGGAAAAGAAATTGGTAGAATCTTTAAAGAAATTTGCAAAAATCATCCGCATCAGCTATTTTTGGCTAAAATTGGTAGGAATGACATTATTGGAAAATCGTAAAAAGGTATAGGAATACATTGGCCAAATAAAAAAAATTAAGAACTGAATTTACAACAATATAAGCTAAATTTACAGCCGTACAATAGATTTAGAATTTTTTGGACAGATTCTCTTGTATTTGTAATGACATGCAATATAAGCTAAAGTATCCTTGGAGTATAAATACCCCATTTATTCAACATTTGGGTCCCACAATTTATAAGATTTTCATACATTGTCCATTATCATGATGATATGGAAGCTTTGTCACCATCGCATAGAGTTCCAGTTTTATCCATATCTCCCTTTTTTGTTTTGCTAAAAATCCATATCTCCCTTGTACATCATCTTAGAATGTAAACTTTCCACTACAATGTTAGTAGGTGCCTCGTGCGCAAGGAAATCATACGATTAGTCATCCAAAAAACTTATGCAGCTCTAATGCATTCACGTGGAGTAAAACCCCAAAAGAAGACCCTAAAGCTGTCTAAATTGCTGGAAGAACGTATCATGGTCCATGTGCATCATATCTTGGAGACGAATCCAGCTTATTCTTGCAAATACTCAATGAGTAGATATGTCGATTTGCTCCAATGATGCGTATCAAGAATATAGCTTGAAGTGATCGAGTAGTAGTTATCGGCGCACCAAGTCAAAGACTTGGCTAAGAAGCATCGGGGCCTTGCTAATAGAGAATATTAGGGGCTTTCAAGAATATCATGCAATGTCATCTCATGGGAAGTTTTCATACTAATGATCAAGTGACACATGCTTTGAATTTGCTTTTTTGTTTCTAAATGAAAGGATGCATCCACCATTAGTGCTTGGTTTAGACGGATTACTTGGAATGAGATGGTGCTTGTCCACTAATCACCTGGAATGATGGACTAAGACATAATCTTTTTTTGGCCTTGGGTCGACCTAATCTGGGGTTGTCGCGGCCGCAACCAGATTTGGGGTCATGGTCGCGGCCATCATCAAGCGACCCTAGTCATGGCCGTCACACTATTGAGCATCACTTTTTTATTTAGTTATATGTTTGTTTGCCTTAATTTTTAAGCTTATATAGCTAGTGATAAAAAAAAGATCTTATAATTTTAATCTATATCTGTTGCTGTAGTTAAGTGTCTACATCGAAGTGAGATTGATGCTGAGAAGACTTTTAATTTGGATTTTCTAACATGGTATCGAATAAGCACCATTTCTTTTATCAGTCAATATTAATGATGTTAAAATATCGTCTCATATCACTTATTAACATGTCATACATCAGTTTAAATTTTTGGGTTATACTTTCTTATACGGCGAATCAATACTAGAGAACTATTTGATATGCTTTAGAGCATGAGAATTTAGCCCACGCTTGGAAACTCGAAGGGGTACTCGATTTGATTTCATTCCATTTAAAAGGAGAAGAGGTCAAAAAAGTGAGATAGGGCTTTGGTAGACGTCAAATATTCTTGAAATGCGAGCAGTTGTTGGCCGTTAAGAAAAGCCACCACTCAACCTGAGAATCGATTCTTTTAAACGACTAACTTTTTGGTTTTTGAGAGCACGAAGTCAGACTAGCTCTATAGCTAGGCCTCTATTGACAATAAGAGATCGAGGGGGACGACGACGGCATTAAAGTTGCAGATATCTCTCTCCAGCGCCTTCGACATTCCATTTACTATAATCTTGGCTTTATGAAGGAGAAGAGCAAAAATAGTGGCTTTTGCTTGTTCGAAAAGATGACATCTTTTAGACCCTAATGCGGCGCAAATAGCGGGGTTATGCTAAGAATAAACGGTTTTTTTTTGGTAAGGGCTAAGAATAAACGGTTGATCTCGAGTGCTTTTCAAAAAAGACATTGCCCTTTCAAAAATTATAAATATTTTGTTAACAAGTGGCTGGCCGAAACCCTTTTTCGATGTTCAATACATAATTCTTTTGTTTGATATATAATCAATGCTTCGAAGAATCAAACATTTGTCCTTTCGAACATGTACAAGAAATTGCATATACTTAGCAAGGATAAGGTAGTTCAAGCATTAATTATATTGTTGATGTGGTATGCTCAACCAAATTGTGATACTCACATGATTATCCCTTTCATCATACTGTATGAAGCTTAAATTTTAGAATCGCTACTTTTGATGGTTTTGTTCACATGTGTAAAGGTCACGTGAAACAACTTTTCGTTGTATAGATCGTTATATAAAATATGGGTCTTCCTACGGGGGATTGCCCCAGGGGCATTTCTTTAAGTTTTCCTAATTTAGAAAAATTAGATTTTCAAAGAACTAATTATGTAAAACAGAGAACGGACGGTGCATTGGATACTGCGATGTTTTCTTAATCGGTTGCTTAATTAGTATTTCCGGCACTCCATTAATAAAATTTGTAAAATAATTTTATTGGGATGGGGGGATCACACGACACTCTCGTAGGTACACATAGGTGAGATCCATAGGTGTGGGAGGTTCTCGCGTGCAACTTCCTTGGTCTTGTCGTGCTTCATTATAGAATAATAATTGCTGTCTGTACTCTTTTGTTTTTGCTCTTTCACCTTTTGTTTTTTTCACACTAAGCAAGATCGATTCCTTCTTGGAGCATCGAAGTTTGCCCTCATAATCATATTGGAATTCGTATATGGATGACCAAAAGTGGCCAAATAACCTCTGCGTGGGTATAACAAAGTGTAGGTTGAAATAAATAATATTTGACGGGAACCAGACAAAACAACAAAACTAGTTATTAAAGATATGGTGCAAATGAATTTTGGGGAACATAAATCTTTACAAAAATAAAACTAAATCGAACATAAATCTTTATAAAAATAAAACAAAATCTCTCTCTCTCTCTCTCTCTCTCTCTCTCTCTCTCTCTCTCTCTCTCTCTAATTTTAGTTCATTTTTCCAAGGGGATTGCCAAAAGTGGTCCACTGCTTTTGTTGATTTTGGGGCATTGAGGTCTTTTAAGGGCGTGGTCTCTATTCCCCAGGAGTCCCAAACTTTTCCAGTCTGCTCATTCTCAGGTATCAATTTGCACAGTGATTGAAGCTATATAATCAAAATTAGTATCTGAAAATCTCACATGACGATCGAATACACAGAATAGTTCCATGAAGAGCTTCCTGAAATTAGATTAAATGGTCCTAGTATGGTACGTTTGATCAATTCAACCAAAGAAGCAAGAGACAGATGTTTCTAAAGAGATTAATTGATCTTTACGATGATTATCACATGAAACCCGACCTTATTGCTCTTATGATAATTAAGTATAGATCTAGGCCATTCGATGTTCACTAATTTGACGATCTTAGGTGCTATCTTACGTGCTATGTAGATTGGGAGTGGGGGGGAGCAAGAGATATATGCTTTTTTTCACTACTAAAAAGCGCGATAACATTTAAGAGGCTCATTAAAAGAAATTCTTGATAAGAAATGACAAATCGTGTAATTAGGAAAAGATGGTCCTATTTACAAAAGAAAAAGAAGAACGTTAAGCATGAAAAGGAAGTGCTTTTTGGAAATGAAAATAATGAGTTTTTGGCAAGAATTGGGAATCAAATATATGCTATGATGATCATCATATAGGCAATAATATGACAATTTTGATTTACTATGTGTGCGTGTCTCATTAAACTAATTCACCTACGTCAAAGGTAAGAAGAATACCAGTCAATGCCAATGAATCTCCATTTTCTCTCTCGTCTTAGCTAGATCTTATTTAACGATGGGCTACCATTTTGAGCTTGAGCTTGAAGTAAATAGGCTAAAAGATAATTTGATTTTGATCATTCATAGTACAAGCAGGGTTCATACCCTGACACATATATAGTTTTAATTTTGATAGATGACATGATTTCATAAGTAGATGTCATTTTCCATTCGCATGAAAAAGTATTTTATACTGACGGTGTATCTTATATAAACTCATTGATTATACAAAGTCTTCCCTTCGAGTACCTATGAATATTGGCATAGAAGCACATGCACAAGGACTTTATTATAAAAATTGAGACTAGAAAGTCCTTTTGGTATATTTCTGTCTTTTCAAATTCCTTCTTGCTTGGAGGAGAAAGTTGAAATTTTGAGGTGATATCCACCTCACATAAAAACTACTTTCATGAAGCATCGCCCATGATGGAAAAGCTACTGTTTATGTGATTTGATGATAGACACCCCATGAGTCCTTTGTTGGACAGGTTCTCTCATGGAATAGTCCATGGTAGTGCTTTCTCTATCTCTCCATATTCTAAAGTTGCTGCTTTTTCTATAGAATTCAAAATGGAATTTGGCTCAATTTGATGAGTTTGTCAAAATTGAGGCTGCTCTTTGTGACCCTTTGAGGCCTAATTCATACATTCTTGGCATCTTTATTCCTTTGACTTAAAGGGCGGCATTTCCATTGAGGGAAGTGCTTGGATTGTTCTTGAAGTTCCTTGCATTAGAATTGTTAATTAAAAGTGTTATTTACAAGTTGAACCCTTTATTGTATTGTAAATCTCCTTAGTGGTCCAACCAAAAAGAAAAAATCTCCTTAATGGAGGAATCATCTATAAGACAAACTAAAATTGACTTTGAGTGCTTCATGCGGTTTCATTAATGCAAGCAAAAACCATCCTGCAAATGTAGACGGATACACCCAACCAAAATTGAATTCTATCATAATCATATCCATTGTCTGAATACTAATATACCCAACCGAATTATAATAAGCATATCTATTGTCTACTATATAAAAATTCTATGGTGAACGGTCAAGAATCTTGCCCTTTTTAAAAATATTATTTTGCAAATATTCTGATGTATTATTCGCAGTGTAGATTCACTACAAAACAGAATCCTTTGCAGAGCAATCTCGTGCTTACTGCATTATTCCATTTTAATTAACTTAAAAGAAAAGCCCACTTTACATAGTAAAATAGGTTGTTATAGGTAATATTAAAGAAATACATTTACAATTAATGTAGTCAAAAATTACAAAAATTCAAGTGAAAAACTTACATACAATAAGGTATTTCAAGTTCCTTTTTGATGTATTATTTTCAGTATAAACGTATGAAAAAAAAGGTTGGTTTTTTTTTTTTTGGTCTGAAAAGCTTTAAAATTTGCTTCAAAACACAACAAATTCAAAAGGCTAAGAGGCGATCAGAGACATAGCTCGAGGGTAAGGTTTTGTTACGACGGTTTAGATAGTGAGAAAGTGAAGAAAGTAAGGGAATGTATCAATAAATGATGGAGACAAAAGGAAATTAATGGATATAGTCGAAGACCGGAGAAAGTGAGAAATAGAAAGATAAAAAAAAAATTCAATTCATTGAAGTGAGTTTTTTAACAAAGGGCATAGCAAGGAATTTCCTGGCCAAGTTTACAAACATAGTAAACTAGATAACTTAAAGGATATATTAAAGAAGAGGTTATTTTAAGTGTACTTTAAATATTGATGTTGTCTTATAACCTATTTTTAATTTGGTTATTACATACAGAAACAATTGAAACATTTAATTATAACTTTATTTTTTTAAAATCTAATTTTTATATTAGCAACATGTTTCTTAATATAATTCATTTACAGTTGTCTTGTCTCGTTTCTTATTTTCAATATGCTTGATGTAAATAGTGAAAAGGGTATGAAATATTAAATAAATAATTAAGGTTCTATATTTAATTAGAGTGGAAACCATTCATAGTTTTTTCATAAACAAAATTAGGGATATAATATTGAGTTGAATGTAATCCACAATTACAACCATTCCATTAATAACTCCAAATACATGAACATGCTTTAAGTTCGTTTCCAATATATCTTTTCAGTGGAGAAACTGAGAAAATAGAAAGATTTTTACCATATCCTTTAATTCATTAAGTGATTTTTTTTCTAACAAAGTGCATAGTGCAAAATATTATGGCTAAAGTTTTTGAAGAAAAATCACCACCTATTTCTTAAATAAAATGGCAGAGATGATTTTATGAACTTATTAATAAAGAAATCAAATTGATGTGACTTGTTCTGTATGCACTTTTAGTATTTATGCTGCCTTACAACCTATTTCCCAACTTGATTACTATAGTGAACATGGAATTGAAACATTGAATTATAATTAGAACAATTGAATATCCAACTACGCATATTTAAATATCACATGCATTAAAGCCATATCAAACTTTTCAAAATATAGATTATACTCCACTCATTCTATGGGACCGCAGGTTTCAATTTATTAACATGATGTGTTTATTTTAACTAAAACTTATTTATAGTTTGATCTATTGCTTTATTATCAATACTCACAATCATTGTGAGTAAGTTTAAAGTGAAAATGTTATTTTTACTTTTCTTGATAAATAATCTCTAAGGGCGCTTTTGGTAACGTTTCTATTCTCAGAAACAATTTCTGTTTAGAAATAGTTTTTTCTATTTCTATTCCATAGACGAGTTTTTGAGCAAAATAAAGCATTTGGTAACTACACAAAATCTCTATTCCCAGAATTGAAAAAGAACATAAATGCGTTTGATACAATCCTAAAAATTTCTATTCCCAATATTTTTCATTTAATTACAAAAATGTTAGTGAAGACTTAATAATTCATATTTGGATAAAACTATATTAGAAATATATTCAAAATATATTATGACATAGAATTGGATGACCTTAATATAATCATAAAGAAAATTACTTCTTATAGATAAAGCAAATATTGGATGGTGGTCGAGGAAATTGGGGTTTAGGGTTTTGGGGTTCGGGTTTGGATTTTGGGGTTTTCGGTATTAGGTTTTAGGGGTTTGGGGTTTAGAATTTTAGGATTTAGGGATTCAATTTTTGGTTTTGGGGTAGGGTTTTGGAGTTTGGGTTTGGGGATTAGGGTTTTGGGTTTTGAGGTTTGGGTTTTTGGGTTTGGGGTTTGGGTTCTTGGGTTTGGATTTTGGGGTTTCCAGTGTTAGGTTTTAGGGTTTTTGGTTTTGGATTTTAGGATTTCGGGTTTTATGGTTTGGGTTTTGGAGTTTAGAGTTTTAGGATTTAGGGTTTTGCTTTTTGGGTTTGAGGTTTAGGGTTTTAAGGTTTGGGTTTTGGGGTTTGGGGCTTGGGTTTTAGGCTTTCGAGTTTTGAGTTTTGGGCTTTAGGATTTTGGGTTTTAGGATTTGGAGTTTTGGGATTTAATAATATATGAAATTGTTTCTCTAAACTAACGTTGTTTCTCTTTCTGTTCTTGAGAACAGAAAAGTAGACTTTTTTTACTTCTTGCTTTTATTTCAAATCTACTCCCAGGAATAGAAAAATTAACTGACGTACACAAACAGATTTATGTTCTTTTTCTGTTCCAGGGAACAAAAGAACAAAAAAATAGTGAAACAAAAACATTACCAAATACGCCCTAATGTGATGGATTAATAAGAGGAAGATCATTGCTAAAAGAGTGATTCCTTTCGCACAATCATGAATTTAGGAGGTAGTAACTGACTGATATGAAACCAATGTGTTGGTGTAAGCTTTTACTATTTGGCTGTTTTAATCTGAAGAAAATAGGCCAAAAAAAAAAAAATAGATGAGTTTAAAACCTAACTTATTTGCGATAAGTCAAAATATATGTTCCCTCAAGCATCATAAGTTTTTTTTTGGTTTTAAAAGTTTGAACTGTCTGAGTTATCCAAAGTAAACATAATTTATGAATTTTATTGCAAATAAAGGTACATGCTAAATTGAAGACAACAGAACTTAGGTATACATTGCATTATCGACAACTCATAAACAGAATATCGAAAAATTTCAAATATGGGCTTAAAGTGAGGTTATTTTCTCAAAAGATTGAGTAGACATTGTTTCAATTAAGGGTATGAAGTAGCCAACTTAATTTCAAATAAAGATCTGTATTGGCCGGCCAAATCTTTGTCGACTGGCGAGCATGTGCATCTTGCATGCCATTTTTCGAGTCACGATTGGGTTCTTCTTTTCAAAATATTGATCGTTTTGCACATGAGTTTGTACCGTGAAACTATATGTAAAAATAATACTTTTTAATTTAATAAGCAGAATTTATGGGAATACGGTCAACTCACGTGAAATGCACGTGATTCATCTGCTAGTATATTTGAAATGGGGACACGACAGGACAGGATTTGATGTGGTATCACCTTTGGTCCCTGCACACTCCCGCTGCTGATGTTATGATACATGCATGCACTGAAGAGTAAAGAAGATCCATTCTCCAAAGATGCACCTAAATAGTTTATTTTCATCCTTTGGGGGTCCAGATCCCACGTTCAAGATGACCTCGAAATCAACGCAAAACTACAATGTCTTTGCAATTGATCAGGGTTTGTCATTCAAATCACTAATTTTCGCTGAGTGCGACAATCCCACACTCCGTACACTTTAATTAGACATTTGCTAAAGTAGCGTATTCCGTATGGCCCCGAACAATATGCAAGAATTATTTCGTAGCTAAAATTCCCACCTCAAATGAGAAGACAAGTATATTTCTCGTGGGACAACCCCTTGATAACTTGTCGTTCCGATCGATATCAGCGAACCATGTCAATTTCTTCTTACAAGCAATAGGTATTTGAGGCTGTGACTATCGGGGCAGCCGATTAATTTTCACTGAGTACGAACTCTCGCTTTCATGTGCATAAATTAGATATTGACCATAATACCATATTACTCGAAAAGATATGCACAAATTATTTAATAGGTAAGATTCTCACCCCAATCATAGTCAAATAATCCCTTGGAAATCTCTTTCTAGATGGTCGAACAATCCCTTCGATTTCCCTTTTGTTATCTCTCCTAATAGTCTAGAGTCAATGAAAATGTTGAGGGCTCTAATTTTGTTTTGCCTCTAACGAATTCAACACTATTTTAAAGAGTTATGCAGGAGATAAAGAAAGAAATTTTCTTATGACGAGAGCAAATAAAAAAAGAAAATAGTTTCTTGACTATCACATATACATGATAAGTATTATGCATCCTCCAGCAAAGAAAGGGGAATGCATTAAGTTTTTAAAACAAAGGGTTTGATTCCTCTTGGCAGAAATTATACAAGGTGAACACTTTTCTGTGCCATAAGATCCCTCTGCCTATATTGACTGAAGGAGTGATTTCTCAAGCCAGCATCATAGGAAATCTGTTTGAATGGAACATCTTTATCGATTTCTTCCCCATCAAAGCTGATCAAGATATGATCTACTTCGAGTCTCTGGCTATCCCGCCGATGTGGTTTATGTCCCCATCCTTGGTTTCAAGCGTAAGGGCCGACTTAAATACGAAGGAAATTGTGTGATGAAATATTTCAATTAGTTGTTCCAGAGAAAATACATAAGTATATATACATTACATATATGATATATGCATATACATATCAGTGAATTTTTTTGGAAGTAGCAAGGCATGGGAATGTCAGAGAAAGTGAAGAATATTTAACAAGAAAATTTATGAATATGCTGGACTACTTGTTTGAAATGAAATGTTTAATGTATTTGCTGCCGAATCTGAAAATTGATTCTTCACATCATATTTACAAATGCCACAACACCTCCACCAACATCCGTCACTTCCGTGAGCACTGCCCTACCCTTATTGACATTATCCCCACCCGCAAGCAAAATAAAGGGCCGCTTTCTTTTTGAGGGCTTTCATAAAAAAAAATGCTTTCTCTAGATTTATAATAATTACATTCAAACACTTATTTCATCACAAATATAAAGAAAAATACATTGTCAAAGGAATATTCGTAGTTACCTTCCTAGCATAGAGGACAATTAGCTCTTGAATATAATGGGTCCTATTCCACTCTTCAGTATCTTTACTGGAGCTCATTAGAAGATTCTCCATATCTCCCTTATTTTGACATATCTTTTATTGATTGCGGTATCTTTTTAGTCCATCGTATTTGATTATTATTGCTATTACAATACCTTTTTTACCTAACTTACTCGTACTAGAAAGCCTCTAAGTACCTCATAAAGTCTTCATTATGAAATACACATAAATTATAGAAATTTTCTTAGGCATATTCTTATCTATCTTGGTAGTGGAAACTTTGTTGAAAAGTTTGATCAAACAAAGTTCTATAGAATGTGATTGCCAAAGTCAATTAAGGTGGTTTTACCGGGAGCAATTGATGTATTGACGGCTCCACTCGTAAAATCAATCATAATGTCAAAATCAATCAATGCGGGGTCAACGCGATAACTTTTGCAAAATCTACTGCGCGACAAATTTTGGACAGTGAAATCGTAACTTAAGGAAAACCTAGCATTTCTATAATTGACATGATCAAGAGTTTGTCATCGACAATGACAATGATATTCCTAGTGGACTAACAACTTTTTGCTCTTTTCCTTATTTTAATAGGAAGAACTATTATAATCTCATGAACAAATCATTGATTTAAAAGAAAAGTTAGGGTGCTAATTGTACTTATTACGCCCCGCCCCCACTTATCCGTAACAAAGGGTCCCAATTTCGAATTTAACAGAACGTATTGATAGAAACCCCAAACGCTCCCTCCCGCCTTCCCCCACTTTCTCTCAATGAGGGATTAGATAAAATTTCTTATCTAAAGTTAGTGCTTTGAACGGAGAATATAATGAAGAGTTGAATCTCTAATTCATTCGAAGGAAAGCTGTCTTTGAGAAATTATTTTTTGATGTCTGGATGACGGAGAACAAATCGATCTACGGAAAACATGTTTCATAGATTGAAAACATGTTAAAATACGGGCGAAAATGACCTTTTCTTCCGACTTTCCGGCATCCGAATGATAGATAACTAATCGATTTACAAAAATAATTTTCCATGGACTGAAAATAACAAAATTAAATAGGGACGAAAACAACCTCCTCTTCTGACAAGAAAGAAATCGCTTTCTCTATACCTCCAAATCGATAAACAACTAGCTAATTTTCATCGAAAAGACTTTCACGGAAAATACTTTCCTCGACGTTTTTGGCGAAACAAATGCGCACCCTCGATGCCCTCCAATCTTTTCTCTAATGGGATGTGCATCTTACGTGCGGAATTCTTTCGGATTAGCTCTGATTTTCATGGATCGAAAGTATGGTGGAGGGAGATATTTATTTGGGCAAAGGAAGGAGAAGAGGAGGAGGAGGAGGGGGTGTAGACAAAGAACAATGGATCCACACACACAAGACTTGTCTCCCCAGATGACGCACTCCCAATCAAATTCGCCCAATTCCCAACAAGACAACACACACCCTTCTCCCCTACGGACGCACTCACTCGCACGACCCCACCCACGATTCCATCCCACGGGTCGGAGTCCTTATCCTCCAACCGACGGCCTAGATCGGGCCCCCTCCCCCCCACCCCACACGGTCATGGCCCATGAAAGCTCACGTTGCCCTTCCTCCCCCTCGTTCGTTCTCCTCCACCAGTAAATCTCCGACGCGCATCTCTCTCTCTCTCTCTCTGTGTGGAATAAGATGGAAACCCTTTGGCCTTTCATATGCACTTTCTCGAGAAAGGAAAAGAGGTTGTTTTCGTTGAGTCGTGCTGCCCTCCCACCGCTTGGACTTCTTCATCCCGTCATCCCCCCAATCCACAAAACCGCACTTTAAATACGCCCGGTCCGCCATCAGAACCTCCTCACCATACCATCAAATCTAGTCTTATATCTCTCTCTCTCTCCCTCTGTCTCCGTGTGCTGTGCTGTGCTGTGCTGTGGTAGCAGATATTTCTTTTTTTCTTTTGTATCTTGCAGCTTCTCCCTCCCTGCTCTTTTCCCTTTTCTTGTCTTGTTTTGTTCTTTTCTGAATCTGGTTCCGCTTAGATCGCTCGCCGACGGCACTGTTGGATTTGATCAGTGACGAGCCAGGGACACTCGTCACGTGTCACCGACACCTGTACTGCTTTGCATGGAGGAAAGATTCCGCCTTGTTTCTTTGCTCACAGAGAGGGAACGGAGATGGAGAGAGGGTTTCCCTTTTCTTTTCTTTTTTTTTAAGTTTTTCTCTTTTTTCACTCGTTTTCTCTTCATCTTCCCCTTCCTCTGCGCATGTGGTTTGGTGGGTTTCGCCTTTCTTGAGTGTTTGAACCCTAAAGATTCGTCAAGTTTTCGATTTTTTTGGCTAAGGTAAAAGAGCGGTACTGGATCTTGTTATGGTAACTTTCCTAAAATGGTGGGTTTACAGTGTCCTTGGATCTGAATTGATGCGGGTGGTACTTGCTCATTTCATGTCTGTTTCCTTTTTTGGCATGGTAATGTTTTTCTGCCCCTTTTTTTTCTGATGGGAATTTGTCATGGTCAGGGACATAGAAATTGACAGAAGAGAGTGAGCACACAGAGGGGATTGTATAGATGCTTATACCTTTGCTTTTGCGTGCTCACTTCTCTTCCTGTCAGCTTCCAGTCACCCGGAAATTTGGCATTCTCTCTCTCTATCTCTCTCTCTCTCTCTCTCTCTCTCTCTCTCTCTCTTTCCCCGATGTTCTTTTCCCTCATGAATTTTCGGTTTTCTGTTGCTTCAAGTTATGTTTGTAATAGTAATTGCTGTAACCACACATTCAGCAACTAGCAGAAGCGGCTTACTTTCCGAGAGAGAGAGATAGACAGCGTGACTTTTTATGGCGACTGCAAGAAGGTACGCCTGATTACTGTGCGGATTTAGCGGCAAACTTTGCTTGCTATCTCACACTCTCTTTAGCTTTGCTTAGCCTTTTTAGTATGGTCCTCACTAAAAGACCTTTCTTTTTTCTATTTTCAAGTTCTTCTTTTGCATGTTATGCGCATGCGATCTTGTGTTGCAGAAATGGTTCTGATTGGATCTCGTTTCACCTGGATCTGACCAGATTTGTTCGTATGCTTTCCTTGTCATTGTTATGGTTATATTTTATGGGATGGTCTTCGGTTCTGATTAATCTTGTCATGTTAGGGTTGCTTGTTCTACTGTTATATGTAAGATCTCCTCTTTCTTGTCCTCTTGTAACCCAAAAAAGAAAAGGACAAAAGAACAAACGTTGAGAGATCTCCTAGTATGATAATGTTGACAGTGTATTGCTACTGTGTCTCTCCTCCTTCGAGTTGCTTACCGATAGTTGCAGTTGTTGATCACGGTGGTTATAGGATCTTAGTTCTTGTGGCAGTACCTCGAAGTACTGTAAGCAGACTCTTGAATTGCTAAGTATGCTCTGGGCAATGAACAGTCATGAAGCCGATGGTTTCAAGTGAGAGTTCATGGGAAGAGGATGAGAAGTTTCAGACGGATTGTATGCAACTGATTTCTGTAAGTTGGTTATCTTCTATTCCAGTTGACTTCTTAATTAACTTGTCATTTGAAAGGTATATTCATTCAGGTCAAGCTCTTCTACGTTCAATATTTCAGAAATTCAAGACTGGAATCAGAAGTTTTTCTCTACATAACAATGAAAAAACAGTGCATATAAGTGATGTAGTTCTCACTTTCCAAGAGGACTTATATCTAATTTCTTCTTAGTGTTCTTAATTAACAATCTGAACTCAGGTATTGATCAGGGAATGCTTCGTTCCCTTTATTCCAATCAACTCTAATGTTCTGCATTTGGCTGGACAATCCAGCTGCTTATTTATCTGTCAATTTTGCATGTCAATGCTTTCACAATTTGAGTTGGATAGACAATGGAAATTTAACATGCGATAGTATACGAAGACAATTTATTCGAGGAGGGAAGTTAAGAAATAACCTCTTCCTTATTGTAGAAATTGTTTCAATTGCTTTCCAAGACTGAGTTTTTGCTTGCACGTTTCTTTAAAGCAATCTTACAAAATCTCCTCGTGAATTTAAATTTGATTTTGTGTGAATGTCTTGTGATTTGAACTTGGAGGGTATCAATCATGAGGAGGAACTTGTCTCCATTAGGATTAATTGACATCTACATTCTGTGCATTGGTATTAATTTCAAAATCTGCAATCATATTCCTCTCTTAAAAGGTGGCATATACTATGGCCATAAAAGGAAAAGGTGGCATATACCCATGGGTGTGTCAAATTTCGTCAAATTTTTCGTTAAAGCAATGACCATTCTTTAAATGGTTTTCTCTTGCTCGATTTTGTGGAGATGATTGATTTAAATGACTTCCTACTTATCAAAGTCGTACTTATACTTCTACAGAGGCCTTCCAAACTTAAATTGTTCTGTCATTCACTAGTTAGGAATTCTGCACCTTAAGTTTGGTGGAAACTTGGCCTATATAATGCTATAAAGGGAAAAAATGGTGGAGAGCTATTTGTTTGATTGTTAGTGCTCGAAAGTATGGCCAAATTTGGTCAGGAAGTTTGAGTGCTGTGTTGCAGTGGTATTCAAATATTATTCAATCTTTAAGCTCGGTTATGTACTGTATAGTTTGTCTTGAAAATAATAGGTATGGACAATCTAGGGGGACGGGAACCGTCTTAGGTGATATAGCATTAGGCCCTTGCTATTATTCATAGCTGAAAACATTAAGACAATCTTCCATTTCTTTTGGGCTAAATTTTGTGCATAAGTGTCTAAAACAATCAGATAAAGCTCATTATTGAGCCATTTCTTTTTGTTTATTGTAAGCGGAATATGGGAAAGTTTTGGGATAAAACTCTGGTCTACATTGTTCTCATTAATGCAGTTCCCAAGGAAAATGATTCCACAATCACTAGCGATGACTGTCTAGAGTGCAACATCTGGAGAGTTTGCTGTGAAATAATACAATACAAAATTAATTTGAACCTTTATATATATGAATGTCATCTTGATACTATTATGTATCAATGTGTGTCATTCTTAGACAGACCTCTTCCAATAAGGTGACAAATCTTGTGTCACTTTGAAACTTATGTAATCACAGAAGGATTACCAACGTCGCCATAGATAATAACCAGTCTTCTTTCTTACCAAGAGATTAAACTAATGCTATTGACTGGTAAATATGCCCCTTCTACTGGTTTTGCAAGGAAAGTGCTCCTTTAATATTCTAGCTTCTTTCAGTAAGAGATGTACATGATCCTCAAATGGCTATCTAGAGATTGTGATTGTTGAGGTAATGGCGAATCGATCTAGTTCAAGGGTTACTTCTTTGGGTAGTTATCAGAGTGTTAATTGACAGGATACCTACTACTAGGGGCCATTAGAAATGTCCAAGGGCGTTCTAGACATTCTGCGATCTCTGCCTTTCTTAGCTCTTAGAGAGATCTGTGCCAGAATGTGTGAGTTGGTTATTTTTTTTCTATGATTTCGAAGTTCAATCATCTATTCTAGGTGTCTGACAAAGAAAATTGTTGCAACTGACGTTCTTTGTTGTGCTACATATGGGGTAATAAGCAAATGTTTTGATACAAGCAATTTTCAGTAAAGTCGACAGTCTCTTGCATCTGAAAATTGTTTTACCGCTTGTTTATGCCAGTGTCAAATATATTTGACGCTATAGACTATGTCGATTCTATACCAATTGCCCTTTGTGGTACTATCTTTGAAGGATAACATAGCAATTGATTCATTGAATTTGAATTGCAATAGGAATTTGCTACTGAGCTTTCTTATTGCGATGCACCAAGCATTTAAACTATTGTCGAGTGATAATCAAATTAAGTACAGAGGTATTAGGATGTGGAAATATAATAATTGATAACTGAACTGGTGATGCAAAGTTTCAAGGTGAAATTTGATACATATTACCTGCTCCACTGAGATTAATGTCTATTTGATCTTCTCACCATTATAAGGCAGTGCGAGTTTGAGAAACAGCAATTTATCTGATGTTTAGAAGTTAGGATTTTTTGTCTTTGAGGTTGGTTCTAGGGACCGGATCATGTTTTTGTACTTACTATTGGTGCAAACTAGTGATTATGCTGCATGTCTCCTGAACTATAACCAGGGATGCGGCCATACTACTTCTGTCACAAAATATGTTTGATTTAAGAAATTCCTGGCTAATGCCTTTGAGGAATTTGTGGTTTCTAGGTGCAGTATTACAGATTTTGTCTGTTTTGTCTGGGTCTGATTAATGCCTGCATTTCCTCTCTGGGTATTGACTAGCTTTTATATTGACTGAATTGCTGTCTGGTTGGTGGTAGCAATAGAACAGTCAATTGCCTGAGTTGTTAGGTTATCATGACAAATTCCTTTATTTTAGTTAATTGCTGTATGGCGAACACGAAGACACGGGTAGCATTCACTTCTAATTTCTGCACATACAAGAAAAATATTATTTACTTTACCTTGGTTGAGTTAACATGCAGATGGCATTTTCATTGATGTTGTGTAGGTGCATGTTGGTTAATCTATGTTGATCGACAAGATCACTTGATGCTAGGTCCTTTTTTATGCTCCTGAATTAGGATAATGACTTTTGTGGATGTAGAATGTCCTCTCAATTCATCGGAGTTGTGAAGTGATTAGTGTCATTATTATTCAAAACATCATCTTTTTAAGTATCATCACGGGACAACAATTTTCAGGCAAAACGTATTTATCTGGAGTTTTCCCTCTACATACGAAGCTTGTTCTCTAAGGATTTTTTTTTGTTCACTATTTCCATAACGGGTGAATGCAATTTTACAACATAGACGCTTGGTTAATGCAAAATGCATCACGCATTGTGCTTTCTAGGTTATGAAATGTTGTTTTGATTTATCTGCCATTTTAACTTATTTCCTACATGAACATTGTTGTATGAAACCTTGTCTCTCTACTTAGTCCTTTAATCTCTATGATATTGGTGCTTCAATTTCCACTTGCATGGTAGTTTAGCTGCAACACAACTCTTGGATTTATTGAGAACTTTTTAATCTCCTCTCTGACAGATCAACTCATGAGTGTTCTATGGAGATATTGTGACTTTGTTGAGATTGAAATTTGTTCTTTTTGGCTGCTTAAGATTAGAAAAAACTTGAAACCCCTATGCATACATGGTGTTTCATAGTCACACGAAACCTAAAACTTTATATATAAGGAAGAGTAAAAGGACAGGATATTTATATTTTGCTGGCCCAATATTGGGGTTCTCTTCTAGCATGGGGATGATTTTCAGAAGTTATCGGAACCTCCTGAAGAATATAAAAACTGCCATATGAACAGATTGATAGTAAGTACTTTTCTGGAGAACAAATCCTATCTCATCTCTCTGCCGTGGAACTCTGGGGAAGCTAAGTTTTTTAAATGTATGTTTCAAGAAAAGACCTTGTTTTACTCATTTCCAGCTTGATCAATTGAGTGTTTGGATACTGTAATGGTAGAGACAGGTAAAGGCCATAGACTTTTCACTTTAGCTATTGTCTTTACATGCTTTACGTGGTGCATATGTTTCGCTGATGTGGAGTATAGAGCTAGTATACTTTTTCTGGTGAGAATCATGAGTTTTATGGTTTATAGATTCCTTGGGTATAGAGCATTGCATTTGTTGGGTAAGGTTATTTTCTCACTACTCCATGGGCACAAAGCATGCATAGGGGTATTCGTTTCACTCAAGATGATGATGGACGTGACGACCATAAGAGAACAAAAATGTCCCAATGGTACTGCTATTTCTCAAATAGACAACAAGAGAATAGGGAGACCCAAATAGTTCAAGAATTGATTCATGAGCACTGCCAAAAATGAAGATGATTTGGCTCATTGAGACCTCATAGGAGAGTCAATGCCCCATGGAAATGAGAACTAAAATGTCAATAACGACGAAACTAGAGAGACAAAAACAGCAACCTTGAGTGAGGATTGAGGCAATGACATTATTGATAAAGCCTGGAATGAGTTTCAAGAATCTGACTTAAGTACCTCTGCCACTTGATCCTTGGCTGATATATCTGAGCTCTCCTATCTCTTTTCTAAATAGTGAGCATTTGAATATCTCATTTGTCATGGGTATATCTCTATATTTATTGATTACAGCACAATATAACCATATTTTGGCTTGGTTCTCTAATTGAGCTTTATAAGATGTCAACAACTTATATTGCTCAGCAAATTGACCCTTACTATAGCTTTAGCAATTGCTTTGTAACAAGTTTTTTTGTTGAGTGTCAGTGACCACATCTCCATTAAATCTACCTGCATTTGTGCAGCTATGTATTTCAAATTAGCTCTGATCTTAGGTAAGAGCTCTTCTGTGAGCCATATGTAAATCATTTCTGTTTCTCATGCTTCCAGGACAAATATGTTTTTCTCCGAGCCTCTTGATAACAAAAGTTTTCCGTGTTTTTCCAACTAGTTTAAAGGGTTCATGCACATCCGCTCACTCTTGAATTCACTCTTCCAACCTATACCATATGTGATCACGTATTTCTAGATTGCTCTCTTAAATCGAGTACGAGAGGCAAATATCATGCTTAACTGAAACTATTCTATATGGTCACAGTTAGGATCGTATCTAATAGGTATAGGTCTTCTTTGCTCACTTACTTCCTCAGCTTTAGAGGTAGGAGGACTGAGATCTTCATATGCTACCATGTCCTTATCTGTTTCATCTCCTTTCATGTCAACTTCTACTGCATCAGTGGCTAAAGCAGCATCCCTCGGGATCCCTAGCTCCTTTCTCATTTCGCTTGCTTGAAAGAAGTCTTCATCGTCAGGTAGAATTTGTTCATCATGGCTCCTGGTTAATGCATTTTGAGGTTCATAGATTGGATCATCATTTTCACTGCCACTATAGTCGATTCTCTCACCATCCTTCGTTGCATTCCCGGCATCAATCTCATTCCCAGTATTATTCTCATCACTCTCAACATCATCCATATCACTACCTTCACCCTGGCTATATTCAAGCCCTGCCCCCGCTCCAGTCCCAACTTCAGCCCTACCTTTATCTCCTAACTCAACCCCAACTCCCATTCATCTCCAGCCTCAACTTCAGCTTCACAGCTAGCTAGCACCTCCATATTCAAGCTGAAGCACAGCCCCTACCCCAATTTCAGCCCTACTTTCTCCCAAGTCAACCTCAAGTGGACACTCATCTCATACTTCAACCCCAACTTCATCTAGTAATGCAGCCGCAACCTCAAATTCATCTGTTAATTCAACATTGACAGTATTTATCATTTCCCGTTCAACATAAATAGCTAATGTACCAATCCTAATACTAGACGCACCAATTGCAACACTTGATCATTGCTGGAAATCTGCATATCCCCATTCTTCAAGGTATAACCGGGAGTTTTATACCATAATTCTTGTACTTTATAGCCTAGTTAAAGGATATAGAGCACAAGTGTAATGGAATTCACTAACTGAGGCTTCAACCCCAAAGAAAGTGTTCAACAAGACCAGTATATATGACATTTTCTCCAAACTCCATAAAGCCATCCACGTGGACCATAATTGGAAAATGGTGTTCGATTTGGAACAAAATCGCGAAAGCACCCGTTTATATTTCGCCCTTTGTTCACACAGATACAAAACAATCAATCAAATCGAACAAAATCACAAAGCCTTTCTGCAAGTATAAATATAAGATGTCAGTAGGCTAACTAGTTTATTAGATGTTAAATAGGCTGTCAATGTCCTACTTCTCATTGAAAAAACTTGGAATGACATAAATGATTCTTGAACTTTTTTCAAATGTATAATGTGGACTTTGAATTTTAACCTAATGTGTAATGTGGACCATGAACTTTTAATTTGTTCAATATAGTTTTTGGACTTTTGATGCATGATCAATTTAGTCCATGAACTGAATGAAAATGTTCAATGTTTTCATTCCATCAATTCAAGTTTGGGAATAACATCAAACATTCTCAAATAGTTTAGCAATTAAATTGAACATCTAGAGACCGCATTGAACAAATTAAAAGTTCAAGGATCACATTAGACATTGGGATAAAGTTTAGTAACCACATAGAACAAATTAAAAGTTCATAAATCACGTTACATATTGGGTCAAAATTCAGGGACCATTTGTGTCATCTTCCTAATAAATCCCGAACACTTAGTTTGTGCCAAAAAAAACCCCAAAACTTTGACACACTTCGTATTCAAGAAATCAATTGAATCGAAGCTTCAATCTCGGTAAATCTTGGTCCCACAAACATGGATTTGGAGAGAGAGAGAGAGAGAGAGAGAGAGAGAGAGAGAGAGAGAGAGAGAGAGAATATAATGTTATTTTGAGTAGACTTGAGAGATGTGCAAAACCACATGAAATTTGTTTGCTCTGACGTTGTCCATGTGTGTTGCCATGTTGGATTTTTAACGGTTATTATGGGTACTTTTGGGTCACTAATAAAAATTTAAAGTATTGGAAAACCAACAAAAAAAGTTGAAGGTATTGGTATCTCATGAGAAAAGTTTAGGTTTTTTAGTGGGATTTTCCTTTTTTTTTATTAGGCCTGTCCAAAATTCTATAATTTTGTACACGGATGTGCTACTTGTAAGATTAAATTGGGATTGGTGGCACACATAGTTTGTCTTTTTTAGATGCTTTAGAGTTTTGGCTTGATATCCTCTATTTGAGGTTCATTATGGATGCATGGAGATTACAATTAGCACAATGCTAGTATAATTATCAATCAACGTGGGACATTAGTGTCAATTGGAGCAGAATTTTGGGTGGAAATTGATTGACTAGCATACGCTTTCTCATTTGGGATGTTGAATGCTCAAATATATGGGCTGGCTTTTTGTTCATCCTATATGGTAGTGCTAAATGCTGGTTAATGCGTGTCTGTCTAGTAGTGGAAGATGCGAAGCAATGCTAGTTGTGTTTGGCAACGGAAATGTGCATAAGAATTTGACCAATGAGACAAATGGAGGGATTCAAACTTACTAAGGATGGAAATCTTAATTTCCTCGAGCCATCTTATCCAGATTAGAGACATTCACAGGAGTTCATGAAGATCATCTGATATGCAGTGGAATAGATATGCGAGGGTATTCATGTTGCACTATAAGCTTTGCTAATGGTAATCAAATATTAATAATGGGCATTATGAACTCATTTCCATAAACTTTTTCCTGTGTACAATTTGTGAAGGTCAGCGATCACTACCATGACTTGCTTTCTCTTTTAACTTTTTGGAAATTACTGTAAATCATTGAACTTGATTAGCGCTCTGAATGGATTGATGGTTGTTGGGGCTTTCAAAGGCATGCATGTAATATTTAATATGTTATATTATGATGAGCAGATACTCCTGTTCTTATATCTTGTCGAGGACACTTGACTATATAGAGGTCCTCACAGTCAAAATGCAATTTTTACCTTGTCAGGAGTCGACCTTCAAAGTTCGTCATGTAAGCCACTAAAGGGGACTTGGGTGAGCCTGCTGCTCAACAAAAGTCTGAAATTATTGTATGAATTGGTTCTTATCCGTCATTCATTTTGACGGAAGGTCTTGCTAGGTTTTAGAAATAGTTCACCTGTGTTTCTGCTGGATTTTGGAGCATCCTTTGGTGATAAACCTTATGAGCTCTTGTAATTCGCATATTTCTTTTGATGCATGTCGATATCACCTGTATTCCAGTATGTATAGGAGGCAAAACTAATTAGACTGGCTTCAACGCCACATAAAGACACGTTAGTGTGGGTTAGGTTGTAAAAAGAGGATATAGGCTTCTGAACTGAGAGAATCATCTTGCATTTCAAGCAAGCAATGAGTCATGAACTTTGGAGGCTATCTCTTTATCAGGAATGATGAAGAGTTATACGAGAACTTTGCTGGTGAGAAGGTTAAGGAGTAGCACTCATCATTTGGAGAACATATGGCAGTGGTTTTTTTTTTTTTTTTTTATGGTAAAGAACATATGGCAGTGTTTCGAGTCCAGTGACAGCAGAAGTTGAGCTTTTAATTTCACTCGGGTGAATCTGACATATATATCAGCTATTGGATATTACTGCCTGCAGGAGATTCAATCTTTTGTCTTGTTACTGATAGTGACCTCCAAAATATGGATGAAATCCTCCTGCTAATGGCACTCGGGAGACGGAGAAGATGTGTATCGAAGGATACATGAAGCAATGCAGCTATTGTATGTTAAAGTTAGTGATTTGATAATTTGATAATAGCATATGGAACGCGACGAACATTACTACTCCGGAGTCTCTTGCTTTTGCTGTTCTATCTTGGAACCATTCTTTAGGTATCGCCTGTTTAATGCCCGCTTATTGCTGGAGCACAAGAGGATTTATTTTAGTTGGGAGAGGCACAACAAACCAATGGCAAGTTGATTAAAGGCAGTGTCGTACGATGTGCATATTCTTGGAGTCTTCTTTCACACTACTCGCGAACACGGAGTTCTGGTGAAGTAACTGACGATTGGAGATGGAATGGCAATTTGTCGGCGTTACACAAATGGTGATTAATGTTGTGCTGAGAAAAAATTCCGATGATCTTGCTGTAGTCGGATAATCGTCTGGTAATAGATGCCCTAGGTGGCTGAGGGGCTCTTCTCCTTAGAGTGAGGTCTAGGTCTTCACCCCATGGTAAGGAAGATTGAAATCTACAACAGGCGGTCAGCCGCTTACAAAAGAGGCCCGGATATCGTACAAAAACCATACGAAAGCAATCGCCAATGACTGATGTAAGAAGTGGAGAATGTTCAGTCTTATCAAGACTACCAAGACATTGAAGATGAAGTTGGAGATTTAATTAAGTTCGGTCATTCTATAAGTAATTTAATTGTCATCACTAATTTACCTCAGTTCACCCGCAAAGGGCCTCGCTCCCCCTCTTTCGAGTTCTTGATAACGGGGATTCTTGTTGCTGGTTTTCTAACAACAAATGGAGCTTGTCAAATTTGGCAATTGGGTCATACGTCAGCACGAGACATGGCAGTCGGTTAGCGAAGCTGCGTACAGTATCTAGCGTTTAGTTTCCGGAGCATTTACACTTACATCTTCACAGATAATGCACTTCAAAACATGTTCAGGGTGTCTTAAGCTTCTGAATCTGCAACTCCTAACTATTGTCTCTAGTGGGGTCTTCCAGTGAATACATCACCTTAAAGCAGTGAATCCCGTGAGATGTACAAGAAGTAAAGGAGAGACCTGGGTCAAAACCCGGTAACTTCATGCCTAAACTTCTGCATTCCTACCCGAGATCATGGGAACACGGGCATTTTACTAATCAATCAACAGACAAGAGTCCCCCTTCCATATTCCTTACTCTACCTTTCATCACCACGTTTTCACTTGTCTTAATATCGACAACGTTCGCATTCCTCGGCTGTGCCAACTATGGTGGAGTTTGTGGCATCCAAACAGCAGTTTTCCTTAAAACGTTTGAGGACAAAAAGACAATCATAGGGCCACTGGATTATAAAATTAGCAGCTTGGTTTTTCTCAGTAATCATTGGGTGGACACATAATAGAAATTTGCATTCTTCACGTCATAATCTGTCTAATCTACAAACTATTCTTCTTTGCCTTTGTCTGTAAATCTGTTAAAGGTAGCCTACTACACAATCAAAGATACAGTTGATGGTCCACAGAAGGACAGCATTGAACTCCTTGGGTTATGGCCAAAAAAGTCCATGTGGATGACTGCAACTCCCAAACTCTGCAAGCGGACGTCAGTCAATTGTTGGAAGCTCATGGGTCAGGATAAGGTCAACGGCAAGCCTTTGGGAAGTTAGGCAAAGAGTGCTGATAAAGATCTGATGAGGCTTTCAGCTTTATCTCAGATCACACCTTTGACAGAGCCCCAGCAGCGAACAGTAAATTTCTACGAGAGAACTGGTCCAAGGATGTGGAACATCAGCAGATTGAGTAAGGCTCAAATGTTCAAATTTTAAAACAGGAAACTAGCTGATTGAGCAAATCCAAGCAAATTTACCTGCAATGTGTACACAGGAGTAGACTTGGTCGGCAAAGCTTTCAGCGATCTTAGTCTGCTTGTGTTTCCGCTTCTGTTGATGCAGGTTAATCAACTTCATCAATCATATCCACACAAAATAAGTCTTGAAAATAAATTGATGCATGTGTGCATGAGTCTCCATATTTTCAAAGTTAAGCTGCAATTATACTCGAGTGATAGCCCAATTTCAGGAGGCTCTACTTAGCACCTTATTTCTCTTACAGACATCCGACAATGTACTTTGGACCGCAAATCTCATCCAGACTGTTTGGTGTAGATTCATGATGTGTGGCGATCAAGAAAGTTGGCTCAAAATGCATTCGTCTGAAAACTGATCACCATATAACTTAGATTGGGGCTTTTAGTTGCTGTATTACCCTTTCAAACAAAAGTCGCTACAAAATCTACTACAATATTATTACTTCAAATCATAACAGACCGTCGCCCACAAAACAGACGCAGAATTTGAAGTGAATAAACTTTAACTTACTTTTCTTCAGTTCTGGGAACTTTTGTGCTTGTAGTAACGTCCCATAGTTTTAATGAGCAATCAGCAGAACCAGATGCAAGAAGAGTACCTTCACAGCTACATTTCATAACCCCGATGTTAAGAAGCAGCCACCTAATAAAGAGAATTGCAAGATGCTAAATTTCAAGATGTAAAATAAGCACCTGTATGCAAGAGTCCAGACACAAGATGTATGACCCATTAAAGGCGTAATGCATCGCCCACTTGAAAGGTCCCACATCATGATTGTGCCATCTTCATCTCCAGAAGCCATGTAACGACCTTCGGGTGACATAGCCACAGACAGAATCATACTCCTGTGGCCGATAAAAATGCGTACGCATTCTCCGCTTGCTACATCCCACAGTCGAACTGTTTTATCGGAAGAACCAGTGGCAATGTAGTTGCAGTTGGGATGCCATTGAACACACTGAAACAATAATTTGCATTATATAACATCTTCTTTAGAACCACCAATTACTGTGAGCATCTAAATATTCCCAAAAGATATGCATGTCCAGAAACATGATTATGTCTCACCACCGTAAAACTTTCACACAAATCTTCAATCTTAATAATGTTCTTCACTTAACATTATCAAAATACCTTTTAGAGAGCATTCCTCAGATCTCCTATCTTAAGGACAGAAACACTGCCCCTAAGTCTGACACTGGGTGGAGATAAACAGGCTATTTCTGTTTTTCATTCGTTACAGAAGCATGGAACAAGGATGAGAACCCACATAAAATATTGGATAAGTGGGCTTTTTATGGGGAATGACACTGACTTCTCCCAGACAATGCTAATCCATCAATTTATTATTCGTCTATCAGCTTAGATAATCTAATGGTTTAATAAACTTACTAGCAAAATGTAGGAGAGTGGGACCTGACTTTAAAGTGCACCTATTTTCATCCATGCTTACAAAGCAACTAAACAGTATCAATGCATCCAAAGAAATGCTTGTTTTTATGTTGATTCATCTGATTTGTTGGTTGAACGGAATTGTGTATACGAATTAAAAAATGCCCAAATTTATGATTTCACGCACCAGTCCGTACCGAAAACACTGAACGACCACAGTGACTACATTCAGATATGTGAAATGTAAAATCATTAAAGCCTACTCACATCAACATCAGACAAGTGTCCTGCCATTATCCTCAAGGGTTGAATTCTGTCCATAGACCATAGCCTTGCTGTTCTGTCATGTGAAGAGCTGGCAAAGTAATGCCCTGCTGGACTAAACTGAAACAGAAGAGGATAGAAACAAATCAGATCTACTTTGCTTTTTGACATGAGATAGAGCACAAACAGTAACACAGTAGCGTAATCTCTATCAGCATGAGATGGAACAAATTTTGAGGAGGTAGCTTAAGGAATATGTGGAACCAAGATGCCTTGCCTGAACATCCCATACAGGGTAGTTGTGGCCCTTGTAACACACAAGATTAGCATTCAGTTTTGTGCTCCATAACCGAACTGCGATATCAAAAAATCCACCAATTAGAAGTCCCTAAAAATTGTTAACCAGGAAAAGGCTGAATAATAGAAAGCTGGACACATATATGAGGACAGCATACTTGTAGAGTCAGCTGATGAGGTGAGAATAAAATCACCCAAAGGACTAAAAGTGGCAGAATAGATAGGGCCTGAATGACCCTGGAACAGGGTGTAAGACCTCCTCCCACCATTTGGCCCCACTACCTGTTCACTATTAGTGGTATCATTTTCACCCTGCAACATAGCTGATACCAGCACTCTTTAGTACCCTGACCACATTGCCGGAGAACCAAAAAACTGTAAAGTGTTTAAACCAACTTACAAGTACCAGACTGCTGCCCAAGCTTTGCCATGTCCCAAACCTACGAAAGCACAATTATATGCTAGCAAAATTAGGATGAGAAGTAACAGCTTGCTATCTTTAGCATTAAGAAATTAGGAACAACCTTCAACGATGAGTCTGAAAATCCACCAGCGACCAAAGAACCATCTTGGGATATTGATGAACAATTTAAGCTGAAACATCATTCAGCATAGTCGAACATGTGAGCGCACATGAAGCGCAATGTACAGGACACTCTCAATTTGGAGGGACTAAGCTAACATTGTCACGCACATACCTATTATGCGTATTGACAAATGTATAAAAGCTGACAGACGGCAGCGCCGAATTATTCAATTGCACCCGGTTTCTCAAGTCTTCGAGTATGGATTGTTCAACCTCTATTGGCCTGAAGAAGTAAATAGAATATTCAATGGCAAGCTGGGGGAAGGAATGTCAACATCAGGCAGACAACTTTGGTTTCAATCCCCAAGTTCCACTCTTTAGCTCATGTCCTCGAAAAAATGCATCATGTGAAGTCCATAATGAGTAAGTGCGAAAAACTATTATGTGAGGCTCTCTACAGGTTCTCCCCCATCATAATGCATACACTTAAAACAATACTCAATGACAGGTACTATTTCCTCCGATAATTCGAGGAGATGCTTGGTGTCTTGATGGAAATAGAAAACTTGACCAGCTCTCCAGTCCGAGATTTTAATACATAAGTAATCCTTGCATTTCTCTCTCAAGCTCTCTTCTTCTTTCAATTTCTTCGTTTGCCTCTCTTCTTTTATTGATTAGGACCGACCTTTCTTGCATCATCCATTTAACAGGACCACTATGTAGCACTATAAATCTCTCCAATTAGACACCCCAGGAATTCAGTGACTTGATGATAGACACATCAATCCAGCTACATAATGAGAAATAAAACTTGACCAGGGGCTTTGGAAAGTACATTACTGGCAAAGCAAGCTCTGGTTTGACTCGTGGGGCCACAGATACAACATTAGGCTCTGGGCGCATATTTTTCCCGGCTGGACCTGCACCCTTGTCCTTTTTTGACTTTTTGACTGAAGTACTTTGCTTTCCCCCTTCTCCTGACCTTTTCTGAAACATAAAGGCACATTAGTACCGAGTACAAGAATAATTCAAGATTTGGTGGCTAACACTAAGCAGCTGAACGCGTGTTGTTGTAGTTTGAAGGTTGAAATCAGATGGGATGGTTGGCATATCCACACAAGCATGGACTAAAATAACAGAAGATGGATACCTTAATGTCATCCGACTCTCCCTCTTTGGTTTCTCCATCGGCCTTCTCAGATTCTAAAAGTGAATTTCCCGCCTTCTCCAAGCGATCCTCCAAAGAATCTTCAAGCAACTACATTCAATGTACAATAACCGTAAAGGCTTTCTTCAGATCCATTAAAGGACTTACTCCAGTCAACAATTAAAATTACTTTTCTTGTTATTTATATTTGTGATAATTTTCTTGTTAAATGTCAAAGACAGTTGACCAGAGGTGACATCTGATGGATGACAAGCAAAATGATAAATTGCAGCCAATGCCAACCTCTGTTGATATTCAAAACAGATAAAGTTGAGTGATATTGCACAAAGACAGCACATAAACAAAGTACAGGGACAGGCAAACAACTCAAATACTTTATTAACTGACCCCCCAGTGTATCTCTTTGTGACTTGCTTGATTAGCAGCATCCTCAATGGGAAACATCATTTCTACGCCAACATCCTCGGAAATAGACACGGGCTGTCCAGGGGTAACTGCAGACGTTTGAAACCGAAATGCACAAGAGAATAATTACATTACATCTTGGAGAAAATATGAGTGCTCACTGTGTTCAAGGGTTTGGAGCTTACCTTGGAAGTTTATATGCTCATTAATAATTCCAAGCATCGTCATGGATTGTGTCTTGTGAAGATATTGAATTAGAAGGTCATAGGAGTACTGAGAAAACAGTCATAAGATGTATCAGCTTCACTGATGAAACAACTAATTATGGTTCAGCAAACCTGGATCGATCTCATCCTTCTCTTTGCAAAAAAATTGTACTTATAATGCATCAGTTGAGCAAAAGACCACATAAATGTGTCACATCAAGAAGCATTTTAACTTGTCTTTACAGAATAGTATAGGTGACAAATACACATACGACATTGCAAACCTAGGCCACTCTCAAATGAATTAAGTATTTAATTTTCCATGATAGAGGCCTTCAGAAAATATGCGGCCCATGACTTCTGCTTAGATGATTCAAAGTATTGAGCTATCAATCTCGACCAAAAATGTGCCCGCAACCAGAATATTCTCAACAATAGCCAACAAATTCATTATATGAACATCCATAAAAATCTAAAGTGCAAAATCAACTAATTAGTGTAGCATCCACCATTTTTCTGCTACAATTGATCATAAAGATTCATAAGAAATCAACAGATTGAGCAATTTCTTCCGTTTTGCACATTGAAACTTTCACAATGAAATAGTGGGGTGTATGGACAATGAATTACCTGACATATCTTGATGTTAGCTTTTTTGTGCCTAAGATAATGGGCAAATTCCATCTCCTACGAGAGATAAAGAGTACCTCTTAGCGACTAATATCATATAAAGATTGAATATGAGATAAGCTTTCTAAATCTGTTATAACCTCCAAATGAGATGGGGAAAGGACGCCTTCCAACTTCAAAAGGTCTGCGGAGTGCATCATCACATGGTCATCGCGAAAGCTATTGAAAAAGGTTCGAGCTGGAAACATCAACAGTAGAATGTGAAATGCATGTGGATGAGGAGACTAAAGAGGCAGACACGAAGCCTAACAACCCCATTGCACAGCAGAAAACAGAAGAACCAATTCATAGATATATAACAAGAGAGAGAGAGAGAGGAGGAGGAGGAGGAGGAGGAGGAGGAGGAGGAGGGAAACCATGCAACTTTCTGCGTAAGAGCCAACAACGAGGAACAGAAAGAGAGAACGTACCTTCTTGAATATGTCCTTGTGCAACCAAATCCATAAAACAATGAATGAATACTGGATAAAGAATACGCAGCAACTCATGCTGCACAATTTAACAACATGCATTTACAAAATGAAAATAAGGGAAGCTTAAATAAAAGCTATCCAAAAAAGGTATGACCTTGTACAAATCAAGGGAGCTGTGCGCCCACATCCTTAGTTTGCTATATCCATCATGGTATCGCACTGGACTGCTTTCAGACCTACTAAGACAAAAGCATCTATAATTAGTGGAAACTTGGAGAGTGTGGACTTATGAGATGAAATGTCTTGCCTCCTATGATTCTACAAATTCTCGCTTCAACTATACATATATTCCATTTCACAGTTGTCAACTTTCAAGTAGTAAGAATAAGCAAAAGAAGCAGCTAACTATGAATCCTGATGTAGCCTTCATCATGTCATTGCGAAAAATCATGCATCCTCAGAAAAGGCAAACAGTCAAGTTAATATCTTTCCAATACGAACTATCACCAAGTAAGTATCTGTAGAGGGCGCTCTCGTGATCTTGCCTCAGCGATTGAGCTAGAAAACTAGGCTTGTGATTTTGAACACACACAGAGTGCCAAGTGTGTATATTGAATTCGATCTTCTTTTTTGGTCAGGTACTACTATGAAGAAAGAGAGAAGTATAGATAAGCTTCACCAAAACGGGCATCCATAGTTGCTATCCTGATTCAAACCTAGCCCCTTATTCAATCCTTTTTAATCCGCACAAAAGTTTAAAAATTTCTTCATCTGAGAAACCTTAAAGTTTAAGTTGTTCATCCACTGATCCCTGTAGAGCGACTAACACTCAGGTCTTTCGCATGTTCATGCATTGTCTAGACCCATCACATGATTATCTGCACGAAGTGGCTCGTGCCACTGATGGCAACTTCCTGGGCCCAAGCAAAATATGTTCTTTTCTCCTTTTCAACAGGGTTCAAGTTCCTAAACACTAACAGAACGCAACAAATACAGCTCAAATTGAATGGAAAACGGGAAAAAGATAACATCAGCAATCCATCCTATAATTACATCGAACGAGCACCACAGACAGATGCAGTCCTCACGGGAGACCACAAATTCGAGAGCCAAAACACAGCAAAGGTGCCATCTTTCGTGTCTCCAACACGCACACGCACATCCTACAGGGACATAAACGAAAGAGGCTACCGCAAAAACAAAAAAAAAGGGGGCATTACTCGGTGAAGGAGAGGGCGAGCTTGGCGATCTCGGGGTCGGCGAGCGAACTGCCACCGCGGTCGCCGCCGGCCTTCCTCGGCGGCGGCTGCTGCTGCTGCTGCTGGCGCTGCTGGAGCTCCTCTTGGAAAGCGAGCTCGGCTTGCTGGAAACCCTTCTTCCTCAGATACGACGTCACGAGCTTCGCCACGTCCTCCTCGTCCATTTGCTTCCGCGCTTCCCGAGAGAGGACGGCTGGATCTCCTAGCGGCCGTCGTCCGGTGCGCAGGAGCTTCGTGCGGCGGCTGCTGCTGCTGCTTCTGAGTGTTTTCCGGACGCAGAAAAATCGAAACTTTGCCAGCAATGGAGGAGGGAAGAGGAGGAGGAGGAGGAGGAGGACGACCTGGGTTTTGCTCTGCCGAATGAGAAAAGGCGATGGTCAGGAGCACGAAGCCGTTGGCCGCGAAAACGGCGGCGTTTCGCGAAGGGGAGCCCATCGGCCCAATTTGGCATGGAGAAGGCCCAATACGAAGCTTTGAAAGTACAAAAGAGAGGATGTGTATTTGGGCGGGACAACTTTTCCTCCTAAAACTTTCCATGTTTCAAGCCCACCAATGAATCGTCTGGGTAATACCATTCAAAATCACGAACCGATACCCATGACACATTTACCTGAAAAAAAAAATCACAAACCAATACCCTCCTGATTCAAATCTACCCTATGTTGGCATTCCGTCTAATGTCGAAATAAAATTCATACAGTGTCATCATCACACATAGATTTTCCGAGCATGAATATGTCACTTGCCACGTCGGATCAATCTTGCAATTATCTGCCACTTGTAGTGATAGGTATGCATTTTAAGGGGATATTGGACAGGATGCTAATGGAGGGTGGATTTAGATCAAGGGTATCGAATTGAGATTCTTAATGTTATTAATCCTAGATATGTCTTTATGCATGCTATAGTCTCTATAATAGACGCTGCTTTACTTGACCTAGTAAAAGATTAGACAATATATTCTTGTGTGTAATGGATTTGGAGAGTGTGTAAATGTTTATGCTTCTTGTTCGACGAAAAGATTTCCGAAAAGAATGGCACAAGCTATCCCAGAAATGAAAGCAAATCGTCCGTCATTAGCAGATCACCTATATGTACACGCATCGCCACTCATTCATCTACTTTCCAGGAGTAATGTCCCATGATTTTTGGGACCTAAGCTGATATTGTCCTGTTAATCTCAACATCTACCCAGCTCTTGATTCTTTCTTAACATTTTAAAGGAAAGAACAAGGATGGCTTGCTTGCATGCTTGTCTAGTGGGTTCAGTAGGACCACGCGTGGACATAATTTCTTCAAGAAAATGGGAGGGAAAAGGAGCATATGCTTGACTTCATGCGATATTTTTACCTATCTAAATGAACTTTTATAGACACAACTGTCGAATGGGCAGACAAGAAAAAAAGTGCATCCTTGCCCAAATAATGTATATCTTGACCCGATCAAGACTTCGCGATGGCTCATTTCCTTGCCACAAATAATGCATCTCGTGACTCCGTCAAGACTTTGGCGATGGCGCTTCCGCTTGTAGTTAGCCTCCACAAGCAGAACGTAGTGTGAACCGATGCTCAAAAGTTAAGAAGATACGCGACTTTAAAAAGAGAAAAATGGCAAAAGCAGGTTAGGTTAAGATGTTGATGTAACATCTCCTGGCGTCACCAACCGCTACGCATTTGATAAAGCTCATCGTTTCAGACGGCAAAGTCTGACCTTTCCACACGGAAGATGAGCACGTGGGGACTCCTCGAAAGTGACCACGGAAAAATGGCTGGGAAATTCTTGGATTGACTTCGCGCGAATTCATCAAGTCCTTCAGATCACATCACTTTTAATTGTCTAAACCCCATATCATTTGGCAGTGTACCATCAGTCGTCAAGCAATCATTTTCATAATGGTGATCCCAGCTGGCTTCCGTTTTTATTTGCCCGTTGTAATGGTCCGCAGCAAAAGTTGAAAAAGAGAGAATTTTGAGGACCGAAGAAAATAACCGCATTTTGTGGACCGCACGCAATGTATTCTCGCACGCAAGCGCAGATCATAGGCAACTTTACTCTAAAGATTTTAGGATAATCAATGGTACTGCCTGAATAAATCCCAAGTTTTTTTATGGCTTGACGGTGCTAAATTTTGTTCCGAGCTCCAATCGTGTGTAGGGAACCGATTTATTGGAAGATTTTGATTTGTTCAAATTAATGTTTCTTCAAATTTGATCGTGAAAAAGCTCTTTCGCTAAAGACAAAATAAGGGGCACAATTTTTTTTATAATATCTATTTCACATGAGGGGTCGAGGGTTAAAAAACAAAATGAAATAAAGCAAAATATAGGTTTTCTTCTGCTTCCCTCGTTCTTTCATGAAGTAGCCGCCAATGGGTTTTCCTCAAAAGAGACGTTGCACACCAAAGACTCCTCTTAGAACCCGCACGAGCGTATGAAATGCTTTTGGGATTCGGCCGTACGGTTGTGAACAGTAGCTTAAACATATGGTGATTTGTATTGCGAGAGTTTTACATCCGATTATAAATACTTTGGATTTGAATATAACTTAGATGTGGGAAACACATGAGCGTATGAGTTATTATAATTCTGATTCTCTGATTGATTATTTACTGCTGGCTTTTCCCGTAGAATAAGTACTGATACTTGGATCAAAATATGTAAATATCTAGTATCCTTCATTTTTCCTGGTTTATTTCTCTGGTTCTCTTGCATTTATTTAATTGCAAGATCTTGTTAGTTTCCACATTAAATTTATAGCAATGGTATAAGAGCTTGATGATAGAATTTTTCTGGATTTTGATTTGGAGCTTTTGCTTGTCTAATTATTATTTGGAAATTCTGCTGTTGCAATTATATTTAGAACAAAAGTAGAAATTGAGAAGTTTAACAGCAACAACAACTTAGAGTTATTAAAAACTCAAGGTTTGGCTGAAGTATTGGAAAGCAAGGATAAATTAAGATGCTGAAAATGATATGTTAAAGAGAAAGGCAAGGAGCATAATCCCGTTGAACCTATCGGATGGTATGTTAATAGGGTTGGTTAAGGAGAATGATGTCGTAGCGTTATGGGAGAAATTTCAGGTACTATATATAACAAAGGGTTTGAACAATCGCTTATATATGTTGAAGATGCTGTTTTAGTTTAGATGCACTGAAGGTATGTCTATCAAATTCCGCATGGATGAATTTAATAAACCATAATGAATTTAAAGAATGCTAGTAAAATCCTTGATGATGAAGAACATGGCATGATGTTGTGAGCTTCTTTACTAGATATATATGAGCACTTTAATGACTTACTGCTACAAAGACATATTACAATTACCTCGGAAGAGGTAAAGTTTACATTGTTCTCTAAGGAGTGGCAAAAAAAGTTGCGAGATGACAATTTTACGCATGATATAGGGTAGGGACTAGAGATTTGAGGTAGAGATCAATATCAGGGGTCTAGTAGCAACAAAGGTAAAAGTCATGCTATAGAAAGTCCAATGAATGCGTGAAGTGCTTTGAGTGTCACGAGGAAGGCACATTAGGAGAGATTGTCCAAAACTGAAAAACAAAGAAATAGTGTGACGAATGTTGCCGAAGATATCACTAATGATGAGGCCATGATTCTTGAAGTAAAATCATAGGCAACCATTTTGGTGTGACTAATGATGGGTTGTGGTGTCAGTATTGAGAAGGAGTTTCAGGTGGAGACTTCAAAGACCTTGGAGGTAACAAAGGTTGAGACTGTAGATGAGGCTGTAGTTCTTGAAGTTGATGATAGCGAACAACTAGTAGAGTTGCCGCACGCTATGGCCGCATGCAAGGAGAGAAGGCAAATTAAACCACCGGTTTGTTATGGTTATTCATATATTGCTTAGGGATTGACAATAGGTGACAAGATAGAGAAAAATGAGCCTTCATCTTACTCTGAGGCGATTGCTAATAGTGAGTCGTCTTATTGGTTAGGGGCTATGAGCAAAGAGATGAAATCACTCCATCGAAATTAAATATAGGAGTTGGTCAAGGTACCCAAGAGCCAAAAGGTTGTTGGAAGCAAATGGGTTTATAAATGGAAGGTGCGTATTCTTGGTGTTGAGGCAGCAAGATATAAGGCGAAACTTGTTGCAAAGAGGTATACACAATGGAGGACATTTCTACGATAAGGTGTCCTCTCATGTGGTAAGACATATTTTTATTCGTTTATTACTTGCCTTAATTGTTTTACAAGATCTCGAGTTAGAGAAGGTGGATGTAAAAATGGTGTTTCTTCATGGTGAGTTGGATGAGTGGATTTATATTAGGCAGCCTAAGAGATTTGCTATGACAATGTTTATTTGTTAAAGAAATTTTTGTATGGTCTGAAATAATATCATAGGTAGTGTTATAAGCGTTAAGGCTAGTCAGGACTATCCGAAGAGTTAGTTAGATATTTGTGTTTACTTTAAGCAATTGGAGGACGAGTCTTTGATATATATTATTATATGTTGATGATATATTAATAGCAGTTAAGAAAATGTTTGATATTGATGTGTTGAAAAGGCAGTTAAGTGTTGAGTTAGAAATGAAAGATTTAAATGCTGCAAAGAAAATTTTGGAGATGGAAATTTTGCATGATAAATGCGCCGTTTTATGTTTGTCTCAAAAAAAATATTAAGAATGCAGTTAGCGAAATCTATGAGTACATCATTAACAAAGTTATTACCACAGATTGAGAAAAAGGAGGAACATATGTTCTGTGTTCCTTATTCTAGTACAATGAGTAATATTATATATGTACTAGGCTTGACATTTCACAAATTATGAATGTAGTTAGTTATTACATGAAGTGTCTTGGTAAAACTCATTAGGAAGTTGTAAAGTGTATCCTCAGATATTTAAAGAGGACAACACACATTGATTTATTGTATTGGAGGGACAAAAATGGTGGTGAGACCATAAAGTATGTTGATTCGGATCACGTCGGCGACTTAGATGAGTTCAGGTCTTTAGCAAGGTACGTATTTATACTGGCAAGTGGTGTTCTAAGTTGGAAGACATCCTTACAGAACTATGTTTTCTTATTTTCAACTGAGGCAGAATGCATGGCACTGACTTTTATAGCGAATGGAGGGATATGGCAAAGGGGCTTACTCTTGGACTTTGGCTTTAAGAAGAAAAGTGTTATACATTGTGATAACCAATGGACAATATATCTAACGTATAATTTGATTTATCACAAGGTAACAAAGCATACTAACATCAAGTACCATCTCATCCAAGATGTCTTAGAGAGGGTATGGTTGATGTGAAATTACAATAGCGGAGAACTTTGCAGATATGAAGACTAAGTATGTTCTTTTGGCGAAACTATAATTAGCGTCTATAGAGAGTGAGTGCCAATTGGGGCGTTAGGAGAGCAGCATAAAAGATGAGCACTATGAGTTGGCTTTCAACATTGAGCCAAGATGAAGAATTGCTAAATTATATCTCGAGTTTAAGCCGTGTACGAAGCCTTGATCCATTGGAAGATTTTGATTTGTTACATAATTATGTGTTTCCAAATTTGATCATGAAAAGTTCTTTCACTACAAGATAAAATAAGGGGTGCACTTATTTTATAATATCTATTTCACATGTGGGGTCAAGAGGGTTAAAAAGAAAAGGAAATAAAGTAACATATAGGTTTTCTTTTGCTGCCATTATCCTTTCACGAAGTAGCCGCTAGTGGATTTTCCATGAAGAGATACTGCACAATGAAGACTCCTCTTAGGCCCCGTTGGTTCAGCTTTGAAAAAGGGGCTTTTGGCCTTGAAAGCCCCTTCCTAAAATCTTAAATCGTTTGGTTCAGCTTTCCGAGTCTGGAAAGCCGAAAACTGGCATTTGGAATGTCGAAAGCCCAAAGCTGGTCTGGACCAGCTTTGGGCTTTTAGCATTCCACAAATGCTGACTGTTTCCAAAAAAAAAAATTCTTCAAAAAAGCGTGGCCGGCTAGGGCGACCGGCGAGGTCACTCGACTCAGGCGAGTGCCGCCTAGGGTCGGGAGATCGCCCAGGTGCTGTCGCTTGGGTCGCGCGACCCTAGGCGGCAATGGCTTGGGTCGTGCGACCTCAAGCGACAGCTACTTGGGCTCGTGCGACCGCCCAAGCGTCGTCGCTTGGGTCGCTCGACCCTGGCGGCGATGGCCTAGCGCCTAAGTCGCATGACCTCAGGTGACCGCCGCCTTGGGGTTGTGCGACCGCCCAGGCGCCATCGCCTGGGTCGCACGACGTCGGCAGCGATGGCTTGGTGCCTGGGATGCTCCACCCAGGCCGTCGTTGCCTGGGTCGCGCGACCTCAGGCGACGGCTACTTGGGCTCGCACGACCGCCTAGGCGTCGTCGCCTGGGTTGCGCGACCTAGACGGCGATAGCATGAGGTTGTACGACCTCAGGCCTCCTCGGGCAACGGCCGCTAGCGCCAGATTTGGCTCACCGGTAACTGTAGCCCTTCATCGGAGTTGGCGAAGTGTACTTTAAAAAAAAAAAAAACCTCCCAAAGCCCATTTGTAAAAAGGAATTTACCAAACACAATTGCATTTCCCTAAGTGGTTTTCAAATGATTTTTTACCAAACACTACTTGCATTTCCCCAAGTAGCTTGTACCTAAAGGTATTTGCATTTCCTCAAGTAGCATTTGAAAAGCCGAACCAAATGAGCCCTTAGAACATGCACGAAAGGACGAGCGTATAGAGTGCCTTTTGGCTTTAGCCGTACGGTCATGAATAGGAGCTTAAACACACGGCGATTTATGCTTTGAGTTTGATGTCTAATTGAATTGATTGTTTATATGCACTTTGGGCTCGAGTGTAATTTAGGTGTCGTTAAATGCTTGAGCACATTAGCCATTATAACTTTGATTCTTCGATTGTAGTGGGTTTTTTGCTACAAGCTCTCCCTATGGAGTAGGTATCGATACTTTGATCAAATCACGTAAATCTATATTATTTATTGTTCCTCGTTCATCTCTCCGGTTCTCTCGCATTGATTAAATTGCAAGATCCTGTTAGTTTCCGCATTAATTTTACAAATGGAATAATGAGTGGCTACCTTTCAACATACATTGTTTCATTGAAAGGGCATTTTTTTAAGCTAAAAATACGGTTCATGTAAAGAAAGGCATGTTTTTAGCTAAAAATACATATCCCCAATATTTATCGATATCTTGGACTCCACAAAGAATTTCATGGATCTTTGCAGTTGCTAAGTTCAGTTTGCTATCACGGTCTGCTCCAAGAGGAGATCATGGGTGAAAGGCGTGTTGGCATTGGTTGGCAATGAATGTAGATTCGGGTTGAGACGTCTTGATGCTGAAAGATAGTTGAATTAATGGGAGCGCTAACACTGAGTTCACACGTGATATGATAGATTGTCGAGATGCACGTGTATGTTACATTAAAAATATCCAGTATTGGAGAATTGATATGATATTAAGTAATTAATATATATCTTAATCGACTCATATTTCGTTGGTTTAAGCTTTTAAATGAAGTCTGGTCCAACTAGATATGTTCATAGGTTCGGATTTGAATTTTCTCTTGTCAATTTCCCTAGGTGAATTTATTGAGTTTTTGCTGCGTGCTCTCGACACTAGATATTGGTGCATTACCTATTACTTCACAAGTTCTTTATCCTCAAGGAACTTAGATTGCTGAGAAAAAGAGGTGGCTGCCTATCGCAAGGGAGAGGTTGGTCTATACTCTATAGTAGCCGGCGTTAAAAAAAACCATGCATTCCACGGAGTGGCGGCGCTTGTCCCGGACTTCGGCGGCGGTCGGTGATAATGAGGGTCCCGGCGGTGGCGACAAAGGACAACCTACAACTAGGTAAAGTAACACATTTAAAAATTGCAAGTCCAGCGAATTCCAAAAATTGAAATCCTAGAGATCAAATTCTTTAGCTCGAAAGTCAAGCCTGCTTGTTTTGCTCCACCGAAAAAGCATGCCTTGCCAATCATTCTTGACGTTAGACAGGTGGCGCGTGGAAATGCAAGATCGTGTTTCACGCAATAGCGCGACCTCGACAAGTGCGAGCAATCGCGATCGAAAGGTGGACAGATTCTCTCGTAGCTAAGAAAGGCGGAAAATATGGCGTGGCGTGATGATGACGTCATCCGCGCCGACGTGTGATCATGGACGTCCCACGATGTCATCCGACATCCCACGATGGGTCGATCGACGCTTGGTTTTTGAACGTGGACGATGAGTCGGAACTGAAGTGGGATAGTCGTATCTCGTCGTAGACGTTAACCAAGGGAAAAAAAGCAGGGGAAATTACATGAGAAGAAGGGAAATGCAACGTATGGGACCGAAAACTCAACATGCTTTCTAAAATCTTCCAAAGAATAATGAAGTCGGAATACACGTTAGGCGAAATCAGACAGCTATCAACGGGTTCATCGAGTGATCAAGCAATTGGTGTGGACTACGAGATTCTGATGTCGCCATGCCAGCCATCTTCTCTTGCCCGGTGCATGTGGACGTGACGATTTGCGTACATACTCAAGAATCAGTCAAGCCAAACGAGGGCATAGATCTTATCCTCTATAGAAAAAGAGGTGGAAATTTCCCGGGTCAAGTCCCAATAGTCCATCGTTATCCCTTAGGTAAGAATTTCTCAAATTTAGTAATTGACGATTCGCACGAACATGCGGAGAAATTTTTCACGACGTTGAACGTATGAACTTTTCTAACTCCCCCTTCTTCGACAATTTCTTAACTTCGCGATAACATCGACATGTGCACACGGCTCCCACACGCCGTTATCAAAATTACACGAACAAGCACGGCTCTATATAGTTCGGGAAACTCATTGATGAGGCGACTGTTCCTTCATCTTGTTTCTGGATATTTTTCTTTCGGAGTCTTTTCTTTTGTTGACCCCCTCTTGTGATTGTTTACGTGAAAAATTATCTAAAATGTTATAAATCTAATGCGCTATGTCAATTTAGCCATAAATATTTTAATTTTATCAATTGAGTCATAAATCTTTTTACGTTTTACCATTTGAGTCTATTTGGTCAATTTTGACCGGAAATTGCTGACGTGGACGCCGGTCGTCTAATATGGCACAGTGACGTTGACAATTTTTTAATAAATTTTCAAATTTATATTAATTTTTTATTCTTTTCTTTTATTTGATGATGCACGCGATGCCCTCACCAGCTCTAGGCAAGGGGGTCGCAGCCCTCGCTAGCCACAGGCAAGGCCTGGATCTGGGCAGGGCTCGACGCCTTCACCTGTGGCCGGTGAGGGCGCGACGCCCTTGCCCTAACCAGGCTTGTGGTCGATAATGATCGCCGGCCAGAGGTGTAAAAAAAAAAGAAACGAAAAGAAAAAAAGGAAAAAAAATTAATAAAAAATTCGAAATTATTAAAATAGTATTAAAAATTATCCACGTCAGCGCCGATTATACGTTGGCTGTGCCACGTAGAACGACTGACATCCATATCAGCGATTTACGGTCAAAATTGGCTAGATGGATTCAATTGGCAAAAAACGAAAATATTTGGAACTCAATTGGCACAATTAAAATATTTATTATTGAATTTGCAAAAGTATAATAGGTTTAGAACTTTCTAAACAATTTTCCCATCGTTCAAGAAACATGATGTGTATCGTACTGTAAACGAACGTTGGCACCATGTTTCGAGTAGACTAGCCCTTTCGAAAAGGGGACCATCTCATTTCCACCATGGAATCTTCTTGTTGCCCTTAACATCCCCACACGGATTCTTGATCCCGTTTCCTGAAAATTTAACATATAATCTTTGACTCGAGATCAAGACTCAGCGATGGCTCTGCTGCCCCGTGCATTGGCCACCACCGCACAACCAATCACACGACACGAGCCACGCTCGGAAGTCAAGGAAGATGCCTGAACGTACGGCAGGAGAAGAAAAATTGGCAAAAGCAGAGTAGGTAGAAGACGTTGATGCAGCGTCCGATGCGTCACCGCCGTGACGCACGCGGCTCAGCCAGCTGCTGTCATTTGCCCTAGTTTTCCACAGCAAGACGAGCACGTGTGGAGTCCACACAGCCACGGACAAATGGCCCGGAAGTTCTTGGATCGACTTGGTGGGAATTCATTGGGTCCTTCAGATCAAATCAACTCTAGTCCTGTCTAAACTGCGGATCATTTAGCGGTATCCCGGCAGTCATCAGTCAATTCTTTTCGTGACGGTGGATCCTAACTGGGTTCCGTTTCTTCTTTTGCCCATTGTGATGATCCGCTGCAAAAGTTTGAGAAAGAACATGCACAAAAAAGTTCGGGGGCTGAAGAAAAGCCGCAGCATTTTGAGGGCCGCATTCGATGTGTTCTCATTCACATGCGCAGATGAGTGGTGGCGGTTTCACACCTAAAGAGTACCGTCAAATTTGTTACGGTGATCCAACTGTTCATGTGAATAGAATCGCGACGAAACGATGAAAAAAAAAAAGTTTGGCGTACTCGTGTTTCACGGAAAAAAAAGATTTTTTTTTTTTCGTGGGGTTATCCTATACTAGGTACTGGCGTGTCGTAATGCGCAAAATCGTGTTACACGTTATGAGGCCACTTTGATAAGCGCGAGTGGTCATGATCCAAAGCGAAGGACGAGATTCTCGTAGCTAGACAAGACGTGGAGATGCGTTATGCGATGACGTCATCCATGCTGACGTATGATGACGATGGGCCTTCCCCCGGATCCCACGATGTCGCATGACGTGGACCCCCTGATCCCACGGGCGGTTGGTCTCCACCCGACCTGGGTTTTGTGAACGTGGATGATGAGTCGGAAGCGACGTGGGATGTTCATTACCTCATCAAAGATGTCTTGAAAGGAAATTAAAAGGAAAATTACATAAAATCCTTTTTATATTTCCCAATTTTAGCATTTACTCTTTACGTTTTGGAACTACAATTTTGCATTCTTGAACGAACTATAGTGACTTAAAAGATTAAACTACCCACATCAGGAAAATTCCGATCACTCAGCTGCCATTCCCATCACACGAACGCCTCCCCCACCGCCGCCACTCTCTCCTCTAGTTGTGTGCGTGTTTTCAAGCGATTGTGGCGCACGAGCTTGGACAAATGTGATGAAGTTGTTGTGGTCGTCAACGAACTTAGATTGAAGTCGCCATAGTTGTAACCTTAAATTTGAAGTCGTAGGCCGCCATGGACGACCTCGAGTTTGAGGTTGTCCATGGCTTCCATGACTTGATCCGAGATTGTGAGAGCTTGGCCGCCTCAATCTAGGCTGTAGACACCACGATACCCTTGATCTAAGATCATTGTAGCCTTCCTCGGCCTCAGTGAGAGCCGGGGCAAGGTGGGATCGAAGTGGACGAGCAGTGCAATGACTACGGCTAAGCTAGGATTTTGGATAGTGAAGTTGGGAATTCGTGTGGCTAGGCATAGAGAATAGTATGGCAAGGGTAATTTTGGGAAGAAAGTGGCAATTTAGTAGATAAACTCGTATGGTTCTTCATTTTGAAATAGAATCTGGCGCCTAAATGAAAAAAAAAAAAAAAAAGAAAAGAAAGAAAGCGGGAACGTGCATACGCTAGGTATTGAAAATAGAGGATGCAAAGTGATCTTGGTGGAAAACTCAACATGTTTTTAAATCGGGGTACTTGTTGAGAAAATTCAAATAACTATCAATGGGTTGATTGAGCGATTCAATATTTGATGAGAAAACAATATATTCCGTTGTTCCCCAAGACTACAAGTAATCTCGGAGTCTACACCGGTCAATTTGTGAGCTAAACATTATTCAGTGCACGCGAACGTGACGGTCTGTGTACATCCCGAACAATTGACAAAGCCAGATGATTTCGAGACCTGGTATTACAAGCAAAAAGGCATACAAATCTTATCCTCAATACAAAAAGGCAGATTGTCTTGGTCAATTCCGTCGATCCTTATCCTCTAGGTCTTTTACCTTCCCCAAATTCAGTCATTGATAATTCGAACGAACTTGCAGAGAAACTTTTGCGATGTTGAGTGCTTATAAAAGTTCTCCGACTGCTTCCCCCTTACAATTCCAACTTCTCGATAACATCGACATGTGTACACGCTTCGCCCGCGCCATGATCACATGATTACAATATGCGTACGACTCTTATGATACGGGAAAGTTGAGACAGAAACTATAGTCCCTTTTTCTTTCCTTTCTTTTGTTGACCAAGGACGTTTTGTATTGTTTTGTGAATGAACGATGGCGCCTTAACTTTACAACATTTCAATATTTGATTAGCTATTTCGAGGATAAGGAAAAAAGAACCCCCATTCCTTTTAAAAGCACTAACTTTAACTCGGACCATGCAAACTTTCCCTTTGTCCCGTGAAAAATACCGATTTTTGCTCGGCCCCCAATCCTGGCCCAATATTTTTTTGTCTCGTAAAAAAGTAGGGAATTTAAGTTGGAACATAAATTTGGCCCTTCACATTTCTGCCCGATGACACCGTTAGAGGTACAATATGTCATTTCACATGTACTTTGGTGACTCACGGTCATCGTCATTAAAGCGGCAGCTGGAATCCGAAAAGTTTTAAACCAAGCAAGTGGAGGATACGCAAGCATTCAGAGTTTGGATTTTGGCAACAAGAATTGAAGTGGATTGAAAAAATTATTTACCTAGAGCAAACAGAACGAGTGGTTTGTTGCATCCGAGCATGTTTGCAAATTGAGAAAAGCGGAACCTAGCTTGAACTCTTGATCGACAATGTCCAAAAACAAGGGAAGCTCTGCGATCCTTTCACTTCCACACAAACTTGAGTCGTTGAGTGTATGTGGAATGACACGTCCAATCTTTAACGGCATTATTGGACATAAATTTGACGGGAGCCAAATTTGGCTATCGATTGAAATTTTATTTTTTTATTAGACAAAAACAAGTCTGGGATAAAATTAGAATCCGAGCTAAAATTGATCATTTTTTATGAAAAAAAAGTTTAGCTCCTAATCGGAACTCGTGTTAAAGTTGGTGCTTGTTTATGAGAGTGAAAAATATTTTTGCCGTAATAAAGACTCGAGCTATCGATGCTTTTTAAAAAATCAGGAAAAAAATGATTATTTATTTTGAGGAGACATGCTTATTTTAATTATAGAATTGGTTTGAACGAGCGTTCGTACGAGGATGGATAAAACCGAACATAAAATATCTCGAATTAAATATATGTATGCGCAAAGGATACGCATGATCTCTTAAAGTCAAGGTCGAGGTCAGTCAACTTCAGAAATTTGTAAGAAATCCTGGCCTTGCCGGCAGGTTTGTTCTCATTCTCACGGACACCTACTTGCCTTGGAAGGTCTCTCATTCCACCATCACGAGTCTCGCACTTGACTCGTTCTATCTTAAGCATCCACACGCTAGCCGCTTCCACTCGTGCCCACATGTCCGGAATTCACACACCCACGCATTATGATAATTAAGGAGCGCGATCGTAATTAGCCGGCTCTTTGAAAGGGAACTAGCACGACAATACACCGTCATGGTCCCTCACTTAAATTTAAGCTCCTTGGTCATAGAAATTGAACACATAATCATAAATTCCCGAGTTGAAAGTATACAGATGCACCAGGAAAATTACCAAAAAAGTTATACATCTATTAGACTTGTGCCAATTCAGTCATAAACTTTTCAATTATGCTAATTAAGTCATAAACCATTTGACAATTGCCAATTTAGTCATTTCGATTAATTTTGGTGTGGCCAACACTCATGTGGATAATTTTTACAATTTAAAGAAAATAAAAAATTTTAAATACTTTTTTTATGCTATTCTTTCTTTATTTTTATTTTTCCTTGTTCCTCTACCGGTCGCTGGGCCTCCGCAGCAGCTGGCGACAACCACAAAGGAGGATCAGCAAGGTCGAGGCTTGAGCTCGCCTGAGGCTGGCACGGCTCCACCTTGCCCGACCTTGTCAAGCTTGAGCCTCACTAGCCTCGTAGATCTTGGTGAGCTCGAGCCTCGCTTGAAGCCGGCAAGGTCAGCCCTTGCCTGTGGCCAGTCTTCGGCCATCGCCAAGGCTCTATGATTGGCGAAGGAAGAAGGAAAAAGAAAAGGGAAGAAAGCAAAATAAAAATATTAAAAATTTTGATTTTTTTTTAAATTGTAAAATTGTCTACAACAGCGTCGGCCATGCCACATTGACAGCCGGCATCCATATCAGCAATTTTCGGCCAAAATTGGTAAATTATCAAAATGTTTATGATTCAATTGGCAAAATTAAAATGTTTATAACTCAAATTGGTACAAGTGCAATAAGTTTAAGACTTTTTTAATGATTTCCCTGGGATACCCCTTACTTGGGTTGATTCTATAGTAGGTGTTTAATTAGGTTTTCTTGTTCTTAGTTTCATAAATTTCCACTGGAATAACTATTGCGGTTGTGGCTGCTCAAGCTAACTGCATGCGCAAACGGTATTGAGGAACAGTCCATGATGTTTCCATTGAAAAAGGTGGCAAATTCAAAATGCCAGTTGCATTTCGAGCATCTTTCCCCATATTTCGTTGTTACAAGGATATGCAAACCAAGAGTTTAAGCTGTTATGTTATGTGGAGAGATGATATGTACACGAGTTTCCAATGAAATTCCATGTATAAGCAATGAATACGAGAGTCTTGATATCTCCGTTTTGCGTACGAATCGGATAATTGAAAGATTGAGGTGAGATTGTTGAAGGGGAATAGGATCGGATAAGGATCCACACACGCGATGCGACATTAGTATAAACTTAAAAACTGTAGAATAAAAAATTGAACGAAGGTTATAGTACGAAGTCGGGGGATTTCTATAATAACGCTTGAACTTGTTATGTACGGATTGTAGAGTCCGGCATGCACAAGTTAACTGAAAATACTACATTAAAAGAGAAGAAGAAGTCGTATCTTGAATAATTAAACAAGAGGCGCTGTCGTCAAGATTAACTGGTATAATTGGACAAATAGTCTCAATTCTCTTGTATTTCAAAGGAACATAACGAAGATCTCGAGATAATTTAGGAAGCAACACGGTATCTTAAGGAACACTTGCATATCCTGACGAGTTGATAACTGAGAACGGTTTCTCTGCCCTTCATGTGCTCGGTGGAGAAAGAAAAGCAAGCCAATCTCTTATTCTTCATCAATGTTTCTAATGGAAAAATTACCTAAACAAGCCTAAATCTATTGTACAAATGCCAATTTAGTCATGAGCTTTTTAATTTTGCCAATTTTTTTCTTAACATTTGCTCGAAATTTCAATATAGTACTTCCTGTTAATTTTTGTCGGATATAGCCTACGTGGCCATGTGATCGTGGCCATTCTACTTGGCATACCATTATATCAGCGATTTCTGGGGAAAATTGGTTTGTCATTGGAATTTTGTGCAAAGGTTTAGATTTTAATTTGCAATATTGGAAAGCTTATGACTTAATTGGCATTCATATAATAGATTTAAGACTAATTGGACAATTCCTCCATCTGCCTTTGTGCCTATGTTGTCTTTTGCTTGGTTATTGCATGTTGAGACAATTAGTGAGGCTAGGTAAGATAGTTTCTTTAAGGGATAATGACGCAAATAGTCTTTGAATTTTTAATTTTTTTAACATGATCTATGGACTTTTGGTATAACATCAATATAATCTACGAACTATATGAAAATGTTCAATATAGTCCATGAACTTGAATTAATGGAAAGACTACATTGAATATTTTCATATAATTTGGGGATTAAATTAAACTTATACTAAAAGTTTATAGACGACATTGGACAAATGAAAAATTCAAGGACCACATTGCACATTGGGCTAAAATTCATGAACTGTTTGTATCATTTTCCCTTTCCTTAACCACAAGACATCGGCCATTTAATAAGCTTTTCGCTCCTCTACCACTCCCACTTCGGTCCTCTAGGATTCCATGAAATAGAAAAAAAAAAAAAAAAAAGAAGAAGCAAAATCTTAATCCTTATCAGAGTGACCAAGAGGAATTAAGCAATATATACTTCGGTGGCTCTTACCCACATGAGCAACAAAAAAATGAATTATCCTAGATATAAGATTATTTTGATGAGCAACCACGTGGTAGAGACTAGAAGGTCCATTTGGCATTGACCGATACATGAAATTTTCTACAATAGTTCATCCCACTTTCCTCTTATTAATAATAGCTTTGTAGAGCATTTTTTCCTATTCCTTTTCCCACCACGAAATGCCACTCGACATTTGGAAACATTCGCAGTAGGCTCAAAATACAAAGTGCTAGTAGCTTTCACCCGTTTTGATTACCACTATGGTGCAATCGAAGCTAAGTGGTCCAAGACCCGAAAAAGTCAAGACAATTCTCAGAAATTCTTACACAATCCCCTTCATATCGAGATGTAACAAGTCTGAGAAAGTTGTTTAATTGAAAAGTGGATTAGTTTTGTTTAATCTGAAGCTAATAGTCCCAAGTCATAGATTGCTTGTTCCTTAAGAAATGAATTAAAGGGTAAGTATGATTAGCACGGTGACATGTACTTGATCAATTTTTAATCGACTTTTAGAATACCGGCACGGTCGTATGTCAATTGAAGCGGAGGGCTTCACACATCTAAGGTGTTGTTAAGCACAATCCGAACATGGTAAAGATCGTCTTTGCGAAACGTGTGAAAATTCATCCTATTTTATATTGATCTATAGATGCAACGACTCGTATTGATTTTTTTTTTTTAAATAATAACCAAAGGAGAAAAGAAAAGAAAAGAAAAGCAAATGAAGAAGAAGACGCGAACATGTAGAGCACCATATCCCAAGAGACAAACCAAAAGACAGAGTAAAAAGAAAAGCTGATCATATTTAAACGCTATTTCGTGGACATGACCATATGATAGTTAACTATAGTCAATTTCATTTCGTCAAGAATTAGAATCAAACTCTGCCGCCTGACAAGCACAAAGGAACTGCTTTCCGGCGGCAGACACATGCACATCACTTAAAAAAACGTCCAAGTTCATCAAATTTATATAAAACTACAACAAACCGGGTGACGTTTTAGCATTGAGATAACCTGAAGCTGTAATCCTTATCGTTTCGCGTTTCTTAACGAAGTTTGATAGCTTGGCTTGTTTGCAGCTGAAGCAGCAAGGAAGGTTACAAAGACTTAGTAGCTCGACTTCGATGGAGTCAACGAAAATAAACAACAAGGTTTTGCTGCTCTGGACTCTAATTCCCGATCTCGTCCCTTCATTTTTTTCCTTCTTTCTTTTGCTGTCTTGTCGTATAAAATATGCAGTCGCCTTGAGTACAACTTAGCATGACGAATGAGGCATGACGTCAGAGGTGGCTTCTTTATCCTGTGATGCTTCGCAGTAACTTACCTTGTCAAATCAAACTTAGTCCCTGATTTTCTGCGGCCACTTGGGGGTCTATTTATACCCACCCAACCACGGTTCTTTTCCCATTCATTTAGCCATTTTAACATTCGAACTTCTCGGTCCTTGTTGTCTCTTTCCTCCCCCCCTTCAGAGAGACCAATTAAAATCCACATTCTCATTAGCGAAGTTCCTCCATGGACGCAGCAAGGGTTGACACTTCTCTTGACCTTAGGATCAATTCTTTCCAGAATTGCCAGAGCAATGGCATCATGGTGAGTGCAGCATTATGCAGGGACTAGAGTGTGTGTTCTACCTTTTTTCTGTTTCCGGGGGTCAGAGTTGCTAAGTTTACAGTGGTTTTCATTGATGCATATATCTAGGATTTGAGAAGAGATAGAGGCGGTGTTGCTGAAAAATCGCGAGAAGTAGGAACACTCCAACAAGAAGTAATTCCTTTTTCGCATATTTATGCTTTTTATGTCGGCAGCACGATGAATATTTCCACTTGAACTGGACTTTTTTTCTGGGTCTACTTTCGAAATGAGCTTCTGCTAGTTATAGTGCTTATGATGGGTTATATCAAATTTATGGATAGGTTGGTGTATCTGTGGAAGAGTTCAGAAGGATGAGCTCGGAGAACAAGAAGTTGACAGAGACACTAAATGTCGTTTTGCTCGGTTACAACGCCTTGCAGAGCCAGATGATCAATTTGGCGAAGGAAATTTCCGTGAACGAAGTCATGGAATCAAGGAAGAGAAAGTTTGAGGACTATAATGACCTGGAATTGTGGAAGAGGCCTACTGAGAGCGTGAAATCGAAGACCTCTGTAGCTTATGTCCAAGTCGACGCATCCGACACTAGCCTTGTAAGTTTCGAAGAATCCAACCTCAAGTGAAAAATATGCAGTAACCTTTACTTAATTAAGCACTAAGTATGACCTTCTCTTTTGGCTTTGGATTTCCAGGTAGTGAAGGACGGATACCAATGGAGGAAGTATGGTCAGAAAGTCACCAGAGACAATCCCTCTCCAAGGGCTTACTTTAAGTGCTCTTTCGCTCCAAGTTGCCCTGTTAAAAAGAAGGTAGTTACATGGAAATTTAAAGGGTTGTCTTGTTGACGGTGATGACAGTGCGATCTCCAGAGACATACAGAAAAGCTGTACATATGAAAATGTATGGTTATTACCTAAAAGCTAAAACAAGAGACTTTTACCTTACGTTTCACCCTAAAAGGGGCCTATTAACTTAACTTATGCTCCCATTAGGAGATTCCATGATTCTCCTCAATTTCCTGGTCTTTAATGCAGTGAAACCTCGTAATAATTCTGGTCATGAGATAAATGATCTGTAATAACCGTGGTAATTTGATTGAGAGATGTTATAGAACGAGCACATAAAAACCCGGTCAAGTTTTTTTTGACTGAAAGCGCACATACAGTCGAACACCCGAAACTCATCTTGAAGATACTCAAGGTGCCATCGCAAACTATTTGACAAATTTCTTGCTTAATAATCTGAGTTTGGACTATCCATTGCATAATCATGTGAATTAGGGAGTGATGCCACATGGTGGGGCCGAAAAAATGAATCCAGTTCATTGCTTTATCTTACATACATGTTAATGTTCACAGGTGCAGAGGAGCGTCGAAGATCCATCTCTCTTGGTTGCTACTTATGAAGGCGAGCACAACCATCGATGCCCTTCTCAAGGTGCGAAACCCGTCACTGCCTCGCCTCCGATTTCACCGTCATCTCTGAAACCTTCCAATCACAACGCCGTTCTCGATTTGGCCCGGTGTGGGTTTTCTAACCCAGAAAAGAAAGCTAAGCAAGAAACCGAAGCAGGGACGCCCCCGCAATTCCAGGTCCAGGAAATGATTTCATCCTTGATGAGAGATCCCAATTTCACAGCTTCGCTTGCCGAAGCCATTTCGGGGGCGATGTTTGACCGGTCTCGCACGTAGAGTTGGTGAATGCCGGAGCACGATAGAATTAGGTCGCACGTCTCAAGATGTGTTTATTCGGTTGCTTGTTAGATCAAAAGAGTGGAGAATTCAATTGCGAATTGCGAATCAGAGCATAGTCAAAAGCGATGCACAGAGCAGCTATAGAGACCTTTCCCCGACCATGACTAGATTGTATGTATGTTTGGAATAAGTATACGCTTTGGTGCATGAACCACAACGAGGTTTAGTACGTCTGGAACTCTTAAATAAGAACATGTGTGCGCATTTACATGTAATATATATCGCACGTTGTGTATGCAATGTGCAGTGTGAAAAAACAACAGCAATTGGTCATTTATATATAAGTATGCTGTGTAGTGTTAGGGGTTTAAAAATACATAAGGCACCTGCGAATCGCACATTCTTGTCTTTCAGCCCACTCATGCTTGTTGCTTACAGCAAAGGAGCCCAATTTAGTTGACCAAACGAAAGGGAGACCCGCCGTCGACAAAGTCAAGTCATCTACACGATTGTGGTTTTGTTTTATACAAGGGTCCAATAGTAGGGCATGTTAAATGGAAAAAAAAAAATGTGTCTCGAGAGTTTATTGCCTTCAAGTTTGGACATGGCTGAAAGCCTCCTAATGATAACATTACGTGGATTTGTTTTAGTGAAAAAGAATCGGCCCTTTTACTTTTGGGCTACACCCTCTTGTCATGTCAAAGATAACTCGTTAGTGTAGGGAGAGAAAGAGAATCGAGCATTTTGTATGTCTTTATAAGGAACCGATCCCAATTCGATTCAATCAATTCAGCTTGGTCGACTACTTCCAATTAACATCTATTTGGTTCGATTCTTTACTATTGAGAAATGACATCAAATTAGATCATTTAATATATGGCCCAGTCCGCTAAATCGGCCGACTGAATTCTATTCTTAAAAGCAGTAAAAGGATCAGGTAGAGAGAGCCCATCATTTCCAATTTTCTTCCGGACGATTCCTATAGCCCAACCGGGGAGATTTCGTGCTTCGATTGATCAACTTATTCTCATTTGAAATGTTGCTTTCGACCAACATTGACTCCGTGCAAACTTTAAACAAAGACTTTCTTCCTCTCCGTGACGTACGGCCGCCATTTAACTTTAGACCAACCGCGTACCAAAACTCAAATAAGAAACGTTGGTGTAATCTCATGCTGTCGCACTCCCATCTTGGTGGGGCCGTTCTTGTTTTGTTGTTAGCCTAGGAAAGTTCTCCCCACCCATCACCTGACCAGAGTATATACTTTGGTCCTGTTTGGGGATATTATTTTATGCTCTTGAGTCTTGAACTGTCTCATCCCCTATTCTCTCTCTCATTCCTGTCAGTCTTGGCTTCAAACTCCCTCTTGATGTTTACATCATTGTGGCTTGGTACAAATGAGCCAGATTAAGAAAGAGTTATCCTTGACCACATTGGAGGGTGTATGTATATTGACTGCTACTAGAACTTATGGTGGATATATAGTCAAAACTGGCAGATAATCTAATTTATGACTGAATTTGAACCACCGAGGTAGTTGATCCAGAGTTATATGGGCCGTCTGTTTTTTCTACAGAGTCACGAGTTAAATCCATGGCAAGAGAGAATCTCTTAACTGTCTCACGGAATTAGTAATTTGATAATATTTTCTTAAAATGGATTAGCTGTATCGCTTATGGAAATTAGTCGATACAAAAAATATTTTAATTATCTACAATAATCTGTATTTGAATTTTTTCATTAATGATGCAAATATTTTTGATAATTACTTTTGTAAGTGTTCAAGAGATAATTTCTAAGAACATATTTTTCAAATTGTGATTTTCCGAAACAAACATATAGCTTGCATTTTCGTCATTTCATTTGGTAACATCATAAGGAAATGCCGCTAATTAAGCCCCAGTCTCAGAATTTAGTGGTTCTTTCTTTTGTATAGCAACTTATAATTCTGAAAATTGGGTGAAATCTATTGGTGAAATCCCAGTTTCAAGTCCATCTTTCACTTGTGTCGTTGTATCATACATTTATTGATTTTACAGTCACAGGTATTATAATATTATACGTCGATAAAACAATAATGAAAATGAGTTTTCTGGTTAATTTGGAGGGATAATGAAAATGCTACATGACCTTCTCAAATCCCATGTTGAATGGGATATACATGTTGAGTGATATGTAAACTATCATCCATCCTAAAATGATTATCACTTTGTATGGTGAGGATTTAACCTACACGGGACATGTCAAGTGGTTAGATATGGTATTAGAGCAGTTCCACTCCACTAGATGTGTGGTTCGTGGACGAACTAAGCCAATTCCCAATCTGACGAGGACAGAGAATGATCGCTGGGGCAAGACGACTTGGACAAAGATTGGGCTCTCAATAGGGTACTAGGATGACAGAGATGGCAAGAATGGACTGAGCCATCCATTGAATCAGGGGAGAATCACTAGGCAATACGAACCAACACTGATGAGGATATCGATTATTTAAATGAGGTGTTTGTCACATTTCCAGATCCCACATCGAGTAAGAGAGGCTTTATTGAGTGATAAAATGAGCCAACATCCACCTCCGCATGGTCACCACGTTGTGTGATTACTCATAATACTGTTTTTTTATGGCTTGGCCCACGTTAAACAGGCCAGGCCGCTATGTGCTTAATTATTCACTTGCCATCAAGAGCTAGCTCTAAGTTTCAACAGCGTGAAAGAAACTTTAGAAAACAGGTGGAGTATGATCCAATTAATTTGGTAATTCATTTCTAAATGACCGTGGATAATGGCAGACACGAGTGACTGTAGACTCATAATGATCCCAAACCAAAGTAAACGCAAGTCAACTTGACATGGATTCTCCAAGATGACTTACGTTTTCGTTGCCATCCGAATCGTTCGTTCGTGAGCAGGCTCAACTTTTGGTGGACCACGTTGTCCCGAGTCAGCAGTCGCCGGTTCTGGAAGACCCTGATGTATTGTATTGCTGTTAGTCACCAAAGACCCTCTCTTTTTTTTTATTTTATATATAATCGCATCATAGACCCTCTCTTGAATGGAGCTATTTCTAGTCGCCTGGCGCATGCGCCAAGAGTTTTTCAGACTTCACGTGTTTGACTCACTCCCGCGACGAGAAGTTGATTTTTTGTCCTGTTGCAGGACCCCATAGGAACCTTGGAAAGACATATCCATTCAGACAGAAGGAAGAGAGAAAGAAAGATGCTGTCGAACATGGTTGCATAGTGCAGAAACTGTGGACTCCTTTTCTTTCCTTCTCGATCTAAATGTATGACTAAGCTGGACAAATTCCACTATTTCCTTTGCCCCCCCAAAAAACCATGTTTTTTCCTGTGTGCTGTGCTGGGAGATTTCTAGAAGAACTGGTCGATATCAACAACTGTTGGTCAAAAAGAGTCCGTGAGAATTTAACTGGTAACTTATTAATAACTTACTGAAATTTTTATGAAACCATTAACTCTATTATAAAGTCCACAGATTATCAGTTTTTCTTTTCTGCTTTCTGTAATTTTTATTTGGATTTTTTTTATCAATGCCTTCAATTTACCAGCTTTTATATGACTTTACCGATCTTTATTTGAATTACTTATCGACCTAATTTCCGATTAAATTATCAACTAGTTTTGGATTATTTTGGGTTATCACCGCTCTTTTGACCAAGAGATAATTCTAGCTAGAAGATCAAGAATGGTAACGAGTCAATCCTGAAGTAGCGCAGAAATCAAGAGGCAATTAGAGATTTTTGGGGAGGATGATCAAGATGCACAACGGAATGGCCGATTAAAGATAGATGAAGAATCACAGATTTCTCTCTAAACATCTACTACATAGACACATGTCTCTGAAGATTTTTAACACTTCAAACAAGAATCATCCTACATCCATCAAGGAGTCCACAAAGTTTGGAAGGAGATCAATTGGATTAGATCTTTTGTTTAGGTTTTGAACTCCTAATTCAAATTAGATTAGATTTTCCTAAGTTCAGTATTAGTCTTTGAAAATATAAGCTTTCTAGTCAAGCTTGTAAGCTTTTTACTTTCTTTATGCCCCTTGTTGATTTCCATTGAGAAGTTTATTGTTGAGTCCCAATTATCAAGCAAGAAAGACATCCAAGAATGTAAGCCATCTATTCTTATGTTAATAAAATCCCTTGCAGTTTTCCCTACTATCTTCTAATTATTTGTCTACACATTATTCTAGTGTTTCAAATCACAAAGCCCTTCAAGCTTCAAGGTATAATAGAATTCATTATATTTTGATATGAAGTCAGATTCGACGCTTTAGTTCCTGACATTTAGTTGATATTAAAAATTACTAACTCCTTTTATCTCTGCGAAAAAAAAAATCTATTTTCTTTTACAAATTTTTATTTACCTTTATTACCAGTGCCTTAAATTTACCATCTATTTTATAAAATTACTGATCTTTATTTGGGTGACTTATCGCTTTTCTTCAATTAAGTTACCGACTAATTTTGGGTTATCAATTCTTATTTGAGTTGCTTATCAACGTCTATTTTTTTTTACTAACTAGTTAGTTTCTATTGAATATTATTTTTATTTACCTTAATTGCCAACTTTTCAAATGTACCAACTTTTTCAAGAAATTACCAACCTCAATTAGGGCGAGTGATTAACCATTTTTCTCCTATTAACTCACCACATAATATCACGGCTGCAAACTCCTTTTTGAGTCAGTTTTTCATTTTATTTTATAAATAACCATGTCTCTTCTTTATGTCAAAGAAGCTTTCTTCTATCATTTACTAACTTATTAACCTTTCTTGCCAATGGCTTAAATTTACCAACTTTTATATAAGATTATCAACCTTTATTTTTGTGACCTGCAAACTTCTCCTATTAAATTACCAACTAGTTTTGGGTTACAAACTCTCATTTGAGTTGCTTGTTAATAAGTTTGGAAAAGATTAAAAAAAGTTGGCAGATTAAAAAATAAAATAAATCTCGGTATGTAATTTTAATGAGAGTTGGTAACCCAATTTTGCATGTAATTTAATGGCAAATAAACACTGCCAACTCTAAAGAAAAGTCGGTAAATTAAATAAAATTAGATGTTGGTAATTAAGTAAAAAAAAGTCGATCGATAAAACTGATTGGTAATTTACCGATCTCGATTAAATTGGTAAGTTTTGCAAATAAAATTTGGTAAGGACGAACATTTCTATTTTACAAACTATATAAGAAATGTGGTTATTTTATAAAAGTGTCATAAGCTACTAACAAGGTACTTGAAGAAAGGTCTCTGGTCATTTACTAACAGTATTTTGACATTCAACGCCTATCGAAATCTATCGGCACCAAAAAAGATCCATATCTTTGGGCACAGAAGAAAAAAATTCTGCATCATTATAATAGAAGAAGAAAAAGAAAATAATACTTAAAAGGAGAACCTCCATATTAAGCTCGATAACTAAACTAGTAAATCGTTAAAAGGTTTAGAAATAAGTAGAAAAATTGTCAAAATGTTTAGGCATAGATTGACACTATTGAAAGGTCTAGGATTAAATTGACAAATCGCTAAAAATGTTTATGATTAAATTGGTATAATGAAAAGGTTTAGAACTGAATTAACTGCCGTTCAATAGGTTTAAGGTTTTTTGGACAATTTTCCCCTTATCTAATCCTTTTGCAGATTATAACTAAATTGGTTAATTAAAATGATTCTGGATTAGGCGATCTAAGTACCCACCCAACTTACCAACCTAGTATAATAAGTTACACTCCACACTCAAAGCAGTCCAAGCGACTCATAGATACGGTCAAATGTTGATGGCAAACCCTCAAACACGTCAGACCCAAAAGCAGAAGAAAGTGGACCGAAACTTCTTCTCGTAAAACATGACGGCGGACCGAGGAAAGAGCGAGGAAACCGGGACGCTAATTGCGTTAACGATGTTACGTGATTCGTTGTACATGTGTTCGTCCTGATCCTTGGATTCTCTACTCTACTATGGCTGATTTATTCTAACCCAAAAGCATGCATTTGATTTTCAACGTCTTCCTCGGCAACAAGGCAAGACCAGACAAAGCAGCCGCCTCCTAGGATTTGCTCCTTTCTTTCTTGTATGCGGTCTGATAACTGCTCACTTAGACGAGTCTTAGTCCATCAGAGGCATTAAATATACATAGACTCGCCATAACTGAATCCGAATATTATATGGCGAAACCTTATCCATTCTCTTCTAGCTTCATCGTTTTCTTCCGACTACATATAGGTATCATAGTCTCTCTCGTACTCATTGCCGACTGAGTTGGAAGTGTTTCTGCCAACTGAGTTGAAGTGTTTCATACTCTTAGCTCTGCTTATGTTTTCAGTCATGGATGGTCCTGCTCCTCATGAGAAGGAAACGGTTAGTATGGCTTTGTTTCTGTGGATCTTCCTTACACATATCGGTGGCAGAAATCTTATCGACGAGAGAGATACAACGCCGTGTCTATCACGTCCGGATGGTCATCAGATTTGAACGAATTATTAGACACGTTTGTTGATCTTCTTCAAACCCTTTTGCCGAAAGATTCTTCTTCTGTGCAACCAATGTTGTCGAAAGGGTTGATTCGTCAAACGGTTATGCTTTTGCAAATTTCAACAGTTGATCTTAGAAATGATATAAATGAATTCAAAGACTGATCAAGTGAATTGTCCGAGACCGTGAAAAGAAATTACATATCGTTTGAACTATCTCGTCAAATGTAGAATGCAGTATTTCATGTTGAAGTTCATATCTTAAATAGGAAATGTCTTCATATACGTTTGGTCAGGTGAAAATGTTTCAAGATGAATTGGCACGATTGAGGAAGGAGAATGAAGCTCTCAAAGTCATGGTTGAAATCATTGGGAGCAAATGCAAAATCCTTGAAACCCATCTCCCGGAAAGCCATTGTCCTCCATCTCATCATGACTGCAACAAGAGGGCGAGGATCGAGGAGTTTCCTTTCAGTAAATCGTCTAAAATCTTCGTCAAGGTCGACGAGGAGGACAAGAGCTTGGTAAGCCTCTTGCAGTGAAACCATTTGGCTATTTCTTTGATTATACAATTTAAAAAACCTATGTCAGCTCGTTGCATAAGATTCAACAGTGAGGAGGCTCGTCGTGTTTTCTTATTGCTTAGGTAGTGAGAGATGGATATCAATGGAGAAAATATGGACAGAAGGTCACGAAGGATAATCCGTCGCCTCGAGCTTATTATCGGTGCTCCATGGCTCCGGGGTGCCCTGTCAAGAAGAAGGTATGCATCATGTTTCACTTGATAACTTTGTCTCTTCTGCCATACAACGGCGCGTATGGGATAGTATCTCATCATAGATGCAAGTTTGATTTAGGAAATCAAAAATTCCAAACCTGTTAATTAATCAGATCTCCTCCTTAAACACTGCATTTCTTAGCCATGGTACAAAAATAGATAGGATTCACACTCTTTCATGATGACACCTAATTACTTGTTATTTCTTAGATTAATATGTGATCGACTGAGATTAACAAAAGACTTTTAACTCCCTCATACTTTCATGGGGATGTCATAAAGAAAACTTGATCTCAAACGCATGCAGCCCTAAGAAAGTAATTCCTGCACATTAAATTCCTACCAGAACAAGGATATTATTTGTGCTGACCATAATGTTGGGCAATTCTTGATGGATTTATAAAGGTGCAAAGGAGCGTAGAAGACAGGACTCTTCTCGTTGCGACCTACGAAGGACTACACAACCACGGGACCGTCAATGTCGCGAACCGTGATCACCTTCCTTTACTTTCGGATCCCTCACCAAGAGGTCAGCTAGGGAATTGCGATCTTACGCTAATGCCCGCAAGGCCGCCGAGCTCCATACAACCGCCCATCACTCTCGATCTCACTCTCTCCGGAAGCAGTTTTCCCCAGAACCCCAAGCCCTCTTATATGAACAAGAATCTCAGCTTTGGCGATAGAAGCAGTGATTGCGCCAAGATCGAAGAATATGCGGCTTCTTTAATCAGAGACCCCAATTTCACCGAAGCTTTAGCTCTTACAGTTGCCCGTACGCTAAACAACTGAGTTGGATGATGTGCTGATTACGACAAATTCATTGGAAGTGTTAGAGATATGAAGCATCATTTTGTTCTTGTTTGTAGAATTTACTAGATTAAGTTCAAGTACATTGCTTTGTCAAGTAGCTTTGATCTCTATTCTAGTTTTGATGGATCAAATGGTTCAGGTATTGCGGTACTGCAGTTACTCCTTACAGTATATATTGTTCTTCTGGATCTGGCTTCCAGATGATACAAGTAGATTCTACTTTTTCTCTCGCACAGTTGATAGCACATGGATTTTTTAGTCACTCCTCTGTCCCTTTCCTTTTTTGTTATGAGTAATGTTTGGTAATCTTGTATGGCCAGTAGCTAGAAATTATCAGTCATGTTAAATTCATCAGTTGTATGCTTATGGACTTTCGTCTTATCCATTGATCGATGTGCTGTGTGTGACAGTGCTCTATTGTAAATCTAGTCCCAGATGGCGCGCCTCCCTCTATATATGATCTTCACTTGTTTCCACAAGAAGTGAAGAAACCACTTCTCTCTGTATATCATTAGGCATATCTGAATCTCAAATTTTAATTTAAATCCGATAACCAAATATCCTTTAAATACTAGATACAGGGATAAGTGCATTAGAAATCTTAAAACTTGTCGTGAAAGAGTAATTAAGTCATAAAATTTTAAAAAAAAAGTTCAATCAAATCTTAAAATTTGTCTCATTAGTGCAATCAAGTCTTTCTTTAATTTGATCCAATTTGGCTAAAAGACAATATTGACATGATTTTTTTTATTTTTTTAAGAAACGTGGCGCTCAAGCGCTACATTAGAGAAAATTTTGAAATCTAAAAATAAAAAAGATAAAAAAATGAAAAAAAAGAAGAAAAACTTATTGTTCATCTTTTTCTTAGGCTCCATTTGTTTTGCAGAAAATAAATGATTTGGAAATCATTTTCCTAAAAATGATTGCTTGTATCGCTCGAAATGATTAGTCAATGGAAAAATATTTCCATTATCGCAATAATTCATGTCTAAATTTTTTCGTGGGCATTGACAATATTTTTCGTTCATTCATTTTTGCAAGTAATATAAACGATTATTTTTAGAAAATATTTTCCAATCATTCATCTTTCGTAAAACAAACGCAACCTTAAACGGTTCATCTTCTTCGAGCTCCAACTGCTTCTCTCTGCATATTATAAGGCCAATATGACCCCACCTTCAACCTAACTTTGGCCTAAACTTTTATGCAACGAATAACAATAGAATATCTTTAAACAAATGATAATGATACTTCAATAGTATGATATAATAATCACATAAATTTCAAATAGATCGCAAAATTCATTTCTTTAAATAAGGCTCTGTTCTTTTCAAGAAAAATATTTTTCCGAAAAACATTTTCTGTGTTTTCCAGTGTTCGGGGGCGGAAAATGTTTTCCGTAGGAATACATTTTCCTTTCCCACTCTCAAATCCTTCATTATTTTGAGGAAAATGATTTCTGCTTCTGAAAAGCGGAAATCATTTTCCGCCAAACTCCTCATTCCCCCCTCTGGTCGCTGACCGCTGCTCATCGGTTGTGGCCTCTGCTTGTCGGTCACCGCCGCCGCCGGCCGCGGTCGCCGGCCGCTGCTCGTCAGTCGTCGCCCGCCGCTCGTCCGCTGCCGCCGCCAGCCACCGTCGCCATCGCCACCACCGGCAAAAAGTATTTTCCGAAACTTTTCCATATTGGTTGCCGATCACCGGAAAATTATGTTCCGGGAAAACATTTTCCAGAAAAATGACTTCCGGAAAAACATTTTCCAAAAACACAATATTTTCCGCCAAACGAACGGAGCCTAAGTGAAATCGCATTTTCTTTTGTTTGTTTTTTCTATATATGCGCGCACACATAAGCATGAGGCATTTGGTTTCTAATTACATAGATTGCAAGAATATTGCTAGGCGTGCATCTTTAATTCCTTTCATTGAATTATTAATTAAGATATTACACTATAGACACACCAGTAACCCTATTGAGTCAGGCATAATTTACAGTCATGAGCGGCCATATTAACAACTTATAAAACCGTATTTTTTTTTCCAAGGGATGCTTGAAAACATCATCTCTACAAAAGATTTGTGGTCCATAGACCCTAATTACGGTAACATTTAAACGAAATTAATCTCTAACATCGAATAAAAACAAGCAAAAAGAATAGACAAAACACTTCGATTCATGTCCTTTTTCATAAAAATCTAGAATCTAGTCTCTTAAACTATGCTTGAAAACATCTGCACACTCCATCTTGCGAGCTTTAAACTCTCAATACTCAACATATATTCGAGCAAATACATCTTTCGGATTCAATCCAAGACTACAAACACCACTTAGAGGATGAATCCGGCATTGTCATATCACAATTAAAAAGATGGCATTTGAATTTCAAAATTAAAAATTTTATTCTCTCTTCATTGTCTCCATCAGACGATCACGAGAATAATAATAGTAACCATCAAAGCACAAAAATATTTTCCCCCCACCCAAAATTTATTATTTACTATCCATTTATTACTCATAAATGTTCCCGTCCGAATCTTCCCTTTTTGTCATTTTGTCCAGATTTCGTGGCCTTTTAATTTATTTATTTCTTTGGCAACCAACCATGAATGCCAGCAACAATCCCTAAGAAAGACAGGATTCAAGGATTTTAATGAATATAATTCTTTGGGGTAGCGTTAAAAATCTCACCTTAATTTTCAAGAGGGAAAAAAGTTACCAAAAACCCTAAACTTTACCCTCTGTGATGTATTTATTTCGAACTTTCCTTTGTGATATCAAAAACTTCAAATTTTACTATTTGTGACACATTTATCTCAATGTACATTGTTCATGGGCATTTTCGTTTTTTCTGCTTTTTTTTTTTTACTTTTTTTTTTCCTTTTCGGCGAAGCTCGGCCTCGCTAGATCCGTTGAGGGCGAGGCTCGCCAGCGTCAAGCGAGGCTCACCCTTGCCTAGGCGAGGTCGGGCGAGCCTCGCCCTACGCCGGCGAGGCTTGCCCTCACCAGATCCGACGAGGGCGAGCCTTGCCTGGGCGAGCGAGGGCGAGCCTCGCCCGATGCCAGCAAGGCTCACCCTAGCCTGGGCGAGGTCGGGCGAGCCTCGCCCGACGCCGGTGAGAGCGAGCCTAGCCGAAAAGGAAGAAAAAAAAAAGAAAAAAGCAGAAAAGACGAAAATACCTATGGACAATGTGCATTGAGATAAATATGTTATAAATAGTAAAGTTTGAAATTTTTGGTATCACAAAAAAATATTCGAGATAAATATGCCATATAGAATAAAGTTTGGAGTTTTTGACGATTTTCTCCTTTTTAAGAAAATGGAAAGAAAGCTCGCACGGAGAAAATCATTCCCTCCCTTTTTCGCTCTTTCCCCTTGCCATTTGAAAGACACGGCTGCGCGGCTTCTCTTCCCGTCACTGTTTCCATTGATGGCGCTGCATTAACTTCCTTGCCCTGCATCTTCTTGCATTCCCCTGATTTTCCATGACCCACATGGAGCAAGTTCTTGAAGGACCTGCCTCCGGGGAGGGGGATATATGCTGCGGTCTCCGGATGCGAATCGCGGATATTCTACTAGTCGAGGAGGAAGAGGAAGAAGAGGAGGAGGAGGAGGAGAGAAAGAGTGGGGTGGACGCCGAGTTCGAGATGGGCGGTCTCCGGCGGCGGCAAGGCGAAGTGGGTTCTTGTGGGTTCGAGTGTTCGTCGCTGGGTCGGGCGTTTTCGAGGTGGTTCAGATGGCGCAAGGAGAAGAAGGGTGTGGTGGGGCAGGCTCGAGAGAAAGAAGAGAGGGAGCTTGGTGATGGGTCGGGGAGCTTGGGCGTTTCGAGGATAAGGACGAAGGTTGAGGACGGTTCGCCGGGCGCGGTCGATGGGAAGGATGAGTCAGGTGATGGTCGATTAGTGTTTCAAGTTTTGAGCTTTTCGTTGTGAAAACGTTGTTCTCGATGCTAAATTTCCTGAGTGTGGACGATCTGTCAGATGTTTGATTGTTTGCAAGTGTCTTATGCTATGTATGGTTTGAGGGAAATGGGATGGTATCAGAATTGGAGTTGTTTTTCATGACATGCATGGTGATTACTACGCTATGGCCAAATTATACCTGTTTCATTTTGGAAAAATTGTGACTTGTCCGGGTTGGCTCCCCCCTTAATCCTTTTGATGTGTTGTAGAATTTAGGCCGAATCTGAAAAGAAGATATTTTTATGAACATTTAACTGGTGTGAAACCAAAGCCCTGTTTTTGCATGTAGTTGTGATGTAGAAGGTTCAGGAAAAACGAAATTAATGGTATTAATACGAGAGCAACTTGAGGTCATAAACGGTATTGCAGGGTTCCCAGCCTATTTTGTAACACTGGTTGAGTGATGATTCAAAACCTCATGATGTACAATGGAAGCTTCTTATTAGAGGTTGCTCGTGGCTCTGATCATGAATCTTTATTTGTGGAAAGGGTTCTGTGCTTGTTACATACTTAAGTCCTTTCATGCAGCTGGTTGAACTGATATAAGTTTAAACAGAATGAGGATTGGTGGCGTGGACAATTGAGCCGACCGAATTTGTTTTGCTGGTTATATCTTAAGATTATATGCGCTGTGTATTGTTTATCCAACTAATTCCAAACAGGGAAGCTAGGATGTGAACTTTTAGAGGTTTCAGGACTAGAAGCTGTATGCTGAAGTTGGACTGGTGTATCCGACATTAATTTTTCCTTTTACTTTTTATAAAGTGTACCAGCCATGCCCGGATGGGCAAAAACTGGTTACCCATGTGTGAATATATCCTCTTTCAGCAATTTGATTCACCATACTAGCTAGGGATGTGCATGTTGATGAAATTGGAATAACATGCCTATTCACATCAAACACCCAAGTTGAGACATAATAAGCAATAAGTAACATCTTCCATACGCTCCCATGAAAATATTCTCTGCTTTCATCACTATTAAATGAAGGAGTCACTAAATGAGTGATTGTTGCTTGCATGCTCCTCTATCCAGGACAATCTAGGAATGAGAATATGTTTAACCTGGGAGCTGCAGGGAGTCTTTTATATCTGATTGCTGCGAGTAAGAATGAACTCAACAAAATGGAGGATTTGCGGAAAGAAATGGAACTTGTTCTTCAGAAAGTCAAAGAAAAAGTACAGAGGAAAGATTCTTCTCGTGAACCATCTGAGTTGACGGAGAGTGTTGCCTCTTGTTTGACTGATATAAAGGAAGTCTTGAGCTGCGGCAGCCACATTTCGGAGCAATCCCATAGAACACCATCTCTTTTGCTAGAACAACATAGACGTATGCAGTCAAATCAGTCCAGTGGATGCGAGTCTAAACAAGAACCTGTGGAGGGGATTGAAGAACTGGAAGCAGAATTAGAAGCCGAGTTAGAGCGCTTGCAGCTTCAGTTGGATGCTGAAACTTCTTCCAAGCAATCATATCAGGAAATGATGAAGGTAAGGTTCTGTATTCTGATTTTCTGTGTGATTCCCGGATGTAGGGGGCTCTCCAAGGAACATTAGGTTTCCTTGATGCTTGCCTATGCATGGAATTGGTTGCAGAATTTTGTGTATTCTCACTGTCAAAACAAGGACAGTGTTTCGGTTGTTTTGGATGTCTTGGAAATGTAAACCACCCCTCAATTGCAGTTTCCTTCACTTGTTCTGTGGAAGGCTGGCATAAGAGCAATCATTTAGGTCAATTTCATTTGTGCATGCATTAGTGTTTGACATATGCTGCAGCAGAGTCTCAACATACGGTTTTAAACAGAAAAAAGTTTCTGAGCTTTAATTTATTATAATTCTGCATGTTTCACAGTTTGTCCCTTTATTTGATCAGATTGAACTGCACATGGCAGTCAGATTTTTACTTCATTTGCATTACTGATATTTCATTTCCGCTCCGTTGCTACCTACTCATCTGTTCAAGCCTTTTAGTGCTTAGCACTGAAAGCATGGAGAACTTTCTTCATCACAAGTTCTCTTTTACTTGTATTTATTCTCTAGTCAAATGCAGAACGGTTTGCTCTTTATCAGAGTAAAGAGAACCAGTTATAGGCATTAGCTTTTCTGTCACATTTTGGTTTGGCATGGTTCTGCCTATTATGTATAAATAACTGAACTCCTGTCCTGTTTCCAACCTCCTTGTCGATTGACACACTCAGTGTCTCTTGGTGCTATTGGGAAAGGGAAAGAGAGGAGGAAAATAAATGTAACTTCCTGGCTATTATGTGCAGGGCTTAGTGTTTTCTACAAAAGAGCGTTGGTCAATTTTATGGTTATTCTTTGTGGTAACACTCAATTTTTGTGAGCAAAAATGTTCTTCTGTGTGCCCGTAGCAGGGTGGGTACGGAAACTGCCGATGGATTTTGAAACATACACAAATATATGTATTGTTTGCTCTCTGATTTTCCACTTTCTTGCTGTCTTCTCATTTCTGTGAAATATGATTTCTTTCTCTGTCCCTGGACATGAAGGAGGCACTCCAGAATCCACAGAGTTCAGCACTCTGCTCGCTTACACCTTTTCATGAGCCCGAAAAAATTTTCTCTGATGCATATGTTGCGGTTATAGTTGAGCCTTCAGTTCAAGGCCATCGACAGGGAACAATTGTCTCCAGTTCTCTCTGGTTTCATTCATTATGTTTGTGCCTTTAAAGGAGTACATTCTTTTTTCATTTTGGTGTTGAAACAGAAGTCATGCAAGGATCTGCTTGAAGTCTCCACTATTCAGGATAAACTTTAGCTGCACTTGTTTGAGTTTGGTTGATGATTATCTGAATGTTAGAGCTTATGGTCTATAAACTCGGTTTAGCAGATTGCACCCAAGGAGTCAGCTTCAGGAAGTGCCCATAGCACGAGCTTTGGAGAAGTAATCAACCCCGAAGACGAAGTGACTGAAATTCAGGGCGGAGTTCCCCCTATTGAACTCAAGAGGAGGTTGCATGAACTGTTGGAAACAAGACAGCAAGAACGAATCAAAGAGCTGGAAGCATCTGTAGAGCGTTTGGAGCACAAGCTATCTGAGAAAGAGAGAGAGGTCTCATGGTGGAAAGACACCGCCCTTCTTCTGTCACAGCATGTATCTGAGCCTTCTCATGGTGGTCCAACCAACAATGGAACCTTGATATGTTGAACTCAAAACTGTGAAATTGATTTGAATGGTGTGCAGCTTTTCTTTTCCTTTTCTTATCCTTTCTGAGACGGATTAAGGGACAGATAAAGGAATGCAATTATCAGTTATACAGCTTGAATTTATTTGCTCAAATTTTCAAAAATAGATTTAATTGAATTACCCATATATTATTTTAAAATATGTTAAAGATATTTAATCTAGATCTTTTTTTTTTAAACTTAATAAGAAATGTAGGTTCGCGATTACAAATCAATAAACCAATACTAATTAATGAATGTATGTGGCAAAATTGTGTCAAGTGTAAGTATAGAGATAAAGTAAATTGTCCTGTAGTAAGCATTATATAAATTTTCTCCCAATTGTTAATATATGTATTTTGTCGATATGTATCGATATTTTTACCTGTTATTTTTATTTGTGTTAGCATATGTCATAGTCACACTTCCAACTCTACAAATACAAGGGCAATGACACGGTTGTCTTTCCTTTTACCTGAATGATGCAGTCTCAAACACAACCATCATCATTCCTTCTACTTGAAGAACGCAGTCTCAAACACAACCATTAACCTGTTATCAAAATACATACATCAATGTATATTTAATAAAAGAATCACCTGGCTACAATATCAGAGTTTTTTTTTATAATTTATCAAAAAGATATATACGTTTTTGTCTGACAACTAAACTCACAAGTTCATCTCAAACATAAACAACTCATATCAAAAAATTCCTTTATCAAAATGCCTTCTTGACAACGTAAATGCTCTCCGTTTACTTGTGGCTAACTAAAGAACCTAAAAAGTAAGTAAGATGAATGGAATGAGCAACCATAGCCCAATGAATTGTACAACTCTTCTAAGCAAATCGAACATTTACTATGCATATTTATAAAACAATATTATAACTCATCAATCCTAAATCTAGTATACCATATACGTAAAATATCAAAAATGGGTTATATTTTTTCAACAAAACTTTTCATATTCGATCATTAAACAATAACAAATCAAAAATAATAAAATCAGCCATCAATTGTCCATTCCATTTATTTATCTCTATTGAATCAAACGTCGATGGTCCATTTAATCAACCAATTTAATGCTTAATATCTAACTATGGTCATACTTAACGCCTATGACAAAGGCAATCAAGTTTATCTCATTGACTAGGTCTCCACCTATATTAATACGTGGTTTGACCCAGAAGGAAGTCCTGATAATAATATGCATACTTACCCCCGTCAAAGGATTATAATCATAGCGATGAGCATAATAGTTCACCAACCTCAATGTCGCACCCCGAACCCTACGAGCGTACGATCATCCCTTCGTGGTTGTAATGTACACGACAACCCAAGACTTGTCGTCAACCCAATCGAAACACTAACAAGTAACGCATGCGAAAACAACCTCGAATTCTCCATACAACATACAACTAACGGGATAGTAAAAAGATAAAGAATGCACATCAACAAGATACTTTTATATACATAACATCAATTACAACATATACATTTGCAAGCCTTCTACGAGGCCATTATCTACAAACCACGCACAACAAAAAGGATCGGGTGGTTGGTAAGCTTAACTCCTCTACAAAAAGGAGCACTTAAAAGATGGGGTAACTCGACCTATCCTCAATACCCATAGTATCCTGGCAGCGTCTCCGGATCAATCATGGTCGCGGGTCTGAAATGGTTTGGTTATACAACTATGAGAACACTTATCAATAAGCAATTACCTAAGTTTTGCTTAGGCCAAAGCGTACTTTCGAACAATTCTAAACATGCAATATTGACATCCAACATGTCACAACAATCATAGGCGCCCTTACTTCGCCTCGGCACATACGTGAGCCTTGCACGTTAGAATATCGCCATAACATGGCAATTCGCTCCTCGAGCACATAATACAACCACATGACATAAACGTGCATAAAACGGTTATTAATCCAGACATACTCAGCAGCAACACAAGCACATTGCATTCCCCAATGCATAACACACGATTATAAATGTCTAAATTATTAACGACCCCTCGAGCCACCGAACTCCCGCCGGTCTCCTGGCGTAGCTAGGCATCGTCCCGCTACTTCGGCGACGGCAATGTCCAGAACCCCTGCCCAGGCAACATTCCACGGAGGAGCATCGATCCGGCCTCCACCGCAATCGGCAACGTCTAGAACCCCCGCCTAAATGGCATCCGAACTGCCGTCGGCTATTGTCTAGAACCCCCGCCTAGACGGAACGTGTCGTGACCATGCACTCACTCAACAACCATTACCGATTCTTATCTTTGTAAATTAGTCCAATGTCAACTAAATCCATCAAAATGCCACGATAACACCGGATAATTCTCGAGAGAGAGAAAAACCGAGAATATACAAAATCAGGTCCAAACTGGGCAGTTGCGCAGTGACAAAAATCCATTTGAAATAAATAGTAAATCAACTCCAAAAATTATGAAATTTGGATATGTTGCACAAAACATTTTGATAAACATTTTCTGTGAAGAACTCAAAATCCAGTTCCAACCGTAAACATCTCGTTTTGACACTCAAAGCCTGAGAGAACCCAGTTCGCTCGTACAACCCCTCAAACCATAAGAAATGCAACTCATTCAGTATCCAAATCAATTTGGAAAGTTTTGAAATTTTTATATGTTATAGAAATAAATGTCCCCAACAAGTTTTCCAAAAATTCCCAAATTAAATTATGTCAAACTTCAAGATGTTCTAAATAACTTTCATGAAGAACACTTTCTCAAATTCGGTCCACACAAGTCACAGAAAAAATAATAAAAACCAGTGACGTAATAGCAACCTTACCGGAAATTAACCAATATGCACCATTAAACAAACCAAGCACAACCAATCACTAAACCAATTATTCACAGCCCTTAAATCATCCCTAACATATCCATTAGTCACCCCTTAATTTAGTCAAGGGTTAGGAAGCCATCTACAAGGGTTTAAGCAAGAAAACCGGTGAACAGGCAAACTAAGCTCCGGAGGTGAACAGGGCTTGACGGAAGCTCCAACGACTTTCCGACAACCAGGCTGTGATGGTTGGAACGAGCACAAGGTGGTGGTTGGGGGTACCAGGAGTGAGGCCTAAAGAGAGAGAGAGAAAGAGGGGAAATTTGGTGTTTTCTAGTTGGTTTCTGGGCTAGTTCAGACTTTTGTGAACAGTTGGTACTCCGGCGGCCGAACGGGTGGCTGGCTGGAGATTCAGGCGGCAAGTCTGGTGCCGTCAGAATCGGAGAAGCAACCTAGAGGTGATAGACTTGGAGCTTTGGCTGATTCCAAGGAGGGGGAGAGAAAGAGTTTCGGGAAGGAGAAGAGAGAGAGAGAATAAGGTCAACATACTAATCAAGTGCAATCCAAGGGCTCACAATTGGCCTTGTTGGACAAGCTAGATCCATGGGCTCACATTTGGCCTTGATGGGCAAGCTAAATCCAAGGGCTCACAATTGGCCCTGATGGGCAAGCGATCTAAATCTGCACCCGGTCCAAATTTCACTTTCCGACAGATTCGAGTAATCTCGAGGTTGGCTATGCATATGTGACGTCGTCCAAATAAATTAGTCATGACACTTCAAGAAATTCGCCATCCAAATTCGGATTCAAATGACGGTCAATTTCGCTTAAATGCGACTTTAGTATATCTTTAACTAACGGGCGGCTTTTTAGGATTTACGCGTATCGACCTATGGTTACTCAAGTCATGGCAACTTCGATCGTCATCGAAGGTCGACTCATGGTCAAGTTCTTAGGTCCACGTACATTTCCCTAGGGAGCAATTCCCTAAAGGTTAGTATCCCGAAAATGATCAGTTCCAGGCGAAATCTAACTACAAGTGTATTAAAAGAATATTCATATCATAAATCACGAAAATGGATCGAAATTCAAAATGTCACACTCAATCTCCAATAACCCACAGCCAAAACCAGAAACCATCTCAAAAACCCAGATTTACTAGCCAAATCACATAACTTTCCACGATTCAATATATATCAAAGTATCTTTCATAAATCATAAAATTTTTGTGATTCTTTCGTAAAATGTTTTGCAGACTTTTTATAGGTAATCAACTCAAACTATAGTCAAAACATAGCTTGCCATTTCAAATAGACAAAACGGTAATAAATGCTTGATTTAGTTTTATGCCGTCAAAAATCCAATTCTTAACTCATGATATGTCTAATCTATATGGTTTTCGAAATATGAGTTTATAAACTCAAATAAGAGATAGTACTACTCACCTAGGAAAATTGAAAGCCAATCTACGAGTTTTACTCGAATCGATGCACTCGTATTTCTATCGATTAATTAAAAAACGTTATCAAAATCCAAGTAATACACTATTCTAACAAACAACTTGACTATCTATGCTCGATTGTTGACCAGTCGACTCTTACACACTAACAAAGAAACTTGTTTATAGAGAACATTCATCTTTGTCCATTATGCGTATTGATCGTTATGGTAACTCGCATTCTAAACTTTAGAAATTCGTTCCAATCAGACCGTACTTCAAAATCGATTTTCGTCCAACATTACGGCTCCACATTACCTTAAATTATCTTTTCCATATAAATCTACATCTTGGTAACTTTAAAATCAAACTCCGTAGCTCAAAATTCGCATAACTTTGAATTTATGACTTAATCTCGAAAAATACTCAAGTTTATTATCAGATGAATAATAGACTTGAATACTTACCTGGCCTTGTAAAACAGAATTAATTCGATTTGTCGTCCGAAACGGGTAAGCGTGAAAATTTCACTCTCCTCTCTTTTCCCCTTTCTTCAAGGACGAACGTCTCCTTCCTTTCCTCGTTTTGTCCACCGGTGGTCTTCTTCTTCTTCCGCGCTTCAATTGCGTTTGAAGCTATTGAACAAGAATAGAGAGAGAGAGGGTTTCACGGGCTGAGGCCAAATTGCATGGGCTTGGGATGGGCCATTATTACAGCATATAACTGTTGTCACTTATGATATTGATAATATGGTAATTTATGTTATTTATACACATGTGCTGGACTTATTTATGTGCACAAATGCTATTTTTCTTTTTGTGAAGTTCCACATATTGTAACCTTAAAGTGAATATACAGCTTTTATTCATTGATTATTTACTTTTATTGTAACCTTCACGTGACAAAAACAAAATTTGTTATATTTTATATAGTCTATGATTATTTCAATTTTTGTAATTTTTTTTTAAAATTAAGTGAATTTCTTTATTCAGTATAATGTTTCTCTATTACATTGAATGAAATCGCTTGGAAAAATTAAGCTATTAAATTATTGATTGTTCATCGACTAAACAACATATATCTTTAGCTTTTGTTAATTGAAGTCTTGATTTGATGAAATTCCTTTATACACTTTGTAAAATTAGTTGGATCAAATCAGTTAAAATTCAAGTGTTTCTCAAATCTTTAATCTCTGCTGATCTGTGAACTAATTTATTATAATTTTATCTTGCTTAAATAGATATTCCTGTAGGAAATATTCTTTATATAGATCAAGAGAGATTTAATAGCAAAAAGAATACACGCGCGTGCGCGCACGTACATGCTATTTTCTAAATTATGTTTTTTGATTTTTCATCTATTCAATTCATTGTGAGTTTATGTTAAGCGAATTTGACATTAGCAAGAAAGGCGATACAAACAGCAAATATGTATTTATTACACGACACATATCTTATATTATCTTTTCATTATTCAATTTGCTCAGTATTTTTATTAAGTAAAATGTTTTGTACGGTGTAACCTATACAGTTAACGCAACAACCTATAATTCAAATTATTCTCGATTTAAAATAACAGTACATTAAACAACACGCTTGGATGGCGAGTTAGGAAATCCACAAAAATCGCTGGGGGAGTAAGTAGTAATTCTTCCGAAATGAGAGTCCGAACTCTGAAGCAATGTTGCAGTAGAAAAGTAATGATGAAGAAATAAGGGAAAATGACACAAACAATCTTTAAACTTTAATTTAATGTGTAATGTGACCCTAAAATTTTTAATTTGTTCAATGTGGTTCTTGAACTTTAATCCAACGTATAGTAGTTCCTCAACTCTTAATTTATTCAATATGGTTCCTGAACTTTTAATACATGTTCAATTTAGTTCATGAACTTTGTGAAAATGTTTAATGTAGTCATTCAATTAATTCAAATTCAGGTATTACATTGAATATATACCAAAAGTCTAGAGACCAACAAATTAAAAGTTTATGGATCACATTGAATATTAGGTTAAAGTTCATGGATTACATTGAACAAATAAAAAATTTAGAGACCATATTACAGATTCGGCCAAAGTTCGAGTACTATTCGTGTCATTATCGCAGGAAATAACAACTAGTTTCTAACTTATGTTGCACGTGAAGGGACTAATTTAATCAATAAAAAATTGTTGCTTGAAGACTTTTAGGGTGCGTTTGGCAAGTTACCATACAATAACAATTTCTATTGTTTTATTCCCATAATTAGTTTTGAAATAGAAATTCGTTTGATAAATTTTTTGTTCCCAGGCACAAATTTGTTCCCAAATTTAGTTTTAGAACAAAATCAAGAAACAAAAAAAAAGTTGTTTCTTGATTTTAGGAATAAGAAACAAAAATGGAAAATAATTTTTTTTTCTTCTTCTTTTTCTTGGTTTGTGGCTAGTGAGGGCTGCCCTCCCGGATTTGGCATGGGTGACTATCATTGTTGCCCTTGCCAGATCCGGCGAGGGCGGCTCGCGATCTAGGCAAGGGCTGCCCTCGCCACCGCCCTCGCCTAGGCCACGAGGGCTACGACGTCCTCGCTGGAGCTAGCGAGGGTTGCGACGTTCTCACCAGCCTTGGCCTATGGACAGTCGCCAGTGCCGGCGACTTGGGCATGGCCAAGGAAGGGGAGGAGGAAGAAAAAAAAAGAAATAAATATTAAAAAATTTAAAATATTATTAATAAAAAGAAATTTTGTGTAATTATCAAATGTATTTTTATTTTTTTTCTATTTCAAGAATAAAAATTTTGGGTAATTATCAAATGCCTTCAAATGTTTAGAAATTGTTCTTGAACATAAAATAAAAAATAATCATTTTTGAGCAGAATTAGTTTTCGAAAATAGAATGGTTGTCAAGTGCACCATTTTACAATACCAAAAACAAATGTTCCATCCATAAGCATGCGGAGCTCAATTTGTAAGCACCATAACTTTGAAAAAAACTTCATTAGTTTTTTATTGTGGAAAACCAAGTGTTGATAGTCAAGGGATGAGACTTTGTGCGTGAATTAGGTGCATGGTACATATATGAATACTTACAACATCAAATTTAATAACTATTAAATTATCTAATTGGATTTTGAATTCTATACTACATGATTCATGAGGTTTGCTGGTCTACATAATAAAAATGTGATTGACAAAAACATGATCTCAATGTGATTCGTGAAAAAAATTCATTGTGATCCAATATTGAAATGATAATATCTACCCAAATAATTAAAAAAGTCATTGATTAACTTTAAAGTGAGAAAGCTTTCGTACTTTTAAATAGTTGATGGAAAATATTTTTATTATCAACAATAATATACGTTTTAAATATTTTTGTGAATATTAAAAATATTTTTATTCATTTTTTTGAGCAGTATAAATGATTATTTTTTGAAAAATATTATTAAAATTATTTATTTTTCTCGAAATAAATAGAAGCTTAAGCAAAAAGCTCTCTTATTATTTTTTAAATCTTATAATGATTTAATTTTTTAATTTTAATGTCGTCGTCGTCCTCCCCGATCTCCCATTGTCAATAGAGGCCTAGCTAGAGCTAGTCTGATTTCTGCTCTCAAATACCAAAAAGTAAGTCGTCTAAAAGAATCGATTCTCAAGTTGAGTGCTGGCTTTTCTTAACGGCCAACCACTGCCGGCATTTCAAGAATATTTGACGTCTACGAAAACCCATTTCACTTTTTTGGCTTCAGCCACGTTTGGTTCGGCTTTGGAGAAATGTATTGAGAGAATGTAAATACTTTTAGATTAAATTTTTTTTTGAAATGTAAATAATATTTGGTAAGTATTTTTTAAAATCAACTTGGGCAAAAAAACTTTTGCTAATTTAAAAAAAAAAAAGTTCCGATAGAGCTTAACCACCAGTCACGGCCACTTAACCTCAGGCAAGGTAGCCGAGGTTGCGCGACCTCAAGCGTTCCCTTGGTCACACCACCCAGGCGACGCCTAAGGTCCGGCAACCCTAGGTGGTGGTCGTCGGGGTTGCACGACCCTCAGGCGGTGGTCACCGGGGTCGGGCTAACCCCTAGGCGGTGGTCGCCAGCCGTCGGACCTGCCTCTAGAGAAGATGAATAGTCACAATGAATAGTGCGATGAGCATTTTGAAAATGCAACTTCTCAATGCACTTCCACCTTTGCATTGGCCAAAAGTCCCTTAGAGAGTATTCCAAATGCAATTGCATCTTTCCAAAGTGAGTAAAAAAAGTTATCGAACACCATTTGCATTTGGTCAAGAGACTATAGAGCCCAAATGAGCATTCCAAATATTGAACCAAACGGGACCTTCCTCTTCTCCTTTGAAATGGAATGGAATGAAATCAAATCGTTAACCCTTTCGAGTTTCCAAGCGTAGGCTAAATTCTCGTACTATAAAGCATATTGAATTGTTCTATGTATAATTGGCTGTGTAAGAAAGCCTAGCCCATTAAATTTATGTATGGCGTATTGTTAAGCGATGTGAGACAATATTTCAACATTGTTAATTTTGATTGATGGAAGGGATGACTGACTTCGATATTTTGTTAGAAAATCCAACTTAAAAGATTTCTTGACATCAATCCCACTTCGATGTAGACACTTAACTCCAACAAAAGATATTAGATTAAAATTATAAGATCTCTTTTCTTATCACAAACTATATATGCTTAAAAATTAAGTCAAACAAACATATAACTAAACACCCCGACCCTTTGAATTTGACCCCATCTCTCCCTCCATCGCTCGCCCTGTCGATTGACATTGACCCTCCTCCTTTCCTGAATTTGACAGCGTCTTGCTCCTCCTCCTCCTCCAATCATTGTGAGCTTTCCCCAAAATCTAGCCTTACCCAAATGAAGGGTGTGTTTTGCTTCAGTTTTTGGATAAATGCAAAAGCTTTTGAGCTAAAAGAATTTTTTAAAATGAAAGAGTTTTTCAAAATGTAAATGGTGTTTCATAAAATGTATTTTAAAAATATGTTGAAAAGCAATTTTGACCTAAATGTTATTTGATAAATAGTACATTTTATAAAGGACTTTGTTTTTTTTTTAAACATCTCAAACAATTTGCCGATGACTGATGGTTAGTAGCCAAATCTAATTGCTGGTTAGCCTCGCTTGAGATTGCCATGAGATTGCCATACCCTAGGCGATGTCATTGGGGTCGTGCGACCCCTTGCAATGGTCGTCAGGGTTGCGCAACCCAAGTCTCGCATGAGATCACGCGACCTTAGGCTGCCTAGGGTGGTGGTGGCTCATCGGCCACTTGCCGGTGGCTGAGGCCTTCATTGGCAAGTTAGGATTTTTGAAAACATTCTCGGAATTATGAAAGTTGAGTGAGAGCAAAGGTGGAAGAAATTTTTTTTTATTTGCATTTCAGAATATGTAGCATTTGAAAACACTTCCGGGCTTGACTTGGGCTAAAAGCCTTTAAAGCCCTTTGGAAATATAATTGCATTTCGTCGTAATACTCCGAAAAAATTTATCGAACCCAATTTGCATATGAGCAAGGATACTCCAAGTTCATTGGAAATGCCGAACCAAAGGCATTCGAAACTAGATCACGATTCACGCTCTTCTGGTATTTCCAGAGGTACCGGGCATCGCCGCATCAGGTCGCCCAAAAATCGATCCCTGCTTCCAAATAGCAGAACCCACCTGACGTCGAGGTTTTAAAGAAGTTTTAGATGTGTCGAACCCCAAAGTTAAGAGATTAGTACATGGACGTGGGAATAGCGAACGAAGGAGGAGCAGATGTAGGATCGAAACGAGGAGGAGGCCCTTGGCTTTTACTGACGCAAACGCGGACGAAATCCGCAAAAGACTCTCACCGGTTCAATCACGCCAGGCCCCCCTCCCCGGTTGAACAGCGTCCCTCCTCTGCTACTTCTGCTTCTAGTTCTCGACGGTACTGTATAACACACACGAAACCTTGGCGAGATCAGATCAAACCCATCGTCCTCCATCTCCATCTCCATCTCCATCTCCACTCGATGATTTGAGCCCGCCCTCCCTCCCTCCCTCCCTCCCTTTCCGCCCTGTTCGAGCCCTTTGAAAAAGGAGTTGGATGAAAATGGGAAGTACCTCGTGCTTTGATCTTTTGACAAAACTCCTGCTTCTCTTACACATTGGGTAAGTGGAGGTGGAGGGCACCGTGTCATCGTTTTGCCTTCGTTGCCTGTTTTTGGTTTAGCTCAAACCAGAGCGAGCCACGCGGAAGGAAGAAAGGGAAGGATTTGATCACCGTTCGTTTGTCGCTGTGGCTGAGCCATGATACCGGTACAACCCCCGCCGGGCAGACACCGGTTTCGCCGGCGGCCCGACCTCACCCTCCCCCTCCCCCTCCCCAAGCGCAAGACCAACCTTCTCCCCCTCCCTCCCCCCTCCGCCCCCTCCACCTCCACCTCCGCCGCCCGCCGCCGTCCCCGCCCCCGCCCCCGCCAGCTCGACTTCTCCGACCTCCACCTCCTCAGCCGGATCGGCAGCGGCAACGTCGGCACCGTCTACAAGGTGGTCCACCGCCCCACCGGCCGCCTCTACGCCCTCAAGGTCATCCACGGCTACAACCACGAGGAGTCCGTCGTCCGCCAGATCCACCGCGAGGTCATGATCCTCCGCGACGTCGACGACCCCAACGTCGTCCGTTGCCACGGCATGTCCGACCGCCACGGCACCATCGCCGGCGAGATCCACCTGCTCCTCGAGTACATGGACGGCGGCTCCCTCCACGGCGCCCACATAGGCGACGAGCACCGCCTCTCCGGCGTCACCCGCCAAATCCTCAAGGGCCTCCTTTACCTGCACGCCCACAAGATCGTGCATCGAGACATAAAGCCCTCCAATTTGCTGATCAACTCGAGGAACCAGGTCAAGATCGCCGATTTCGGGGTGAGCCGAGTGCTGTCGCAGACCATGGACGTGAATTCCGCGGTGGGCACGATCGCGTACATGAGCCCCGAGAGGATCGACACCGATATCAACAGGGGCTCCTACGACCTGTACGCGGGGGACATATGGAGCCTCGGGGTCAGCGTGCTGGAGGTCTACCTGGGCAGGTTCCCGTTCGGGGTGGCGGGCGACTGGTCCAGCCTCTTCTGCGCCATATGCATGGCGGAGCCGCCGCAGGCGCCGCCCTCTGCGTCACCGGAGCTCAGGCATTTCGTGGCGTGCTGCTTGCAGAGGGACCCGGCGAGGAGGTGGACAGCGAAGAAGCTGCTGCAGCACCCGTTTATTTTGATGGTACATCCTTCATTTGATTGACAATGAAAATAGTTTCATTAGGACTAGATTAAATGGCAAATTAGGCATCAGAGTATGCTAGAATAAGTGTCTGCACTTTTTTTGCACAGGCAAGAAAAATTTGATGACAAATGAATTTCCTGTATCTATGTGTGGAACTGAAGCAATGTGATAAGAGAGAGACAGATCAGGTGATGTTTGTTCTTTTCTCAGTCTATGATAATACTTTGGTGAAGAAATTCTCTTTTTATTGCAGAGCATGGAGAAAATAAAAGATGAAGCTGGACAGCAGCCAGTAGACATGGAAACCTCAGATAGGAATTATGCAATTGCAGCTGTTCAGAATGTAGTCGGAATTGATGATCGTGCAAAACATATCACCAACTTACTGGAGATGGAAGTCAATGATGAGGTGCGCATTATTGGAATCTATGGAATTGATGGAATTGGCAAGACGACTCTTGCCAAGGCTGTATACAAACGCATCTCTTCTTGTTTCGACAGTTGTAGCTTTCTCGCAGAGGTTGAAGAAACCACACAAAATCCTAGAGGTATTCAGTTTTTGCAAAATAAGTTGATACGTGATATCCTTGAACGAGATCGTGAAGATCCTTCTTTTGACGAAAGAATAGAAGATTTCCTGGATGTATTTCGCAAAATGAAAGTTCTAATAGTCGTCGATGACGTGGAAGAGCAATCCCATCTTCATGCTATTGTAGGAGACCGGCTTCATTGGTTTGGTCCAGGTAGTCGAATAATTGTGACTTCCAAAAATAGTGGAATTCTCAAAGGGTATGATCTCGAGAAGGCTTGTAACTACATGGTTAGTGAGTTGGATGATGATCAAACTTTTGAACTTTTCTGCAAGCATGCATTCAGGATGCAATCTTCCATACATGATTATGTTGGATTCTCAAATCGCATTGTCAATGCTACAGAGAAACTACCATTAGCAGTTGAAGTCGTTGGTTCATTTTTGTGGGGTAAATCAATACAAGAATGGGAAAAGATGGAGAAGTCAATGAAAGCACATATGATGAGTTCTCAAAAGACTTCGGTAGGCCTTGAAGAGATACTGGATATATGTTACCAAGAATTAGATCAACAGCAAAAAGATATATTTCTGGACATAGCATGTTTTATCCCTGGTGTGGATGCCCGAATTGCTTCATATATGTGGCCCAATTGTTATCCATCTTCTGATTGCATTCTAATGCCCCTGGCAAAAATTGGAGAAAACAATGATTTGCAGATGCACAGATTGCTAAGATGCCTTGGCAAAAGAATTGCAAATCATGAGGGATCTGGAGATCCAATTGGGAGAAAATTTTACATGCAGGATATGGAGAAGGTAAAACCTTTTGGTTCAGTTTGTTATCGGCAAAACAAGCATCTTGACATATGGGCTACAATTTCTTTTTTTCCATATTTTCTCAAGGAATCATATCATGTATGTACTCTTTAGCATGTAGGGCAAGGAAAGTATCCTTTTTTCTGATAGGTATTTGCGTTTACAGCTTCTGATGATTATGTTTCTTTGTCAAATGTAGGGAATGGAAAACGTTGAAGCTCTCTCCTTTGACTTCACAGCTGGAGATTTTCAGAGCATGCCAGACATAAGGTTTCTCAAGTTGGATAATGCAAAAGTTTCCGGAAATTTTGCTGGTGCATTTGCAAGTTTAAGGTGGCTCTGTTGGCAAAGGTGCCCTCTGGAATTTGATGCATTTAATTTTGTATTGAGAGAGTTGGTCATTCTTGATCTATCTTGGAGCAAAGTCACGGAAGACTGGGGAGGTTGGACTGAAATCAAGGTGGTTTGGTATTTGGTTGTTTTATGTCTGCTTTCTCGAATTATATATCTGCGAATTGACCATGTGTGGGTTTCTGTTTTGGCTTTACAGATGGAGAAATTGAAAGTCTTGAATCTTACCGGGTGTTCTGACTTACCGATCACTCCCAACTTCTCTGGTTACAAAGATTTGGAAATCCTGATTCTTGAACGATGTTCTCGTTTGGTGAAGCTAGATCCTTCGATTGGCCATTTGAAACGTTTAGTCTCCCTGAATTTGAAGTTCTGCTCTCGATTCTACACGTTGCCAGATGAACTAGGTTGTCTGACAGCTCTGAAAGAGCTTTTTATTGACGGGACTTCTGTTCGGGAGATCCCCATCTCCATAGGCAATTTGAAGCAACTCGAAATTCTCAGTGGCTTCAAGTGCTTCCCATTGACTGACCTGCCCAGTTCAATTTGTAACCTGACTGCTCTCACCGAACTCTCATTAGATGGTGCCAAAATTACTGAGCTCCCAAGCTCACTGGGGGAGCTGCTTAATCTAAGACGCTTGTCATTGAGGGATTGCCGTTATACGAAGGAACTTCCAGATTCTATTGGTAAAATGGGGTCATTGGAGGAGTTGGATTTATCGGCGACTAGTATCTGTGAACTCCCGGATTCAATAAGAAATCTGCGAAGCTTGAGAGTGCTGAGAATGGATTCCTCTTTCATTCGAGCATTTCCTGGGGAGATTGGGAATCTAGCCAAGCTCGAAGAACTACATACTTCCTGGTGTCGGAGTTTGAAGGGGGCCATTCCTGGTGATATCAAGGGACTACATCGTCTGAGATCATTGATGCTGGGGCATTCCAGTATATCTAGCCTACCCCCCGAAATCTTCACCGTCTCTGGTCTTCACACCCTGGATTTAATTCAGTGCAATGAAATTGAAGACTTGCCGGAGCTTCCCCCTTCTCTAATTTGTCTGCGTGTGAGTTCTAAAAGGATGAAAGTGATACCCCTTCTTGAAGATTTGAAGGAATTGGAGGAGCTGTGCCTAAGTGATGGGGACCGACCTCCCTCAAAACAGCCGATGCCAGAATCCAATGTAAAACGAATGATTGACAAACCATCCTTCTCAATATGGTTTCCTAAACTGAGGAAACTAGAATTGTCTCTTTCGCAAGTTATCAAGCTGAAGTTTGAACCAACAGATATTTCTCAGCGGCCTATTCTTCCTGGTTTGAGCCTTAAAGAACTATCTGAGCTTCCCAAGACGTTGTCAATGTTCAAGCTCTACCATTCTGCGATAGAAGAGATTGAAGGGCTTGAAAGGCTTAAAGCCCTGAAGAGGCTAGATGTATCAAACTGCAAAATACAGAATCTCAATGGGATTGGCCGGTTGACCTCACTGAGAAGTTTGATTCTATCCGACTGTGATTACCTCGATGGTTTACCTGATCTTTCAAACTTGAAGTTGCTGACAGTTTTAGAGATCAGACGATGCAAAATGATTTATCGTATTGAAGGCCTAGAAGAACTAACATCCTTGGAAAAGCTGAATATCAGTGAATGTCCGGCTGAGAACTCGGTGCAAGCACAGAATGCATTGGAGCATGTAATGGCACGTTCAGTTGAAAGATGGGGGAGTGGGGACTTCATCAAAGAAGGTATGACGTCTTTGAAGCATATTTACAGAGAGGAGATTCCTCTGGATACATCAAACAAGGTGCGATATCTTCTTCATAAATATAAAGTAGATGTACGTGAATGCATGGGTTGGAAAATTGATTTGTTATACTTTCAATTTGATGCTATAATTCGGTAAAACTGCACAAATTGTAAAAAGTTAAATATTGGTCTGAAATTTACATGGACTAAAATATATCTTTTAATCCCATGACGAAAATTTATCAGAGGTGATCTTTAAATAATTTCAATTACATTTGCGTTTCTTCGACATGTTCTTTTTAATTTGAAATACTGTTTTGTATAAATTTAATAGCACAAATAAAAGTTTTGTCATTATAATTTTTAAATTTTTTTCGTTGTGATATAATTGAGCGTTGGACCTAATTTTATATGATGTGTTTATTTTGATGTCATAATTTTTAGCAATAATTGCCCTCTTAAACTTAGGCATAATTGCACAGTAAAAGTTATAGATTACCCCCCTTCAACCCACCCAAAAAAACTTTGATTTATGTTGCATCCATTAGTTTTTCAGCACTCATAGCCGTTAAACAATAATTGTGTCACACATTTATTTGCTGTTTTGCCAGTGTGTGCATATGTAGGAGGCCGGACTAGGTTCTTATTTTTGGCCACCAATGGGCTTGACTAGTTGATTTTGCAATTTTAGTACTATAGCAGATTGCCACCACGGGGATATGCATTCACGTCTGTTCATGATACACAACTATTTCAAAATAAATTAAATGCACAGATTGCTTGAACAAATAGTCATTAATTATATCGTGAAGCAACTTTTATACGCGCGAAAGTGTTATTTCACTAAAAAATGCAACTTACGACAAAAAGAGATACTAGTAATTTGGAAGCATATTACTTTAGATTAAGAAAAAATACAACATACAGATTTTCATCAAGTGATTTGAAACAAAGTGTCCCATGGTTATGGATTTTTCATTTGAATAGTAGAAAATAGAACTCTTTTTATGGAAAACAATTGAATTTATATTAGTACCATAATTGAAATAAATAATTACCATTAAAGATAGTAGTACATGAGGTACGTCAAAACTATCCAAAAAGAATAGATTAATGTAATTAAAGTGAAAATATGATGAAGAATTAATATAATAACGTAAAATATAGATAAAGAAACGGAACTGGACATGGAATTAGAATAGCTTGACTCTTACTTCTATATTTTATATTTTTTGCTTTACTTGGAGGAGGTGCGTTTTCGTTTCACATTTTTTTGACAGCCTCTTGCTTTTACTTGGGGAATGTTTGGAGTGGATTTTGCTTTTAGCTTTAGGGTTTTACATTACTCATTTTTACAGTCGGAATTAAAATTTCATTTAATCGAGCATCTCAAATCTTTACGAAGGTTAAATACTGACAGTTAGAAAGAGAAACAGATGATTTCGTTGTTTCCATTTTGGTTCGAGTACTATGAGTTTGAATTAATGAAAAAAAAATTCAAAACTAATGCCGTGTATACTACAACCGGTCTACAAAATCCATATATTAAGTCAGGAAAACAGAGAAATATGTTTTGGTCCTCATATTATTTGTAACTCTTTATTTTGGTCCATGTACTGTACTTTCTTCATCTTTAATCTCTCAACAAGTATTTCTTTTTTCCCTTCGATTTCGTTCTCTAATGACTTCCTCATGTAAATGTGCTTGATAAACAAACGATTTGCTGACATGCAGGTGCCGTGTAGACTAGGATGTTGTTCGTTTCCAGCAGGTTTTGCATCAGAAAGTCATCGAGGGGATGAATTTGAAAAAATAAAATCAATTAGGGGCTAAAATGAATGAAAGAAATGGGACCAAGATGAGAATTACGAAAAAAGCGGGGAGCAAAATTTTATTTTTCCCCAAAAAGATTCCAACTTTAATCACCCTAGCACTAGCAGCATGTTTTACCTCATTCCCCTAGTCGTCTTTAATCCCTTCAAATATGGATGCCAATCACTTGCCCACATGCCCATCATTTTCAATTCTTTCTCGATTGTTGATCTTTGTCAATTGGTGCTGGTCTCATGAAAAATATGTAAGTGCCATATCAATTAGAGTGACCATTGCTGTGATGTGCATGTCAAGTTTTCTTGATAGTTGAAATATCTGGTCAGTAAATAAGCAGATCCAACTTCCAAGATGCTGTTGTCACCTAATTAGATTAAAATACTTGCTAAGTTTCCTTATATATATTACGAGAGAGTAGATATTGAATTACGTATCAGAGATTGCCAGAATAAGTGTCTGCATATTTTTGCATCAACCAGAAAAATTTGATGACAAATGAATATCTTGTTTCTATGTGTGGAACTAAAGTAATGTTATAAGAGAGAGACTGATCAGGTGCTGTTTGTTCTTTTCTCCATCTACGATAATCTGTTTTTCTTGCAGAGGATGAAGAAAATGGAAGATGAAGCTGGAGAGCGAGCAGCAGACATGGAAACCTCAGAGAGGAATTATGCAATTGCTGCTGTTCAAAATGTGGACGGAATTGATGATAGCGTAGAAGAAATCACCGACTTACTGGAAATGGAAGTCGATGATGAGGTGCGCATAATTGGAATATATGGAACTGATTGAATTGGCAAGATACTGAATTATGGATCAGGGTATGCTAAAATAGTGTCTGCAATTTTTTGCATAGACTAAAAAGGTTCGATGACAAATGAATATCTTGTATCTATGTGTAGAACTAAAGTAATGTTATAAGAGAGACTGATCGGGTGATGTTTGTTCTTTTCTCCATAATACTTTGGTGAGGAAATTCTCTTTTTATTGCAGAGCATGGAGAAAATAAAAGATGAAGCTGGACAGCAACCAGTAGACATGGAAACCTCAGATAGGAATTATGCAATTGCAGCTGTTCAGAATTTAGTTGGAATTGATGATCGTGCAAAACAAATCACCAACTTACTGGAGATGGAAGTCAATGATGAGGTGCGCATTATTGGAATCTATGGAACTGATGGAATTGGTAAGACGACTCTTGCCAAGGCTGTATACAAACGCATCTCTTCTTGTTTCGACAGTTGTAGCTTTCTCGCAGAGGTTGAAGAAACCACACAAAATGCTAGTGGTATTCAGTTTTTGCAAAATAAGTTGGTACGTGATATCCTTGAACAAGATTGTGAAGATCCTTCTTTTGACAAAAGAATAGAAGATTTCCTGGATGTATTTCGCGAAATGAAAGTCTTAATAGTCATTGATGACGTGGAAGAGCAATCCCATCTTCATGCTATCGTGGGAGACCAGCTTCATTGGTTTGGTCCAGGTAGTCAGATAATCGTGACTTCCAAAAATAATGGAATTCTCAAAGGGTATGATCTCGAGAAGGTTCATAACTACATGGTTAGTGAGTTGGATGATGGTCAAGCTTTTGAACTTTTCTGCAAGCATGCATTTGGGATGCAATTTTCCATACTTGATTATGATGGATTCTCAAACCGCATTGTCAATGCTGCAGAGAAACTACCATTAGCAGTTGAAGTCGCTGGTTCATTTTTGCGGGGTAAATCAATACAAGAGTGGGAAAAGATGGAGAAGTCAATGAATGCACGTATGATGAGTTCTCAAAAGACTACAGTTTGCCTTGAAGAGATACTGGATATATGTTACGAAGCATTAGATCCAAAGCAAAAACATATATTTCTTGACATAGCAGGTTTTATCTCTGGTGTGGATGCCCGAATTGCTTCTTATATGTGGCCCAATTGTTTATCTCCATCTTCTGGTTGCATTCTGATGCCCCTGGCAAAAATTGGAGAAAACAATGAATTGCAGATGCATAGATTGCTAAGATTTGTTGGCCAAAGAATTTTAAATCAAAAGGGCTCTGGAGACCCAATTCGGAGAAAATTTTACATACCAGATATGGTTCCTAAAGCAATGAGCAGGGAGAAGGTAAAACCTTTTGGTTCAGTTTGTTTTCGGCAAAATAAACACCTTGACATATGGGCTACGATTTTTTTTTGGTCATATTTTCTGAATGAATCATAATGTACATGTGCCCTTTGGCATTTAGGGCAAGGAAAGCTTCCTTATTCTGATGGGTATTTGTGTTTATAGCTTCTGATGATTTTGTTACTTATGTCAAATGTAGGGAATGGAAAACGTTGAAGCTCTCTGCATTGACCTAGATGATCATGATTCATGCAAATTCACCGCTGGAGATTTTGAGAGCATGCCAGACAAAACTTTTCTCAAGTTGGGTAATGCAAAAGTTTTTGGAGATTTTACAGGTGCATTTCCAAGTGTAAAGTGGCTCAGTTGGCAAAGGTGTCCTCCGGATTTTAGTGCAGAAAATTTTGTATTGAGAGAGTTGGTTATTCTTGATCTGTCTTGGAGCAAAGTCACGGAAGACTGGGGAGGTTGGAGTGAAATCAAGGTGGTTTGGTATTCATTTGGTTGTTTTGTATTTGCTTTCTTGAATTTTATATCTGCGAATTGACCATGTGTGGGTTTTCTGTTTTGACTTTACAGATGGAGAAATTGAAAGTTTTGAATCTTACCGGGTGTTCTGACTTACTGATCACTCCCAACTTCTCTGGTTACAAAGATTTGGAAATCCTGATTCTTGAACGATGTTCTCGTTTGGTGAAGCTAGATCCTTCAATTGGCCATTTGAAACGTTTAGTTTCCCTGAATTTGAAGTTCTGCTCTCAATTGAACGGGTTGCCAGTGGAATTAGGTTGTGTGACAGCTCTGAAAGAGCTTTTTATTGACGGGACTTCTGTACGGCAGATCCCCATCTCCATAGGCAATTTGAAGCAACTCGAAATTCTCAGTGGCTTAAAGTGCTTCCCATTGACTCACCTGCCCAGTTCAATTAGTTACCTGACTGCTCTCACCAAACTCTCATTAGATGGTGCCAAAGTTTCTGAGCTCCCGAGCTCACTGGGGGAGCTGCTTAAGCTAAGACACTTGTCATTGAGGGATTGCCGTTATTTGGGGAAACTTCCATATTCTATCGGTGAAATGGGGTCATTGGAGGAGTTGGATATATCGGCGACTAGTATCTCTGAACTCCCCAATTCAATAAGAAATCTGAAAAGCTTGAAAGTGCTGAGAATGGATTCTTCCTTCATTCGAGCATTTCCTAGGGAGATTGGGAATCTAAACAAGCTTGAAGAACTCCATGCTTCCTGGTGTCGGAGTTTGAAGGGGGCCATTCCCGGTGATATTGAAGGACTACATCGTCTGAGATCATTGACGCTGGGGCATTCCAGTATATCTAGCCTACCCCCTGAAATCTCCACCATCCCAGGTCTTCACACCCTGGATTTAATTCAGTGCAATGAAATTGAAGACTTGCCGAAGCTTCCCCCTTCTCTAATTTGTCTGCGTGTGAGTTCTAAAAGGATGAAAGCAGTACCCATTCTTCAAGGTTTGAAGGAATTGGAGGAGCTGTGCCTAAGTGACGGGGACCCGAAAGCACGCCGACCACCCTCTGTGATAGAAGAGATTGAAGGGCTTGAAGGGCTTAAAGCCCTGAAGAGGCTAGATATATCAAACTGCAAAATACGAAATCTCAATGGGATTGGCCAGTTAACATCACTGAGTAGTTTGATTCTATCCGACTGTGATTACCTCGATAATTTACCTGATCTTTCAAACTTGAAGTCGCTGAAAGTTTTAGAGATCAGACGATGCAAAATGATCCATCAAATTGAAGGCCTAGAAGAACTAACATCCTTGGAAAAGCTGAAAATCAGTGAATTTCCGGCTGAGAACTCGGAGCAAGTACAGAATAAGTTGAAGGACGTAAGGGCACGTTCTACGGTTATGTGATGCTGGATTCTCCACAGTTTTAACAGATACCTGTGCATGGCATCCACACTGTTGAGGGAAGATGGGGGAGCAGCTGGCGGAAAAACTTAATGGAGAAACAGGAAGAAGCGATGGGCAAATTTATTGGAGTCAATTTCAAGTTTGACTCTATTGAAGTCCCTTTACAGACAAGTCGAGGCCAACCAAATCAACCGCCATGAGCAAAAAGCAGCCCCTCCAGGTGATTACACCTGTCTCTTCCAAAAGGAAAGCCGTGCACCGGTTGATTTCCTCCTCAAATTTCAGATGGCAAAATCTTGAAGGGCTCAAGTATTATGCTACTTTCTGGCAGATTGGTCACTTGGAAACTGGGTCACTTCTATGTTTGGTCGCAGCAGAAATGAAGACCCATCTGGCTTCGGCACAATCTGAGAGGCTACTAAGGTACCGATGGAGTTCTCATTTTTTATTTACCTATGACGTTATGCCTTTAGTTGATTGGATAAATTTTTAGTTAGCATGTGTCTCCTCACTTCCAGATCATGTTTATGAATTCCCCTGCCAAAATCAACGCTGTCATAGGCTTATCTGAAGGAAAAGGATGTTTGGCATGTTTTGACATGAGCGACATCGTTAATTTTTACATTAATTTTTCATTACATGCTGGTCATCTTTTCTGGTTCTTCTTTCAATGTAAATATAGTGTTTACACTTGAATTTCTGCTAACAGACTATTTGTGCATTTCATAAGAAAATTAGGGATTGAATTCATTTGGAATTTGATCCCCAACCAAAAACATCAGTATTGCATAAACTTGCATATTGCACTTTGCATGGACTCGAATTCGTATATCTCATTTTTGTATGCCCCTCATCATTTACTTTTAAAATTCGTCCAAATAATGGCCACCATTTAATCACCCATTTTGCTTCACATTTTCACATCATTAACCCTTTTAATTTGTCCTCATACGTTGGTGATTTAATAGGAAAAGATTGGACAAGCAAATGAGGCTATTTTTAGGTATACCATATAGGGAAACGATGGCACATTAAATTTGAACCAAATTAGTCAATATGGGATCTCCTTGGCCGGCCATACACCTCTAAATCCAAGGGGCAATAGACTAACTTTGAACCACCAAGCATGGTACAAACCTTTAGACAAAAAGGCTTCCTCTTTTGAATGGACAATAACTAAAGTATGGCACAAACCAACGGACAAATCCCCTCTCCTTTAACCGGCCAATAATCCTATGCATAGTACAAACCATTGGACAAAAGACCTCACCATTTTGAGCTTGGATAAGGACCTCCGTTGCACCATAAAAACCGGTCCAAACCGTGAGCCTAAATTGGGGAGTATAAAAAAGATATTTCTTCACTTCCTAACCATTCAAGCCATGAAAGAGAGAGAGAGAGAGGGAGTGAGGGAAATGGAGAGTGAGCTGGAGAGCATCTCCCATGGCTCTCCCAAATCGTGAGTGAGCGAGTGAGAGTGCGTCGGGCCGTGAGCTATAGGTTGGCCGAGAGCGCGAGAGTCAGTTGAGAAGGACACGAGAGTGAGAAAGTTGAGAGAGGTCCATCCAAGCTTGTTCATCTATTTTCTTCCATCATTCATGGTAGGAGCCTTATTTTTTTTTCTTGTGTTCTCTTTCATCTTTCATTCATCGGATCTGTGAAGCACGAAATAGTAGTTTAAAGCCAAGTATGTGACACTCCAGAACGTCACACTCGACACATGTTTCTTATGATTATTAATCTTTAGTCAAGCGGAAGCAAAATCCAAACATTTATTAACAATGAAATTCACAGTAATATAGTCAAAGTACTTATTTATTTATATTACTTATCAGATTTGCAACCACTTCATTATTCACAAAAACACAAAAGTCTGAGTAGGTTGAGGTCGCCTATTTCCATATTACATTATGCTCCAAAAGACTCCTTGTACATAGGTAGACTTTACATCATGGATTGTCTGTTTCTCCAACGACAAGTCATACCCAATGACGAGTCATAGACGTTGCCGCCATCGTATCAACCAAAATCCTGCAACGGCCCAACCGAGTCGCCATTGAGGTTCACATACCATGCTATATACTGGTGAGGAACCCACTTTGGGAGCTCCACATCAATCCATATACATTTAGTATAAACTATATCCGCCCCTAGGAAAAGCATATCGACATATTAGCACTCATAGTGTCTAGGAAAGCAAGCAAGCATTGGTGGCAGATTGTTTATTTCTACACGTCTAAAAAATAAAGGAATGAACTGAGACCCAGTAAATGAAATCTTTAGTTTTAAGTTAAGAAAATTACTTTACCACTTCACCTGGTACAAATAACACAAATGCATAATAAGAAGTAAATATGCTAAGAACGTGAATAAATGTTATACCTTTCCCATTTTGATATTACACAATACCTTTTTATTTATGGGTGACAGAATTATATTATTCTCATGCAAACCATAACCATAAGTATTTATATGCATTTCAATATGCATGCTCACCTTCTTGCTCCGCCATATATTCTTCAAGAAATGAGATCTTAGTCAAACAATAAGTAAGAAGCAATGTGTGATAAGACTCATTAGTTGAATATATTCAGAAACTGGGTATTTTTTCAAAAGTGGTTATGAGCAAGCCAATGACTATATTCAAGGATTAAGTCTGAACGTAAATTTGAACATGAATCTGGACACACGAATTGAGTCTGAATATGAATTTGAACATGAATCTAGACACACAAATTGAGTCTGAACATAAATCTGAATATGAATATGGACATACGAATTAAATCTGAACATACAAATGGGTAGATTTTGAGTCTGGACAAATAATTGAATATATTTTGAATTTGGACAAACAATGAGTATTTCTGAATCTGAACAAATAAACAAGTATATTCAAAGTCTAAACAAATAATTGAGTGTATTTTGGATCGGGACAAACAATGAGTATTTTTTAGTCTGGACAAATAAGGGAGTGTATTCTGAAAACAAAGTGAATATTTTCAAATTTGGAAAATAAATACTTTCGGTTTCAGAAAGTGAATATATTTAGGTTTATAAAGTAAAATCTACTTGGGTTTAGAAGTAAATAGACTTAGATTCAGAGAGTAAAATCTACTCGGGTGTTTAAAAGTAAACAGACTAAGATTCAGAGAGTAAAATCTATTCGGGTTTAGAAGTAAACAGACTTAGATTTAGAGACTAAAATTTGAGGTGGCTAGCAATGATTACCTAGAGGGGGTGAATAGGTTATTTTAAACAATTTTTGACCAATTTAAAGTGGAAATGAAAGATCAAGAATAAAGTCTGAACAAAGTTTAGATTTTAAACAGTCTTTGATAGAAATTGTGTAAGTGTGCAATGTAAAAAATAAAAGGAGCTTTAAGAGATGAGAAATATTACACACAAGACGTATAGTGTTTTGGTTTAAATTAAGCTTGCATCCATTTTCTCACGCTAACAACCCATTAACTGCATTCCACTAGATGATCAATGAAGAGATTACAGATTTTGAGTGATAACACTCTTGTGAATGATAGGTCACTCTATTTCACTCAATCACTCTTACAGTATCTCTCAAGATCACAGATTTTAGCTCATGAAAGACAAGTAATAATGGTCGGAGTATGCGCAAACTTTGGAATTGTAAATTCTTGATTTTGTCTCTTCTATTTTTGCTCCTTGGCTCTTGGTCTCCTTATATACTCATCTACTTCCAATCTAACTGTTGGGCAATCTCTAGATGATCGTCTTCTAATCTACCTGTTGTACAGAACTAATATCAAGAAGATTGAGTAGCTGTTGAGGGACAAAATCTGAATCCCGCTGAATCTGATCATCCTTACAACCAGAATTTGGGTTTTCATAAGAAGAGCCTCTCCATTTAGAAAGAAACTTGTCTTGAGGTTGATAGTCAATCAATTTAAGATATTTTGCATTATAAATTTCCCTTGCAAAATAACCTTTGAGATCAAGTCAACTAAGATTTTTCATGTGTAAAATCCAAGCTAGATTACTAACTGTTGTGTACGTTCTGAGTTTGCGTCAAAGTCTAGATATAGTCTGGTTCTATATAACCTGATCTTGCATTCGGAACTTATGTCAGGATGGGTTCTTCTTTAAAGTTTGAACCTTTCGATTCTATTATAAAGTCTGAAGTTTTTCATCTGCCGTATAAATTCTGAACTTTTGATTTTGCAGTATAAAGTATGAACTTCTCCTTCTACCATATATAAAGTCTGAACTTCTTGAAGTAAAAAGGTTGCCATCTTCAAAGTATAACTTTCTAAATCAAAATACTTCAAAGCATTCTTCAGATTTACAAAATACTTATAGATAGTTTGTCAACTTCAAAATTTATTAAGAAGTTTTCCCAACAAAATCTACTTGGGTTTAGAGATAAATATATTCAAATTTAGAGATTAAAATCTATTTGGGTTCCAAACTGCATCTACTTAGGTTCCGAAGTAAATCTGTTTAGAAAGTAAATCTGCTCAGAGAGTTGAAGGTGGAATTACCTACAATGATTGAGTCTTGAATTTCAAAGACAATATTTCTAAGTTTAGATTTATCAATTTCACCTGCCAACTATACCATACTTTAAGAAAACCAATTACGCACATTTTGAACACGTACAAGACTAGCAAAACAAATCCAACAATCAACATATCCACAATACTACAGCAAATCAAAATGGCATATCTCAACTAACCAAGTTAAAAGTGTTAAGTAGATTGAATTAACTTAACGTCTAGAGTTTTCATTTACATCATGAAAGATCTAAAGAATTCAAAGTTAAAACCACCTTGTATATTCTTGGATTGGAGAGTGGTGAAATTAGTATTTTAGAAAGTTTGAAGGCGAAGAAGAGTTACGGCCAAGATGAAAAATTTCCTTCGATGTTACCAAAGTTAAAGTGATGTATAAGAGTAGATTTTTAGGTGGAAGAATGCATGTACTCACAGGTGACAACATCTCACTCAATTGATGACCAAGTGTAAGGAATTAAGACATAATAGGGATGACTCATATAAAAGAGTGATGATGGCTTATGGTTATAATATCACTAATCAACTAAAGTTTAAACTAATAATATCACCCATCAACTACTAAGACGATCGTTATAATATTAACATATACATTAACGTATTTTAATTAGCAACATGTCGAACTTGGAACGATTACGTTTACAGAAAATCATCTTCCGTGCCTCGCAAAATTTACGATCCAACTAAGATTTCTATGGATCCACCCAAATTCTAAACAAATAATACTTAGTTTTAAAGTCTTAAGTATCATTACCGTATGTGGAAATTTCCGAATATCGCATAAATACTATTTTGAAAATTCCGGATGTCACAAAGTATGTCAGTCTGCCTCGCCTATCGGGTGTTGCAAACTCATTATCTCGGTCCTACTGGTTTGATTAGCCCGGATATGAGGTTTGATTACGTCTTGTTTTAATGTTTAAATCATGTGTTTGCATCTTGATGTTCTCATCAAAACTGGCCATTATGTTTGCTTACCCAAAACCAGAGATTTTGCCTTGAAGCCGAGATCCCCCCTAGCGGTGAGCCTCATTGGGTCGCGTTAGGTTGATTTTCTCGTCGTATATTAATGTTTATATCGATGTCTACTAATATGTTAGAATTAGTGTTCGTTACTCCAATTTGTACCGAGCACTTTTTGCACCTGCCGTTCAAGCCTATCCTATGTGATTTGTTTTGGGCGTTATCTGCGCCCTCATCCAGACCGGGCCTTGGTACAGTGCATGCTTCGCCTCCCTTGGTTGTTATTTTAGATTCTAGTTTGTTTTTTCCACGAGTAAAATATAAAAAATGGAAATGAAAAAGATAAAAAAAAATAACTGGAATTGCATTATAAGATTTAGTTTTTTTTAAACTCAATTTCAAATCTAGGTTTAACGTTTCATTATCATCAAATTTTAGGGAAATTTGCATTCATTAGCCTTGACTTATTACATTCTTAATATCAGGCATAGCTCACGGGGTCCTATCCGAGATTCAATAACAAGGCAGTGTGTAATTTTTCCCGACACAGGTCGGGTTCTTTACTTCACCACACTTTATTTATGTTTATATTGATATATCTTATTCAAATTTCAGCGTTTTTAAATGTTGCTGTTTGAGCACTTGTGCATGATAATCTAGATTTCCATGTTTTAGGAAAATATAAAAAAATTGAGTGAAAGAAAGATTGCGAAACGTTTTCCCATAAAAAAGAAAAGTAACCAAATTGGGCGTTGGATAATTTCTAGCAAAATCAACCCCGCGTTCCATGAATTTCTGGTTTGCGGAAGTAAAACAGTTTCTCGCATTCACTTGATCTCTAATTGGCCTATAATAGATTAGTAGTGGCTCCTAAAGTAAAAGCAACTGGCATAATAAAAGGAGAAAATCAAGTTATGATTGCTAGTCCCGTGCTAAGAGTAAGTGCTGCCTCACAAGAGGAATTTCTCGTGCCCGATTGACATTTTGTCTAACTTCCTGGGGAGCCCCGGGAGGGTCGTGACTATAGGAAGAAACTTCTGCCCATGTCTCTCTTCTCCTCCATAATCCTTTCCTTCTGTCTGTTCAAGCCTGATTTTTCGCCTCTCTTTGGTCCGCTTCAATTGCATAACCTGTCTTGTGTGGTGATCTGGTGGGGTGTGCATGGCAGCTGGCACCGATGCAGGGACCGCTGTTTCTCTGCCTGATGATCCATGCAAATCCACCACAAGTGAAGCAACTTATTATTCCGCGGTTCATCCTCCAAGCCACGGAATCCTTGAAGAAACCCCATGCAGGTGCGTATGCAAGCCCTAAACCTCGAATCGAAGCGCCAACTCAAGACCAACGCAAGTCATATCTCGTAAATCAGTTTGAGGGTGACTCCTCTGGGGTATCATTCCCCCCTAATTGTTGGTGCGTGCGTGCACATGCATGCGAAGAAAATTTCAAGGTGACAGTTTTTTTTAACGGGTTAATACCACATAAAAACTCTAAACTGGTACATTTATGACAATTTTACTTCGAACTATTTTTTTATCACAAAAAACCCCAAACTGAAATATCTATGACAAATTTACCCCGAACTATTTTTTTGACCACCAAAAACCCTAAATTGGTACACTTATGATAATTTTATCCTGAACTATTTCTATGACCACCAAAAACCCAACACTGGTATACTTGTGACAATTTTACCCCCGAACTAATTTGTTGACCACTAAAAACTCCAAATTGGTACATTTGTGATAAATTTACTCTCTGTTAGTGTCCGTTAAATTATATTAATATCACAAAAAATCACAAATTGATAAACTTGTGACAAACGGAGTGCTAAAACCCAAAATCAGTACACATGTCAATTACCATGTGTCATTAAACTTAGCAATTTGATAGTAAAATTTAACGGAACTAACAGAGAGTAAATTTATCACAAGTGTACTAGTTTTGGGTTTTTTATGGCTAAAAAATTAGTTTGGGGGTAAAATTATCATAGTTATACTAGTGTGGGGTTTTTTATGGTCAAAAAAATAGTTCGAGGTAAAATTGTCACAAATGTACCAGTTTAAAGTTTTTTGTGATAAAAAAAATAGTTTGGGATAAATTTATCACAAATATACCAGTTTGGAATTTTTCGTGATATTAACTCTATTTTAACATTTCAGGAACTTTCTCAGTCATGGTATTCATCAGTGCATCTTTTGTCTGTACTCTCCTTTTCAGAATGGGACTACTGAACACAAGCATTGACATATAGTGGAGACTAGCTTTGCTCTTATGACCCAAGCTGCTATTCCTTCTCATCTTTGGGAATTTGCCCTTGAGATTGCAGTTCACCTCATCAATCGACTCCCAACTCCTGTTTTAGACAACTTGTCTCCCTGGCCGGGTCTTTTCCGTACCACTCCTCATATATCTCACTAACGAGTGTTTGGTTGTGCAACATTTCCATACTTACGACCATATGCTCCCACAAGGTAGCTTCTTGCTCTTGAGCTTGCATATATCTTGGTTACCCTCCAAGGTACCGAGGCTGTTGCTGCTACTGTCCTTGGACCCAGTGTATCTACATCACTGTTGATGCTATCTTTGATGAGACCGTGTTCCCATTCAAGCTACTACATCTGCGTCTACATCGTCACCACTTGCTGTGTTGCCAATCCAATTACCACTGCCGCCGCCACCGATCGCTCTTATTGAGCCCTCACAATCACAGGACTCTGCTTTCACTAGCACCACTGTCCTCAACTTCATCCTCACCATCTCCAACTCAAGTACCCGATTCATAGTCTCCACCATCATCGATGACATCTTTACAGGTAGCTACTCACCATATGGTTACTCATCTTCGTGATGGCACCGTCTCTCATAGAGTCCTTAATCAAAATCACACATTTGCTCTTACGGTCACTGCTCATCCTATTTTTCTCAAGCATTAAGAGATTCGAAATGGCAGACTGCCATGACCACTGAGCACACTGCACTTATTCAGAATAACACTTAAAAACTGGCTCCGCTACCTTCTCATCCTCACCCTATTGGTTGTAAATGGGTCTTCAAAGTCAAACTTCGCTTCCATGGTACACTAAAATGCTACAAAGCCCGACTTGTTGCTAAGGGATTTCATCAGTAGGCTGGCATTGACTATAGCAAGACATTTAGCCTAGTGGCCAAACCAGTCACCGCCCTCACTATTCTTACACTCGCTTACTCCCGAGGATGGTCTATCCGACAGCTTGATGTCCCCAATGCCTTTCTCCATGGATATTTATCTGAAAAGGTGTATATGGTCCAACCTCAAGGATTTGTTGACCCCGAACGGCCTCATCACATTTGCCGTCTCCGTCGCTCTCTCTATGGTTTGAAGTAAGCTCCTCATACATAGGTTTTCTTATCTCAATTGTTAACTCATCCTTGTTCATTCATCATTCTATATCCTATAGAATCTTCTTATTAGTTTATGTGGATGATATAATTCTTACTGGCTCTCCCAATGCTCCACTGCCAACTCTTTTGCACGCTCTACATGGTGAATTTGCCATCAAGGATCTTGAACCTATTCATTATTTTCTTGGTATTGAGGTACAATCTACCTCCGACGGACTTCATCTACATTAAGCCAAGTTCATTCAAGAGATTTTGGATCATGCAAAGATGTCTGATGCTCGTGCCGTTTCCACCCCATGCACCACCGACGAGCTGTTGTCCATTCATCAAGGGGAGCCGTTATCTGATCCTGTCCTCTACCGTAGCATTGTGGGTGCCCTCCAATATTAACTCTAATCAGGCCTGACATTGCATACTCAGTGAATACCGCTTGTCAGTTCCTTCATGCTCCTACCACTGCGCATCGGTAGGCTGTGAAACGCATTCTTCGATATTTTGCGGATACTTCTCGCTATGGATTTATCTTCACTTGCAATTCTTCACTAGCTCTTCATGCATTTTCTTATGCTAGCTAGGCTAGTGATCGTGATGATCGTCGCTCTGTTGGTGGATACTGTGTTTTTCTCGGCCATAATCTTACCTGTTGGTGTTCACGTAAATAGCGAACTATGGCATGCTCTAGTATTGAGGCTGAATACAAGTGTCTTGCTGACACGACTGCTGAAGTTATGTGGATCGAGTATTTCTTCGTGATCTCCATGCTCTACCACCTCATCCACCCACGCTCTGGTGTAACAACCTTTCTGCCATTTATCTTACGGCGAATCTAGTTTTTCATGCTTGTATAAAACATCTGGAGATTGATGATCACTTCATTTGTGAGAGTCTCTCTCGTAAAAAACTTCATGTTCAATTTATCTCCTCCGTTGATCAGCCTGTAGACATTCTTACCAAAGGCTTGTCATCTTCTCCGTTTTGTCTCTTACGTTCCAAGATGATAGTTTGTTCTACCCCATCAGCTTGCAGGAGAATGTTGACCCAGTTCACTGCTAGCTGGTCAAACTCAACCAGAACCAAGCGTTATCTCCAACTCATCCCAGAATCAGGACACAATCAGAATTATCCATATGATAAGCAATCCGAGATTGATTCCAACGTTATCTCCAGCTCGCACCAAAATCAATGTACAATTAGAATATTCGCATAATTAGCAGACCGAGATTATTTCAATATCTTCGTTGGTAGTTACCAATTTTTTCGTTCATAATTATTTTTTGAGATTCTTTTTAAAGTGTATATATATAGAAGTCATCGCTGATTGTTAAATAAACAATTTAGAAATCAAAAGACACAATTTTTATATTTTCTTTTCTACATTTCTATTTCTATCTTTAAGGTTAGTTATCAATTTCCATTTGGACATGCTTTTACAATATTTTCATAGAAGAAAATTTCTTTCATTCTATTTCCCTAATAGTATCATTTAAATCAAAGGTCTACTGGGAAATTTTTTTATTTGAGGAGAGCCAAAACGAACAACATAGTGGTGGGGGAGAAGACAAAATGGCTCTTGAACTGCGAATTCTGTTATTTTTCTTTTCCTTTTGATAGTGAGAACTCATAATTGGCATTTCACATGTGTACACTATTATATTTCCTTACACTTAGCTTAGTCCTTATTTGTATAAGTATGTTTCTTGATCCTTATAGCAAGTTTCTTATTGCCTTTGTCTTTTAAGAGTCCTTGGCCTTGACAATGGACAAATTGATTGCATTTGTCTGAGAAGGTCGAGGTAGAAGTAGAAGCATGGTACAGTTGGTCCTGTCATGCGAGCAAAGCTTTCCAAGGGAATGTAGATAATTAATCATGACATCTTCAACGAGCATGATGACTTCGTCGGAATCATGGTTATACTTTGTGTTAAAATATGTCTTGAATTTGAGCCCGAAACGAAAATTCTGAATATTCCGAATTGATAATTTGCGGACATCCGAAATAGAGCAAGAAGGAAATATCTGAAATTCACTTTCCTGATGCACGTTGGAGTCTCTGTTCTCAAACTGGAAATATTGGACTTTGACTCGGTCAACATGTCAGAGAAAAAATAAGAAAAAAAAGGAAATCAACTCCTTGAAGTCGGTTCAAGAAGAGCAAATAGGGAAATTAAAGAAAATGGACTTTTCGTGGGATTTCATCGAGATTGCTTTCGGCCACTTATATATTTGTATTCTTGGGTTTGAGATAAAGATGCCGTTGTTGATGAAGAGGTGTTGAAGTGCCGTTTACGAGTGCTAGACAGTGAACTATCTTCATGATTTTGTTCGTGAAATTACATCAAGAGTTCAAGTGTTTGAACAATTAAATCTTGTGATAAGATTTGTGTACAATTCGAGATTGAGAAATCATTTCGTGAAGAATTGTAGGGTTAAATACTGCGTGAGTTATTGAGTGTAATTGGAGTTTAAAAAACACTGAGAGTGTTTGAGTTACTCAAGTGTGATTGTAATCTCTATTGTATTATTTAATCTATAGTGAAATTCCGTGCTACTCTTCTTGTGGATGTGGGTCACTACGACCGAATCACGTAAATTTGATGTCCGATTTATTTTCTTGTTCTATCTGTTTTATTGTTCGATCACTTGGCTTCCGCAACAATTGGTATCAAAGCCTGACTTGGCTAAGTTGAAGCGAATCGATGGCAATAGAGAAGGAAAAGTGAGAATCGACAGATTTAATGGGAAGGATTTTGGTTTATGGAATATGCAGATTGAGGATTATCTATATTAGATGAAACTGCACTTACCCTTATATGGGGAAAAGCCAGAGACGATGAAGCAAGTTGATTGGGAATTGCTGGATAGATGAGCTTTGGGTGTTATTCGGCTAATGTTAGCTTGTAACGTCGCGTTCAACATCGTGAATGAGAAGACTACTGCAGGTTTGATGAAAGCCCTTCGGACATGTACGAGAAGTCCTCTGCGATCAACAAAGTTTACTTTATGCAACATCTGTTTAATTTGAAGATGAGCGAAGATGTGTCAATTGCCGATCATATCAATGAATTCAATGTGATCGTTAGTTAATTGAGTTCAGTTGATATTGACTTTGAAAATGAGGTACATGCTTTGATTTTATTATCCTCACTGCCTAATAGTTGAAATACTATTGTTACTGCTGTTAGTAATTCCTCTGAGTCAACACGTTTGACGTTTGATGGTGTTTGAGATTTAATTTGAGTGAGGACATCCGTAGAAGAGAATCTGGCGAACATGTATTTGCTGTTTTAGTAGGTGAAAATAGAGAAAGAACTAAGACATATGTTAGTAGAAGTAGTATAAACATGAATAGACGAAGTCAGTTTAAGACTAGTAGTGCTGTATGTTGGAGTTGTGGCAAGAGAGGACATCTCATAAGGGATTGCCTTAAGCTAAAAAGCGAGAAGGATAAGGGAATTAGAGTTGAGTCTACGGATGATGTTGCGGCTACAGCAGACAGTAATTCGGATAGTACTGATTTTGTCTTGTCTATCACTAATTATTCATTGTTTGGTAGATGGATTATGGATTCTGGTTGTTCTTTTCATGTGACACCAAACAAGAATTGATTTACTACTTATCAATGCATAGATAGTAGTAAAGTGTAGTTGGAGAACAATGCGAAGTGCGATGTTATAGGTGTTGGTGATGTTAGAATCAGAATGCAAGATGGTATTGTGTGGACATTGACTGGAGTGAGGCATGTTCTAGAGTTGAAGAAAAATCTGATTTCCTTGAGTGCTCGAAATTCAGTTGGGTGTTGGTATTTTTCAAAATGTGGAGTTTTGAAGGTTCTTTGAGGTGCCATGTTGATAATGAAAGGAATCAAGCATAGTAGCCTGTATGAACTTTAAGATGAGATAGTGACAGAATTCGCTGCAGCAACGTCGAATGCATCGATTTGAGAGTCCGAATTGTGGCATATGTGTTTGGGGCATATTAGCAAGAAAAGCCTTAAGGTTCTAAGTGAAAGAAATTTACTCTGTGTTTTTGTGACAAATGAACTGAATGTATGCAGGTGATGTGACTTAGATCAACGGTAAAAAGTGTAGTTCAATGTGATTGTCAAAGAAACCACGGATATTGCAGAATTAATTCACTTAGATGTTTGAAGGTTGTCGCGATTACCTTCAAAGAAGAGTACCGGATTTATGCTAATAGTTGTAGATGACTAATCGATGAAGACGTGGGTGTTTATGCTTAGGCACAAGTTTGATGATGTTGTTAGGATTAGGCAATTGAAAGCTTTGATCGAAAAAAAGACTAGTAAAACGATCAAGCAGGTGCGAACTGACAATAATATGTAGTTTTGCTTAAAGCTGTTAAATGAATTCTGCACGAATAAAAGCATAGTAAGACACCGCATAAGTGCCAATGAATCACAACATGATGCAAAGTTGAGCAAAACATTACTAGAGACGGCCCATGAAATTCTCTCTAGTGCTGGTATGGCTAGGAGATTCCTGGCGGATGCTCTTACTAGGGCGAGCTACTTGAAGAATAGATCCCCATCGACTGCGATTGGATGTCGGACTCCAGAAAAAGTGTAGTCAGGTAACGTTGCCAATTATTCTGTTATTAGAATATTTGGTTGCCCATGTTATGTTTGAGTTGGTGATGGTAAGCTCGTTGGAAAAGCAAGAAACTGCATGTTCATAAGTTATGCACAAGGTGAGTGGGGTAATAAGTTGTGGTGTCTGGAATTAAATTCGCCTGTTATTAGCAGAGAAGTTACATTTGATGAATCTCCAGTACTTCTGGCTATGAGTGATTATAGTAGTGCTCATACGAATCTGAATGGTGTTTAGCTTGAGGTAGAGTTGCAATCAGAAACTTCTACGATAGCGGGTACTAGCAAAATAATTGACACATATGGTTCTTATAGCGAGGTAGAGCCTATTAAGCCAACATTTGTTGTAACTATTGATATTGACAAGGTGTATATTCGATCTCCTGACAGATAAGGATGCAACGATGGTTTTGCTTTATTTGCGATTAAGGAGGTTATATCAGAAAATTCTTGTGGAGCGATTAAAAGTGTATGTAAAGTTGATATTCTGATAAAGTCCATAGCTATGACGAAGTTAGAGCGAAGCTTGGACTTGGAAGATATTTGTGGTGGTTAAGCCCATTGAGGCTGTGGGAAAATAGTAGCGACATTCGGATTATATTAAAGCTATTGTGACTTGACTCAAACATTGAGTCAAGGTAAAGATTGTTAAAATATGTCTCGAGTTTAAGCATGAAACAAAAAATTTGAATATTCCGAATTGATAATTTGCGGACATCCAAAATCGAGCAAAAATGAAATATCTGAAATTCACTTTCCTAATGCATGTTGGAGTCTCTATTCTCAAACCGGAAATATTGGACGTTGACTAGGTCAATATGTCAGAGAAATAATAAAATAAAAACAAGAAATCAACTCCTTGAAGTCAGTCCAAGAAGAGCAAATAGGGAAATTAAAGAAAATTGACTTTTCGTGGGATTCCACCGAGATTGCTTTCGGCCACTTATATATTTGTATTCTTGGGTTTGATATAAAGACGCCGTTGTTGATGAAGAGGTGTTGAAGCGCCGTTTACGAGTGCTAGACAGTGAGCTATCATCGTGATTTTATTCGTGAAATTAGATCAAGAGTTTAAGTATTTAAGTAATTAAATCTTAGAATAAGATTTGTATACAATTCTTTTGCGAGATTAAAAAATTATTTCATGAGAAATTATGAAGTTAAACACTGCGTGAATTATCGAGTGTAATTGAAACTTGAGAAATACTGAGAGTATTTGAGTTACTATAATGTGATTGTAACCTCTGTTATATTACTTGATCTAAGTGAAATTTCGTGCTACTCTTTTCATGGACGTAAGTCATTACGATTGAACCACGTAAATCTGGTGTCCGATTTATTTTCTTGTATTGTCTATTTTACTGGTTGATCGCTTGGCTTCCGCAACACTTTGTGTTATACTCATGAGCAAGAAATCTCAAGTATCTTGGATTATGAGACATATAATATAATTGTCACCATAGAAAAGAACCAAAATTAAATGAAGACATGATAATTGAGGAACAAACCCCAGCATTTTGCTTACAAAAGATCTTGCAATATTTATGATTTCATCGGATTATTATAATGTGCAGAACTAGTGTATCAGTTGTGTGTGTTGAAACCCCAAACATAAAGATTGCTTGAAACTTTGGTCAAGGGTTTTATCAATAGAAGCTGCACATTCTGCGGCTTGAAGTGTTAGTAAGATTTATGTGTTCTAGCAACCTTTATAAATAAAAAAGAATGTACTCGGACTCGGACTTGAACACTGTATATTCAAATTTGGGTTCCAGCTGGACGACACTGACCTTGCTTAGCTCTATAACTCGAGAACCTGTTCTTCCAGATCTGCACGGAATCAATCCTCGTTTTCGAAGGTTAGAAAGAAAAATTAAAACTTAAAAAAGACGACTTTGTTATAACTTCCGTAAATTTGTATTTATTGCTGTTCATCCCAGAGAAACTCATTCTGTATTAAACACAAAATCCAATTACAGTTGGCAAGGAATGTAGCCACTGATTGCGACCCAACTCCCGTGTGTCCTCTCATTCTTCACATTTATTTTTTGTCACACTCTAATTTCTCCGTGGGAAAACGACGTACTCAAGCTTTCGGTGTTCACGCTTGTATGAAGAAATAGCTTCATGCCATCTTTCTGAGGAGAGGAAACAAAATTACGGAAGAGGGTGAAGGAAGATATGATAATTTAGAAGAGGTATAGTATTTAAGTGTTCAGTATATCAGCGCCACAAAGTAGGTTAAATTCCTGGACAGTATCGGGCACTTATCGATGACAAAAAGAAATTAGAGAGACTGACTTTGTGTCTTGGACTCACAGAAAGGGAGGGTTACAGAAATTCATTTGTGTTGCTTAGAAGATTTTGCAAAGCCAATTCATGAAGCTCGATGAGAAGGCAATTACCTTTGAAGATTCTTCCATAATACAAATTATATGGAAATGGATCATTTTGTTTTGAGTACTTAATCGCTTCCTGTTTCGTTTGAATATAATATAAAAATTTGAAAGATAATTTTGGAAGAGACTCCAAATTCTCATATCTTTTCCTTTCTTTTTACTAGGTTATACGCATGATGTTATTACTGTTCATTTTATTAATCTGGACGGAATAACAAAGAAAATCTATTGTATCTTGGGATGATAGCCGCTATAGTGTATCGTACCTAGTTTCGTACTTTAAGGGACGGAATTATCCTTACGGACAATGCTTGTACGCCACGCGCCTTGGACAATTGATATTATTTTCTCATCTATTTCAATAAATTTTCAGCAATTCTGATTTTACATGTTATTTAATATTTTTCCAACAGACGGGCCATTTTGTTTTGAATACTTAAACGTCAGAAGGCACTTTCTGACGTTCATGGAATATGCCATGATTGACGTTTTTTTTGTGAAACTTGGCTGACACAGGATAAGAGCCTGATGGTATCCTCCGTTCACGCAGATTAGCAAACAACGGAAACTTCATTTATATATGAATGGAACGACTTGGGCGGACTGCGCATTCAGTTTGTTTGCATCGTCTTTATCTACTCCAACCATGGAAATATCCTTTTCGTCTCGATTTTTTAAAGAGCTTTCGTAAGGACTTCTTATAACGTCAGATCACATGGGGCCAGGACTACACGACAATTTTCCATCACGTTGCCCAAGCACGTAGCGGGTGCCCAGAAGTCAATGGTCTTGGTCACGGATAATAAGTAATCTGTATAGCTGTCTAATGTCTATAGACCTCCTGTGCCCTCTGCGAGAGAACGCCTGAGAGAGAGAGAAAGAGAGTGAGAGCGAGCAAGCGAGTTGGTCCTTGGCGTCTCTGATATTTCTCCGAGTTATGGCTTCTGCGGTTGTGGCTGCTGGAATGAAGCGAAAAAGAGCGGTTTGTTTTCTCTGCATCTTTGGGATTTGTATTGTTTCTTCTTCGACATGAATCTGGTGGAATCGATCCTCTGCTTGTAGCCCAACTGCTAAACATCGTCTGGAATCTTACAAATCTTGTTTTGACGTGAACAATTGAATCAATGCATGCTCAAAATCACGTGATCCTATCAGAACTCCAAGCACTACTGATGTTGTGCGCTGGGCTTGTTAACTACTGTTTTGCTTTCCCTTAAAATTTGAAATATCATTTAAATTAGGAAAAATTATGAAAAAAAGATTACTTTTGAATTCACTAATCAACGTTTGAGTATTACGAAAGTTCTGAAAATTATGGATCTTAAAACAATCAAAATGCATGAGTCGCGAGATTCAGTTGCAGCCGGCTTGCTGTGTTAGGTTTGGCTCCATCTGAACCATAAAACTTTGGTGTTTCTTTTCTTTCTTTTTTTGTTTGTTTGTTTGTTTGTTTGTTTGTTTGGCCAGAACTAGAAGCATAAGACTTGGTCTGACACACTATGTATACTTTAATTTCCTTGATTTGACAGGAATCATCTTCAACCTTATCGTTGTCATCTGGACTCAATCATGAAGTATTCTTGAATTTTAGAGGTGCAGATACTCGTGAAGAATTCACAGATGTCCTTCACGAAAAACTGAAAAATGCAGGGATCGTGGTCTTTAAAGACGATGAAAGGCTCTGTGCCGGAGAAGAGATCAATAAGGGGCTAAAAGATGCGATCAAGCGGTCGAGGATCTCGATAGCCATCTTCTCCAAAGATTATGCTTCTAGTAAAAGTTGCCTCATGGAGCTGGTACAAATGTGGGAGTGCAGAAAATCAAATGGACAGATTATTATCCCCATTTTCTATGATGTTACTCCCAAAGAAGTAAAGCACCAGACTGGGGATTTTGCAACGTCCTTCGAGAAACATGAGAAGGATGACAAAGTCCACCCAGATACCATCAAAACATGGAAGGAGGTTCTTGAAAAGATCGTTGAGTTAGTCGGATATGAGCGGAAGAACATAAATAGCGGGTAATTCTTTTGCTACTGGTTTCTTTTTTCTTTCCTAGAAAAATGAAAAAAAGAAAAAGTTTAGGATGATGTGAAAATGAACCCGAACCTTTTCTAATAAATATCATATGTGATCATGATGATGCATGCTAGAGAGATCTTTAAGGTTATTCTTATGAAATGGATGGATAATTTAACAGGATGAAGTTCTATATGCCTATCGAATGACCGGTGAGTCCATCAAGATGCCATTTGAAAATTACTCAAGCCGACCTGGTCCGCCATGCTCTGTTCATTCCCACTTGGCTAGAACTTTTGTTTTGAAGATAGCATGATATCAATGTCAAAGTTGCTCTGTGGATCAAAGGGAAATCGACCATGTATTAAAACTTGCTCTCCACTTAAATTGAAAAGTCCCCCTGCCCCTGTTGGTTGATTTAATTTTCGTCAGTTCAATCCCCGCTTGATTTTCGTCTACATTTTAATAATTTTGGTAACTCTGCTGTCATCCTCGTGCTTCATCACTCATGTTTTGCAGGCATGTGACCGACCTCCTAGAAAAAGTTGTGATACGTGTCAGGCGGGAGTTGACTAAGGATGACCAAGATGTAACCGACAAACTAGTTGGAATCGATCTTCATGTTCAAGAGATGATGACAAAGCTTGGTGTTGTCTACAGCCATGGACAAGCGATGAAAGTATGTGGACAAGGCATACGTGTCGTTGGAATATGCGGTATGCCGGGTGTCGGAAAGACTACACTTGCAAAGGTTGTATTCAACAAGATTCATAAGTTGTTTGATGAATGTAGCTTCTTCGAAGGTATAAATTCGGAAGGAGTCAAGGTTTCCCAAGATCTTTTGATTACTGACCTTCAAAACGAAAAACCTGAACCACTGACACCTTTTGGTAAAGGTAATAAAAAAATAAAAAGTCTTTTTACTAACATGAAGGTTCTCATTGTGCTTGACGATGTGCATGAGGATCAACAAATTGAAGCATTAGCTGGGAAGCTTACTTGGTTGGGTTCAGGAAGTAGAATCATTGTGACCACAGATAACAGAAATGTTTTAGATGTTTTCGACGATGAAGCAGTTGAAGAATGCAAGGTTAAACCAATGGAAAATCACCATGCTCATCAACTCTTTTGTAAGCATGTATTTCAAGAGAATGCCCCCCCAGATGTCCCCGAGTACTATTCCTTGTCCAGAGACATCGTCCAATCTCTTGGAGGGCTTCCTATGGCTATTGTGCTTCGGGCAAAATTTTTAAAGAAAAAGAAGAATATAGAGATGTGGAGAAGTACCCAGGATTCCTTAAAAAATCATCCACATGAGAGAAAAGTAGAAGCTGCCCTTAAGGCCAGTTACGAATCTTTAGATGGTCGTACAAAGGAGATATTCCTTGACATAGCGTGTTTTTTTATTGGAAAGGATGAGAGGATTCCCTCTTACATGTGGAAGGCTTGTGGTTACTATCCTCCTATAGAAATAGAAGAACTTCGCGACATGCATTTCTTGGAAGATGGAGAAAATAATGAATTAAGAATGCACAGTCTGTTAAGAGACTTTGGCAGGAACCTTGTCGAGAAGAACGTTCTTCAAGAGCGCTGCAGGATTTGGAAATTCAGTGATGCACGTTCCATTCTAATGGACGGTCAGGTAAGTTTTCAAAGCCACTAGAAATTTCTTTCAGATGGTCATGAAAGCGTTCAGATAAACCATCCATAGATAACATAAACTATTCAATCTTTGGGGCGAAAAGAAAGGGATCTGTTCTTGAACACGATCTGGAACGAGTAACGGATACCTACTTGATTTTTGTAAATTTAATTTGTCTCATTTCATTAAAAGGAGTAAGAAATTAAAGTTTTCAACTTACTCATTCTTGTCCCCCGTCGACACTTGACAGAGTAATGAACGTGTCCAAGGCATTAGTCTCCTAGTTGAAGAGGCTTGCACCGTCCCTTTTACATGTGAAAAATTTGGCAAAAAATCAAAATTGAGGTACCTCAGACTGGATGGGGCTAACATTGTGGGAACATCTGAGAATCTTCTTCCAAATTTGAAATGCCTCAGACTGGATGGCACTAACATTGAGGAAAAATCTAAGGAAAATCCTAAGAATCTTCTTCCAAATTTGAGGTGGCTAGATTGGCGAAAGTGCCATTTCATTTCTGAGCTATGTGATGTGGATTTGAAGGAGTTAGTCATTCTCGATCTGTCCAGGAATCCAGTCACCAGATGTTCACGTGTCTGGAGGCAAATCATGGAGGTATGGCCAATATTTGCTTTATAAATCTGGTGTTAAGATAATAGGTACGAGTGAGTAAATTTTGATATCTTCTTTTGCACTTTGCAGAAGGTGAAGGAATTGAAAGTCTTGAACCTACAAGGATGTGATCTGTTAGGAGCATCGTTGAAGTTTTCAGCTTCATTCGATTTGGAGATATTGATAATGGAAGATTGTACTCGGTCACCTGGACTTGGGACGTACATCAGTAAACTGGAGCGCTTGCAATCCTTGAATTTGAGAAACTACAAGGGAGTCCAGCAGTTGGTCCAACAACTGCGCGGCAAGGAACTTTTGACGGAACTTCTGATTGATGGAACTGACATCGAAGAAATTCATATTGAGAATGATTCTTTGAAGAACCTTGAAGTACTTAGTGCTCGTGACTGTAAAAAATTGAAAGATATATCCTCAATTGGCCACCTAACGAAACTCAAAAGTCTTGCTCTGGATGGTGCTAATATTGATTGGGTTCCAAAAACTTTTGAATTTCCTCAGGATCTTCGGAGACTTTCTTTAAGGAATTGTTCGATGTTCGAAGAACTTCCACCTTCCATCGGGAAGCTGGAGAAGCTGGAGGTAATGGACCTTTCAGACACTGGAATCACAGAACTACCAGAGTCAGTCAAGGATTTGAGAAATTTAAAGACGCTGAAGATGGAACGCACTCACCTACAAAATTTTCCTGAAGATATTGTGAACTTAAAGAAACTGGAAGAGATAGATTTCTCTGGCTGCAAAAGTTTGGTGGCCCAAGATAGTTGTGATATTTCAGGACTATCCTCTTTGAGAATTTTGAGATTATCATCATCCAATGTGGCTGGGCTGCCTCAGGGCATTTGCAGTCTCTCTCGCCTCCGAACCCTTGATGTAAGTAAATGCGAACGACTTGAAACACTACCAGAGTTGCCCTCCAGTTTACTCACTCTCTGCTGGGGATCCAAAATCATGGAAGCCCCCGAATTGACAAATCTGACGAATCTAAAAGAGCTATGCTTGAACGATGATGAGCGGCCAGAAGCAGGGTCATCGAATCCGACCCCAGATATTGGGTGGATCTTGGGATTAACAAGTCTAGAGACCTTTGAATTGTCCCTTCCAAATGTCACCAATCTCCCTGGGGATTTTAGAGCCCTTACTCAGATCCGGGAACTCACTTTATCCTACATGAAGGAGCTAGTCCTCACACAACTTGGCTTGTCCCCAAGCTTATGGACTCTGCGTCTCAAACACTGCAACATTCAAAAATCGAACTTTTCTGGTCTGAAATATCTGTCAGAACTAGAACTAGAGGACTGCGATTTAGCAGAGATTGATGGTCTTGAAGATTTAACGCTTTTGGAAGTCCTGAAAATTTCTCGATGCAAGGGTATAACAAACCTTAATGGGCTTGAAAAAATAGGACGTCTCCGGATTGTGCAAATTTTCTCTTCTCCTCAAGTCATTCTACCAAAATTATCCGAATGTGTTGTAGTGGACAGATGTGATCGTTAGGCTATACGCCCGTATCTTGCATTCTTCTCGGTCAGTGGATAGATAGTCTCTGTCCTGCACGAACTACTATTGTACTTTCGAGTCTTCGACAGGACATCTCCTTTATAAGAAGCTGGAGGGCGACCTCTCCAAGGTACATGCTTGAATTCTGTTTAGAATTATTTTTGACCTGAAACAAAGTTGGATTTGATCGTTTCCATGAATTCCTTATGAGTACATTGCATTGGATCTATGCAAGGCCACAAAGTACCCAGGCAAATTCTTCTTGTCTTGCTATTGGTATTGGCATCAAGAATCTCGCATCAAAACCATTACTAAGGTAGTGTCTAAACTTGAATTGCTGCCTATTTTGTTGGTGTTCTACTTGTACTGTTTTCATAAAGGGCAATGCCATTTCCACTGTCCATTCACGGAGAAAACCAGATAAAGATCCGGTTTACCAAAACATCGTCTACTGATGTTTGTAGCCTGGAGGATGCATCTAAAAGCTGTCCACTGCCACTCGGCTCTTCGACCATGATGAGTAAGAGAAGAAGAAGAAGAAAATAAGATCCAGCAATCCATGGGCGACATTGCGAGAACTCCGCTGTTTGTGAGCCATCACGGGCCTGTACCTTCGTTGACCCTGCTGGTGAAATTCGTCCTCAACACCGCCTTCAGCGTTGCCATTCTTCATTTCAGTTGATCAAGTTGTCAATTCCGGATCTCCAGGAGTTGATGATAGGATGGGAACCCGAAATGGATATGATGGAGATTCAATTAGAATGAATCACAAGAGCGTGCGCTCTGAGGATGGGAAATTCAATTAGGATGATTGCGAGTCTTTGAATTGATCTGCTGCTTGGAGGGGAACTTTTTGTCCATCGCTCTCTTCACCTCTTCTTATTCGATTCGCTGGCTTCCCTCGCATCTCTGGATTGTAGGGAAAATGGTGTAATGCAACCAATGTGTGCATTCTTTTGGGACTGACCCCTTTAACTGGTTGTGTTTATGCCTGAGGCGTCCAAACCGAAAATAAATTTGTTTGCAGACATTCTGACGGTGCGGACCATACCGTTTGACCTCTCCATTTGCTCCGATTCTTTCGGGCAATTAAAAATCATTGATACCGATGAATCTGAAATGGATTCTTTTTTGGTTCCTTGAAAATAGGTCAATCCACAAACTTCCATTCATTATTTGCAGATGCTTGCCTGAAGGGCCTTAATGGAGTCCCTAATGCGGTGGAATGTTGATTTGTGCATTCTAGCGTCACAAAACGTCCATTCTTTGCTTCTATGGTGATTGACTCGCTCTGAAATTCTTTAAATAGTTTTTTATACGTCCGAGGGGGCTTGCACTTGGTTTGTCTCCTTTGTTAAGGATATGATAAAGGGCTTGGGATGGTCTAGTTTGTCATCTGTGTCTTGGTATGTAAAGTCAAAAGTCAAGCCTGTTAGTATTCGAAGAAACAAGTTCAGTTATTAACTTAAACATGATTAAATGGGAAAGGATGGGTATTGAAATTTGGCTTATGTTGATTAGTGTAATGGTTCGTGGCCTCGAACTCTCGTGAACGGCTATATTCTGGATACTCCTACTGAAGCTTGACTTTCATGAGGCTTCATATGTAAGCACCGATGAACATTACATATGGCACCCTGAAGTCAGCTAGGCTAGGCTAGGCTAGTGCAAGTACAATAAGTTCGTATGTATGCATATATTGTTGCACTTTGCGGCACCTTATCACTTTTAGCTGATCATTCTAACTCTCGTTGCAAGCATACCCAATAAGTTGACAACTTGGTCATCTTTGTAGGTGAAACTCGGAATGGATGGCGTGGAGGAAGTTTTGGGGTTGAGTCCTTTGTCCGACTGTGTTGCCTTCAAAGTTGCTTACCTTTGCTCTTACTTCTGGTGATGATATCTTGCATTTAGTTCTCAAGTCCTTCAAGGTCGATGATACTCAGATATGAATCATTCAGTGCACAACACCCCCACTCCCCCCCCAGTCTGGTTTGGGTCGCTCAAAATATATTGAGCAAAAATGGATCAATATGGGTCAGGCCCTTTTTCGTCCCTACCCACCCGGTTTGACGGGTTTACTGAATGGAAATCTTGAACGATGCTATATCCATCTATAAATCTATAAATAACAAGAAAATTGGGAGAATAGAGATTTTTGTTGAGCCACATCATCACAAAATTACTGTTTCTTCAACTTCTCTTCACATTACTTATAAATACTATCGGTTGAAAAAGGTAAAAGTATTGTAATAACTAAAAAAAGTTAAAGGTGCCTACTTAGAAACCATTAACTTTTACATTAATTAGATAAAAGGTTTCCACTTATCTGACGTTGATGTTCCTGAAACAAAAATATATGTGAAGATGTGATTAGCAATTAATTGTATATGTTGACAAATATGTAATTACTTTATTATATATGTTGACTAATAGCAAAATGCAACTGATTGAAAAAGATTTATGATACTATTAAAATAATAAAAAATTTAAAGGTACCTACTTAGTAACCATTAACTAATACATGAATTAAATAAAAAGATTAATTTTTTCACTTACCTAACAGTGTTAGTCTAACACTGATGTTACAAAAAAAAAATTAAAATGGACTTTAATTATTCACTTATCTAACACTGATATTGTTCCTAAGAAAATGAAAACGGATTTGCACAATATATAAAGAGGCTATTAGTAATTAATTATATTTTTTAGATAATTACATAAAAAAGTTTAACTATCTGGTTTGTCTAACATTGATGTTCTTTAAAAAAAAATAAACTAGATCCAATTATATCTATAGTGATCTATCTGTAATCTATAGTCTACAATCTTATCTTATATCTAATAATTAAAAATAGTAATATCATGAGTTTTTTGGTCATTGAGTCATTAATGCTGATTTTGTTTAAGAACAATCGGAATCTGTAATTGGCGAGTTTTGCAATTAATGTTGTTTTTTTTGCCAAACAATTAATGTTGTTGGTTAGCATGTATATTGAATATAATTAATACAATATTTTTCGCCTGAATAAATGTATTCTAATCCACCTACATTTTCTTCGGTCGCCATTTTCGCAACAATCCATATTCCTTTCTGACGATTTAGATGATTTTATAGGCATCTAATAATTTCTATGTATAGCCCGGTGAGTATTGGTCAATTGGGATCCCTCCCCAGTCCCCACCGGTTCAACAGCCGTTTACCACAGGCACAGAATTAGCATTTTCTTATTTGATAATTACTTTCATTTATCGTCTTTTATATGTGTTTTGTACAATAAATGAGGTGGGATGGTTATTTGAGGAGCCAAAAACGAATAGGAAAAATGGCACAAATAGTCTCTCAATTTTGTCCCTATGTGTAATGTTGTTCTTGAACTTTTAATTTGTTCAATGTGATATTTGAACTTTTGATATATGTTTAATTTAGTTTCTGGATGATTGAATTCAGAGAAATAATAATTTAGAGACTAAATTGAATATCCACCAAAACTTTATAGACCACATTAAAAAAGTTCAAGGATCACATTGTATATTGAGTTAAAGTTCATGATTACATTGAACAAATTAAAAGTCTACGAACTACATTATACATTGTAGCAAAGTTTGTGAACCATTTGTGTAATTATCACAAACGAATAACATAGTGATAGGGGAGAAGACGAAATGGCTTTTGAACTGTTCTGTTCTGTTTCTTTTCCTCTTTGACATTAAGAAATGACACGTTCTTACTCGGCACTGGATATGTGCATACACCATTACATTTCCCTGCACTTTGCTTTGTCCTTCATATTATCATTGAAATAGAATGTTTTTGGATCCTGATCGCAAGTTCCTCATTGCCTTTGTCGTTTAGATTACTAAAAGTTATAATATATGGAAGAGGACATCATAAAATGGGTTACATTCGAATAAATGATCTAAAAGACTGATTTTTCTTTCTTTTTTCCGTTTTATACTACCATGTACAAATTATCAATTTCTTTACATGATTGGTTATTACAATTTAATTTTTTACCGCGTCCTTCCTATAATAAACACTATAATTGGATGATGAATCTTTTTTTTTCTCGTGCTAGAATTTTTCAAATGAATTTAATTGCTACTACATTATGATTATTAAGTCAAAGACCTGCAGTAATTAGAAGTAAACGAGTATCCAATAAGTTTCAAAGGAGAGGGCCACACATGGAAGGATGGAACTTTCCCCGAGATGAAGATTTCTTTTTTCCCTAATTGAAGGGAAGATTACCAAAACATTCCTAAGCTTATTGCAATTGTGACAATTTGATCCTAAATCTTTTTTTTTTGTGCCAATTGAGTCTTATACTTTTTGCATTTGTGTTAATTTAGTCATTTGGATAATTTTGGTCTGCCAGCATTGACATGGACACCGGCCATCTTAGGTAGTGCGACCGGAGCTGACATGGACAATTTATAATGATATTTTAATAATTACAATAAGTTTAGCACATGAACCTTCAATTTCTCTAATAGACATCGTGCTCCATCTTGCAAGCAAAAATATCTCTTAGTTTATTCCTTTTTCATTCTCTATTGGTTTTAAAGCTCCTCCTTCCAGACCAGCAAATTCCTTCTCTAAGGATGAAAAAAAACAGGGGAAAAAATCATAAGAATAAATGGGACCATGCAAATTCAGAAATAGCTAGCCTGTCATGCCCCGCATTTGAACATGAGCAAGGATTAAGATTTCTCAACTCGTGAAAATTATTTTCACTAAATTTTGGAACGATGATATCAGAAAGAAAAGTGCATTTATCTTGTGAAATTGTTAGGAAGCAATTCCGAAAATTACGAGTTACACAAGTGTCAGTGTTTGGCTGATGAAATTGGGTGGGATGTGGAAGAAAAAATTAATTAACACTTAGACATGCCCTCTCTCGGAGCATTGTTGAAGCACTATAGGAAGCATATGTCACCTTCCTAGATATTTTTTACGTTGACCCTTCTCAAACGGAGCATTAATACGATATTAAAAGTAATGAAAATGTTAAAAATCATTAATTTAAGGAGATATAAAGTGACTAGGATGAGGGGATCTGATTAGGTAACCTTCAGACATGATGTGGCCCGAAGAAGTCTAGTTTGTGAAATTGTTTTGAGAGGGATATATTTTGAAAGTAATTTTTTTAGAGAAATCTATTTTGAAAAATAAAGTATGACGTGGATTGAAAATGATAAATTTATTTGAATGTGTGTTGAAGACATCATCGTTGGTTTTCTTTTCTATTTTTTAATAAATATAAAAATAAAGTCAAGTCAAGAAGCACCTGCATAGGTTCCGAGCAACTTCGGAAATTATGCGTGCAATAGGTTGTCCTTTCTGTGCGGGCTTGCACCACAGCGGTTACCGTTGGATGGCAAGAACTCAGCGATGTTGAAGCACGCATAGTTGACAGTGGTGTGTGACGATATTTACTTTTTTTTTTTTTATTAATATCATTTAATCGTCCAATATGGCCTATATGTTATGATAAATATTTCTACATTGCCAAACTCTTCGTAAGCATCTTATTTTTCAAGTATATAAAATGTATTCGTTTAATATGGGCTATCACATTACACAATTATTTTTAATCAATTTGTTAATATCATTTACTTGTGAAATACGGCGGGATACTTTTTATAATGGGTATAGATGTCACTTTTCAAGCATTGACATCATATGCTATGCATTTCGTTATACTTATTTTTCATATCTACATAGTTATTTAATAAAACCATCTACACATATACTTTTTTCTGTTCTATTTGTTATGATTGTAAAGCATTCTATGTAATTTCATTTGTGACGATGGACAGTTTTCATCTGTATCCGTAAAAAATGAGATTGATCTTTTAATATTACTATTTGCCAGATATAAGTCAAATATGAGATAGTACATCATAATAGGCATCGCTACATTGGTAAACTCTTTTAAACACTTGCCATAATTCTCAATAGAATCTATATATACATAAACAATTCTCTTAAACATTTATTACCAAAGAATTCAGAATCATGGAATATAACTTTTATGATGGAGTATAACTTTTTAAACATTAAAATATGACGATAAATCTTGTTATGATGGGTATCCATACAACTTCTAAATTGTTAGAGTCATCAAATATTATATATTGCGTTTTAACTATTTTTTAATATACATAGTTATATAATAAATTTCTCTAAACATTTACTTTTTTCTTTCTACTAGTAATGATGGATAACTGTATTATATATCTTTATTTTGTAAAGCGTGTTACATAATTTTTTTAAAATATTATATATTTTATTATATTTATTTTAAAATCTACGTAGTTATACAATATTTCTCTAAACATATACTTTTTTTCCTTCTCTATGTAATTATGGGTGGGTAACTTTATTATATTTTAATTCTAATTGTGTTATATAATTTTTTTATGATGGAAATTTTTTTGTTGATTCTTATTTGTCAAATATGAGATCTTATGTCATAACAGGTATCTCAGCAATCGGCATTGTTTAAACCCTTTCAGAGCATGAATGAAGGAATTTTTTTTACCGAAATATGCATAATTATATTATTTCACATACATCGATTAGAGATTTTTTTATTTATTGTGCATCGATTAGAGATTTATTATCAAAATATGTCAAAAATTAGAGATTTCCTAAGATTAGTGATTTGCTATATTGACCATCAAAAGCAAATTACTGGGTTGCTCACAAATTACCGGGTTGATTTTAAATTTCATCACCGATATTAACTAGTGCCGATTATGTGCAGCGGAGAATATATGCCGTTTGGCCATATGTTGAAGCATTTTGCGTGGTCATTGAAGAAGGCTGAGAAGGCCGAGTGAAGAAGCAGAAGCATGGTGCAGTTGGTCTTGTCGTTGGGTAGCAAAGCTTTCTGGGGGAGTGTAGAGTAGACAACGAAGCATGACATCTTCAAACAGCGAGATGACTTTGTCGTGATCACGGCCAAGGAAGAGGCGAAATAGCTCAAAAAGTCAAAAGCAGTCACAGTGGACGCTCGGTTCTTTCTCTTTTGACCGAGAGTTTGCGCCAGAACAGAGAGAAAAGAAGAGGAAAGAAGAGGAAGAAGGGAAAAGAGAAAGATGACGGTTTTGCACCGAGTGAACCTTGCCTTGTCAATTTGACTTCGTATTTCAATGCTTGGTAAGCACTTGTGCCTCTCGTTCATCCAATCGAAGAAGTATTCGGATTTAGGATTTAAATTCGAAATTTTGGGAAATTTAAGCCGTGAAGTCCGATTTTTGAGTCGTTGAGTTACGTATATATATAAAATTAGTAGTTTAAGGTGTCGTGGAGCTGTGAGATTTTACGGATCTTGATTTGGACTTACTGTTTGCCCAAAACGAATTTTTGGAGTTTTCCATATGAGGTGAACAGTACATGTTCAGCAACCTTCAGGCCATATTTCGTCGGTTTTTTGCGCAAATTTTGGAACGGGCAAGCCAAGGTTTTTGTAATACTTTGAACGGGCTTTTTTTTTACTATAAGTTTGCTAGGATCGGAGCTCGATAGAGAAAGTTGTAGAGCGATCAAGTTTTGCGTTACGGATAATTTTGAATTCCGCTTTGGTTGTGAGTTTTGTTAGCGCATAGAAGTCTTTTCGTTAGCATTTAAACTTACTATAGCTGTTTTATAGTTATCGTAGTATTTTACTTAGTGTTGACGTTAATTTACGTTTAATTGATAGGATTACGAGATTGTCGTCGAGTTTAGCCACGTTGTTTGGTTATGAGGCATTCCTAGGTAAGTGGTATTATCTTTTATTTGATTTTGTAAAACCCATGTGTCGAAGAAATTATGATTCGATATAAATATATATTGAACTTAAAATAGCATTTTGTTGCATGAATCGGGATCGAGCATTTACTTCTTTTTAGTATTTGAGAATGATTTGTGAATCGTTTTTGGAAATGTATTGTGAAAGGATACATATGTGTATCACGTTACAAACTAGTTTATGAAATGAGTTCGGAAATTATTCAAGAAATGCTCTACGAAATGTATTTCTAGCGAATGAGCCGTGTTGCAAGAAAGTTATTTGTTTAATTGTGAAATGTATTCTGGATTGGATTTCTAATATTGGATGATGATTGTTTGATACTTAATATGATTGTGAACCTATTGAGGAATTTGGGGATATGCATACCGGTTAAGGATTTCCTTTTGGGCCGAGCTACCGGCTTTGTAGGTGGAGACCTTGTTAAGGAAGGAATTTTGGTAATCTTGTCACAAGACTTTGTATCGTGACCATGATTAGATATTGAACAGTAAATTGATCAATTGAATGAATCATCGACATGTGATGTAATATGAGATTTATCAATGTAATAGACTATTGATATATGATTTGATATTAGTCCATGGAATAGACTATTGACGTGGTTTTTAATAGAGATTGATAAATGGATTTGACTATTGATGTTTATGATGATTTAAATGAGTATTTTCTGTATTGTATAAAGTTTTGTTAAAATGAAATAACTCTTATGTAATTTTATATGTATTTGATATCTTGAGTTTGGCCCTTGAAATTCTTGTATGACTTTATGTATTCATGCATAGTGTTTAATCGATATGCTTAGAAGAGATATGTGTTGTTTACTAAGCTGTGGTTGCTCATCCTTTTCTTTTCCTAATATTTTCAGGTTCTTTGGTTAGTAGCTAATAGAGCGAAAGTGATGTCGTAGGGATTTTTGAGTAGTTTGAGGTTGCGTCCTTGAGATAGAAGGACGGTCATGTCATCTCCCATCTTGGTAGGTTTCGGGGTGTGATAGTTCGATTGTTTTAACGTGTCCAGTATGCTAAATTTCTCGACAGTGTCCTGGCTATATTGATGGGCATGCGAAAAATGAGTTTCGTGGAGAAGAAGAGGAGAGTACAGAAATCCATTTGTGGTACCTAGAAGAAGACACAGGCAACCAAATTCAATTGTGCAAGCGAATTTATGAAGCTCGATGCGATTACAAGACCATGTAGAGAGACGGTTGAGTAAAAAAGCCAGAGATTACAGTTGCTGTCAAGAGACGAAAGTCTAACTTCACTGCCGAAATTGTGCAAATCGAAGAACACAATTCTTCGTGATTCTCAAACCAACGCACGAAAATGTCCGGAGATGTTAAACATTACAAAAAAACTGGATTTTTGCTACGAAAATTTGCGACGAAAAAATTTTCGTTGCAAATTTGCGACAAATTTTCCAACGAAAATTAAAATTCGTTGGAAATTTCCAACGAAAACGTTTTCGTCGGACATTTCGTTGGAAATTTCCAACGAAACAATTTTCGTCGCAAAATTCGTTGGAAATTTTCAACAAATTTTGCGACGAATTCAAAAAAACCCGGTATTGTTCGGCATTTTTTATATTTGTTGGAAAATTCGTTGAAAATTTTCAACGAATTTTTCAACGAATTTCAATTTTCCGGGCCATTATTTCAGTTTGTACAATTTTCGTTGGAAAATTCGTTGGAAATTTCCAACGAATTACAAAAAAACCCATTACTATTCGGCATTTTTGATATTCGTTGGAAAATTCGTTGGAAATTTCCAACGAATTTCAATTTTCCGGACAATTATTTCAGTGTGTACAATTTTCGTTGGAAAATTCGTTGGAAATTTCCAACAAATTTTCCAACGAATTACAAAAAAACCCGTTATTGTTCGGCATTTTTTATATTCGTTGGAAAATTCGTTGGAAATTTCCAACGAATTTTCTAACGAATTTCAATTTTCCGGACAATTATTTCAGTGTGTACAATTTTCGTTGAAAAAGTCGTTGGAAATTTTCAGCGAAAAAAAATTCGTTGGAAATTTCTAACGACTTTTCCAACGAATTCCAAAAAAAACCCAGTCCTGTTCGGCATTTTTTATATTCGTTGAAAATTTCCAACGAATTTTTCAACGAATTTTAATTTTCCGGACAATTATTTTAGTGTGTACAATTTTCGTTGCAAAATTCGTGGGAAATTTCCCACAAATTTTACAACGAAAACCCTACTTCTTCCTTATTCAATATTTTCGCGTTCGTTATTCCCACAACTTTCAATTTCCACATTCACACACACACACACACTCTCTCTCTCTCTCTCTCTCTCTCTCTCCCCTTCGCCTTCACCTTCTCCCTCCGTCTCCCCCTCCGCCTCCCCCTCCGACTCCTCCCCCGCCGCCCCCCCTCCTCCTCCGGCTCCGGCTCCGGCTCCGGCGCCATGGACACCAAGCCTCCGACGCCATCAAGCCTCGTCGCCGGCGAGGCTAGGAGACGACGACGGACTTGACGAGCGGCGGCCCCGAAGCTTGCTCCCGCCGCCGTTGCTTCTTCTTCTTCATTTTCGGCCATGGCGAGGGCCGAGCTCGCCATGGCCGGCGAGCTCGAGCTCGCCCAAATCTGGGCGAGCTCGGCCCTCGCCGGCGACGAGGCTTGCCCTCGCCGGCCATGGCGAGGGCCGTGCTCACCATGGCCGGCAAGCTCGAGTTCGCCCAGCTCGCCGACGACGAGGCTTGCCCTCGCCGGCCATGGCGAGGGCCGTGCTCGCCATGGCCGGCGAGCTCGAGCTCGCCCAGATTTGGGCAAGCTCGGCCTTCGCCGGCCATGGCGAGGGTCGAGCTCGCCATGGCCGGCGAGCTCGAGCTCGCCCAGATCTGGGCGAGCTCGGCCCTCGTCGGCGACGAGGCTTGCCCTCGCCATGGCCGGCGAGCTCGAGCTCGCCGGCGGCGAGGGCTATTTTTCAATAAAAAAAAAAAAAATTTCGACCAAAATAAAAAAAAATTTTGATGGAAAAAAAATTTCCACGATTTTTAGCTTGACGAAAAAAAAATTTGTAATTTCCAACGAAAAAAATTCGTCGGAAAAAAAAATTCGTTTCCAATGAATTTAGCCATGAGTTTTCCAACGAAATTTTCCAACGAAAAAAAATTTATCGCAAATTTCCAACGAAAATTGAAATTTTTCGTTGGAAAAATTTCCGACGACTTATTACCAACGAATTTTTTTTCGTTGGAAATTCGTTTTCCAACGAATTTCTCCAAATTTTTCGTTGAAAATTTCGTCGGAAAAAACATGTTTTTTTGTAGTGAAAGATTTTAGTACAAAATATCCTCATAGCAGATGCATTGGTTTGTATTGCCTTGCTGACCAAAAAAAAATTGAATAATATTTTCTGACAATTGAGTCATTAATCTTACAATTTTGCAAATATAGTAGTGAACCTTTTTGTGAAACTTCAATGTAATTCTTACTCCAAATTTTGATCCGAAATTGCTAACCTTGCAGTCCAACCATCGATCGCCCTGACTGCTCACATCGAGAGGTTCCTAACACCTCTTTAGCGTGACGATTTGAGAGAACAAGATGAACGATTTTGGGTTCTTACGGTCTCCCATGAGAAGCGACAAACGTTCTTTCTGTTCCTTAATGAAAGGATCGAGCGAGTGATATACATTGCACCAAACAAGGCTATGGTGAGTGAGTCAGTGACTGTGATTTGCGAGGACCCCATCTCGTTGACATCATTCCCAGAGTCTTTCCATTTAACTATTAAGGCCTCGCATGCTGTTGCTTTCAAGCATTAACCCAAACGGCTCGAAATTCAAGCCTTGTCCAACCTAAAAGCAACCATCCACAAACAACAAATCAAGAGCGATATTTCGTCGAAAGTTACGCTGGGCCATCTAATTCAACCGTGAATTTGACGACGATTAGCGTTTCGAGGAGCTGGTCTTCTCGGTCTTGGTCGTTTTTAGCAATCAGAGGATTTTCCTTCAAGTTTCATTTTGTTTCACGAAAAATAAATAATTTAAAATATATTTTTTAAAAAATATTTGCTCTATAACTTATAAAAATGAATGAATAAAAAATATTTTCACCGTCAATGAAAAAATTTAGACACAAATTGTTATCATTAATGAAATAAATTCTTTAACTAATCATTTCAAGCTATACAAATAATTATTTTAAGGAAAATATTTTTTAAATCATTAATTTTATTTATTTTTCGCGAAACAAACGGAGCATAAATGTTTCATCACGTGACTTGCCAGGATGTAATGAACTGGAAACATGCTGGTAATAGACTTCAGATTTTTCTTTCTTGATTACTTTGCCGGTATTTGACTGATGAAAGTGGAGGAAAGATGTTGGGGTTTATCCAGAGAGATGAACTGTATAGAAACAAGGAACAAGATACAGTAACCATAAAAGAATTAAAAAGGAGGAGGAGAAAACAAAAATAATCTGGAAAATTTAAAAAATTAAGTGAAAAAACATAGTTTTAACTAAATTTGTCTATTGGACCATTGCGTCAGCATTTTCAAGTTTAAATTGACCGGAATGATTACATTTGCATTTCATAAAAATGTTTAAGATTACATTAGCATAATTGAAAATTTTAAAATTGAATACATTTATGACTTAGTTGATCATTTTTCCTCATTTAGATTTGAAGGTTCCAATCCAATCAACCAGCTTCGGAGAACGACCTACCAATTTATTTCATCATCTTTAAATACTACTACCACTGAGAAATCCTTTTTGTCTCATTTTATTTAAAGCTTTTAAAATTACCTAGTATAATTTGATATTTCTTTCCTCTTTGCATTTCATTAATATAATCATCCGCTTTCAACTTCAATCAAGTAAATACCCACAGTCTTATTTACTGTAATTTCTAAGAAGTCAAAAGTACATTTTTTCTATCTAGTAAAAAATTGAAAATATAATCCACATGTCAAAAAATTAGAATGAATTGCATGTAAGTTTGCATATTAATATCAATATAAGATAAAATTTAAATATTTAAAGTATTATATCTTTGGAAAGAGTCAAAATAGGCATGCCACATGATAAAACATTAAAGGGTGTGGTTGTTTGAAAAGAAGAATATATTTTTTTTGGTCAGAAAAAGGAAGAATACTAAAACAGTCTAGTTTTAATTAATTTTCTGATTTTTTTTATTATCTTGACTGTTCATCTCCTTCATATTTCTTTTCTGAAAAAGGAAGGGAAATCTTCATTATCAAAGCTGAAGCGTAAAGACGAGGGAAATCTTCACAAACCAGACTTGTGGCTGACTAGCTTCATGGTCGATCTACCGTGGAAAACCAGCTTGGTCGAGTTTGTCGATTAGCGTCCCAACGAAAGCAACCATCCACGAACCACAAATCAGGAGAGATATTTCGTCGAAATGTACCCCATGCCATCTAATTCAACCGTGAATTTGACGTCGATTAGCGTCTCAAGGAGCCGGTCATCTCGGTCTTGGTCGTCTTCAGTGACCGGAGGATTTTCCTTCCAAAATGTTTGATGGTGGAAGTTGCGAGGAAGGACTGATCTGGAAACATGTTGGGAATAGGCTTCTGTTAATATGCACGTGTGAGTTGTGTTAGAAAAATTATACATCGGAGAATTAGTATAGTGTAGAGCAATTAATATATCCTAGTTGACCCATAACTTATGCCGTAAGTTTTTGAGTGAAGGTGTGTTAACTAGATATATTGATGGACTCATACTTTGGCTCTCTTGGAGCTTAAGCTTTTGAATGTAGATACACTAACCATAAAAGGAAAAAAAAAAGGAAAAAATTAATCTGAGAAATTCAAAAATTAAGTAAAAAGACATAATTTTAACTAAATATCTCTACAAGACCGTTGCATTAGCATTTTCAGCATTTCATAAAACGGTTTAAAATTCACTTAGTAAAATTAAAATGTTTAGATTTGAATTAGTTTATGACTGAGTTGATCATATTTTCTCGTTATACTTGAAGGGTCCAATTCAATCAATCAACTTTGGAGAACCACCTACCAGTTTATTTCATCATCTTTATATACTACCACCACTGAAAAATCCTTTTTTGTCTCATTTTCTTTAAAGATTTTAAGATTACCTCACATAATTTATATTTTTTTCCTCTTCTCATTTCGTTAATATAATCAACGTCTTTCAATTTCAATCAAGTAAATACCTATATTCTTATTTACTGTAATTTCTAAGAAGTCAGAAGTAGTTTTTTCCTATCTTGTAAAAACTTTAAATAATATAATCCACATGTCGAAAACTTAGAATGAATTACATGTAAGTTTACATATTAATATCAATATAAGATAAAATTTAAATATTTAAAGTATTTTACCTTTGAAAAGAGTCAAAATGGATATGCCACAAGATGAAAAATTAAGAGTGTGTTTGATTGAGTAAAATAATTTTTCGCGAATTAGTTTTCTAACTTTCAAATATTTAGTTTGCTGAAAGTAATCAATTAATGGAAAACCATTTACGATCAAAGAAAATATGCATACTTCAAGTTCCCTAACCTGAAGAAAAAATCATTTTCTTAAAAAATAATTTTTCGAAAAGTATTTTCCTTCGTCATGAAATTTTCTCAAACTTCACTACTTTTGATTCTTTTGTTTTTTTTTCCCTTTCATTTTTATGTGACCGCTTGTTAGTTCACTTCACATATGAGTGTTAGATGGGCGAGACCGAAGTACCCGACGATTTTCCCTTGCGTTGCCCAAGCGCGTAGCTGGTGCCCAGAAGTCAACTGTCTTGGTCATGTATAAAACGAATCTGATGTCTATAGATCTCCTGTGCCTCAGAGAGAGAGACAGAGAAGAGCGAGCTAGCGGTGGGTTCGACGGCGGCAACACTGGCTGCGGTGTTTCCTGTTCTCGGAATGATTGCTGTTGCAGTTGTTTTCGGAAAGAGGAGAAGAAACCGGGTTAGTTTTCTTTGCACCTTTGGGATTTGTATTATTATTTAGAACCTCTTCGGACATGCATCCGTTGGAGTCGGTCATCTGCTCGTATAGTTTTTTTTTTTGGTAATGGTCATCTGCTCGTATAGTTCGACCCTACAAATGCTAAAAAACCTCTGGGATGGTGCAAATCTTCTTTGACATCAACGATAAGAATCACTGAATGTTAAAAATCACGAGATGCTATCGAAAGTCCAAGCACTATTGATATTGTACGCTGGGCCTGTTTAGTTGAAAATTGCGAAAATATTACGTGTGAATTCACATATTGACATTTTGAGTGTTAGGAAAGTTCCGAGAATTTTTTATATAAAAAAAGTCAATGTGTGAGTGGCAGGTTCAGTTGCAGCCGCTTGCTGTGTCAAGTTTTTTTTTTTTTGGTAAGGCAAGCTTGCTGTGTCAAGTTTTTTTTTTTTGGTAAGGAGCTTGCTGTGTCAAGTTTGTCTCCATAGGAACTATAAAACTTTGTTTAATTTTTTTGATTGTTTTTGTTTGGCCAGAAGCATGAGACTTAGTCTGAAACGCTATGTTCACTATGTGATGTGGTTGAGTTTCCTTAATTTGACAGGAATCATCTTCGACCTCAACGGCATTGTCTAGAACCAACTATGAAGTATTCTTGAGTTTTAGAGGTGTGGACACTCGCAGAGGATTCACAGATCACCTTTACAGCAAATTGATAGATGCAGGGATCGAGGTCTTTAAAGACGACGAAAATCTCCATGCTGGAGGAGAGATCAAGCCGGAGCTAATAGAAGCGATCAAGCGGTCGAGGATCTCGATAGCCATCCTCTCCAAAGACTATGCTTCCAGTAAAAGTTGCCTCATGGAGGTGGGACAAATGTGGGAGTGCAGAAAATCTAACGGACAGACTATTATCCCGATTTTCTATGATGTTAGTCCCTCCGACGTAAAACACCAGGCTGGGGATTTTGAAACGTCCTTCCATCAACATGAGAAAAACGGAGTCAACTCAAATACCATTAAAACATGGAAGGAGGTTCTTCGACAGATTGGGGGATTAAGCGGATATCATCGGGAGATCGTAAATGGGGGGTAACTCTTTTACTTCTGGTTTCTTTTTTGTTTCCTAGATAAATAAAAAAAAGGTTTAGGGAGATGTGAAAATGAACCTGAACCTTTTCGAATAAATATTATATGTAATCAAATCGTTCGTGATGCATGGTCAAGAGATCTTTAAGGTTATTCTTATGAAATGGATCGATGTTTTGGGAAATGTGGTAGTTTGATATGCCTATTGAATAACCGACGACTCAATTACAATGGCCATTTGAAAATGACTAGACTCACGACATAACTGCAAGCTAAGACCAGATGGCCTGGTCCACCACGTTCTATTCATTCCGCCTCAGCTAGAACTTTTGTTTTGCAGATAGCATGATATCAATGTCATAATTGCTTATGTGCATGAAAGGGAAATAGACCACGCATTAAAACTTGCTGACCATTTTCATTGAAGATTCCCCTGCCATTTTTGGTCGATTTAATTTTCATCGGTTCATTCCCCACTTGATTTTTGTCTAGTTTTTAATAATTTTGGTGACTTTGTTGTCATCCTTGGGCCTCGTCACTTGTGTTTTGCAGGCACGAGTCCCAGCTCGTAAAAGAAGTTCTCAGACGGGTCAGGCAGGTGTTGAAGAAGGATGACCAAGTTGTAACCGAAAAACTAGTTGGAATTGATCTTCATGTTCAAGAGATGATGAGAAAGCTTGGTGTTGTCTACAACGATGGACAAGCGACCGAAGTATGTGGACAAGATGTACGTGTAGTTGGAATATGTGGAATGCCGGGTGTTGGAAAGACTACACTTGCAAAGGTTGTCTTCAACAAGATGCACATGTTGTTTGATGAATGTAGCTTCCTTGAAGGTATCAATTCGAAAGGAGTCGTGTTTTCACAAGAAATGTTGATTGCTGACCTTCAAAAAGAAAAACCTGCACCACTTAAATCTTCTGATGAAGGTACTAAAAAAATAGCAAGTCTATTTAATGTTATGAAGGTTCTCATTGTCCTTGACAATGTGCATGAGGTTGAGCAAACTAAAGCATTAGCCGAGAAACTTAGTTGGTTTGGTCCAGGAAGTAGAATAATTGTGACCACAAATGTAAGGAATGTTCTAGATGGTTTTAACGATGGACCAGCTGAAGAATACAAGGTTGAACCCATGAGATATCACCATGCTCTTCAACTCTTTCGTAAGCATGCTTTCCAAGGGAATGCTCTCCAAGATGTCTCTGACTATGATCCCCTGTCCATAGACATCGTCAAAGCCATCGGAGGGCTTCCTTTGGCTATTGTGGATGTGGCTTCATATTTATGCGCCAATAAGGATGATATACGAATATGGAGAGAGACCTTGAATTTATTAAAAGAAGACTAAGGAAATAAAGTTGAATCTGCCTTTAAGGACAGTTACGAATCTTTAGATGTTCGTACAAGGGAGATATTCCTCGACATAGCATGCTTTCTTATTGGAAAGGATGAGAGGATTCCCTCTTACATGTGGGAGGCTTGTGAGTACTATCCTGCTAGAGGAATAAAACGCCTTCGTGAGATGTATTTCTTGGAAATTGGAGAAAATAATGAATTAAGAATGCATGACCTTGTAAGAGACTTTGGCAGGAAACTTGTCGAAAGAAAAGATCTTCATGAGCGCTGCAGGTTTTGGAATCACAGCGACGCACTTTCCATTCTAAAGGATAGTAAGGTAAGTGCTCAAAGCCTCTGGAAATTTTCAGTGGGTTACTTAAAGCATTCAGATAAGCCTTCCGTTCCCATTAACATAAACTTGCTTTTCTGTATTCAATCTGGAAGGGAAAAGAAACGGATTTGTTCTTAACACAATTAGAATCCGCAGTGGATACCCACTGACTTTGTAATCTGATTTGTTTCATTTCATTAAAAGGAGTAAAAGATTAAAGTTCTCAAATTACTCATATGTTGTTCCCCAATCGAGAATTGGCAGGGTACTGGAACTGTGGAAGGCATTGGTCTAACGGTTGAAGAGCATTGCACCGTCTGTTTTACATGTGAAGAATTTCATAAAATGTCGACCTTGAGGTACCTCAGACTGGACCGGGCTAACATTCAGGGAAACACCAAAAATCTTCTTCCAAATTTGAGATGGCTTGAATGGCGAGCATGCCGTTTGATTTCTGAGCTAGGTAATATGCATTTGAAGAAGTTAGTCATTCTTGATCTGTCTTGGAGTTCGGTCACTGAAGATTCACAAGTCTGGAGACAAATCATGGAGGTATGACGGAGATTTGCTTTTAAATCTCGTGTTAAGATGACAGATATGAGCAAGAAAAGTTTGATATCTTCTTTTGCACTTGGCAGAAGGTGGAGGAATTGAAAGTCTTGAACCTACAAGGATGTGTTCAGTTACCTGCATCGTTGAACTTTCGAGCTCCAATCAATTTGGAGATTTTGATACTGGAAGATTGTACTCAGTTATCTCAAATTGGGCCATTCATTAGTAATCTGAAGAACTTGAGTTCCTTAAATTTGAGAAAGTGCTGCCGAGTCAAGCAGTTGCCCCAAGAACTGTGCTGCATGAAATCTTTGAGGGAACTTCTGATTGATGGAACTGGCATCCATAGAATATGTTTCCAGGAAGGTTCTTTGGAGAATCTTGAAATACTTAGTGTTTGTGACTGTCAATATTTGCAAGATATATCCACAATTGGCCGCCTAAGGAACCTCTCAAGTCTTGCTCTGGATGGTGCTGATATTGATGGGCTTCCAAATACTGTAGGATTTCTTCAGAAACTTCGCAGACTTTCTTTAAGGAATTGTTGGAAGTTGGGTAGACTTCCAACTTCCATCGGGAAGCTGGAGCTGCTGGAGGTAATGGACCTTTCATACACTGGAATCATGAAAATGCCACGGTCAGTTAAGGATTTGAAGAATTTGAAGACGCTGAAGATGGCGCACACTCCCCTACGAAAATTTCCTGAAGATATTGTGAACTTAGAGAACATGGAGGAGATAGACTTCTCTTGCTGCAGAAGTTTGGAGGGTCAAGTACGTTGTGATATTTCAGGATTATCCTCTTTGAGAATTTTGAGATTATCGTCATCTGTCGTTGCTGGGCTGCCTAGGAGCATTTGCCATCTCTCTCGCCTCCAAACCCTAGACATACTTGACTGCGACCAACTTCGGGCTCTACCGAAGTTGCCCTCCAGTTTACTCAGTCTTGTCTGGGGATCCAAAGAAATGACAGTCCCCGACTTGTCATATCTGACAAATCTAAAAGAGTTACTTTTGAAAGATGTTGAGCAGCCGAAAACTGGATGGCTAATGAGGATATTGAATCTGAAGACCCCAAATATGGGGTGGATCACGAGATTACCAAGTCTAGAGACCTTGCATTTGTCCCTTCCAATGGTCACCAATCTACCTGGGAATTTTAGTGCCCTTACTCAGCTCCGGGAGCTCTCTTTATCCTACATGAAGGAGCCAGACCTCACGCAACTTTCATCGACTTCAAGCTTATCGACTCTGCGTCTCAAACATTGCAAGATTCAAGAGTCAAATTTTTCTACTCTGAAATATCTGTCAGAACTAGAACTAGACGACTGCGATTTAGCAAAGATTGATGGTCTTGAAGATTTAAAGCTTTTGGAAGTTCTGAAAATATCTCGATGCGGTATAACCACACTTGATGGGCTCAAAAATTTACCACGTCTCAGGAAGGTGCAAGTTTTCTCTTGTGATCTTGCCAGTCTATCAGAATTACGCGAATGGGAATGTGAAGTGGAAATTTGCGGTACCAACTACCGTTGTACTTTCAGTCTTTGACAGGACATCTCCTTTTAGTCTAAGAAACTGGAGCGCGACCTCTTTAAGGTACATGCTCCAGTTTTGTTTACAATTCTTTTTAACAAAACAAAGTTGGAATTTATCGTTTCCATGAATTCCTTATGTGTATATCGCATTGGATTTGTACGGGGCCACAAAATACCACAGGCAAATTCTCCGCATTCGGCAATTGGCAGTGGCATCAAGAATCCCTTCGATTATGACGAGAAAGAGAAAAGGAAGAAGAAAAATAAGATCTAGCATCCATGGGCGACATTGCAAGGACTTTGCAATCGTGAGCCATCACGGGCCTGGACTTTCATCAGGTCTGCTGGTGAAATTCGTGCTTAACACCGCCTTGATTGTTGCCATTCTTCATTCTAGTTAATTAATTCGTCACCACTAAGCACATGGCCTAGTGGTAAAGAGATTTGGTGGAGTGTGGATGTTTTGTTTCAGGTGTGAGATTCGACTCCACGTTCTACAAAGAGACAAGCAAAAATATAAGAGGGAGAGTTAAAGTAGGATAGATAAAAAAAAAAAAAAAATCAAGTCATCGGGTTCTTAATCTCCGGGAGTTGATTTATGTAATACTTGGAGTTTAACCAAGTCAAAGGTCAAAACAAAATGGACGTTCATCTCATTAAAAAGGGCAAAAGGAGAGGCCGAGAGAAACGCACCACCAAGAAAGAAGAAAAGGAAAGGGGAAAAAGAAAGAAAAGAAAGAAGAAGAAAGGGAAAAAGAGAAGAGGGGTTTCGCATACACGCCATTGATGCTTTGTCAAGTTGGATTAATTACGTATCATAATGCCTGGTAAGTGCTTGCACCCTTCGTTCTTCCAATCGGAGAAATTTTTGGAATTATGCCTTAAATTCGAAGTTCCGTGAAATTTGAGCCTCGAAGTCCAATTTTTGAGTTGTTGAGTTTTCGGATTTCATGGAAATTGTGGATTATGGCATTGCAGAGCTGATGGGAGTCAATTTGGACCAACAGTTTTGTCGGAGCAAAATTTTAGGGTTTCATATGCGAGTTCCGTGTTACAAATAGCTTGAATAAGAGCTTTGAGTGTGCAATTTATTGATGCGTAAAAGTTGTTTTGTTAGTGTTTAAGTATAGTTTAGCCAATTTGTAGCTGTTGTAGTATTGTACTTTGTGTTGATGTCGATTATTGTTTAATTGTTAGAATACGAGATCGTCGGCGCATATAATAATGTAGGTATTCCCAAGTGAGTGGTGCTATATCTTTTATGAGTTTGTAAACTCATGTCTTGAAAGTGATAAAAATTTGAGTATGGTATGAGTTATTAAAGCATGTTTGTTGCATAAAATCTAGATCAGACATTTACTACATTTTTTTGTATTTGAGAATGGTTTGGCAAACGTTTTGGGAAATGCTTCGTGAAAAGCAATATATATACTAATTGATGAACTTGGTTTATGAAAGGAATTCCGAAATGGTGTAAGAAATGCCTTGCGAAATATATTCAGTTTGATGAATGAAATTGTGAAAAAATATATGTTTTAGTTTGTAAAATGTATTCTGATTATGAGATGGATTTGGATTGGTCTTGTGAAATATTGGGATGATGGATTGATGCTCATGATTGCTGTGAATCCAGTGAAAAGTTGTGAGTACGCATACTGTATAAGGGCTAAGTGCTACACAAAGATGCGTGTCTCATGGAAACCATTTCTAGGGCCTTATACTGTACAAAGGCTAAGTGCTACATAGGGATGCAAGTCACAAAAGGGCCATTTCTAAAGCCTTGTACTACTTAAGAGCTAAGTGCTACATGATAACAGGAATCTCGTGTGAGCTATCTCTAGGACCTTGAGATATGATGTTATGTGATATGAAATTGATCAATGGAAAAGACCATTAATGTGTGATACATGTTTGGTCAATAGAATGAACCATTAACATTTGATTTGAGATTAGTTGATGGAACAGATCATCGATGTATGATTTGATAAGATTAATCAATGGAATAGACCATAGATATATGAGTTATTGAGATTGATTAATGGACCATACTATTAATATTTTGTTTTGATATTACCCAGGAAATGAGTAGTTCAGATATGTATGTAACTTTGTTGAAAAGATAAAACTTGTTTTTGACCTCGTACATATGCTAAACTGAGGATTTCTTATGTGTATAAAGTTTTGTGGAAAGATATAACCCACTTTTGGAATTGTATGTATATAAACTGCAATATCTAAAAATATCAAGCATTTGGGTATTTTACTATTCATGTGAACGTGTATTTCATTGTTCATTTTGACTACATGCGTACAAATTTATGCCGAAAGGAAATAACTTATATTTGAATTTGTACTTATATTATCAATCATATTTGGGATTATTCATTATGATTTTGTAAATATGCATAGTAGATGCTTGATCTGTATGAAAGAGATATGTATTATTCACTAAGCTGTGGCTGCTTACCCTTTTCCTTCCAATTCTTTTTCAAGTTCTTCAGGTAGCGGCGAGTAGTATGAGAGCTATATTGACGGGGAACTTTTGGTAGCTAAATTGTGGATATGAATATAGATTGTTGAAATGTCTAAAATGGTATCTGTCGAGGTTTAGTTTCTTAATTTGGGAGAAATATATATATATAATTTTGGTGGATTTTTTTTTAACTCTAATCCAGTAATCAGTTTTCTTTTCTATTGGATATTAAATAGAGACATATTTTTCTTTACCAAAAAAAATAATAAATAGAGACATATTTTTAGACTACAAGTTAATGCTAGTTACGTTTGTAGCTATGTCCTTTGGGAGGAAGGACGACCGCGTCATTGCCTTTGTTCTTGTAGAGTTAGGGGTGTGAGGGGTTATAAGATAGTGATCCGAATTGGATATGATGGAGATCTCATCGGAAGGAATTACAAGAGAGTGCGCTCGTGATTGTTGTAATATTGCTTTTTTTCTTTTTTTCTTTTTGACTTGGTCAAAAATTTAAATAAAAAATTTGACTAAACAAAAGAAAGGGAAACAAAGGGAAGGAAAAGGAAACGAGAAAGGAAAAACTTGTAAACACCACAGAGATCTCATCAAGCCGGATTAACATCAATTTGCAACGTCCGATAAGGATTCAAGCCATTGGTTGATCTAATCAGAGTAACTTTTGGAATTAGGACAAAGATTCAAAGTTATGTGAATTTTAAACTGCGAGGTTTGATTTAAGAGTTGCTAAGCTGCAAAATTACATGAAAATCATAGATTAGGACGTTTTGGAGCCGTGGTTTAACAAAAATCGATTTGAGGGAACCTTTTAGCCGGATTATTTTAAAGTTGTGCGTCAACTCCGCGTTGTGAATTACTCTGAATATTTACTTTGAGAGAGCATTTTGTTGACGCGTAGGAGTGTCTTGTCAAGATTAAACTTACTTTAGTTGATTCATAGTTGACAAAGCATTTTACTCAATTTTGATATTATTTCTTGCTTATTTGATAGGATTGCAAATTTGACGGCTAGAGTAACTTTCGTAATTTGGTTTTAGGCTTTCCTAGGTGAGTGATGCTTATCTTTTCTTCGAGTTTGTAAACTCATATTTCAAAAGTGATGTGGATCGGTTATATTATGAGTTACGAAATGTCATTTTTATTGCATAAAATCCAAATCGAGCATTTACTACTCTTTGATTATTTATAAATGGTTTTAGAAATGTGTTATGAGAGGTATTGTGAAAGTAGGTGTGTGTGCATTGCTTTGCGAAACTAATTTATGAAATGAATTCTAAAATGATTTTGGAAATGCTTTGTGAAAGCTTATCTATTTTAGTTTTTTTTTTGTAGGATATCTATTTTAGTTTGCGAAATGTATTATGGATTTGATTTTTGGATATTGGAGGATGATAGTTTAATGCTCATTAACGCTATGAACTTGGTTAGGGGTTTCCAAGTATGCATACTAATTTTATTATTTCCTTTTGGGTCGAACCACCAACTGATAATAAGTGAAGACTTTGCCAAGAAGGAAATCTTAGTTGCCTTATCACCAGGTATTGTCTCGTGACCATTGTTGAATATTGAGTAATAGACTGGTCAATGGAATCGACCATTGACGTGTGATTTAATAGAGATTGATCAATGAACATGGCCATTGATGTTTGAACTGTACGTTGGATTAAATGAGTAGTTCCAGTTTATACAAAACTTTGTTGAAATAAAATAACTTATATTTGATTTGGTATATATATTATCTCATGGGTTTGGATTATGAGTTTCTGATATTGTTTTATATATATACATAGTGGATGAAGAGATGTATTACTCATTAAACTGTGGTTGCTCATACCATTCCTCTTAAATGTTTTCCAAGTTCTTCGGTTAATAGCAAGTAGCGCAAGAGCGCTATCAGTAGGTAACTTCAATGGTGAGAATTTTGGGTATGAGCAACTTATGTTTGATTTGAGCTTACTGGTTTAGTTGTTACTTTGGAGATGTACATATATATTCATATATGTTTTATGGATTACGAAAAGTTTGATATTATAACCAACTTGCTGGCTCATCGTATATTTATATGAATGAAGATAATATATGGAAAAAACATTTATCCTGAACTTTTTTTTGTGATACCAAAAACCCCAAACTATATATATATATATATATATATATATCGTACATGCTTTCTGCGATGCTACAAGAGTTCTTCGGGAGACAGCATATCTAAGTACCAATTCACTTTTTCTTCCACCTCGGAGCCATTTTGATTGATGCCTTCATATTGCCGATTTAACTATGCCGCCCATTGGCTAAGCAACAATTTTCATTGTAAGGCTAAGTTTTACAGCAAAAATGAGGGCATGACATGATCGTCCTTTCACCCGAAGCACGCAGCCTCAAATAAAAACCTTATCAAAATATATAGGGAAAATGCCACCAAAAATTCCAAACTATACCACCTGTGACATATTTATCCTGAACTTTTTTTTGTGATACCAAAAACCCCAAACTATACTATTTGTGACACATTTACCTCATTGTACTTTAGTCCTGGATGAGGTTTTGATATACGAATTAAAGGAACTGAATTTTGATCAAGCTCTCAAGCTTTTCTGTATACATGCTTTTAGAAAAGACACTCCACCGTATCAATATGATACTCCTGCATCAGAAATTGTTGTCACAACTGGAGGGCTTCCTTTGGCTCTTGAGGTCATAGGCTCGTTTCTCTATCGCCAACCGGAAGAGATCTGGAAAGAGACTGTGGAGAGGTTAGCAAGAATACCTCATAAGGATGTTCGACAGCAGTTGATGATCAGTTATGAAGCATTAGAAGATGAGGAAAAGCATATTTTTCTTGACATTGCATGTTTTTTCATCAACGACACAAAAAAGACGAATGCAATTTACATGTGGGAAGCTTGCAATTTTTTTCCTGAGACTGGGATTCAGGTTCTTATGCAAATGTCTTTGATAAAGATTGTCAATGGTGATACAATATGGATGCACGACCAGCTCAAAGATCTTGGGAGGCAAATTGTTCAGAGGGAATGCTTGCATGATCCTGGAGAGCGTAGCAGGGTGTGGGTTTGTGAGGAAGCCGTTGACATTGTAAGAACAAAACAGGTAAAAAAAATTCACTGTTTTATGAATTGGGTATGTGTAGAAAAGAGTTCACATTTCTACTTAGAAGCCTCTTGGTTCTTTTACACCAAAAGAGAATCTGAATTTTTGTCAAAATCATGCTTGTTCATTTGTGTTTTGGCAGAGAAAGAAAAAAGTTCAGGCACTCATATTATCTGGAAGTCAATTTCAACCACTTGTAATTACACATGACGAACTTAGTAGGTTACCCAACTTAAGGTTCCCTGAATTAGAGGATGGAACCTTTGTCGGAGACTTTGGGGATAATTTTTCGAAGTTAAGGTGGATTTCTTGGCATTCTCCTAGGCCACTTGATCTTGAGGTAACCAATCTATCTATAAAGAATTTGGTTGTCTTTGAGATCTTTTCAGGCAGCATCACAGATGACTGGAGTGGATGGAGCCTAATCAAGGTACTATATTCATTCACTTTGATTCTGATTGGCATATAATTTAATATTTACCATTTTCTTCTCCTGATGGTCAATCATTTTTTTGTAGATGGCCAAAAATTTGAAAGTTCTTAACCTCAGAGGTTGCCAAGGCATAACTAGGACACCGGACTTCTCTGGATGCTCGAGTCTAGAGAGGGTGGGTTTCTATAAATGCATAAACTTGGTTGAAATTGACTGCTCCATTGGGAAGCTAAAGCACCTGATTCACTTAAATCTTAAAGAGTGCATCTCTCTTAAGGATTTGCCTGAAGAAATCGGAAGGCTTATAAATCTGAAGCACTTCGCTTCTAGTGGATGTTTTCAGAAACTCCCAGATTCATTTGGGAAATTGACATCCCTAAAGGAGTTGGATCTGTCAAACATACAAATTGAGTGCCTTCCTGAGTCAATTGGTGATAAGAAGTTTCTATCTGTCCTTAATCTAAGGTACACACAAATTACGAAACTTCCAGAGACTATTGGGAAGCTTGTGAAACTCGAGTCTCTTTCTCTCTTTGGGTGCTTAAAGTTGGAAAAGCTCCCGGACTCAATTGGGAAGCTAGAGTCTTTGCAGGAGTTGAATCTATCCAGTTCTAAAATTGTTGAGTTACCAGATTCGATTGGAAATCTGAAGAAATTGAAAGTGATATCGATGGAAAATACTCCAATAAGGAAATTGCCCTGTACTATTGGAATGTTAAAGAATCTGGAAGAGCTACATGCCAGTGATTGTGAAGAATTAAGTGGTGAAATTCCAAGAGAAATTGGCGCATTGTCCTATTTGAAAGTCCTTGAGCTATCAGATGCCCATATTTCTGGAGTACCAACCACAATCAATTATATTCCCTACCTTGAAAGACTGGACTTGACAGATTGTAATGAGGTTCAAGAATTGCCAGAGCTTCCAAAAAGTCTGATCTATCTCCATTTTTTATCATCAGCATTGCGGATAGTTCCGGATCTCTCAAACTTGACTAATCTGATCGATTTGCTCTTATCTGATGGCTCTGAAGATGTGGTTCAAGCTTCATCGGAACTGTTGCCGAGTTCTAGCTTAGGGTGGATTAGGGGGTTATCCAAACTGAAGAAGTTGGAATTGTCCCTTTCTAATATCCCTGCACCACCGACTGAGTTTGGTTCTCTTCCTCGTCTAAATGAGCTTATTTTATGTGGATTAGACCTGCAATCTATCACACAGCTTCCACCTTCCTTATCGGAGCTGCAACTTGTTCATTTCAACTCAACAGTATCTTGGTCAATCTTTTCCAACTTGAAAAACTTGTCAAAGTTACGACTTTCTCAGTCACAGCTTCAAGAAATTGAACTCAGTGGACTCGAACAACTGAGAGCATTGACAGTGAGTAAATGTGAACTCCTTGAGAGGTTTTTCATCCCAGGAAGCTTAAAGAAGCTTAAAGAATTGTGGGTATTAGAATGTCCACGGCTAGTTGAGATTGAAGGTCTGGAGGCCCTAGAGTCCTTGGAAGAAATGTATGTACAGTAATGTGATTCCATTGAAAGGTTATACGGACTATCAAACTCGAAGTTGCTGAAGCTTTTGGATATATCAGACTGCCATGAGCTTCGTGCTGTTGAGGGCCTCAGCAGGTTAGAATCTTTGAATGCATTACTTGTTCTTGAGTGCAGTTCACTGGAGAAACTAATTATTCCATCAAGCTTAGAGAAGCTAAAACAGTTGGAGGTGTCAGGATGTCCGAAGCTGATTGAGATTCCTGGTCTTGGTGCATTGGAATCATTGGAGACTTTAGTTATTGAAAAGTGTCAATTTATTAGCCAACTATGTGATTTATCAAACTTACAGATGCTGAAGTCTTTGTCAATCGATGGATGCCATGAGCTACAAGCTATTGATGGTGTTGACGAGTTAGAATCATTGCGTGAGTTCGATGTTTTTAATTGTCGGAAACTGGAAGCTCTGATGGATGTATCAAACACGAAGATACCTGATGAGTGCCTGATAACAATTCGAAAGTGTCGGAAGTTACACAGGCACGGTTATCCTAATGTTGAGGACCTTCCGTACAGGGATTACAAAGACATGATTATTGTGATGACAAACTCTCCTACGGAGTCAGTCCCTTTAGAGACATCAGATGAGGTATGCGTATTCTTCTTCCTAATATCTCCCCAGGCAATCCAACTCTCTATAAGAACATAAGTAGTCCTGTCTGAATTGTTTATTTATTTCACCTTCACATATTATTTCTCTTCATCAAATCTATCGGGGAAAACTTAAGCTTGAAAAGCCAAATAAGAGAATAAGTATGAGGAAATTTTGAAAGGAAAAATTACCTGCCTGAAGAGATAGATTAGTTATGGTTCACTATGTTATCATTCAGTACACGACACAGCAAATCTGCATTTCTTGTAGGGAGAGGTTGAAACGGATGATGAAGCGGAAGAATTGGAGGTGGCTAGAGATAGCTCTGATGGTAATGGCTCACCTATCATCATGACTTCTCAAGAGCTTGATACTGAGCTTCGTTCATCCACGAGCTATCCGGACGAAGAGACTCCCATTGTAAGCGATGTTGAAACCCCAATATGACCATAAGCTTTAACGATCGCACCAGGGAGCTTACCTTTAGTTTCTTTCTACTCGGGGAAAGGAAGGAATAAAGGCACCTTTTATCCCTAGACTCTTCCAAATTATTTACTTAGGTCTTTGAATATTTTTTTGTGCAATTGTATCCTTTAAGTTTAAGGTTTTTTATTCGAGTTGATCCTTCTGTTAAAATAAAAACAGAAATGTTGGCCTGGACTGATGACTCTTTGACTCCACATCAATGTTGACTAAACGAGTTGGTGGTTATCTGTAATTTCGTAAGAGAGAAATAGAGAGAAGAAGGGGAGGCTGCAAGAGGCAGTGGCGAAGCTGCCCACTCGTTGACGAGGGCCATCGAGCCCTCGTAGACTATTGCCGACGTCAGGCGAAAGCTGGGGTCGCGACCCCAGCTGCCGATTACCACGGTTAAGGCTAGCTCTTGTCTGGGGTCGTGTGACCATGGGCAAAGCTAGCTCTAGCTTAGAATTTTACAATCCCGACCAGTTGATGATTGGGGTCGCATGATCATCATTGTCAATTAGGAGTGAGCGATTCTAGAGCAGGTTCGGGTTTTATTTGGAACTTGCAACCTATCATGTGAAGGTCAGTTTTTGGTTTTTAGAACTTAAAACTTATCATGTATACCTGCGGCCAGCTGATTCCTTCTTTTCTATTTTTATCACTTTTCATTCTTTCTTTTTTGCTTCAATTTTGGTCAAGCAAAACGACAATTGAAGTAACAATAAAAATTCCACATCATATAAATAGAGCTTCATAAAAAAAAACTACCTATTTCATTCAAAACCATTTATAAGCGAAATAATCTGTCAAACCTAATTAGGGAAATCGTATTATGTTGTCATTTAAATTAAATGAAAAGGGTTAATTCAATGATAAACTAGAAACACGTGTAAAAGAGTAGTGATTAGTTAAGTTGGAAGTTTCCAAAGTGCATAATACTGGATTTCTCCCGCAATGAATATACTTATATGTTGCTAGTGGATTATAATGGGTACACATTTTCCATCTCTACTAGTATGAAAGTTGGTGAAAAGATCCATAAATACTACTAGTTGCAGGGTTAGCCTAGTCGAGGTCACGTGACCATACCGTTGGTCATCAACGTCATGCAACAGGGGTCGAGCGACACTAGCAGCATCTCATCTCCTCTCCTCTCTATCGGTCTTTCTTCGAAAGTTGCTTAATATTTTGATATTTATTTTGCTTTATAATATTCTTTCTCTAAACTATCCCTTTATTTTTTAATGCCACGTAAGATGTCATGTCAACGTTAATGACAGCTCACGTCAGAATTTTTATCCATTATTTTGACAAAAAGACCGACTTGAACAATATAGTTTAGGGACTTGATTGCATAATTTGTAAAAGTTTGAGGACCTTCGGTGCCGCTAACCCAAAAAACAAGAACTCCTCAGTTGAGAGAGATCCAAACTCAAGAGCAAAAGTGACTGCAATTTTGTGTCGCATAGTGTCAGATATCAGATGTTTTAATGTGTACCTGATGCAACTACTGCATATTTCGGTAGCTGTTTGATCGAACTCTTCTTATGTTTAATAACAAGCCGTGTGTGCCTTAAAACATGTATCCCTTATCGGCCCTTTGTTAGGTCACTTAGCAGGCATATGATGGAATCGCAGAAGATTAGGACCATTTGGAGGAACATAGCCTGATAACTCTCATTTGCATTCATCCTCAGAATACCACATTTGGAGTTCCTATTGTAGCTGAGCAACGCATTGCGTAATTCGGTATGCAAGAGACAGGTTTGAAGAGGGAAAACCATGGTGAAGTTAAATCAGTAGCATCAACAGTTACTTGAGATATCACCGCCAAGACTGTTTGCCGGTAAGGTCCAACTTATGCAAGTTATAGGTATCCCCATGTATTTTTCGTTTGTTCTTAAACATATTAGCGGTCCCATCTTAGGGTACCAATCTGCAGTGAGAAGTTTCGCACAAGTGCTGCGACAGAGGCAGAGTAGTCTAGGAACGATCATCTTCTCACATACTTTATATTGCTAATTCCTGTTCGATGATATGGAAGTTCTTTCAACCTTATCATATCATTATTAAGATTTTAGATACTTAGCCTCAGAAGGCACTTTCTGGGAAGTTTATGGAATCTGCCATGATTCATAATTGACAATTTTCTGTCAAACTTGGTTGATATAGGATAAGAACCTCTATTGATATAACTTGGACTTTTCTCGTTGGCCTATACCCAATGCGACAAAAGCAGGAAGAGTCTGCATCAGCATTGTTCCTTGGCAAGTTAATCATCAAACAAGAACTTCATAGCTCACACCCTTTTCAAAGAGAAGAATGACTTTTCAAGATTTCACTCTCACCAACCTGGTATCTGCATGATTGACCATGATTGCCACCTAATTACCAGTTCTCCTTTAATTAAGTCATGGTTTACTTCACACCGTGGTATAAGTTCGGATGGTTCTTCATTCAGTACAACAGCGTAAAATTTGTTCGATTGTTGAATTTTCTTATTGCATATATCTCGCTTCAAGTACTTTATCGGGCTTAAATGTTCACACTTCCAAGAAGAGCAAGTTGTGGCTTAATGGTCTCCGACCGACAACAAACAAAATTCCTTCCATTAAGTCAAAGCTGCGTATATTTCATAATGATAAAATGGGAGCACACACAGGTTTACCAAAACGTTTCTGGTTTGCAATCAGGAGTGCAGGGCCTCATTATATCTAATTTACAAGTGCACTCCTTTCTCAATCTAGACATCGTATCATTCTTCAATCTTTAGAAACTCTTCAGAAGGACATCTCTTTGGGAGACCATAAGGTGCACCATCGACAAAGATCTCGCTCGCCAAGGACCAATAAGAAGAACTTCGCATTGCACAGTGAAGTAGTGGCCAACTTCGCAGCTGTCACATTTGTCTAGTCTGCCAAAGAGGTTGAAAAGGACATCTCTTCGCCTGTCAGTAATAGAACCATAACCAATTCCTCCATCATTATTACAACAGGAATGCAGTTTCAAGCCAACACTAAAAAGAGTCATTGTAGAATATACCCTCTATTTTATCAGCAGGGACCTTGCTCAGTTTGCGAGGTGTCTGTGCCATCCCAGCCATTTAGCTCTGGGACATGGAATAATAAGGAGGAGAATCCTACATCATAAAAGAGCTAAAACATCACCTGTACTCCATGCACAGCTATGCATTGGTGCCCCCGCATGAAAATGTAGTTTCTAGGTGAAGCTGTACTAACTAAAGATCACACCATGCCTGTTCATCATGTACATCCTCTGGTCCATCACAAAGGAAAGGAAAACCAAGATTTGCTGCATCCGGTATCAAATGAGAGCTACGACCAAATAGAACACCTTGTATCAATACCATTACATGAATCGTAAATGCATGAAAGTGATATACCGAATAATCAAACCAGTGCTGCTACATGATATTAAGCCTACTCTTTCTCTTCTAATCTTCATTTCTATTCTCAATTTTGTCTTTTTGGTCTCAGTTACCTTTTTATGCCTTACAAAGCTTTGGATTGGAATATATGCATGGATACTACTAACGGAAGAACTCAATTTTGGTATTGACTCCAAAGCTGCCAGCATACCCTTCACATCTGCAATTATCTCCAACTTAGTCTGCTTGGAGGAAACATTATTTCACTGACCGAGCCACTTATTCTCTTAAAAGCTGGAAGTCAGTGTAATCTAATCGCCATATGAAGTGACTCATTATGTAATAGCATAGACTTCATGTGAACTAAAAACTTCTTTTAAGTGCCACCTACAGGGACCAGACCATAAAGATAGACATCAATGCGTGATGATTGAGCATATATACATACATCCACCAAGTTTATTGCAATGACATGCCTGGGACACAACATGCAATCCAGCGTTCTCAGCAAAACCTCTTATGGATTCATCTGAAGGATTACCACCACGATTTCATTGGCAGCTGGGGGCTATAATTTCTCATAACAAATCTGGTTGGTTCTATACTGCGAAAAATAGGTTCTGTTCCTATCCTCTCGTTTGAAGGTAATTCAGAAAGATCGGGTATGAAGCTGGAGATCAGAGTTTTGTCAACGTATTATTACAAAAGCATATAGGTCATGTTCTGTCCCATTACAGTGACGACATGGTAAAGAGGAACGAAAAAAACCCTTTTCAAAGAGCACATTAAAACATGCCGGTTACCAGCAATAGAAAGAGTGAAAAGATGATGCAATGAATGGGAAGGCTTTTGCCAGCAGCCATAGAGAGATGCAGTTATATGTGCATTGCATGTCCTACCTACAACATCTTGATCAAGGAAGAAAGGAACATGCATGTTTTGATGTGTATTTTGGGAATGCAGATATCCGCATTATCATGCATTTATTTTGTTTCTACCCCCATCAATAGCATAACTATCGGTCCAAATGAAAGATTCATAATCTTTTCCTGGAAAATATCTTTCAATTTGTGGCTTTGTTCTTATAAATCTGCCTTTTACGGTCATCACTTATCAGACATATTCCTCATGGGGACCTTTGGTTTGCTACGGTAGGGAAAAATTGAGAATCCTAGACAATTGCAAGTGAAGAAAAGATTCTATAGACCGGTTGAAGGCTATTATAATTTTTGGTATATTTACATTGTTGATTTAATTCTTGAACACTATACAAATTCATGTTTTAATAAATTATTATAAGAAAATCTACTTATGTTACCATGATAGGTATGTGCAATGGCATGCTTCTTGCTACTTATGTTTTAATAAATTATTATAAGAAAATCTACTTCTAGTCGTATTTGGAGTGAAATATTTTGATGTTACCATAATCCTAATTAAGGCGCACCTTGTTTGTCTCAGATTCCGAGCGGTGGCCATGGATCTGGATCTTTGTCTATCCAAAACTGCCTGTTTGTAACGCTTGAAAGGAGTATGACCTTCTGATGAAGAGTCAAGCCACTGGCTACACTGGCCGACTAGTATTTGGCACTTATCCTGTATTTTCGAGGACCTTATGTCAAGCAATTTTTTCAGTCAAGGACACTTGTAGACATCCAACTCAATCAAAAACTCTAGTTTTTCAAGGCCCGCAGCAACCTGCAGCCTAGAGCACTCACAGAAGCCCAAACGGTGAAGGTTCTTCAGCTCTGATACGCCGCCTAACTTTTCCATAGCTTGGCACCCTTCGACGTAGAAGTCTTGCAATGATAACAATGTACCCACGGCTCGAATCTCATGTACGCTTGTGCAGTGCTTCACATGACGCTTTTTTAGATTCTTTGAGGCATTGGTAAGACAAAGTCCTTTCTGCCCATGAAAGATGAAACTACCAAAAGAAGACTCTGTTTGATCGAGGAACCCAAGAGATCGCACCTCATTGACTTGTATCCATCCAATTTCTTTTTTTTTTTTGGTAGGGAATTGCATCCATCCAATTGACTCGCAGCCAATGATTGATAATTCATCCAGTGATTTCGACAAACCAAGAAACCGAATCTTAATCAGCTTGGAGCAATAGGATACTCTCAGTGTCCTCAAGCTAGATGGTACAAATAATCTCTCAACGAGGTAACACGTGCTCAAACATAAGTGCTGCAATTGTAAAAATTCATGGAGTTGAATTTCTTGCAATTCAGAGAAACGAAGTGTCAAAGTGGATAGAATTTTCAAGTTGGATAGTGGCGATCCTCTCGAGTTGAAATTGTCAAGTTATAAAGAAATTAAAGAAGGCGGTAGTTGCTTGAGGGGTTGCAGGTCTAGTCCACACAAAGCAAGATCTTCTAGAAGAGAAAGGAAGCCCAACTCTGTAGAGGGTGCAGCGGTATTGAGAAGACAGAGCTCCAACTTCTTTAGTTTGGACAGCCTTCCCATCCAACCCAAGGTAGTAAGCTCAGGAGAACTGGGATACAACAATTTCATTTGGCCTGATGAGGGTCGGCAATCAGAGCCATCGGATAGGACCAACTCTACGAGATTGGTAAGCTTTGAGAGATTTGGGACTACCTGCAGTGAGCGAGATTTAACACGTAAATAGACTAAACTCGCTGGAAGCTCAAGCAAGTTTTTAATCTCATCACACCATGTTAAGTCAAGTGTTGAGAGGCGAGAAAGCATGCTGATTGTACTCGGAACTCGACAGATTTTCGTCCAACATAAATCCAGGACTCTTAGAGAGGATAGGTATCCTATTTCAGGAGGAGTTTCGCCTGCCAATTCTCCACGATGACCAAGATAAAGCCCCTCCAGTTTCTCCAACATTCCAATAGCTTTGGGTAACTCCCATCGATTTTCATTTAATTCAGTGACGTCACGTGACAAATCTATAGTGCACAATGATTTTAATTTTCCAATGGAGTTCGGAAGTCTAATCTTAGTGTCTTGCAGACAAAGATATTGCAGTTGCACTAACCCTTCAATTGTGTTTGGAAGTTCAGTGATTCCTGAGCTGAGTAGGTTGAGAACTAACAAGCACCTTAGCTTTCCGACAGAATCAGGCAAGCTTGTAATTCTCGTCATTGAAAGGTCCAACTCCATTAATGATGCTAAGTTGCCGATAGATGTGGGGAGTCTGCGCACCTTGTAACAACTCTTCAAAGAGAAGCGCTTAAGCTTAACTAGCCCGCCAATTTCTTCAGGCAAATCTTCAAGGTGCCCACAATGGGTAATATTCAAGTCAAGCAAGTACTTTAGCTTCCCAATGGACCTGTCGATTTCCTTCAAACTCCCACAATCATCAAAAGTCAACCTCTCTAAAGTCAGGCATCCAGATAAATCTGGAGTTCTACTCATGCAATGACATTTTACAATGGCTAGAACTTTTAGTTTGCTTGCCATCTGCAAAAAGGGATGTTAAATGTTAGAAAAAGAGCAAAATTAGCTACGAGACAACTTTTATAAATTGAGATATAAACCGTACCTTGACAAAGATCCATACTTTTGAATCATCTGTGAAGTGATTGTCAAAGAGTTCAAGAACGACTAAATTCTTTAAACGCATATTAGCCGCACTAAAATCTGGTGCAAGTGAGTACCACGAAATCCATCTCAACTTTGGTAGACAATCGATGAAATCCACAAGAAAGGTCCCATTAGATAATCTCAAGAACCTCAAACTTTCAAACCTTTCAATCTCTTCATTTCTAATTTAGTGGATCAATAAGAAATTATTGAGAAGGATAATGGGATTAAATGACCAATTTAGGAGCTGTCGGTGAAATTACCAGGTATGCCTGGATTGACTGATTTTATGTAAATTGTGCTTAATGGTGATTGATTGCATACTGTCATGTCTCATATCTTGTGGCTAAATTTGTGGAGTGCGATTGGCCGCTGTTTGATTTGAAATTAATGGTTGATTTGTAAATCGCATGTTAGGCCACATGGTATTAATTGAGCCAATTAAGCACGTATTGTGACATTGGGTGTCTGAATTATAGTGGTGCTCGTGGTATCTTGCATTGCGTAACATAGACACGTATTATGTATGCCTAAAATGAGGCATGTGGCGAAATTGTGCGAGAATGCGTGTCTGCCATGAACGTGTGATCACTTAAAATATCCTGAAACGTTTTACGCTGGGTATAGATAATAATGAGTTATGTGATCACCTAAGGACCTTCGGGTCAATACCGTCATCATGCACTTTGAAGTACGACGATGCCCGGTACGTCCGGAAGGCGACCATCCTCATGCACTTTGAAGCAGGCTCTGGTTCGTAAGGGGATCAGTGTTGCGTCTCATGCACTTTGTAGCAGGCTAGAGACACTAAGCCAGATCGGTTGCTGCGCTTCATGCACTTTGAAGCGAGCTAGATGCACCAGGCCGTGAAATAGTGATAACTCGAGTCGTAATAATAATAATGAATTGGGCAAATGTGCCCGTGTGGGCCAGTGGGCCGGGAGAATGAGCATGACATGTTGACAATATTTGCATGCATAAACATGCATTGATTAGCATGCGATTGTGTGAGACTTGGTGCATGAATATGTGCTTGGCATACACGTGATTATGCGTGCCACGTATGTGCCATGATTATATATATTGAACTGTCTAACCTGCAGGGTCAGTGATTATGTGATTATCGTTGTATTGTGAATTTGAGTGTTTTTTTCCGGTCAGGAGATTGCATGCTAGCCTAGCCTAGGTTTAGGGGTTGAACTCGTTGAGATTCGTCTCACAATTGTGTAAACCGAAACTTTTTAGACTCCCAGCCATGAGGATGGAGAGACCGCCGCCGTTTTTTGGGATCCTTATGCAGATCCGACAGTATACCAGTTCGTACCCCTTAGGAAATGGGGAGGCTTTTGTGAGATATCGGTCAGTAGTATACGTGGACATAAGCGAGTATTTCTACTAGGTGCAGGAGTATGTGGCATGGTGCCACCGGGATGTTGACGGGAATGAGGGAGAGCCCCTCAGGACCTTTGATGTTCCGGTTGATGAGATTGGGATATTGCACCCAGTTATAGCCGATGGTGAGATGATCGACCCTAAGGTCACGCCGGAATGGATGAGGTAGGACGAGGAGATGGGTAAGGAACCCAATGTAGTAGTTGAGGACCCCGAGCCAATGGATGAGGAGGAGGAGGACGAACCGGAGGCGATGGAACAAGACGCTGTTGAGGATGGAGAGATCGAGGACCTCAATGAGGATGAAGAGTATGCCAGTGACGAGGTGTCGGAGGATACATCTGGGTGTCCGACCTAGATTGGGAGCCTTAGAACTACCCCTCCCCTGACCGTAGCTAGTATGAAGGCCGCTACTTTTTGGACCGTGGCCCTCTCTCTAGGTTTAGCATGACCTCCCGAGCCGCTTACCCTTTTTTTGATCAGGCGGCTGTTGACCGTTTGTAATCCTTTTGTTGTACTTGTATGTATATTGTATAAATGGTTTTTAATAGTAATATAAATATGTAATTATTTTCTGTTATGATTATTAAAGTTTGGCTATCTGTGGCTCATATTGTAGTTGTTCGGGTTTGTTTATTTATTACTTCTGCTTGTACTTGATCTTTGTTTGGGCGTGGGTCGGCGACGCTTCCTGGGACGTCGCAATTTATCGACTAAGGTATGGATATTGCGTACCGTGGAGTTCGAGGCGTGACAAGTATCCACTAAATTACAGAAAAAAAAAAAAAATGCGCAAAGGAGAGGACCAAACATGAAATGACGAAGTTTTCACTGAGACGGAGGTTTTATATTTAATAGCACATGAACCTTAAATTTTTTCTGATAGACATCATGTTTAATCTTGCAAGCAAATAGATTAGTCTATTCATTCGTGATGTTATCAATCCGATCGGACAACGACCTTGCACGTCCGTCCTGCACTCAGAGAGTTGGCAATGTCGCAATCTAATTTTTTTAAAAATTAGTTGATGGAGAATATGCTTATCGAGCAGGGGCATCTGCATCGCTTGTTGGTTTTCTTTCCTAGTTTTTATTAATAGAGAAAGCAAGTCAAGTCCAGAAGCGCCTGCCTTCGTAAGTTCCACGCAACTTCCGCACAATGCTCCGGAAATTACGTGTGCAATAATTGTCCTTTTGTTGTTTTCAATAATTGTCCTTGCCGTGCGGCCAAAGTGTTGTCGTGTTGGTAATCCAACGTCCAACGTGGAGAAGTGGTTGAGAAGGTTGAAAATTCCAATGTTCACTAAAAAGGATTAGTTAATAGAATAGAATGCCAAAGATTCGCGATTGACAATATTCCATGAATCATGTTCGTATTCTCCACTCACGTCAGGGGTCTTGCCAATGTGTAAAATGCAATAAATATTGTTGCCTAATGTCTATAGACCTCCTGTAAGAGAATGCGCGAGAAAGCGAAAGGAACTTGATGTGTGAATTAGGTGCATCGTAGATATTTATTTACACCGTCAAATGAAAAATTATTTGATTGTTTAATTAGGTTTTGAATTATATATTACATGATTCATAAGGTTAGCTGCGCAATTTAGTAATAATGTGATTGACGATAACTTAATTTCAACGTTGTTTATAAAAGTGGTTCATTACCATTCGATGCTTGAACAATAATATCTATCCAAATAATTAAAAAGTCATTGAATACCTATATATTATTTTATAGAGGGAACTTTTTCACTTTTAGTGAACATTTGAATTTTTTGTTATTTTCCAGCTTTATTATACAGCAAATACGTAATGCTTTCCTAAAAAGTAGTCATTTATTATCTAACGCGTTTGTATAGTGTAACTTATACACTTAAATACAATAAGCTCTAATTCAAATTTTACTCAATTAAAAATAACCGTACATTAATAGTCATTACATATCATGCTGGCTTGTTTTCGTAATTTTACATGGTGATGCGAAATCTTTTTCTTTTCGAAAATCACTGTAGGACTTTGAATAAGTTTACGTAGATGATTAACCAACTAGTTTGGATGGCAAGTTAGGAAATCCACAAAAGTCGTTCGGGGTAAGTAGTAATTCTCCCGAAAAGCTAGTTCCTAACTCAAAATAACTTAATCAATAAAAAATGGTTTGCTTGAAGGCTTTTTTACAAAGTCCAAAAAGCAATGTTCCATCCACAAAAGCCTGTGGGGCCCAATTTTTGAATACCGTGACCGTGGGGAAAACTTTATTACTACCGAATGGTAGGAAACCACGTGTTAATAGTCAAGCGGCGAAACTGTGTGTGGATTATATGCAAGACACACATTCAGATACCATTACCATGAGAAAGACCGTATTGCTTCTAAATGGTAGGACACCGCGTGCTAATAGTCAAGGGACGAAACTGTGTGTGTGAATTGTATGCAATACACAAATTCGATTATTTACACCATCAAATTTAATAAATATCAGATCATTTAATCGGGTTTTTGAATTATGTGCTTCATTCATAGTTCAAGAGGTCAGCCGAGATATGTAATGCAAATTTGATTGACAAAAACGTGATTTCTGATATGATCTACGAAAATAGTTCATTAGGATCCAATACTAAAACTATAATATCCACCCACATAATTGAAAAAGTCATTGGTCACCTCTTGGTGAGGGAACTTTCGTACTTTCTAGTGAAAATTCGGATTTTCTTTTTATTTCCCAACTTTATTAGAGTGTGGGTCAATTTATACATCCAGGACCTCGTTTCGATTTAATTATTTCTCTCTTTATCGAGATGTGAGTTCCGCTATAAAAATCAAACATATTTTAATTTAATCAATTCTTGTGGAGCCACCCTTTTTCGGCGCTTTTTCTCTCGTCCTTGTCCTCTTTTCCTGTCCAATCACCCACCGCCAACTCTCTTTTCTTGTCCTCCTGTCATGACCCGACGTCTCCCCTCCCCCCTCTCTCTCTCTTCGCTCACTACTCGCGCCACGCGCGCGACTTGGCCAAGTATATCTACTCGCTTTTGGCTTGGGTCCAAGAAAAGGTCGAGGGAAAAGTGGCGACCGGCCGCGTACGATAACCGTACTGTTATTTTATTTTTCTATTTCAAAAATAAATTTGAAATAGAAATCCGTTGGGTAACGCAATTTCATCTTTTCATTTCTAAAATAAATTTTAATTTCAGAAATAGGTTTAGATTTTTTATTTTTGGAACAAAAATGAAAAATAAAAATTCTTCTCACTCGCCGCCCATCGCCGCCTACTTGCCGACCGTCGTCTCCCGCCATTCGCCGTCTCCCACCATCGGCTGCCGCCTGCCATCGTCCGCTAGCCATCGTCTCCCGCCTCCTGCTGCCCTTCTCCCACTGTTGCCCGCCTCTCGGCCTGCCTCCCGTCGCCGGCCGTTGCTCGTATCTTGCCGCTGCCTAATGCCGACAGCCTCTAGCCGCCGTCCTCCGCACTAGTCACGTCGCCGTCCATCACCACCTCTCCTCGCTGTTCACTGCCTGCCATCCGTTGCCGTCATCCGCCGCTGCCGTCCGCTTACCATTCACTCACTGGCTATTTGAGGGGGAGAAATTTTGTGCCATTATTAAATAAATTTTTGTTTCGGGAACAGAAATTTTGTGTCGTTATCAAACGCATATTTTTACTCAATAACAGGAATAGAAAATCAATTTCCGACAAGAAATTGATTTCTAAAATAAAATTACTATCATTCACGCTTTGATAGACCGACCGTCTTTATGCACGTTCTCTTTTGTTTTTGCTTTTAGTCAAAATTTATATATTTCTTTCACGTGGATCACCCAACACCATTATAACTAACGTCATCGACCTAACGTATTTTTAAGTACGGTCTCCTTTTTTTTCTCTGCCCTAATCTCGGAGAACCCTCAATTTTAAGTTCAATTTTCAATTCTACCCTAAAAAATCGAAATTTTAATTATTTTTTATTTCTCTCTTTTTTTTTCTTTTATTGGAAAAATTGGAAATTTTCACTGTTTTTTAATTTTCTTTTTGTCTCTTTTATTTTTCTTTTCTAAAGTGAGTTTCTAAAGAAGAGTACATCATTTACATGTGGAGGATCCGATTGAATGAAACGACTTGGGAGGACTACCATCCAGTTTATTGCAACGTCATTGACAACTCCAACCACTGAAAAATCCTTTTCTCTTTTATTTATTTTTATCAATACATAATGCAAGTCTAGTCAAAGTCAAGTCGCACTAAATCTCAAATTTCAATCAAAGCACGTGAGCGTCTGCCTGATTGCACATGAGCATGTGAGCATTGCATGCGGGGGTTCCACACACCTTCCGCACAATGCTGCGGAATTTACGATTGCATTATTTGTCCTCCTCCAACAATGGGCTTCAAATTTTTAATTTTCAATTGATTCACCTATCCGTTGGGAAATTGTTTTTATTTGAGGAGCCAAAACGAATAACACAGTGGCTGGGGAGAAGATAAAATTTGATTATTTACACCATCAAATTTAACAAATACTAGATCCTAAATGGATTTTAACAAATATTAGATCCTTCAATTGGATTTTAAATTTCATACTAAATGACTTATCAGGTTAGCTGGACTATTTTAATAAAATGTGACTGATAATAGTCTAGTTTCAATGTTATCAATGAAAACAATTCGTTATTATCCGATTTGACAACCTAAATGCTATTTTAGGTTCCGTTTATTTCACGAAAAATGAATAATTTATAAAATATTTTTCTAAGGATAATTACTTGTATCGCTTAAAAAAACGAATAAACAAAATTTTTTTCACTGTCCACAAAAATATTTAGACATAAATTGTTGTCAACGATAAAAATATTTTTTATTGACTAATTATTTCGAGTGATACATGTAATCATTTTTTGAAAAATATTTTCTAAATCATTCATTTTTTTTCATGTAATCATTTTTGTGATGGAATTTTTTAATATTTAGCGAATATTTGAATTTTCTATATAGAACGTGGATTGCCTGACACATTTATCAAAAAAAACAGTCGTTGATTCCCGGACGCGTTTCCATGTATTTTTTTTTTTTTTGTTTTCTTTTTAACTTCTCCATCCGTCGTATCCACCTAAATAATTAAAGGGAAGTCCTCGAGTACCTAAATGTCATTGTGATTTGAACCGCCTAACGCGTTCATGAATCAAGTCATTGATTACCTCATCCATCCAATTTTATTGACGGTCTCTTTTGTTCTTTTCTTTTCCTTTCATTCACCCCATGGCATCTATCCAAATTATTAAAGAAAGGTCCGCGATTACCGAAGCGTTATTACATTTGTCAGCTCACCTAATGCGTTCATCAAAAAGCCATTGAGTTGCCCTGCCCGCATTCGCGTGTACCGTCTCTTGAGTTTTTGTTGCTTGCTTTGCTTTACTTTCTCCCCGTGTCATCGGTCGAGCGAGGCCTACGAATTCCGCTCTTCGCGAGCGCTCATCTTTCTTTGGTAGTAGTAAAGGAGGAGCCGGGCAGGGTGGGAATCGGAGAGATCTTGGACGATGGGGTCACGGGCTGAAAGCTACGACGTGTTCCTGAATTACAGGGTAACGGACTCTCTCGACCTCGTTGATCCCCTCTACCGTCGCATGACAAATGCCGGAATTCGCGTCTTCAGAGACGATGATGAACTCTCCGTCGGCGACGAAATTGGCCCAAATATGCTGCAAGCGATCCGAGACTCCAAAATTTACATACCCATTTTCTCGAGGAACTACGCTTCCAGTTCGTGGTGCCTTAGCGAGCTCGCCCGCATGGTGCGTCTCCGGTCGGAATCAGACGGGGAGAAGCTGATCCTGCCCATTTTCTACGGCGTGGAGCCTTCTGATGTCGGGCTCCGAACCGGATTATACGACGAACGCCTCCTGAATCTGGCCGAGAAGAAGAAGATTGGTTCCGATGTTACGGGCCAGTGGCGAAACGCTCTGATTGAGGCGGCCAGCACAAAGGGATGGGTATGGGACGGGAACCCTAAAAGGTAAAGGTCCTAATTTCACCTTAGCATTGGCAACATCAATCGATTCCCCGATCTCATCCTGTCGTTAAATAGTAACTTTTCCCTTGGAATTCTCCGCCGCCCTCATGGCTATAGCCTGGACTATTGTTTTGGAAGAAATTTCCGTTAGATGCTGTGAAGAATCGGTAGATTTGCTTTATGATTCAGTATTTGAAGGTTCAGCTAATATATACTTTTTTTATTTAGATACGACTTATGTGTCTAGGTCGCTACTTTATCATTTCAAATGCGTATTTAGCTACTAGTGAGAGGTTCTTGCGACTTGTGAGAAAAGTTTTCTTACCCTGAGAAATTTTCAGTTCGATAACATCATGATAGCAGAAATTGTAAGATAGACTACCTAACACATTGGACGGCACAAATTGTAGGTTTTTCCGACACGAAGATGGCGGGTCATAGTGTGACTCCGTAGTGAAATTTGAGACGGCAATTTGAGTTTTGTAGCGAGTAAATTGGACACTCAAGGGATCTTACTGAGCTAGTTGTTCACTGACCCATATGTTGTTGGAAAAGAAAGTCTCTTGCATTGCAGCATAAAAATGATGCTTAATGACGACAACCCAACTTGTGTGGTAGCATTTTGTGTCGGTAAACTCCTTTTGAGCATTTAAATTAGATGAACTGCTTTGTTTCCTTGTCTGATGATTTGATGTAATACGGCGTCACATGCTAGTAGGATGTTTTTAAATATCCAAAATGGTCGTTGGGTAAGAGTGTTGCTTTGGGTAGCGATCTAGTTGGGGTTTGTTTGCCTGGAACTGGTAGCAGGATCTGTACCTACTTTTTTTTTTCTTCTTTTCTAACCGTAACAGTTTGCCTATGTGGCAGCCTGGGGAGACAAGTTGGGTTGGTTGTTGAAGAGGTTTTAAAAAGGCTGAAGGGAAATCGACTTGTACATTTAGTCGGAATCGACGTTCGAGTCCAAGCTGTGATGCATCTGTTGGATGTTGGTGGCGGCGGTGTGCGTTTCGTCGGAATCTGCGGGATGGGTGGAGCCGGTAAAACAGTTCTTGCCAAGGCTGTCTTCAACCGGCTACATTCTGACTTTGAAGGCTGTAGTTTCCTCGCTGACATTCGAGAAGTTTCAAAAGGTGCTGGCTTAGTGTCTTGTCAAAAGCAGTTATTACAAGATATAATGCGACGTGAACCTACATCAGTTAATTCCATTGATGAAGGGACAATGTTCATTAAGGAAAGACTATCAAATAAGAAGGTTCTCCTTGTTCTGGATAACATAGATGACACGGAACAACTTAGAGCACTAGCTGGGGATAGGCATTGGTTTGGTTTTGGAAGTAGAATTATCATCACGACCAGAAATAAAAGTGTTTTGCATCGCATAGATCCCATTTTAGCTTATGAGATGAGCAACTTGAATGATGATGAAGCATTTATGCTTTTCAACGTGCATGCTTTTGGAAGAGTCTTCCCTCCAGAGGATTGGTACACACTGTCGAGAGCAGTAGTTTCCAGTAGTGGAGGGCTTCCATTGGTTCTTGAGGTCCTTGGATCTCATCTTCATGGCAAAGGCAAAGCTGCTTGGGAAGAAACTTTGATGAAAATGAAAACGATACCTCATTTACACGTTAGGAAGATATTAGAGATCAGTTACGACGCATTGGATGATTCAACTAAGTACATTTTTCTTGATATTGCCTGCTTTTTCTTCGGCAAGAATGTTACTGATGCCATTTATATGTGGGATGACTGTGGTTTCTTTCCAAGACTGGGAGTTGATGAACTTGTTCAGATGTCTCTTATAAAGATTGCTGATGACCACACAATATGGATGCATGATCAGCTTAAAGACTTGGGAAAGGAAATTGTCTGCCATCAGGATCGTGATCCGGGAATGCATAGTAGGGTGTGGCGTCGTGAGGACGCCCTCGACTTAATAAGAAGCAAAAGAAAGGTATGGTAAGAGAATATACTGCAACTTTCTTAGCAAGAAAACTCTACACACAAACGCCTGCGCGCGGGTCTATTTGGTACAACTAAGCTGTTTAATGATAAACTGTGGTGTGAGGTGCGTTTGGCAATACATGTTTTAGAGTAGTGACACCTTGAAGCTGGTTGGGGAAGCTGGTAGGAGCTGTTATATTTATCGAGGGCCGCACTGTCCAGTATTTGCCAAACACATTTCATAAGCTTAAGAACCCCTTTAGGATTGTAACAACTGTGGGGAAAGATGTACCAAGCACCCTCAAACCTTAATTTTGTTTCGTTTTCTTTTCACATGACGTGTAGTAAAGACATAAATGCTGACAAATCCTACTTACTGATTGCTTGCTTGCTTGCTTCAATCTACAGAATCTTGAAAATGTTGAAGCACTTAGTCTGGCTGGGGATCCTAGTAGATCCATCATTACAAACGAAGAATTTGCTGGGCTGTGGAACCTCAGGCTCCTTGAATTAGAGGGAGCTACCTTAGATGGAGACTTCAAGGACCTTCTGCGGCAATTAAGATATCTCTCTTGGCGTTTGTGTCCTGAAGAATTCAAGGCCACCAGTTTGTGCCTACCAAACTTAGTTGTTCTCATTCTTTCAGAAGGTCATATCACAGACAATTGGGGCGGATGGAGCCAAATCAAAGTATGCGATCTCAATCTTTTAGACTCTTATTATTCAAATGAGACCTTGTTGTATGTCCTTGATATTTAATTCCTTTCACAGGTGGCAAAAAAGTTGAAAGTTCTGGATCTCACGGGCTGTCAAGGTATAACCAAAATGCCTGACTTATCTGGGTTCTTAGGTTTGGAAAGGTTGATACTCTGCAACTGTTTGAAATTGGGTGAAATTGACAGCTCTATTGCGAAGTTAAAGTGCCTGACTTATTTGAATCTGAAAGGATGTATTAGTCTCCAAGGTGTTCTGGAAGAAATTGGAGAGCTGGAGTATCTAGAGTATCTGTGCTTAGACGGATGTTCTAAGATAACAGAGCTTCCAAGTGAAATGGGAGATCTTAAATCGCTGCTTGAATTGAACATATCAGGCACAGGAATTCAAGTGTTACCTGATTCTCTTGGAAAGTTAAAAAATTTGAAGGTGATAAGCAGCAAGAAAGACAAATTATTGTTACTTTCAGTGGAGGAGCCTAAACGACCACGGGATGAATTGTCTGAAAAATTAGAGGGGCTAAATCCAAATAGTAAAGGGAGATTTTCTTTTTTGACGTTCCTAAAGCTATCAGAGAGATTTATTCACCCAATACCAACCGTGATCATAGAGCTAGTTAACCTCCTGACACTGGACTTGGAGGATTGCAATAAGCTTCAACAGTTGCCAAAACTCCCCAAGAGTTTAAAAGAGCTTAGGCTGCCCCGATTCATGCAGTCTGCTTTGAATATTCTAGGTCTGACTAAGGTAGTTGATTTGCTTTTGTTTGATGGCTCTGAGGATCTCTTATTGGATGCATCAAATGTGATGCTGACTTCCTTACAGCGGATTAGGAAGTTAAACGAACAGGGGAATCTGGAGTCTTGCCTTGCAGATATTCTCGGCCCAGATATTAAGTCGAGTTCCCTTAGTTGGCTGAATGAGCAGCTTTCTCTATTGCACCAAGGCCTGCAGTCTCTCATCTCGCTTTCTTCATTTTTGTCAGTGCTGGCATTTGGAGACCTCTGCTGGACAAACATGTGGACATACATTTCCAGCTTCAAAAATTCATCAAATTTTTGGGTTTATCAATTTGAACACGAAGAAATTCAACTTAACGAGCTCGGTGGATTGAGAAAATTGGCTCTGGCAAATTGTGAACGTCTTCAGAGAGTTTCCAATCTTTCAATCTGGAAGGACTTAAAAGAACTGAGTATCATTCAATGCCCAAAGTTAGTTGAGCTTCAAAATCTTGGTGGATTTGAGTCCTTGGAAACGTTACACGTCAAATTGTGCCAATCCCTCAAAAGGTTAAGTGGTCTATCAAACTTAAGAAAGCTGAAGGATTTGATCATTGCAGAGTGCGATGCACTAAGAGATGTTGAGGGACTTGATGAATTGTACTCTTTGAGTTCCTTGAAAATGTGGAATTGCAGTATGCTGAAACATCTAACTGACGTGTCGAACTCAAAAATACCAGATGGATGTGAGGTAATAATTTGGAAGTGCGGAGAGCTGCGTGACTTTGGTCATATTGGCCATGGCCTCCCTTACAAGCATTATAGAGTGGTGGTTCTGGGAATTACAGACCAGGATTCGGGGTCGGATTTAGCGAAAAGGCCGGGGAAGATGTCTAATATGGAGGAGGTGCGTTTTCATTTCATGTTTTTCGACAGCCTTTCGCTTTTACTCGGGGAACGTTTGGAGTGGATTTTGCATTTAGCTATGGGGTTTTGCATTACTCATTTTTACAGTTGGAATTAAAATTTCATTTAATCAAACATCTCATATCTTTACGAACATTAATTACTGACAGTTAGAAAGAGAAACAGATGATTTATGCTCCGTTGTTTCAGAAAACGTTTTCCTCACTCCGGTGTTTGGTTCGTTTAGAAAAATTAATTAACGGAAAATTTTCCTAGTCAACGGAAAAGGTTTTCCTACCTAAGCTTTAATTTAGGAAAATTGTTACCTCTTTCAATAATCGGAAATAATTTTCCTAGGACACCTGCTTGGGATGCTAGGTCAAAAATTGCTGATATGGACATCAGCCATCTTACATGGCACAGCCACGTGGACAATTTTTACAAAAATTTTAAAATTTTTTGAATTTTTATTATTTTTTATTATTTTTGTTCTTTTCTTTCTCTTTCTTTCTTCCTCTGCTGGTTTCCGGGCCTTGGCGACAGCTGGTGATCGGCCACAGGAGAGGGCCAGCGAGCTCAAGCGTTGTCAGCCTCGGGCGAGGCTTGACCTCTCTAGATCCCGACGAACTTGAGCCTTGCCCAAGGCCGGCAAGGTTGGCCCTCGCAGGCCCTATCCTGGCTGGTCGCCGGGCCTTGAGGGCTGGCAGAGGAAGAAAGAACAAGAAAAGAAAGAAAAGAAAGAAAAAAGAAAAAAAAAGAAAAAAAAATTATAAAAAATTAAAAAATTCGAATTTTTTAAAATAAATTGTAAAAATTGTTCACATCAATGTCGGCTTTGCCATGTAAGACGTCCAGCGTCAATGTCAGCAATTTTGATAATTTTCCCGCCAGAATAGTGGATGTCTATTTAGGAAAATCCCTTACCAAACGATAAAATTTTTTTCTAGTTCATTTTCAGGTCTCAACCGAATACTGGCAAAACATATATTTCTGGATATAGCATGTTTTATCTCTGGTGTGGATGCCCGAATTGCTTCATATATGTGGCCCAGCCAAACATTTTCCAGAAATGTCACATTTTCTGCGAAACAAATAGAGCTTTAGTTGTTTCTAGTTTGGTTCAAGTATTATGAGTTTGAATTATTCTCGCACAAGACCCTAAATAATGAAAAAAAAATTCAAAACTAATGCCACATATACTACAACTGGTCTATAAAATTCATATATTAAGTCAGGAAAACAGAGAAATACGTTTTGGTCCTCATATTATTTGCGACTCTTTATTTTGTCATGTACCGTACTTTCTTCATCTTAATCTCTCAACAAGCATTTCCTTTTTCCCCTCGATTTCATCCTCTAATGACTTCCTCATGTACTGTGCTCGATAAACAAACAATTTGCGGACATGCAGGTGCCATGTAGACTAGGGTGGTGTTTGTTTCCAGCAGTTTTACATCAGAAAGTCATCACAGGGATGAATTTGAAAAAAAAAAAAAAGATTAGTTGCTAAAATGAGAGAAAGAAATGTGACCAAGATGAAGAATCATGAAAAACGAGGAGCTAAATTTTATCTTTCCCCAAAAGGATTCCAACTTTATTCACCCTAGCAGCATGTTTTACCTCATTCCCCTAGTCGTCTGTTATCCCTTCAAATATGAATGCCAAGCACTTGCCCACATACCAATCATTTTCAATTCTTTTTTAATTGATGATCTTTGTCAATTTGTGCTCGTCTCATGAAAAATATGTAAGTGCCTGTAAGTGCCAATGTAAACAGGCAAGACATGAATTGAACAAGAAATTTGCAAAAAATCTGTAGCGAATAGACAATATTCTCTATTGATAATCGACGTTCTATTCAAGGATAGAAGTGCATGTAAAAGTAACCAAGTGACCAGAACAAACCGATCAGAAAATCTCAGTACCTGTAAATGAGGGTGTGGTATCGGAACATACTTTTATTTGGAATTCGGTGAGAAGCATTGCTTTCAATTAGTCCAAGATCACTATCACCGAAAATTGAATGCAGTTTGTTCAACTAGGAAATAGCAACAAGACATTGTGAGGAAAGATGATGCAGAAGGAACAAAAGAAAATTGTATGTATTTGAAGCTAGAATGCACTTAATATCGATCATTGCATAGTCGGATTCTAAAAATAGTCTACCATCTGAATTTTAAGATGTTAGTCCTATTTTCATATTGCTCATTTGCTTTTGGGAGCTTGTTTACACTTCAGAGATTAGAACATAATTAATTGAATTAGCGAGATCATTGTTGTGATGTGGACATCAAGTTTTCTTGAAAGTTGAAATATCTGGTCAGTAAATGAGCAGATCCAACTTCCAAGATATTAATGTCACCTAATTAGTTTAGATCACTAGTTAAGTTTCTTTATTAATATTGTGTTAGAGTAGATATTGAATTAGGGATCAGAGTATGTTAGAATAGTGTCTGCATTTTCTTGCATCAACTAAAAAAGTTCGATGACGAATGAATATCTTGTATCTATGTGTGGAACTGAAGCAATGTTATAAGAGAGAGAGACCGATCAGGTGATTTTTGTTCTTTTCTCCATCTTCGATGATACTTAGGTGAAGAAATTCTCTTTTTCCTGCAGAGCATGGAGAAAATGAAAGATAAAGCTGGACAGCGACCAGCAGACATGGAAACCTCAGATAGGAATTATGCAATTGCAACTGTTCAAAGTATAGTTGGAATTGATGATCATGTAAAACAAATCACCGAACTGCTGGAGATGGAAGTCATTGATGAAGTGCGCATCATCGGAATCTATGGAACTGATGGAACTGGCAAGACGACCCTTGCCAAGGCTGTATACGACCGCATCTCTTCTTGTTTCGACAGTTGTAGCTTTCTCGCAGAGGTCAAAGAAACCACACAAAATCCTCAAGGTATCCAACTTTTGCAAAATAAGTTGATATGTGATATCCTCGAACGGGATCGCGAAGATCCTTCTTTTGACGAAAGAATAGAAGATTTCCTGGATATATTTTGCGAAATGAAAGTTCTTATAGTTATTGATGACTTGGAAGAGCAATTCCATCTTCATGCTATTGTAGGAGACCAGCTTCATTGGTTTGGTCCAGGAAGTCGAATAATTGTGACTTCTCAAAAAGAGGAAATTCTTAAAGAGTTTGATGCCGAGAAGGTTCGCATCTACATGGTTGGTAAGTTGGATGATGGTCAAGCTTTTAAACTTTTCTGCGAGCATGCATTTGGGATGCAATCTCCCGTACCAGGCTATGATGAACACGCAAACTGCATTGTCAATACTACAGAGAAACTACCATTAGCAGTTGAAGTCGTCGGTTCATTTTTGCGGGGTAAATCAGTACAAGAGTGGGAAAAGATGGAGAACTCAATGAAAGCATGTACAGTGAGTTCTCAAAAGACTACGGTTGGCCTTGAAGAGATACTGGATATATGTTACAAAGAATTAGATCAACAGCAAAAAGATATGTTTCTGGACATAGCTTGTTTTATTTCTGGTGTGGATACCGGGATTGCTTCATATATGTGGCCCAATTGTTATCCATCCTCTGGTTGCATTCTAATGCCCCTGGCAAAAATTGGAGAAAACAATGAATTGCAGATGCACAGATTGCTAAGATGCCTTGGCAAAAGAATTTTAAATCAAGAGGGATCTGGAGATCCAATTGGGAGAAAATTTTACATTCAGGATATGGTTCCAAAGGCAATAAGCGGGGAGAAGGTAAAACCTTTTGGTTCAGTTTGTTATCGGCAAAAAAAACACCTTGACATATGTGCTACATTTTCGTTTTTTCCATATTTTCTCAAGGAATCATATCATATATGTACTCTTTAGCATGTAGGGCTAGGAAATATCCTTTTTTTCGGATGGGTATTTGGGTTTACAGCTTCTGATGATTATCACTTTGTCAAATGTAGGGAATGGAAAACGTTGAGTCTCTCTCCTTTGACTTCACAGCTGGACATTTTCAGAGGATGCCAGACATAATGTTTCTCAAGTTGGATAATGCAAAAGTTTCCGGAGATTTTGCAGGTGCATTTGCAAGTTTAAGGTGGCTCTGTTGGCAAAGGTGTCCTCTGGAATTTGATGCATTTAATTTTGAATTAAGAGAGTTGGTGATTCTTGATCTGTCTTGGAGCAAAGTCACGGAAGACTGGGGAGGTTGGAGTGAATTTAAGGTGGTTTACTGTTTGGTTGTTTTATATTTGCTTTCTTGAATCATGATCTGTGAATTGACCACGTGTTGGTTTTCTGTTTTGGCTTTGCAGATAGAGAAATTGAAAGTCTTGAATCTTACAGGTTGTTCTGACTTACTGATCACTCCCAACTTCTCTCATTACAAAGATTTGGAAATCCTGATTCTTGAACGATGTTCTCGTTTGGTGAAGCTAGATCCTTCAATTGGCCATTTGAAACGTTTAGGCTCCCTGAATTTGAAGTTCTGCTCCCAATTGAACGGGTTGCCAGTGGAACTAGGTTGTATGACAGCTCTGAAAGAGCTTTTTATTGACGGGACTTCTGTACGGCAGATCCCCATCTCCATTGGGAATTTGAAGCAACTCGAAATTCTCAGTGGCTTCAACTGCTTCCCATTGACTCACCTGCCCAGTTCAATTAGTTACCTGACTGCCCTCTCCATACTCTCATTAGATGGTGCCAAAATTTCTGAGCTCCCAAGTTCACTGGGGGAGCTGCTTCATCTAAGTCGCTTGTCATTGAGGGATTGCCATTTTATGCGGGAACTGCCAGATTCTATTGGTAAAATGGGGAGCTCATTGGAGGAGTTGGATATATCGGCGACTAGTATCTCTAAACTCCCCGATTCGATAAAGGATCTGCAAAATTTGAGAGTGCTGAGAATGGATTCTTCTTTCATACGAGCATTTCCTGTGGAGATTGGGAATCTAACCAAGCTCGAAGAGCTACATGCTTCCTGGTGTCGGAGTTTGAAGGGGGCCATTCCCTGTGATATTAAGAGATTACATCATCTGAGATCATTGACACTGGGGCATTCCGGTATTTCTAGCATACCCTCTGAAATCTCTACCATCTCTAGTCTGCACACCCTTGATTTACTTCAGTGCAATGAAATAGAAGTGTTGCCGGACCTTCCCCCTTCTCTAGTTTGTCTGCGTGTGAGTTCTAAAAGGATGAAAGCCATACCACTTCTCAAGGATTTACAGGAATTGGAGGAGCTGTGCCTAAGTGATGAGGACCCGGAGGAACTCCAACCTCCCTCAAAACAGCTGATGCCAGAATCCAAAGTGAAACAACTATCTCTATGGTTTTCAAGACTCTGGAACCTAGAGTTGCTCCAAACACGAAGGACTGAAAAAAAATCCTTCTCAATATCGTTTCCTAAACTGAGGAAACTAGAATTGTCTCTTTCGCAAATTATCAAGCTGCAATTTGTGTATGAGCCAACAGATATTCCTCAGCTCAAAACACTTAACCTTTCTGGTTTGAGCCTTGAAGAAATGTCCGAGCTTCCCAAGACATTGTTAGTCTTATCAATTCGAGGTTGTCCATCGTTGAAAAGATTGCCAATTGTCCAGTGCTTAACCAATATATCAGTGTTGGAGCTGTACCGCTCTGCGATAGAAGAGATTGAAGGGCTTGAAGGGCTGAAAACCTTGAAGAGGCTAGATATATCAAACTGCAAAATACAAAATCTCAATGGGATTGGCCAGTTAACATCACTGAGAAGTTTGATTCTATCCAACTGTGATGACCTCAATTTACCTGATCTTTCAAACTTGAAGTCGCTGAAAGTTTTAGAGATCAGACGATGCAAAATGATCCATCAAATTGAAGGCCTAGAAAAATTGTCTTTGGAAAAGCTGAATATCAGTGAATGTCCGGCTGAGAACTCGGTGTAAGTAGAGAATGTAATGGCACGCTTGATGGTGACGTGATACTCGATGGTCCCCAATTTTAACTGATATCTGTGCATGGCATCCACACTGTTAAGGCACTACACAGGAGCAGCCCCCAGAAAAACTTAATGGTGAAATAGGAAGAAGTGAAGAAGGAAATTTATTGGAGTCAATTACAAGTTGGACTTTGTTGAAGTCCTTTTACAGACAAGTCGAGGCCAAATCAACCGCCATGAACAAAAAGCAGCCCCTCCAGATGATCACACCGGTATATTCCGAAAGGAAAGATGTGCACTGGTTGATTTTCTTCTCAAAGTTAAGCTTGCAAAATCTTTTAGGGCTCAGGTATATTCAACTTTCTGGCGGACTGGACACAAGAAACTGATCATTTTTATGTTTGGTCACAGAAGTAAGGAAGACCCGTTGGCTTCCGCAAAATCTGAGAGGCTACTGACGTACCAATAGAGTTCTGATTTTTTATTTGCCTATGGTTTATATCTTTATACCTTTAGCGGATCGGACAAGCTTTTAGTTAGCTTGTGCCTCCTCAATTCTAGGTCAAATTTTTGCATTCCCCTACCAAAATCAAGGCTGTCATAGGCTCATAAGGATATTTTGCATCCTGACATGATAGACACCGTTAATTTTTCCATTAATCTTTCATTACATGCTAGTCATCTTTTCTTGTTCTTCTTTGAATTTAAATCTAGGAAGAAACTTCTGCCCATGTCTCTCTTCTCCTCCATATTCCTTTCCTTCTGTCTGTTCAAGCATGATTGTTCTCCTCTCTTTGGTCTGCTTGAATTGCATAACCTGTCATGTGAGGTGATCCGGTCGGTTGTGCATGGCAGCTGGCACTAATGAAGGGATCCCTGTTTCTATGCTTGATGATCCATGCAAATCAACCCCCTAGCGCAGCAACTTCTTCCACAATTCATTCTCCAGGCCATGGAATCCTTGAAGTAATCCTGTGCGTATGCATTTGCAAGCCCTAAACCTCGGATCGAAGCTACAACTCAGAAACTGATGCTATTCATAAATCAGCATGAGGGTGACTACGATTCGGTAAGGTTCTCTCAGTCCCCCCTATCTATTGGAGTGCGCATGCATGCATGCAAAGAAGATTTCAAGGTAACAGGTTCTGTTTAATTTTCAGGAACGTCAGCTACTGTTTATTTCCTGGGCAAGTAAATGCATAATCTATGTTAGCATTAACTTGGGGTGGCTATTCCATAGCCATAATCACGAGGAAGAGAACATAAAATGATAGGCTCACTTCTTCCATATAACGAGAGTGACAGATAATTAACAAGACGGGACCGAGAGATTGTCATACGCTTTTCCTCCTGAATCTTATCGCTGACCGTCTCTCTCTCCCCGCCAACCGGACCCGTGCATTGAGAAGATTATAAACTCTAAAACCCGTAATTATGGAAGGCAAATTGCATACAGATTAGAATTAGAATGGTCATAATTTTAGCGATTACTTCATGTATGAGCTGAGTTTCAATGGGGTGTCGTCCATTTTCACTTTTCCTTTTTTCCCTGTTTTTCTAATTGTCATCTACTATTTCCATAGTAGATGACAATTATGGGCTTTAGAGTTTATAATCTTCTGAATGCACGGGTCCGGTTGACGGGGAGAGAGAGACGGTCAGCGATAAGATTAGAATTAGAATGGTCATAATTTTAGCGATTACTTCATGTATGAGCTGAGTTTCAATGGGGTGTCGTCCATTTTCACTTTTTCTTTTTTCCCTGTTTTTCTATTTGTCATCTACTATTTCCATAGCTCCTATTTATTATAGTATGTTCATTTTTACCATTGGAACTTAGGTGCGGGAGAAACCCACTAAGGTAGAGAGATGTCCATCTCGGTGGTGTTTTCTTTTTTCTAATCAGTCCTATCTTAGATATAGGTGTTTAAAAGAAAGGATAAAATTAATTTTAGAACTTTCAAAAGAAAAAAAAATGGGCATGCAAAAATTTCTATTTTAACATTCTTTTCAGTTTATATTGTTAAGAAACGTCTACCTTTGTCCTCCTTTGTCAAATCTTCAGTCCCATGAGATTGATACCAACTAACAGATAGGTTTTGTTATATCGCAGCACGGCTTCTTACTTGAGGAGTTCTGCAGCCTCATAAAGAATCCTGACGTTCCAGTCCTGTCCAAGGGTGACCATCACTGAAGCTGGCGATTGCGACTGTGTTTTGAGGTTCTTCCAGTCCCAGACTAGCACTAGAAGTAGACAAGGGCAAATAAATGAAGAAATTATGAAATCGTGATACACAACTGAACAGCAATCCTAGATGCAACCAACTTGAGTACTCTTTTCAGGCCATTTCATAAGTTTCTAGACCATAGGTGTGATCATTAGTCAATGAACTTGTCTTTCTTGAGGTTGATATGTCTTATAGGTTGTTTATGTCTCAAGCTTGTCTTAGTTCAGTAGTTACAAGAGAACAAGTGCATAGACTGCTGGAGTGTGTTTTTCCATGATCATGTCTTCTATTTTCAGATTTATCGTTGCAGTATTCAGGAGTTGTCGGTTAGATGTGGGGAACATCTTTTGACAAATTTTAAGTCTGGTCATTTGGTATATTGTGTGTTCAAGACAGAATGAAAAGAATCATCTCCCATGTTGCTCCTCTGCCTTCTTTTAATTTTCAATTCCCGAGTGAGCTTCGTCTGTTGTGAGCATTCAGTGGGTCAGTGTAAGAGATTGTTTGAGAATAGCTGAGAGCTTGGTGGGCTATATGCATTAACAAGGAAGAGAGAAAATTCAGTTGGTCTCCCTGGTGACTTTTTGGCTGTTTCGGACGGAAAGAAACAGGAGAATTGTTGTATAATGGAGTGTATAATTAGGTTCTCTTGCTATTTTTTATTTAAATTAGGGAAAATTCCAATTTGGGGTCCAAAGTAGGGCCATTTTCTCAATTTAGGGTCCCAAGTGGACTTAGTGTCAAATTGGTACCCAAAGTCCCCAAAAAGAGTCAAACAAGGGTCTGGGTCGTCGGCCGGTGATCCCGCGACTATTCCGGCGAACGGAAGCAGTGTTTATATATATTCTTTTTTTTTTCTGTTCATTTTCCTCTTTTTTTTTTCTCCTTTCCTTCTGCCAGCCATTACTGGGGTCGGCGGAGGTCGCCGAACTTAGGCGGAGGCGGAGGGCGACCTAGGGCCAAGCGAGGGTCACCCTCGCCGGCATTGGGCGTGGGCCGCCCTCGCTTGGGCTAGGCGGGCAAAGGCGACCCTCGCCAGATCCAGCGTGGGATGCTATTGTTGGATCTGGCGAGGGCGGCCCTCGCCCGCCCAACCCAAGCAAGGGCGGCCCTCGCCCAACGCCGGCGAGGGCGGCCCGGGGCCGGGCGAGGGTCGCCCTCGCCCGCTCAGCCCAGGCGAGGGCGGCCCACGCCCGACGCCGGCGAGGGTGGCCCTCGCCCGGCCCTGGGTCGCCCTCGCCGGCGAGGGCCGCCTCTGCCTAAGGCCGGCGGAGGGAAAGGAGAAAAAAAAGAGGAAAAGGAACAAGAAAAAAGAAAAAAACATTAATTCCGTTCACCGGAACAGTCACGGGATCGCTGGCCGGCGACCTAGACCCTTGTTTGACACTTTTTGAGGACTTTGGGTACCAATTTGGCACTAAGTCCACTTCAGACCCCAAATTGAGAAAATGGCCCTACTTTGGACCCCAAATTGGAATTTTCCCTTTAAATTAGCAAGGTGCTTGTGGTTACTGCTCTATTTCTTGCTGGCCGAGTAACTCCTGTGAACGTATGAATCTTGCATTTGACTGAATGAATTTTGAATGGTTGTATGAGATCTCTTGATTTTGTTTGGATGTAAGTTAGTTAATCTCTGTTGGCTTGTCGAAAGAAAAGAGGAAGACTGGGACATCATAACTAAACAGGAGATAATAAGCGTGCGGAGATGAGTGCTTATGAATGAACGAATGATAGAGTTGAGTGGAATTCAGTGAGGAAACGAAGCTGAGAAAGAAAGTGGTCTCGGTGAGTTTAATAGAAAGGAAAACACATGACAAAATGGAAAGGTTGACGATGAAGAAGGTGATGGCTGGTTTTAAACGGCTAAGATGTTTTTAGTCTGTTTTGATGTTGTCTAAATTCATCCAAGCACTCAGTAGAGAAGCGCAAAGGAAAGCACAAAAAGAGGTGACTCAGGTGAGGGATTCGAGCAGTTAAGGTTAGGGACCAAGTAAAAAAATCTTAATAAGTAAAAAGAAATAAAATAATAAAAAAATAAAAAAGGGGGAAGAATTGAAAACTTGGCAGTGCGGAATGTGTTTGGGCGCAAGAGAGAAATAAAAATAAAAATAAACAAATAAAAAAAATTGAAAAAATAGTAAGAAAAATAAGTCTTGATTAGGTGGTTAGATCTTAGTATTAGATTTAGTTTAATTTCATTTGGTTAGTATGCACATGGTTTAGGGAATTTAATGGTAATCTTTGGTTTAGTTTAGTTTTAAATAGTTTAGTCTTTAAAAATACATCTGATTTTAAATTAGCTCACGGGGGTAGCTGTCCTAAGGCTTAATAACAAGGCCATGTTACATTTTTGCCTAACTCATATCGGGTTACTTTATTGCACTTTATCTTTTCCTCGTTCTTCTTTTACTATCTTTAATGAATTGGTTGTGATTCTTTTATATTGTTTTTGTGTTGTAATTTGTTTGTTTTAGCTAAATGGTTAGATTGTATTTTAGGATCATAATAAATACAAAAACATCGCATGAACACTTAGTGGATAAGAATTTTATGACTCATAATTGGATTAAAAGACCGTGCGTAACACTTAGTTGATAATCAATTAAGTTTAGGTACCGAAAAATGTTATTAGTTTGAATAACTAGTATAATTAAGTTTCCAAACCTAAATCTCTCCCGTTCATGCCGCTCCATCTTTCTCATCTCTCTCTCCCAAGACCAAGAGTCAATCTCGGTCATTTCGCCATCTAGTTACAACCTTGCTCAAGGTAGGAACCCACTTTTCCTTTATGTTCGACTTGCCAAGGATGCCATGCTAGAACTGGAGTTCAAAGTCGAGGCACAACGGCCCGCCTCGCCCTAGCAAGTGTCACAAGCCTGATGCCTTGGTCTCTAGGTTCTCCAAGACGGTTATGGCATTCCTACACCTCATTATTGTGTTTTGATTAATTGTGTTCTTGTACGTCCAGTATGCTAATGGGTCGATTATGGCCTTTCTTGTCTTATCCGTAACCTATCGTGGCTATTCACGTTTGAATATGTTGGTGCATGTTAGTTGTCCATACCTGTATTAGTGTAATGTTGCACCGTGTTAAGGCATAGGAGCCATTCGGGGCATTTCCGTTGCCGTTCAAGTTCATTTGAGCCAAACATGAGCACTGAGAGCCCGCTGTCCAGGTCCTTTAATGCGCTATTCAGCGGGCTCCGGGTCCCGTTACAGCCATTTGAAGATCCCGGACGATCTCGGGACATCCTTTTGCCTGTATAGGTCACCCGGAGAAGTTCCGGGCTCATTCGAGCCTTTTTAGAGCCCAAATGAGCGCTCGAAGCCCGTTGTACATAAGCTTGAACATGCTGAATGGCGGGCCTCAGGCTATCATTTAGCTCTGACAACGGTTGAGGGCGGTCCCGAGGCGCCCCTTTTAAGTTAGTGTATGTTGCGGTATTGGAATCGCATGTTTTGGTGTTCTTACGGTTTATTAAATGGAAAAGTACAAAAAAAATAGAATTTTAGGAGATGTGGTAGTTTAGTATTAAATTATAATTTTAGTAATGTGTTGAGTCTATGTTTAACTTCATTTTGTTCCAACTTAATTCACGGTGCATCTAGTACTTTTAGTGTAATGTAGATATTAGACCATGTTATTTTGAGTAAATTAAAAAAGAAAAAAGTTGATAAAGAGAAAAGGTTAAAAGAGTAGTTAGCGTGGCGTTTAGTTTGGAATTGCATCTAGAGATAGGCTCAATTCGTCGATTAACATTTGGTCGCAATTACTTAGTTGTTCGCTTCGTTTTGGCTAGCTCATGGCCATTTCATGTAATCTAGTTTGAGATATAGCCATAATTTGTCTAGGGTACCAATTACCGGGGTCCTGTCCCGATGCATAATAACAAAACCATGTATATTTTTTGCTAGACTCGGATTGGGTACTTTGCTTTTATCGTCCTTATAATCTCTTCCTATATCATTTTGATGTTTTGATTTCTTTGTATTGTTTGATGTGTTAATTGGTTTATTGTAGTTTGTAGGCTTTTGAATAGATACCGTTCTGCAAGTAACCATGCATAGCCACTTAGTGGAATGTACCTAAGAGCTTAAAATTTGATAAGACCGTTTGAATCATGTTTTTGATAATGAAGCGAGTTTAGATATCGAAAGGGCTCTAATTAGACGATTAACATAACCGAGTTCCTATTCGTATGGTCTTTGGTTCGTGGAAAGTGAAACGACTTCCCACATTTCACTTGGCCCCTAGCCGGCCTAAACTAGGTTAGTGGCAACTACAAAACAAAAGAAGATGGCTAATCATGATGAGCCAAGTTCACCAAATGGCGTAGGTTAGTAGGGATTGGGAGAACCCATGTCGAGTGTTAGCACAACCTAGTAAGGGGGCTCTAGTCATCGCCTTAATGGACACCAGATCCCCATTGCTTAGGGAGAGTCGGGACTATGACAAGTCATAATTTTTGCACAGTGCTCATTTTGGTGCTATAATTTTTTAATTAATTACTTGAATATTATAACTTTTTAAAAAGTTCACTTGAATGAAGCTTAACCAAAAAATCTATCATGGCACTAAAATTTGTAACACTAAAAGATATATCATTCAAGTGATATATCATTTAAGTAAGCGTCGTACATAAATTATGACACTTGTGATGTCTTCATTTCATTTAATTGAATTTGAGATTGTAATCGCCAAGCAGATGTTTGATGTCAGTACTTTATCTCTGTAAGGTCGATATTTTACAATCGGGTTTTACTATTATTTTTCTTGCCTAGTTTTGCTTTAATTTTCAAATTGAAGATTTCTTTCATTCTTTTTTCTTGGTAATGTTGCTTACATCAGATTTTGGGCCCAACTTAGAGAGTTTGCTTTATTAGATGGTTCACTAATCACATGCAGCTTGTCTCATCATTTTGAGGATATATAAAAAAAAAAAAATCTCAACTCACTTTCTTTCGTGCGGCATGTGATTGCAGCATATTTGGGAAAAAAACTATTAAAAATCCCAAATTATACCACCTGTGACACATTTATCCTGAACTTTTTTTTGTGATACCAAAAACCCTAAACTATGCTATTTGTGACACATTTACCCCATTGTACTTTAGTCCATGGGCATTTTTGTCCTTTTTGCTTTTTTGTTTTCCAGCAAGGGCTGTCCTGGCCGGCGTCGAGAGAGGGTCGCCTCGCCTGGGCGAGCGAGGGCGGCCCTCGCCCGACTTAGGCGAGGGCGACCCTCACCGGCGTTGGGCCGCCCTTGCCGAAAAGGAAAAAAAAAAGTAAAAAAGACGAAAATGCCCATGGACTAAAGTACAATGGGGTAAATGTGTCACAAATAGTATAGTTTGGGGTTTTTGGTAGCACAAAAAAAAGTTCGGGGTAAATGTGTCACATGTGGCATAGTTTGGGGTTTTTGGTGATTTTTTCCCTTTTTTAATGGTATAAAGAACTACATAATTTTTTTAACATAACTTTATTTTTTATCAATTTTCATTTGGACATCCTTTTTGTTGGGGTTAACAATACAACATAAAGGGAGGTGAATAAATTATTTTCAAATTTCATACAAAATTTCTCACTTGAGATGATAAACAATACTCCAACATTGATTAGTGGCAAATCAAGGATGACAGGTGCAAGTGTTGCTAGTAAGAAAAATATAGCCAATAATGAACAAATGATTAAAGTAAATCCCAAACTTGTATAATTGTGACAAATTTACTCCAAACTAATTTTTTTACTATTAAAAATTTCAAACCGGTATACTTATAACAAATTTACTTTTCGTTAAATTGGATTAATATAACGAAAAATCACGAACTACTAAATTTGTGATACATAGAGAGGTAAAACCCTAAACTAGTATATCTCATTTGGTTTAGCATTTGAAAGGGGTTTTGGGGTTCTAAAGGGGTCTGGCCAAATGCAAATGGTGTTTGCTTCGCTTATGAGAGCACTTTGGAGAGAGAATAAATGCATCTCCAATGCTCTCCAAAGACCTTTAAGCAAATGGAGGGTTGGAGGTACCTTGAAAAGTAACATTTTCGGAATGTTACTTCCCTGGTTTAATGAAAAAATGTCACTTACCCATCCTGCCCTTATTTATCAACCATAATTCCGCTTTTGCCCCTTTTTAAAGCAAAACCCTATCTTTAGACTTTTCGCGCCTCTTTTTTGCTCACGTCTCTCTTCCCTCACGCTGCAAGATCCTACGATTAAAACGATCTGCCATTAACGAACAACAACGCTACTATCGAACTGAATGAAACAATTCAATTGAAGAGATAGTCCAGTAAGAGGCAATTTCTGACGATACTATCCGAAACAGAGAGAGTTCTTGGTGTTGCTCTTGCTCTTTCCGGAATTTTTCTTCTTTTCTTTCGTGTGCTTTGTTGTGTGAGAAGATTATGGGTTGATGTTGAACTTCTAGCACGAATGTGTTAGTTAGTGTTGTTCTTTTTTGTGAAGCTTCTAGCATTTTTTTTATGCGGTTGCCACTTGAGGTTCTGGTGAGGTGAACTCACAGCGACATTGTTGAATTTAAGCTTACAATGAATTTGCAGGTCGATTCTGGAATTGCCTGCTCACCAATCCTTTTGAAGGATCTTGAGGCAAATGGCCAATTAGGTATTGTAGTGGCTGTTGATTGAGCTTCATGAATATCTACTGATCTTTTTCCTTCTGGTAGAGAAGCTCGTTTTTGTTGTAATTTGCACTTAGTGACTTGGACTTGGGTGGGGTGAGCGGTCCTAGAAGCTACTTTGTTACAGCATTTCCTTTGGCTTTTATGTTTAGTTAGATTGTGGATGTCAATGGTGCAGGTCATCTTGTTTTGGTTTTAAATATTATTGAGTTGCTTGATAATTGATATGCACATTATCAATCTCTTCCACTAGATTTTAGGAGGTGGAAAATTTGCTTTATTGGAATGTATGACGATGCAGTAGCTTTCACTTTAATTCTAGATGCACTGCATTCAATTTTTACATATTGGGAACTCTATTGCAAGGATCACCACTTCTTAGAATCCTCAATTTTTGTACACTTCATCCTGTTCTCTTTGTTCATGGTGTGTGAGGAATCATTTTTGTTGACCATTACCATCTATTGATAGTGCTTAATTTATGGTGGTGATATTTCACAGAGGTCCTTATATCTTTCTTTAAAAAGGTAATTTTCAACTGCTTCTCCACAAAATGCATCAACTAGGAAACCAGGAAAGTCACCTGAGTCTGCTATTCATTACCAAAGTTCATTTTGGGAGGTGTTGCTGTTGGCATTGCTCTCATGGTGGCTTATTAATTTGGCTACTTAGATCATATGCTCAGTAAAGAGAAGCATGATTCTCTGGAGACCTCTAGGATTGATCTTGATATGAAAAATCAGGATGCAATTTCTCAAGATGCAAAGTCCATCCAACATTTTGAAGGTGAAAAAGTTTTAACTGGTAGTGAAGTGCCCAGAGATTTGAGTGCTCAAACGGGTGATGGCCGAAAGGATGAAATGCAATGACTGATACGGATTTTGAAAGAGTAGATTTGGATTCCGATTATGGATATTTAGTTGACCATGATGTTGTAAATGTAGGGGTGAGTTCTTCAAATGATAATGCATTTCCTCGACATGGCATGTTTACGTGATGAAATAGCCATGAGTTTAAGAAATAGTTAAGGAGAATTGTAATATTTAAGGACAACTTGTTTCTTTCCTCGGGACATATGTGGTCATGTTCTCTTTTTAATTGAGAAAGATCTACTTTGATGTGATTTTTTTATTTATAAAATTGTTAATATGTCTCTTTTACATTGCTCTCACCGCGAAAATATATAAGTTATGATCATTGTTTTTTCTTTTCAATTTAAAACAAATCAAGGTTAAAAAACTTAAATTGGGACACTAAAGGACTTTTCAAATATATGTTTACCAAACAGCATTTCCCCCAAGTTGCATCCCAAGGCACTTTTCAATTATTGTTTACCAAACAGTATTTGCATTTCACCAAACCTTTTAGGCAAAAGGCCTTGACATTTCCCCATGGACTTTTCCCCAAAGCCGAACCAAATGGGGCCTGTCAACTGCCATGTGCCGTCCAATTCAGTAATTTGATGGTAAAATTTAGCAAAAACTAAAAGAGGGTAAATTTGTCCAAAGTGTACCATTTTAGGGTTTTTTGTGGTCAAAAAATTAGCTTGAGGTAAATTTATCACAAATGTACTAGTTTGGGATTTTTTGTGGTATTAACCCTTAAAATAATGAGAAGATCTGTAGTAGCTTGTATATGCAGGAACAAAAGGCGTATTACTGGATGGCTTCTCCAAGATGGTACCAGCTGCCTTGGCTTTGCAAGCTGAATGTAGAGCTTTCATTGAAACCCTTAATTTTCTCTTACCTACTAGAAGGAACGAAGTCTGCTGGTGGAGTCAGACTGTTTGATACATTTGGTTGTGTTAAAGTGCCCAGATAAAGCCCCGTGGGAAGTACGGGCACTTATCTTTGAAGGCCTGGACTTGCTAGCTCAATTCTCCTTTGTGGAAGTGGCCCATTGTTATTGCCTAGCAAACTTTGTCGCTGATTAGGCTGCCAAAGCCCAGCGCAAAAGATTCATCCCGGTCAATTGGATTTTATCCTCTCCCCGTGAACTTTAAGGGTTACAATCAACACGAATTGTTCCTATCAAACCATAAATCACAGTATTAGGACATGAGTATTGTGATCGCACTTGTACGTTTGCTTGTAACACAATTATAAAGCAGCAACTACACTACATAGAGAACTTTCAGAGGACTAATGTACAATATTATCGGAGAGAGAATGATGAATAGCGCTGGTATTTCTCTGTTTCCGTCCAACCCTTTTAAGCTTCTTTGATCCTTTTTATATATACATCTCCAATCCATCCATCAGAGATCCTTTTTGGGACGCAATGAGCCATTTGGGTTGATTGGAGCAATTGCAAATGTCAGAATTGCTCACACAATCCGTTCCGGCAGCAGTAGTAAGGTTTTCCCAAAATGGAGTATGCTGGCCCCATCACATCCATTGTTCCTCTAAAAAATTGGCAACCGTTCTCTAACATGTTCCCAGTTCTCATGTTGTAGTTTCCTTAGCTTGTCAACAACTATAGTCCTTAAACGGTTATCTTCAGACCACACGTTCACCAGCATTTCCCAAGACTCGATATTAGCATGATTCGAAATTCTTTGTTACTCAATATTATATGCATATAATTATCAATTTGTTGATGTTGTCCAAGATTTTACCGTGAGAAATGATTTGTGTACAATCATCCAATGATCTTTCCAAGTATGCTAGCTTCTAAGACTTTAAGTTGATGAATGATTGACCATTGTACCTCCAAGATTTCATGAAATCCTCATCATATTAAACTTGTTCTCTGCTTATTAATATCTTCATCGGTCTTTATTGAACTCTTGAAGATCATTGATATCATCACGGTCTTTCTTAAGAAATTATTAAAGTTCCGTAAGAATGTTTTCCCAATACTTTTATCATATTGCTATAAAAGAATTCCTTTTAATGCTATTTCCCTCGTGATATTATAAGTCTAATAGGATGGGACGGTGACCCTGCACATTCATCCTGCAAAAAGACACCGGGCGTCATCGTAAATAATTTTTATTAAATTAGTTGGTGGAGCACATGATTACCGACTAGGAGTGTCTTTATTGCTCGTTGGTGTTCTTTTCCATTTTTTTATTAATACAAAAAGCAAGTCAAGTCAAGGCGACTAGATCCCGAATGTGAGTATTGCTCGTTAGGTTCCACACACCGTCCGCGCAACGCTGCGGAAATTGTGCGATGCAATAATTGTCTTTTTCGTGCAGCAATCATCGTGGCGGTTCGATTAACATAAAAGGGTCTTGGACGCGTGCAGTAATTGTCCTTGAAAACATGTCCTTAAAAAGCTTAACTGGAAGTCAGAGGGCTTGTCTTTTGTAAATTTTTTGAGTATTGTGAATATCGACACATTAAAAAAAAACACAACTAGAGAGCCCATCGTCTCTATATGAGTGGATAGATGCTAGAGGCCCCAACAGGAGAAAACCCCATGATCTTAATGAAGTTACCTCTTAACCAAATATTAAGGATTCAAAATCAGTCCCGTGATTAACTAGTTAATTATCTTCAATTGATTTTACGATCTATTGGGAATTTTTATATTCTAGAAGCAAAAACGAGTAACATCTTGGTTGGGAAGAAGACAAAATGGCTTTTGAAATGCAATTTCTGCTATTTTTCTTTCCTCTTTGATATTAAGACATAACATATTCTTACTAGACGCTTTGTATGTTAACGCTATTATATTTCCTTGCTCTTAGCTTTGTCCTTTATTTTAACATTTTAATTGTTTCGGTATGTTTTTCCACCCTAATAGAGAGTTTCTTATTGCCTCTATTTTATCAAAACTTAAAAATGATTTGCTAAAGGAGAGGACGACCTACAATTGTTACATTCGAATAAATGATATAATAGATTGATATTTCTCTTTTTTTTTCTTACCATGTACTGAATATCAATTAATTTTTACGTGACTAGTTATTACAGTTTAATTTTCTATTGCGTCCTTTATTCTATGTTAAATAGTATAATTGGAAGCTAAATTTATTTTTTACTTGTTAGGATTTTTCCATAGGAAATTGAATACTATTACATTATGATTATTACATTAAAAGAAATGTGGGCGCATATGAAACTCCACAAAAAGACCACGGGTAAGTACAAATTCTTCCAAGAAACTTCAATGTGGCTTTTTTTAAGAATGGCAAAAAATCTAGGAAAGAATCACCAAAAACCTCAAACAATGCATACTTATGCACATTTATCCCAAACTTTTTTTTGGTCGTCTGAATTTTTAGGTAGGATAATACTAGAAGGGATAAGATAAAAAATCTAGGAATTTTGCTATATCATATTCATTATTTGATATATTGTAGTAATAAAGCCGAATACTTTCATATCCTATAATGTACTTTATTTAGTATTAATGGCATATTAGTGTAACTAAACCTGAAAATGCATAAACAAAAATGGTAAGAATCTCTCAGATTTCAATGCTAAAGAAATCACAAATGCACAAATTGAGATAATCTTTATCAATCAATCCAAGATTATTGTACGATCTAAATCTCAAAAAGCAAATGAGCTCATTGTAGCATTTCATACCCATAAGTTCAACTATGACAAGAGATGTAAAAGGATACCAACAACATCGACGTGGTAGATCAACCAATGTTTGCCAAACCAAGTAAAAGAGAGAAAACATGATCATTAACCTTCGCGATTTTGAAATGTATAGTGTTTCAACTCTCTTGCCACTTTCGTGAAATTTTAACATGAACCATAGAGCTATAGAGGAGAAGAGTCTTCGAATCTCATGCTGCTTTGTGGATTTTTTACATGAACTAGAGTTACAGAGGAGAAGGAACTTCAATTCTCTTACCATTTCATGGAAGTTTGACATGAACTAAAGAATTACAGAGGAATCTCGAAACTTCAACACGAACCAAGGATACAGAGGAGAAGGAGACGATGAGGGTAGGTTTTTTTTTTTTTTTTTTTGTAAAATCTCATTGACCATTATTTTTCAAGAATTAGAAAGATCATTTTGAAGCTTGAATTTGTTCATCTAAAATTTGGGTTCTTCAACTTCGTTTTTATTCTTTCATTCATTCATTTATTATCATTCCCTCTCTCTTTTTGATTTCTTTTTATATCTTTCATCATTCCTTAATAAAAAATTTATTAAATAATAAATTATACTAATATAGCAAAAACATGTAATAAATACATACAATATATTATAAAATAGAAAGAAATTCAAATATGTATAAATATGAACAAATAAAAACGTAAATTATTGTTATTTTTTTGGTTATTTTTTAATTTTCTTGTTGTATATTAGAATTGAAATATTATTTATGTTTAATTAGTATTTTAATTTTATTAATTTAAGAAGTTTGTTATTCGAAAAAAAATTGCTTTTATGCCATTGTTGTACAATAAAATCTCTTGTTTCTTACAACAAGAGATTAATAAAATTAAAATCTCTTGCTTTTATTAATTAAAGATGATGAACAGTAACTTCGAAGAAGATGAATAGTAAACATGATGAACAGGTACTTTGAATTTTCTTGTTTCTTTTTTAGTTTTTTTTTTTTTTTTCTGATGTGGCGCCACATCAGTGCCATGGCGCCACATCGGATCCAAGTCAGATTTTCAAAGGCGATTTTTAACAAAATTCTATGTTGCTCGGGTATAAGTTTGGAGGTTTTTTAAGTCAAAAAAAATTTAAAGTAAATATGTCACAATTAGCATAATTTGGGATTTTTGGTGACTTTTTTTGTTTCGAAACATTGTTGCAGAGATGGACCTTTGAAGCAATGAACCTAGTTGCAGCAGAAAAATAATCATGATAAAGTAAATGAATATTCGCGGGAGTCGGACTCCATAACAACTAATATCTTACTATCACATCGTTGGTGTGATTTATTGGCATATAAAAAATCGTTGCTCGAAAACTTTGACAACTCCAGAACATAAACAAGTGTTTCACCAACAATTATGTTGGGCTCAATTTGCACGTATCATAACTAAGAAAAAAAAAGTTTTTTTTTTTTTGGTTATTCTCTTCGGACTTTTATGGGGCATTCTGCTACTGTTATGTCTCTGGACTTCCACCCAAATAAAGATGATCTTTTCTGCTCTTGCGATGGAGATGGTGAGATAAGATGCTGGAGCATTAATAATGGCAGCTGTTCGAGGGTATTCAGGGGTGGCACAGCCCAGTCGAGATTCCAACCACGTCTCGGAAAGTATCTTGCTGCAGCTACAGACAATTTCGTATCTGTATTTGATGTAGAAACCTTGCAGGTTGAATTTTAGTAACTTTTTCCTTTTTATTCATTCTAGTCAAATAGGGATTGTTACTGGCAGAAAAAAGGGGATATTGTTGGTGAGTGAACGATTGTCTAGTAGCTACAATTTAATGATGTTGTGGTTCCTCTTGGATCTGCAACTACCTTTCCAAATTTTATGCCATTGTATTGAAAGCCTGCCACTGATGGCTGTAGTTCATGCTCTGTTATGTTTTAAAATTTTAAATGACTATGTTTTATTTCTCTGAGCATTAGAATAAAAGCTGTTATTTCATCTCTGCCAAAATTTTATGAAAAAAAAAAAGTTTCTTACTTCTCTATTGTAGAAAACAGAGTGTTAATAGTTAAGGAACGAAATTTTGTGTGTGAATTAGGTACACGGTATGTATATGTACACCATCAATTTAACAAAATATTCGATTATTTAATTCAATTTTGAATTCTATACTACATGATTCATGAATTTAGCTAGGCCATTTAATGCAAATGTGATTGACAAGTGCCTCATTTCAATGTTATTTATGAAAATAATTCATTATTCTCCAATATGTAGATAATAGTATTGATCCAAATAGTTAAAAAAAGTTATTGATTACCTAAATGTTATTTTAGTTGAGAGAACTTTTGTACTTTTAGCTAAAATTTGAATTTTCTTTTTATTTTTCATCTAACGCGTTATTAAAAATTTCATTGATTACCAAAGATGTTCTCATGTGTTGTCTCTTATATTTGTCCTTTACCTTCTTCATCCAACACATCCAATTAAAAAATTTTAAAAATACTTGATTACCTATTTTTTTTTGAATTAATATCACGAAAAATCTCAAAACTTGTACATTTATATCAAATTTTCGTAAAACTAATCGAAATTAGTATACCCGTGATAAATTCACAATCCGTTAATTTCCATTAAATTTTATCGTCAAAAAATTGAGTTGGACGATTAGCAAATTAAGTCAGAATATAGTGGATTGTAGTGGATTATAGTGGATTATTTATTGCTGGCTCTCCCCGTGGTGTACAAAAAACGAGGAACGATAAAGTGTGACATTCCGAAATTTCGCCCGTTTGGAGATTTATGAAATGAATTATTTATTAATGTACTTGTAACTAGTTTCGCTCGGAATTGATCATTCTCGAGATACTAACCATTAGGGAAAGGCTACTGAGGGATTTAAATTCGTACAACTAGAGAAATTCGACCGCGAACTGAATTTCGACCATAAAATCGTCGAGGTGACATTTTGAGTCAGTGTAGGCCGATCTTAGGATAGTGATGGGCTGATTCGTTATTATCATACACGTGAATCACGGGTGATTCCGTTGGATCCCGAAATGAATTGACGAACAACCCCGAACCTATTCCGAATGATCGTACTCATCGGAACTAGTGATCGATCCTCGCGATTTTATTGACAACCAAATTCGTTACGGTCTGAATAAATTGCACGTGACTCGATTTAGTATCAGTCACGGGTTAATTCTACGAATTTCTCGGAAAGCCACCCGTTAGTCAGAGATATGCACAAATTACATTACATAGAATTCAATTATTAAATTGAGATCAAATTGGGTATCGGAAAATTAGGAAGTCACGACAGAACGTTAGGACGACGTTACGGTTGTAACGTGCAATTTTGGGTGAGCCCGAATCCTTAAGAAAAATTTGATTTCGGCGAGAAACGAAAAAAGTGACCATTTTACCCCTAAAGATTTCTAAAGGACTAGTTTTATGGGCAAAGGGCATTTTGATCATTTTGCCATCAAATTTGGAAAAGACAATTTTGCCCCTGAACTTTTTGAGAAATTACAAGATTGCCCTTGGATATTTTGGATGAGATTCGATCTGAACCGCTGATTTCAAGATAAGATCGAATCTGGACCGTCGGATGAAAAGATTAGAGAGGGGTATTTTGGTAAATTGTCAAATTAAGTCAAAACTTAATTTCGAAGTCTTGACTCTCTCCCTCCATTTCTCTCTCTCTCTCTCTCTCTCTCTCTCTCTCTCTCTCTCTCTCTCTCTCTCTCTCTCTCTCTCTCTCTCCGCCGATCACCCCTTGGCCGTGCATCGCTGCATCGTCGCCGCTTCGGCCGCCGTGCCGCATGCCGCCACTGTTCCCGCCACCAAGCCGCCGTCCTCAAGCCACGCCGTCCCTTTTCTCTCCCCTCTCCCTCTCGGCCTCCCTTTCTTGGCCGTGAGTCCCACAAGCCATCGCCGCAAGTCGCCGCCATCCGCCGTTGAGCCGATCGTTGCCACTTGTCACCGCCGTCGCAAGCCGTCGTTAGATTTTGATTTTGCTGTCACTTTTGCTCTAACCGTGATAGTTTAGAGCCGAGTAAGTTTAATCTAAATCTCGCCAAGTTTATCGGGTATTTTTGGACCCGTTTAGGCGCGACTCGATAGGAATTATGGTTTATATGGATGAGCAGGCCGTAGGATTGAATCTGAGTATTTTTGGGAGAAATTTTAGAGGCCGAGCATGGCTGTGATTGATTGTTTGATGTGCTGTGAGGTGTTGTTGGGTGTGAGCGTTGCACCGTTAGGACCGGCTTGGGATTTTATGTGAGTGTCGTGAAGAGCCGGAAGTGTGATATTGCGATTTTGGGTGCGAAAAATACTGTTTGTTGGCTGTGATGTGTCGTGTGATGTGCTGTGGGTTGCTGTTTGGTGTGAGGCTGGTACCATTAGGTCCGTCTCGGAATTCTGTGAAAGTCCCGTGAAGGACTGAAATTGATTTAAGAATGTTTGAGTGTGGAAAAATGTTGTTTGATGTGTGGTTGAGTATTTGTGGCGTGATTGTGATGTTATGAGGTGTGGAGTGCAAGTGTGTGCATGGAATTCGATGTGATTGTATACGAGCGTGAGATTGGGATCGGGCCGATGCATTATAAGCTCGGGCAGCGATCACGTAGGTTTATTGCATTTAGCACAGGCTGAGGCTTGAAAAAGAGCGAATGAAATCGGCCCGAGGCACGATCAGCTCGGGTGAGACCGGGATCGGACCAAGGCATTATAAGCTCAGGTTTCGATCATATAGGCCTGTCGCATTTGGCACGAGCTGAGGAAAGTGTGAATGTGGGATCGGACCGAGGCGTGTGATGCTCGGAGCGCGATCGAGAGTGAATGTGGAATTAGACCGAGGCGTGTAATGCTCGGGGCGCGATCGAGAGTGAATGTCGAATCGGACCGAGGTGTGTGATGCTTGGGGCCGGGAAAGTGTTTGAGTGTATGAGGGCACGACGAGTTGGTTGAGAATGCGATGTGATTGATGTGTGATTTGATATGTGTGACGTTGTATGTTGTGGCATGTGCGTGCGAATTGACTGTTTGCGAGTGTGGACTAATGTGCAGGTTGTGTGTGCTGTGAGTCCAATTATGTTTGATTGTATGGATGATGTTAGGTGAATTGATTGGTTGCGTGTCTATGTGTGTCTGGAATAATGTCATAGCCTAGGTAGGGTTTATGTTGCAATTTATTGAGAAATGTCTCATGGTTGTATAAATCAAACCATTTCAGATCACCCGCCTGAATAATGAATCAGCCGCCGTCAGAGCGTTTTGATATAGTGATGCACACAGATAATCATTTTGTGGAGTATCCTATGGATGAACAATATACTTGGATCAAGCATACTTCGACGTTATGGGTAAACGTAGGACATCCTCCTTGGCAGGCTCACACATATACAGCTTGGACGTTTAGAGATGGGCCTGATGAGTTTGGCCCAATTACGGGTTTTGACGTTCCGTTTGACGGAGTTTGGGGTTGGGACCCAACAGCTGTTCCCCAGCCTTATGGGGAGTTGACAAGTACGGATCTTAGTTTAGCCCAGTTTGGACACCACCCTATTCCAGTAGCTCCGGGTTCTTCAGTGAACGACTTAGATCTGAATTCGAAAGAGTCCCAGGCAAGATTCGACCCTATGGACATAGACTTGGATGAGATACTAGAGGGTGATCCGGAGGAGGAGCAGGGTGAGGATTTAGGCGAAGGTCCAGGTGAGGATGAGCCAGATATAGGAGCTGAGGATGGTGAGGAAAACATGCTGGAGTATGAGGTAGAAGCTGATGAGGGCGAGGAGAACATGCCTGAGTATGACTATAACCCTTTCTTTGTGCCAGAGATTGAGCCAAACGAGGATCCCGTCGCCGAAGAGCCAGATGAGACTTCGGGGGAAACGGGTGACATAAGTCACCCGATAGAGATTGGAATTGATTCAGAGTCCTCAGTGCAAGCGACGATCCAGGAGCAATCAAACTCGGGTGATAGTGAGTCTGATTCCGAATGGACGCTATCACGAGGTCGTCGGGGATGATCAGGAAGCTGGAAGCAGTGACTAGGGATACCATTTTTGGGAGTTTGGTTGCCTACCCCTTTTGGAAGGAATGGGTTGTATGTATGCTTTGATAGACAAAGTTGTTGCAAGAAGGGTACGGTGTGCATGTAAATAAATGTTGTAAATATTTGGTTTTGTAATGTTTTACGTGTTGGCAGGTGGGCGCGCTTAGTTATTCTGGTGTTCTCCAATTTATTTGTTTGGGTTTTATTAATTGTTTCTGCCGCGATTAACTCTAACGTGAGATAATTGAGTCGGCGACGTAATCCTGGGGTGTCGCACGGTTCGACTCAGGGATATGAGATGTGGAAAGTATTGGAGTAGAGTCGGGGCGTGACATAAAGGACACCAGAGATTTACGTGGCTCGGTCCGAATATCAGTACCTACATCCACGGGGAGAGCCAGCAATAAATAATCCACTATAATTGGAGAATCAGAGTCACAATTCGCTCAAAACGCTCGAGTATTTCCCACACTTAATTTAAACCAAAACCCAAAGTGTTTATGAATAAACAACTTAATTGGACAAAATAAACTCACTGCACAAATCACCGTGTTCAAAGAATTCCTTTGTACGATTTCTCTTCGGCGATCGCGACTTCTTCCTGTGTGGCTCTTCGCGACTTAAAAGAAAAAAAGCCTACGATTCTTTTCCCTTGTATATCCACGCGGCCACTGTAGGTCAGAGAAGAGTATGTTTTCTTACAATGACCTTTATGCCCTTGGATAATACAAAAGAACAAACTCTTCAGCCGCACAACGTGAATGCCTGATCTTCTTTTCTTTTACCCTTGGGCCCACAAACTACTCATAAAAGAAATATATAAATTGTAGAATATGTGTGCCCTTGTTTTGTCTTTTAGTGGCATTCTCTATTCACGTCGCCGTGAGCCCTTCATCTGAAATCAGCCAAATAGAAAAGTGAATTTGTTACGCAGGCTTAAACTCAAGACATAAATTCAACAATTTCGGCCATTCTTGATGCTTTGATGCTTTTCAAAATTGGGGCTTGGACTAGACACGTGAATTTATGAGTGAAATCGCTCACCGATAAATCACATCTAAATATCAACGATGACCACATTTACTCGGGTTTATAATTCTCGATTTATGAAGTTTCTGATGATTTCGATCATGTTGCGAGTTCAGTGTGCGTCCGTTCGTTCTATGAGTGGACAACAAGCATGCAATACGCATTTGGACCCTCTCAAGAAGCCACATGTTCCACCTTAATGCAAACTGCATCTATGAATGTCATGAATCATCCAACCCAGACCCAACAGAGCATTCTTAAGAAACTGTAAATTGAAGACCGGCGAAAGTTGGTAGTAGCTGGTTTGTGAGGATGGAAGAGAGATTGAGAATTTTGACTCAGGGTTTATGTGTTTGTATTTCTGTGTTTTTGGTGATTGAAGTGTTTTACCAATATCAGTCATTGGATCTCTGCTTATGTATCAATCATTTAGTGATTGTATATTAAGATGGAGGTTATGCGGAGCCAAGAATGAGGCGTAAGGAAGATGAAGCAAGAAAAGAAAACAAAAGGAAAAAGAGAGAGAAGAAGAAAGAAAGGGAAAGAAAGTTAATTTAATAAAAATGCCCTTGAACAAAAATACCCTTGATTGTATATAAGATTTGACTGGCCAATGAAATTAAGCTCTTATTTGAGATTAAGTTAGCCACTTTATATCTTTATTTGAGACTAAGTTAATAATTTTTCGTTCTTATTTGAGACAAGGTCTACTGTGAATACTCTTTTGAGAAAATGACTTTACTTTAGGTTCTTATTTGAAAATTTTCTTTCTCTCCATTGACAATTATATGTCTCACATACGATTGTTATCTTGCATATTTGTCCATGACTTGTGAATATAATGGAAGGCTGAGATCATGACCATGATCACGACAAAGTCATCACACTCGTTGAACATGTCATGCTTCATTATCTACACTCCCTTGGAAAGCTTTGCTCGCACGATAGGACCAACTGCACCATGCTTCTACTTCTACCTCAACTTTATGTTGAGTTTTACGTGTAAGTTATGTTAGAAAGTCTCATATCGAAGAATTGGTGTGATTTGGAGCAGTTAATATATCTTAGTTGGCTTATAATTCATTGGTTTAAGTTTTTTAGTGAATGTGAGTCCAATAAGATATGTTGATGGGCTAAAACTTGAGCTTCCTCTTGGTGATCTCTTTGGGCGAAGGCATGAGGCTTTCTTCATGCTCCCAACGAATGGTACTAGAGCTACCAATAAATGGTATTAGATTTTCTAGCAAAAAAAAAATGATATCAAAGCTAAGGGTAGATTGGTGGGCCCCCAATCTGTTCCAATGTTTGGTGAATATCTCAAGAAAAAATTTGGTGACCAACGCAGTCTCCGAGTAGATGGGCATTGTGTTATATAGCAACGCGAGCCCGATGACAGACTTCATGATTCAATGTGAAAAAAGAGACCCGGGATGAATTACGGGAGAGCAAACACAACTCTGAACTCATACATGAGAGGGGGATTATTGAGTTGTACATGTGTAGAAAGTCTTATATCGGAAAATTGATATGGTTTGGAGGAGTAAATATATCCTAGTTGATCAATAACTTATTGGCTTAAATTTTTAAGTGAATGTGAGTTCAACATGATATGTTGATGAGCTTGGATTTGGGCTCCTTCTTAGTGATATCTTTGGGCGAATGTTTCGAGCTTATATTGCGCATTCCCAACAAATGATATTAAAGCTTCCAACGCCTTCTCGCACAACCGCTCGATCAATTCATCAATAGTCAAGGCCAAGGACTCTAGCGGACAAAGGTAATGAGAAGCTTGCTATTGGGATCGAAAAACAAACTGATACAAATCTATTCAAATGTTAATATAAAGGACAAATCTAAGTGCAAGGAAATATAACAGTGTAGACATATGAAGTGCCAAGTAAGAATTCTTGCTGTCAAAAAGGAAAAGAAAATAACATAAATCACAGTGCAAGAGCCATTTTGTCTTCTCCCAAACCACTGTTATTCGTTTTGGCTCCTTAAAAAAAAATATTTCCTAGTAGACCCTTTGATTTAATTGCAAATAATTAAAAATTTGAACAATTATTAGGGAAATAGCATAAATGAAATTTTCTTCAAAATGGCAATATTGTAAAAGCATGTCCAAAATGAAATTGATAACTAAAATAAAGTTCTGCTCAAAACATCATATAGTACTTTCATACAATTAAAAATGCTTTATACAAATGCCATGCAGAGAAAGCGAGTTGAGATTCCTTTAATGTATTTTGAAAATGATGAGACAAATCAGATGTGATTAGTAGATCAATTTAATAAAGCAAACCAATTCTCAACCTTTAAGTTTGGCCCAAAGTCTGATGTAAGCAAAATTACCAAGAAAACATAAAAATATATATAAAACAAGGATCGTCAATTTAGATATTAAAACCGAACCATATCTCCCTGGCTCCTACCACCACTAAAGAAAGAAGAGCACTCGCGAACCTTTTGTCTTCTTCTCCGATTCCGTATTTCGAGCTGGTAGACGTCGCTTGATCTCAATGGAGGGAGACGGTAAAAAAAAAAAAAACAGACAAGTACATGAAAACGCGTTAGGTGATACTAATTATAATAAGAGTTAATTTCACGAAAAATCTTAAATTGAAATATTTATGACAAATTTATCACAAATTAATTTTTTAATCACGGAAAACTCCAAACTGATACACTTGTGACAAATTTACCAATTTTTTGATCACGAAAAACCTCAAACTGGTACACTCATAATAAATTTACTAAAAACTAATTTTTTAACCACAAACAACTCAAAATTGGTACATCTATGATAAATTTATCCCAAACTGGTAGATTTATGATAAATTTACCCTCCATTAACTTTCATCAAATTTTACCGTTAAATTTGTTGATGTGGATGACACATGGTGACGTGGTGTGATGACATGACAAGTCCACGTGGAAATCCATAGGGCAAATGCCATGAAAATCTCCAAATTGGTCCGCTAACAGAGGGTTAATTTATCAGAAGATTACTAGTTTGGGGTAAATTTATCACATGTGTACAAGTTTGAGGTTTTTTGGGGTCAAAAAATTAGGTTGGCGTAAATTTATCATGGGTATACCGGTTTGGGGTTTTTCGTGGTTAAAAAATTAGTTCGGGGTAAATTTGTTATAAGTGTACAAGTTTAGGGTTTTTCGTATTCAAAAAATTAGTTTGAAGTAAATTTGTCACAAATGTACTAGTTTGGAGTTTTTTGTAGTATTAACCCTATAAATAGTTAGGTAATCAAGGATTTTTTTAAGAAAAAAAAAGAATTAATGCCACGAAAAACCCCAGATTGGTACACCTGTGATAAATTTATCTCAAATTAATTAGGGTAAGTACAGCGCAAGTGCCATAACATTTGTGCGGAGGACACTTAAGTGCAACAACTTTTTTTTGGCTTGCTTGAGTGCCATAACTTCCAAAATAAAGATCATTTAAGTGTTACTTACGAGCTGGTCGTGAGAGCTTAAAACCGCGGCTTTTCTAGTCGAACGATGACCTTTTCGACAAGGTGAGTACCACCAGCTTGAAGAGGGGGTGTCGGTGAATCATTTCTTGGCCTCCGTTGACGAAGGTAAAGATGTTTCGTAGCCACACAATAGTGCTCGCCTCGTCGGGAAGGTCACCGTTCAGCCGGAAAAGCCATGGTTTCAGGCTCTCACAACTAGCTTGTCAGAGGGGTTGGTTGTGAGAGCCCAAAATAATGACTTTTCCAGCCAAACGGTGACCTTCTCGACGAGGCGAACACCATAAGTTTGAAGAGGGGGTGTTTGTGAATCATTCCATGGTCTCCGTTCGTATAGAAATTTCCGTTTTAACCTCCGTTGACGAAAGTAAAAATGTTTCGTAGTCACACAAATCGGTTTGATAAATTGTGTGACTACGAAGCATTTTTACCTTCGTCAACGAAAGCTAAAATGGAAATTTCAAGATGAACGAATGCCATGGAATGATTCACCAACGCCTCTTCTTCAAGCTGGTGGTGTTCGCCTCACCGGGAAGGTCATTATTCAGCTGGAAAAGCCGCGGTTTCGGGCCCTCACAACCAGCTCGTAAGTAGCACTTAAGTGATCTTTTTTTTTTAAAGTTATGGCACTTAAGTGAGCAAAAAAAAAGTTATGGCACTTAAGTGTCATCCGTACAAAAGTTATAACACTTGCGCTGTACTTACCCCTTAATTAATTTTTTGACAGACAAAAACCCTAAATTGGTACACTTGTGATAAATTTACCAAAAATTGATTTTTTGATCAGTAAAAACCCCAAACTGATACACTTATGACAAATTTATCATTAGTTAGTTTTCGTTAAATGGGATTAATACAGCAAAAAAACGCAAATTGGAACACTTGTAACAAACGGAGGGTAAAACTCCAAGTTAGTACATTCGTTATCTATCACGTATTATCCAACTTAGCAATTTGATAATAAAATTTAACGGAAATTAACGGAGGGTAAATTTGTCATAAGTATAGTAGTTTTGAATTTTTTATGGTAAAAAAATTAGTTTGGCATAAATTTGTTATATGTGTAGCAATTTAGAGTTTTTCATGATATTAATCAAAAAAACAAAATGACTGCATTTTAGGTTCTTATTTAAAATTTAGGTAAATTACTTATGTATTAATAGTCTGCGTAGAAACCCCAAAAACAAAGGTTACTTGAAACTCTGGTTAAGGGTATTATCAATAAAAGTTGGACATTCTCTGGTTTGATATATTAATAAGATAAATGACAATTGAAAAATCTACTCGGACTCGGACTCCGTCAGTGCAAATTCAAATTTGAGTTCCAACTGGAGGACACTGACCGAGCTTATCTAGAACTCAGAGAACTCGTACTTCCAGACCTGCATTAGTATTAATCCTCGTTTTCTAAGCTGAGAAAGAAAAATTAAAAAACTTGGTTATAACTTCCGTAAATTTGTCTTCATTGCTGTTCGTTTTAGAGAAAGTAATCCTGTATTAAACCCAAAAATCAACAACAATAGGCGAGGAATCCAGCTACTGATTGCGATATGGCTCCCATTTGCCCTTTCATTCTTAACATTTATTTTTTTTCATGCATTTTTGTCTCCGTGGGGAAACTACGTACTCTATCTGTTGTGTTCACACTTACATAAAAAAAATAGTGGATATATTATCCAAAAAATTTTAAATCTATTCTATGACCGTCAGTTTAATTTTAAACATTTTAATTTAGTTAATGTAGTTCTAAATTTTTTAAATATTTTTCAATATAGTCCATTGGATCAATTTAAGTCGGAAATTATTGGGCGACGATCTAGTTAGTGCCAACTAACCTATGTGGCATGGCCAATGATCTAACGTGTTCGATAGGGCTGCAATTCACATAAAAAGAGAGTACATAAATTCATTTGTGATACTTAGAAGAAGACGCAAGCAATCAATATTTGATGCATGCAATTCACGATGCTCGATGAGAAGGCAATTAATTACCTTTGAAGATTCTTCCAAAATTATGGATGAGAAGGCAATTAGATGTATGAGTTCAAAAATGGATCATTTTGTTTTGCTTCAGAAACGATGGATATAGACCCACTTCTAGAGTATATGTATAAGTATAGGTTCTTTTAACCCAATCATGTCATTATTTAGGCGCTGTGTACTTAAGGTCTGAAGGCAATTTCTGGGAAGTTCAAGGAACACGCCACGATTCATCGTTGACAATTTTCTATGAAACTTGCCTGTTAATATCCTCCGTTCACGTAAAATAGTAAACAATAGGGGACTTGATTGATATATGGAGGATCCAATCGAATCGAAGCACTTGGGAGGGCTCCCAATTAGTCTATTGCATCATCTTTTACAGCTCCAACCACTGAAATATCCTTTTTCGCCTCGCTTTTTTCAAAGCTTTTATAATGAACCCGTATGATGTCAAATCACGTGGGACCCAGACTACACGACAATTTTCCAGCACGTCGCCAAAGCGCGTAGCGGGCGCCCATAAGTCAATGGTCTTGGTCACGGGGAAAATGCGATGTATATTGTCGTCTGGTGTCTCTAGAGTATAGACCTTCTGTGCCTCTGCAAGAGAGAGGGAGAGAGAGAGAGAGAGAGAGAGGTGAAGAGAGCGAGCGAGCGAGCGATGGCTTTGACGGCGACAATACCGGGTGTCATGAATCTGTTTTTCGCAGTGGCTTTGAATCGGTCCATGGCGTTTCTAATTTTTATGGGAATGATTGGTTTTGCAGTATTTGCTGGAGGAAGGAAGAGAAGAAACCGGGTTAGTATTCTCTGCATCTTTGGGATTTCTATCATTATTTAGAACTTCGTTGACATGAATGCGGTGGAATCGGTCCTCTGCTTGCAGTTCGACCCAACGAATGCTAAAAATCCTCTGGAATGTTACAAATCTTATTTCATATTGGACGCTGGGCCTGTGAAGAACTGTTTTGCTTTCCTCCAAAATTTAGAATATTGTTTAAATTTCAGAAAATTCCGAAAAATTACGTTGGAATTCATATATCACATTTGATTGCTACCAAAGTTCTGAGAATTTTATATATCAAAATGCGTGAGTCGCAAATTTCAGTTGCAGGGGCCGCTTGCTGTGTTAGGTTTGTCTTGGTCGGAACCATAAAACTTTGTTTTTTTTTCTTTTTTTTCTCTTTTTTTTCTGTTTGGCCAGAAACATAAGACTTGGTCTGAAACACTATGTGTAGTATGTGAAGCGGTTTAGTTTCCTTGATTTGACAGGAATCATCTTCAACCTCATCGTCATCGTCCAGTGTCTGTTACGAAGTATTCTTGAGTTTTAGAGGTGAAGATACTCGCAAAACAATCACCGATCACCTTTACAGTAGATTGGTAGATGCAGGGATCGATGTCTTTAGAGACAACGAAGAGCTCCGTGGCGGAGAAGAGATCCATCCGACCCTAAAAGAAGCAATCAAGGGGTCGAAGATCTCGATAGCCGTCTTCTCCAAGGACTATGCTTCCAGTAAAAGTTGCCTCGTGGAGGTGGTGCAAATGTGGGAGTGCAGAAAATCTAAGGGACAGACTATTATTCCGATTTTCTATGATATTAGTCCCTACGATGTAAAACGCCAGGCTGGGGATTTCGGAAGGTCCTTTGATCATCATGTGAGAGACGGAGTCAACGCAGATACCATCAAAAAATGGAAAGAGGTTTTTCGAAGGATCGGGGGATTAAGCGGATTTAATCGGGAGAACATAAATGGAGGGTAATCCTTTTACTTCTGGTATCTATTTTCTTTCCTCGATCGATGGAATAAAAAAAGGAAGGCATAGGATCATGTGAAAATGAACCTGAACCTTTTCCAATAAATATTAGATGGACGATGATGCATGATAGAGGGATATTTAAGGTTATTCTTCAGAAATTGGTCGGTAGATTTTTTTTGGGGGTCGGGATTTTAGTTTAACAGGTTGAAGTTCCATATGCCTATTGAATGATGAGTGACTCCATTAAAGTGGCCATTATAAAATGGCTCGACTTATGACATAACTGCGAGTTAGACCAGCCGCCTGGTCCCCCACGCTCCGTTCGTTCCCCCTTTGGCATTTGAAAATGACTCGAGAGAATTTTTGCTTTTGCAGATAGCATGACATCAATGTCAAAATTACTATGGGCATGAAAGGGAAATTGACCATGCATTATAACTTGCTCTTTCATTGAAGAGTCCCCCTACCCCTGTTGGTTAGGTTAATTTTTGTCGGTTCATTCCCCACTTGATTTTTGTCTAATATATATCTTAACTTTGTTGTCATCCCGTGCTTCATCACTTATGTTTGCAGGCATGAGTCTCAGCTCGTAGAAAAAGTTTTTAGACGCGTCTTGCAGTTGTTGAAGAAGGATGACCGAGTTGTACCCGACGAACTAGTTGGAATTGATCTTCATGTTCAGGAGATGATGAGAAAGCTTGGTGTTGTCTACAACCATGGACAAGCAATTAAAGTATGTGGATCAGACAGATGTGCTGTTGGAATATGTGGTATGCGGGGTGTCGGGAAGACCACGCTTGCAAAGGTTGTCTACAACAAGATGCATATGTTGTTTGATGGATGTAGCTTCCTTGAAGATATCAATTCGAGAAAAGTCGAACTTTCACAAGAAATGTTCATTGCATCCCTTCAAAAAAGAAAACGTGAAGCACTTAATTCTTCTGATGATGGTATAAAGAAAATAGGAAGTCTATTTTCCCATATGAAGGTTCTCATTGTACTTGATGATGTGCATAATGATGGACAAATTAAAGCATTAGCTGAGAAGCTTACTTGGTTTGGTCGTGGGAGTAGAATCATTGTCACCACCGAAATAGACAATGTTCTAACTGGTTTCAAGGATGGAGCAGTTAAAGCATACAACGTTAGAGCAATGGAAAATCACCATGCTCTTCAGCTCTTTCGTAAGCATGCTTTTCAAGGGGATGCTCCCGAACGTGGTTCTGAGCATGATTCCTTGTCCATAGACATCGTCAAAGCTATCGGAGGGCTTCCTTTCTCTATTATACTTCAGGCTTCATATTTACGCCAAGAAAGGGACTGTTTAGATATATGGAGAAGTACCTTGAAATTTGTAAGAAGACACCCATCAGACAGTGTCAAACATTTCTTGGACAGAAGTTACGAATCTTTAAATGATGATACAAAGCAGATATTCCTTGATATAGCGTGTTTTTTTATCGGAAAGGAGAAGAGGATTCCCTCTTATATGTGGGAGGCTTGTGAATACTATCCTCCTAGGGGAATAAAACACCTTCGCGACTTGCATTTATTGGAAGATGGAGAAAATAATGAATTAAGAATGCACAATCTGATACGAGACTTTGGCAGGGACATTGTCGAGAGGAAAGTTGAGCGCTGCAGGTTTTGGAATCACTGCGATGCACTTTCTGTTCTAAAAAATCGTACGGTAAGTTTTCAAAACCTCTAAAAATTTCGTCTAGAGAGTTACGATTTACGAAAGCGTTCAGATAAACCTTCCGTTCTCATTAAAAGAAACTGACTTTTCCATATTTAATGTCCAACGGAAAAGAAAGGGAATTGTTGTTAACACAATTTAAAACATGTAGTGGATACCCACTGATTGTGTAAATTCGATTTGTCTCATTTTATTAAAAGGAGTAAGAAATTGAAGTTGTCTAGTTACTCATACCGTTTTCCCCAACGAGACTTGTCAGGGTGCTGAAAGTGTCAAAGGCATTCGTCTCACAGTTGAAGAGGGTACAACCGTCTGTTTTACATGTGAAGAATTTCACAAATTATCGAATTTGAGGTACCTCAGACTGGACCGGGCTAACATTCAGGGAGACACTGGGATTCTTCTTCCAAATTTGAGGTGGCTTGATTGGCGAGCGTGCCGTTTGATTTCTGAGCTACGTATTATGCATTTGGAGAAGTTAGTCATTCTCGATCTGTCTTGGAGTCCGGTCACCAAAGATTCACCAGATTGGGAACAAATCATGAAGGTACGGCCAATATTTGCTTTTTAAATCTCGTGTTCAAATGATAGATACGAGCTGAGTAAAGTTTGATATCTTCTTTTGCACATTGCAGAAGGTGGAGGAATTGAAAGTCTTGAACCTAGAAGGATGTGTTCAGTTACGTGCATCATTGGATTTTCCAGCTCCAGTCAATCTGGAGATATTGACACTGGAAGGTTGTACTCTGTTGACTCAAATTAAGCCATTCATTGAAACTCTGAATAAGTTGAGTTCCTTAAATTTGAAAGACTGCGCCCGAGTCAACGAGTTGCCCAACGAACTGTACTGCATGGAATCTCTGAGGGAACTTGTGATTGATGGAACTGGCATCCGAAGAATAGGAATTCATCGCCAGAGTGGGTTTTTGATGAATCTTGAAACGCTTAGTGCTCGCAACTGTACACGTTTGCAAGATATATCCAAAATTGGCCGCCTGACTAATCTCTCAAGTCTTGCTCTGGATGGTGCAGATATTGATGGGCTTCCAGATACTTTTGAATTTCCTCAGACACTTAAGAGACTTTCTTTAAGGGAATGTCACAAGTTGGTTAAACTTCCACCTTCCATCGGGAAGCTGAATGTGCTGGAGGTAATGGACCTTTCAAGAACTGGAATCAAAGTAATGCCACGGTCAGTCAAGGAGTTGAGGAATTTAAGGATACTGAAGATGGCACACACTTACCTACAAAAGTTTCCTGAAGAAATTGCGAGCTTAGCTGAACTGGAGGAGATAGATTTCTCTTTCTGCAGAAGTTTGGAGGGCAAAGTTTGCTGTGATATTTCAAAACTATCCTCTTTGAAAATTTTGAGATTATCATCATCTGATGTTGCCGGGCTGCCTGGGAGCATTCGCCATCTCTCTCACCTCCAAACCCTAGACATAGTTGACTGCAACCAGCTTCACACACTACCAAAGTTGCCCTCCAGTTTGCTCAGTCTCCGCTGGGGATCCAAAAACATGACAGTCCCCGATTTGTCAGATCTGACAAATCTAAAAGAGCTACTCTTGACAGATGGTGAGCAGCCAAAAGCCGGATGGCTCGTGATGTTATTGAATCTAATGACCCCAAATATTGGGTGGATCACGAGATTACCAGGTCTGGAGACCTTGCAGTTGTCCCTTTCAAAGGCCACCTATCTCCCTCGGAATTTTAATGCCCTTACTCAGCTCCGGGAGCTCTCTTTATCCCACATGAAGAAGCTAGACCTCACGCAACTTCCCTCGTCAAGCTTATTGACTCTGCGTCTCAAACACTGCAAGATTCAAGAGCCAAAATTTTCTTGTCTGCAATATCTGTCAGAACTAGAACTAGACAACTGCGATTTAGAAAACATTGACAGTCTTATAGATTTAAAGCTTTTGGAAGTTCTGAAAATTTCTCAACGTAGCAGCATTACAAACCTCAATGGGCTCAAAGAACTACGACGTCTCAGGAATGTGCAAGTTATACCTTTTCATCCTGCCAGTCTATCAGAATTATCAAAATGTACATTTAAATTGGACTCTTGCGGTTAGGATATGTCTGCATCTTGCATTCTTCTCGGTCAGTGGATGGATAGTCTCTGTACTGTACAAACTACTATTGTCCTTTTGAGTCTTCGACAGGACATCTCCTTTATAAGAAGCTGGAGGGCAGCCTCTCTACGGTACATGCTCGAATTCTGTTTAGAATTCTTTTTTACCCGAAACAATGTTGGATTTTATGGTTTCCATGAATTCCTTGTGTGTATTGCATTGGATCCGTGCAGGGCCACAAAGTAACCCAGGCAAATTCTTCCTTGTCCCGCGAATGGTAATGGCATCAAGAATCTAGCATCAAAACCATTGCTGAAGGTAGTGACTTCACTTGAATTGCTGCATATTTTGTTGGTGTTCTATTTATACTGCTTTCATAAATGGCTGCTTACTGGTATAATGAGACCATATATTCGCAGAGAAACCAGATAGAGGTGCAATTTACCGAAATACCATTTACTGTTATTTGTAGGCTGTAGGATGCATCATCCAAAAGCCGTCCATTGCCACTCAGCTCTTCGATCCCGATGAGAAAGAGAGGACAGAAGAAGAAAAACAAGATCCAGCATCCATGGGCAACATTGCGAGGACTCCGTGGTTGTGAGCCCTCATGGGCCTCTGTACCTTCGTCGGCCCTGCTGAACGCCACTTTCAGTGTTGCCATTCTTCATTTGAGTTGATCAAGTCGTCGAATCTGAATCTCCAGGAGTTGATGATAGGATGGGGATCCGAAATGGATACGACGGAGATCCAATTAGAATGAATTACAAGAGAGTGCGCTCGTCATTGTGAAGTTGAATTAGGATGGTTGCGAATCTTTGAATTGATCTAATCAGAAGTTTTCTTCCATCGTTCTCTTCTCCTCTTCTTAATCGATTTTCTTCCCTCGCATCTCTGGATGGCAACCTGGTTAATGGTGATGGCCCATCTCTTCCAATCGGAAACCATGCTTATATCCATCTATAAATCTATTATAATAACAAAATTGGGAGAATAGAGCTTTTTTGGTTGAGCCACATCATCACAAAATTAATTTTTCTTCTGCTTCTCCTCTTCACATTACTAAAAAAATGCATGTTGATTGAAAAAGGTAAATGTATTGTCATAATTAAAAAAAAAGTTAAAGGTACTTTTTTTTTTTTTTTTGTGGTCTGGTTATAACCTATTCTTATTCTATTTTACGGTGGGTGGTGTCCACTGTCCAGCAAGGATTGCCCTCGTTACCAAATGCGAGGCCGACCCGCATCCGGGCCTCGTCTGGGCAAGGTAAGGGTCGGCAAGGGCTAGCCTCTCCAAATCTGGTGAGGCCAACCCTTGCTCTGGCCATGGCGACCTCGCCCGCCTCCCCCCTCACCTAGGCAAGGTAGAGAGCCATGGGGGCTGGGGCTGGGGCTGGGGCTGGGGCTGGGGCGGAGGGGGCTCAGATAGGAGAGAGAAGGAGAGAGATAGGAGTCAACATGAAGAGAGAGAAGGCGGGACACAGGCGCCACAAAAAGTTGAAGGAATTAACGAAGAAAGAGAGGAGGCGAGGGAGGGGAGAGGGAAGTTTCAACGAAGAGAGAGAGATAGTGGGATCCGGACGACACGTGGTGCCACGTGTCGTGCACGGAATGGTCCGGCCCCATGGTGGCGGGGAGCGGCCGGCCTGAACAATATTTTCCCGGTGAGGACAGGAGCATCGGACAGATTTTCCCTGGCGTTGCGGCAACGCCGTTGCCCAAGCGCGAAGCGGTAGCGGGTGCCCAAAGTGTCGTGTATAAAATGAATCCTGATGTGTATAGGCCTCGCATGCCCTCAGACAGAGAAAGAGAGAGAGAGAGCGAGGCAGCGATGGGTTCGACGGAGGCAAAAGTGGCTGAGGTGTTTCTTTCTCTCGGAATGATTGCTGTTGCCGTTGCAATTGCAGTTGTTTTCGACCAGAGCAGAAGAAACCGGGTTACTTTTCTCTGCATCTTCGGGATTTGTACCATCATTTTAGAACTTCTTGGACATGCATCCGTTGGAGACGGGCCTCTCTGCTGTATAGTTCGACCCCACAAATGCTAAAAATCCTCTGGAATGCTGCAAATATTCTTCGACGCGAACGATAAGAATTATTCGATGTTAAGAATCACGAGATGCTATCGAAAGTCCAATCACAATTGATGTTGTACGCTCGGCCTGTTAAAGTAGAAAATTGCGAATAAACTAGGTGTGAACTCACGTGTTGATGTTCTGAGTGTTACGAAAGTTCCGAGAGGTTTTTTTATATAAAAAGGAGTCTATAAGATTCAGTTGCAGGCCGCTTGCTGTGTCAGGTTCGTCTCCACTGGAACTATAGAACTTTGTTTTTTATAATGTTTTTGTTTAGGCAGAAGCATGAGACTAGTCTGAAACGCTTTTTTCACTATGTGAAGTGGTTTAGTTTCCTTGATTTGACAGGAATCACGTTCGACCTCATCGTTATTGTCTGGAATCAATTATGAAGTATTCTTGAATTTTAGAGGATACTCGCAGAGGATTCACGGATCACCTTTACAGCAAGTTGGTTACTGCAGGGATTGAGGTCTTTAAAGACGATGAAAATCTCCGTGCCGGAGAAGAGACCAAGCCGGAGCTAATAGAAACAATCAAGCGGTCGAGGATCTCGATACCCATCCTCTCCAAAGACCATGCTTCCAGTAAAAGTTGCCTCAAGGAGGCGGTACAAATGTGGGAGTGCAGAAATTCTAATGGACGGACTGTTATCTCGATTTTCTATGATATTAGTCCGTCCGATGTAAAACACCATGTTGGGGATTTTGGAACGTCCTTCCATCAACATAAGAAGGACGGAGTCAACTCAAATACCATAAAAACATGAAAGAAGGTTCTTCGACAGATTGGGGATTAAGCGGATATCATCGGGAGAACGTAAATGGGGGGTAATTCTTTTACTTCTGGTTTCTTTTTTCTTTCCTAGATCAATGAATAAAAGGTTTAGGGTGATGTGAAAATGAACCTGAACCTTTTCGAATAAATATTATATTTAATCATATCGTTCATGATGCATGCTAAAGAGATCTTTAAGGTTATTCTTATGAAATGGATCGATGATTTAATAGGCTGTAGTTTGATATGCCTATTGAATAACCGGGGACTCAATTACAACGGCCATTTGAAAATGACTAGACTCATGACATAACTGCGAGTTAGACCAGATATCCTGGTCCATCATGCCCTGTTCGTTCCCCCTTGGGTAGAACTTTTGTTTTGCAGATAGCATGATATCAATGTCATAATTGCTATGTGCATGAAAGGGACGTAGATCACGCATTAAAACTTGCTGTCCATTTTAATTGAAGATTCTCCCTGCCCCTGTTGGTTGATTTAATTTTCAGCGGTTCATTCCCCACTTGATTTTTGTCTAATTTTTAATAATTTTCGTAACTTTGTTGTCATCGTTGTGCCTCATCACTTATGTTTTGCAGGCATGAGTCCCTGCTCGTAAAACAAGTTCTCAGATGGGTTGGGCAGGTGTTGAAGAAGGATGACCAAGTTGTAATCGAAAAACTAGTTGGAATTGATCTTCATGTTCAAGAGATGATGAGAAAGATTGGTGTCGTCTACAACGACGGACAAGCGATCGAAGTATGTGGACAAGACGTGCGGGACGTTGGAATATGCGGAATGCCAGGTGTCGGAAAGACTACACTTGCAAGGGTTGTCTTCAACAGGATGCATATGTTGTTTGATGAATGTAGCTTCCTTGAAGGTATTAATTCGAAAGGAGTCGTGTTTTCACAAGAAATGTTGATTGCTGACCTTCAAAAAGAAAAACTTGCACCACTTAAATCTTCTGATGAAGGTATTAAGAAAATAGCAAGTCTTTTTAGCAGCTTGAATGTTCTCATTGTCCTTGACGATGTGCATGAGGTTGAACAAACTAAAGCATCAGCCAAGAAACTTAGTTGGTTTGGTCCAGGAAGTGGAATCATTGTGACCACAAACAAAAGGACTGTTCTAGACGGTTTCGATGATGGATCAGCTGAAGAATACAGGGTTGAACCCATGAGGTATCACCATGCGCTTCAACTCTTTCGTAAGCATGCCTTCGAAGGCGATGCTCTCCAAGATGTCTCTGAGTATGATTCCCTGTCCATAGACAACATCAAAGCTCTTGGAGGGCTTCCTTTGGCTATTGTGGTTGCGGCTTCATATTTATGCAACAATAAGGATGATATACGAATATGGAGAAGTACCTTGAAATTCTTAAAAGAACACCAAGTAGATGAAGTTGAAGCTGCCATTAGGGTCAGTTATGACTCTTTAGACGTTCATACAAGAAAGATATTCCTCGACATAGCTTGCTTGTTTGTTGGAAAGGATGAGAGGATTCCCTCTTACATGTGGGAGGCTTGTGATTACTATCCTGCTAGAGGAATAACATGCCTTTGTGAGATGTATTCCTTGGATATTGGAGAAAACAATAAATTAAGAATGCATGACCTGCTAAGAGACTTTGGCAGGAAACTTATCGAGAGAAACGATCTTCATGAGCTCTGCAGGTTTTGGAACCACAGTGATGCACTTTCCATTCTAAAGGACATTAAGGTAAGTTTTCAAAGCCTCTAGAAATTTTTTAGTGGGTTACCATATCATTCAGATAAACCTTCCATTCCCATTAACATAAACTTACTTTTCTTTATTCAATCTCGAAGGGAAAAGAAGGGAATTTGTTCTTAACACGATTTAGAATGCGTAGTGGATACCCACTGATTTTGTAAATCTGATTTGTTTCGTTTCATTAAGAGGAGTAAGAAATTAAAGTTCTCAAATTGCTCATACGTTTTTCCCCAATCGAGAATTGACAGGGTACTGAAACTGTCGAAGGCATTGGTCTCACAGTAGAGGAGGGTCGCACCGTCTGTTTTACATGTGAAGAATTTCATAAAATGTCGAACTTGAGGTAGCTCAGACTGGACCGGGCTAACATTCAGGGAAACACCGAGAATCTTCTTCCAAATTTGAGATGGCTTGAATGGCGAGCATGCCATTTGATTTCTGAGCTAGGTAATATACATTTGAAGAAGGTAGTCATTCTCGATCTGTCTTGGAGTCCGGGCACTGAGAATTCACAAGTCTGGAGACAAATCTTGGAGGTATGGTAGAGATTTGCTTTTTAAATCTTGTGTTGAGATGATAGATATGAGCGAGTAAAGTTTGATATCTTCTTTTGCACATTGCAGAAGGTGGAGGAATTGAAAGTCTTGAACCTACGAAGGATGTGTTTGGTTACCTGCATCGCTGAACTTTCAAGCTCCAATCAAATTGGAGATTTTGATACTGGAAGATTGTACTCAGTTATCTCAAATTGAGCCATTCATCAGTAATCTGAAGAACTTGAGTCCTTTAAATTTGAGAAAGTGCAGCCAAGTCAAGCAGTTGCCCCAAGAACTGTGCTGCATGAAATCTTTGAGGGAACTTCTGATTGATGGAACTGGCATCCATAGTATATGTTTCCCGGAAGGTTCTTTGAAGAATCTCGAAATACGCAGTGCTTGTGACTGTCAATATTTGCAAGATATATCCACAATTGGCCACCTGAGGAATCTCTCGAGTCTTGCTCTGGATGGTTCTGATATTGATGGGCTTCCAAACAATGTTGGATTTCTTCAGAAACTGCGGAGACTTTCTTTAAGGAATCGTTGGAAGTTGGGTAAACTTCCAACTTCGATCCAGAAGCTGGAGCGGCTGGAGGTAATGGACCTTTCGTACATTGGAATCAAAGTAATGCCACCCTCAGTCGAGGAGTTGATGGAATTGAAGACATTGAAGATGGCATCCACTCCACTAAAAAAATTTCCTGAAGATATTAGGAAGTTAAAGGAACTGAAGGAGATAGATCCATCTTTATGCAGAAATTTTGAGGGTGAAGTACGTTGTGATATCTTAGGATTATCCTCTTTGAGAATTTTGAGATTATTGTCATCCGGTGTTGCCGGGCTGCCTAGGAGCATTTGCCATCTCTCTTGCCTCCAAATTCTAGACATACATGACTGCGACCAACTTCAGGCTCTACCGAAGCTGCCCTCCAGTTTACTCAGTCTCGTCTGGGGATCCAAAGAAATGACAGTCCCCGACTTGTCATATCTGACAAATCTAAAAGAGCTATGCTTGAAAGATGTTGAGCAGCCAAAAGCTGGATGGGTAATGACGCTATTGAATACCCCAATTAGTGGGTGGATCACGAGATTACCTAGTCTAGAGACCTTGCAATTGTCCCTTCCAATGGTCTCCATTCTCCCTGGCAATCTTAGCGCCCTCACTCAGCTCCGGGAACTCTCTTTATCTTACATGGAGGAGCTAGACCTCACACAACTTCCATCGACTTAAAGCTTATCGACTCTGCATCTCAAACATTGCAAGATTCAAGAGCCAAATTTTTCTGGTCTGAAATATCTGAACTGGAACTATACAACTGCGATTTAGCAAAGATTGATGGTCTTGAAGATTTAAAGCTTTTGGAAGTCCTGAAAATTTCCGGATGCAGTATAACAAACCTTGATGGGGTCAAAGAGTTTCCACTTCTCAGGAAGGTGCAAGTTGTCTCTTGTGATCTTGCCAATCTATCAGAATTACATGAATGCGAATGTGAAGTGGACATTTGCGGTTAGGCTATGCCTATATCTTGCATTCTTTTCGGTCAGTGGCTGGATAGTCTTTGTCCTGTACGAACTACCGTTGTACTTTCGAGTCTTTGACAGGATACCTCCTTTTAGTCTAAGAAACTGGATGGTGACCTCTCCAAGTATCTTGCTCCAGTTCTGTTTACAATTTTTTTTAACCGAAACAAAGTTGGATTTTATCGTTACCACGAATTCCTTACGTGTTTTATTTTGCATTGGATCTGTGCAGGGCCATAAAATAGCCCAGGCATATTCTTCTCGTCCGGCTATTGGTAGCAGCATCAAGAATCTCGCGTCAAAACCATTGCTGAAGATAATGCCTACGCTCGAATTGCTGCATATTTTGTGGGGGTCCTATTTGTACTGTTTTTGTAAAGGTGGGGTTCGCTGAAACACCATTTACTGTGATTTGCAGGCTGTAGGATGCATCATCCAAAATCCGTCCACTGCCACTCAGCTCTTCGATCATGATGAGAAAGAGGAAACGAAGAAAATTAAGATCCAGCATCCACAGGCGACTTTGCGAGGACTCCACATTCATGAGACATGGGCCTGTGCTTTCGTCGGCTCTGCCGGTGAAATTCGTCCTGGACACTGCCTTCAACGTTGCCATTCTTCATTCGAGTTAATCGAGTCGACATGTTCCGAATCTCCAGGAGTTTGATTATGGGATGGCGATCCGAATTGGACATGACGGGAGATCTCATCAGAAGGGAATTACAAAGAGAGTGCGCTCATGATTGGGAAATTAATTGATCTGCTGCTTGGAGAAGGAAAGTTTTCGTCCATCCTTTTCTTCTCCCCTTCTTTTCTCAATTTATGCACATGAATTTTTAATTTCTGTAAAAGACATGACGTTGGATCTAACAAGCAAAAAGATGTCCAGTTGATTTCTTATTCATTCTCTACATTTGCTACTAAAGCCTCTCTCCTTCTCAAGGATGAAAAAGAATGGAAAAAAATCACAGGAATAAATGGGACCATCCTTTGAGGTAATTTTAGAAACAGCCGGCCAATCATACGCCCAAAACTCGAATACGAGCAAAGATTGAGATTTCTCAACTCGTGATAATGTTTGAAACAACGACATCAGAATGACAAGCGCATCAACCGCGTGAAATGGTTTAGGACGAAATTTCGAAAATTACGGAGTTACACAAGCGACGGTGGTTTGGCTGAGATGCCCATTGCTCGTGTCTCTTTTATGCCCCTTTAGCTGCACATAAAGCTCTCTTGCAGTAATACATAGCCTCGCGGTGAAAATTGTTACTTTGCACGGATGCTAAAGTGATGTGAGCAATACAAAGGCATGAAATTGGGTCAGAGGTGGAAGAAAAGATGAGTTGGTAATTAGATATGCTCTCTCTCTGTAACATTGTCGAAGCATCGTGCAAAACATGTATCACAATCCTAGGTTAACTCTTCAACCAAAAGAAAAAAAATCTTAGATTAACTCACCCTAGAAATTATCTATTTTGTGCTTTTGTATATAGGTAAACACTTTTTCAAAGAGGCCACTAAAGCTTCGTCTAATTTAGGCACACTTACCATTGAAATTTCGATGTTAAACATTGCCACTATATCACATTTCTTATGAATTGATTTCAGTGTCCCATGTATAACTCAAGAATGCTCTCATCTTGTTTATTGTGCAATTCGATTATTCATGTCCCTTTCACCATCTTTGAAGTTTGCCAAAAGTCGCGCCTTATTCAGATTTGGTTGTCTTGTCGTAGTCAATCAGGTCGTTACAACATGAAAATATAAGATTAAAATCCTATAAATTTAAAACCAAAGCCTAGTTGGTCACATTCATTCACATTCTACTAACCTAGATTGGTTCATTTTGCACATTCTCAGTCGCTATATTCGTCTCTTGCACAAAAAAGTTGTATCCAAAAAATAAGCCATTGGTAGCATTTTGGGAAGAAAGAAGGTAAGGGATCCCTTGTTTTAGTTATTGATACAACACCAACATCTAACTAAATAGTATATAATTTAAGACGAATAATATTGTAACAATCCATAATACTAGTCAATTTTTTTGTTCCGTTGATGAATTACAAGGTCGTTAATATAGATCCATGCAAAACTTTGCGCATTTTATATTGTAATTTTTCCTGCTTGCTTATATTTAATACAAAAAAAAGCAACAAATTTTTATGTATTCGAGGTATTTCGATCCACTGATAATATTATCTCGTGAATGATGAGAATTTAAATATAATCAACTTTCAATGTGCATAGTATACTACTAATGGAGAAAAAAAAGTACTCAAATAAATGCGATCGACAACTTTTTATATATTTTCATGCCGTTAACTTTTTATATGATGAAACAATTTTTTTAAGGATAAATGTAGAAATTCATTGCAACGAGTTTTAGTGAGCCAAAAAATAATGGTCCATTGAATTCGGTATATATTAAACTAAATTCAAATTATAAAATCTGATGGAGCCCACCATTTATAATGATCCTCATTCGGTCTCGCGCATACATACTTACTTAATGCCATATATGTGTATATATGGCATGCGGGGCAAATGATGAGAACTATTGACTTGCGTAAATGCAAGTTGCTTTTCATTCTTTAAAACCCATTTGGCTTCTTAATCTTTTTCCCCCATCCCTTGAGAAATATTCACCTGGATTCGGATGCACTGGACCAAATCAATCACGGCTCTTGATCTCCCCCCGTGCGGGACCAAGCGGGGGTCCACCTGCCGCCCGCAAGATCAACGGCCGAGATCCAATTGGCCCAAGGGAACAAATTCTCCCTCTCTCGTGCAGGACAGATCACTTTGTCCCGACACGCATCGATGTTCCCAGAGGGCCAGAGTCAACCCTTTAACCAAAACGCACCCCAACGGAAATGGTCATCTCTCTCGGATGATTGTCTTCCTACATCCGATCCGAAGGGAAGAGCGAGCTGACCCGTGATTGCAATGGGGTTCAAGTTCATCCTGAACGCGCCATGTCGTTCCCCGACGACGTACGGCTCTTCGTTCGCATGGTGTTCATCTTGCCAGCAGCCGCCGCTCGGCTTCCGCCGCCCGCCTCGCGGCGTGTCCGCCATGCTCGCCGCCATGATGCTCGGCGGACTGTGAGTCGCTCTCTTACTCTTCTTTTTCTCGTCCACCTTAGAACTCATCAACACAAAAAATGGAAGAGAACAATCCAGTCTTCACACTTCGTTGCTTTTCGTCAGGGCCTTGGGACTGCTCGCTCCGACCATGCTCGCGTTCGTCAAGTCAACAGCGTCCAAAATCTTCCGCAAACCCACCACGACAGCCAAGAGGGAGGAGGCAAACGATCCCGAAGCCGCCGCGACGAGCGCCGGCGACGCGCCGGCGCCGGCCGGCGAGGAGTACGAGGTGTTCCTGAGCTTCAGGGGGCCCGACACTCGCACCGGGTTCACCGATTGCCTCTACCACGACATGCTCGGCGCCGGAATCCGCGTCTACCGAGACGACGAGGAGCTCCGCGTCGGCAGGGAGATCGGCGGCGAGCTCATGCGGGCGCTCGACGTGTCCAAGATCTACGTGCCCATCTTCTCCAGGGACTACGCGTCGAGCTCGTGGTGCCTCCGCGAGGTCGCCCACATGGTGGACTGCGCGGGGAGGTCTAACGGGAATAAGGAGATCTTGCCGGTTTTCTTCGATGCGTCGCCTGCGGATGTGAAGCTCAGGACTGGGCTGTACAGGAATGCCATGGCCAAGCACAGGAACAAGTTTGGGGCTGTGGAAGTGAAGAGGTGGGAGGATGCTCTTGTGGAAGTTGCTGAATTGAAGGGATGGGACCTCAAAACTAGAGGGTAATTACTAATTTTCCAATTCTCTGTCCTTTTCTTAATTTTTTCGTGTCTTCCATACCTGATTTGTTTATTAGAATGTACAATTTGAAGTCCTCAGTCTTTGCCATTTTCTGCGTGAATAAGATTTCTGGGAGTTTCGTTAGTTTGAAGTGCGGGAAGAAGTTTGCAGTAATTGTACAATGTCTGGGGTCTCAGTTGAATGCAACTATATCCTGTGTTGCGGGTAGTCATTGATGAATAGACTCATGAAATCTGGCAGACTCCATTTCAGTAGTCAACTACCAGCTTTCAAGATTAATGAGCTTGGATAATCTCTATTCTGTTCCTGACTTTGATCGGCCTTTCATCAGTGGTAAGTGGTAACCAGTAGGAGTATACTGATGAGCTGATCGAGTATCCGTTTTGGTCATGCGCACTCGTATACCAACCACATCAGGAAGTTCCACAAAAACAAAAAAATCAGTCATTTGGCTAGTCCAGACTGCAATTTCTAACTTCAGAGTACAGTTCAAGCAGAGACCAAACAAAAAACATCAAGGGGTAAATCATAATAATGCATCATATCAAGAAGGCATTTGCAATGATATAGTATTGCACGCCTCCTCTGTCATACTGCATGCCTTCTCTGTTATACACGTGGATTCCACAGATCTAGAACCTACAAATACTTGAGGGTGCGTACAAGTTCCAAAATATTCAAAACTTTTGGCTGTTTGTTATGTGCCTTGTCTGATATCTAATTTCACGTACGTACTCTGATGATTTAAGGAGTGAAGCAACTAGTGGTTTCTGAGGAATGCTTTCTTTTAGCAAGCCTCTTTCTTTTCCTCACCCGTCTTCTACCATTCACTGGATATTTTTTACTCTTTTTCTCCGTCTTCTTTTTTTTTTTTGGTAAGATTCTCCGTCTTCTTTTCATCAATTGTTCCTTTTAAGTTTTCTCTCTGTTCCAGCTCAACTCAATTTTTTTTTAATTTAACTTATAATTCCAGTTATTTATTCCATCCTGCTTAATCTAGCCTGGAAATGGTTCATGAAGCATGAAGAACTTTAAGCTTAAGTCGCATTTCATATTGATAATATAAAAAGAACTAAAAAATTAGAGAGAGCATGAGGACAGATTTATACTGTTGGGAAAAAGGTATAAAACATTGGAACTCTGTCTAGTGTGTAAAATTTTACCTTCGTACAATGTGAATGTTTCTTGAACTGACTCCTTGTTCGCAATCATCTATGACTAAATCCATATACTTTTGCTTCAACTGAAAAGATATGATGATGTCTATTTACTATCTTCTTTCAACTGAGGTAGTTCACATATGTGGCAGGCATGGGCAAGCTATTAAGTTGATCATCCGACAGGTTTTGTTTAAGTTGAAGATAAAACATAAATATGTGATGAATCGGTTGGTTGGAGTGGATGATCATGTAGAAGACATAATGAAGCTGTTGGATGTTGACTGTGAAGGTGTTCGTTTTGTTGGTATTCACGGGATGGGCGGTGTTGGCAAAACAACTCTTGCAAAGGTTGTCTTCAACCAGCTATGTTCGTACTTCGATGATTGCTGCTTTCTTGGAGATGTTCGAGAATCATCAGAAAAAGGGGGCCTAGTAAATTTGCAGAAACAGTTATATTCAGACATTCTCGACTCTAGATTCGTGGGCAACATTCATGACATTGATGATGGGATTAACCAGATCGGGATGAGATTTCGCAGCAAAAAGGTCCTCATTGTTTTGGATGATGTGGATAAAGAAGAACAACTAGAGAAGCTAGCAGGGGCACGAGATTGGTTTGGTTCAGGAAGTAGGATAATCATTACAACCAGGAATGAAATTACTTTAAAAGTCCTGGATGAGGTTTTGATATACGAATTAAAGGAACTGAATTTTGATCAAGCTCTCAAGCTTTTCTGTATACATGCTTTTAGAAAAGACGCTCCACCGTATCAATATGATACTCCTGCATCAGAAATTGTTGTCACAACTGGAGGGCTTCCTTTGGCTCTTGAGGTCATAGGCTCGTTTCTCTATCGCCAACCGGAAGAGATCTGGAAAGAGACTGTGGAGAGGTTAGCAAGAATACCTCATAAGGATGTTCGACAGCAGTTGATGATCAGTTATGAAGCATTAGAAGATGAGGAAAAGCAGATTTTTCTTGACATTGCATGCTTTTTCATCAACGACACAAAAAAGACGAATGCAATTTACATGTGGGAAGCTTACAACTTTTTTCCTGAGACTGGGATTCAGGTTCTTATGCAAATGTCTTTGGTAAAGATTGTCGATGGTGATACAATATGGATGCATGACCAGCTCAAAGATCTTGGGAGGCAAATTGTTCAGAGGGAATGCTTGCATGATCCTGGAGAGCGTAGCAGGGTGTGGGTTTGCAAGGAAGCCGTCGACATTGTAAGAACAAAACAGGTAAACAAAATTCACTGTTTTATGAATTGGGTATGTGTAGAAAAGAGTTCACATTTCTACTTAGAAGCCTCTTGGTTCTTTTACGCCAAAAGAGAATCTGAACTTTTGTTAAAATCATGCTTGTTCATTTGTGCTTTGGCAGAGAAAGAAAAAAGTTCAGGCACTCATATTAGCTGGAAGTCAATTTCAACCACTTGTAATTACACATGACGAACTTAGTAGGTTACCCAACTTAAGGTTCCTTGAATTGGAGGATGGAACATTTGTCGGAGACTTTGGGGATAATTTTTTGAAGTTAAGATGGATTTCTTGGCATTCTCCTTGGCCACTAGATCTTGAGGTAACCAATCTATCTATAAAGAATTTGGTTGTCTTTGAGATCTTTTCAGGCAGCATCACAGATGACTGGAGTGGATGGAGCCTAATCAAGGTATGAGATGCATTCACTTTGATTCTGATTGGCATATAACTTAATGTTTACCATTTTCTTTTCCTGATGGTCAATCGTTTTTCGTAGATGGCAAAAAATTTGAAAGTTCTTAACCTCAGAGGTTGCCAAGGCATAACTAGGACACCGGACTTCTCCGGATGCTCGAGTCTAGAGAGGCTGAGTTTCTATAATTGCATAAACTTGGTTGAAATTGACCGCTCCATTGGGAAGCTAAAGCATCTGATTCACTTAAATCTTAAAGAGTGCATTTCTCTTAAGGATTTGCCCAAAGAAATCGGAAGGCTTATAAATCTGAAGCACTTCGCTTCCAGTGGATGTTTTCAGAAACTCCCGGATTCATTTGGGAAATTGACATCACTAAAGGAGTTGGATCTATCAAACATACAAATTGACTGCCTTCCTGAGTCTATTGGTGATAAGAAGTTTCTGTCTGTCCTTAATCTAACGTACACACAAATTAGGAAACTTCCAGAGACTATTGGGAAGCTTGTGAAACTCGAGTCTCTTTCTCTCTTTGGGTGCTTAAAGTTGGAAAAACTCCCAGACTCAATTGGGAAGCTAGAGTCTTTGCAGGAGTTGAATCTATCCAGTACTAAAATTGTTGAGTTACCAGATTCGATTGGAAATCTGAAGAAATTGAAAGTGATATCGATGGAAAATACTCCAATAAGGAAATTGCCCAGTACTATTGGAATGTTAAAGAATCTGGAAGAGCTACATGCCAGTGAATGTGACGAATTAAGTGGTGAAATTCCGAGAGAAATTGGCGCATTGTCCTATTTGAAAGTCGTTGAGCTATCAGATGCCCATTTTTCTGGAGTACCAACCACAATCAATTATATTCCCCACCTTGAAAGACTGACTTGACAGATTGTAATGAGGTTCAAGAATTGCCGGAGCTTCCAAAAAGTCTGATCTATCTCCATTTTCGATCATCAGCATTGCGGATAGTTCCGGATCTCTCAAACTTGACTAATCTGGTCGATTTGCTCTTATCTGATGGCTCTGAAGATGTGGTTCAAGCTTCATCGGAACTGTTGCCGAGTTCTAGCTTAGGGTGGATTAGGGGGTTATCCAAACTGAAGAAGTTGGAATTGTCCCTTTCTAATATCCCTGCACCACTGACTGAGTTTGGTTCTCTTCCTCGTCTAAATGAGCTTATTTTATGTGGATTAGACCTGCAATCTATCACACAGCTTCCACCTTCCTTATTGGAGCTGCAACTTGTTCATTTCAACTCAACAGTATCTTGGTCATTCTTTTCCAACTTGAAAAACTTGTCAAAGTTACGACTTTCTCAGTCACAGCTTCAAGAAATTGAACTCAGTGGACTCGAACAACTGAGAGCATTGACAGTGAGTAAATGTGAACTCCTTGAGAGGTTTTTCATCCCAGGAAGCTTAAAGAAGCTTAAAGAATTGTGGGTATTAGAATGTCCACGGCTAGTTGAGATTGAAGGTCTGGAGGCCCTAGAGTCCTTGGAAGAAATGTATGTACAGTATTGTGATTCCATTGAAAGGTTATACGGACTATCAAACTCGAAGTTGCTGAAGCTTTTGGATATATCAGATGGCCATGAGCTTCGTGCTGTTGAGGGCCTCAGCGGGTTAGAATCTTTGAATGCATTACTTGTTCTTGAGTGCAGTTCACTGGAGAAACTAATTATTCCATCAAGCTTAGAGAAGCTAAAACAGTTGGAGGTGTCAGGATGTCGGAAGCTGATTGAGATTCCTGGTCTTGGTGCATTGGAATCGTTGGAGACTTTAGTTATTGAAAAGTGTCAATCTATTAGCCTACTGTGTGATTTATCAAACTTACAGATGCTGAAGTCTTTGTCAATCGATGGATGCCATGAGCTACCAGCTATTGATGGTGTTGACGAGTTAGAATCGTTGCGTGAGGTCAATGTTTTTAATTGTCGGAAACTGGAAGCTCTGATGGATGTATCAAACACAAAGATACCTGATGAGTGCCTGATAACAATTCAAAAGTGTCAGAAGCTACACAGGCACGGTTATCCTAATGTTGAGGACCTTCCGTACAGGGATTTCAAAGACATGATTATTGTGATGACAAACTCTCCTACGGAGTCTCTCCCTTTAGAGACATCAGATGAGGTATGCGTATTCTTCTTCCTAATATCTCTACAGGCAATCCAACTCCTCTATAAGAACATAAGTAGTCCTGTCTGAATTGTTTATTTATTTCACCTTCACATATTATTTCTCTTCATCAAATCTATCGGGGAAAACTTAAGCTTGAAAAGCCAAATAAGAGAATAAGTATGAGGAAATTTTGAAAGGAAAAATTACCTGCCTGAAGAGATAGATTAGTTATGGTTCACTATGTTATCATTCATTACACGACACAGCAAATCTGCATTTCTTGTAGGGAGAGGTTGAAACGGATGATGAAGCGGAAGAATTGGAGGTGGCTAGAGATAGCTCTGATGGTAATAACTCACCTATCATCATAACTTCTCGAGAGCTTGATTACTGAGCTTCGTTCATCCACGAGCTATCCAGATGAAGAGACTCCCGCTGTAAGCGATGTTGAAGAAGGACCCCAAATATGACCACAAGCTTTCATGATCGCACCAGGGAGCTTCACCTTTAGTTTCTTTCTAAGAAGGAATAAAGGCACCTTGTATTACTAGACTTTTCCAAATTATTTACTTAGGTCTTTGAATCTTTTTTTGTGCAATTGTATCCTTTAAGTTTAAGGTTTTTTATTCGAGTTGATCCTTTTGTTAAAATGGAAACGGAAATGTTGGCCTGGACTGATGACTCATTGACTCCACATCATTGTTGACTAAACAAGTTGGTGGTCATGTGTAATTTCGTGAGAGAGAAATAGAGAGAAGAAGGGGAGGCTGCAAGAGGCAGTGGCGGAGCTGCCCACTCGTTGACGAGGACCATCGAGCCCTCGTAGACTATTGCAGATGTCAGGCGAAAGCTGGCGTCGCGACCCCAGCTGCCGATTACCACGGTTAAGGCTAGCTCTTGTCTGGGGTTGTGTGACCATGGGCAAGGCTAGCTCTAGCTTAGAATTTTACAATCCCGACCAGTTGATGATTGAGATCGCGTGATCATCATTGTCGATTAGGAGTGAGTGATTCTAGAGCAGGTTTGGGTTTTATTTGGAACTTGCAACCTATCATGTTAAGGCCAATTTTTGATTTTTGAAACTTGAAACTTATCATGTATATCCTGGAGCTAGCTGATTCCTTCTTTTCTTTTTCTTTTTTTTATCACTTTTCATTCTTTCTCTTTTGCTTCAATTTTGGTCAAGCAAAAAAAAAATTAAAGTAACAACAAAAATTCCACATCATATAAATAGAGCCTCATAAAAAAAAATTACCTATTTCAATTAGAACCATTTATAAGCGAAATAATCTGTCAAACCTAACTAGAGATATCGTATTATGTTGTCATGTAAATTAAATGAAAAGGGTTAATTCAATAGTAAACTAGCAACACGTGTAAAAGAGTAGTGATTAGTTAAGTTGAAGTTTCCAAAGTACATAATACTGGATTTCTACCGCAATGAGTATACTTATATGTTGCTAGTGGATTATAATGGGTACACATTTTCCATCTCCACTAGTATGAAAGTTGGTGAAAAGATCCATAGATACTACTAGTTGTAGGGTAGCTTAGTCGAGGTCACGCTACCTTGCCGTTGCTCATCAATGTCACGCGACAGGGGTTGTGATACCAACAGCACCTCGCCTCCTCTTCTCTCTATCGGTCTTTCTTTGAGAGTTGCTTAATATTTCGATATTTATTTTGCTTTCTAATATCCTTTCTCTATGCTATTCCTTTATTTTTTAATACCACGTAAAATGTCATGTCTACATTAATGCCTGCTTAATGGTCACGTCAGAATTTTTGTCCATTATTTTGACGAAAAGATCAACTTGAATAATTAATATAGTTAAGGGACTTGTTTGCATAATTTGTAAAAGCTTGAGGACCTTCGGTGCTGCTATCTCAAAAAACAAGAACTCCTCAACTGAGAGAGATCCAAACTCGAGCTAAAGTCACTTCAATTTTGTGTCGCGTAGTGTCAGATATCATATGTTTTAATGTGTACCTGATGCAACTACTGCATATTTCAGTATATGTTTGCTTGAACTCTGCATATGTTTAATAACAAGCCGTGTGTGCCTTAAAATATGTATCCCTTGTCACTTAGCAGGCATCTGAATTGATGGAATCGCAGAAGATTAGGACCATTTGGAGGAACATAGCCTGATAACTCTCATTTGCATTCATCCTCAGAATACCACATTTGGAGTTCCTATTGTAGCTGAGCAACGCATTGTGTAATTCGATATGCAAGAGACAGGTTTGAAGAGGGAAGACCATGATGAAGTTAAATCAGTAGCATCAACAGTTACTTGAGAGATCGCTGCCAAGACTGTTAGACAGTAAGGTCCAACTTACGTAAATTGTTGCAAATAATAGCTAAGCGAATCAAATAAAATAATCAGAATGAAGGAAAGGAAATTGAACACCGGATTTACGTGATTCAGTCCGAATATTGGAATCTATGTTTACGGAAAAAACAGTACGGAATTTCACTATAAAAAATAAGCGATCGATATTTTTCAGCCCCTAATTACACTAAATAGTTCGCTCAGTATTTAGCTCTTTATAATTCTCAGTTAAATCTCACTCAAGGAATTATGCAAATTCTACTCATAAGAATTTAACTGACTAAATCACCCAAGTGTAATTACAACAAGAAAATCACTCGGGAGAAGAACTCTCTCTTCGCTCGGCCACAGAATGGAACTTGGCGCACCTCTTCATTGGACGTCCCTCAATCTCCTTTATAATGCAGAAGAGAGAGTCTTCGTCATTCAATGGCCATGACCTAATGGTCATCATTGCACCTCATGATGCTCACATGCGAAGGAGACATCTTGCACGTTGGCCTCTCTTTTGTGCGTAAAAGAGAGCTCCAACAAACCATGATAAAATAAACAATTCTTTCCCAAGTTCAGAAAGTCCAACTTGCATTTATGAACATGGACTCCATGCAGCTTCCCTTGATCAATGTGAAAATAGAAAGAGACAAACAGAGCCCACATTCCTTTATCTTCTTCAATTTCTCTCGCACCGAAAATGTCAGATCTTTCATATGCGACGACATGAAAGTCTTCTTCCTGCACCCTAATTCCTTCGTCTTCGAGCGGCGCGTGCGGAGAAATTAATGCACGAACATTACCCGGTTTAACTCGAATCGTATTTATTCAACGATCACAAATTTGAGATATATTTTTAATATAAATTATAAATATCTTCATGTATTTTTCGTTTGTTCTTAAACATATTAGCGATCCCACTTTATATTGCTAATTCTTGTTCGATGATATGGAAGTTCTTTCAACATTATCATATCGTTATTTAGGTTTTAGAAACTTAGCCTCAGAAGGCACTTTCTGGGAAGTTCATGGAATCTGCCATGATTCATAATTGACAATTTTGTCAAACTTGGTTGATATAGGATAAGAACCTCTATTGTTATAACTTGGGACTTTTCTCGTTGGTCTATACCGAATGCGACAAAAGCAGGAAGCTTCCGCATCAGCATTTTTCCTTGGCAAGCTAATCATCAAACAAGAACTTCATAGCTCACACCCTCTTGAAAGACAAGAATGACTTTTCAAGATTTCACTCTCACCAACCCGGTATCTGCATGATTGAACATGATTACCACCTAATTACCAGTTATCCTTTGATTAGGTCATGGTTTACCTCACACTGTGGGATAAGTTTGGATGGTTCTTCATTCAATACAACAGCGTAAAATTTGTTCGATCGTTAAATTTTCTTATTGCATATATCTCGCTTCAAGTACTTTGTTGGGCTTAAATGTTCACACTTCCTAGAAGAGCAAGTTGTGGCTTAATGTTCTCCGACTGACAACAAACAAAATTCCTTCCATTAAGTCAAAGCCGCGTATATTTCATAATGATAACATGGGAGCACACACAGGTTTACCAAAACGTTTCTGGATTGCAATCGGGAGGAGTGTAGGGCCTCATTAAATCTAATTTACAAGTGCACTCCTCTCTCAATCTAGACATCGTATCATTCTTCAATCTTTAGAAACTCTTCAGAAGGACATATCTTTGGGACCATAAGGTGCACCATCGACAAAGATCTCGCTCGCCAAGGACCAATAAGAAGAACTTCGCATTGCACAGTGAAGTAGTGGCCAACTTCGCAGCTCTCACATTTGTCTAGTCTGCCAAAGAGATTGAAAAGGACATCTCTTTGCCTGTCGGTAATAGAACCATAACTGATTCCTTCATCATTATTACAACGGGAATGCAGTTTCAGGCCAACACCAAAAAGAGTAATGCTAGAATATACCCTCTATTCTATCAGCGGGGACCTCGCTCAGTCTGCGCGAGGTGTCTCTGCCATCCCAGCCATTTAATTATGGGACATGGAATAACAAGGAGGAGAAATTCTTTGCCAGAAAAGAGCTGAAACATCACCTATACTCCATGCACAATTATGCATTGGTGCCTCCGCATGAAAAAGTAGTTTCTAGGTGAAGCTGTAATCCTGTAATAACTGAAGATCACACCACGTCTGTTCATCATGTAAAACCTCTTGTCCATCACAAAGGAAAGGAAAACCAAGATTTGCTTCATCCGTTATCAAACGAGAGCTACAACCAAGTAGAACATCTTTCATAAGTATGAATACCGTTACATGAATCATAAATGCATGAATGTGATAAACTAAATAATCAAACCGGTACTGCTACATGATATTAAGCCTACTCTTTCTCTTCTTTGGTCTCAGTTACCTTTTAATGTCTTACAAAGCTTTGGATTAGAATATATGTATGGACTCTACTAACGGAAGAACTCAATTTTGTTATTGACTCCGAAGCTACCAGTATACCCTTTGCATCTGCAATTAACTCCAACAGTCCAACTTACTCTGGTTGGAGGGGACATTATTTCACTGACCGACCCACTTATCCTCTTAAAAGCTGGAAGTCAGTGTAATCTAATTGCCGTATGAAGTGACTCATTATGTAATAGTATACACTTAATGTGAACTAAATACTTCTTTTAAGCGCCACCTGCAGTGACCAGACCATAAAGATAGACATCAATGCGTGATGATTGAGTATTTGTACATACATCCACCAAGTTTATTGCAATGACATGCCTGGGACACGACATGCAATCCAGCGTTCTCAGCAAAACTTCTATGGATTCATCTGAAGGATTGCCGCCACGATTTAATTGGCAGCTGGGGGCAATAATTTCTCATAATAAGCAACAAATCTGGTTGGTTCTATACTGCAGAAAATAGGTTCTGTTTGTATCCTCTCGTTTGAAGGTAATTTAGAAAGATCGGGTATGAAGCTGGAGATCAGAGTTTTGTCAACGTATTATTACAAAAGCATATAGGTCATGTTCCGTCCCATTACAGTGACGACATGGTAAAGGGGAACGAAAAAGCCCTTTTCAAATAGCACGTTAAAACTGAAATCGCTTCAAATTCTTGGGGAGAGAGCGAGCTGGTGATAGAGTGGGACTGTGCAGAGTTAATAGATTCGGTGCAGAGGAAAGTGCACGTGCAATGGGAGCTGGAAATCTTAATACAAGAGGCCAGGCTCCTTATGGACCAATTTGCAAATATTTCCTTGGCCCATTGCTGTCGATCCGCAAATCAAGTAACCGATTGGATCGCAAAGGCCCAACGTTTGAATACCATTTCCTCTATTTGGTTAGCCTGTCTTCCACAACCTCTATGGGACATGCTATGTTTGGATGCCCCTACGTCGGACTCTTTGCTTAGGAACTCTTGAGTTTAAATAAAATCGAGGTTTTTTCGACCAAAAAAAAAAATAGCACATTGAAACATGCATGTTACCAGCAATAGAAGGGGTGAAAAGATGATGCGATGAATCGGAAGGCTTTTGCCAGCAGCCATAGCGAGACGCAAAAATATGGGTATCGCATGTCTTTCCTACAACATCTTGACCAAGGAAAGGAACGTGCACATTTTGAAGTGCATTTTGGGAATGCATAGATATTCGCATTATCATGCATTTATTTTTTTTCTACTTCCATCGATAGCGTAACTATTGGTATAAACGAAAGATTCAAAATCTTTTCCTGCAAAATATCTTTCAATTTTTAGCTTTTTTCTTATAAATCTGCTTTTTACGGTCATCGCTTATCAGACATATTCCTCATAGGGACCTTTGGTCTGTTACGGTAAGGAAAAATTGAGAATCCTAGACAAATGCGAGTGCAGAAATGATTCTATAGACCGGCTGAAGGCTATTATAATGTTTGGTAGATTTACATTGTTGATTTAATTCTTGAACACCATACAAATTTATGTCACATGATAGGTATGTGCAATGGCATGCTTCTTGCTACTTATGTTTTAATAATTATTAAAAGAAAATTTACTTCTAGTCGTATTTGGAGTGAAATATTTCGATGTAACCATAATCCTAACTAAGGCGCACCTTGTTTGTCTCAGATTCCGAGTGGTGACCATTAATCTGGATCCTTGTCTGTCCAAAACTATCTGTTAGTAACGCTTGAAAGGAATATGACCTTCTGATGAAGAGTCGAGCCACTGCCTGCACCGGCCAACTCGTATTTGGCACTTTTCCTGTATTTTCGAGTTCCTTATGTCAAGCAACTGTCAGTGAAGGGCACTTGTAGACATCCAACTCAATCAAAAACGCCAGTTCGTCAAGGCCCTCAACAACCCGCAGCCTAGAGCACTCGTAGATAGATGCCCAAACAGTGAAGGTTTTTCAGCTGTGATATGCCGCCCAACTTTTCCATAGCTTGGCACCCTTCGTTGTAGAAGTCTTGCGATGACAGCAATCTACCCACGACTTGAATCTCTTTTAGGTTTTTGCAGTCCTTCACTTGAAGCTTTTTAAGATTCTTTGAGGCATTGGTTAGAAGTACTTTCCGTGCATGAAAGGTCAACTGACTGGAAGAAGACTCAAGCTTTTTATGATTCTTTAAGGCATTGGTACAAAGAAATACTCCCGGTGCATTCAACTTACTGGAAGAAGACTCTAATTGATAGAGGACCCAAAAAGTGTTGGAGTTGGCGAATACTTCGGTAATCCTTATTTTTTACACCGGGTACGTTCACGTGAGCTTAGGGAATCCAAAGTGCTATCCAACGACATATGACCCCTGCGTGCGGAATGCGGGGGTTCAGGGGCAGCGCCCCGACACGGGTGCCCTGCTGCCCGGTCAGTGGGCGGGGGATCGAGGGCAATGCTCCCCAACGGGGGTTCCGCTGCCCGGTCAGCAGACGGCTGCCCACTTGCCGGTGAGCGGGCGGGGGCTCGGGGGCAGCATCCCCGAAACCTCAACGGGTTTGGGCTTTTATTTAAGCTGGCCCATATGGTGCGAGATTAAGAGATTTCACATAAGTTTAAGTTTTGGGCCCGTTTGGGGCACATATATATTTTGCTCATTTTTCTGATCTTTGTAATGAGTTGAGTGGTTGTAAACCGAAAAATATAATAAAATCTTTTTACAGGACGTAGCCCTAATTCGAGGGTGAATCTAGGTAAAATTCGTGCATCATCTAATTTTTTCTGTTTTCTACGTGATTGTTCTGTTTTGGTTCTCGATACTTCCCTTAAAAAAGATCGTACCTCATTGAATTCTATCCATCCAATTGACTCGCAGCCAATGATTGATAATTCCTCCAGTGATTCCAACATACCAAGAAACCGAATCTCAATCAGCTTGGAGCAAGAGGATACTATTAGTGTCCTCAAACTAGATGGTACGGATAATCTCTCAAGGTGGTAACATGTGCTCAAACATAAGTGCTGCAATTGCAAAAATCCACTCAGTTGAATTTCTCGCAATCGAGAGAAACAAAGTGTCAACGTAGATAGAATTTTTAAGTTGGATAGTGGCAATTTTCTCGAGTTGAAATTGTTAAGTTCTAAAGAAATTAAAGAAGGCGGTAGTTGCTTGAGGGTTTGCAGGTCTAGTCCACACAAAGCAAGATCTTCTTGAAGCGAAAGGAGACCCAACTCTGTTGACGGTGCAGCGGCATCGAGAAGACACAACTCCAACTTCTTTAGTTGGGATAGCCTTCCAATCCACCCCAAGGTGGTAAGCTCGGGAGATTTGGGAGATAACAATTTCATTCGGCCTGATGAGGGTCGACAATTAGAGCCATCGAATAGGACCAACTCTACCAAATTGGCAAGATTTGAGAGATTTGGGACAACTTGCAGTGAATGAGATTTTACACGTAAACATAATAAACCTGCTAGAAGCTCAGGCAAGTCTTTAATCTCATCACACTATGTTAAGTCAAGTGTTGGGAGGTGAGAAAGCATGCTGATTGTGCTTGGAACTCGACAGATTGTGGTCCAACATAAATCTAGGACTCTTAGAGAGGATAAATATCCTACTTCGGGAGGAATTTCACCTGGCAACTCTCCACGATGACCGAGTTAAAGCCCCTCCAGTTTCTCCTACATTCCAATAGCTTTGGGTAACTCCCATCGATTTTCATTTAATTCAGTGACGTCATGCGACAAATCCAAAGTGCACAATGATTTTAATTTTCCAATGGAGTTCGGAAGTCTTTCTTAGTGTCTTGCAGACAAAGATATTGCAGTTCCACTAAAGCTTCAATTGTGTTTGGAAGTTCAGTGATTCTTGAGCTGAGTAGGTTGAGAACTAACAAGCACCTTAGCTTTCCTATGGAATCAGGCAAGCTTGTAATTCTCGTCATTGAAAGGTCCAACTCCATTAATGATGCTAAGTCGCCAATGGATGTGGGGAGTCTGCGTACGTTGTAACAGCTCTTCAAAGAGAAGCGCTTAAGCTTAACTAGCCCTCCAATTTCTTCAGGCAAATCTTCAAGGTACTCACAATAGGTAATATTCAAGTCAAGCAAGTACTTTAGCTTTCCAATGGACCTGTCGATTTAATTCAAACTCCCACAATCATCAAAAGTCAACCTCTCTAAAGTCAGGCATCCAGACAAGTGTGGAGTTCTACCCGTGCAATGACATTTTACAAGAGCTAGAACTTTTAGCTTGCTTGCCATCTGCAAAAAGGGATGTTAAACGTTAGAAAAAGAGCAAAATTAGCTACGAGACAATTTTTATCAATTGAGATATAAATCATACCTTAATAAAGTTCCATACTTTCAAATCATTTGTCAAGTGATTGTCAAAGAGTTCAAGGACGACTAAATTCTTTAACTGCATATTAGCTGCCCTAAAATCTGGTGCAGGCGAGTACCACGAAATCCATCTCAACTTTGGTAGACAATCGATAAAATCCCCAAGAAAGGTCCCATTAGATAATCTCAGGAACCTCAAACTTTCAAACCTTTCTATTTCTTCATTTCTAATTAAGATATGAGAACTCCTTCCTTGTAGATCAAGTGCTTCAACCTTTTTCTTCCTCTGCCAATAAATGACTGCAGTGATTAGTAGAATTTTGTCAGTAACAAGTAATTTTATTTATGATTTGAATGAATGAAATGGAAGACAAGATCATGAGCAGAAAGTTAAATCCTCCAACGTAGGATGTCACTTTTTCCATTGAAACTGATAATTGTCTTACCTCTTTGGTTCTTACTAATTCAAAGACCTCCGCATTGATTCACAGCCTGCTACGCTTCCCAAGATTCGCACTTTCTTGACATACAATTTCACGTCCCATGTCTCTCAGTTGATCATGCATCAAAAATTTATTGTTATCCATTATCTTTATCAAGGACTTGCTAGCAAAGACATCAATTTTCATGTTAGGATAAAGTTTACAATCAGTCCACATATAAATGGCATTAGTCATATCCTCATTGATGAAAAAGCGTGCAACATCAAGAAAAAATATGCGTTGATCATTGTTTAGGGCATTACAGCTAATCATCAACTTCTTTTGTATTTTTTCGTCAGGTATTTCCCTTAACTTGTCTAATGTGTCCTTCTATATTGCTTTATGTTTTCGACGAAGTAATAAACCTATAATTTCAAGAGCCAAAGGAAGCCCTTATATAGTAGAGACAATATCTTTTGAGAGGCTGTCAAATTCCTTTGCCAGAGAGCCTTCAAGAAACGCATGCCGTTTGAAAATTTGGAGTGCATGGTCAAAATTCAACTCCTTCATTTCATAAGCCAGAATTCCTTCCTTAATTTGCAGTAGACTTGTGTTATTAGTGGTAATAATTATTCTTGTTCCTGGATGCAACCGATCTTGTCCAATTAGATCCTCAATTTGTTCTTTCTCATCATCGTCATCAAGAACAATAAGAACCTTCTTGCTGCCTAGTGTTTCTTGAATCCTCATCCTTCCGTAATCAACATCATTAATAATATCTGCTGCTCTAGGACTAACAATTTCTCTTAATAACTTTTCCTGCAACTCGACTAAACCATTGTTCTTTGACTTTTCTCGAATATCATCAAGGAATGCACAACACACTCCAAAGTGAGAAGAAAGTTGGTTGAAGATTTGGCAAGAGTGCTTTTACCAATGCCCCCCATCCCATGAATTCCAAGCAATTTCACACCACTACAATTAATATCTACCAATTTCAGCACTTCTTCCACTGGACCATCAAGTCCGACTAAATGTTCGGTCACAAACTTATATCTTCTCTTCAGCCTGTGCAAAACCTCTTTAACTACTAACTTCATAAGTTTCGCTTTGCTGCCACAAATAGAAGCCAGTTCATTAGTTAGGAAAGCTATAGCGATCAATAGATTAACATGTAAGCCTCTAACTCCAAAAAACGGTGCACTTTTTTTGTTTATCCTGCGTAACTCATGCATATCATTGTGCTATGTGATTAGCTAATTTATTTGTCTCACGATGTCCTGTGAATTGGACGGGCCCGATTCTAGTGCTAGAAATGTTAGGAATCCTTAGAGCTTATCTTTTGCATTTTGGAAGGTTCCAGCCCTTGATCTGATCGACCTTCATAAGAGCCTGCTTCTAGGATTCTACTTCGCGAAGAAACAAGTTCTTGTGTTGAAATATGGCCGTCTTGTATAATGGGGTTTTAAGCTTAACGCCATCGGGTCCCACGTCATAAAAAATGGGTAGGATCTATTTTTTACCCTCTGACATGGATGTGCTGTCTACAATCCTCTCGAACTCATGAAGACACCATTTGCTATCAGCATAATTTCTCGAGAAGATGGGTATGTAAATCTAGGAGTCGTCGATCGCCTGCAAAAGCTCTCCGCCAATTTCTTCGCGAACTCGAAGTTCTTCTTCATCTCTGAAGACACGAATACAATTATCTACCAAGCCATGATAGAGGAAATCTGTGAATCCATCTTGAGTATCTAGTCCACAGAAATCCAGAAATACTTGATACTCGCATCCTCTTGCATTGTTCGTACTCATTCCAGCATCTGAACGTGCCATAGGAGCTTTACTTTGCAAATTAAGATCAATCGTTTATCTCTCTCTTTCTCACTCTGAACGTTCCTAGCTAATATGAAGGGGAGTTTGATCTACCTTAGCTAAGAAATGTGGCTGAGGATCCTTAATGTGAACGACAACCAGACCGTGTCAGCACTGGTTAAAAGGAAAAAACAAACTTAGTCAGCCCTATCAAGATTAAACTATTACATTACATCGATCTCATAAAAAAAAGAGAATACTATTATTATATATTTCCGGCTACAAGGTTGGAAAATTTCCTTGTGATTGTCGCAACCCTCCCAACGGTTGTCGGAGAGCAGGTTTAGGGGTAATGTCAAAGGTGGATCGACAATCCCAAATGGTGTGGTTATCCCAAACCCTTACTTCATGGGACGTTAAAGTTTACATTTTAAATTCGATTAATCCTAAAAAATTTCTAAATGAAAGAGTCACCACTAGTGTAACGCCCCCACCTCGGGGTCATTCATGTGACGTCCCGTTCATTATTATTTTTTGTTACACACAAGCGGAAGTATATCTCGGAACAATAACAATCAATACACACAGTGCAAATAAGACAAGAAGCATCATGAGCAAACCTTATGTTTACAACACATGCAAACATATTAAATATAGGCCAACTAAGGATAGAAAAACTTGGCTTGGATTATCATATACCTACTATGGCTTTTCGCTTCTCGCTTCTTCATCCCCACCTCGGTCTCGTCCGCTTGGCCATCTCACATCCCACCCGTGGCCTTGTCCCAGAGCCGGCTCACCCGCACCGCCAAAGCACTGTTGAACCCACATATGGATCAACCCATTCTCCGTTTGCGTAGTAATACCATGCCACGTACGGATAAGGCACCAAGTCTGTTAAGCCATCATCGAACATCACAAGCATTGTGATTCGGCGACAGGCGCGGTCTTCTCTGACATCTATCACGGTGAGCACTTCAGCTTTCATCTCCACGGGATTGCCAACACGAGCTAGGGGAGATGCCATCCTATGGACCTGAAAAAGGGAGACAACGAGGGGTGAGTCGAGGAGACTCAACAAGTGAAAATACTAATATCAAGTGAGGATATATCGATTGCCGTTAACATAAGTCGGCCCTTACCACACCTGCATCAATGGCAGATCAATAGCAAAATTCATAAGAGAACATCATGCATAACTACATCATATACACTTTATCAACCAAGGCTTAGTTTTATCTCAAAACAACATCAAATAGAAAACGTGATCAAACTAAGGAAATAAACCAATTACGACCAACCAAACGACCGAGAAACGGTCCAAGCAAACCACGTCACAACGCATCTCAACATCCTTTCCCGGTATTAAGGAATTCACTTACATTATGAAATAAAACTAGAACAAGAAATGAACACGGGAGTCTCGGCGAATCTCGGCTTGAACATGAACACACAGGCCTTGGATGTGGCTTCCCATTAACTGAACAACAAGGAGAGACACGGGCTAGTCGGTGAGCTCTCTCTCTCTTTTTCTTTTGCTCGATATGAACAAGAAGCAAGGAAGCAAGAGAAAAGGGTGACCGAGTGTGTGAGAAGAGAGTGGCGTGAGAATAGCATGAGAGAGAGGGGAGGGCTTCACGAGAGGCTCTCTCTCTCTCTCTCTCTCTCTCTCTCTCTCTCTCTATAAAAGACCTTTCTTAGTCATCACTCTAGGCCATTAATGCATGTCATGATGGTGATGCCTCCAAAGTCCAACTAATTAATGTAAGTCATGATGAAGGAGGCCTCAAAGTCTTCGTTCATTTATTGCATATAATTATGATGGGAGGCCTCAAAGTCCAAGCTAATTAATATGGCTTGGAGAAGAAGATTTGACTTGGTCCAACATTATCTTATAGTTCATTCTACAATTTTCCAAACCGTGAAGCTGATCTAAGTTCTTAGAAAATACTGGTTCCATCTACAATCAATTCGGATCAATCGGGGTGCACAAAATTGACTAATCGATACCAAAATCGCAACCCCGCATCATACTTGTTTCCTCTATTTTCCAAGGGTTTTTCGTGATAAAACAAGTATAATAATCCCATTCAATCCGAGGTTCGGCACGAGAACGTCCTCAAATATCACCAAACATAACCAAAACAAAATTCAAGTTGAATGGGATAAGCTCAAGCCAATTGGCTAACCCGGCATGTGGCTTGATCTGACTAGGCGTATGGCCTAGCACGCTTCCGGGCCACAAGGGCACAAGGCCAGGCACATGGCCGGGCGCACGAGCGCCGCGCCGAGCTGCACAAGCGTCGTGCAGGGCACGATGTCGGGCCACACGAGCGCCATGTCGAGCCACACAAGCGGTGCGTCGGGCAAAATGCCAGGCCGCACGAGCAAGGGGTTGGGCACTACACCGGCTACACGGGCAACATGTTGAGCATCACATTGGGCCACATGAGCGAGGGGTCAGGTCATGGACTTAACACATGCCGCGGCTCATAGATGGGCACAAGGCACGATTCATGGCCAAGTTTCTCGGGCACGGAACTTGGTCGGAGTCAGATCTTACGGACACGGGACTTGGTCGAAGTCGGATCATACGAGCACAACACTTGGCACGAAGGTCAGGCACAATGGCCGACACACGGCCGAGCATGTAGTCGGTCCGTGATCTAGCTGATTAGCACAAGGGTCGGTCATGTCCGGGCACACAGCCTGGCCGGTCCGCGGCTGACACAATGGCCGGTCCGCGGCCTAACCATTAGGTTCGTGGCTTAGCACATGGCCTATCCATGGCCTACCCAACATAACATAATGATCTGTGGCCAATTCTCTACCGATCCACGTTCAAGTATCAATGACTCATGTTCGACCCTCGGTTGTCATGTAACCTTACGAAGTCTAGTACTCCGGAATCAACTTATGGTTACCCGTGACCAAAACCTGGTCGTGCGGTATCACCCGCGATCGACATATGTCGACATGGCATTGATCCATGATTGTCTTTGACCGTCTCACTAACGACCCTTATAGTCGAAGGGTCTTTTCATAGTCATATCACTCTAATCAACGCCCACGATCAATGAGTCATTCCACTGTCGATCCCTAGGCCAAATCATGAATAATCTTTCTATTGAACTATGACCAACTCTCAGTACATACATTCCGACCATACCATCCATCCCATTACTGACCCTCAGGTCGTATCACTCGCCCAATCCATTACCACTTACATGCGGCTTCCCAAACCCAAAAATCGGGATGTGACAACTAGCCTATGAGATCGGCTAAAAACTAAGGGAGGTACGACAGTGATTACTAGGAAATGTAGGGAAAATAGGAGAAATAGATGAGAGATGATAGATCTTTCAAAACCTGCATTTGTGGGATGCAGTCAGGAAGTAAGTATAGATGACTTATGTGAGATTTTCTTTAAAATAAGCTCTGGAAGTACTCTCTTATTGCAAATTGAAGGAGATACAAAGATATTGTATACCTGTTCTCACTTTTGATATTGATAATATGGTAATATATGTTATTTCTACAATTGTGTTGGACTTATTATGTGCATAAATACTAATTTTTTTTCGTAAAGTTCCACATATTGTAACCTTAAAGTGAATATAGAGCTTTTATTCATTGATTATTTACTTTATTGTAACCTTGAAGTGACAAAAACACAATTTGTTATATTTTAAATAGTCTATGATTTTTAAATTTCTGTAATTTGTTTAAATTAAGTGAATTTCTTAATTCAGTATAATGTTTGTATATTACATTGAATGAAATGGCGTGGAAAAATTAAGCCATTAAATTGTTGATTGTTTATCGACTCAACAACATATATCGTTGGCTTTTGTTAATTAAAGTCTTGATTTGATGAAATTCCTTTATACACTTTGTAAAATTAGTTGGATCAAATCAGTTAAAATTCAAGAGTTTCTCAAATCTTTAATCTCTGCTGATCTGTCAACTACTTTATTATAATTTTATCTTCCTTAAATAGACATTCCTGTAGGAAATATTCTTTATATAGATCAAGAGAGATTTAATAGCAAAAAAGATACATACACGCGCGTGCGCGCACGTACGTGCTATTTTCTAAATTATATTTTTCGATTTTTGAGCCATTCAATTCATTGTGAGTGTTTTCACAAAAGAAAAATTCATTGCGAGTTTATGTCAAGCGAATTTGACATTAGCAAGAAAGGCTACATAAACTTCAAATATGTATTTATTAAACGACACATGTCTTATATTATCTTTTCATTATTCAATTTTGTCAGTATTTTTATAAAGTAAAATTTTTTTTTACTGTGTAACTTATACAGTTAACGCAATAACCTACGCTTCAAATTATACTCGATTTAAAATAACAATACATTAAACAACACGCTTGGATGGCGAGTTAGGAAATCCACAAAAATCGCTGGGGACTAAGAAGTAATTCTTCCTAAATGCAGAGTCCGAACCAGTAGAAAAGTAATCATGAAGAAATAACAACTAGCTCCTAACTCAAGTTGCACGCAAAAGGAACTAATTTAATCTATAAGCATGTGGAGCTCAATTTGTAAAAACCATAACTTTGAAAAAAACTTCATTACCTTTTTATTGTAGAAAACAAAGTGTTAATAGTCAAGGAATGAGACTTTGTGTGTAAATTACGTGCACGGTACATATATGACTATTTACACGATCAAATTTAATAAATTTTAAATCATCTAATTGGATTTTGAATTCTATGCTACATGATTCATGAGGTTTGCTGGTCTAGGCGGTAAAACTGTGATTGACAAAAACGTGATCTCAATGTGATTCGTGAAAATAATTCATTATGATTCAATATTGAAATGGTAACATCTGCCAAAATAATTAAAAAAGTCATTGATTAACTTTAAAGCGAGCGAGCTTTCGTACTTTTAGATAGTCGATGAAAAATATTTTTATTATCGACAACAATTTACGTTTTAAATATTTTCGTGGACAATGAAAATATTTTTCGTTTATTTATTTTTGTAAGCGGTGAAAATGGTTATTTTAAGAAAATAATTTTAAAATCATTCGCGAAATAAACAGAAGCTTAAGTGAAATTTCGAATTTTCTTTCTAATTTCCAAACTTCATTAGAATGCGAATCACTTTATTGATCCAGTACATTGTTTCGATTTAATTATTTCTCTTTTAGTAAAATGTGAGTTCCAATATAAAAACAAATATATTTTAAAACTAATTAATTCTTGTGGAGCCACTCTTTTTCGGCTTTTTTCTTGCATCCTTATCCTCTTATTTCCTGTCCACATGACCCACCTGCCACTCTCTTTTCTTGCCCTCGTGACCCGACGTGTCTCTCTCTCTCTCTCTCTCTCTCTCTTCGCTCACTACTCACGCGCGCGTGCGGAGCACGCGACCACGCGCGCGACTCACCCAAACAAATCTACTCGCTTGTGGATTGGGTCCAAGAAAAGTCGATGAAAAGGATCCATGGCGACTAGTAGATGAACCCGTTTTTATGTACGTTCTCTTTTGTTTGTACTTTTAGTGAAAATTTAAAAAAATTTCTTTCTCGTGGATCACCTAAAGCCATTATAAATAGAATTTTTGGTGATCAAAAATTTTAAAATTGTACACTTATGATAAATTTACAACTTCCATCAAATTTTACTATTAAATTGAATGATGTGGATGACACCTGATGACGTGATATGGTGATATAACAAGTGCACGTGAAAATCCATAGGATGATACCATGATAAATTTCAAACTTATACATTTATAATAAATTTATCTTAAATTAATTTTTTCGATTACCAAAAATTTCAAATCAGCACACGCGTTGCAAATTTACCTTGTGACACATTTATACAAGAAATTCGTCGCGGTGGTGCAAATCATACGGTGGATCTTTCAAGCCTAACACTGGTATTGAATTAAACACGCCAAAGAGTCATAAATCAACAACGATAATGCAAATCAAATCTGCCGACGATATGATGTACACATGCGAGACCGACACAGGGATAACGACAATAATGATGTCATGGGACCACCCAGTGGCCGCCCGAAACTCTTGAAATGGCCAATTAAGACCTCATGGATTGTTGTCTAGCCCTTGAAGATTGCTGCATAGCGAGTACTTGGTTGGTCCCCATTGGCCCATTAAACGACTTAGGGACAACGACAAATTTCCATTATCGTTGTTGGTTTATGACTACTTTGGCGTGTTTAATTCAATACTACCGTTAGGCTTGAAAGATCCATCGTATGATTTGCACCACCTTGACGAATTTCTTGTGTAAATATGTCACAAGTAAATGGGTCATGCTTATGTCAGTTTAAGATTTTTTATATTGAAAAAATTAGTTTTAGATTAAATTTGTCAAAAATACTCTAATTTGAGATTTTTCGTAATATTAATCCTATGGATTTCCACGTGGACTTGCCATGTCATCATGTGTCATCCGGGAAAAGTGCCAAAAAAATTTTAAACCTTTAGCATTGATGCAAATTTAGTCCTCAAAGTTTTTTTGGTACCAATTTAATCCTAAACCTTTTTATTGGTGCCAATTTAGTCATAAACCTTTTTTTGTGCCAATTCAGTCCTAAACCTTCTGTATTTGTGTTAATTCAGCCCCAAATCTTTTGTTTTTATACCAATTCAGTCCTTTTCAGCCAATTTTGATCGGATTTTGCTAATGTGGACAAGTTTAATAATATTTTTATTATTTTTTTGAATTTCTATTTATTTTTTTCTTTTCCTTTTTCTCCTCCCTTCCATCCTTCCTCCAGCCGATCCCTAGACCGGCGACCGGCTAGAGGCCGGCATCGGCGAGGTCGAGCTCACCGGTGGCTGGGCAAGGCTTAGCCTTCGCCAATGACGGGGAAGGTGAGCCTCACCATGGCTGGGCGAGGCTCGACCTCGCTGGATTTGGCGAGATCAAGCTTTACCGGTGGCCAGGTGAGGCACAACCTCGCTAGTGGCCAGTGTGGGCGAACCTCACCGGTGCTGCCCTCTGGCCAGTTTCTGGTCCGGCGACTGGCTGGAGGAAGGAGAGAGGGGAGGGGAAATAAGAAGAATTAAATAAAATTTTTTAAAAATATATTAAAATATTATTAAAGTTGACTACGTCAACACCGGTGATCGACTGCCGACCAATCGGCGTCATTGTCAACAAAATCCAACCAAAATTGACTGAAAGGACTGAATTGGCAGTAATGCAAAAGATTTAGGATTGAATTGACATCATAAAAAGGTTTAGAACTAAATTAACATAAATACAAAATGTTTAAGATTGAATTGGCACAAAAAAAAGGATTAGGACTAAATCGGCACCAATACAAAAAGTTTAGAACTTTTTTGGCAATTTTCCCTGTGTCATTCACGTTTGCAAATTTAATGGTAAAATTTGATGGAAATTAATGGAGGGTAAATTTATTACAGGTGTACAACTATTGAGTTTTTTGTGGTAAAAAATTTAGTTCGGAGTAAATTTATCATATGTGTATCAATTTGAGATTTTTTGTGATATTAATCTTTATAAATGACGTCATTGATTACCTAAAGCATTTTTAAGTACAATCTCTTTTGTTTTTCTTTTGGCCTACTCCTCTTAAGAACCCTCAATTTTAGGTTCAATTTCCAATTCTCTCTTGAACCTTTTTTATCTAAAAAAATCACTAACTTTCACTATAATTCAATCCAAAAATTGCCACTGGTTTCTTCAAAATTATCAACATCGTAAGACTGCTGTTATTTCATGTTGAAAAATTATCTTATGGAACCTTAACGGGAGGTAAATGTGTTGCGTAAGTACAAATTCATGCTAAATGATGGTGCAAGTTCATGCTAAATGGTGGTATTTTCCACCATCACCAATTTCTCGGATTGCTTGGCAGATAAATTTTGACAGTGAGCATAGTTTAAGATTTTTGATGTCACGAAATAAGTTCAAGGTTAATAAATCAAAGTGGACATAATTTGAGATTTTTTTGTAGCTTTTTCCAAATGCAATAATCTATTATTCAATTTTTACTCAATTCAAAATAACAATACACCAAAAGTCATTGCATATCATGCTGACTTGTTTTCGTAATTTTACATTGTGACGGGAAATCTTTTCAAAAATCACCGTAAGACTTTGGATAAGTTTAGTAGAAGGTTAACCAAACACGATTGGATGGCAAGTTAGGAAATCCACAAAAATCGTTGGGGGTAAGTAGTAATTCTCTCGAAAAGCTAGCTCCTATCCCTAGCTCACTTTGAACGCAAAGGAATTAATTCAATCAATAAAAAGTCGTTGCTTGAAGACTTTGACAAAGTCCAAAAAGAAATGTTCCATCGAGAAGCATGTGGGGCTCAATTTTTAGAAAGATATTACATGCAAGATACATATTTGATTATTTACACCATCAAATTTAACAAATATTAGATCATTTAATTTGATTTTGAATTTTATATGACATAATTTATGAGGTCAGCTGGCCCATGTAATAAAAATTTGATTGACAAAAATGTGATTTCCAATGTGATTTATGAAACAATTCATTATGATCCAATATCGAAACATTAGTATCTACCCACATAATTAAAGTTAAAGTCATCGATTAGCTCTTAGTGAGGGAACGTTTGTACTTCTAGTGAAAATTCGGATTTTCTTTTTATTTTCCGATTTTATTAGAATGTGGGTCAATGTGTAGATCCAGTACATTGTTTCGATTTAACTATTTCTCTTTTTTTGAAAAGTGAGTTCCACTATAAAGAATCAAATATATTTTAATACATATTTTAATTCTTGTGGAGCCACTCTTTTTTGGCCTTTTCCTTCCATCCTTATCCTCTTTTCCTGTCCATCGGCATCACCCACTGCCGCTCTCTTTTCTCTTGTCACGTCTCTCTCTCTCTCTCTCTCTCTCTCTCTCTTCGCTCACTGCTCGCGAGCGCACGCGCCCACACGCGCGCGACTTGCCCAAATGTACTCGCTTGTTGATTGGGCCCAAGAAAAGTCGATGAAAAGGATCCGTGGCAACTGGTAGATCAACCCGCATTTACGTACCTTCTCTTTTGTTTTTGCTTTTAGTCAAAATTTAAAAATTTCTTTCGCGTGGATCACCTAACACCATTATAAATAACGTCATTGATCACCTAAAATTTAAAAAAAGTATATCTGCTGTGTGTTGAAAACCCAAACATAAAGATCACTCGAAACTTTGATTAAGGGTATTAGTAATAAAAGCTGGACATTCTCTGGTTTGAAATATCATTAATAAGATATATGTGTTCTAGCAACCATTATAATTGCAAAATCCATTCGGACTCGGACAGTGCAGGTTCAAATTTGGGTTCCAACTGGAGGACACTGGGCCCATTTGGTTCGGCTTTTCAAATGCTATTTAAGGGAATGCAAATATCTTTAGGTGAAAGTCACTTGAAAAAATGCAAATGGTGTTTGGTAAAAAAGAAATTTGTGAAGCTATTTTGATCCAAGTAGTGTTTGGCAAGTTTTTTTTTTGCAAAGGGCTTTGAAAATTTTTATTTTTAATATTCCGATTTTGCTCCTAATAATACTGTTCATCTTCTTCACTGTGAGGGTGGCCGGCGAAGGACTGGCGAGGTCGCCTGACCCAGGCGACGGTCGCCTGGGACACGCAACTCCAGGCGACCGTTGCTTGGAGTCGCGTGACCCAAGCGACCATCGTTTGGAGTTGCGGACCTAGGTGACCTCGCCGGCCAGATCCGCCCTCACCGGTTCTTCGCCAGTCACCTTCACGGTAAAGAAAATAAACAGTAATATAGACAAAATCGGAATAAAGAAATTTGAGTGAAGGCAATTTAAGAAGGGAAAAATAAGCTTAAGCATTTGTAAAATGTTGAAAGTCTAAAGCTGATTCGAACCAGCTTTAGATTTTCAGTATTTCAAATGCTAGCTTTCGACTTTTCATTCTTCAGATAGTGTAGTATTTTTGAAAAAGGCTTTCGAGGTCCGAAGCCTCGTTTCAAAGCTGAACCAAACGGGCACCGGCCGAGCTTAGCTCTAGACCTCGAGAAACTCATCCATTTAGACCTGCAGTGTATCAGCCCTCGTTTTCCGAGGTGAGAAAGTAAAAATAAACTCAAAACGAGGACTTGGTCATAACTTCCGTAAATTTGCCTTTATTGCTGTTGGTCCCAGAAAAACCTTATTCAAATATTGGTTGCCATTTAATTTTCTGTACTGAGCACAAAAATCAACTACAGGCTACAGCTGGCAAGAAATCTAGCTGCTGATTGCGACCTGGCTCCCACTTGTCCTCTACACTTTCCTTTTCGTCACGCGTCAATGTCTCCGTGGGAAAACAGAGTACCCAAAGCTCTTGTGTTCACACTTGTATGAAGAAATAAAAACAGATTCATATAACTAGGTGCACAGTACAAGATAATAAGCTCGGTCAGAAGGCAATTTGCCTTTGAAGATTTCTTCCATAATTACAGATGAGACGGAAACGGATCGTTTTGCTTTGCTTGAAAAATGATGGACATAGGCTACCTTCTAGAGCTTGTTAGTTGTTATGCATGCCATTATTTAGCTTAAGAATACTTAGACACCTTCTGGGAAGTTCATGGAACATGCCATAATTTATGATTGGCAATTTTTTTTTTTATGAGACTTGGTTGACATAGGATAAGAACCTGCTTAATATCCTCCATTCACGTAGATCGGTAAACAACGGAAACTTCATTTATATATGAATGGAACGACTTGGGTGGACTACCGCTCAGTTCTGGAGCTAGACCATTTGTTCGCTCCGAGGGTGAGTCTTGGAATCGGTGATTTCTTTTTCTTCTTTTTTTGATTTCTTATATTCCCTACAAGTGGGAGTTTTGCCAGCATTAAAAGAAAAAAATAATTTATTAATTAGGATTTGCTTCAAAATAAAAAATAAAAACATTAAGAAATCTTGATTGGTCCGTCGATCTGGTCCGAGCAATCCGGTCGGTATAGGATTGGGTATTCCCAATTCCAAAATTTTGAAATCGGGAACCGGTTCGGTCCCCTCAAGAACCACTCAGAGCCGGACCAGACCTGTTCCGGATCGGATCGTGAGCGATACACATCCCTAATACATCCTATTATTTTCTAGGATATGTTTTTCAATATCATTGTGAATTTATGTACAGCGAATCCGAATGTTGTACTCAATTTAAAATAACAATCCATAAAAAGTCATTGCATATCATGCTACTTGTTTTCTTAATTTTTCATCGTGATGGGAAACCTTTTGCAAAATCACTCTAGGGCTTTGTATAAGCTTACGTTAGAAGATTAACCCACGCGCCTAAATGGCAAGTTGGAAATCCACAAAAATCGCTGGGGGTGAAGTAGTAATTCTTCCGAAAAAACTAGATCCTAACTCACGTTGTACGCAAAGGAACTAATTTAATAAATAAAAAATTGTTGCTCGAAGACTTTTACAAAATTCCAAAAAGAAACGTTCCAACGATGAGTACGTCGGGCTCGTGAGGTTTCTAGGGCTATCAAATGAAATTGTGAATTGACAATATTTTAATTTCAATGTTGTCATCTGATATTTAAACAATAATATCTACCCAAATAATTAAATAAGTCATTTCCGACCAAAAAAATAAAGAAGTCATTGATTACGTGAATTTTATTTTAATGAGGGATTTTTTCTACTTTTACTGAAAAATTGAATTTTCTCTTTTGTTTTCCAACTTTAATATGATGTGGATCACATTATTGATCGAATACATTTTTTTTTTAATTTTTAATTATTTCTCTTTGTTGAAAGGCGAGCTCCATTATAAAATTAATATTTTTTGTTTAATTGATTCGTGCGGAGCCACTCGCTTTTTCGTTTCCATATCCTTGTCTTCACCGTGTCTATCACGCTATCACCAGTTACCACTCTCCCTTTTTTCTTGTCCTTGTGACCTGACATCCCTCTCTCTTCGCTCGCTAATCCACGCGCGCGATTCACCCAAATAATATACTCGCTTGCAGATTGGGTCCAAGAAAAGTCAATAAAAAGGATCCAATACTCTTTTACTAATCAAAATTTGAATTTTCATTTAATTTTTCCAACTTTAAAAAGTCATTGATTAACTAAATGTTATTTAATTCACTGGAAATTGAAAAAATAAATCAATAATCATGGGAGTCGCGCTTCATAACAACTGCTCCTAACTATGCATCGTCGGTACGACTTATTGGTGACACATATGGAATTAATTAAAGATTAATATCACGAAAAATTCCAAACTGGTATATTTGTGATAATTTTATTTCAAATTAATATTTTGACCACAAAAAATCTCAACTGATATACTTGTGATAAATTTACCTTTAATTTGTTTCTGCTAAATTTTACTATCAAATTATTTTATTAAATAACATGCGACAATTGACTAATGTGCTGATTTTATGATTTATCTTTCGTTTGTCACATGTGTAATAATTTGTGATTTTTTTTATAATAATTCAATTTAAAGGAAACTAACATGGGGGTAAATTTATCATAAATATACAAATTTGAGGTTTTTAGTAATCAAAATATTAGTTCGGGATAAATTTGTTACGAGTGTACCGATTTAGGGTTTTTTGTAGTTAAAAAATTAGTTTAGGGTAAAATTATCATATGTGTATCAGTTTGAAATTTTTTATGATATTAACCCATTAATTAATCAATAGAAAATTGTTGCTTGAAAATTTCTAGAAGATTAACGTGTTTTCGTGTACCGTCTCGCAAAGAAATTGATTTAATCAATTAATCTAATCATCAAACTATTCCCAACTTGCAAAGGAACTAAATTAATCAAGGGCGACTAGATCAACGCCTTTTGAAGTACCGTCTCTTCTGTTTTTTTCTTTACCTTCTTCCTCGATTGACGATCAAGCGAGGTCTACAGCCTCGAAGTGCGGAATGGAGAAGAAAGCAAGTGCTCTTCTTTCTTTGTGGCAGTAGGAGCCGGGAAGATCTGGTTTTGTTTTAATATTCTAATGAGTTAATATCACCAAAAACCCTAAATTAGTATATATGTGATAATTTTACTCTGAACTTTTTTTTTATAACAAAAAATCTCAAACTGGTACATCTGTGACAATTTTACCAAAAACTTTTTTTTTACCACCCAAAACCCCAAACTAGTACACCCGTGATAATTTTATTCAAAACTGGTAAATCAGTGAAAAATTTACACTAAACTATTTTTTTTAACCACGAAAAACCTTAAATTGGTACACCTATAATAATTTTATCCTGAACTAATAAATTTTTAATATTATTTTTTATTTTTTCGAATTTTTTAAATATTTTATTATTTATTTATTTTTTTTCATATTCAACTTTTGGGCGGTCACTGGACCGGCGACTGGTCAAAGGCGGAAGCCAGCTAGGTTGGCCCCGCCGGTGCGGGCGAGGGCGGCCCTCACCTGAGTCGGGCGAGGGCCGACCTCGCCTAGGCGCCGATGAGGGCAACCCTCGCCCAACACTGGCGGGGCCGACCTCGCCGGCTTACGCCTCTAGTCGGTCGTCGGTCCAGTGACCAAAAAAATAATAATAAAAATACGAAAAAATAAAAAAAATAATATTAAAATTTTAGTTCAGGGTAAAATTGTCACATGTATACCAATTTGAAATTTTTTTTGGTATATTCAGGATAAAATTGTCATAAGTATACTAGTTTATGATTTTTTAGGGTATGTTCGGGGTAAAATTGTCACATGTGTACCGGTTTGGGATTTTTTGTGATAAAAAAAAATTTTGGGGTAAAATTATCATATGTGTACTAGTTTAGGATTTTTGGTGGTATTAACTCTATTCTAATTGAAAATCTTTGCTTTATGTTTTATTCTTTCGTATTTTTTCTCAGTAATTTTGCTTATATCAGATTGTGGACCATCATTTTCAGGATATTTGAAAGAAATCTCAAACCACTTTCTTTTGCATGGCATGACCATATAGCGTTTTCAATGATATGAAAGTATTGTACAATGTATTCAAAATAAGTCATTTATGGCGGAATATTACTCTTCTTCCAAATAGACGGCTCTGTAGCAGCAGGGGCTGCTGCTTCGGCCATCTTCTTTGGGCTTTCCCCGAGGACAGTTGAGTGCCAGAGATCTCGCGGGTGGAACTTTTTATGCAATCTACCATACATTCGAAATTTTTTATATGAGGAGCTGAAACCAATAATATAGTGATTGGGGGAGAAGACAAAATGGCTCTTGAACTGTGACTTACGTTATTTTTCTTTTCCTCTTTGACAATAAGCAATGAAATAATCTTGTTTGACACTTCGTATTTGTACAATATTATATTTCCTGCACTTAGCTTTGTCCTTTATATTAACATCTGTGCGTTTTTCGATCCTGATAGCAATTTTTTTGTTGCCTGTGTCATGTAGGTCATGAAAAGTGATTTTTTTGAAGAAGAGTACATCTAAAAATGGTTGCATTCGAATAAATGATCCGATAGATTGATTTTTCTTTTTTTCTTTTTATACTACCATGTATAAATTTGTAATCAATTTTTACATGATTAGTTATTACAGTTTAACTTTTTGTTTTTTGCGTCCTTCATTCCACATTAAAATAGCATGATTGGAAGATGAGTCCTTTTTACAGGCTAGGATTTTTCAAATCAAATTGAATAATATTTTATTATGATGATTGCATGAAAATAATTATGAATGACAATTAGAATGAACCCATGCAAAACACGGGCAAGTGAATGAGTATCTGATTTCGACAAAAAAAAAATGAGTATCCGATACCTGACCAAAAAATATATGAGCATCCGATATTTGACCAAAAAAATATGAGTATCTGATAAATTACAGAATAAGACAAGAAAAAACAAAAACAAAGAGAGGGCCAAACATCGATTGAAATTTTCGCTAAGATGGAGTTTTTTTTTAAAGTTTAATAGCACATGAATATTTAATTTCTTTCGATCTAGCGAGCAAAAAATCCATAGTTTATTCCTTCGTGATATTATAAATCGAAAAGAGGGAAGCTGTTGTCGCAATCTGCGCTACATTAAATTAGCTAGTGGAGAATATGCTAACCGACTAAGAATATCTTTATTGCTCGTTGGTTTTTGTTTCTATTCTTTCCTTAATAGAGAAAGCAAGTCAAGTCAAGAAGCGCCATCCGCGTAAGTTCCACGCGCTTTCTGCGTAGTGCTAGGATAGAAACAGGTGCAATAGTTGTCCTTTCTGTGCAGCGTGCATCGGAGCGGGTTCGATTTGCTTGAAGGGCCTTGGACGGTTGGATCTCACATGAACACTTTTTGAGTGTTGTGTGTTGGTAATCCAAAGTCGAAGGCTGAGAATCAGGGGAGATCACAGCAGTGGCTAACCTGTGTTGTTTGAGCACTCCTCAGGTAATCGGTGACTTCTAGCTCTTCTCCTCGTCTTCTCTGTTTCCTGCTTTGATTGCTCCATTTTCTTATGATGAGTTCCGAATTGAGCTCCGAGAGACATTTCTGTAATTCTCAGATTTGGACCGTGAGATTTGGCCTTTTTTAGAGGCTGTGCTCGGACAATCTCGTATTTGGTCAATCACTACCTTCATTTCCCTCCACACGATGTACATCCAAACAAGAAGAAGGAAACTGAAATTCCCCTTCTCTTCCTTTCTCTCCGATTCCTTTCTTCTCTTTTCCCTTCACTTCCCTCTCCACTTAAATTGCCAAACAAATTGGAAAAGAAAAGAACTCCCTCATCGAGAAGATTTGAATTCCGGGTCGTCTTCCTCGTTGAACCCTTTGCATGGAGGAGATTACGGAGGCGGAGACGCACAGCGGAAAGGGAATAACTATGAAGTATTCTTGAGCTTCAGAGGAAAAGATACTCGCAGAGGCTTCATCGATCATCTCTATGTTAGCCTTGTCGATGCAGGAATTAAAGTGTTCAGAGATGACAATGAGCTCCGTGTTGGTAAGGAGATTGGTCCGGAGCTTCTTTACTGTATCACACAGTCTAAGATCTTGATCCCGATTATTTCCGAGGACTACGCTTCCAGTAAATGGTGCCTTCGTGAGCTGGCTCACATGTTGAAGTGCAAGAAAAGCAGAGGGCAAGTAGTGTTGCCCATATTTTACAAAGTGCAACCCTCACAGTTGCGATATCTTACAGGGAGATTTGCAGATGCAATCAATGCACATAAAGAGAATTTGGGTGAAATGGTCGTGAAAGAATGGGAAGAAGCGCTCCGAGAAGTCAGTTCCTTGAAAGGATGGGAATCGAAGACTATTGACTATGGGTATGTTATTCTCCACCAAAACATTCTTTAGTTTCTATTAACTAGATCTTCCTTGAAATAGAACATAAATATTGCCATCCTATAGTGAAATTAATCGTTATTTGACAGGCATGAAGGAGTATTGGTTGAAACGGTCGTCAGAAAAGTTATGAGCGAGTTAAAAAGAACTTTTCAGCTAAATGTTCCCAGAGAGTTGGTTGCAATCGATGATCGTGTGAAAGAGATTATGAGCTTGATAGATGCTAAATTTAATGATACAATGATTATCGGAATTTGTGGAATGGGCGGCATTGGTAAAACAACTTTTGCAAGGGTCCTGTACAACAATCTCTCCAGTCATTTTGAACATCTTAGCCTTGTGGCAAATATTCGAGAAACATTTTTACACAAGGGTATTGTATTCCTACAAAAGCAACTCATCCAGGATATACTAAGAAGTTCATATGATGTGTCTAATGTTTATGAGGGAATTGGTGTCATCAAATCTCGATTTACAAGTACGAAAGTCCTGATTCTTCTTGATGATGTGGATGATGACACTCAATTGAATGCTTTGGTCGGAGACGGTAGTTGGCTTAAAGCTGGAAGCATAGTCATCATAACAACTAGACACAAGAATATTCTTGACAAGGCTGGGGCAAGCCATATATACCAACTTAATGAGTTGCCGTTTGATCAATCATTGATTTTATTCAGTAGACATGCATTTCGAATGGATTCTCCTCAAAGTGATTATGAGGATATCTCTCGTGCTGTCGCTTCTACTACTGGGGGGCTTCCTTTAGCGCTTGAAGTTATAGGCTCATTCCTGTGTGGAAAGGGAAAAGCAATATGGCAAGATGCATTACAGAAATTAAAAAAAGTGCCCCATAAAAAAGTGCAAGAGAAGTTGATGATAAGTTATGACGCATTAGATTATGAGGAGCGACAGATATTTTTGGATATTGCTTGTCTGTTTGTTGGATCATCCGGACAAAGTCCGACTTATATGTGGGATGCCTGTAATTATTTCCCGAGTTCGAGCATTGAAGTATTGAGTTTTATGTCCCTAATAAAAATTGATGAATACGGCAATCTAACGATGCATGACCAACTAAGAGATCTTGGAAGGGAAATTGTCCGTCTGGAAAATCCGCAGAAGCCTCAAAAGCGTAGCAGATTATGGATTTATGAGGATGCCACAGATGTGCTTGACAACAACAAGGTAAGAGTTTTCTCTACTTGTGTTAGTCAGTGAATATGGGTTCATCTTCTCTTTCTGATTCAAGATAAAAATTATTGTCGGTCTTGAGTCCCCAGAACTTGTCGCTTCTGCCAGCAAAAGAGCTCTTTCAATTAATTGCTGTTCTTGCTTGATTCTAGGACATAATGGAGGAGCAATTTCTTGGTTGTTGATGATTGATATTTATCTTTACCCCGTAGTATCGTGATGAGGACACTCTTCTTTGGTAACTTCAGTGCAACAACAAAACTACAAAGACATAATGTTTGAAAGCACTTTCAGAGAAAATGTGACATCTATAAATTGTCGGGGGCCATGCTTTTCCCACGTATCTATTTTATACACATGTTTGATGTTTGGATTCTTCTTTTGATTTCTTGTGAAGTTTTCCTTTCTTTTTTCTTTTACCGAGTATTGACTTCTTATGAGTTGTTTGCCATGATAAATGACATCTCCATTCATTTGTGACAACTAGCTATCCTGGAGCCTGTATTTTTCAAGTTGGGTTAAGCACAGATTTTCCCCTAAGTAGTACTGTTTGTGTGATTTAGTCCCCTATCAATTCTTTTTTGCTCAATGTAGTCCTTTTTCATAGTTTGTGCAGTCGAGACACAATCAATTTACTGATAGCTTTCATGTTTATTGATGATATATATGTGCAACCGTGTAATATAACCCTTTAAACGTATACTATTTTTGATCTTTAGACTTTTCATAATATTGGATAATTGTTTCCCATGAATTTGCTAATACTGGTTTTTTTGTGTGTGGTGATGATGGACAAATTTTCTATTAACCCCTGATCACATTAATTTGTCAAATATAGGCTATCGGGTATAATTATTACTTCTACATTTATTAAACTCGTCGTGAGCATCTTATTTGTCAAAGATTTAGTACATGTATATCATCATTTGTTAAATATGATCTATTATGTTACACAATCTTTTTATCTATTTCGACTACCACGTTATCATAGATATTTCTACATCGTTTACTTTTTAGTAAGCTTCTTATTTTGCACAAATTTTGTATGTCACTTATTTGTTAAATATGAGCTATCACGTTATATAATTTTTTTATATCAATTTGTTAATATTATTTGCTAATGAAGTACGACAAGTATTTTCTCGTAATGAATATCAACACTAGTTTTCAATCATATCATGCATAACTTATTATACATTTCCTTATACTCATTACCGAAATGTATAATCATGTAATACAACCCTCTGAACATGTATTCTAGTTCCATCTACGATGGACATTTTTATTTATATATCTATATGTAAAGCATGTTAAATATATTTTGTTATGATGAATATTTTTTAGTCACAATGGGTATCCATACACCTTTTTCAATTATAGTAGTCGTCACTTATTATACATTTCGTTATAGTCGAAATGTACTCAGTCATGTGGTATATTCCTCTAAACGTATACTTTTTTTTCCTTCTGTGATGGGTAAATTTATTATATTAATTAATTGCTAAAGCATCTGATACAATTTTGTTGTGACGATGGATATTATTTTTGTTGATCTTTTAAAATTATTTATTTGTGAAATATGATATGTATCTTTTGTTATTATTATTTGACAAATATGATTTTAGAATCACGTGTTTGTCAAATATGAGCCCATTGCAGATAATAAATGATAAAGCCACAAATTATTTCCATTGCTATAAAATATATGTAACTAAACTTGATATATGTGTACACTAAATGGCATACGTTACGTGGTGATATTTGTGGATCAAATAAGACATTAGAAGAAAAATGTTGAAATTTTACAATAAACGAGACTAATAGAGCCATAAATATTTTGCTAAAATTTGCAACACTCAAAAGTACTTCGATCTTCTGCTACGCAGTCTAGTCTCAAGATTTCATTCTTCTCTATTCTTCTGAAATTCGATGAACCTGAAAAAAATTTGAGACAAGTCAGTGACTTTCACCAACGGTCCTTATGGTCATAGTAATGGAATAATGCTTTGATGTAATTGCTATGATGCTGTAATGTGTAACTGTAATAGCTATACGCTATTTGATTTAAGTAATGTAATATTAAGTAATGTAATAATTTTTACACTGTTTGGTTTCGTCAACATGTGTATTAAGGGGGATAGTATTGGAATTTCCAAAATACCCCTAAAGTCGGAATTAGAGGGAATATCATTATTATCATTTGTGAGATTTTGGTGGGATCACTACCAACTGTTCAAAAAGCTTAAACTATTAGATGAAGGCGTGGTTTAATATTTAATTATTCTAACATCATTATAATAACCGATTATGATTAATGAGTTTAATACCCCATTTAAATCCTTAGATATACAATCTATATTATTTCAAATATTAAGTTATATTTCAAAATTTTATTTATGAGTATAATAAAAAACTAAGCACATAACATGTGATTATATTAACATAAACGTTATATTATAGTAATTATCACTTTAATATTCAATCATGATATAATATATCACATATCATCAAGATATTACAATTCACTATTAAATTTCTATCTATTGTTTAAAATTAATTTATAATTATGATTTGAGCTTGACCATATAATATGTGGTTACATTATTATTACATAATAAGTAGTACGATTGACATAATCATTATATCACAATTGAGTGTTAATTAATATAATTGGTAATTAAGATGACATATTATGAATAATATAAATTAAGTTATGAAAAATTTAGATGACCGTGCCTAATGGGGAGCAACTAATATTGTGCGAATTAGTATGTTAAAAATAATTAGTAACTTAATATATAATTATATATTACCACGATGATATCATCGCTATTTCATCGATTGTTTGCCTATTATTTGACATTTAATTTATTAATCCTATAATACGTGATTAAAGTCAAGATAAGTATGCTTGATGTTATCTTTATAGAAATACTATAAATAAATTCAATTATGATTATATTTTTTATTATAATTTATAAATTATAGAGTGAACGGGAACAAAAGATAATCAGCTATTACAACCTGACAGGTAATAGCTATCACGTGGGGATTAATAGGTTTTACAGAAGCTATTACTGCTACTAAACCTTGTAGTATGCTATAGTAGCTGTTACGGCAACCAAATGTGCTATAATAATCTAAATGTCTTGTGATAATTTATTGGTAGAATGAATATAACTAAAGCTTAATATATGTGTACAATTGATGGCATATGTCATGTGGTAAGATCTTTGGATTAAAATAAGACGTTAGAAGAAAAAAGTTGAAATTTTACAATAAACACGATTAATAGAGCCATAAATCTTTTACATAGATTTTTAACACTCAAAAAGTATTTTTAGCTTTTGTTGCGCACACTAGTATCAAGATCTCAATCTTATCAATTCTTCACAAATTCGCACAATCTGCACAAACTATGGAGGCGGTCAACGACTTACACTGATAATCTAAACTGCCACACTTACGATACCCACATTCAACTTCTTGGGAACTCCATCAAATACGAAGCTTTATCACTCTGATCCATATCTCTCTAATTCTTCCCATTTTATGTCTCCTGATTGGTTTGAGGAATGAACTGGACACGTGTCAAATGGTTGAAGAAATAATTTGTGGGTAAACAAAAATGCCCCGCAACATACTCATTCAACTCACCATCTCACATTCTTCTTCTGATCCATGCATTCCTTTTCTTTTCTTCTCTTTTTTTAAAGCTTCTCCACGAAATTGAGTTAATCACATATGTACTTTCTAACTAATTCTCGAAAATTAGAAGATACTACATTACAGTAGAAAATGCGATGTAAGTCTTGGATCTTGTGCATAGCACAAGACTTCTACTACTATTACAGTTTACGACATTTGAAAAATAGAGAACTCAAACATTCTTTCCATGCAATGTAATGAAGACGACATTATATAAAGAAGTTAGCACCAACCAAAAACAGCAAAAGAAATTGCATAAAGATGTATGTGCCTTCGAGACTAAAAATAAAGAAGTCGAAAGCCAAGTGGAAGTGATTAAGGAATATTAATATATAGCTAAATGATGTGTCGAAGGGGACACATTGTGGAAGGTCATTCATTTTAAGAATAAATATGGGAAGGTTACTCATGGTGGATGCAAAATGGAAAAATTTCTAAATTTTACCAGAAAAGATTGCACGTGCGTTGCACGTGACAGTGGCATTTCTTCTTTTTTATGGTAGCCAGAAAATTGTTGAGTTATGAGTAATGACATATCTCGAGGATTTTTTTTTATATGTATTTCATCTTAGCAAAAGAAGGAATTTCGGTGCAGAGAATTTTATTGTACATATGAAGTTCAGTCTAGCGAAATTTAATATGGTCATTTGATGTGTTTAATTGGCGAAAGAAGAGGAATTGCCAATCACATAATGAACATACTGTTAAAAAAAACAAACGCCTTCTAAATTACTAATAGAAGTATGTGAGAAATGTGTCAATTCAAGCTTACTTTATAAAAAAAGAAGTGTCTATTACTGTAAAGATAAAAGAAATAAATAATATGAACTGATTCACCGAGAGCAAAGAAAGGTAGGAACATGGTATGCACCACAAAAAAAGTCATCTAGAAACTGTGCCACTCAAAATGCATAGAGAGGTGTCTGGTTCAAGCACATTACTTCCAAGAGAGGTATCTATTCATCAAAAATATAAATAATGTACTATTTGTTAAATGTCATTTTTTTTAATAGAAATGTCTTTTCATGCAATAATAAAGTAAACGACACTAATTGATGGGGTGTCTTGAATTCGAGAAAGAAGAGAATTGAAAGGTAGCAGAACAAACGAACTGGATAAAAAATAATTGTGTCTAATTTATCATTACAATATGAAAAGTGATGCATATTTAAATGCCCTATTTTGAATAGAGGTTTTCGTTAATGAGAATATAGATAAAAGCTCTACTTATTTACGCTATGTAAAACAAACGTACTATTTTGATGAAGTAAATAACATCAACAATATATTATTTTAAAGATTCTATTTCTGACATTAAAAGAAAATAGTGTATGGTCAAGAAAAAAAGACCACAAATCCATGGCTTCGTTAAAAATGAAAAATTCCCAAATAAAATATTCATGATCACGAAAATTTTATGGAAAATTAGTTATTTCTGTATCTATGTGTGTGTATATACATACACACATATATATATCTGAAAATTAATTCCCAGGTTGTGATTTCGGTAAGAAGTGTATACAAGAATGTTTAATGGGGAAATTATAGATTTATTTACAACGTTAAATTATACTTTTACAAGAATGCATAGTTGCAATGATATGTTTTCAACAATATTTTTATGCTTTCATTTGAGAACCATGTATTTCCGATAAAACATATATTAACATATGCACATCTTCAATACGGACTTTTAAATGTTGAAGAATAATCAAAACTAAGATTTTAAACATGATAGTAGTTAAATTTGGAATTTAAATATTTTAAAACTAAATACATGACTTTTTTTTTGATAGAGAATCATCAAATTTATATTCTGGTGATAAAATAACCTTACCATTACAACTATTTTTGAAATTTATCAAAGAATGATCATTAGTGATAAAACTGAAAAAAATTTCATAACCATATGCTTACATAGAAGTAATAATAACATAATCAATTTCAATATTATATGCACATTATTTAATGCAATTATAAAATTTAGGGTAACATATAATGTTTTTTTTTTTTGGTAAGATAATAACATATAATGTTGATTCCAAATTTAATTAAAAATGATCATCACATAAGTTTTAGAACTATGTATTCACATGGTAATAGTTAATGACATCTTTGTATTCTAATGTCAGTAAGTGCACAGTCAGAGATGCTCTTATCACTTGGTAATAATTAAATGGGTTAATACAACGAAATATCCTAAACTGACACACTGGTAATAAATTTACCCCAAACTAATTTTTTGACTATAAAAACTCCAAAATGGTACATCTGTGATAAGTTTACCAAAAACTAATTTTTTTTAATCATTAAAAACCTTAAACCGGTAAACTTGTGACAAATCTAACTTCCATTAGCTTTCATCATATTTTACTGTTAAATTTGATGACTTGGACGATACATGATGACATGGTATGGTGACATGATAAGTCCACGTGGAAATCTATAGAGTTAATACTATGAAAAACTCTATACTGGTATGGTTAATTTGTCATAGGTGTATTAGTTTGGGGTTTTTTGTGGTATTAGCCTTAGTTAAATTTAAGTCAAAGTGATTTTTTTATTAGATCTAAATGTGGAGGTTGTTGGTTGTCTCAAAATTTGTACAAAGGAATATTTATGAGGGAAAAGGTGATAGATCAAATTTTACTAATGAGATTAACACGCGTAATACTTGTAAAAAGTGGTTAAATTAAAGCAATAGCTCATTCGAGTACTTTAAATTGAACTTTTATTGTGATGTAAATATATACATGGTTCGAATTATGTGTGATGATTAATTTTCATTATTAGCGTGAAAGTCAAAAGGTATGCAACTGAAAGCAATTATAACATGTGGATGATTTGTACAAGCAGCAGACAATCTCGTGCAAATGTCATGAGTATCTTTAATTATAAATTGAGACGCAAAATATAATGAAGTGACACTAAAATATGCTACTGATGCTTTTCAGCGAGCACATTCTTGCGCAAATTAAAGTAATCAACTGAATAAAACATTGCTCAGAACTGAAAAAGGGCTATCTATGAAGTTATTGACAAAAATGCAATAAACAATAAATATACAAGATACTTTTGTTGGAAAAATAAGTAGTGTTTCATCTGGAAAAAAAGTTTGAAGGAAAAGTTCTAACTAGCCAACAAATACGTAATATGACTCTCATGATTTGTGCTCAATGTGTAGTTCATCACCTAAAACAAAAAACCAATTTGAGTTCCTAAAAATGTTTGGTTACAGCGAATGGAAAATATAAAAGACTTGAGTTCCCTAAGTGTCCAATTTAATCAATCTTCATGTCTAATCTGTCTGTAAGCAAGATCTCATTAATATATGGGCAAATTGATTAAATAGATGAATACTATTTCCTGTAACAAAATCAATACGAAATGAAAAGATAGCATCAAATGTCTGTAGCAATAAAAAGAGGCGTAAAAATCATTTATTATAACATTTGATATGAGACTGATTTTTCTCTGATGAACAATGAAAAACACTCATTGAAGAAACACATGATAAGAAAGGAATGTAGAACACTTGCGCGTACTTTTTTGGATGATATTCTCCTTTTCAGGTATTGAGAAGTGCAAACAAGGTACACTAGAAAAAAAAGGATTCTATGGTTGAGATTCTTTAGTTTTGATACATGTTTTGATGGCAATATTGATAGATGTGTTTGGTCTGTAAGAGTCATGTTATTTCGCATATGAAGGATATGAGTTAGGGTTTTGCTGTTTCACTTATAAAGGGCGTGAATTTCCTATAGATATATTTGAGTAGTGTGTGCATAAAGAGAGGCCTTCTACCGCAACTTTGAAAGGACACAGTTTTTAGGAATTTTGAAAGGTTCAAATTGCGAAGGGCATAATTAGAAGAGGAAAAGTTCGGAAACACCCCCTTGTAGTTCATATTTTTATATAAACAATCCGTTATTTCACGTATTTGAAAGTGACAAGGCTACATAGTAATAGTATGACAGCAAATTAACATTAGTTCTTTTTTTCTCATATAAAGTTGGTACATCTCGTTATTCAAAACTTATGATCCATAATGTTTCCTAATTGCAGGGCACTAGTAAGATTGAGGCCCTTTGTCTTGACAAAAATGGCTGGGGAAGCTACACAGGTGAACAATTTAAAGAACTAACCAACTTGAGGTTCCTTCAAGTGAATGGTGCGAATTTCACTGGAGATTCCCATAACTTACTTCCTCAATTAAGATGGCTCCACTGGCAGGCTTGTCCCACGGATTTTGCAGTGGCCAACTTTCATCTGAAAAAATTAGTCGTGCTCAATTTGTCATGGAGTGGGATTTCGGAGGATTGGGGAGGATGGGGTCCACTCAAGGTAAGATGTAGAGAAGGCATATCTCTTGTCAATAATCACGTGTTATTGTAGGTCCAATCACACCAAGTTCTCCTTTCTTTCTTGGGGAAAGGTTTAATATCCCTTACTCTGGTTAAGGATTTTACTCTAAATATAAGGGGAACCTGTGGGCACCTAAGCATACCATAAGCATCTGCCATCAATATCTTAAATTGATAATACCTTAATAATCAGTCATGCTTAACATTAGACATACTGAAAACAAAAACTTTTTTTAACTATCCTAATTAAAATCTATTTAAAAACTAATTATACTATTTGTGCCTCTCTTGATTTTTTTTAATCTGTAGGGTTTGTGGCTTCTAAGTAAATTTCTCACCAAGTATGTCTTATTAGCGATTCTTGTTATATTTCTATATGTATCTTCTTTCATGAGAAATGAAAAGTTACAACTATTTAGGTATCGTTTGATTATGTTCACACAAACACTCTTAACTGCTTTTTACCTGAAATACTATTTGAATGGTCCTAGGTAGAATCGATTATATTACAAATAATCAGTTAACACTACTACTTCAAAATAAGTGCATTACTTTTTAATAGTTTTTGTGAGGGCCAACTATATGTGATCTTTGTGAGTGCTAACCACTTGATATTTATTTTAGCCAAATTGGAAGATATGCCTAATACAATAAGAAAATATACTTGCCACTTGCATATCCCTAACATTCTTTTGGCAATAGATATCCTCCAAAAACATTTATATGTTGGTGACGTAGTCCACCACTACTACTTAGAAACATATAAATAAAGCAAACGTGAAGTGGTGGAGTATCATAGCAATGATAGGATTGGAACCGAGCAATGAAACATTATATATGTGTTTTTTTAATGTTTATAAAAAAAGGAGCAGTTGAGCATGGACATTTTAAAGGAATTTTGAAAAGTCCGGAAAAAAGTGGTGGTGGAAAATCCAGCGGTCCAATCTCATTGATGTATCCTCTCCGTTTTTCAGATGGCAACTGAGCTCAAAGTTCTCAACCTCTCGCATTGTCTTTCTCTAAAAAGAACTCCTGACTTGTCTGCTCTCAAAACCTTAGAGGTTTTGATTCTTGAAGAATGTTCAGATTTGAAAGAGATTCATCCTTCTATCGGGGACATCAGTACTCTCGTTTCCTTGAATGTCAGGAGTTGTCGGGGATTGGAGGAGCTACCTGCAGAAATAGGTAGAATGGTAAAATTGAGGGAACTTCTCTTAGATTGTACTGACATACGAGAGATTCCAATATCCAGAGGTGGTTTGATGAAGCTGAAGACTTTACATGCCTCATTTTGTGAAAAACTTGCTCAACTTCCAGAATCCATAGATTCCCTGGAGTCGTTAACTAAGCTGGACTTATCTCATTCAGGGATTGAAGAATTACCTAAATCCATTGGTTCTCTGAAGGAGCTCGAGACTCTCGATGCCTCTTATTGTGCATCGTTATCCCTCATTCCTAGCTCCATAGGCCATCTAGCATCCCTGTCTCTCCTTGACCTAACGAATTGCGATAAACTTGCTCGACTTCCAGACTCCATAGGCTCCCTCGTGTCTCTGCAACGCTTGTTATTAAAGGAATGCTGCTCATTGAGAGAGATACCCGACTCAATCGGAAAGTTGACATTATTGACTGAGTTGGATTTAAATTCTACAATGATTGCAGAATTACCTGAAAGCATTGGGAATTTGCGGAATTTGAGGATCTTGGACATTCGTGGAACTCACATGACGAATTTGCCTAGTGCCGTCCGAATGTTAGCTGAACTCCAAGAGTTTAATGCTTCGTGCTGTGAAAATCTAGAAGGAGTACATAGTAGCATAGGTGAACTGGTTTCGCTAAGCAAGCTTGATTTAGAAAAGTCAAGCATTTCGGGCTTGCCAGATCGCATTTCTAAGATCTCTTCTCCCCAAATGTTGGATATCTCTGAGTATATGTTCACTGGACAACCCCGAGACCTTTCAAGCTCAAAATATTTGAGGGAACTACGTGTTAAAAATTTCGAGAATCTAACTGCAATTCAAGGCCTTGATGGATTAAAATACTTACAGGTTTTGGATATCTTCGGGTGCGCATCCCTTAGACGCTCACCGGACTTGTCAAATTTGAAGAATCTGAAGAGTTTCTATGCTGCAAACTGTGAGAACCTAGTTGAAATTCAAGGCCTTCGTGGATTAGAATCCTTGCGAGATTTGTCTATTTCTGGGTGCACGTCCCTTAGACGAGTGGACCTATCAAATCTAAAGAATCTGAAGAATTTCTATGCTGCAAACTGTGAGAACCTAGTTGAAATTCGAGGTCTACATGGATCAAAATCCTTGAGAGATTTGGCTATTTCTGGGTGCACGTCTCTAAGACTACTGGACCTATCAAATATGAAGAATCTGAAGAATTTTAACGCTGCATGTTGCAAGAACCTAGTCGAAATTCGAGGCCTTCATGGATCAGAATCCTTGAGAGATTTGCAAATTTCTGGGTGCACGTCCCTTCGACGATCACCGCAACTATCCAATTTAAAGAATTTGGAGAATTTCAATGCTGCAAACTGCGAAAAACTTGATGAAATTGAAGACCTTGATAAATCAGAATCCTTGAGAGATTTGGATATTTCTGGGTGCACATCCCTTAGACAATCATTGGACTTGTCAAATTTAAAGAATCTGAAGAATTTTTGTGCTGCAAACTGCGAGAACCTAGTCAAAATTCGAGGCATTGATGGATCAGAATCCTTGATAAATTTGTATATTGTTGGGTGTAGGTCCCTTACACGACTGAACCTATCAAATTTAAAGAATCTGAAGAGATTATGTGCTGCAAACTGTGAGAATCTGGTCGAAATTCAAGGCCTTCATGGATCAGAATCCTTGTTATATTTGGATATATCTGGGTGCAAGTCCCTTAGACAATCACTGGACTTGTCAAATTTAAAGAATCTGGAGAACTTTTCTGCGGCAAACTGCGAGAAGCTAGTTGAAATTCAAGGCCTTGATGGGTCAGAATTCTTGAGAGATTTGGATATTTCTTGGTGCAAGTCCCTTAGAAAATCACCGGACCTGTCAAATTTAAAGAATCTGGAGAATTTTTGTGCTGCAAACTGCGACTACTTAGTTGAAATCGAAGGCCTTGATAGATCAGAATCCTTGAGAGATTTGGATATTTCTGGGTGCATGTCCCTTAGAAGACTGGACCTATCAAATTTAAAGAATCTGGAGAATTTCTATGCTGCAAATTGCGAGAACCTAGTTGAAATTCGAGGTCTTGAAGGACTAAAATCCTTGAGAGATTTGGATATATCTGGGTGCACGTCCCTTAGTCAATCACTCCACTTGTCAAATGCCTATCTAGAAACTACGACATTCGAAATGCAAAGAGAAGTGTCTGGTCAAAGCATATTACTTCCAAGACAGGTATTTATTCATCAAAATTTGAATAATGTACTATTTGTCACATGTAATTTTTCGAGGAAAAATGTCTTTTCACGAAATTATAAAGTAAATAACACTCCTCGATGGGGTACTTCTATCTTGAATTTGAGAAAGAAGAGGATCATTAGTAGCATAGCAATAGTCTACCATCTGAATTTTAAGACGTTTGTCCTATTTCCATAATGCTCATTTTCTGTTATTTACACTTCAGAGATAAGAACATTTAATTAGAGTGACCATTGTTGTGATGTGCATATCAAGTTTTCTTGAAAGTTGATATATCTGGTCAGTAAATGAGCACATCCAACTTCGAAGATGATAATGTCAACGAATTAGATTATATTACTAGCTGAGTTTCCTTCCTTATTATAATTGTATCCGATCAGAAATTAGTTTACGTGTCAGAGTATGCCAGAATAAGCGTCTGCATATTTTGCATCACCAAGAAAACTTTGATTGACAAATGAATATGTTGTATCTGTGTGTGGAACTGAAGCAATGTTATAACAGAGAGAGTGATCAGGTGATGTTTGTTCTTTTATCCATCTACGATAATAGTTTGATTGAAGAAATTCTGTGTTTCTTGCAGATCGTGGAGAAAATGGAAGACCAAGCTGGACAGCAAGCAGCAGACATAGAAACCTCAGATAGGAATTATGCAATTGCAGCTGTTCAAAATTTAGTTGGAATTGATGATTGTGTAAAACAAATCACCTACTTACTGGAGATGGAAGTCATTGATGAGGTGCGCATTATTGGAATCTATGGAACTGATGGAATTGGCAAAACGACTCTTGCCAAGGCTGTATACGAACGGATCTCTTCTTGTTTCGACAGTTGCAGCTTTCTAGCAGACATCAAAGAAACCACAAAAAATTCTGATGGAATTCAGTTTTTGCAAACTAAGTTGATACATGATATCCTCGAACGAGATTGTGAAGATCTTTCTTTTGACGAAGGAATAGAATTTTTCTTGGATATATTTCGTGAAATGAAAGTTCTAATAGTTGTTGACGATGTGGAAAAGCAATCCCATCTTCATGCTATCGTAGGAGACCGGCTTCATTGGTTTGGTCAAGGTAGTCGAATAATCGTGACTTCTGAAAATGAGGAAATTCTCAAAGAGTATGATTCTGGGAAGGCTAGTACGTACATGGTCAGTCAGTTGGATAATGGTCAAGCTGTAGAACTTTTCCGCAAACATGCTTTCAGGATGCAATCTTCCAGGCCCGATTATGAAGAACTCGCAAACCTCATTGTCAGTACTACAGTGAAAGTACCATTAGCAGTTGAAGTTATCGGTTCTTTTTTGCGAGGTAAATCAATAGAAGAATGGGAAAAGATGGAGAAGTCAATGAAACTATTTACAATGAGGTCTCAAAAGACTACAGTTGGCTTTGAAGAGATCTTGGATATATGTTACAAAGAATTAGATCAACAGCAAAGAGATATATTTCTGGACCTGGCATGTTTTATCTCTGGTGTGGATGTCCGAATTGCTTCATATATGTGGCCCAATTCTTATCTTCCGTCTTCTGATTGCATTCTGATGCCCCTGGCAAAAATTGGAGAAAACAATGAATTGAAGATGCACAGATTGCTAAGATGCCTTGGCAAAAGAATATTAAATCAAGAGGGATCTGGAGATCCAATTCGGAGAAAATTTTACATAACGGATATGGTTCCGAAGGCAAGAAGCAGGGAGAAGGTAAAACCTTTGGGTTCAGTTTGTTTTCGGCAAAACAAACACCTTGACGTATGGGCAATATTTTTTTTTTCCATATTTTCTGAAGGAATCATATCATATATGTACTCTTTAGCATGTAGAACAAGGAAAAGTATCCTTATTTCTGATGGGTATTTGTATTTTTAGCTTCTGATAATTATGTTCCTTTGTCAAATGTAGGGAATGGAAGATGTTGAAACTCTCTGCTTCGACCCTGATGATCATGCTTCATGCATATTCACGCCTGGAGATTTTGAGAGCATGCCAGACTTAAGGTTTCTCAAGTTGGATAGTGCAAAACTTTCTGGAGATTTTGCGAGTGCATTTCCAAGTTTAAGGTGGCTCTGTTGGCAAAGGTGTCCTCTGGATTTTGATGCAATAAATTTAGTATTAAGAGAGGTGCTCGTTCTTGATCTGTCTGGTAGCAAAGTCACGGAAGGCTGGGAAGGCTGGAAAGCAATCAAGGTGGTTTGGTGTTTGGTTGCTTTATATTTGCTTTCTTAAATTAAATATCTGCGAATTGACCATGTGTGGGTTTCTGATTTGGCTTTACAGGTGGAGAAATTGAAAGTCTTGAATCTTACAGGTTGTTCTGACTTACTGATCACTCCCAACTTCTCTGATTACAAAGATTTGGAAATCCTGATTCTTGAACGTTGTTCTCGTTTGGTAAAGCTACATCCTTCAATTGGCCATTTGAAACGTTTAGTCTCCCTGAATTTGAAGTTCTGCTCCCAATTGAACGGGTTGCCAGCGGAACTAGGTTGTTTGATAGCTCTGAAAGAGCTTTTTATTGACGGGACTTCTGTGCGGGAGATCCCCATCTCCATAGGCAATTTGAAGAAACTTGAAATTCTGAGTGGCTTCAAGTGCTTCCCATTGACTCACCTGCCCAGGTCAATTACTTACCTGACTGCTCTCTCCGAACTCTCATTAGATGGTGCCAAAATTACTGAGCTTCCAAGCTCACTGGGGGAGCTGCGTAATCTAAGACGCTTGTCATTGAGGGATTGCGGTTATATGAAGAAACTTCCAGATTCTATCGGTAGAATGGGGTCATTAAAGGAGTTGGATATATCGGGGACTAGTATCTCTGTACTCCCCGATTCAATAAGATATCTGGAAAGCTTGAGAGTGCTGAGAATGGATTCTTCTTTCATCCGAGCATTTCCTGGGGAGATTGGGAATCTAACCGAGCTTGAAAGGCTACATGCTTCCCAGTGTAGGAGTTTGAAGGGGGCCATTCCCAGTGATATCAAGGAACTACATCATCTGAGATCATTGATGCTGGGGCATTCCAGTATATCTAGCCTGCCCTCTGAAATCTCCAGCATCTCTGGTCTTCAAACTCTGGATTTACTTCAGTGCAATGAAATTGAAGAGTTGCCGAAGCTTCCCCCTTCTCTAATATGTCTGCGGGTGAGTTCTAAAAGGATGAAAGCGATACCCCTTCTTGAAAATTTGAAGGAACTGGAGGAGCTGTGCCTAAGTGATGGGGACCCGAAGGCATGCCGACATCCCTCAAAACAGCCGATGCCAGAATCCAATGTGAAACAAATGATTGACAAACCATCCTTCGCAATGTCGTTTTCTAAACTGAGAAAACTAGAATTGTCTCTTTCGCAAGTTAACAAGCTGAAGTTTGAGCCGACAGATATTCCTCAGCTTGAAATGCCTACCCTTCCTGGTTTGAGCCTCAAAGAAGTATCCAAGCTTCCCAGTACGTTGTCAGTGTTCAAGCTCTACCACTCTACGGTAGAAGAGATTGAAGGGCTTGGAAGGCTTAAAGCCCTGAAGAGGCTAGATATATCAAATTGCAAAATACAAAATCTCGATGGAATTGGCCAGTTAACCTCACTGAGAAGTTTGATTCTATCTGACTGTGATTGCCTCAGTTTACCTGATCTTTCAAACTTGAAGTCGCTGAAGGTTTTAGAGATCAGACGATGCAACATGATCCATCAAATTGAAGGCCTAGAAGAATTAACATCCTTGGAAAAGCTGAATATCAGTGAATGTCCAGCTGAGAACTCCGCGCAAGTACAGGATGCGTTGAAGCTTGTAATGGCACGTTCAGTGGTTAGCTGATACTGGATGGTCCTCAATTTTGACTGATACCTGTGCATGGCATCCACACTGTTAAGGGACGACATGGGAGCACGGCCCAGAAAAAACTTAATGGAGAAACAGGAAGAAGCGAAAGGCAAATTTATTGGAGTCGATTTCAAGTTTGACTCTGTCGTGGTCCCTTTACAGACAAATCGTGGCCAATCAGCCCCCCCAAGTGATGAGACCGGTATCTTCCAAAAGGAAAGTTGTCCACCGGTTGATTTTCTCCTCAAATTTCAGCTGGCAAAATCTTTAGAGGGCTCAAGTATATGCAACTTTCTGGCAGATTGGTCGCTTAGAAAACTGGGTCACTTTTATGTTTGGTCACACAGCAGAAATGAAGATCCGCCTGGCTTCAGCCAATTCTGAGAGGCTCCTGAGGTACCAATAGAGTTCTCATTCTTTATTTACCTCTGGTTTATAACGTTATGCCTTCAGTTGATTGGACAAACTTTTAGTTAGCATGTGTCTCCTCACTTCTAGATCAAGTTTATGAATACCCCAGCCAAAATCAACACTGTTGTAGGCTTATCTGAAGGAAAAGGATGTTTTGCATCCTTCGACACAAGCAACGTATACTTTCAATTAATTTTTCATTGCATACTAGTCATCTTTTCTGGTTCTTCTTTCAATTTAAATATAGTGTTGACACCTAAATTTTTGCTTATAAATTATTCATGCATTTCATAAGAAAATTAGGGATCGATTTCATTTGGAATTTGATCCCTAACCAAAATAATCATTGGATAAACTCGCATATTGCACTTCGCATGGACTCGCATTGGTAATCTCATTTTCATGTGCCCCTCGATCATTTAATTTTAAAATTCGTCCATATAATGGCCAAAAACCCCATCCATAGTACAAACCATTGGACAAAAGACCTCTTCGTTTTGAGCTTGGATAAGGACCTCCGTTGCACCCTAAAAACCGGTCCAAACAGTGAGCCTAAAAAGGGGAGTATAAAAGAGAAATTTCTTCACTTCCTTGCCATTTAAGCCATGAAAGAGGGACAGGGAATGAGGGGAATAGAGAGTGAGCTTGAGGGCATCTTCCATAGCTCTTTCAAACCGTTAGAGTGTGTTTGGCCGTGAGCTAGAGGTTGGCCGAGAGCAAGGGAGAGTGAGTTGAGAACGAAACCGAGAGTGAGAAAGTTTGAGAGAGGTCCATCCAAGCTTGTTCATCAATTTTTTACCGTCATTCAAGGTAGGAGTCTTATTTTTTCTCGTGTTCTAGTTCATCTTTCGTTCATCAAATCCGTCAAGCGCGAAACCATAGTTTAAAGCCGAGTATGTCAGTCTGCCTTGCCCTATCGGGTGTTGTAAATTCATTATCTCGGTCCATGAGTTTGATTAGCCTGGATATAAGGTTTGATTATGTCTTGTTTAATTTTAAATCATGTGCTTGCATCTTGATGCTTGCAGCAAAACTGGCCATTATGTTTGCTTACCCAAAACCAGCGATTTTGCCTTGAAGCCGCGTTCCCCCCTTTTGATGAGCCTCATTGTGTCACCTTAGGTTGATGTCGTCGTCGTATATCACTACTATGTTCATGTTTATATTGATGTCTACCGATGTTAGAATTAGTGTCCGTTAATCTCCATTTTGGATCGAGCACTTTTGCATGTGACATTGAAGCCTATCCTATGTGAGTGTTATGCGCGCCCTCATCCAGACCGGACCCTGGTCTGTGTAGGGTCTCCTTGGCCTCCCTTTGATGTTATTTGGGGTCATTTATGCTTATGTTTTAGCGTAGGTGTATGTTAGGATTAATCCTCGTTAATTTCCCATCACATTAATATGATTTGTGTGCCTTTGTCCAGATTACCCACGGTGTGCCTTTGTCCAGATTACCCATGATTTTTGGACATGGTTTACCCACGGTGTGCCTTTGTCCCGACCAAGGGCAGTAGGTTTCCGGGAAAATTGTCAAAAAGCTCCTAAACCTATTGTACAACCTCTAATTTAGTCATAAACTTTTTAATTGTGTCAATTTAATAGTAAATATTTGGCGATTTGCCAATTTTGTCCCAAAATTTTTGAGGATTTGCCAATGTAGTTATTCTGCCAAATTTTCGAAATAATGGGTTTACGACTGAATTGACAAATTTTCAAAAGGTTCATAACTGTATTGTCAAATCGTTAAAAAGTTTAGGATTGAATTGGTCATTATACAATAGGTTTATGACTTTTTGGACAATTATTCCGTATTCCAGTCATATTTGATTTATCCGACCATCCCCGGGCTGGCCTTCATGGGTCCTCGTGGCTTGGGGAAGTGACAATGTGAATTTTTAGTATAATCTTTTTTCGAACCCGGGTTCAATGAAGGCTGACACAAGACGAACTGAATCGCATTCAAATAGTCCACGCGATCCGCAAGATTTATTTATCATGTTCAAATTAGGAAAGCGAGTCGAGTTAGCGATCATATTTATATGATCATAGATATTGATGGAAGGTAGACCGTTTGAATTTGGAAAGTAAATAATATATATTATCGTATCCATATTGTTATGGATAAGCATTGCCCTGTATTGTACTTTAGGGATAATGTTAGATAGTCATCTAAGCACATTCTAAATTAAGAAAAACTCCTAACTTGGGATATTTTCGAATGTTACGGTATCTTTAAAATATCTAGCAATCCACATAATGTTTACAAAATATTTAAAATATCCCAAAATTAGGAAATTAAATATTTTTTAAAAAATATTTGGATAATGATTTTACCTAATTTACGGAAATTTCCAATTCGAACTCGGATTCCGGATCTGGTTTCCAGATCATGGGACGGCCGGTGATGGTGGATCGATGGCGACGACAGCGCACGACGGTGACAATGGCTCTTCGACGAGCTCGCCATGGTGGCTCGGTTAGGACCGTCGATGTGTACTTCTCTTTTGTCTTCTTCTGTTTGTTTCTTCATTTGTATGTCTCGCGAAGCAAGTCCAAGTCTCCTCTGTTCCTTTCCTTTTTCGTCCTCTCGTGAACCTGCGGACAAGAGTCGTCGTGGAATTCTTTTGCTTCTTTCTCCACTGAAGCACTTCTCCACCTGATTATATTGATCTTTTGGCCACCGCTTGACTCCTCACAAACGTCGGATGGAAGACTTTGTGTGTTGGCTCGTTGGAAGAATTATTGCGGGCTGGAGCTCGTCGGTATAGTGGATGGACGCTAGCAGGGCAGCGACAAACAGGGTACTGGACTTGACATTGGAGCAGCTCGTCAAGGGGGGTTCTTGGCTCGCAGTGGAAGTAGCAAGCGTTGCGGCAGCGGAGCAGCAAACGTGGAGCAGCCAAGAAGCTGGACGTCACGGGGGAGGGCAGCACAGAGTCGAGTGACACGGCCACAAGTATGGCCGTGTGGGGATCTCCGCCAAAGTTTTCGCCGAGAGGCTCCTTTTCTCTCTTTCTCACGCCTTCTCTTTTTCTCCTCCCTTTAGGATTGTGGCCGGGGCTGTCAATTTTTGTCGCCTCCTCATTTCTACGGGAAAGGACGTGGTCAGCTTTCCTTATGCAAAATGTGTTTATCTTTTCTCATTCCTTTCCTCCCTTAGTGTTATCTTTTCCTTATGATCATGGGCACGTGAAGATCTTTGATTGCTCTCGTGCTGACCAAATACTTGGTTTAGATATCCATCTTCTTTGCCTTATTTCTTGTTTTAAAACAAAAATATATTGCTCAAAGAATAAGATCAAATATGCCCCCACGTGTGATATGCTCCCATCCGAAACCTTCCTTATCTGTAAATATATCCCGACGTTCGACGGATTTTGCATTGTTACCACCAATTTTTAGTCACGAATTTTGGCCAAATTTCCTCTCGCCACGGGCTTAGATCAGTTTTGTCCAATTAAATTTAGAGCCACCCACTTATGTCCATCCGCTGCGGGTCCGATGCAAATGCAACTATTTAATAAATGTTCTTAAAACTAAATGCTATGCAATTTAATTTTAATCTTTTTGTCTAGGGGTTAAAATTTAATCCCTAATTTTCTATGCAATTAATCACTAAATGGTTAATTAAAATTTAAGTATCAACAGCACCTTTCTGTTACATCCTTCAAATGCAAGAGAAAGATAATATATATAACACTATCTATTTATGGGCCAAAGTCCAAATTACCAATAAATACGGGTCCAAATTATAAAAGCCTTCTGGCTTCGCGGGGCCGTTGCCCCCTACGACCCTGCCGGGATGACCCCTTGGACCATTGCCCGCTCATCGGGGAGCAAACCCTCGTACTTTCCTGTCGATGGGGAGAATGAATTACACTCCAACAGGCCAAGGGTGCATTAGGATCATTCGTGACCATCTTAGTGCCGTTTCTGCACTCAAACAAGGACACAAAGCCCGCCTCCAGACCCTGTATATATGAGCTGGACAGCGGGCCTTTCGCTCTTGTCCCAGCCTTGCAGAGTACCTCAAGCGGTTCGTCCTTTTACTTGGGGAAGTAAAACGATCTCTCCCATTTTACTTGGCCTATAATTGGCTCATAATAAATTAGTGGCAGCTCCTAAAATAAAAATAAATGGCTTACTAAAACGAAAAAGCCAAGTTGCGCTCGATAGTGCTTGGGATAGTCCATGCTAAGTGCTGGTGCCACCTCCTAAGAGGGATTTTTCGCGCCCAGCTAAAAATCCGTTGAACTTCCTCAGGTTTGCCTAGGGAGGGTCTCGAATATAGGAAGAAACTTCTGTCCATGTCTCTTTTCTTCTCCATATTCCGTTCCTTCTGTCTGTTCAAGCCTGATTATTCTCCTTTCTTTGGTCCGCTTGCATAACCTGTCTTGTGAGGTGATCTGGTGCGTTGTGCATGGCAGCTGGCACCGATGAAAGGATCGCTGTTTCTCTGCTTAATGATCCCTGCAAATCAACCACTAGCGAAGCAACTTATTATTCCGCGATTCATTCTCCAAGCCGCGGAATTCTTGAAGTAACCCCATGCATATTCGTGTGCAAGCACTGAACCTTGAATCGAAGGGCCAACTCAAAACCAATGCAGGTCATAAATCAGTATGAGGGTGACTACTAGGGAGTAAGATTCCCTACTTCCCCCCTACTATTGTGTGCGCATGCATGCATGTGAAGAAGATTTCAAGGTAAACAGGTTTTGTTTACATTTCAGGAACTTCCGGTGATTAAAGAGAAGCGGTCGATGATGCTAATGTTTATTCCATGGGTAAGTAAATGCATTATTTTTAGCATTAAGTTAGGGAGGCTATTCCTCAGTCGTAATCATGAGGAAGAGAACATGAAAAAGATGGGGTCGAGAGTGACAGATAATTAACAAGACGAGACTAGGAGATCGTCCTTCACTTTTTCTCCTGAGTCTTCTCACTGAACATCTCTCTCTCCACCCACTCCGGACCGGGAAGTTGAGATTTGTGAATGAAGGAAAAAATAATATCATGTTCATTATCAAGTGAATACTACCTCAGCTTATTTATAGGCTTTACATAATGACTATCTAAAGTAACAAATCAAGATCAATCGAGGAAAATATACAGAATCACTATATATCTCTAACATCCCCCTCAAACTCAAGATGATTTGAAAGATGTTAACTTGAGTTTGGAGAATAGATCTAGAAAATGCCTAGGTGGATACCTTTTGGTGAAGACATTAGCAGTTTGTTCAGCAGATGAAGTAGAAACAAGTTGAATGGTGCCATGAAGAACGTGATATCAAATGAAATGATAGTCTATTTCAATGTGTTTGATGCATTTATGAAAACATCATCATGTGCAATTGGGATAGCACTTTGGTTATCGCAATGAATGGTTATTCCGTTATGATGACGCATTCTCATGTCTTCTAGTAGTTACCGTAACCATAGTAACTTTGATATTGTATCAGCAAGAGCTTGACATTTTGCGATACTAGAACGAGCGATAGTGGTTTGTTTATTGCCACGCATGAGATAAATGAGTCGCCCAAAAGAAATAGTAATCTGCAGTGAAGTGATGATCTTGAGGGTCACCAACATAGTTAGCATAAAAATAAGCTGTTAACTCAAAGGTAGAATGAGTAGAAAAGTGAAGGCCATGAAATAACACACCCTTAACACAGCAAAAAATTTGAAGGATTGCGGCAAAATGAGTCGTATGAGGTGCAGTCATGTATGGACTAACAATGTGTATAGCATAGGCGATATCTGGGTGAGTAACAATGAGATATATAAGGTTGCCAACCAATTGCCGATAAAGTGTAGGATTTGGAAGAGGAGTTCCATCATTGTCATTGACTTTGGCACTCGACTCAATGGGAGTGGAAGCAATCTCGTTGTCAGTGAGGCCAGCTTGAGAAATAAGATCAATGGCATATTTTGCTTGAGAGAGATGATAACCAAAATCCTCATTTGCAACCTACAAGCCAAGAAAATTGCTAAGTTGCCTAGGATCTTTCATTTCGAACTGTTTATTGAGATACTGTTGAAGTTTTGTAATGCCAATATGATCATCGCTAGTAATAACCATATATCCACATATAAAAGTAGCATAATGTACTCACGATGTATGCACTGAACAAGGAGAGCATGGTCATGAGGACTAGATTTAAAATCAAGAGATTCCATTGTTGAGTTAAACTTGGAATACCTTGCACGAGGAGCCTGCTTCAATCCATACAATGCTCGACATAATCAGCACACTTTGGTAGATGAATGAGTGTATTTGGGGGGAGGCACCGTATAAACTTCTTTTGTGAGATCACCATGGAGAAATGCATTTTTAACATCCATTTGAAATACAGGCCAACGCTTAACAATGGCCATAACAAGAAGACTACGAACAGAAGTAAGACGAGCAACATAATCAAAACCAATGCTGTACTCATGAGTAAAGCCTTTTGCTACTAGCCGAGCTTTATAGCGATTCACAGTACCATCTGTGTTGGTTTTAATCTTATATAACCATCTACAACCGACTACAAACTTACCAGGAGGCAAATCAACCAAATCCCATGTATGAGAGTTTTCCAAGGCCGCAACTAATCTACCATAGCTTGTTGCCAAAGATGATTAGTACTAGCTTCTATATAGGTGTGAGGTTCGCTAAGAGAAGCAATGGTAAGTAGCAATGATAATCACAAAGATGAGCCGGAAGTTGACTAACTTTGGTGGAACAACAGACAGAAGTAGAGAGAATGTCTAAAGGTGTAGAATCCTTGGTTGGGGTAGACATGCCAGAAGTTGCCAGGGTGGGATTGCCAAACAGTCTTGCAGCAAGATGAGAAGGAGACAACTATGGAGAGGGAGATTCACAAATGGACGGTAGCGTGGGATTTCGGCAATGAATCCACCGAAGGATTTGTAAAATATGGGACATAATTTGAAGATTCGAGAGGATGGAGAGATGAGAGCATCTGATGTTTCCAAAATGAAACATGACGAGACACACGAAGATGGTTAGAGATAGGGTCCCAACATCTATACACCTCTTGTGCTTAATGCCATACCCAAGGAAGCAACATAAATGAGCATGGGTTTCCAACTTCGTGCATTCATATGGAAGAAGGTGTACAAGACAAACACTACCAAAGACACGAAGACAACTGTAATAGAGAACCTTGCCATATAAGCACTCACAAGTAGAAATATTGTCTATGATACGAGACAAGGTACGATTGATAGTATAAATAGCAGTAAGACAAACTTCTTCCCAAAAGTGTTCTAGACAAGAGGTAGAGATTAAAAGAGTTTGTGTAACATCTAAGATATGCCTATATTTACATATTGCACAGCCATTTTGTTGGGAAATGGATGGACATGAATGATGGATAATAATACCATGTTGGAAGAAAATTCTAAGAAATTCCGTGTCTTGATGACATTATTTGTACGAAAAACCTTAATAACTTTCTAACAATATATGAGAGTCGATACTGTCCTTTTTGTGAAAGTGCTTCCATCTCCCATTAGTCAAATTCCACGTGTTGTGGCAAAAAAATTCCATGTGCCGCTTACTTTGATACCAAGTTGAGATTTGTGAATGAATAGAAAAATAATATTCTGTTCATTATCAATTGAATAGTACACAAGATAAGCTTTATATAACGACTATTTAAAGTAACAAATTAGGATCAATCGATAAAAATATACAAAATCATAGAGTATCCTAAATATTTTTCTGACATGGGACATGTGCATTCAGAACATTATACACTTTGTAAAGCCCATAAGTACGGAATGAAGATTACTTACAGAGTAGCAGAGTTTCTAGTGGGGTGTCATCTATTCCAACGTTTCTTTTCTTCTTTTTCTAATCGTCTTCCACTCTTTCCATAGCTCCTATTTAATTTAGTGAATTCATTTTTATGGTAGAAGGCCATTAGAAGTGTCAAAAAGTTATATACGGTACTCACTTTATTGCCAAAAGTTTCTTTTAGATCACTTAAGTGCCAAATTTTTTAAAAACGCTCATTCAGTGCTAAGTCCGATTTGTTTTTGGCTAGAAATCCGATTCAGCCTTTTTTTTATTAGTTTCTTAAGCTGATGTGCCTCGCTAGAGAGTCCAGTCAGCATCTAAACCCTTAAATGACGACGTCTAGCACATTTCCCTCAAATAAGAACCCTAAATCCCCAAATTAAAAGAAAAACCCCCCAATTTCAAACCCAAATTGGCCATTGAACCCAAATTCACTCCCTCATTATGATTTACCCCCAAAATTACCAACTCCATCTTGCAATCTCTACTACCATTGTCCCCGCAACATTACCAAGAACTCTTTTCCCCTCCCTCCGAGCCCTAATTTTGTTTTTAGAGTGCTAATTTTTCCAGCCAATTGAGTAAGGGAGAGAAAATGACAAACTTGAGTGAGTGATAGTGTTGGCGAGCAATGGCGAGTGATGGCGGGTGAGCGAGCAAGGAGTTTATAGCGTCATGCAGGAACAGGAACTCGAAGCCCCACTTTTGATTTGTTTTGTGCAACGTCGTTTTGGCCTGAGGCTAAGCGATGTCGTTTCTTTTGAAGAGCCATGTAGGTCGGAAATCCGACATTGTTTTTGTACTCCATGTGTACTCGGTTTTTAAAAAATATGCCACGTCATGTTTTTTTTAATTAAAAAAGTTACATAATCAATTTGGTTGAAATATCTCGCCGTTAGCACTTAAATGATCGTTTTTTCTATGATTTGGCACTAAAGCGAACGCCGTACATAACTTTTGACACTTCTAGTGTTCTTTTCTCTATTTTTATCATTGGAACTTGGGTGCGGGAGAAACCCAGTAAGGTAGAAAGAAGTCCATCTTGGTGGACAAAAAGGGTCATGGAAAACGTTCTTTTTTAACACTCATGTCTGTTTACATTGCGATGAAACCTCTACCTTGTCCTCCTTTCTCAAAACCTTCAGTCCCGTGAGATTAATACCGACTAACATAGGTTTTGTTATATTGCATTACGGCTTCTTACGTGAGGAGATCTGGAGCCACATAAAACTACCATGATATTCCAGTGCTGTCCATGGGTAACCATCACCGAATCTGATGATTGCAACTGTGTTTTGAGGTTCTTCCTTTCCCAAAGTAGCACTAGAAGTAGACAAGGGGAAAGAAATGAAGAAATTAGAAAATCTAGTGTGATACATAAGCAAAAAATAATCCAAAAAATGCAACCAACTTGAGTACTCTTTTCAGGCCATTTCATAAGTACCTAGACCATGGTCTTGATTATCAGGCGAACAACTTGTTTTTCTTGAGGTTGCTATGTCTTGTAGGTTGCTTATATCTCAAGCTTGTCTAAGTTCAGTAGTTATAAAAGAACAAGTGCATAAACCGTTGAAAGTGTTTTTTCCATGATCATGTCTTCTATTTTTAGATTATTTATGCAGTATTCAGGAGTTGTGGCCTAATTGCAGGGAGCGTCTTTTGACATATTTTAGGTCGGATAAATTAAATACCTATGTTTTGTCATCTATTATAATGAGTGTTTAGGACAAGATGAAAAGAATCATCTCCCGTATTTATGCGCTTCCTTTCTTTAATTTTCGATTCGCGAGTGGCTTCGTCTGTTATGAGCATTCAGTGGGTCAATGCACAAGATTGTGCAAGAATAGCTGAGAGCTTCGTGGGGTATATACTTCCAAAATCCATCGAAATTGCTTTACCTTTCCTTGATTGAGTCCAAACACACTATTTATTTTATATTTCTTGGCGAAGCAACATCACCTGTCATAGAAGTTAACAACCTAAGGTTTACCTATGTTGGTAATTTGATTATATGCCAATTAAATATTTATCTATCTCATCTTTTTGGACGAAACAACATTTTCTTTTATAACTTTTTTGAAGTCAATGTCAACTTTTCTTTTGTTGATTTTCTAATCTTCATTCTTAACGTTTATGATACTCATTTATTATAAATATTTCCTATTCATTTTTTTTTCTGATGATGGAGTATTAAATACTTTAATTTCAAGTATTCCTTAGGTATACTTTATTGCGAGAATTTCTCAAGACTTATACTAAACGATATAATAATCAAACTTCAAAATTTTATTAAAAAACTTTGCATAATGCTTAGTTCAAAATTTATTCTCATCAATTATAAAGGGATAGGAATTATCTTCATAAACTACACAATGATAGAAACAATCTTTAATAAATTATTTACACATTTAAATAATCTGAAAGTTTAAAATAACTGGTCGATAATATTAATTTATGTGCTTTTTTATGTGCATTTTGTAGTTATGAATATTAAAAAGATTATCTCGTTAGGGTATCTCTAATGATGCATTTAATCAAAGAAGCCATCGCTGAATATACAATTAATCATATTTACTAACGAAGTATGAGAAATTGTGCAATGTATTAAAGATGCATTGAAATTTGTCTCTAACGATTTTATAATACTCATTTACCTTTAAAAACTACCCGCAAATTTTTAGAAATCATATATGTATGTAATTATACATTTAATCGAATATATATATATATATATATATATATATATATATATATATATATGTATGTATGTATGTGTATGTGTACACCCATAGTAGTGCACCTATACCACATTTATTCTAAACTAATTTTTATGTCATAAAAACTCTCAAATTGATAAACATGTTGTCACGTCCCGAACCCTCATCGAGCACGCAACACCCCAAGCTCGGTCGGAAATGTGCGACGACCCAGAAAACGTGGCCGACCCAACGATCCTCCTCAGAGTTCAATCGCGACGGAAGCAACAAACGCTTGGACAATAGAATTTTAGAGAACCCAAGGGAAAGAAAATCGCCACACCACCAATACATGAAACTATACTTTGATATATATATATATACACACACACACAATATTCCTTTACAAACCACCAACATAAATATGCACTTCCAAAAACATTTACAATATTCACCATTAAAACCACAAAATATAATTTACATGCACGCTGAAATTCTAACTATACACCATTGATATAAAAAAGGATCAGCAATCTACTGGGTCAGTACTACCCAAAATATGGGTCACAACCAACTCGAAGAACTAACCCTATGTCCTCTGGATGGCGTCCACTCCAACTTACTTTCCTCATCATCCTCATCTGGAATCTCATCGGGCTCATGCTCATTTGATGACTCCGAATCGGCCTCAATCTTGATCGGATTATCCTCATCTCTTGACTCTAGTTGAACCTCAATTCTTTCCTCAACCTTGAACTCCTCCTCATCTATCGGGTATTCTACAACATTATGATCAGCGTGCATGACAATCCCAAAACGCTGTGGCGGCGGCGGCGGCAAATTCATGGCTCATGTGGTGGCTCTAAAATGGTTTGGTTGAACCAACCATGAGACACTTCTCAATAAGTCTACGACCTAAACCCCACCTAGGCTACTATGTATTTCCAGACAAATTCAAATGCGCAAACAGCTAAGCACCCAACAACAACCACACAGTTACAAATACCTAAACTCTTGGCAACCCAGCCAGCACATTAGTGCTCAATCACCATATTCAAACTTCACACACATATAATACAATACATTCTCACGCTCAAACACAAATCTCAATCACACAATACTTCTAAACCCCACAATTCACACTTGTTCACGCATCACCACATTATTTTCATTAACTTGCCATCGCGACCCACGTAAAAACGCTTTAGGCCTGATATCACTTTCACTTGCCACATCATACCATCTCACGCCTCAGGCTTATCTGATTGCGACCCGTATAAACACGCCTCAGGCCTGATCCCAATCTCATTTTTTTTCCTCAGCCTGCGCCAAATGCGACAGGCCTACATGATCGAAACTCGAGCTTATAATGCCTTGGTCCGATCCTGGTTTCACCCGAGCTGATCATGTCTCGAACCGATTGGTGTTCGTTGCTTCCGCATGTGCATTGTTCTCTGTTCTGGGTTCTGAGTCGGCGACGTGTCCTGGGACGTCGCACTGAATCGACCTTGGTAGAGTTGTCGCGTTCCGTAGGGCTCGAGGCGTGACAAATATTTTATGATTTTCATAGGATTGTTTTAATGATACACAATTAGTGTATCAGTTGTGTGTGTTGAAAACCCAAACATAAGGATTACTTGACATTTTGGCTAAGGCTTTTATCAATAGAAGCCGGACATTATCTGGTTTGAAGTAAGCAACATTTATAACTGCAAATCTACTCGGACTCGGACAGTGTAGATTCAAATTTGGGTTCTAACTGGAGGATGCTAACTGAGCTTAGCTTTAGAACTGGAGAACTCGTCCTTTCAGACCTGTAGGGGATCAATCCTCGTTCTCTAAGGTGAGAAAGAGAAAATAAAACTTTAAACGAGGACTTGTTATAACTTCCGTAAATTTGTCTGGATTGTTGTTCGTCCTAGAGAAACTTAATCATATATTTAATACAATAATTCTTCTTTAAAGGCGGAAGGCTTTTGTTTTGTCCTACAACCAACTATGAATTAATAAAGCGTGGAGACTCAATTATTAATTGATTTTCTGTACTTAAACACATAATTGTGACACGAAGTAAAGAAGAGAGTTTGGAGAATTTCTTTGCATTCTCTGAATTGAATTTTGTATGATGTCTTTACATATATTTATATTACAATGTGTAGACAATAAAAAGGAAATAATACAAAGATAGAAAATCAGAGTGAATCACTAATTGATTCAATCAATCAATCTAAATCGTATATTGATTCAATGTATCTTTGATGCACAAATCATATCTCCAACACTTTCCCTCAAGCTGGTGGCTTATATATGTCCAAAACGCCAAGCTTGCTCAGTAGATAAGTGTGTTGTCGCTGACATAGGGGTTTGGTGAAAAAATCTGCAGGCTGCTCTCTTATCGTAACTATCCCTTCTTGGATCTTGTGTCTAGTGAAGTGGTAGTTAACCTCTATATGTTTTATTTTTTCATAAACTATGGGATTAACTACAAGCCTGAGTGATGCATCATTATCACAAAACATCATAGTTGGTCTTTTAACTTGCACGCCAAGGTCAAGAAATAAGCCTGGCATCCATACTATGTCACAAATAGTTTTAGCCATGGCTCGATACTCAACCTCAGCTGATGACAATGAGATGGTTGATTGCTTTTTCATTTTCCATGAAAGTAGGGATTTTCCAAACTTAATGTAGAACCCAATAATGGATGTACGAGTCATGAGACAGGTAGCATAGTTTGTATCACAATAATCTATCATCTCTATGATACACTCTCGAGAGAGAAGTATTCAAAGTCCTGGACTTTCTTCAAATATTTCACAATCTTCAAAGTTGCATTCAAATGGAATTGATAGAGTTATACATAAATGGGTTCATACCACTAAAAATCCCAAACTGGTACGCGTGTGACAATTTTATTCCGAACTATTTTTTTAATCATAAAAAACCCCAAATTGGTACATCTGTGACAATTTTACCTCGACCATATCACAAAAAACCCCAAGCTGGTACACATGTGATAATTTTATCATAAACTAAAATTTTAATATTATTTTTTATTTTTTCAAAATTTTTTAACCTTTTTTATATTTTTTTTCTTCATCTTCAACCTCTCGCTGGTTGCCTGCCAGAGGCGGAAGCCGGCGAGGTCAAACCCATCAGCAGCTGGCGACCCTCGGCTGAGTTGGGCAACGGCAACCCTCACTTGCGTTGGGCGAGGCCAGCCCTCGCTCGACTCAGGCGAGGGTTGCCCTCACTTGGGAGGGCGAGGACAGCTCTCGCCCAACGCCGGCGAGGGCCGCCCTCGCCAGATCCGATGAGGGCAGCCCTTGCCGATGTCGGGCAAGAGCTGTCCTCGTCGGCTCAGGCGAGGGCAACCCTTGCCTGATGCTGACGAGGGCCACCCTTGCCAGCGGCCGGCGGGGCCAATCTCACTGGCTTCCACCTCTGGCCGGTCGCTAGTCCGGCGACTAGCCGAAGGTTAAAGATGAAGAAAAAAGAAAAGAAAAGAAAAAATAAAAAAAATTCAAAAAAATAAAAAAATAATATTAAAAAATTATTAGTTAAGGGTAAAATTATTACAAGTGTACCAGTTTGGGATTTTTCGCGGTCAAAAAAATTGTTTAGGGTAAATTTATCATGGATTTACCAGTTTGGAGTAAAATTATCACGGGTGTACTAGTTTTGGGTAAAATTATCACAGATGTACCAGTTTGGAGTTTTTGATGGTAAAAAAAAAATTCGAGATAAAATTGTTACGGGTGTACCAGTTTAGGATTTTTGGTGGTATTAACCCTACGTAAATTGGCTCAGTATTTATACTGCATAACATATGTCATGTCTTATTATGGTAAGGTAAATATGCTTTCCTACAAGCCTCTGATAGCTCGATGGATCCTTGAGCAGTGGATCGTCCTTATTTGATAACGTTCTCATATCATAATCAAACATAGTTAGTTTAACATTCTACTCGATAAGAATAATAGCTAGCTTACACTTTGATAGACCTGCTTTTGATATAATCTCCAAGATAAATTTTCGTTGACTAAGTGAGATTCCTATGTTTGATCTGGCAATCTCAATTCCAAGGAAATACTTGGGAGGATCCAAGTCTTTAATGTGGTAAATAACACGGAGATATTTCTTAAAGTCCTTGACAGCAAACTCATTGGATCCCATAATGAGTATGTCATCAACATATAACATCAAGTAGATAGATGACCCATCTTTTGTCCAAGTGAATAATGCATAGTTATGCCTAGATTGTCTCAAACCAGTAACTATGAGTGCAATGGTAAACTTCGTGTACCACTAACAAGGAGCCTGCTTAAGGCCATAGAGGGATTTATGGACTTCGCATACCACTAACAAGAAGCCTGTTTAAGGCCAAAGAGAGATTTACGGAAGCAACATACCATAGACTCCCCCTGACTTCGTAAACCAGACGGAAGATCCATGTAAATTTCCTCATCCAAGTCACCATGAAGAAAAGCATCGTGGACAATCATATGATGAAGTTGATAGTTGCGACATGCAGCAATATATAAGTAAGAACAAACTGTGACTTCTTTCACTACTAGGAAGAAAGTTTCATGATAATTGAAACCCTCTTGTTGTGTAAAACCTTTTTCCACTAAACGTGCCTTGCCATCTGTCGTATATTTGATCTTGTATACCTATTTGCAACCAATCGCCTTTCGATGAGCAGGTAAGGGTACAATATCTCAAGTTTGATTTTCCATTAAGGCATGAAGTTTGGCCTCCATGGCTTTTTGCCGACATGGATCAATAACTACCTCATTATAGGATGACAATTCTCGTTCCTTTGAGATACAACTGATGCAACACATATGTTTCAATGATAGTTGATTAAATGAAACATATGAGGAAATAAGGTAATGGGTACCTAAAGAATCCAAGGTGGCACATATATAATCCTTGGTCCATGTGAGTGGACAGAGTAATATGCTTCGAACATTGAGGTTACTCAGTTTTGCCAACTTCAAGTATAGGAGGATTAGGTGTATCAGTACTATCTTCCATAAAAGGTGTTGTTGGAGAATGCATGGAGGATTCTTCAATTGGGTGGATGGAGTTCTCCGTTGGATAGTCCAATGGAGATGAAGGACCCTCACTACTCTCAGTTACTAGAGAGGATGTTGGATTTATCGGAGGTGAAATGGTCAATAATTGCCAATTTGGAGATGAATCCTCTTCAGATAAAAAAATGCGATGATTATCTATGGATCCAAAATATTCAGTTTGCTTTTCTTCATCCTGGAAGGGAAATGTATCTTCATGGAAAATAATATCTCTCCTAACAAAGAAGTGGATGGTTCAAAATCATGAAAGCCTTTTGGAGAGTTGGATATCCCATAAAAAACATCGACAGGTGCAAGGACCCATTTTGTCCTGAGGACCCACAATAGTAGCATAACATAAGCAACCAAAAACTCGTAATGATGAGTTTTGGCTTTCTTACCAAAAAGCAGCTCAAAAGGAGTCCATCCATCAAGAATTCGAGATGGCATGTGATTGATCAGGTAAGCTACCATGACCACACAATCTCCTTAAAAGGTATCTGGAATGGAAGCCAAGAATTTAAGAGAACGCGCAACTTCTAGGAATCGAGTCGCCTTGTTTTTAGTTGTGACCGTCATATTCCCTTTGTTTTAATTCGCTGAGTGCTTGGGTAAGAGAGACAATTTGGCATGATCGATCTTACCATACATCTCTTTGATATTTTCCTACATGCACTTTGAGTCCTCCGTCGAGGGAAGTTCAGCCACGATGGAGAAATGCAATTGCCTATCCATGTTCAGATGAGTTGGCTGCATTTCCTCTAGTGTCGCACCAGACACATGTCCGAGGGGATCAAGACGGCTCTGTCAAGGAAACCATCCTTATCCTTCGTTACCAATGCTCATCGGAACTCCTAGGATCATTGGGAATAGTTTTCTGGGCCAGTCAACTGTTGGCTGATAAGGCGTAACTTCGGTCCATTGGCAGTGGAAGAATACAATGGTCTTCGGGCAACCACTGGCAACAGGAAATGAGAACGGCACCAATTTGGGTTGGATAACCTGTAGAAAAAGACTCTTCTTTTGTATTCAATGGATATGTTTTCTGTACATTTACAATGCTCAAACCTGTTATATATATATAGGGACATATGATAACCCTAATTAGGAGATATACAATAGGAATGATTCTATACTAGGAAGAAATCTTTACAATAAAAAAAAATCTAACAAACAGGCTAAAATAGCTCACGACCATACTTCCCCTCAAGTAGGTGCAAAGATGTCTTTGATACCCAACTTGATAAGTGAGCAATGAAATTCTCTACTTGATAGAGCCTTTGTCAATATATCAGCTAACTGGTCTTCAAACTTGACAAATGGTAACTGGATCACTTTTGCCTCTAAATTCTCTTTGATAAAATGTCTGTTAATCTCCACATGTTTGGTTCTATCATGCTGAACTGGATTATGAGCAATGTTTATGGCTGCTTTATTATCACAAAACAATTTGATTTCCAAACCTGGTGGATACCCAAGCTCAGTTAGCAGCTTTCGAAGCCATAGAAGTTCGCATAACCCCTTTGCTACACCTCTAAATTCAGCTTTTGCACTAGACCGAGTTACAACTTTTTGTTTCTTACTTCTCCATGTAACAAGGTTGCCTCCCACAAATGTAAGATACCCTGATGTAGACCTCCTGTCTGTCACACTTCCAGCCCAATTTGCATCTGTGTAACCTTCTATTTCAAGGTGGCCATTCTTTGCAAATAGCAACCCCTTTCCTGGGGCTGACTTCAAATATCGAATGATGCGCTACACAGCACTCATATGATCCTCACTAGGTGCATGCATGAACTGACTCACCACACTTACTGCATGAGCAATATCAGGACGTGTAAGTGATAAGTAAATTAATCGACCTACTAACCTTTGGTATTTCTCTTTATTAGTAGGCGTCTGATCAGGGTACTCTCCGAGCTTACAGTTTTGTACCATAGGAGTGTCTGCAGGCTTGCAATCTAGCATGTCAACTTCGGTCAAAAGATCAAGAACATACTTCCGCTGAGACAAGTAAATCCCTTTCTTCGACCTAGCAACCTCGATTTCCAAGAAATATTTCAGACCTCCCAAGTTCTTCATCTCAAACTCCCTTGATAATAATTCCTGCAGTCTCATAATCTCTGCACTATCATTGCCTGTAATAAACATGTCGTCTACATATATAATAAGAGCTGTCATTCTTCCTTGAGCACCTTTTAAGAACAAAGTATGATCTGAGTTACTTTGGGAGTATCAATACCCTTTCATAGCTGAGCTAAAGCGACCAAACCATGCATGAGGGGACTGCTTCAACCCATACAATGATCTTTCCAGCTTACAGACCATGTTCGGCTTATCTGCGCATCTGTATCCAGGTGGAAGCTCCATATAGATCTCCTCCTCTAAATCTCCATGAAGAAATGCATTCTTCACATCAAATTGATGCAAAGGCCAGTCCAAGTTTGCAGCAAGAGATAACAACACTCTTATAGTGTCTAACTTTGCAACTGGAGAGAATGTTTCTTGATAATCCACCTCATAAGTCTGTGTATACCCTTTAGCTACCAGTCGCACCTTATACCTCTTAATAGTGCTGTCTGCCTTATGTTTGACTGTGAACACCCACCTACATCCAACTGGCTTTTTATCCTTTGGTAGTTCCACAAGTTTCCAAGTTTGATTTTTCTCAAACGCCTTCATCTCTGCCTCTATCGCTTGAAGCCATTTTGGATCTTTCATGGCTTCTTCAACCCTGTTTGGAACTTGAACTGAGGAAATCGTAAACACGAAGGCTTGTAGTGGTGTGGACAGCCTCTTGGCAGACACATAGTCTGTAATAGGGTATCGAGACCGGCGGTCCTCTACATCTGGAGAATATCGATTCGGTGGTTTACCCCTATTATGCCTATCGGGTAGCTTATAACCAGTAAGCACATCAGTATCTTCAAAAGAATCAAGTACAGTAGAAGTACTTACCTCAGGTACATTCTCAGGAGCTTGGAGTGGTACTAAAGAAGGCGAAGAGGGCGAAGACAAGGAGGGTTGTTGCAGATGTGCATCTGTTGACACATGTTCGGACCCATGTCGTAATTCAGTGTTGTCTGGTCGTGCAGCCTCAGAATCATGCAGCAGTAGCTCAAAATCTTTAGCCTCAGTAGCCTTAGAATCACGTGGCTGTGCGCACCCATCCGTCGCTCCTGAAATTCTTACTACCTCCCACCAATGTCTGGTTTTACAACTAATCTCCCCCTGAACAGGACACTGGGGGGAAGGAAAAAGGACTCCGTCTCAATAAATGTTACATCCATGGTGACATATATGCGCTTCCCGGCAAGATCATAACACCGATACCCTTTCTGAGAAGGGCCATAACCAAGAAACACACATTTGACTGCACAAGGGTCAAGTTTGGTCCGTTGATTTTTGTGAAGATGGACGTAAGCGACACACCCAAACACCTTAGGAGGCAACGTAAGAACCGAAGGAAGAGACACATGGGCAGCAAGTGCTTGCATTGGCGTGCGATAACTCAGAATGCGGGAAGGCATGCGATTCAACAAATAAGCAGCTGTGACTACGGCAGAATCCCGAAAACGATGGGGAACATGGCTACCTTCCAAGAGTGCTCGAGTGGTTTCAAGAAGATGGCGATTCTTGCGCTCAGTAACACCATTTTGCTGAGGAGTCTAAGGGCAAGAAGTTTCATGTATCAAACCATGTTCTTGAAAATAAGCTGTAAGAGGTTTACTTAAGTATTCGCCACCATTATTAGACCTGGGAACCTGAAGTTTGGCCCCAAACTGAGTCTGAACCATATGGTGGAAAGTCCGAAAGATAGCTTCAGCCTCATTCTTATGTTTCATCAAATATAGCCAAGTCATACGTGTGCAATCATCAACAAAGATGATAAACCATCGAAACCCAGATACAGTAGTAATAGGAGACGCACCCCATACATCGGAATAAATTAAGGAAAAATGAGTAGAACTTATATTCAAACTGGGAGGAAAACAAGTGCGATGGCTCTTTGCCAAAATACATGTATCACACTGAAAACTAGAGTTCGATAGATCATGAAATAACTTGGGAAACAAATGTCGTAAATACCCAAAAGATGGGTGACCTAACCGACGGTGCCATAACCAAAGTTTCTTCTCTTGATCTAACTGTCTACGAGAATGATAGGTCTGTCCAGAAGTAATTTCATCCACGAAATAAAGCCCCTCCCTCTTAGTACCACGCCTAATAATCTCCTTCGTGAGAATGTCCTGAAACAGGCAAAAATCAGGGTACATAAGCACAACACAGTTCAACTCACTAGTAAGCTGTCCAACTGATAACAGACGATTAGATAATGAAGGAACAAGCAAGGTATGAGATAGAGAGAGAGAAGGCGCGACAGACACACGCCCAGCAGCCGTCACAGGAAAGCTATATCCATTAGCATTGTAAATATGATCTCGACGTGGTGTAGTAGATGTAAGAAGATCACCAGATTCCGGAGTCATATGATCTGTAGCGCTAGAATCAATTATCCACCCATGATGACCATTACCATGTCCATTAGCAAAGACAAACCCACAATTACCTTCAAGAGATTCAACATTAGCAGATTCAGGCTTCATGAAAATTAATAACAAGCCGCTAGTCACTAAAGAGGCTTGCCCTCCATTCCGCCCCTTTTGGGAGCCCTGTTTATTCTTCTTGGTCTGAAAATCATCCCACCAGTCCGAATAACCATGTAGTTTAAAACAAGATGCTGCTATATGTTTAGGATTCCCACAGTGAGAGCATCCTTCGGATTGAATTGGCATACCAGGTTTAGGGCGAGGTCTCCGGGCAGAAAGCACTAACTGATCACCTTTGCCCCGCTGTGACACCATGGCGGAACCAGAGGTGACCTCGACAGGAGTGGAGAGCATGACAGATTGGCGCATATCCTCTCGCCTGACTCGGGCATAAGCTTGTTCAATAGTGGGAAATGGATCCATCTTCATAACATCAGCACAAACATTATCCAGGCGGTCATCGAGACCATCCAAAAAAGTATAGACTCGATCTTCATGGACAATGGCATTGTACCTCAAAATATCGGCCGGACATTGCATAGGATTAGGACGGCAGAAATCAATCTCATGCCAGAGCCCTTGAAGATCATTATAATATTTCTCGATGGGTCCATCGCCTTGCTTCAATCGAGAAACCTGCCTCTTAATATCATAGATTTGGGAGGTGTCGGATCCATCAAAAAAGGTCGTTGCCACAACATCCCATACGGCTCTGGTAGTAGGAAACCGAATAAAGTTTGGTATCAATGCTGGTTCTATAGAATTGATAAGCCAACCTTTCACCGTAGAATCATCGGTCTTCCGTTGTCTAAAAGATGGATCTGTAGGAGGGGGCTCAGGAGAATCACCATTCAAATAGTCCAGTTTGTCTTTGCCCGAGACATACATCTCAACAACCTGGGACCATACGCCATAATTTTTGCCATCAAGCTTGACAGCAATCGGTGCAACAGGAGGTTCAACGTGCGGCGGCGCGGCCTGCTGGGTTAAGAGCTGCTTCATCGCAGCGGTCAGGTCTGCCAGAATAGCAGTAGCAGAGGCCCTAGCATCCGCTTGGTTAGTTGTAACACTTGACTGTTCGTCGGCCATGAGATCAGCTTCGCAAACTGAATTGCGATGAAGAAGATCGGGTAAGACGCACGTCGGACGACACAATAGAGAAAGAAAGCGAGCCCAAAAAATTTTTTTCGGGGGCGCTGCCCTCGAACCCCCAGCCTACTCACTGGCAAGCGAGACCGCCGTAATCGATGATTAACGTACAGTACCCCAAGGATCAAACCCTAGGGCTCTGATACCATGTAGAAAAAGACTCTCATTTTGTATTCAATGAATATGTTTTCTGTATATTTACAATGCTCAAACCTGTTATATATATATATATATATATATAGGGACATATGATAACCCTAATTAGGAGATATATAATAGGAAGGATTCTATACTAGGAAGAAATCTTTACAATAAAAAAAAAAACCTAACAAATAAGCTAAAATAGCTCACGACCACATAACCAAGTAGGGATTCATTCCCTAACTCGACATACCGGATTCGGACGCTTGACCCGCATAATGCATTCCAAGCCAGGGGTTTGGGCTTGCCCTAATATTGATTGCTGGGCTCCCTTTGGTCTAGTCGTGTTCTCCCTAGCCGTGGGAATTTTGAGCTTGATTTGCTAGCCCTTGAAAATTGTACCATGGATTTGAATGCTTGGCCCATACCAAAATGGGTTGAATGGGCCCTAGATAGGTAGCCACTAGATGGGCTAGCCCAAATTGGGTCGCCAGTAGTTTGGCTGGGCCTAAACGGGGCCTTGCTGAATGGACTGAACCTGTTCGGTGAACGATTGACTTGATGTGATTCCAGTCGGATCCCCCATTGTTGATTCCACATGAGTATCCAAATGTAGTGTATTCTCCAGGTTTTCACTTGGAATCTGGTCTTCAGAACTTGAAGGATTCTTTGGCATGATATCGGTAAGATAGTGTTTTTTCTTTTAATTGATTGCTCAAAAATTGATTCATACATCGGAGTGTTAACCTTATTTTGCATATTAGTGTTTTTCGCAACAAGGATAGAAAAGAAAACCGGAAGCCAATCAAGAAGAGGAATTTGTATAAGCTAAGCCAGGAACGTGAGCTCTAATACCATGACACGAAGTAAAGAAGAGAGTTTGGAGAATTGAATTTTGTATAATGTCTTTACATGTATTTATATTATAATGTGTAGACAACAAAAAAGGAAATAATACAAATAGAAAATCAGAGTGAATCACTAATTGATTTAGTCAATCAATCTAGAATATCTGAATTCTAGATTGATTCAATGTATCTTTGGTGCACAAATCATATCTCCAACAAAATGAACTGTAGTTTGCAAGAAATCTAGCTTCTGATTGCGGCATTGCTCCAATTTGACCTCTCATTCTTGACATTTTCTCATTTGTCACGCGTCATTGTCTCCGTAGGAAAACAGAACACTCAAGTTGCTGTGTTCACACTTATATGAAGAAATAGCTTCATGCCATCTTCCCAGTGATGAGAGGAAACAAAATTACGGAAAAGGGTGAAGGAAGATACGATAATTTACAAGAGGTGTGGTATTTAAACTGTCGAGTATATTAACGCCACAAAGTATGTTAAATTCCTGGGCAGTGTCGTGCATTTATCTATGTGAACGAGAGAGAGAGACTTCCATGAAGAAGAAAAAGGAATTAGAAGACCGACTTTGTGGCTTGGACTCACAAAAAAGGAGAGTACGGGTCTGTTTGGTAACGTTCTAGCTTTTCTATTTTTCTATTCTTTTATTCCCCTGAATAGAAAATGAACATAAATTTATTTGGTAACGCAAGTTAATTTCTCTATTCTTCATAATAGAAGTGGTCAAGGAATAGATTTAAAATAGAAATAATAAGTAAAAAAAATTTACTTTTTTGATTGTGAAAATAAAAAGAGAAATAATAGAGAACAAGATCAGCAATTTCTTTCTTTTTCACAAAATATTCCCATGCTAAACCCTAAACCCTAAATTCCAAACCCCAAAACCATAAACCTTTACCCTAAAACCCAAAACCTCAATACCCAAACCCTAAACCTAAAACCCAAAATCCCAAACCCTAAACCTAAAACCCAAAATCCCAAACCCTAAATCTTAAATCCTAAAATCCGAAAACCTTAAACCCAAATTCGTAAAGCCAAAACCACTAAATCCTAAAACTCCAATCCTAAACACTAAACCCTAAACCCCAAATCCCAAATTTGTGCTCCCTAAATTCCAAACCCTAAACCGCAGAACCCCAAACCCGAAAACCTAAATCTTAAACTCTAAGCCCTGAATCCTAAACCCTAAACCCAAGCCCGAAACTCTTAACACCCCAAAACCCAAAACCCAAACCCTAAAACCTGAAACACTAAATCATAAACCCAAAATCCCAAACTCCAAACTCTAAAACCTTAAATCCCAAATTATAATTTTCTCGATCACCACATGGTATTTGTTTTATTTATAAGGAGTAATTTTCTTCATGATTGTATTAAAGTCATCTAATTCTATATCGTAATTTATTATGATTCTATTTCTAATCCAGTTATATCCAAACATGAATTGTTAAGTCTCCACTGGCATTTTTATAATTAAATGAAAAAATTGGGAGCAGAAATTTTTAGGGTCGTACCAAATGTATTTCTATTCTTTGTCTATTCCAAGAATATACATTTTGTATAATCAACAAACACGTTCTTCCGCTTAAAAACTCGTCGAGGGAATAGAAATAGAAATAGAATAAAACTATTTTTGAACAGAAATTATTCACGGAAATAGAAACGTTACCAAATAGACCCTACATGAATCCATTTGTGTGCTTAGAAGAAGATGCGGGAAAATTGTCAAATCAGTCCTAAACTTATTGTACGGCGGCCAAATCAGTCTTAAATCTTTTAAATTTGCCAATTCAGTCCTAAACTTTTTAAATTCCTATCGATTCAGTCCTTCCGGCCAATTTTGGCCGGTCAGCGCTGACGTGGCCGCCGACCGACGCTGGCCATCCGGTCAACGCTGACGTGACAATTTTTAATTATTTTTTTTTCTTTTTCTTCTTTGTTTTTTTCTACTTTCTCCCCTCTGGCCGGTCCGGCAATCGGCAACCGGCGGCCGGCCAGAGGGGAGGGCCGGCGAGGCCTCTGGCGAAGCTCGCCCCGCCGGCCACCGGCGAGGGTGAGCCTCGTCGGCCCCTGGCTGGGCGAGGCGAGGTCGGCCTCGCCTTGCCGTCGTGACCCAAGCGATGGCGAGGCTCGACCTCGCCTCGCCGTCGCGACCTAGGCGATGGCGAGGCTTGACCTCGCCTTGCCGTCGCCTAGGTTGCGACGGCGAGGCTCGGCGAGGCGAGTTCAAGCCTTGCCTTGGCGAGGACGGCTAGGTTGAGCCTTGCCCAGATCTGGCAAGGCTCGACCTCGCCGTCACAACCCAGGCGACGGCGAGGCAAGGTCGAGCCTCGCCGTCGCTTGGGTCACAACGGCGAGGCGAGGTCGAGCCTCGTCATTGCTTGGGTCGCGACAACGAGGCGAGGCCGACCTTGCCTCGCCCAACCAGGGGCTGGCGAGGCTTGCCCTTGCTGGTGGCCGACGGGGCAAGCTTCGCCAGAGGCCTTGCCGGCCCTCCCCTCTGGTCGGCCGCCGGTCGCCGAATCGGCCAAAGGGGAGAAAGCAGAAAAAAACAAAGAAGAAAAATAAAAAAAATAATTAAAAAATTGAAAAAAAAATAATTAAAAATTGCCACGTCAGCATTGACCGGACGGTCGGCGGCCACGTCAACGCCGACCGGCCAAAATTGACCGGAAGGACTGAATTGGCAAGAATTTAAAAGGTTTAGAACTGAATTGGTAAACTTAAAAGATTTAGGACTGAATTGGCCGCCATACAATAGGTTTAGGACTGATTTGACAATTTTCCCAAGAAGATGCAAGCAATCACATTTGACTATGCAAGCCAATTCGTGAAGCTCGGTGGGAAGGCAATTACCTTTGCATATTCTTCAAAAATATAAATTAGATGGAAATTGATCATTTTGTTTTGCTTGAAAACTGATGGATATAGGCTTACATCTAGAGTTTATTATCCACCCAAGCAAGTTTTCAAATTTTCTTTTGCCTAAGGGATTTTATAGACTCTGATTCTTTCTAAATATAAAGACACCGGACACTTCTTTCTTGTCTACAAAACATCTATTTACAAGACTAAATGGAGCAAGGGTCTATTAAGGAAGAGAAAGCGGTGATATAGGGTTAGAAAGAGACTGCAGGATCCACATGAAAGATTACAGTCGCGGTCAAGAGACAAAACTCTAACTTCACTGCCAAAATTGTGCAAGTCGAAGAATAAAATTCTTCTAATCCCCAAATCAACGCTGAAAAATGCCTAGAGATGCCAAGGATTCGATTGGAAAATGACCCTAATTAAAGCTCTGTTTGTTTCACGAAAAAGGAATGATTTAGAAAATATTTTCCTAAAATTGATCGGTTGTATCATTTACAAAATAAATGAACGAAACATATTTTTATCGTTCATGAAAATATTTAGATATAAATTGTTGTTGATAATAAAAATATTTTTTATTGACTAATTATTTCGAGAGCTACAATCGATTATTCATTTTCCTCGAAACAAACGCATCCAAAAGATATTTTCATTTGTGTTGCTTTGCTGACCAGCAAAATGGGCTTTCTGATTTGGCCAAAAAAAAAAAGAGGGGCTTTCTGGCAATAACAGTACGCTGTTAATATCCTACTTTAGAGTAATATAGTAATCAGCGGAACTTGATTTATATATGGAGGATCCAATTGAATTGAACGAACTTAGGAGGACTGCAATCCGTTTATCGCATCCTCTTCGGGGAGTACACGACGATTTTCCCTCACGTTGCCCAAGCGCCTAGCGGGTGCCCAGAAGTCAAGGTCTTTTTTTTTTGTTTTTTTGCACTTCGAAGTCAATGGTCTTGGTCACGAGCAAAATGTAATATTTATTTGTCGTCTAATGTCTGTAGACCTCCTGTGCCTCTGCGAGAGAAAGCGCCATAGAGAGAGAGAGAGAGAGAGAGAGAGAGAGAGAGAGCAGAGCGAGCGAGCGATGGCCTCGATGGCAACAACACTGGGTGTGGTGAATCTGTCTCTTGAGTTGGCTTCGATTTGGTCCCTGGCGTTTCTAATTTTTCTCGGGATGATTGGTTTTGCAGTTGTTGCTGCTGTAAAGAAGAGAAGAAACCGGGTTAGTTTTCTCTGCATCTTTGGTGTATGTATTATTATTTAGAATTTCTTTGACATGAATACCGTGGAATCGGTCCTCTGCTTGTAATTCGACCCCAACAAATGCTAAACATCGTCTGAAATCTTACAAATCTCCTTTGACGTGAACGATTGAACCACTGAATGTTAGAAATCACGAGATCTGATCGAAAGTTCAAGCTCTATTGGGCCTGTTAAGCAGTGTTTTGCTTTCTCCTAGAATTTAAAATATTATTTAGCTTTCAGAAATTTACGGAAGTGTAATACAGATTGTTGTCTAATGTCTATAGACCTCCTGTGCCACTGCAATGGCTTCGACGGCGACAATACTGGGTGTGGTGATTCTGTCTCAGGGAATGGCTTCCGCTTCTGGTTGGTCGACGGCGTCTCTAATCTTTTTCCGAGCAATTGCTTTGGCAGCTGCGGCTGCTGGGAGAAGAGATTCGGTTAGTTTTCTCTGCATCTTTGGGATCTGTATTATTTTTTAGGACTTCTTTGGCATGAATACAGTGGAACCGGTCCTCTGCTTGTAGTTCGACCCCACAACTCCTAAGCATCGTCCGGAATCTTACAAATCTTCTTTGACGTGAACGATTGAACTACTGAACGTTCAAAATCATCAGATCCTATCAAAACTCCAAACACTATTGACGTTATACGCCGGGCCTGTTAAGTACTGTTTTGCTTTCCCATTTAAATTTGAGAAAATTATGAAAAAATTACGGCTCCATTCGTTTCATAGAAAATAACTTTTAGGAAAACGTTTTCCGGATTTTCCGACGATCAGTTTACGGAAAATAAACTAGTCAAGAAAATCATTTTCCACCAATGAAAAAAACACTTTCAAAAGTGAGGAATATGTTTTCCGCTTTTCAAAAAGCAAAAAAAAATTTCTACCATCTTTCTTTCACCAATAGGCCGAGCACTTTCTTTTACCAAACACCTTTTTCTTTTGTTGTCTTTCTTTTTTTTAAAAAATCGAGATTTTAATTATTTTTAATTTTTTCCTTTTTTTTTTTTTTTTTTCTCCTTCCTTAGCTAGTTGCCGGCCACAGGCGAGGGACGAGCTCGCCATAGGCCGGCGAGGTCATCGCTCGCCGATCTAGCAAGGCCAAGGCCTCACTAGCCTTTGGTGAGCTCATCTCTCACCATAGGACTAGTGAGGCCGAGGCCTCGTCGACCTCTAGCAAGGCTCGAGCCTTGCCTATGGTCAGTCGTCGACCATCGCCATGGCCGGCAACCGGCCGAGGAAAAAGGAAAATAATTAAAATAATTAAAATTCGATTTTTTAAAAGGATAGAAATAAAATATTATTAAAAAGAGTGCACTGAGGAAAATCAAATTAAATTTTCGACACCAAACGGGGGGAAATATATTTTCTAGTTCATTTTCGGGTTTCAGTCAAATATTGGAAAATATTATCATTTTCCTGGAAAATGACTTCTTGAAAAAATGTTTTTCAGAAACGTTACATTTTTCGCAAAATGAACTGAGCCTACGCTACCGACAAAAAAAAAAGGAACAGAGGCTGCGTGTAAATTCACGCACCGACATTTGATTGTAAAGAAAGTTCCGAGAATTTTGGATTTATAAAAGATCACCAAAAAAAAATGCGCTAGTCGCAAAATTTAGTTGCTCAGGCGGCTTGCTATATTAGGTTCGTCTCCATCGGAACCATAAAACTTTGTTTTCTTTTTTCTCGTTTTTTCTGTTTGGCCGGAAGCATAAGACTGGGTCTGATAGACTATGTTTACCATGTGAAGCGGTTTTGTTTCCTTGATTTGACAGGAATCATCTTCGTCGTCGTCGTCGTCTGGAATCAATTATGAGGTGTTCTTGAGTTTTAGAGGTAATGACACTCGCAAAGGATTCGCGGATCACCTTTATAGCAGATTGGTAGATGCGGGCATCGAGGTCTATAGAGACAGCGAAGATCTTCATACTGGAGAAGGGATCAAGCAGCAGCTAATAGATGCGATCAAGGGGTCGAAGATCTCAATAGCTGTCTTCTCCAAGGATTATGCTTCCAGTCCGAGTTGCCTCATGGAGGTGGCACAAATGTGGGAGTGCAAAATCTTCAATGGACAGACTATTATCCCGATTTTCTATGATATTAGTCCCAACAATGTAAAACGCCAGGCTGGGGATTTTGAAACGTCCTTCAAGAAACATGAGCAGGACAGAGTTGACTCAAATACCATCAGAAGATGGAAGGAGGCGCTTCGAAAGATCGGGGGATTAAGCGGATTAAATCGGGAGGACATCAAGGGGGGGTAATTGTTTCACTTCTGGTTTCTATTTTCTTTCCTAGATAATGGGAAAAAAAGAAAAGGTACAGGATGATGTGAAAATGAACCGGAACCTTTTTCCAAAAAAATACTGCATGTAATCATATCGATGATGATGCATGCTAGAACAGCCAGCCAGTTCCCCCGCACTCCGTTCGTTCCCCTTTGGCATTCGAAAAATGACTCGAGAGAACTTTTGTTTTGCAGATAGCATGACATCAATGTCAAAATTGCTATGTCCACAAAAGGGAAATAGCCCCCGCATTAAAATTTGCTCTCCATTTTAATTGAAGATTTCCCTTGCCCCTGTTGGTTTATTTAATTTTTGTCGTTTCATTCCTCATTTGATTTTTGTCTACTTATATATATATATATATCTCCGTGCTTCATCACTTATGTTTGCAGGCATGAGTCCCAGCTCGTAAAAGAAGTTCTTACCCGTGTCTGGCAGGTGTTGAAGAAGGATGACCAAGTTGTAACCGACAAACTAGTTGGAATTGATCTTCATGTTCAAGAGGTGATGAGAAAGCTCGGTGTTGTCTACAGCAGTGGACAAGTAATCAAGGTATGTGGAGGAGATGTACGTGTCGTTGGAATATGGGGTATGCGGGGTATCGGGAAGACTACAATCGCAAGGGTTGTCTATAATAAGATGCATATGTTGTTTGATGGATGTAGCTTCCTCGAAGATATGAAGCTGGAAGAAGTCGTGTCTTCACAAGAAAGGTTGATTGCTTCCCTTCAAAAAATTAAACGTGAAGCACTTAATTCTTATAGTGATGGAATTACAAAAATGAAAAGTCTATTTGGTAAGATGAAGGTTCTCATTGTGCTTGACGATGTGCGTGAGGTTAAACAAATCAAAGGATTAGTTGGGACGCTCACTTGGTTTGGCTCAGGAAGTAAAATCATTGTGACCACAGACAGAAGAGATGTTTTATATGGTTTCGACGGTGGAGTAGTTGATGCATACGATGGACGAATGAGACATCACCATGCTCTTCAACTCTTTCGTGAGCATGCTTTTCAAGGGGATGCTCCCCAAGATGTGTTTGAGTATGATTCCCTATCCATAGACATCGTCGAAGCTATTGGACCTCATCCTAAGGCTATTATACTTCAGGCTTCATTTTTAAGCAAGAAAAGGAACGACATAGAAACATGGAGATATACCTTGGACTTTCTAAGAAGAAACCTCCCAGAGGGTGTTAAACCTCTCTTTGACGTTGGTTACGAATCTTTAGATCATCGTAGAAAGAAGATATTTCTCGACATAGCGTGCTTTTTTGTTGGAAAGGACGAGAGGATTCCCACTTACATGTGGAAGGCTTGTGATTGCTATCCTCCTTCGGGAGTAGATCCCCTTCGCAGCTTGCAGTGGTTGGAAAATGGAGAAAATAATGAAATAAGAATGGACAATCTGATACGAGACTTTGGCAGGGACATTGTCAAGGGCAAAGATGTTCATGAGCGCTGCAGGTTTTGGAATTACAGCGATGCACTTTCCATTCTAGAAAATCGTACTGTAAGTTTTCAAAGCCTCTGGATATTGTTGAGTTTGCGAAATGGTGATACAATTATATAACTCAAAATCTCACTTTCACAATTACAATATTTTTGTCACACCACAAACAACACTCGGAGCAAACTAGCTCCTACAATACTCTTGAGTACACTGCCTCCTACAAACACTGCACTCTTATTTTTCTCTCGTTCCCGGACTGATCACTCTCTATACCCGTGAGACTCTCAATCTTAAGGCTTTCTCTGGCCTCTCTACTTTTCTTTCATCTCTCTATGTTACTACAAATGCGAAGGGGAAACACCTATTTAAAGTAGTCCTAGGTCGTCGGAATTTCCTTAATTGTTAAGCAAGTTGACTTGTCAGCTTGTTTTCTAAAAGTGACAGCTTGGTGCCTCAACTTAATGATTCACGGCCAGCTTCTCTTCCTCCTTTATCAAGCAAGTTGACTAAGATTTGGAGGCCAACTTTGAGTTCTCTTCCAGCAACTTGCGGATCGCAGAAAATACGACACGATTCTGGAAAGGTTGAGAGAGAGAGAGAGGCGGTTGCTCTTCAGCAGATATTTCTTAGTAGGTTACAAGAGCGTTCAGAAACCTTCCAATCCCATTAACATAAACTTACTTTTCTTTATTGAATCTCGTAGGGAAAACAAAGGATTTTGTTCTTTACACTATTTAGAACGCGTAGTGGATGCTCACTGATTTTGTAAATTTGATTTGTCTCATTTGATTAAAAGGAGTAAGAGAAATTAAAGCACCACCCCCAGAAAAACGAAAAAACACCCCCCAAGAAAGAAACTTACACGTTTTTCCCCGACGAGACTTGACAGGGTACTAAAAGTGTCGAAGGCATTGGTCTCACTGTTGAAGATGGTGGCACCGAACCTATTAAATGTGAAGAATTTCGCGAAATGTCGAATTTGAGGTACCTCAAACTGGACCGGGCTAACATCCAGGGAAATGTTGAGAATCTTCCTCCAAGTTTGAGGTGGCTTGATTGGCGAGAGTGCCATTTCATTCCTGATCTACATGATACGCATTTGAAGAAGTTAGTCATTCTCGATCTATCGAGGAGTCTGGTCGCCAGAGATCCAAGAATCTGGAGTCGAATCAGGGAGGTATGGCCAATATAATATTTGCTTTTCGAATCTCATTTTAAGATGACAGGTATGAGCGAGTAAAGTTTGACATGCTCTTTTGCACGTTGCATAAGGCGAAGGAGTTGAAAGTCTTGAACCTACAAGGATGCGGTCTGTCAGGTGCATCGTTAAAATTTTCAGCACCAATCGATTTGGAGATGTTAATACTGGAAGACTGTACTTGGTTATCTGAAATTGGGCCATTCATTAGTAAGCTGAAGAAGTTGAGATCCTTAAACTTGAGAAAGTGCAGCCTAGTCAAGAAGTTGCCCCAAGAACCGGACTGGATGGAATCTTTGAGGGAACTTCTGATTGATGGAACTGGCATAAAAGAAATTGAAATCGACAGTGATTCTTTGAAGGAACTTCAAAAACTTAGTGCTCGTGGCTGTACTGAGTTGGGACATATATCCCCAATTGGCCACCTAACGAAACTCGAAAGTCTTGCCCTGGATGGTGCGAAAATTAATTTGGATCCGGAAGCTTTTGTATTTCCTCAGAATCTTCGGAGACTTTCTTTAAGGAAATGTCGGATGGTGGAAGAACTTCCACCTTCCATCGGGAATCTGGGGTTGCTGGAGGTTATGGACCTTTCACGCACTGGAATCGAAGAACTACCACCGTCAGTCAAGTGTATGAGAAATTTGAAGACGCTGAAGATGGAAGGCACTCCCCTGCGAAAATTTCCTGAAGATATTGTGAACTTAGAGAAACTGGAAGAGATAGATTTCTCTCGTTGCACAAATTTGGAGGCCCAAGATTGTTGGGATATTTCAGGATTATCCTCCTTGAGAATTTTGAGATTATCGTCATCCATTGTGGCTGGGCTGCCTCAAAACATTTGCCGTCTCTCTCGCCTCCAAACCCTTGACATACTTGAATGCGACCGACTTCAAGCACTACCAAAGTTGCCCTCCAGTTTACAGAGTCTCCGCTGGGGATCTCGAAAAATGACAGTCCCCGACTTGTCATATCTGACAAATCTAAAAGAGCTTCGCTTGAGAGATGTTCAGCAACCGACAGGGGGATTATTGAATCTAAAGACCCCGAAGGTTCCAGATATTGGGTGGATCGCGAGATTAACAAGTCTACAGACTTTGGAATTGGCCCTTTCAAATGTCACCAATCTCCCTGGGAATTTTAGTGCCCTTACTCAGCTCCGGCAACTCTCTTTATCCTACATGAAGGAGCCAGACCTCACGCAACTTCCCTCGTCCCCATGCTTGTCGACTCTGCGTCTCAAACACTGCAAGATTCCAGAGCCCAAATTTTCTGGTCTGAAATATCTGTCGGAACTAAAACTAGACAACTGCAATTTAGCAGAGATCGATGGTCTTGAAGATTTAGAGCGTTTGGAAGTCCTGAAAATTTTTGATTGCAGGAGTATAACAGACCTCAATGGGCTCAAAGATTTACCACGTCTCAGGAAGGTGAAAGGTATCTTTTCTGCTTGTCCCAGTTTACCAAAGTTCTCCCACCCTGTTGAATTGGACATAGTCTCTCTGGATTCTTCTGAGTCGGTGGCTTATCAGTCTCTGTCCTGTACGAACTACTGTGTACTTTCGGGTCTTCAGCAGGGCATCTCCTTTTAGTCTAAGAAACTGGAGCGTGACCTCTCTAAGGTACATGCTCCAGTTCTGTTTACTATTCTTTTTTAATCGAAACAAAGTTGGATTTGATCATTTCCACGAATTCCTTATGTGTATAATGTATTGGATCTGTGCAGGGCCACAAAATGCCCCTGGCAAATTCTTCACATCTTCACATCTGGCAATTGGTAGTGGCATCAAGAATCTCGCATCAAAACCATTGCTAAAGGTAATGCCTACGCTCGAATTGCTGCATATTTTGCGTGCGTTCTATTTGTGCTGTTTTTGTAAAGGTGCGGTTCACCGAAACACCATTTACTGTGATTTGTAGCCTGTAGGATGCATCATCCAAAAGCCGTCCACTGCCACTCATCTCTTCGATCACAATGAGAAGGAGGAAACGAAGAAGAAAAATTAAGATCCAGCATCAACGGGGCGACGTTGCAAGGACTCTGCAATTGTGAGCCATCGTGGGTCCATGCTTTCGTCGGCTCTGCTGGTGAAATTCGTCCTGGACACTGCCTTTTGTGTTGCCATTCTTCATTCGAGTTAATCAAGTCGATGGGTTCCGAATCTCTGGGAGTTGATCATAGGATGTTGATCCGAATTGGACATGACGGAAATCTCATTAGAAGGAATTACAAGAGAGTGCGCTCATGATTGTGAAATTAATTGATCTGCTGCTTGGAGAGTTTTCGTCCATCGTTCTCTTCTCCTCTTCTCATTCGACTCCCTTCCCTCGCATCTCTGTATAGAACTCCTGGTTCATGGTGATGGGAAGCATGCTTGTATCTATCTATTAATCTGTTAGTAATGACAAAATTGGGAGAATAGAGCTTTCTGTTGAGCCGCATCATCACAAAATTAATTTTTGTTCTACTTCTCTTCACACTACTTTCAATAAATAAAAAAACATTTTTTTAGTCGTGAAAGTGCTTCATTCATTAATCACCATAATTAAAATAAAGAATAAGTGTATTGAAAGTCTAAAACTCGTTACAAAAGTGCAGTTTAGTCCTAAAACTTTCAAAAAGTATAATTAAGTCCTAAAACTTGTCACGAAAATGCAATTGAGTCCTAAAACTTTCAAAAAATGCAATCAAGTTCAAAAACTTGTCAAATTGATCTAATTAAGTCATTCGATTAATTACATTTTTGAAAGTTTTAAGACTCGATTTCATTTTCGTAATAAGTTTTAGGGCTTCATTGCACTTTTTGAAAGTTTTAGGATTTGATTGCACTTTCGTGACAAGTTTCAGGACTCGATTGTACTTTTTGAAAGTTCTAGAACTCGATTGCACTTTGTGACGAATTTTAGGACTTCCAGTGCACTTATCCCTTAAAACAAAGATGTTCGATATCAAAACATAATGACGAAACTTTCGCCAAGACCGAGTTTTTTTTTTATAAATTTAATAGCACGTGAATCTTTAATTTCTGTAATAGACATAATGTTGGATCTAACAAGCAAAAAGACGTCCGGTTTATTCCTTATTCATTCTCTACATTTGCTACTAAGGCCTCCCCTTAGTCCTTCTCAAGGATGAAAAAAATGGAAAAATCACAAGACTAAATGAGACCATTCTACCTTACCAAAAAAAAAATGAGACCATTCTTTGACGTAATTTTAGAAACAGCCGGTCGATCATATGCCCAAAACTTGAATGCGAGCAAAGATTTAACATTTTCTCAACTTGTGAAAATTTGTTTTTACTATTGTTTGAAACGACGGTATCAGAAAGACAAACGCATTCAATCGCCTGAAATGATTTAGGAAGAAATTCCGAAAATTACGAGTTACACAAGCGCCGGTGGTCTGGCTGAGATGCCCATCGCTGGTGTCTCTGCTATGCTCCTTCAGCTGTACATAAAGCTCTCTTGCAGTAATACTTAGCCTCGCGGTGAAAATTTTTACTTTGCACGGATGCTAAAGTGATGTGAGCAATACAAAGGCATGAAATTGGGTCAGAGGTGGAAGAAAAGATGAGTTGGTAACTAGATATGCTCTCTCTGTAACGTTGTCGAAGCGTCATGCAAAACATGTATCACAATCCTAGGTTAACTCTTCCACCAAAAGAAAAAAAATCCTAGATTAACTCACCCCAGAAATTATCTATTTTGTGCTTTTGTATATAGGTGAACACTTTTTCCAAGAGGCCACTAAAGCTTCATCTAACTTAGGCACGCTTACCATTGAAATTTCGATGTTAAACGTTGCCACTATATCACATTTCTTATGAATTGATTTCAGTGTCCCATATATAACTCAAGAATGCTCTCATCTTGTTTATTGTGCAATTCGATTATTCATGTCCCTTTCACCATCTTTGAAGTTTGCCAAAAGTCGCATTTTATTCAGATTTGGTTGTCTTGTCGTAGTCAATCAGGTCGTTGCAACATGAAAATATAAGATTAAAATCCTATAAATTTAAAACCAAAGCCTAGTTGGTCACATTCATTCACATTCTACTAACCTAGATTGGTTCATTTTGCACATTCTCAGGCGCTATATTCGTCTCTTGCACAAAAAAGTTGTATCTAAAAAATAAGCCATTGGTAGCATTTTGGGAAGAAAGAAGGTAAGAGATCCCTTGCAAACGTATAAGCATTTCTGTTATATAGTAAAGAGTAAAATACAATAATTTTAGTTATTGATGCAACACCAACATCTAACTAAATAGTATACAATTTAAGACGAAATAATATTGTAACAATCGATAATACTAGTCAATTTTTTTTGTTCTGTTGATGAATTACAAGGTCGTTAATATAAATCCATGCAACACTGTGCACATTTTATATTGTAATTTTTACTACTTGCTTATATTTAATCCAAAAAAAAAGCAACAAATTTTTATGTGTTTGAGGTATTTCGATCCATCGATAATATTATTCGTGAACGATGAGAATCTAAATATAATCAACTTTCAATGTGCATTGTATACTATTAATAGAGAAACAAAGTATTCAAATAAATGCGATCAACAAGTCTATATATTTTCATGCCGGTAACTTTTTATAGAACGAAACAGTTTTTTAAGGACCAATGTAGAAATCTGAGTTATAGTGGGCAAAAAAATAATGGTTCATTGAATACAGTATGTATTAAACTAAATTTAAATTATGAAATCTGATGGAGCCCACCATTTACAATGATCCTCATTCGGTCTAGCGCATACATACTTACTTAATGCCATATATATGGCATGTGGGGCAAATGATGATAACTATTGACTTGCGTAAATGCAAGTTGCTATTCATTCTTTAAAACCCATTTCGCTTCTTAATCTTTTACCGCCACCCCTTGAGAAATATTCACCTGGATTCGGATGCACTGGACCAAATCAATCACGGCTCTTGATCTCCCCCCGTGCGGGACCAAGCGGGGGCCCACCTGCCGCACGCAAGATCAACGGCCGAGATCCAATTGGCCCAGGGGAACAAATTCTCCCCCGTCTCTCTCGTGCAGGACAGATCGCTTTGTCCCGACGCGCATCAATGTTCCCAGAGTCAACCCTTTGACCAAACCGCACCCCCGACGGAAACGATCATCTCTCTCGGATGATCGTCTTCCTACATCCGATCCGAAGCAAAGAGCGAGCTGACCCGTGATTGCAATGGGGTTCAAGTTCATCCTGAACGCGCCATGTCGTTCCCCGACGACGTACGGCTCTTCCTTTGCATGGTGTTCATCTTGCCAGCAGCCGCCGCTTGGCTTCCGCCGCCCGCCTCGCGGCGTGTCCGCCATGCTCGCCGCCATGATGCTCGGCGGACTGTGAGTCGCTCTCTTACTCTTCTTTTTCTCGTCCACCTTAGAACTCACCAACACAAAAATTGGAAGAGAACAATCCAGTCTTCACACTTCGTTGCTTTTCGTCAGGGCCTTGGGACTGCTCGCTCCGACCATGCTCGCGTTCGTCAAGTCAACAGCGTCCAAAATCTTCCGCAAACCCACCACGACAGCCAAGAGGGAGGAGGCAAACGATCCCGAAGCCGCCGCGACGAGCGGCGGCGACGCGCCGGCGCCGGCCGGCGAGGAGTACGAGGTGTTCCTGAGCTTCAGGGGGCCCGACACTCGCACCGGGTTCACCGATTGCCTCTACCACGACATGCTCGGCGCCGGAATCCGCGTCTACCGAGACGACGAGGAGCTCCGCGTCGGCAGGGAGATCGGCGGCGAGCTCATGCGGGCGCTCGACGTGTCCAAGATCTACGTGCCCATCTTCTCCAGGGACTACGCGTCGAGCTCGTGGTGCCTCCGCGAGGTCGCCCACATGGTGGACTGCGCGGGGAGGTCTAACGGGAATAAGGAGATCTTGCCGGTGTTCTTCGATGCGTCGCCTGCGGATGTGAAGCTCAGGACTGGGCTGTACGGGAACGCCATGGCCAAGCACAGGAACAAGTTTGGGGCTGTGGAAGTGAAGAGGTGGGAGGATGCTCTTGTGGAAGTTGCTGAATTGAAGGGATGGGACCTCAAAACTAGAGGGTAATTACTAATTTTCCAATTCTCTGTCCTTTTCTTAATTTTTTCGTGTCTTCCATACCTGATTTGTTTATTAGAATGTACAATTTGAAGTCCTCAGTCTTTGCCATTTTCTGCGTGAATAAGATTTCTGGGAGTTTCGTTAGTTTGAAGTGCGGGAAGAAGTTTGCAGTAATTGTACATTGTCTGGGGTCTCAGTTGAATGCAACTATATCCTGTGTTGCGGGTAGTCATTGATGAATAGACTCATGAAATCTGGCAGACTCCATTTCAGTAGTCAACTACCAGCTTTCAAGATTAATGAGCTTGGATAATCTCTATTCTGTTCCTGACTTTGATCGGCCTTTCATCAGTGGTAAGTGGTAACCGGTAGGAGTATACTGATGAGCTGATCGAGTCTCCGTTTTGGTCATGCGCACTCTCGTATACCAACCACATCAGGAAGTTCCACAAAAACAAAAAAATCAGTCATTTGGCTAGTCCAGAATGCAATTTCTAACTTCAGAGTACAGTTCAAGCAGAGACCAAACAAAAAACATCAAGGGGTAAATCATAATAATGCATCATATCAAGAAGGCATTTGCAATGAGATAGTATTGCACGCCTCCTCTGTCATACTGCATGCCTTCTCTGTTATACACGTGGATTCCACAGATCTAGAACCTACAAATACTTGAGGGTGCGTACAAGTTCCAAAATATTCAAAACTTTTGGCTGTTTGTTATGTGCCTTGTCTGATATCTAATTTCACGTACGTACTCTGATGATTTAAGGAGTGAAGCAACTAGTGGTTTCTGAGGAATGCTTTCTTTTAGCAAGCCTCTTTCTTTTCCTCACCCCTCTTCTACCATTCACTGGATATTTTTTACTCTTTTTCTCCGTCTTCTTTTCATCAATTCTTCCTTTTAAGTTTTCTCTCTGCTCCAGCTCAACTCAATTTTTTTTAATTTAACTTATAATTCCAGTTATTTATTCCATCCTGCTTAATCTAGCCTGGAAATGGTTCATGAAGCATGAAGAACTTTAAGCTTAAGTCGCATTTCATATTGATAATATAAAAGGAACTAAAAAATTAGAGAGAGCATGAGGACAGATTTATACTGTTGGGAAAAAGGTATAAAACATTGGAACTCTGTCTAGTGTGTAAAATTTTACCTTTGTACAATGTGAATGTTTCTTGAACTGACTCCTTGTTCGCAATCATCTATGACTAAATCCATATACTTTTGCTTCAACTTAAAAGATATGATGATGTCTATTTACTATCTTCTTTCAACTGAGGTAGTTCACATATGTGGCAGGCATGGGGAAGCTATTAAGTTGATCATCCGAGAGGTTTTGTTTAAGTTGAAGATAAAACATAAGTATGTGACGAATCGGTTGGTTGGAGTGGATGATCATGTAGAAGACATAATGAAGCTGTTGGATGTTGACTGTGAAGGTGTTCGTTTTGTTGGTATTCACGGGATGGGCGGTGTTGGCAAAACAACTCTTGCAAAGGTTGTCTTCAACCAGCTCTGTTCGTACTTCGATGATTGCTGCTTTCTTGGAGATGTTCGAGAATCATCAGAAAAAGGGGGCCTAGTAAATTTGCAGAAACAGTTATATTCTGACATTCTTGACTCTAGATTCGTGGACAACATTCATGACATTGATGATGGGATTAACCAGATCGGGACGAGATTTCGCAGCAAAAAGGTCCTCATCGTTTTGGATGATGTGGATAAAGAAGAACAACTAGAGAAGCTAGCAGGGGCACGAGATTGGTTTGGTTCAGGAAGTAGGATAATCATTACAACCAGGAATGAAATTACTTTAAAAGTCCTGGATGAGGTTTTGATATATGAATTAAAGGAACTGAATTTTGATCAAGCTCTCAAGCTTTTCTGTATACATGCTTTTAGAAAAGACGCTCCACCGTATCAATATGATACTCCTGCATCAGAAATTGTTGTCACAACTGGAGGGCTTCCTTTGGCTCTTGAGGTCATAGGCTCGTTTCTCTATCGCCAACCGGAAGAGATCTGGAAAGAGACTGTGGAGAGGTTAGCAAGAATACCTCATAAGGATGTTCGACAGCAGTTGATGATCAGTTATGAAGCATTAGAAGATGAGGAAAAGCATATTTTTCTTGACATTGCATGTTTTTTCATCAACGACACAAAAAAGACGAATGCAGTTTACATGTGGGAAGCTTGCAATTTTTTTCCTGAGACTGGGATTCAGGTTCTTATGCAAATGTCTTTGGTAAAGATTGTCAATGGTGATACAATATGGATGCACGATCAGCTCAAAGATCTTGGGAGGCAAATTGTTCAGAGGGAATGCTTGCATGATCCTGGAGAGCGTAGCAGGGTGTGGGTTTGCGAGGAAGCCGTCGACATTGTAAGAACAAAACAGGTAAACAAAGTTCACTATTATGAATTGGGTATGCGTAGAAAAGAGTTCACATTTCCACTTAGAAGCCTCTTGGTTCTTTTACACCAAAAGAGAATCTGAATTTTTGTTAAAATCATGCTTGTTCATTTGTGTTTTGGCAGAGAAAGAAAAAAGTTCAGGCACTCATATTATCTGGAAGTCAATTTCAACCACTTGTAATTACACATGACGAACTTAGTAGGTTACCCAACTTAAGGTTCCTTGAATTAGAGGATGGAACCTTTGTCGGAGACTTTGGGGATAATTTTTCGAAGTTAAGATGGATTTCTTGGCATTCTCCTAGGCCACTTGATCTTGAGGTAACCAATCTATCTATAAAGAATTTGGTTGTCTTTGAGATCTTTTCAGGCAGCATCACAGATGACTGGAGTGGATGGAGCCTAATCAAGGTATTATATGCATTCACTTTGATTCTGATTGGCATATAATTTAATGTTTACCATTTTCTTCTCCTGATGGTCAATCGTTTTTTGTAGATGGCAAAAAATTTGAAAGTTTTTAACCTCAGAGGTTGCCAAGGCATAACTAGGACACCGGACTTCTCTGGATGCTCAAGTCTAGAGAGGGTGAGTTTCTATAATTGCATAAATTTGGTTGAAATTGACCCCGCCATTGGGAAGCTAAAGCACCTGATTCACTTAAATCTTAAAGAGTGCATCTCTCTTAAGGATTTGCCTGAAGAAATCGGAAGGCTTATAAATCTGAAGCACTTCGCTTCCAGTGGATGTTTTCAGAAACTCCCAGATTCATTTGGGAAATTGACATCACTAAAGGAGTTGGATCTGTCAAACATACAAATTGACTGCCTTCCTGAGTCAATTGGTGAGAAGAAGTTTCTATCTGTCCTTAATCTAAGGTACACACAAATTAGGAAACTTCCAGAGACTATTGGGAAGCTTGTGAAACTCGAGTCTCTTTCTCTCTTTGGGTGCTTAAAGTTGGAAAAGCTCCCGGACTCAATTGGGAAGCTAGAGTCTTTGCAGGAGTTGAATCTATCGAGTACTAAAATTGTGGAGTTACCAGATTCGATTGGAAATCTGAAGAAATTGAAAGTGATATCGATGGAAAGTACTCCAATAAGGAAATTGCCCATTTCTATTGGAATGTTAAAGAATCTGGAAGAGCTACATGCTAGTGATTGTGAAGAATTAAGTGGTGAAATTCCGAGAGAAATTGGCTCATTGTCCTATTTGAAAGTCCTTGAGCTATCAGATGCCCATATTTCTGGAGTGCCAACCACAATCAATTATATTCCCCACCTTGAAAGACTGGACTTGACAGGTTGTAATGAGGTTCAAGAATTGCCAGAGCTTCCAAAAAGTTTGATCTATCTCCATTTTCGATCATCAGCATTGCGGATAGTTCCCGATCTCTCAAACTTGACTAATCTGGTCGATTTGCTCTTATCTGATGGCTCTGAAGATGTGGTTCAAACTTCATCGGAACTGTTGCCGAGTTCTAGCTTAGGGTGGATTAGGGGGTTATCCAAACTGAAGAAGTTGGAATTGTCCCTTTCTAATATCCCTGCACCACCGACTGAGTTTGGTTCTCTTCCTCGTCTAAATGAGCTTATTTTATGTGGATTAGACCTGCAATCTATCACACAGCTTCCACCTTCCTTATCGGAGCTGCAACTTGTTCATTTCAACTCAACAGTATCTTGGTCAATCTTTTCCAACTTGAAAAACTTGTCAAAGTTACGACTTTCTCAGTCACAGCTTCAAGAAATTGAACTCGGTGGACTCGAACAACTGAGAGCATTGACAGTGAGTAAATGTGAACTCCTTGAGAGGTTTTTCATCCCAGGAAGCTTAAAGAAGCTTAAAGAATTGTGGGTATTAGAATGTCCACAGCTAGTTGAGATTGAAGGTCTGGAGGCCCTAGAGTCCTTGGAAGAAATGTATGTACAGTATTGTGATTCCGTTGAAAGGTTATACGGACTATCAAACTCGAAGTTGCTGAAGCTTTTGGATATATCAGACTGCCATGAGCTTCGTGCTGTTGAGGGCCTCAGCGGGTTAGAATCTTTGAATGCATTACTTGTTCTTGAGTGCAGTTCACTGGAGAAATTAATTATTCCATCAAGCTTAGAGAAGCTAAAACAGTTGGAGGTGTCAGGATGTCCGAAGCTGATTGAGATTCCTGGTCTTGGTGCATTGGAATCGTTGGAGACTTTAGTTATTGAAAAGTATCAATCTATTAGCCAACTATGTGATTTATCAAGCTTACAGATGCTGAAGTCTTTGTCAATCGATGGATGCCATGAGCTACAAGCTATTGATGGTGTTGACGAGTTAGAATCGTTGCGTGAGTTCAATGTTTTTAATTGTCGGAAACTGGAAGCTCTGATGGATGTATCAAACACGAAGATACCTGATGAGTGCCTGATAACAATTCGCAAGTGTCGGAAGTTACACAGGCACGGTTATCCTAATGTTGAGGACCTTCCGTACAGGGATTACAAAGACATGATTATTGTGATGACAAACTCTCCTACAGAGTCAGTCCCTTTAGAGACATCAGATAAGGTATGCGTATTCTTCTTCCTAATATCTCTACAGGCAATCCAACTCCTCTATAAGAACATAAGTACTGAATTGTTTATTTATTTCACCTTCACATATTATTTCTCTTCATCAAATCTATCGGGGAAAACTTAAGCTTGAAAAGCCAAATAAGAGAATAAGTATGAGGAAATTTTGAAAGGAAAAATTACCTGCCTGAAGAGATAGATTAGTTATGGTTCACTATGTTATCATTCATTACACGACACAGCAAATCTGCATTTCTTGTAGGGAGAGGTTGAAACGGATGATGAAGCGGAAGAATTGGAGGTGGCTAGAGATAGCTCTGATGGTAATAACTCACCTATCATCATAACTTCTCGAGAGCTTGATTACTGAGCTTCGTTCATCCACGAGCTATCCAGATGAAGAGACTCCCGCTGTAAGCGATGTTGAAGAAGGAACCCAAATATGACCACAAGCTTTCATGATCGCACCAGGGAGCTTCACCTTTAGTTTCTTTCTAAGAAGGAATAAAGGCACATTGTATTACTAGACTTTTCCAAATTATTTACTTAGGTCTTTGAATCTTTTTTTGTGCAATTGTATCCTTTAAGTTTAAGGTTTTTTATTCGAGTTGATCCTTTTGTTAAAATGGAAACGGAAATGTTGGCCTGGACTGATGACTCATTGACTCCACATCATTGTTGACTAAACAAGTTGGTGGTTATGTGTAATTTCGTGAGAGAGAAATAGAGAGATGAAGGGGAGGCTGCAAGAGGCAGTGGCGGAGCTGCCCACTCGTTGACGAGGGCCATCGAGCCCTCGTAGACTACTGCCGACGTCAGGCGAAAGCTGGGTTCGCGATCCCAGCTGCCAATTACCACGGTCAAGGCTAGCTCTTGTCTGGGGTCGTGTGACCATGGGCAAGGCTAGCTCTAGCTTAGAATTTTACAATCCTGACCAGGTGATGATTCGGGTCGCGTGATTATCATTGTCAATTAGGAGTAAGCGATTCTAGAGTAGGTTCGGGTTCTATTTGGAACTTGCAACCTATCATGTTAAGGCCGGTTTTCGGTTTTTGGAACTTCAAACTTATCATGTATACCCTAGAGAGGGTGAGTTTCTATAATTGCATAAATTTGGTTGAAATTGACCCCGCCATTGGGAAGCTAAAGCACCTGATTCACTTAAATCTTAAAGAGTGCATCTCTCTTAAGGATTTGCCTGAAGAAATCGGAAGGCTTATAAATCTGAAGCACTTCACTTCCAGTGGATGTTTTCAGAAACTCCCAGATTCATTTGGGAAATTGACATCACTAAAGGAGTTGGATCTGTCAAACATACAAATTGACTGCCTTCCTGAGTCAATTGGTGATAAGAAGTTTCTATCTGTCCTTAATCTAAGGTACACACAATTTAGGAAACTTCCAGAGACTATTGGGAAGCTTGTGAAACTCGAGTCTCTTTCTCTCTTTGGGTGCTTAAAGTTGGAAAAGCTCCCGGACTCAATTGGGAAGCTAGAGTCTTTGCAGGAGTTGAATCTATCCAGTACTAAAGTTGTCGAGTTACCAGATTCGATTGGAAATCTGAAGAAATTGAAAGTGTTATCGATGGAACATACTCGAATAAGGAAATTGCCCAGTACTATTGGAACGTTAAAGAATCTGGAAGAGCTACGTGCTCGTGGTTGTGAAGAATTAAGTGGTGAAATTCCGAGTGAACTTGGGGCATTGTCCTCTTTGAAAATCCTCGAACTATCAGATGCCCGTATTTCTGGAGTGCCGATGACAATCAATCATATTCCTCACCTTGAAAGACTGGACTTGACAGGTTGTAATGAGGTTCAAGAATTGCCAGAACTCCCAAAAAGTCTGATCTATCTGCATTTCCAATCATCGGCATTGCGCATAGTTCCAAATCTCTCAAACTTGACTAATCTGGTCGATTTGCTCTTATCTGATGGCTCTGAAGATGTGCTTCAAGCTTCATCGGATCTGTTGCCGAGTTCTAGCTTAGGGTGGATTAGGAGGTTATCCAAACTGAAGAAGTTGGAATTGTCCCTTTCTAACATCCCTGCACCACCTATTGAGTTTGGTTCTCTTCCCCGTCTAAATGAGCTTATTTTACCTGGACTAGACCTGCAATCTATTGCACAGCTTCCTCCTTCCTTATCGGAGCTGCAACTTGTTAATTTCAACTCATCAGTATCTTGGTCAATCTTTTCCAACTTGAAAAACTTGTCAAAGCTACGACTTTCTCAATCTCAGCTTCAAGAAATTGAAATCAGTGGACTCGAACAACTGAGAGCATTGTCCTTACCCAAAAAAAAAACAACTGAGAGCATTGTCAGTGACTAAATATGAACTCCTTGAGAGGTTATTCATCCCGGCAAGTTTAAAGAAGCTTAAAGAATTGTGGGTATCAGAATGTCCAAAGCTAGTTGAGATTGAAGGTCTGGAGGTCCTAGAGTCCTTGGAGGAAATGTATGTACAGGACTGCGGTTCCATTGAAAGGTTATACGGGCTATCAAACTCAAAGTTGCTGAATTGTTTGTTTATATCAGACTGCTATGAGCTACGTGCTGTTGAGGGCCTCAGCGGGTTAGAATCTTTGAATGCGTTACTTGTTTATGAGTGCAGTTCACTGGAGATACTAATAATTCCATTGAGCTTATATAAGCTAAAACAATTGGAGGTTTCAGGATGTCAGAAGCTGATTGAGATTCCAGGTCTTGGTGCATTGGAATCATTGGAGACTTTAACCATTAAAAAGTGTCGATCTATAATCAAACTATGTGAGTTATCAAACTTACAGATGCTGAAGTCTTTGTCAATCGTTGGATGCCATGAGCTACAAGTTATTGATGGGGTTGATGAGTTAGAATCTTTGCACGATTTCTATGTTTCTAATTGTCGGAAACTGGAAGCTCTGATGAATGTTTCAAACAAGATGATACCTGATGAGTGCCTAATAACAGTTCGGAAGTGTCGGAAATTACGAAGCCGCGGCTATCCTAATGTCGAGAGCCTTCCGTACAGGGATTACAAGGACATGATTGTTACAGCAGCAAACTCTCCTTCGGAGTTGCTCCCTTCGGAGTCATCAGACGAGGTATGCATACTCTTCTTCATAAGTAGTAGCATAGCCCTTGCCCCTTTTCTGCTACCCTCTATAACATAAGCAGCCTTGTCTTGAAGACTGTAAGATCTGACTTGTCTATTTATTCCACGTTCACATATTATTTCTCTTTCATCGAATCTATCGGGAAAAACTTCAAACATGAAAAGCCAAATAAGAAAATTAAGCATGATGATATTTAAAAGGAAAAAGCACCGTCTTAAGAATAGTTATGGTTCACTGTGTTGTCATTCAAGACACAGCAAATTTTCATTTCTTTGTAGGAAGAAGATGAAACCAACGATGAAGGGGAAGAGCTGGAGGTGGATAGAGACAGCTCTGACGATAAAAGCTCCCCATGATCGTAACTTCTCAAGATCCTGATACCGAGCTTTGACTTTGATTTCTTTCATCCGCGAGTTTTCAGGATGGAGAGACTCCCATTGGAAGCGATGGTGAAGAAGGGGACCCAAATACGACCACAATCTTTCATGATTGCATCAGGGAGATTCATCTCTAATTTCTTCCTACTCAGGAAAAAAGAAGGGATAGAATCACCGTAGGCCCCTAATCTTTTCCAAATTGTTTAATCGGGTTTCCGAATTTTTCTATGCAATTGGGTCCTTGAAGTGCATGTTTATTATTGTTCGAGTCGATCTTTTCATTAGAATGAAAACGGGAATGGTGGCGTAGATTAATACGTTGGTGCCACATCGATGCTGACCGGACAAGTTGGCACTTACGTGTAATTTCGTGAGAGAGAAAAAGAGAAGAAAGGGGAGGTTGCAAGGGCAGGTGAAGATGCCGCCCATGCGCTGGTGAGCACCATTGAGTCATTGTTGGCCGTCACATGGCCCTTGTCAAGGTCAGGCGATAGGTGGGGCCACGTGACCCAACTGTTGATCGCCCGGGTCATGCGACTAGGGTATTAGAGCTGAGCTAGTTGTTTCAAGTAAAATTGGATTGTCATAGAGAATTATGAAAAAAAAAAAAGTGACGTGGTAAAATATCTTCAATCTTGAGGTGCCCCACACCATAGAATAAAGTGTGAATGGAATGGATGGAAATTGATTTAAACATCAAGAAAAATAAAGTGATTGGAAATAGAAGTGGGAGAGGTGGAAATTAAATGGAAAACTAGAGCTTTTTTGGGCAAGAAAACTAAAAGGAGATCAAAGTGGTGCAGAAAATAAAGGCAAATGAAACGGGAGACTTGAAATTAATGTACTTGAAGTTGAAATATGAATGACATTCGGATTGAAGCTGAATTTAAAATTATAAATAAATGATTCTCAAAAGTTGAAGCTAAAATTAAGAGGCATTGCTAATCTACGGAAGAACGACCAAATGAAAATGCAGTCGAGGTTTTGCACAATCGAGCATGTCTTCTCGCTTTTCTTAACCACTCGCATATCTCGTCACGTTCTCCTCTGCTTCAATCTCTCCACGATTCGATCATTCGTTGCCTCAATTGAGCTCATTCTTGATGAAATCCCTTCTTCATGCAAATCATTCAATTATACTGTAGTCATCTTGACACATTTCATTTTTCCTAATTTTGTCTAGTCTCCCCTCTTTAAAAAGCAAACCGCCTATATTCTCCCTGAAAATTGTGAAAGGGGGATACATGGACCCTCCCTGACCTCTACGGTGACAGCCTAAATTAATTATGCTTTTTTAAAAGAAATTTCTATTTGTTGAAACGGTAACGTTTTAGCCCTCTTTCTTCCAACGGCTATAACTCTACAGGCCGACCCGCGACCGTGAGAACAGTAGGAGATCCAGCGGCCAAAGTTTGAAGGAAAGAAGACCGTTGTAAGGGAAGCGCCGTCAGCTTCATAAAGGAAAGACGACAGTTCTCAAACTCATCGCTGTATTCCACACCATCTCACTTTGAGAGCGAGACAGAGAGTTCTTTGATCGTAATGGCTTCAAGACCCATCAGGGTTCCAGTGCAAGCGAAAGGTAATCAGATTCCAGGCGATTTTGCCCTCCTCTTCTTCTTCAGTTCGACCTCTCTCCGCGACAATTTCTGGGGTGATCGATCTGCGTTAGGAAAATCCCTGTTCGATTCACGGGATTCTCTCGGCTTTTCCTGATGTTCTATTCTTGGTGGTGATTCGGTTTCTGTAAGTCTTGAAAAATTAATAGCCCTATGCGAATCTTCTTGGTAATAATGATCTTGCGATCCGCCAAAGCTCGTGTGTTGTCAGCTGATCCTTGTGGGTTGCATGCAAATTGGTCACTGGATGAGCCCTCCCGCACTTTGTGGGTTTCAACTTTCGAGAGAAGGGATGGAACCGTGTTTGGCCGACCATGGTTATAGCTTCCTTTTCACCTCATAATTCATACACGAGAACTACAATTTGGAAGCTTTAAGCCAGTGTCATGTGTGGCGACTGCATATTCTCATCATGTGTTTTAAATGGAATCAAATCTGATGTAAGGAAAGCGCTGTCAGCTTCATAAAGGAGAGACGAGAGTTCTCAAACTTACACGATCTCACTTTGAGGGAGAGAGAGAGAGAGAGAGAGAGAGAGAGAGAGAGAGAGAGAGAGAGAGCTTCGCCTTGACAACAAGATTCGAAGGAGCTTGTTCTTTGATCGAAATGGCTTCCAGACCCATCAGAGTCTCAGTGCGAGCGAAAGGCAATCAGATTCCGGGTTAATTTGCGCTCCTCTTCTTCTTCGGTTCGATCTCTCTCTGCAACAATTTATGGGGTGATCGATCACTGCTTTAGGAAAATCCCTGTTTGATTCACAGGATTCTCTGGGCTTTTCCTAATGCTCTGTTCTTGGTAGTGATTCTGTTTCTGTAGTCTTGAAAAATTAATAGCCCTATGCGCACATCTTCTTGGTAAAATTGATCTTGTGATCCGCCAAAGCCATCGTGTGTTGTCGGCTGATCCTTGGTGATTGCATACAAATTGGTCACAGGATGAGCCCTCCCACACCCCGTGGCTTTCAACTTTCGAGGGAAGGGACGGAACCTTGTTTGGCCGACCATGGTTATAGCTTTTCCTAATGCTCTGTTCTTGGTGGCGATTCTGTTTCTGTAGTCTTGAAAAATTAATAGCACTATGCGCGCATCTTCTTGGTAATATTGATCTTGTGATCCGCCAAAGCCATCGTGTTGTTGGCTGAGTTGCATACAAATTGGTCGCGGGATGAGCCCTCCTGCACTCCGTGGCTTTCAACTTTCGAGGGAACGGACGGAACCATGTTTGGCCGACCATGGTTATAGATTCCTTATTGCTCATAGATCATACATGAGAAACACAATTCGGAGGCTTTAAGCCGTGTCATGTGTGGCGACTGCATATTCTCACGTGTTTCATGGAATCAAGTCTGATGTACTGAAACAGAATGTCCATTATGTCTCCCAAGATTGACAGGACTGATGAGGCCAATGCGAACCATTTTAGAAGTGGAAAAGCCTCAACACCCCTGATGAAAGCTACTGGACATGGACCAAACCGGGTACTGATGTTCCTAACTTCTTCTTTAACGTTCCATGAATGCCTCAGATTCGCAACATTTTGATATTGCAATGTTAGTAATAGTACAATTGCAAAGAGTCTTTAGTTTGGGATTGGGTACGCTGGGTGATATTTTGATATTGCAACGCATGTCTATCATACTTTTTCTTTAATTTGTTGCGACTGTCTTGCGAGTTTTTTTTTTTCCTTCCTTGTGGGTTTGTCATTATCATCCCCTTCATTCCAACAGCCTTTTTTTTTGTATCTCTGTGGAAAAAAGTTACTTCAACAATTAAGATCCAGCATATATCCGGTAGCATTTTCTCGTTTTTCTAACAAAACTTTTGAAAAGGTCGCACATAGGGCTTAGCAAGATATTGTCCATATACTGGCGGAAGTTATATAAGAAGCTGATCCTTGACCTCTGAGATACGCATTTTGTATCAACCGAAAATGGATATTATTAGAAATAATTAGGAGTTTCTTTGTATCTATATCGATTCGCTATGTCTCTCATCCAGAAAAATCTATGAATAGTTCATTTATTCAACGTTACGGAATATACTAAAATTATATACAATTTACTTCCGCATCTTGGTGAGCTCTTGTTGTCTGAAGAAGTGGTCATCGAGTCTTTTTCCACCGTGGTTATAGCAACATTAGCCGAGCTAGTGTTTGTTTTCCACCTAATTGGCGCTCTTAGGTGCTATTTTGACGTCTTTCCTTGCTCTTTCCAAAAAAACCAACGCTGCAATGAGAATCGTCGCCCTTAGAGGAATCAAATACTCAAGATCCTTGGCAAGCGTACATATAGCTAACGTTATCAACACGTCAGCACCGTCCAGAGCAGTCCAGTCATAGATGGCACATATTATCTGCCACGTAGACTCAACTGCAACCGCGTGCGTATCTGCCACGTCACCAGCAATGTCATCCGCCATGTTACTAGCCACGTAAGACTCAATCTGCCACGTTAGACTCAACTGCAACCACGTGCATATCTGCCACGTCACTAGCAATGTCATCCGCCATGTCACTAGCCACCATTAAACTCATCGCCCTTAGACAAATCTTGCAATTTCAATGCGTTTTACGACTCCATGTTCCAAAAACTTTTTGCACACATGTGCTAATGTCATCAGCACTTTAAAGTCAGCCCAAGCAATGCAGTCATTGCAAAACATCCTCTGCCACGTCATCCACAATATTAGCAACCACATCAAACTCAATCATGTTTCTACCATATCATCTGCCACATCAACATGTCATTTGTCATGTCACCAACTGCTTTAAACTCAAACCCTTCTATTCCACATCATTTTTGTAGTACTTTTGGAGAAACCAACACCATCATTAGACTCGCAGTCCTCATATTAGTCAAATCATAAAATTTGTTGCACCCCTCCACCCCACGAACTAGAAGCTTCTACGTGCGTATTGCCGACTTTATCAACACGTCAGTGTTAACCCAAGGAGTCCAATCGTCGGACACATCATCTGCCTATCAGACTCAATCATGTATTAGCCATGTCAGCAGTCGGGTCTTGCCTTAGGCTTACGCAGTCGACTCTCTATCATGTCAAGAGTCATGTTAGCAATCATGTCATCTTTTCACTACTCTTTTCAAAAAACCAACACCACCATCAAACTCATCATCTTAAGATAAGTCAAATCTTGAAATCAAGCATGGTTATGCTGGAATATATGTAAGAGTAATCTAAAGATATATTCTAATGATTATGCACGCAGATTTGTATAGTGGTTTAGCTTAAATTAAGCCTGTGTCCAGTCTTCTAGATTAATAGCCACCAAAGCTACTAATTTCCTTGCACTACTACAACACTCTTCTACTTTTTAACAAAGATTACAATCAGTAAAACACTTTCAGTGACACTAAACAATTTTCTCAACAAGAGTATAAGAATAGGTATTTCTTAGTTTCTCGTGATTTGTGTACTCCTTCAACTTATGATGATCTTCTTATATTTTCTTCAAGATCCATACCAATGGTCAAAAAAATCTTCAAGATGATCAATTTAGCCATTGAGGATAAGTTCCACAATCACTGGGAGATCTAATCGCCATACAATTAGATATTCTTAGCATTCACGAGACTTCCATAAATATAACTGCCTATGTTAGGAAATAATCCTCTTGGCAATATGATCCAAAAAGCATTAAATTTCTTTCTATGTAAAGCTCCTGAATTATGAGTATGTGGTTATCTATTAATATTCCTTTAGATTATTTCAACAAGGAATGTCTAGGTCTTAATGATATGATGTGTTACAATACGCATGTTCTTCTCAGTCGACATAACGGACCGCTTCTATCATCAACTGTTAAGTCTATAAAGGCTTCCCGCCATATCGAGACCTACCCCTCGAGAGCTATCTCGAGAAAGTAGATGTAGAGGTATTTTTATGGGACCCATACCTCGCGTGACATTAGTTGTTTAAATTTATGAGGAGTTGCCACTAGCCACGATTAAGGGTCGGCTGGAAACCTTAATCGAAATGTGGAAATGTTATCTTGAAAACATGTGCAACTAGAGATCCTTAGGGATTATGGACTTGGTTACACTAGTTTTTCAACTAATGCCCATTCGGTACCTAAATTGGACTGACTATTTGTTAACCAAAATGTCAGGGTAGTCCTTCTCTAATGGAAAATTCTAAATTGTCCTAAACATTCTAAAAGGGAAAAACAATAAACAATGTATTTAAAGTGCAAAATCAAATGAAATCAAAATGAAAATGCACAAACAAAGACCTAACATCGTCTCTAAAAGAAAAGACAATCACAAATTCCTAAAGTAAAACCCTAAAGGCTTACTCAATTTTGTATTCAATTTTTGTTCAAGCCTAAAGTGTTTATTGAAAGCCCTAAACTAAGAGAATTCTACATTTTTTTAGCTTTTTTTCCCATTTTTTATTTTTTTGAATTTTTTAATTTTTATTTCGGGAAAAAGGGAATTCGGATCGGGTCAAGAAACCCGGTCCAATTCTCTTGTCTGACCCGGACCTTGAAGGTCCGGATTGGGTCTGAACTCGGATAAGCTTTTGGGCTCAATTTGAACAAGGCCCAATATTATTTTAGCCCATGCCTATTTTTTAATCCACAATTTTCAACCCGGCCTAGTCTGTATATTAGATCCGACCCAGCTTTCATGATATGCCCATTTTATTTCTTTTTTGATTTTTTTTGTCTCCTTTTTTTATTATTCTTTTATTTTACTATTTCTATTTTTTTATTTCTTTTTACGTTTTCTTTTTTTCTGGTCTTCTTCCCAAGACCTACATGGAGAGAGTTTCTCCACCGAAACATCACCAAAACCTCGCCGTCGGCCATCTATTCTGGCCACCGCGGAACTTCCTTTGACAACAACTTACAGCCACTGTCACCCCTCATCACACACTGGCCACAATAAAAATAGCAGAGCCTCTTATTCAATCGGTCACCAATCTCCATCTAATCAAAACATGCTAAATCTAAACACACACACACACACACACACACACACACACACACACACACACACACACATATATATATATCAAGGGAATAGAGAGCTAACAAGGGACGGCCTCTAACCGCAGGCTGTTGGATCCTTAATCCAACGTTGGGTTATATGTGAAATAATAATGCAATGCATACTGTCATATAAAGTTAAGCCCTTTAAAAGTGATAAATTAAGTTAAGGTAATTTAGGGCTTTAATGTATCAAATAGGGTGTGGCCCTTTAATGTGTATAGACTAAAAGGGGAAATTACAATTTTATGATGGCCAAAATTGTAATTTCTAAAGGGTAACATTAGGGTTACCTTATAAGAGTGGTTATGGTCCCCAGAACGTACGTAAGTTACTGATTCCTCTTCATCCCATCAAAAGAGAGAAACACAGAGAGAATTTAACAAAGGGAACTCTCAGAGAAAACATATTGTTCTGGAAGACTACCCGCACGACACCGAAGAACAGTCTACGTTATGAATTCAGGTACGCTTCCGTGTTTATGCTTTCTCAATGAATTATACATGTATAATCCTGTTTCGTTGATGGTTTTCAACGGTTCATCGGTTTTCGGAATATAACAATTGGTATCAGAGCAGTATACATGTTAATTCATTGGTTTTAGGGTTATGTTTTAGCAATTTGTGAAATTAGGGTTCGTGCGGATGTTTGCGCAACGAAGTAAAATCGATTTTTTTTTTTTACTGTACAATATTTTTCGAATTTTTAAATTTGTCAAATGTGAATTTTGATATTAAATCTGGAATCATGACGGCGAGTCGAGTCTGAGGATGGGCGGCGCGCCTCCGTTGGAAACTGCACGCGCCCGCATGCGCTCCACGCGCCTTCGGGCACCGGCATGCATGAGATTCACGCGCCTGAAGCACAGGCGCAACGCCCGCGTGTGGATCTCACGCGCGGAACGCAAATAGCAATTAAAATTCAAATTTTGGTGGAGGAATATATATCTTGAAATAAATTGATTGAAGCAACATATCCACAAATGGACCTCTCTTGTGTAAATTAATTTATTTTAAGATATAAAAGGTATGCACATGTGATGCATGTGGATTTTAACCAGCCCAAAGGAAGGTTAATATTTAACAAAATCACATTTACAACTGCGGTGATTAACATGTGATGATTATTTGGATTTTGTATGTGAGTAATAAATCGACCCAAAGGAAGTTTTATTGTTTGACATACTATTATTATCAATGTTTGATTACTGCAACAAGATATCACTTACTAGTTAATATTGTTGTCCAAAGACAAGGAATTAATGTAGTGTTCGATGTCTTGAGATGTGAATTACCTTGATTTGAATTGATATATTACTTTGAGACTTACGTGAGCATGTTTTATTGGTTGTATTTGAATTCAGCTATTACTCCTGCGAATATTACTGCCAGCATTAATTCAATTCCTATGCTAAATGGCACCAACTTCAAGTCATCGCAAGAGAACCTTCTGATAGTTCTCGGATTCATGGATCTCGACCTTGCGTTAAGGATCGATTCTCCTACACCGCTTAATGATCAAAGCACCTCTAATCAAAAGAGGGATATGGAAAGGTGGGAGAGATCAAATCGCATGTGTATGATGATCATGAAGAAAGCCATTCCAGAAGCATTCCGCGGCACAATATCTGAAAAGATAACCACAGCTAAAGAATTCCTTACTAACATTGAAAAGAGATTTGTCAAGAGCGAAAAGGCTGAAATTGGTACGATCTTGACAAATTTAATTTCAATGCGCTACAAAGGGAAGGGCAATATTAGGGAGCACATCATGGAGATGTATCATCTTGCTTCTAAGTTAAATGCACTTAAGCTGGAACTCACTGAGGACTTGCTGGTGCATCTGGTTTTAATATCTCTTCCGGCACAGTTTAATCAGTTTAAGGTGAGCTACAACTGTCAGAAAGAGACTTGGTCTCTGAATGAGCTCATCTCACACTGTGTCCAAGAGGAGGAAAGGCTGAAGCAAGATAAGACAGAAAAGTGCCCATCTAACCTCAACTTCCAAGGATAAGGGAATGAAAAGGAAGAAGGATAAAGAAGCTGCAACCTTGGCAAACAAAAGGAAACAACAACAGAAACAGGATGATCCGGAAAGCACAGGTTGTTTCTTTTGTAAAGCCACAGGACATGTGAAGAAGAATTGCACCAGTTATCACGCATGGCGTGCTAAGAAATGTGTGCTTTTTAATTTGGTTTGTTTTGAGGTTAATTTAACTTCAGTACCTAGATACACTTGGTGGATAGATTCTGGTGCAACAACTCACATTAGTGTGTCTATGCAGGGTTGCCTGAGTTGCCGAAAGCCAAGTGATGTTGAAAGATACATCTATGTGGGCGATGGCAAGACGGTTCAAGTTGAAGCAATTGGAAAATTTAGATTATTATTAAAGACTGGATTATATTTGGATCTTGATGAGACATTTATTGTACCATCTTTTAGACGGAACTTGATTTCCATTTCTGCTTTGGACAAATTTGGTTATTCTTATTCATTTGGGAATGGAACATTCAGTTTGTTTCAAGATTCAAATTAGTTGGTTCCGGTTCTTTATCAGTTTATGATAATCTTTATTCACTTGATGTGATTGCTTCTTTTAATGAATCCTTGCATTTGAGTACACGAGGTACAAAGAGAAAATTAACCGATGAGAATTCAGCTGCTCTATGGCACAAGAGATTAGGTCATATCTCCAAGCAAAGGATAGAGAGACTTGTGTCGGATGAAATTCTCAATCCTTTAGACTTCACAAATTGTGAAATTTGTGTTAATTGTATAAAGGGTAAACAAACCAATAAAAGAAGATTTGTAGCCAACAGGACTTCAGACGTCTTATAACTTATCCATACTGATATTTGTGGACCGTTTCCAACGGCTGCTTGGAATGGTCAGCAATATTTTATAACGTTCATAGACGATTTTTCAAGATATGGCTATATATATCTCATTAAGGAAAAGGCACAATCACTGGATGTGTTCAAAACATATAAAATCGAAGTTGAGAATCAACTCAACAAGAAAATTAAAAGCGTCAGGTCTGATCATGGTGGTGAATACTACGGCAGATATGACGGTTCAGGTGAGCAACGTTCAGGACCGTTTGCTAAATTCCTAGAGGAATGCGGTATTGTCCCACAGTACACTATGCCGGGTTCGCCCACAATGAATGGTGTTGCTAAAAGACGAAATAGAACTCTTAAAGATATGGTGAGGAGTATGATTTATTCTCCTACCTTACCAGAATCACTCTGGGGAGAAGCGCTTAAGACTGCAGCATATATCCTTAATAGGGTTCTAACTAAAGCAACTATCAAAACCCCTTATGAACTTTGGACGGGTAAAAAACCTAGTCTAAAGCATTTACACGTTTGGGGATGTCCAGCTGAGGCAAGGCCTTATAAGCCTAATGAAAGAAAACTAGATTCAATAACAATAAGTTGCTACTTTATTGGATACCCTGAAAGATCAAGGGGGTACAAATTTTATGATCCTACAGTTAAGTCGATTTTTGAGTCGGGAATTGCCCGGTTCTTTGAGGATGTTGAGTTTGCGAGAAGGGATACAGTTAGGGACCTTGACTTTGAAGAGGAATCTGTTAATGTTCCTACACCTGCCATTGACATTGATCCCACAAGTGCCATTGTCATTGATTGGGACACAACTAATCAGGACGATGAAAGAGAACCTCTCATTCAAGAAATTATTCCAGAAAATCAAACTCTACCACCTCAAGAACATATGCCATTAAGAAGATCCACTAGAGAGAGGAGAAGTGCAATGCTAGATGACTACATTGTATTTCTCCAAGAGCATGATTTTGATATTGGAATGATGGAAGATGATCCAATTAGCTTTCGTCAAGCCATGGAAAGTTCTAACTCTCAAAAGTGGAATGATGCCATGAAGGAGGAGATGAAGTCCATGAGAGATAATGACATTTGGGATCTTGTCCCATTGCCAGAAGGTGTGAAGCCCATTGGTTGTAAATGGATATTTAAAACCAAAAGGGATTTAAAAGGCAATGTGGAGAGATATAAGGCTCATCTTGTCACAAAGGGATTTACACATAAAGAAGGTATTGACTATAAAGAGACTTTCTTTCCAGTTTCTTCGAAAGACTCTTTTAGGATTATAATGGCATTGGTGGTGCATTTCAATCTTGAGTTGCATCAGATGGATGTAAAGACAGCATTTCTCAATGGTAACATTGATGAAACAATATATATGGTGCAGCCAGAAAACTTTGTATTTGGAGATCCAAAGAGTATGATTTGCAAACTTAAGAAATCCATCTATGGGCTCAAGCAAGCATCTCGACCATGGCATTTTAAATTTCATCAAGTGATCGTCTCATTTGGCTTTGAGATGAATTTGGTTGATGAATGTATATACTGTAAATTCTGTGGGAGCAAGTACATTTTTCTAGTTTTGTGTGTTGATGATATCATGCTTGCCAGCAACGATATAGGCTTATTGCACGAAACCAAGAGATTTCTGTCTAATAACTTTGAGATGAAAGATCTTGGTGACGCCTCTTTTGTATTAGGTATACAAATACACCGGGATCGCTCTCGGGGTATTCTTGGATTATCACAAAAGAGCTATATCGAAAAGGTTCTCAAAAGGTATGGCATGCAAGATTGTAAACCAGGTGATACCCCTGTATCTAAAGGAGACAAGTTTTGTCTCAATCAGTGCCCTAAGAATGATTTTGAAAGAAAGGAAATGGAGAAGATTCCTTATGCATATGTAATAGGGAGTCTGATGTATGCTCAGGTTTGTACGCGTCCGGTTATTGCGTACATTACTGGAATGTTGGGCAGATATTTAAGCAATCTAGGAGTAGACCATTGGAAAGCAACCAAACGGGTCTTGCGATACTTACAGAAAACAAAAGAATACATGCTCACATATCGGAGGTTGGATCAGCTTGAGATCATTGGTTATACTGACTCTGATTTTGCTGGATGTCAAGATAGTTTGAAGTCTACATCAGGCTATGTCTATCTATTAGCCGGAGGTGCCATCTCATGGAAGAGTGCCAAACAGTCCATAACGGCCTCTTCAACTATGGCAGCGGAATTCATAGCATGTTATGAAGCATCCAATCATGGAATATGGCTGCGAAATTTTGTCACGGGACTACGGATAGTGGATAGTATTGAAAGACCACTCAAGTTATTATGTGACAATAAATTAGCAGTTTTATATTCTAACAACAACAGAGGCTCGTCGAAGTCAAAGCATATAGACATCAAGTTCCTTGTTGTTAAATAAAGAATTCAGAGTGGACAGTTATCTATAGAACATATTGGTACAAACTCCATGCTTGCGGATCCGCTTACTAAGGGATTGCCACCCAAGGTGTTCCATGAGCATACTGCTCGTATGGGTGTTATGTTTATTGAGGATATTCAGTCTTAGTGGGAGTTTGTAATTTAAATGTTCTTAATATAGACATTTTCAGTTATTTCAGTATATCGATAGAGTTTGTAATTTAAATGTTCTTAATATAGACATTTTCAGTTATTTCAGTATATCGATATTTGAGGTTATTTTCTGCAGAAATATCAGAATTTATTCACACTCTGATTTTGGTAAAGTTTGATTTCACGAAGGTTTAAGGTGGACCAGTTGGAAATAGGCATGTTAATATCACGTTTCATGAAATTTCCATGCTACACATCCACGTCATAATCCATGTCATTCAGTTGTATCAATTTTGTGACCATTGATGGGTTGAGTTACGATAGATGTGATAAAAACCGCTTTGATCCTATATTGATATAATTGATGGACCGGATTGGTTAGAGATACATTTCGGTAATGACAGTAAAGTTGAGCTCAAACAGTTGTTATTGCAAAGCATAATTATAAGGATACACATATAATCCAAGTGGGAGATTGTTGGATCCTTAATCCAACATTGGGTTATATGTGAAATAATAATGCAATGCATACTGTCATATAAAGTTAAGCCCTTTAAAAGTGATAAATTAAGTTAAGGTAATTTAGGGCTTTAATGTATCAAATAGGGTGTGGCCCTTTAATGTGTATAGACTAAAAAGGGAAATTACAATTTTATGATGGCCAAAATTGTAATTTCTAAAGGGTAACATTAGGGTTACCTTATAAGAGTGGTTATGGTCCCCAAAACGTACGTAAGTTACTGATTCCTCTTCATCCCATCAAAAGAGAGAAACACAGAGAGAATTTAACAAAGGGAACTCTAAGAGAAAACGTATTATTCTGGAAGACTACCCGCACGACACTGAAGAACAGTTTATGTTATGAATTCAGGTACGCTTCCGTGTTTATGCTTTCTCAATGAATTATACATGTATAATCCTGTTTCGTTGATGGTTTTCAACAATTCATCGGTTTTCGGAATATAACACAGGCATCTTCGGGAACGGAGGCTAGAGAATAGTGACTCGAAACTCATTTGTCTCCATGGATGATCGGCACTGAAAATCGCAAATGCGTAACGTGCAGCAAAGCATAAAAACGCGGAATCAGACCTAGGTATGCAATCAATGAAGTAATTGCGCATATCTCTAAACACCGATCGCACGAAACTAGTTTTAGCACTTCTCTCAGACAAATTGTCGAGCAGGTCATATGCAGTTTTAAAATATGAACTCTCAGTTCGGATTCAATATGATTCTCAGCTGGAATGCGATGTAAAAGGCCTCAAACCATGATTATTTACAACAAATCAACCTCGACGCGTTGGGATTTTCGTACATAGTCGTTGAGTAAGACTCGGTACTCCTACACTCAGTGATGATGCAGGGGAAAACAGAGCATTGAAGAGAGAACTGAGTCTTACCCGGTTCGCGCGGCGAGAAAGGATCGCCGGGATCAGCGAATGAATGAAGCCAACGATCACTTTCTCCCTTGGAATCTTGATCGCGAAACCAAGTAAATATGGCAAGTTCGATGCTCCTCAAGCGACCGGCGGCGAACTACTCAGGTTTCAGTTGGAGCCGACGGTGATCAAAGTGTGTGGGATCCCTCAATTCCTGTGATGGTTACAGTGGGGTTTTAGGTGGTGACCGGAGATGGCAAGCGATGGACTCCAGCTGAGAGAGAGGAAGTTCTGTCTCCCTTCTTCAGAGTCCAACTGATTCTGTTCTTCTTCCCCCATAGCCGTTATCTCTAAGGAATCTGAAAACCAATTCCGTTAGCCTTCTCCAGCTCAGCTTCTAGAAGAGCTCCGATTTTTGGCTTTGATCATTCCCCCCATCACCTAAGATGAAGTGCAGAAGGAGAGAGAAACGGTGAAGAAAGGTAAAAACTGCGCTGGGCTTCTTCTTTTCTTTTACTTTTGAAAATTCCTTTTTATTTATTTTATATTTTCCACTCTCGTGGCCCTTTTATTTTTTTTTTCCTTCTTTTTTGGTTTTTTTTTTTTTTACTATTTTCCAATTTTTTTTTTATTGATTTTGATTTTCTTGATTTTTTTATTTTGATTTTTAAATTAGGTGTCAACATGCAATTTATTAATGAGCGTGTTGCCATCCACTTTATCTTCCATTGTACGAATACACGACCATATGAACTGTTAACCTTATTATAGTACTTCTAAGTTTTCACGAACTACCTGTTCCTTGACTTGTTCACTCTAAATAAAGTTCTTCCGGTCATCTTTTGTTTTTTACTTCGAACTTTGGGTAATCAGCGGCGATAGGGTTCTCTCTATATTTGTTCAATCCCGAGACAAGACAACATTTGCATTTATCCGATAATGATAGAATCGGATGATTTTGTCAATGTCAAAATATCATAAGAGATTTTCTCGACAGGGTGGAGCTTCCGTATGCTTCAATAAATGATGGGAGGCTTCTCTTGGTTATATCTAGAAGAGCGCTCTAGGTGTTGAAGGCGTGCCTTCGAGGACCAAAGAAGAAGAGGGTCATTACGTGATTGTTCTTCACATGAATTTTGTTCTTGAATTATAACATTCGTTAGATCGCTTGTTTTATAGTCGAATTTTGTGTTGTTCACCAGCAGACATAGGTCATGCTGATCGAAATACGTAAATTCGATGTCTAATTTATTTCCTCTTTTTGTCTATTTTATTCGATCGCTTATTCTTTATTCACAAGAAAACGCATCCAAGAATATGCTCTAAACCTTGAGCTAATGTTCCATTGATGGAGAAGATAGTAATTGTGAATAAAAAGTTACCATTCTACTCTCCACCACGTCGAACGCAATCTCTGGACACACTAGTCTTCTACACTTCCCTGGAGCTTTTAGGTCTTCTTGTCAAACAATTTTTCTTCTAAAGTCGTTGAGAAGGCCATGCATCAACATCCTTCATTATCATCGATCTTTATCAACGACATGCTGGTTAGACCTATCGAATGGGTCCAAAATCCATTTATAAACTCATGTTTATTTAAATGGGTCGTTAATAGATCATTCTTTTTTTTCCAGATCAGCCTTAATGGGTTTTAAACATAAGAAGACCAAAATATATGGGTCTTAAATGGGTATATTCTGAACCATTTACAACTCATTTAACAACTTATTATGAAAAGCCCGGCTCATAATCTCACTCTCACTTCACAAATCACAATCTTCTCTCCATCTTCTTTGCTTATCGCTTCCATGAATCTACTTTGCAGCCACCTCCGCCGCTATCACCGACTTTGTGCCGCCCATCTCTAGTGCGCCGGTGGCCGAGGTTCTCCGACGACTCTTAATCGCCCGTCCTACACTCCTCACAAACCCTAAACTCTGTTTCTTGTGGCTAAATCTCTCCGATCACTATTGAATTCCTGAGAACTATATGAGCCTATGACTCCGCCAGCACCACCTCGACTCTCGCCATCCTGAGCGCCACCGGTATGTGCTCACGAAGTTCGCTTCCCCGATGATGATCGAGTACTTAGTCCTTGCCTCGTTTGCCTCGACGAATCGAGTCTCATAGCTCGAAGGGAGGCCGATCAGCGCGTACGAGCCGAGCTTCTCATACTCGGCAGGGTTCGAAGGGACTGGCGTTTTTATCTCCGGGTATTGGGTTTTCTCTGTTTGCTTACTTTTTTGTTGAGTTTGCCTACAATTTTGTTTTCAAGGTGTTTGGGTTCATGCTGGGGAAGTTTCGTACTTTCTTCTGCTTTGTAGTGAACTGAATTGCAATATTCTAATACGAAAATGAAAAGTTCTTTAATGTGCTTGACATGCTTGATTCAGCACACTTCTCAATTGGGTCATTCTTCTAGCTAAAGTATTTGGATGATTTTCATTGCAGGTTCTTTGGCCAGAAAGTGGTGACCTGTATTGAATAGAGCTTATCGGAAACTCCTGCTTTGCCTTCATCCATACAAATTGCAGTAGAAGGGTGTTGTACTTCAAAAGTACATAGCAGCACAAGTCTTCGACATATTGCCGGTGATTTAAGATGGTCAGAATACATTCTTCTCATAAAGAAATTCAGTCTGTTGAGATCACTGTAGTTACTATGTTAATCGCTATTCATTAGTCGCGACATGATAATAAAGTAAAAAGCTCGTAGGCATGTTTATTCTTTGATCTTATGTGTTTTGGAAAAGCACACATTTGGTTACGTGGCTTTTCAATTTTATTATCATCTAATTGCTCTGTTTTTCTATTATTTGCTCTGTTTATGTATGTGTGTGAAATAATTGGAAAATGTTCTCTTTGGTTTGTCTGATACAAGCGAGGAATAATGAGTATGCTAATGGTGATGTTGCTATGATACACCTATTTGATATCTGGATAATTCTGTCACCATAAGGTTGCTGTTTGTTTGGAGCCTTTTGTATAGTTTTGTAGGATGGGCAATTGGATGCTGCAATTTTTTGATGGATAGTGGATTCTTGGGTTTTGGGGTTTAAAATTCCAAGTGACACATTATTAATTTGATTAACATTTCCATGTATGAACTTAGTCTTTACCCCTTATGTTGAAATCATAACGTGCAATCATAAACTTGTTCTAATTTTTGTTTTCTTTAACTAATTATTTTAAAGGTCAGGAGCTAACGAGGATCGAGAAGAATATTCAACTACCGAATGATTCGAGAGACGTAGAATTGCATCCTTAGTTCATGAGGATGAGGAAAATAACTCTACTTGCTCTAAGCGTTCAAAAAAATGTACTTCGATTGTATGATCTGAATTTGAAAAATTCACAGATAGTGATAGATGAGAAAGGCTAAATGTAATTGGTGCGAAGAAACTTATGTCACGCCCCAAACCCTAACGGGCTCGTGACACCCCTTCCACGGTCATATTGATCGCGATGTCCCAAGACGCATCACCGACCCAAACGAAATACCCAAAGTCGAACGTAAGCGGAAGTGAAATTTAAACAATCCATACAATAAATAATGACCAAAGGGTAGCATTACAACATTCACAAATACACAACATCAAAAGGGAACGGTGGTTGGTATCCTACTACACTATACAAGAGAGGGGAATCCAAAGATGAGACGAAGCATCAAATGTCCAAGGTCACTCTCGGTCTCTGACCTACACATGACGACTAACCGTCACTCCAAACTTGAAATTGTTTAACAACGGGGGATGAAATAAATCTCAATAAGTAGACAACCTATACTCCACCTAGGCCAATGCGTATCTAGACGAGTCTAACATGCAATCCACTAGTCAACACAATCAATTTTTCACACAACATACTTGCCTCGCCTCGAACTATGTGTCAATTCTGCATATTAGATAATTCACCATAAAGCAATAATAATTCAAGAACATAACATCGCCACTCAAATGCCATGATTAACCACGTATGTTCAATCAATTTAATCACATTCAATTTGTATTCGTGGTCGAGCAACTTTCCACGACCCTGATCAACACCCCACAGGTTAACCCTCCGATCAAGTCAGGCTCCATCCCTCATTGGACCTTTCACACTTTCTCATGATCCGTGTCAACACGCCTCAAGTCAGCCCTCTGATCAATCCGGGCTCCGTCCCTCACTGGACATTTCACACTTTCACAAGGCCCATCGTCAACACGCCTCAGGTAAGCCCTTTGATCAATCCGGGCTTTGTCCCTTACTGGACATTTCACACTTTTATATGATCCTCGTCAACACGCCTCAGGTCAGCCCTCCGATCAATCCGGGCACCGTCCCTCATTGAACATTTCACACTTTCACATGACCCACGCCAACACGCCTTAGGTCAGCCCTCTGATCAATTCGGGCTCCGTTTCTCACTGGACATTTCGCATGCACATATATCACATCATAATTCGTCAGTCTCACACGTCGCACAAATCCAATTCCAATCACAAATTCATCACGCTAACCTGCTAATTCAACACTCAATCGGCTTAATCAAACGTCAATTTCACGCACACCTACCACGACAATTCGATCATCGCACCCATATAATTTAGCCACTAAACATGCCACATAAGCACCACAATCTAATATACCAATTGACCACATTCATAAATTGGCCATAACCCAAGTTTAACTCATAAACCAGTACTAATCACACCCTAAATAAGTCTAAAAATACTCATTATACTAAGTATGATTTATGACGTCACTTACCTAAGTTTGGCCAGGAAAAAATCCACACAAGCTCAAAATGGCTCGGGTGAACAATGACGACTTGGCATGAGCGAGGGCGCGGGGCTCGGCCACGGCTTGGCACACGGTCCGGGGACTCAGTGCGGCTCTCGACCATGGGCAAGGGCACGCTCGAGTTGGTTGGGCAGCGGGCTAGGTGAGCTTGGCCACAGCCCAAGATGCTCGGCCACAACCTAGGCAATCTGGCCACAGCCTGGGCACACTCGAGCTGGCTGGCTGGTGAGCTAGTTGACTGGCCGGCTGGCTGGCGGTGAGTAGCGGCAACGGCAACTCAGCGGCAATGAGCAGCGGTGACGAGAACGCGGCGGCGATGAGCCGAAGGGGAGCGAGGGATCAACCGAAGGGGAAGGGGAAGTCAATTTTTGTCCTCGAGTGCGATCCAACGGCCACGATTCAAATTCGAAAATGATCTAACGGTCCACGAAAATCTTAATTAAAAATTAAGAAAAGGGGACAAAAGAAAATAATAAAACACAATACGAGGTAAGTCTACTAGTCCAAATCCGCACCCGATCAAAATTTCATTTTTCACATATGTCGAGCAATATCGAAGCTGGCCACAATAATATTGACATCGTCCAATTAAACTCGTCCCGAAACTTCGAGAAATTCGACACCAAAGTTTGGACTCTAAATAACAGCCAAATTCGATCGAGTACGATTCTAGCAAAATCTCTAATTTAAAAATAATAACCTAAGAGTAATTAGTTCCGAGCAAGATTTTATTATAAGAGCACTGACGTAATGCACATTTTATAAATCCTAAAAATGGGCCGAAATTCAGAATGTCACAACTTTCATAGCTAGCCACAGGACAAAAACTTGTTGCATCATTTAGATAATTGTCCCAATCACGAGGTCAATGTTGATGATTCCATAGTACAATTCAACCAAGCTGTTTTTAGAGACATGCTAGCAAGAGCAATAATCAAACACAATTATACCTATTTTTTTTTAGAGCATGAAGCTACTAGAGAGTTGTTTAGTTACCTCAACCCTAATGTGAAGCACATATCAAGGAATACAGCAAGAAGCGATGCGATCAAAGTTTATGAGAAAGAGAAGGGAAATTTGAAATCTAACTTAGCGTCTCTTTCGAGCCGGATATGTTTGACTTCTGATCTATGGACTTCTGTCACTACTGATCATTATATGACGATCACTGCCCATTACATCGATGAGGATTGGGAATTGCATTCAAAAGTTTTGTGTTTCTCCTATGTGCCGCCCCTGTATAGTGGTGCCATTCTTTTGGAAAAATTGCTGACTTTGTTGAGAGGAAGATTTTTAGTATTACATTAGATAATGCATCATACAATGACAATATGGTTGATATTTGGAAAAATATACCTTATGTGAGATCCTCTTTATTATGTGATGGACAATTTTTTCATGTGCGTTGTGGTGCACATGTTTTGAATCTCATCGTACGGGAAGGTCTAAAGGTTATTGATGGATCATTACATAATATTAGAGAATCTGTCAAGTATGTGAGAGCTACATAAGGGAGAAGAGTCAAATTTGCCGAATGTATAGCACAATTGTGCTTAAAGACAAGTAAAAAGGTACATCAAGATGTGGCTACTAGATGGAACTCTACGTACCAAATGCTTGAAGGTGCACTTTTCTTTGAATGTGCATTTTCACATTTGAAGTTAATTGATTGTAACTTTGTCACATGTCTATCGTCTGAAGATTGGGTCAGAGCAAAGAAAATTGCATTCTTGTTGAAACCCTTTTATGATATTTCTACTCCCTTCTCTGGAGTTTGATATCCCACGGCAAATTTATATTTTTATGGAGTACGGCAGATTCAATTTCATTTGATACAAGCAAAGGATGATGAGGATGAAACTATTAGTTTTATGGCTACGGCAATGCTCAAAAAGTTTGAAAAATATTGGAAGTGTTATAGCGTTGTGTTATCTTTTGCTGCTATATTATATCCTCACTATAAGTTAAACTTGTTAGAGTTTTTCTATTCGAAGTTGGACATGGATGATCATGTGGAATTTATACGGAGCATTCGAGAAAAGTTGTATATGCTTTTTGATGAATATGTGACCTTTATGTCTAGAGATGATCACTTTACTTCTTCAACCAGTCAAGGTAACATTTCAGTTGAGGACATTGAGAACATTGGAGATGACATTGATGAGTACGATTTATTTGAGAGTGAACATTTTGGATTGCAATCTACTAAGTCACAGTTGGGTTTGTATTTGGAGGAGTATAGGCTTGATAGAAAGAAGTACGCAGATCTCAATATACTTGATTATTGGAAGACTCATTTTCATTGGTATCCTGAGTTATCTCTCATGGCATGCGATATATTGAGCATTCCTATCACTACCGTTACCTCAGAGTCAGCCTTTAGTATTGGAGGATGCATTTTAAATAAATATCGTAGTTCCCTTTCACCTAACAGAGTAGAGGTTGAGCCGTGCACTAGAGATTGGTTATTTGGAGTTCCGCCTGAGGAAGAATTGGATGAGGAGTCTCTCATCATCGACTTTCAAGACTATTTGCATCAAGTACATTTTTCATCTCATTCTTTTGGTTTACTCACATGATTTAATGCACTTATCTTCATAATGATGTATTCTTGGTGTACTTGGCGGTGCTATGACTTACAATCAGAGTCAATGCTTTTCCTTTTCAGGTTCTAGACTGGGTGTTGGGTCATAACGAGGACGTACACGAAAAGTTACACTTTTCCACAAGATTCTTGCATGCAAATGGGTTCAAGAAAGGAGTTGCATCTTGATTTTCTCATGGTTCCTTTTTTATATTCACGATTTGTGATTTTGATTTCTAAATGCTGGCAAGGGTGGTGAACTGACTCATGATGAGACCGCAATCATTGGTGGAGCTTTAGATTTGACTAAGTAGGTTTGGAGCTACTAAATCTAGACATCTTATTTTCTTCTTCATGTAAATCATAAATTCTTGCTTGGCTAGATTATTTCTTTACCTCCTCTATTGGGTGAGAATCTCTGTTTCTATCTATACTACAACAGCTAACACTGTAGACATTGTGACACCTTTCTGATATTTGATTGATCATTGCAAAACTTGCATACTCTGTCACCATGGTGGCCATAATCTAGCAATAGATGAAGGATTCAAGAATGCCTTCACACCGGGAGGAGGAAGAGGTGTGGCGGGAGAACCAGTGGGCATTTGAATATGTCTTTAAGTCACTTCTTGGACCAATGGAGATGATTTGTGTTTATTTTTTTGTGTCAGTCTTTTAGTTGTCGAAACATCCGGTATGACTTGCTTTGCTCCTGAATGTAGATAATGAATCGTTATGGTCGCATTGTTGGTTGGCGGGAGCTTGGTTTTGGACTCCAATTCCCTTTCAATGTTACTAAAATTTAGAACCTCAGCCACCAGAGAAGGGCGGCGCGAAGTTAGCAACAGCGGTGGAGGTGGCTGCGAATTAGATTCGTGAAAGCGATAAGTGAAGAAGAGGGAGAGAAGATCGTGAAGTGAGATCATGAGCCAGGCTTTTCATCGAAAAGAAATTGGATTGTAAATGGGTTCAGAATATACTCATTTGAGACCCATATATTTTGGCCTTCTTATTTTGAAAACCCATTATGACTCTTCTGGAAAAAAAGTAATAACCCATTAACGACCTATTTAAGCAAACAGGAGTGGGTTTTGAACCCATTTGATAGGTCTATAATGTATATGCTTTTGCACCTAGAACCTCATTTTATGAATTTATTTTTATAATTATTGACTTTATCATTTTATATATGTGCACTTTTTTATGGGTATTAGAATTGCATAATCAGTAATTAAAATTAAAAAATATTGTATCAAATAATGTATTATTAAATAGGTGTTAACCGATATATTAAGATCTCATTTGTATTTAATTCAAAACTAAAACTCAAATCCATTTCAAGATTTGTGAAAAATAAAAAAGAAAGAAAGAAAAATAAAAAAAACAAAAAAAATTAATTTTTTAAATTATAAAAATTGTCCACTAATTAGTAATATAATCTTTTTTAAATCATAAATTCCTATATTTGGTTAAATATTAAAGTGTTTTAGCAATATGAATTGGGTTGGGTATGGATCGAGTTGGGTATGGGTCAAGAAAATTGCATTGCATATAAATGGGTCATAAACTGGTTAATGGGTCAATTTGGGTCGTACCATTTATGACCTGACCCAAACTCAACCCGACCCACCCATTTGATAGGTTTAATGCTGGTAAGGAAATTGATCTCAATTCTTGGGAAAAAATTCAACGCTTTCCACATAAAATGTGGATGGAAATCTTAAGTAGTAAAAAAATCCAATATCAAGAAAAATTTCTCTTTGTGCATCCTCTAGCATTTCAAAACTAATCTCTAATTTGCAAAGGACATCTTGATTAGGAAGTAAATCTATATTCTTCAACATATCTTTCCAAACTCATTTACAAAAACCAAAAAGTGAGGAACCGATAACCTCGAGAGCCAAAGGAAGTTCACCAACTTTGCAAATAATATAGCGAGGAATATGATAGGAGTCACGTGGAGGGGAATCCACTCTGAAGGCATGCTTACTAAAGGGTTGAAGAGCATGGTGATGGTGCAAATGAAACAAGAGACTTGAAATTAATGTACTTGAAAGAACGATTGAACAAAAATGCAATAAAGACTCTGAAAAATTGAGCATGTCCTCTCGCTTTTCTTAACCACATGGATTTCTCATCACAATGTGATCATAAATTGCCTTGATTTAGCTCTCTTTTTTAACGCAAGCAGATTGCTCATATTTGATGAAATCCTTTTTTCTTTTAGATCCTTCAACTATACTGTAGTCATCTTGAGACATTTAATTTTTCCCTATTTCTGTTTGATCCTCCTCTTTAAAAGCACATCATGTGTGAGAAAATAGGTCATATGATGAAAGAATAGGCGGGTTTCGATTCCAAGACATTTTAAAGGGAAAAAAGATTATACATCAAGGTATTAGCAAATTGCTATTTGGGATTAGAAAAAGGAACAATAAATCGTGTTAGGGTTAATTCCTAGTGGCTATAGATATCATATATTCTAAATTAGATATATCCCAAAGGTGGGACCCTATGGTTAATTCCTAGCAGTTTCTATGCAAAAAGATAAAATCAAAATTTTGGCCGACCGACGATGTTCCCGTCTTTCTTGCTAGGCAAAGCAAAAGGATCTTTAATTAGTATTGGAAAAATATTTTTTATTTTTCTTGTTTTGGCTTCGATTGAAATTCAAAAGAAAAATTACAAAGATCTAATTATATGCAAGCCACGAATTTAAGAAAAAGGAACAATAAAATGAAAGCAGTTGTATTGCTGAACAAGGTAAATTTTTTTTCGATTTTAAGCCTACGTGGACCTGAGCATGTTCTTAAACTATTTTGTTTAAGGCCTCATGCGGATCTCAGCATCCCTCGAATGTAGCTTAGAACCAGGGAAAACAAGGTTAGTTTCGCAGCAAGTATGTTATCCCACACAGGCGAACTTCTTGTTCAAGCCCTTCAGGGACTGCCTTTTAGCTACAAAACTACCCGGAGATTTAGTTCGGAGTATAGAGACACTCAGAATTACTAGGATGATACTATGTCTTAACTGGTCGAGCTGCATTTCTTAGAGGATCATGCTAGGCTTTGAAGAAAAGGATATTTAGAGAGACATTGAGGGGAAGAACTCTAAAATTTTACAACTTTTCCTCTTATTCCAAATCGAAAGATTATATGGCCTTATATAGGCATTGGGGAAATGCATTATCAGACGAGGGTTCAGCCAAAACACAAATAAAACAAAACATACCTAAAACTAGGTAAATTAAGACAAGACACACCTAGAACTAGGTACATTATTGGACGATTGTCCATATAAAACAAAACTCACCAAAACACACTTAAAACACATTCATAGAACACATATTCATAGGCTTAGGTGCATAAAATAAGTTAGGTGAAACAGTACCCAGCTATTGTATGCTACAATAAACAGTGCCGATTTATTTCCATCCAGAGTTACAATCATAGTCCGAGCTGTCCAAGCTGTTTACACATTCATGTTTTGCTATTTGTCATTGCAACATCCTCAATTTCAGTCACTGGAAAATGACTATGGTTTAAGTTTAGTGGTTTTTCAATCGGAACTAATATTTTTACTCTTGTTTTGGAAAATCTAGTTTTAGATCCTTTGTACCCTTTCGTTTTGTTATTTTTGGAAAGACTTTTGTGATCCGAATTTCTAAACATTTCCTTCTTGAAAGTTTCTCCAATCATCTTGAAGTTTTACATACTTTAGTTTCAGAATTTTTGGAGTTAATATGAGTGGTACAATGGCTTGATTTTCGGGCTGTGCAAAACTGCCCAGAATGGGTTTTTCGGTGATGTTCACCCATTCTTTATTTTCTATAAGCTTTTTTGAGCTGATTTTGGAAAAGTTTCCTTCACAAAAGTTGTTGAGAACGTCCTTTTCTATAACGTATATAAATTTGGAAATTTTTCAAGATGATTTGGATTCTGGACAGAGCTTAATTTGTGAAATAAGGATTCTGTTCCAGTGAACTGTTTTTAGTCTGTCTTTGAGCTACTAAAAATGGTGTTTACAGAAAGATCCCAAATTTTTGTTCTTCACGAGAAATGTTTGTTAAGGCCTTGTTATGACATATTCAAATTTGAGAATTTTCGGAGTCCATTTACTAAATTTTCAAGTCGGATTTCGTGAACAGTGCAAAGTTGTCCAGTTTTGTCAGATTTCAAAGATTCAGCATTTTCTATCCGAGAACATTAGAATTTCGAATTTATGTCTTCTAGTGATTTAATGTGCACATTATGACCTTTCAAATGAGCTATGCTAAGCTTTAATTGGAGAGTTCTAGAAAATCAAAGCTTGGAAAATAAGTTGGAGAATTCTAGAGAAAGTCCAAACTTGGGGAGCAAGTTTTGACTGGGAGAATTCTAAAAAGTCCAAGCTTGATGAGCAAGTTGGTCCAAGCTTGGTGAGCAAGTTTGGGTTGTCTATAAATAGACTTAGCCCTCCCTCTCTCTCTCACACCATTTCCTCTCCCTCTCTCTCTTCTTCCTCTTGCTCACGCCACCTTCCTCTTTCTCAAGTTGCACGCCACTTGCTTTATTGTTTCCTTGCCGAGAGATAAAAGAAAAGAGAGCTCGATGAGTACCTTTGTTTCTCTTGTGAGTCACATGTAAGAACCGCAAGCCCGAACCACACCCAAGAACTGTCTGAGACAACTGAGACTCACGCCTCTCGCTTTTAATTCTAATTCTTGTTTTATACCATTGTGTAAGTAAACTTCCTAATATCGGGAAAAGAAGTTGTGATACGTTGTGACACGGTTTTCTTGGACCATTTCTCGGTCATTTGATTGGTTATGGTTGGTTCATTTCTCGATTTAATCATGTTTCGTGTTGGCCAGGCGAATGGGACTGGGACCGGGGTGAGATAGCCAGGTGAACGGGACCGGGGTGGAGATGAAGAAGCGAGAAGTGAGAAGCCGTAGTAGGTATATGATAACCCAAGTCAAGTTTTGCTATTCATAGTCGACTATAAAAATGTGTTGTTTGCCATGGCCCGTAGGGCTTGTTAAAACATGTTTGCATGCCCTATAAACATAAGGTTTGCTCATGATGCTTATTGTCTTACTCCACTATGTGTATTAATTGTGATTGTCCCAAGAAATGCTTCCGCTTGTGTATAACAAAAGATAATAATGAACGGGACGTCACGTGAATGAAATCGAGGTTGGGGCGTTACAATCTAATTTGGTATCAGAGCAGGTTCCCCTCCAATAAGTGCAAATTCGGTGTTGAGCCAAGAAGAGGCTGTGGAATCCTAAAAGGACCCGATCCGATAAGGGTGGGGAGTGGACGCCGAGGTAGAACCTGATCAAAGAGCGGCTCTTGGCTATGAAGTGGACGCTGGGGCATGAGGCCTGATCAAGGTGCCGTTTCTAGCAAGAGTGGTCATCGAAGTTGAAGACTTGAATAAGGTGCGGCTCTTGGCAGTCTTCTAGGATGCTGGGTAAGAGAGGAAAAAAACCAAACTATGCACTGAATGGGTGAAAACGATTCTGAAACCCAAGTGGAAATAAGGACCTGGAGTAATAAGGTGCACTGAAGTTGGGGTAGTTAGCTAGGAAACACCTCTGTGTATGTGAATGATTGATTGTGGTTGAATAGGTTGTGTGCTAATATTGTTTGTGACCACTGACCTATTCTTGTGTTGTAGAAAGATCTCTTAGAATACTAATATGAGTGCTCGGAACCCGACTGCGACCTCAACCTCGAAGGGGAAGTCAAATCAAGACCCCCGAATAGACAGAATTCTGCAGGCTCTAGTAACCATGGGAGAACTGTTGGGACAGCAAGCCCAACAACGAATGCCTAATGCTAAGAATGTGGCAGCAAATGGAAATAGGAATGGAAATGGAAATGGTGGCCGTACAATGCACAGATTGGTCGAGCAATTCTTGAAATTCCAACCCCCGAAATTTATTGGAACTGGAGATCCCAAAGAAGCGGAATCCTGGATCAATGAACTCTAAAAGGCATTTGAGTTTTTGAGATGTTCTGAAGAAGAGAAAGTTACCTTAGCAGCCTATCAATTGCAAGGTAATGCTAGCTATTGGTGGAAAGCGACCAAGGAAATCGTGTTCCCAGAAAACACTACTGTCAATTGGAATGCTTTCGTTGAAGCATTCAACGGAAAGTATTTTTCCGAATGTGCTCATGACCGAAAGATGAAGGAAGTCTTGCAACTTCAGCAGAACAACATGATGGTGGACCAGTATGAAGCAAGGTTTGCTCAACTGTCGAGGTACGCCCTTAAATTTAGTGAATATCTAGTAGAAAGGGCAAAATGATTCCAAGACAGTTTGAACCCAGACATTCGGAGACAGTTGGTGCCGCTAAACCTCAAGGATTACAACGAACTGTATGAACGAGCCCAGCTGGTGGAGAAAGAGTCCTTGGAACGAGCTGCCACAGCGACTAACCAAGGAAAGCCTTATCATCCGGCTTCTCAATCCAATCAGCATCATGACAAGAGATCGATGTCGGGATGTCGGGAGAAAACCATTTCTCCACTCCCACCAAGAAGATCAAAAGTCAGAAGCCAATTTCCACTGTAGGTGATGCTTGCCATACTTGCGGAAGGTTTCATGGAAATGTTCTGTGTCCAAAACAAACGGGAGCATGTTTTGGCTGTAATAAACAAGGCCACCGCATAAAGGATTGCCCGCAATGATAGCAAGTGAAGCAGTCACAACAACCATAGGTGATACAACAAAAAGGAGTTCTGCCACATGATAATCGTCCTCCAGCTCAAGGAATGATTTATGCAATTACTCAAGAAGAAGCGGAAAACTCTAAGAATGTTATTACGGAGACTTGATAAATCGGGTGACTGGAATTGTACTTGTACTATTTTATTATAGTATTTATGTACGACGTTTTAATGTACCGAAAGATCCAAGCAAGCAAACCTAAGAAATATTTAAGGATGATAAATCAGAGTGGCACAGAAGAAGCGTGGGAAAGCCAAAGTTTGAAGACATTCACCCAAAGAAAATTTCAAGCACTAACAGGGCTGCCTTTAGAAAGGAAGGTAGAATCCAACTGTAATAATAGTTATCAGCAAAGCGTCGAGACGACACCATTCAAGGCATTATACGGTCAAGCTTGCAGAACTCCAGTCTGTTAGAATGAGGTTGAAAAAAGAAGGTCACGGGTCCAGAGATAGTCCAACTCACCTTAGATGTTGTCCAGATAAGTAGAGAAAGACTGAGGTCGGCACAAGTCAGTAAAAGAGTTAGGCTGACAAGTGCCAGAAACCGCTTAAGTTTAAGGTAGGCGACCATGTCTTTCTAAAGGTGTCCATAATGAGGAGTGTGTCACACTTCGGAAGGAAAAGTAAGTTAAATCCTAGGTACGTTTTAAATTTCAAGGACGAAATTCTTTTAGAGGGGAAGAATTGTAACATCCTCAATTTCAATCCCTGGGAAATGACTATATTTAAGTTTGGTGATTTTCCAATCGAAACTAATATTTTTACTCTTGTTTTGGAAAACCTAGTTTCAAATCCTTTGTACCCCTTCGTTTTGTTATTTTTGAAGAGACTTTTTTTATTCGAACTTCCAAACATTTCCTTCTTAAAAGTTTCTCCAAACATCTTAAAGTTTTATATACTTTAATTTCAGAATTTTTGGAGTTGATATGAGTGATACAATGGCCTGATTTCCGGGTCGTGCAAAACTGCCCAGAATGGGTTTTTCGATGATGTTCACCCCTTCTTTATTTTCTATAAGCTTTTCTGAGCTAATTTTGGAAAAGTTTCCTTCACAAAAGTTGTTGACAACGTCCTTTTCTATAACGTATATAAATTTGGAAATTTTTCAAGATGATTTGGATTCTAGACAGAGCTTAATTTTTGAAACAAGAATTCTGTTTCAGCGAACTGTTTTTAGTCTATCTTTGAGCTACTAAAAATGGTATTTACAGAAAGATTCCGAATTTGTGTTCTTCACGAGAAATGTTTGTTATAGCCTTTTTTATGACATATTCAAATTTGAGAATTTTTGGATTCCATATACTATATTTTCAAGTCCGATTTTATGAACAGTGCAAAGCTGTCCTGTTTTGTTAGATTTCAAAAATTCAGCATTTTCTATCCTAGAACATTGGAATTTCGAATTTATATTTTCTAGTGATTTAATGTGCACATTATGACCTTTCAAATGAGCTATGCTGAGCTTTAATTGGAGAGTTCTAGAAAATCAAAGCTTGGAAAATAAGTTAGAAAATTCTAGAGAAAGTCCAAACTTGGGGAGCAAGTTTTGATTAGGAGAATTCTAAAAAGTCCAAGCTTGATGAGCAAGTTGGTCCAAGCTTGGTGAGCAACTTGATGAGCAAGTTTGGGTTATCTATAAATAGACTTAGCCCTCCCTCTCTCTCTCACGCCATCTCCTCTCCCTCTCTTTCTTCTTCCTCTTGCTCACGCCACCTTCCTCTTTCTCAAACCGCATGCCACTTGCTTTCTTGTTTCCTTGCCGAGAAAGAAAAGAAAAGAGAACTCGTTGAGTACCCTTGTTTCTTTTGTGAGCCATGTATAAGAACCGCAAGACCGAACCACACCTAAGAATGGTCCGAAACAACCGAGACTCACGCCTCTCACTTTTAATTCTAGTTCTTGTTTTATACCATTGTGTAAGTAAACTTCCTAATATCAAGAAAGGAAGTTGCGATACGTTGTGACGTGGTTTGCTTGAACCATTTCTCAGTCATTTGGTTGGTTATGGTTGGTTCATTTCTCAATTTAATCATGTTTAGTGTTTGACGTTTGTTTTGGAGATAGAACCGAGATTTAAATGGCAAGGTGCACATGTTATAGCCATGCTTGATGTTCTCTTGTATGAACTTTGTTATTGATCTGCCATCGATGCGGGTGCGGTAAGGGCCGACTTGTGCTAACGGTAATCCTCTCATCATCGCTTGATATTAGTAGGTTTACTTGCTGAGTCTCCCCAACTCATCCCCTGTTGTTTCCCCTTTTTTAGGTCCGTAGGATGGTTTCTCCCCCAGCCCGCGTTGGCAATCTCGTAGAGCAGAGTGTCAAAGTGCTTACCATGACAGATGGCAGAGAAGGCCGCGCCTACCACCGAATCACGATGCTTATGATATTCGATGAGGACCTAACGGACTTGGTGCCTTATCCGTACGTGGCGTGGTATCGCTATGAGAACGGAAAATGGGTTGGATCCCTATGTGGGTTCAACGGTGCTTTGGTGGTATGGGCGGGCCGACTTCGGGATAAAGCCACGGGTGGGATGTGAGATGGTCAGGCGGATGGGACCGGGGTGGAGATAAAGAAGCGAGAAGCTGTAGTGGGTATAAGATAACCCAAGTCAAGTTTTGCTATTCATAGTCGGCTATAAAAATATATGTTGTTTGCCATGGCCCGAAGGGTTTGTTAAAACATATTTGCATGCCCTGTAAACATAAGGTTTGCTCATGATGCTTCTTGTCATATTCCGCTATGTGTATTAATTGTGATTGTCCCGAGAAATGCTTCCGCTTATGTATAACGAAAGATAATAATGAACGAGACGTTATATGAATGACCCCAAGGTTGGGGCGTTACAGTCGCTGTTCCAGGATTTCATCAAAATTATCTTAGTAATGACTGACATTTGGTTCATGGAAGAGGATGCATATGTGGAAAAGTTTGGAAGAGATAAGTTTTGACTGGTTCTTTCGGGGATGACTGGCTAGGGCCAATTTCCTATTTAAGAGTAATAGGAGCTTATACCGGTGTCAAGTCCAACGGATAATGACAATGGTCCATAGTCATAGGGATCTTGAGAGAGTCGTCCACCCCATGGATCTTGAGATGATTGTGCTGGATCTCCTATGTCTGACATTTCTTGATCTTGTGACCATCCGGGCTGCATTTGTGCCTGTTCATACTCTCTGAGCGCTTGTGTCGTTGCAGATGAGGATCCTTCGTGATCCCACGAAACATGTGTGAAATAATCCCATGCTTCTTCAGGAATAATATGATTTTCGTGGCATAGGATTTTCTGGAGTTCCTTGTAATTATATTCAACAGAGCCAATGCGACTAGGGAACGAATTATAAACACATGTAACTTAAAGTTGTGACTGGGGTTTGTAGGTAGTAGTACCTACTACTGTAGGAGTAGCGGAGATGATACCATTATTGTGCACAAAAGTCCAAGGACAATGGAGGAGTACAATGTGTTTCTAGATTGTCTTGAACCTTTTTCAACTCTTCTGGAAAGAGTCATTTCCAATAAACATGAGGGTAAAACGATTTGAGCACGGAGAAAAGGTTTTTCTTGTGTTCATTTAGCTCGATGTGATCGGCCATGATTAATATGATTAATTTGAGAAGAAATTTTTTGGTGGGAAACTCAATAGCTATGACGTGCTTACTGGTTAAGTACCATAATAGCCATTTAAGTTTTCTGAAAAATCATTTTCTTTCCAAATTAATGGATGAATGAAAGGGCACCTCAAGTGTAATCCAGAAGGGCTAAGAATAGAGCCTCCACGTAGTCTAAAAAGGTCTGTGTGGCATTGCCACATGAGGTTGTCGAAATTTTCAGTGAGCTTATCATGTTTCTTGAGGATATTCCAAGCTTGGCCAGTCTTGAAATCTTTCAATTTTGTACTTGTCTGACTAAAGCGGGAGAGGATGCCTGAGAATATACATGTTGATTTCTGCCAATGAATTCGGTCTGGAGAGAAAATCTGCAAGTACATTCTTTTTTCCTATAATATGTTTGGTTTCGAAGGAGTATTTCGAAAACCATTCAACCCATCTGAGTAGCTGAGGAATCTACTTTTGTTTGAATTTAGTCATCTAAGAAAAAGAAACCATATCCAATTCTACCAAAAATTAATGGCCAATAAGATGGAACTCGAACTTTTTTATTCCATTCTTTATTGCCAAAATTTCCTTGAAGGTAGAATGATAATGCATTTCTGCCTGGGAAAACTTGTCACTTTTGCAAGTGCAAAGATATCACTTACCATGAAGTTCTTTGAACAATATGGCCTTCTAATATTCATCACTGGTATCAGTCTGCAAAATTCTCTTCCCTGTGGATGGAATTTGCAAAGAGGGAAGATCTTGTATAATTTCCTTGAGTTCTGCAACTGCTCTGGTTTGTGCCTTTCCCCATGGCATAGAATGCTTTTTTAACATCAGTTGCGAAGGACTTAACAACTTCGCAATGTTCGGAACAAAATCTATGAAATAATTAATTATTCCGAGAAATTGTTGAACTTGCTGGGTTGTAAAATCCTTTTCAGGAAATTTTAATAATTCCTTGGCGATATGTGGCCCTAGATAATGTATACCTTTGTTAAGGTGCATACCTAGGAATTCAACTTTTGTTTGGGCAATGATCATCTTTTTCTACGAAAGCATAATACCATATTTATTTACTATTTCTGCAAACTGCTCAAGAAGTCGGTAGTGAGATTCTTCATTTGGGCTGTAAAGTAATATGTTGTCAATATAGATAGCAGCACTAGACAAGATCGGTTGGAATATGCGACACATAGCTTTTTGGAATAAGGAATGAGCAACCTTGAGACTAAATGAAAGGACTCTCCATTGGAAGTGTTTGTTTGGGATACAGAATCCCATTTTTGATTTGTCATCAGGATAAATGCCCAATTGCCAAAATCCGGCTTAAAAATCTAACTTTGAGTAAATATTGGCTTTAGTGATTCCCACAAAAAGGGAATTTTGAGAAGGCAAAGAGAATTTGTCATCTTGGAGGAAGAGATTAAGAGGCTGGTAGTTGATCACCAATCTCATTTTCCCTCTATTTTGCTCAGCACATTTATTAACATAGAAAGTTTCACAAACCCATTGAGAATTTGATGTTTTAATAAGGCCTTATTGTAACAATTCTGAGCATTCTCTTTTAGCAAGAGCCAAATGCTCTGGATTTATTCCCGAATGATTTGCCTTAGTAGGATTTATATCCTCATTTTTCTTGAAGGGGAGTCGAACATAGAATTCTGGATTTTTCCACAAAGGATGAGAACATTTTTTTTAGAGAATATGAAACGATTTTATGAGCATGATTGCAACAATTTTCTGCATGATTGGATCTAACAGACTCATCTGGATGGAAAAGAGCCTTTGGATATTGACGAATTCAGATAATTGATCTTTGTACCTAAGACCTTTTCCACGAACAATTCTCAAATCTGGAAGTTGAGTCATGATGTCCCATCCAATAATCAAATCTTTATTGGGAAAACTAGATCCAAGAATTTTAGTGGTAATGGAGCACTAGGGGAAAAACTAAATAAACACAGGTGTGGTGTGAACATTTGTAGAAAAAGTATCTCCTAAAGCAGAATTGAACTATTGAACATAGGAAGTCCAATATTCTTTAGGAAGAACTTTAGTATCTAAAATTGAAGCACTAGCACTAGTATCTATGAGGGCAATGATTGAAATTGATTTGGCAAACTTTGAGAGATAGATTTTGACTATGAAGTGGGGACAATGAAGTTGACTAGAATGTATACTGAGGTCCAGATTTTCAAGATTTTCAAGTTGTGAAGATAGATGGAAAAGATCTTTATGTCTGCATCAGAGTCTGTTTCACTGGTGGTGAAATAATAAGGAATGATGCAAAGTGTTTGGTCAGTGGGATTTTTACTGATAGAGAATAGGGATTCGATATCATCATTGTCAAGAGAGATTCCTGTCTCTAGCTCGATAGTATGAATGAGATGATTATGACCTTTTTTTGCCTTAGGATAATTTTTGGCAAAGTGGCCCTTCTTGTTGCAAATGAAGCAACGGTTTGATTTCTTGCGTCCTGTAAAGTTTCTTCGCTTCCACAGGAATCACCATTTCTTCTTTCTTCTGAAGTGCTTAGATCTTTTTACTCGATACTTCTTGAAATGCTTGTTTTTCTTTGAATATTCTCCATAGGAACCATCACAATCTTTCTTTGAACACTTGATCTTCAAATATTGCTTGGAGCAAGCACCATCAAGTTCACAATTGTCTTTGATATAATTTTTCATCATTTGTCTTCGGAGGCAAAGCAAATCAAGACAAAGATGGATTTCTTGTTGCAGCTCTCCAAATGGGATATCAATAATTCTTCTTTGCTTATTGAGAAATGATCTCTCAACTTTTTAGGAGACTTTTTTAGGAATGGAAGTTAAGAAGACTTGTTTCAAATTCGGATAAGCTCCTAGGCCATAAAAGAGTTTGAGCATTTCTCTATAATGGCAATCTAGGTGCCTCTTTTGAAGAGAATAACATTTTCTTTCAAAATATTCTCTTTTTTTGAGCTCAAGAAGATTATTAGGTTTTCCTATGAAATATAGCTAAATGATTCCAATGGCTTGGGAAAAATCTTGTAGAAGAAGAAATATCATTTGATCTGTTTCAGAAGTTGATTGCCACCAATGTTTAAGGCTTCCAGTAAACCTTGTGGAAAATTCTAAAAGAACATCATATTTGCTTTCAACAACAAAAACTATAGTGTTCAACCAAGCATGGAATTCATCCAATTTTTCTAGCCATTTGGAATAAGGAGTATCATCAAGAGTGAAAAACTGTTTGGATGAAGAAGCAGGAATCTGAGATGGGTTATCGATTTGAATAACCTCTAGTTCAAATGTATTCGATTCCATATCTTGTTCTGGTGGATCGGCCATGAAAACTGAAGGAGTGGCTAGTGGTATATGGAAGGATTCGATGGAAGGTATTGGAAAAGTGGAGGAAGAGGAAGAGGATAAAGAGTCAGATTTCGAATCCGTATTTAGCAAATTTGATACCTTTACTATTTCTAGAGAAGTACACTCTTGTGGTTGTTGTTCTGAATCAACGTTGGGATTCTTTTGTTGATCTTTGCTTAAATCTCTCAAGAAAGATTCTAAAGGATTTGAGATTATCATCTGCTGGTCAGGATTCTTTTTAGGTTCTCCAGAAGATTCAGTAACATATTTTGCTTTCATTCTTTCCTTTCTGAGCCTTTCCATTTTCTCGAATGTGATTTCGCATTTCTGTCATATCACTTCTGCCTTGCTGGGTAAAAGATTCAGCTGCAAAAGCAGCTGCAACAAAAATTGGAGAGTTTTGTGGCTCTGGAGGAGAGTATCCTATTCTCGGAATAAAGAAAAAGTCAGTAGGCTTAAATTTTCCTTCTTCAAGGAGATTGATTTGCCTTCTGAGTTTCTCTATTTTATTTTTCAAACTTTCAAGATAATGGTATCCAAGATGCTATCCCGATTCTAGAGCATGGAGCCTTTTCTGGAAATCTACAAGCATCTTTTTGAGAGACTCGTTGTATCTTCGAACTTCTTGTTGCACATCAACAATTTTGGAGTCAATCGTCTTGAAAGCCTGATTTTATGCCAGAAGAGTTTTTGATTGCCAATTTAGAACAGACTCAGCAACATGTGTGCTTTTTGGTCTTCCACATTCATCTACATCAGTGGGAGAAGGAATTTTTGGAGCATGAAGGTATCTTCGCTGTGGATCAGTAAATTCCTCAGTAGCAGGAAAAGAAAGCTAAGAATTTTCAACAGGATTTAAAGGAGGAAAATCAGCTTCATTGTACATGAAAATAGATGGAAGTTGCCTGGTGTTTGGGTTTGCAAGAAGGACTGGGATTTCAAGTGGATAAGAATTTTTCTTTACCCGCTTATAGATTGGTTTGTAAAAAGGGGAGACAACAGATTTTTTATATAGAGGTGAAACTAAAGGTGATGGTAGTGTTAGAGGTAACGGGAATGACGGAGATGATGGAGTTGATGAAAGTGATGACGAACCATAAGAAACCATAAACTGGTATCCGCTATTTTCTTCAAGAGTATCAATGGTTGGATCTCTATCCAAATATCTTTGATAGAAGCTGTCTTTAGCCTTCCTAGCTTTTCGCTTCGGCCTAGTAGTTGGATCTACTTCATCTAGGGAATTTGTACATGAAGAACAGTGGCAAAAATTAACCCAGAAACAATGACCATAAGGGTCTTTGTAGTGATGGACAAGATGCCCATCACTTTTAAAGTATTGAATCAACTTTTTTGGGTTTAATTCTTCTGGAACTAGATTAGGAACACAAAGTTCTATCATAAAGATAGTAGGAAAAATGGAAGGAGTTTCTTCTTTCTCTTTGCTGAATTTGATGGTTATAGTATCATCTCTTTTTCTGATGAATTCAGAGTTTGAAGACTGGAGAGGCTTGCTATTCTGGTGGAGCTTTTCATAATTTGTTATCCAAGATTCAGGGAGAAGCTCGACTAACTTTTCTTTTGGAATCTGCTGAGGAACATGGATGCAAGAGGCCTGGTCATTTTGCATGGATATGAACAGTGCATCTTCATTTCCATTTTGGAAATGAAGATTTAGGGCATGATTTTGGACTCTATAAATCATTTGGTAGTGAAGAGTTGCAGCAATGGAGTTGGCAGTTTAATGTGCTTCAGTAAGCTGAAGTTGAACTTTAAAGAAGGAGAGTAGTTGAGGATCTGAAAGGGCAACATTAAAATTTGGATAAAGCGTTACAAAGACTGTTCCAGTATTTAAGGTGGTTTAAACAGTACCAATACAAGCATGCTGGTATTCTAGGAATCTAGTATTCAAAAGAGCCATCCTAGCTACAACAGGCAAGCCTTTTCTCCCATGAAATGTAAGAGCAAGACGAATTGCTCCATAGTGAATATACGAATACCCTTGTTGGACCCACTGTTTTGGAAATTCGGGAGGAATTTGAAGGGTAACAAAGTATTCCTTTTCAATGGCAAAGATTGGGTGTTGGTCAAATTTGGAAAACTGAACGTATTTTTTGACCTCTTTGGCAGTATAACAAATGAGATGTCTGATAGATCTGATGGGGGAAAAAGATGAAGCGGGTTTGGCAAAGGCTGAGTATGGGTTCATGAGAGGAAGATGTATTTCGGAAATCTTCGTTTCATCGCTAAGAGAGACTTTATAGAGATAGTCTATCTTAGAAGCATTTGAAGTGCGAAACTCAGTTAAAGATGATGAAGAAGATGATGGAGAAAGAGAAGCAGTGAGAGTGATCAAACTTGTATCTGGATTAGCCATGATGAAGACAGAGAGAATCTTCTCAGCACTAGATAATCACCAACTAAAAACATGGAACGAACCAAGTTAGACATAAAACCACCAGGCTTTGATACGAATGAGAGGATCTATGCTTAGAACCAGGGAAAACAAGGTCAATTTCGCAATAAGTATGTTATCCCGCACAGGCGAACTTCTTGTTCAAACCCTTTAGGATCTGCCTTTTAGCTGTAAAATTACCCGGAGATTTAGTTCGGAGTATAAAGACATAGAGGGTAAAGCCCGATATTAGGCTCGAAAAATATACAACTAATTTAGAGGATTAAGCATACGGGCATCGATACGTAAAAATAATAAACGCAATCCTATCTATCCGTCGGATGTATACACCTGGATCGATGGAGCGGTGCAATGATAAAGTTTTGGCTTTCCCCTACCTTGCCTAACGACGTAAATTTTTTTCGATTTTAGGCATGCACGCTGTGGAATTTTTGTCCACTTTCTTCGCTTGTAAGCAAAGCACACGTGCAAAAAAAGCAAAGCACACGTGATTAAAGTGGGATTCTTCAGCCAAAAATGAAGTCAAAAAGATGCTCATGGCAAGACAAGAAAGTGACAAGAAGAAGACCTTCACTTGCTGTCTGGCAGTATAGCTTGAACGGAAGAAGAGAACCCAGTTGCTCTTAGCTTTCGCTCCACTTGTCAAGCTCCGATCATAGGCAAGCGTGCCGACCATCTTCTTGTCGGGTGACACCGAGAGAGAGAGGGGGGCGAATACTGATGTCCGTGACTGCTGACCAAGAACCTCCGATGCCCACCTCGACGGCCGAGACGAGCAGCGACGCCACCGCGCTAGGAGCGGGTTACCAGGTGTTCTTGAGCTTTCGAGGGCCCGACACTCGCCACGGGTTCGCCGACACCCTCTACCACGCCTTGGTCGGCGCCGGAGTCCGCGTCTTCAGAGACGACGAGGAGCTCCGCGTCGGGGAAAAGATCGGCGGAGCGCTGCTGCGAGCGATCGACGACTCCAAGCTCTACATACCCATCTTCTCCAGATCCTACGCTGCCAGCAAATGGTGCCTCCGCGAGCTCGCTCGGATCGTGGACAACACGTCGAGATCAAAGGGGAACAAGAAGATACTGCCCATTTTCTTCGACGTGGAACCCGATGATGTGAAGCTTAAGACCTCTCTGTACAGCGATGCTTTAGTGGAGCATCAGAAGAAATTTCCCGACGAAGTGAAGGCGTGGCGAGAGGCTCTTGTTGAGGTTGATAAAATTAAAGGATGGAACTTGAAAAAGGATCGAGGGTAAACTCTGCAGATCCTTTGTCTTTCTTTTGTATCATCTCTATAATCAATAGATAGGGCAATCTCCATCTGTCTGCAAATGGGACACCTAAAAGAATGAAACTTTGTTCTTTTTTTGTCCTGTACTGTTAATTTAAACGTTCTGGTGAGAAACATTGACAATTTGTGAATTTGCTCCTCGTAACTTGATAAGCTTGATGCATTTGCTCTTTGGTTTGATTTTGAGTCTAATGACTTATCTTGCATTGTTGAATTATGTCCCAGGAGGTTGTGTAATGCATTTTTGAATGTATATGCCATCCTTAATTCACAAGTTCAGTGAAGGACACTGACCAGATTAGACACTTGACTCAGGACCTACAGTTCTTCAGCTCAATTAACAAAGGAAACCAGACATCTGGTCTTACACATTGGTTTTGCAATTCTATACTTACATGAGGTTGTGAAACTAGTTTTGGTGGGTTCTGTAAGCTTGCTGATTTCTCTCATATGTCTCAGTTCCTTTATAAGTTCAGGAAGAATAATAAATTCCATTTGGTTATGGTTCCCCTGATACAATATTGTCACTCCAAACAGGGGCTTTAGGGACATATTTCAACCTGCACTCGGTGTATTTGGACTATTATAGATTAGTAAGGAATGACAAGACCTACCCTGTCCAATAAATGTTGAGGCAACCTGATTGAGAATTTGTAATGAGTTCCGTGATGACAACGGAGGGCCTATTCGAACTAATTTTGTATTCCTTTTTTGAGTTCTGATATGAAAGTTCTCTTTGTTATTACAGAGAGTTCATATGTATTCGGCTATTGAGAGTTCTTTTGTTCATGTACTTCGAATTTGATAGTGAATTCTATGCTCATTTGCTTGTGGATGCAGGCCAATGGCCATACCTCATAGGTTATTGTATCAATTTCTCCCTCTGTCTATTTATTTTCTTCTTTATTCGTTGGTTAATTGACAGTATCATATTCGGACTTCTTCCTCAAATCCTCATCAAGGACACATGATGTTGAAATCCGATTGCATTGGGTCCTGTCATATACATGCTTGGAGGTTACAAGAACTTGCATATGTCATTCTTTTCTACTAAAAAAATGTTCTTGTTGACAGCCAGGGAGAGCTTACGAAATTGGTTGTTGAGGAGGTGTTGGATAAGCTCAAGACTAAACACAGATATGTGACTGAACATCTGATTGGAATGGATGACCGAGTAGCGGACATAAAAAAAATTTTAGACATCCATGCTGGTGGTGTACGGCTTGTTGGAATTTATGGGATGGGTGGTATAGGTAAAACTACCCTTGCCAATGTCATCTTCAATCTACTATCTTCTGAATTTGGAAACTGTGGAAGTTTCCTTAATGATATCCGAGAAGAGTCAAAGAAGGTTGGGTTAGTCAAGTTGCAAGCCAAATTAATATCTGACATTGTTAATTCTAGAGTTATAGGCAAAATTGATGACATTGGTTATGGAATGAGGAGGATCGAAGAAACACTTTGCAATAAGAAGGCTCTCATTGTTCTTGATGACGTTGATAAGAGCGAACAAATCGAGAAATTGATCGGAAGTTCTTTACATTCGGGAACTAGAATAATTATAACAACAAGGAATAGAAGTTTGCTACAAGTTAGGGGATTTAAGTATGAAATTCTAGACTATGAAATGCGGGAGATGAATCCTAAGGATGCGTTTCAGCTTTTCAGTCGACATGCATTCTGTGAGGACTCTCCACCGGGTGATTACAACAAGCTTTCCAAAGAAATCGTTCGTGTCACTGGAGGACTTCCTTTGGCTCTTGAAGTTATAGGTTCATTACTTTATCGTAAGGAGGAAGCAATATGGATAGAGACATTGGACAAGCTAAGAAACATACCAGAGAAGGAGGTCCAGAGGAAGTTGAAGATTAGCTATGATGTCCTTGATGAGTTTCAACAGCAGATTTTTCTCGATATTGCTTGCTTTTTCATTAATGAGGATATGAATGATCCAATTTACATGTGGACCGACTGTAGATTTTTCCCACAACGTGGAATCAAAGTCCTTATCAACATGTCCTTGATAAAGATATTAAAGAACAATAAGCTTTGGATGCATGATCAATTAAGAGATCTTGGAAGGGAAATTGTTCGTCAAGAAAGTCCAATAGACCCTGAGAAGCGTAGCAGGTTATGGATCAAAGAGGAGATACTCGACGTCATAAGTTCAAAAGAGGTAAAGTGAGAAAAACTAGTAGTTTTTGAAATGAAAAATCGTATTGCCTGTTATTAGAAACTCACTTGTCTGCTTAGTAGCTTTCTTTGCCCTGTTCCTTTTATTTAAGTTGTGAAACAGAATAGTTATTTGTCAACAAACTTCTACTCATCAACGCAAGTCTTCATGGGCAGAGGAAGGGAAAGGTTCAAGGACTTGATCTAGATGGAAGGCATACTCAGATCTTACTTACAAATGAAGAGTTTGAAAGGTTTCCGCATCTAAGGCTCCTTAAATTATGCAATGGAACCTTTGTTGGGGACTTTGTGAATTGCCATACAAAGTTAAGATGGATGTCTTGGGATTCTCCTCCTCCAGACGTTAGGGTGGCCCATATGTATCTACAGAATGTAGTTGTTCTTAAACTTTGTACCAATTGCTTCAATGATTCAGATGTATGGAGCCTAATCAAGGTATGCTATATGTCTACTTCTTCTCTAATTGTTTGTTCTCAAAATCATTAGATATCCTGTCATTTGGAAGCTTCATTTATTTTGGCAGATGGCATGCAAATTGAAAGTTCTATCTCTTCAAGATTGTCCTAGCATAACAAGAACTCCTAACGTCTCTGGATGTTCTACTTTAGAGAGGCTGACTCTTCAGAAATGTGAAAATTTGATGACAATCGACTGCTCCATTGGGATGTTAAAGTGCTTGGTTGACTTTAATATTAACAACTGCCCTCTCGAAGAGTTGCCTGATGAAATTGGAGGGCTGGTGACTCTTAAGCGCTTCTCTTTAAAGAGCTGTCTTCGGTTGAGGAAACTCCCCGAGTCTATTGGTAAGCTAAGATGCCTATTAGCTTTTGACATTTCGGATACCTCGATTAATGAACTTCCAAATTCTGTTGGAGGGCTGCCGAAACTTGAGTTTCTATCCATGGCATCAACAAAGATAAAGGAACTCCCAAAATCAAATCTAAACTGGGCATTATTGCTTGAGTTGGATATGTCATTTGCAAAAATCATTGAATTACCTGAATCAATTGGAAATCTAAAAATGCTGAAAGTGATACGGGTGGGTTATAATCCAATAAAGAAGGTTCCTCGTGCTCTTGGAACATTAAAGAACCTTGAAGAGCTACATGCCCCTGATTGTAATTTGGAAGGTGAAATCCCTGCCGAAATTGGAGAGTTGTCCATGTTGAGAATCTTAGTTTTGAGGTATAATGCAAGAGTTAGTGTGCCAAGGACAATTGTTATGCTTCCTCTCTTGCAAACGCTGGACTTAAATACGTGTAGTGAGATTCAAGAATTGCCGGAGCTTCCCTCTAGTTTGACCGATCTAGTGCTGGAATCCCGTTCTCTGCGATTTGTCCCTGATCTCTCAAACCTTACTAACTTAGTTAGATTGGTCCTCTCTGATGGATCTCTGGTTAGAGGCAGAACAAGCTTAAGACAAACTTGTGACATGCGATGGTTACGGAGTTTATCCAAATTGAATGAATTGAACCTATGCCTGTTAAATATCCCTGCGCCGCCTACAGAACTGGGCTTCCTTTCTTTTCTGGAAAAGCTTACTTTGTGTGGACTAGACCTGCAATCCCTCACAGAGCTTCCATCGTCTCTGTTGTACTTACGAGTCCATAATTTCAACTCAGCAGGGTTACCCATGTCCAACTTGAGAAACTTGTCAACTTTCAGACTCTCACGATCAGAGCTCAAGGAAATTCAGCTCCATGGGCTTCATCAATTGGCAAGTTTGAGTGTCTCGGACTGTGAACTCCTGGAGAGGTTATCCTTTCCGTCAAACATAAATGCAATTTCTGTTATTGGTTGCCCAAAGCTAGTTGAGATTCATTATCCAGGTGTTTTGGAATCGCTTGAGAGATTGGGTATTGAGAGGTGTGAATCTTTTGAAAGGTTAAGTTGTCTGCTGGAGCAAGGATGTGATGATCTGACATTTTGTGGGGGGAGATTGTCACTCCTATCAAGCACCTTTAAGAAGCTCAAAGAATTCAGTGTTGTAGAGTGCCCAAAGCTAGTTGAGATACAAATTGTGGGAATTCTGGAATTGTTGGAGATATTTTCAGTGGATGGGTGTCTGGCTATGGAAAGATTAGGTGGTTTATCGAACTTGAAGAACCTCAAATCGTTAAGCATGAGGGAGTGCGGTGCTCTTCAAGCTGTTGAGGGCCTCGATCAATTGGAGTGCTTGTGTCGATTGCTTGTTGGTGATAATGGATCATTGGAAAGGTGGATTGATGTATCGAGTGCGAAAATACCAGATGAGTGCGAGATGTTAATTTGGGATTGCAGGGGTTCATTAAGTGAGTTATGTCCACGTAAAATTGAGTGCGTCTCCTTCAATTGCTACAGAGAGATGATTCTTTGTAGACCAAACCAGGTGCACCTTCTCTTCCTGGCTTATGTTTCTTCATTGCAAGTGCAACTCGCCCTTTCCCCTCTGCATGTTCATTTCTTCCATATATTGTATTTATTTTCTGTGGAGTATTTTCCTCTGGTAGCACTTAGAGAGTATTTTCTGTTATGATGTCAATTGTTTATTATGGTACTTTACTTTAACTGTGATGTTTTTTGGGTGTTTAACTGATACCATTTCTCGTACGCTGTGGTGGTGTAATTGAAGAATAATTGTAATAGGAAATCAACTCTCACTTGTACAATATTGTGGTGCACGTAATATAAAATATTTCATCTCACACACTGTTTGTAAGACATTACCTTTTTTGGTACAACATAATGACATTACTTTTTTTTGGTCAGATAGTGACATTACTTTAACATGGCAGTCTATTCACTCTTACCGCACACAAAATACTTATATGTTTCATTAATGAGCATATTTTGTGTGCTACATAATTCATAGCATGTCTCGGTGATATTTAATGAGCCATACAAATCCATCTGTAAAGAAACTGTTCTCAATAAAAATTGAAGTATGAAGAAACTTCATTTCGCAATGCATTTTATTAGACAAAGACTCGAGTTTTTCCTATTTTCGGATGGTAGATATTTCTTAGAACATGTGATATTATGTCTTTATCATCTCAGAAAATTAAATTTATTTTTTTAAATTGGACTTATTGATTCGAAGCAAGGTTAGCTAATCGATCTGCGGATAGATTGCTTTTGCATCTGCCCTGCTTCTGACTTGCTTCTTGTTTGAAGGAAGGTCTAGTAAGGATGTTGAATCAACTTTGCAGTCTGTTGTTATAACCATATTAAAAAATTAAAATAGGAAACGCATGATTCTGCTCATACAGAGGAAGAAGTAACTTAAAGCTAGCTAAATCCAGGGCAATCAGCAGCATCATTACAGGGAAACTGCCCCACAAGTTTAACCCACAGCCCAAGGCGAAACTCTGACCATCCAAATTGGATTAGAGAGGGACAGTCTCTAGTTAACTAGTTATTCTACCCCTCATTTGTCTGTAACCTCATTTGCATACTGCTGAATTTAGAGACAACATCTTGAGGAAGGTAGAATCCTTTTGAAACAACAGCTTGTTCCTCCAATCGAATAAGTGCTTGCAGACCAACCTGAACAGAAAGTTCCATTCGGAGTTGATAATATTTTTGCCATATCCTCTGTTGGGTTTAGTTAAAACCACTTGTTAGTGTTTGAAGAAGAGAAGTGCTGATAGACTAACTTGGCACAGGCTTCTCACTAGAGGACAATTCCTCAAGCAGTGAAGTAAGGATTCAAGCTTGTTTTTGTAGAACTGACAATCTGAGGATGCTGAGAGTTTCTCACAAATCGCGCTTCATTTGTTCAAAGCTTTTTACGTGCAACCAGCCCCAAGATCTTTCTGACAATCTAAGGACCTGGCCTTTGAAAGCAGGCATCTATTGGATGCCTTCTTTAGGGGTTCAAGTTTATGGACCCAAAGAAAGAAAATGTTTAGCTCTAAGAATATCTTAAAAGCATTTCTATGCTACATTAGTGTGAAGTGTCTTTTCAGAGGAATTTAACTTCGAAGCGGTTACCGAAATGAGTTATCTAACAACTCTGATTACCTGGGTTGTGAATGCGAAAATTCTCCAATGTTGCCTATGCTTAGTTTCATGCAAAAAGTTCACGACCCCATTTTTGCTTTATTTATGACGGTAAAACCTTGGGACTGTTTATTTATTATAATTTTTTTGTTGCAGCATCCATGGTATAGATTCCTATGCTGTCTCATATGGCTCAAGGAGATATCGTTATTGCTCCGAGGAGGATGAGGAGTCATTTCACTGATTCCATGTTCTATTGGTTTAAGTATCTATTTATTATTAGTGTAGTTGGTCCTGTAGTGTACCCCTTCATAAGGAGTCCGTGGAAGCTTCAATTTTGTTTTGCTTCTGTTTTCAAATTGCTCTGATATGTGTCCGAAATACTGAAATTGTATGTTCACCAATATAGGTGCATTTTGCTAAAAGTTCGTTCCACTGGTCATGTTTCTATTCACAGCTTTTGTTTTCTGAATCTCATAACCAGTTTCGTGACTTCTTTTTCTCAGTCGATTTTTCCTTCATCAAGTGTCGAGCGTTTGAAAGTAACAACATTAGAGTCGCTCAGTTTCTGGGCTTATTATAATTAGATTCAAGTTTCAACATGCTAGAGATACTTGTGTCTGTTGCCATGTCTAATTCATCGTAAAATTGTTTGATCCCAAGTCTATTGACTAGAAGGAAGAAAGCTAGGTACATACTGTACCTGTAAGGCCAATGCTTTGCACTCTCAATGAAATTAATGACTAGTTACTGAGTGTTGATTTCTTATGGGGGCAAAGAAGAGCAAGTTTCTCTTCGGAATTACAAGCACAAGACAGGTGGCACATGACAGATGTAGAAGCGCAATAGGTAAGCAGATGAGGGGCGTCTTCAGTTTTGTCAGTCTATTTGCTTTCTCTTGAAATCTGATCTGCTACATATTTGACCATGGTAGATTTGTTGCCTTTCATTTCATCATGGATACTCGTGTTGTGGAAGCTGCAGTTATCAACTGAAGAATCTGTCAAGTACTTAATATCTCTGGAGGAATGTAGTGTTAACTTTTAGTCAAATGGGGGTTCCATACTCAGATTCACGCGGAGATTCTGTCAATGAATGTTCGGTCTCAGCTGTTCAACATCTTGTGATGGGAGATCACAAGGGGAGCTTATATTTGAGCTCTTGAAATGCTTAGGTGGGCTGACTTTCATTCAGTGACTCCAACTCGTTGAGCTACGAGCCAACCAAATATGTCAATCGGCCCAATTTATATCAAACGTCAAATTATTCATTACATTCACACTTCAATCACCCTTGAAAGAGTGCATAATAGCTCACAGATCGAATGCTCGTGTGTGTAGTAGGAACGAAAACCCACCTACAGAACCCAACATGAGATTCACCTTTAGTTTCCTAAATCATAAATTTCTCAAGAACATGAACCTCCCATTGTAATTCAATTTGGATGCTATAGAAGACCTTCACCTCCTATCCAAGTCGACCAGGAAAAAATGATTTGCATACTCAATACTTGCATTTTTGATAGATCTAAAATGACGAATGTAGTGGGCATCATGCTGAATCTAACATATAGACGAGCAGATTCAACGATACAAATATATCTTATGACAACTAAATTTTTTCTTCGATGTCAAACTCCCAGCCAAAAGTACTTCTTCTCATCCTTTGCCAAAAGGAGAATTTAGTCCGTTCTTGCTAGATCATAATACTCAAGTTATGTTATAGGTTCTCCTCATGTGAAGACACTGACAGAAATTGACGACAACGGAGACAAAAGGACAAGGACGCACGTGAAGAAAGCGAAGACTGAGAGGCAGGCCTTATCGTCTCCCCATTGGATTCTTGGAAAGCACCGATTGCCTTTAAAGTTTATCGTTCTTCCAGGGACCCGTTATAATTTTCAAAAGACCGACCCACTTTATTCAAAGCCAACGATTCTATGTACGAACGACTTTTCCTTAACACGAGCATAATTACTGATGAACACCTTGACCGGCTAGTGTACTGCCAACGCCAGTCTTAAAATATTGAATACTGCTGAAAAACATCAGTATTATTATCATGTTTAAGCAAACCAAAGAAGTTTGTCTGCATTAATGCCTCAACTATTATGATGGTGACTTTCACTTGGCTGTATAGATTGAGAATCTCTAGCTCTTTGTGCTAAGCTTATATAATTTTTCTATAGGGACATGAGAGAGAGATCTGGTAAGATAAGCTCCCATGGCGAACCTAGAGGCCGGAACGAGTGGTGGTGGGACACTGGGAGGTGAGTATCAAGTGTTCCCGAGTTTAAGAGGAACCGACACTCCTTATGAAATCACCGACTACATCTACCATGCCTTGGTAGATGCAGGAATTCACATTGTTAGGAAAGAAGGTGAACTCTTTGTTAGGGAAGTGACTGGTGGAGAGCTATTTCAGGCTATTGACAACTGCAAACTCTACAAATCTATCTTTTCTCAAAATCATGCTACCAGTAAATGGTGCCTATGCGAGCTCACTGGGATACTCCTCTTTTTTGACTTGAAACCTGCCGATGTTGTCGCCACCTAAAATTTTTTTTATGTTAATGGATTATTAAGATTAAGCTTAACTCAGACCCTCTCAAGTTCTACCAATTCGCAATTTAGGATTTAAGTTCTTAACGTGCAAATATCTTTATGCTTGGAGTCGCCACTAATTTATTTGTGGTAGGTCGATTAGAAACCTAAATAAAACATACGGAGATATGTTTTATTCTTACAAACCAGAGATTCTAAGTTCGGAAACTTGGTTACGCTAGATCTAGTCTAACGCCCTTTCAGTACCTTTTCTTTTCAAAAAATATTTTGGTAGACAGTTTGGATTCATTTTAATTTAGTCACTAGCATGTGAGGTGATCATACGGGTGTGCAAACAACCAAATTAACACCCAATAATCAAAACATTAAATAAATTGCAAGATTATGAGAATTACTTACCTCGAAGCAACGTAAGCATCTGCATTATTAGCTAGAAAATCACATCAACAATCATAATATGATTTTTAATTAACAAGCAGTTCACTCAATATTTTTTGGATTTTCACTTATTTAAATGAAAGCTAACCTATATGTAATAACGTGCAAAAATTAACATGCGATTAATGCAGCCTAACATGCAAACTATATGACATGCAACAATCTGACATAATTCTAATGACGGACAAATGATTTAGTTTTGGTATTTTTATGAAAATTCGAAATTATTAAATATCCTAAATAATCCACTAAGATTAAAACAATCTTTAATTTAAACTAGGAAATATGTTACCCTAAATCCCTAATTAATTCAAATAATTATCTTATTCTTTTGGATATATTTAAGATTTCCTAAGCATACAAAATTTCTAATTTAAATCCTAACTAACATATTTTTTTGATTCTCTTTATTTGAAAGGAAAATAATTAAACAAAAATAACAACCACGTTCAAACAATCCACGCAATCCGCAAGATTTTTCTTATCAAATTCAAATTAGGCAAAGAAATCAAACTAACGATCATATCTATAGGGTTATAGATATCGATGAAAAGCTAATTGTTCAAATTTGAAAAGCAAATAAAATCTATTATTGTATCCAAGTGATTATGAATAAGATAACGATTTTCTGTATCGCTGCATATCGTACCTTAGGAATAAGGTCGGATAATCGTCCAGATTCGTTGCTAAATTAGGAATGATGCCTAATTTTGAATGTTTTAGAATATTGCGGATATAACACACATTATCCTAAGATATCAAGCTATCCACGTAATATTCACGAAATATTCAAACATCCGAAAATTAAGAAATCAAATATTTTGAAAATATTGGATAACATCCTTACCTAATTTCGAGATATTTCCAAATTTAGACTCGCGGATCGGAACGGTGGCGATGGAGGCTCACCGTGGGATGGCAACGGGGTGGCCAATAGCGGCAAGGGACTTTGAGCAAAGCCAAGGGTGGTGGTGCTTGCTTCTTGGCAAGGCAAGGACCGTCGATGGGGCTCGGCTGCTGCGGCTTTGCCGTAGTGCTCGTGGCAAGGGTGGCGTGACCAGCAAAGGGCAGCAATAATAAGGCGAGCACCGGGACTGGATATAGAGCTAAAGGGACTTTTAGAATCGGCGAAGACCCGTGGCCGAGGAAAAGAACATTTTTTTTATGCTTTCCACGCGTAGGCCATTCAAGAGAAGATAATCTCCACCGCTTCAGCACAGCACTCCCCAAATTTTCACCAATTTTTGTCGCCAAGTGGATTGAAGTGCTTGAATGAAATTCTCTGCAAATCTATGCACATGCTCCTGATGCTGTGTTGACCGAATATTGTCTTCGATTTAGCCCAGAATTTTCAAGGGATTCGTGTAGGGATTTGGAGTGCGCTGCCCGTGTTGGTGTGCTCTTTGCTTGGACTCCCTTTACGAATTCACTCCCTTTGACTTGATGAAACTTGGGGTGTCGTATAAATGTGGAGATATCACCGAGTAACTCCGATGTTTAATGCTGAATGGTGTTGCAACAGACTTGCGTCATCGTGGTCATCAAGGAGCAGCAACATTGTTATCGAAGAAAAAGCATCGTCCGAAGGCCATCGGAGATCTCGGCCGTGGGGAAGCCTTGGTGAGAGACTCTCTCTCTCCCTTTTCCTATGTGGTGCTGTCTCCTGCTCTTCGAAAATTATGAGAGTCCACCTTTGAGTGAGGAGTATAATCACATATTTATATCGCAACTCTATGTTAATTAATCGAGTTTTCTAGTCTTAATGGGCTTAGGCTTAGGCTTTATCCTTTAATTTTTATTTAATTCCAAGTTGGTTGAATTAATTTGGGCTTTTATTCAATAAAACTCGATGGGCTAATTTAAGTTCAAATTAAAACAACAAAGACCTTTTTGACATGTGATTTTCGGCCCCCAATCCCTTGAGTGAGCCGAGTTTCATTCGGTGTCCGAGCTTGGTTTACGTGATGAATTTTAAGCTCGCTTGCCATCGCCGATCCGATACGGAATGCAACTAACTTATATGAACTTAAATTATATGCTATGCAATTTTGATATTTTTGTTTTGGGGTTAAAATTTAATTCCTAATTTTCTATGCAAACTATTATTAAATGGTCAGTCGAAATTTAGGTGTCACCAGATGTCAAGCTTAAAACATGGTTGTTTAGTGATGCCCTCTTGGAACACGAGAAGAAATTCCTGGAAGAAGTGAAGGCGTGGCGGAAGGCTTTTGTGGAGGTAAATGAAATCAAGGGATGGAACCTGCAGAAGGATGAAGGGTAAACTCCACTAAGATCCTTAAACTCATTTTTCATTTGAGGGGAAAATAAGAACACTATCTCTTGTCACTGTTTGGTTTTATTTTCAGTTGTTCATATAAGTTTTACTTGATCATGAAAATATATTTTCAGAGGAAATAACTGTACTTTCTTTACTAGATTCTGAGAAATTCATTGCTCTTTAACTTTCATGTTTGGGGAATACCAATGATTAACCATTGTTAATTCCGTCTCAATGATGTTGTTTTTCCTTATATAGAGTTCTACATCATCGATATTGCTTGGTCTTGTGCTTCAATTATGTGATTTTCTGTGGAAAAATGATTGCAAGACTGTGACATATTAATTTATTTAAACATTTCAATTCACAAATCCAAAAAGTTGCAGGAAAAACGACAAAACATTGCATCTGGCTTGAACTCTAATCAGATTATTTGCATATAGTTAGATTTTCATCCTAAAATTTAATTATCGTTTTTTTTGTCATTAATTAAATAGAAGGGTTTTCTTTTTGACAGTCAGGGACAACTTGTCAATTTGGTTGTCGGTGAGGTTTTGGATAAGTTGAAGATAAAGCATAAACCTGTGGTTGAGTATTTAGTTGGACTGACCGGTCTGGTAGAAGAAGTCATGAAATTACTAGATATTAATTCTGGTAATGTGCAGCTCATCAGAATTCATGGAATGGGTGGAATAGGAAAAAGAGTAGCAGTCAAGGTCATCTTCAACCAACCATGTTCACACTTTGGAAAGCAATGCAGCTTCCTTGAAGACATTCAAAAAGAGTTGATGAATGATGGCTTAGTCAAGTTGCAAGAGAAATTGCTATTGGACATAGCTAATTCTAGAACAACAGGAAGAATTCTTGATGTTGATTATGCCATGAGATGACCAAAGAAATAGCTAACGAATAGATACACCAATTAGGATGTCCTTGATAAAGATAGTAGATAACAATAATTTTTGGATGCATGACCAACTAAGATATCTTTGGAAGGGAAAGTGTCCATATAGAAAGTCTGACTGATCTTGGAGAGCGTAATAGGTTGTGGATAAGCGAACAGATCCCCAAAATATTAAGAACAAAAAAGGTTAAGTAAGAACAAAAACTAGTTTGCAAGTAGAAAATTAGACATTCCAGTACTGAAAATTGCCTTTTCTACCGAGAAACATTTCTTTATATTTGATAAAATAAACAGAGTTGATGATTACTGAATGTTTACTTACAATTAGTTGGCAAAGTAACAAGGTTCAAGCATTTGATCTAGATGGAAATATACTCCCATCTTGATCACAAATGAATAGCTTGAAAGGTTTGGAAGTTCAAATTTCCTAAAGTTATCTAACATAACCTTTGTTGGAGACTTCTTAGTTCCAAAATAAGACGGATTACTTGGCATTCTCCTCAAATTTTTGGGGCGGTCAATATGTATTCAACCGATATAGTTGTTCTTGAACTTTCTGACAATCACTTTACAGATGATTCGGAGGTGTGAAGCTTAATCAAGGTATCTTAACTTATGTGTTTGTTACGTCTACTATTATTTTCTTCTTGTATTTTTCTGATAGTTTTGCACTTGAAACAGAATACCTTCTGTAGATGGCAACCAGATTTCAGGTTCTAGCTCTCAAAAAAAAAAAAAAAAACATTCGGCATTTCCAGAACTGCAAACTTCTCTAAGTGCTTGACGTTAGAGAGGATGACTCTTGAAAGATGTGCAATTTGACGGAAATTTGGAAGACAGAAGTGCCTAATTGACTTGAATATAAACAACTGCTTGTGTCTTGAAGAATTGCCGAAAAGAAATCGGAGGGCTTGTGAAACTAAAGCTCTTCTCTTCGGCAGATTGCTTTAGGGTGAGCAAACTTCCAGATCAATTGGGAAATTAGCATCCTTGATGGAGTTGTATCCATCAAACATGAGAATTACAAGCTTACTAGATGCAATTTGCAGAGTAAAATAACTCTCCATGTATCAAGAATGTCAATGACCGAACTTCCAGAAGTCTAGACTCTATGGAAGGCTAGAAGCGCTAGTGAAGCTCGACTCTTGCTCTCTGATTAGCACTAAAATTAGAGAGTTTCCTATCTCCATTGGAAAGCTGAAATCTCTGTGTGTGTTGAATGTTTCGTGTAAGATGATACCTATATCAACTGGAAAAGGTTGGAAGTTACCTAGTGCTATTGGAATGTTGGAAAATCTTGAAGAGATAAATGCAGAGCGTTATAAAGAGTTGGAAGGTGAAATTCTAATGACATTGGAAATTTGCTCCTGTTCAGAATCCTAAATTTATCAGGTACACAAATAGACGCCATCCCTAGCGTAATCAGCAAGCTTCCTCACTTCCAAAGCTGGACTTAAGTAGGGTTGTCGAGGGACTTAATTAACTCGAGATTTTGAAGGAGTTTCGTATTTATGGGTGTTATTCACCGGAAAGGACAATAGATGTATGCACCACAAAAATACTTGACATGACATGGCACTTATGATGAATATTTTTAAAAAGTTATAATAGTTGAGGAAATGATAAAAAAAAAAGTGATCAATTTAAAAGTTATATGACGTTCAAGTGATCGGAATAAAAATTATAATATTTAAATGAGTGAAAAAATATTGCCATACTCAGATAAGCGCAGCGTGAAAATTATAGTACTTATAGCAAGCTTTTGGCTCCTCTGCTCGCAAGTTTTGGCAAGTAATCACAACAAATAATTGAACGTTCATTCGTTCAAGAAAGTAATAAAACATCGCAACTGGGGAGGTTTCCCTAGGATCCCATTATTGGTTTCAGGTTTATTGGTGACCTCAAACGGCACCTTTTGTACTTTTTTTTTTCGTTGGTAGGCACCCTTTGTACTCGTGGCTGAGTTTCAATGTTTTAGACCAGTGGTTGCTACTTTACCTCGAGACCGTCGATCGTGACTGATATGAGCTTTCCATAAAATTTAAAGAGAAAGTAGTTGCGCCAAAGACTTTAAGGATTCAAGTGAGATTAAGGGTGCGTATGATAATCATTCTGTATCTGAAAATTATTTTTACTCAGAAATGATTCTTTTTCATTCTATACCCGAAAACAATTTTTGAGTATTTGAAGGCGTTTGGTAACTGTCAAAAATTTCTATTCCTGAGATAGAAATAAACAGAAATACGTTTGGTAACTACACAAAATTTCTTTTTATTAATAATATTTTAAATTGTTTATTTTTTTTTTCTTTCTACCCTGCAAATTCTTTGGCCATGGTCGGTCACCGGTGCCGGTGACCGGCCACAGGCCAGGGTGTTGCGGACCTTGCCATCGCCTTGGCCGCATGCCTCATCGCCGGCCTTGCCCAGATCAGGCGAGGCCGAGCCTCGCCGTCGCGACCCACGGTGAAGCTGACCTCGCCATGATCGATGGCGAGCCGCCTCTCCTAGGCGGCAAGGGTCTAGCCCTCACCCTCGCCTCCGCCGGCGGTCGGCGAGGGCCGTGACGCCTTTGTCGGCCCTGGACTATAGCCAGTCACTAGTGGCTGGCCGCCGTCGACCGACCCAGCCTAGAAAAGAACAATACAAAAAGAAAAAAAGAAAAAAAAAGAAAAATAACTCATTCTCAAAATTGTGCCGAGAAACAAGAATCAACTTTTTTTTACTTTTTGTTTCTCTTCCAAAACTGTTTCTGAACACAAATTTTTGCAAAAATGTGTCCAGGAACAAAAAGTTTACCAAACGCATTTCTGCTCCCAAATTATTTCTGGGAACAAAAGAATAGAAATTTTCACTGTTTGGCACATTACCAAATGGGTCCTAAACGTGAACAAAATAAACCATTCAAATCGAGATCAGATCAAATCAGACTAACCAATTTGATCCAGTTCTCGAAAATATTAGTCCAGTTCCTGATTCCTAAAAGTGGAATCAATTTCCAAGCAGTCCGGTTCTCTATTCTAGGGTGGGAACCAGACCGGACTGATAAATATATATTTTTAATTTTTTCATATATATAATATTTAATATATATATATATGAAAAATATTTAAGATTGCTCCTATTAGAACCGATTGTTCAATTTTTTCATGTATTATATATATTTTTCCAATTTTTTCCATGACCTTATGAGATTAAATCAAAACTATAAAGGAAAGAACGGAATAATCGGTTCTCGATTTATAAATAATATTTAATATTGATCATATTGGAATCGGACCGGACTGGACCGAGCCATTGGTCTGGTCTGGTCCCTAGTCCTAGAAACTAAGAATCGGTTCTCCCGATCCGATTTCTAGTTCTTGGGTTGGACCAGACCAGATCGAGAATCGTTCACCCCTGAGTGAGACTAGTAGTGTATCTGATGCCCAGCCAGTTATGTCACCGATACATGGAGTGTGAATATTTTACTGTGAATACATGACAGAGAGTTCAAGAGTTCAAGCGTGTCCCTTAAAAGGACTAGATTTGTTGCCTTTCATTTCATCATGGATAGTCGTGTGTTGTGGAAGCTGCAGTTATCAATTGAAGAATCTGTCAAGTACTTAATATCTCTGGAGGAATGTAGTGTTTAACTTTTAGTCAAATGGTGGTTCCAAGCTCAGATTCACGCGGAGATTCTGTCGATGAATGTTCGGTCTCAGCTGTTCAACATCTTGTGATGGGAGATTACAAGGGGAGCTTATATTGGAGCTCTTGAAATGCTTAGGTGGGCTGACTTTCACTCAGTGACTCCAACTCGTTGAGCTACGAGCCAACCAAATATGTCAATCGGCCCAATTTATATCAAACGTCAAATTATTCATTACATTCACACCTCAATCACCCTTGAAAGAGTGCAGAATAGCTCACAGATCGAGTGCTCTTGCATGTGTAGTAGGAAAGAAAACCCACCTACAGAACCCAACATGAGTTTCACCTTTAGTTTCCTAAATCATAAATTTCTCAAGAACATGAACCTCCCATTGTAATTCAATTTGGATGCTATAGAAGACCTTCACCTCCTATCCTAGTCGACCAGGAAAAAATTATTTGCATACTCAATTCTTGCATTTTTTATAGATCTAAAATGACGAATGTAGTGGGCATCATGCTGAATCTAATATATAGACGAGCAGATTCAACGATACAAATATATCTTATGGCAACTAAATTTTTTCTTCGATGTCAAACTCCCAGCCAAAAGTATTTCTTCTCATCCTTTGCCAAAAGGAGAATTGAGTACGTTCTTGCTAGATCATAAGGTTCAAGTTATGTTATAGGTTCTCATGTGAAGACACTCATAGAAATTGACGACAACGGAGACAAAAGGACAAGGCCGCATGTGAAGAAAGCGAAGACTGAGAGGCAGGCCTTATCGTCTCCCCATGGAATGGGTGGAATAGGAAAAACGATAGCAGTCAAGGTCATCTTCAACCAACCATGTTCACACTTTGGAAAGCAATGCAGCTTCCTTGAAGACATTCAAAAAGAGTTGATGAATGATGGCTTAGTCAAGTTGCAAGAGAAATTGCTGTTGGACATAGCTAATTCTAGAACAACAGGAAGAATTCTTGATGCTAATTATGCCATGAGGATGACAAGAGAAATAGCTAACCAATAGATACACCTATTAGGATGTCCTCGATAAAGATAGTAGAAAACAATAATTTTTGGATGCATGACCAACTAAGATATCTTTGGAAGGGAAATTGTTCATATAGAAAGTCTGACTGACCTTGGAGAGCATAATAGATTATGGATAAGCGAACAAATCCTCAAAATATTAAGAACAAAAAAGGTTAAGTAAGAACAAAAACTAGTTAGCTAGTAGAAAATTAGACATTTCAGTACTGAAAATTGCCTTTTCTACCAAGAAATATTTCTTTATATTTGATAAAATAAACAGAGTTGATGATTACTGAATGTTCACTTACAATTAGTTGGCAAGGTAACAAGGTTCAAGCATTTGATCTAGATGGAAATATACTCCCATCTTGATCACAAATGAATAGCTTGAAAGGTTTGGAAGTTCAAATTTCCTAAAGTTATCTAACATAACCTTTGTTGGAGACTTCTTAGTTCCAAAATAAGACGGATAACTTGGCATTCTCCTCAAATTTTTGGGGCAGTCAATATGTGTTCAACCGATAAAGTTGTTCTTGAACTTTCTGACAATCACTTTACAGATGATTCGGAGGTGTGAAGCTTAATCAAGGTATCTTAACTTATGTGTTTGTTACGTCTACTATTATTTTCTTCTTGTATTTTTCTGATAGTTTTGCACTTGAAACAGAATACCTTCTGTAGATGGCAACCAGATTTCAGGTTCCAGCTCTAAAAAAAAAAAAAAAAATTCGGCATTTCCAGAACTGCAAACTTCTCTAAGTGCTTGACGTTAGAGAGGATGACTCTTGAAAGATGTGCATGGAAGACAGAAGTGCCTGATTGACTTGAATATAAACAACTGCTTGTGTCTTGAAGAATTGCCGAAAGAAATCGGAGGGCTAGTGAAACTTAAGCGCTTCTCTTCGACAGACTGCTTTAGGGTGAGCAAACTTCCAGATCAATTGGGAAATTAGCATCCTTGGTGGAGTTGTATCCATCAAACATGAGAATTACAAGCTTACTAGATGCAATTTGCAGAGTAAAATATTTTTCAACTCTCCATGTATCAAGAATGTCAATGAACGAACTTCCAGAAGTCCAGACTCTATGGAAGGCTGGAAGCACGAGTGAAGCTCGACTCTTTCTCTCTGATTAGCACTAGGATTAGAGAGTTTCCTATCTCCATCGGAAAGCTGAAATCTCTGTGTGTGTTAGATATTTCGTGTAAGATGATACCTATATCAACTGAAAAAGGTTGGAAGTTACCTAGTGCCAGTAGAATGTTGGAGAATCTTGAAGAGATAAATGCAGAGCGTTGTAAAGAGTTGGAAGGCAAAATTCTAATGAAGTTGGAAATTTGCTCTTGTTCAGCATCCTAAATTTATCAGGTACACAAATAGACACCATACCTAGCGTAATCAGCAAGCTTCCTCGCTCCCATAGCTAGACTTAAGTAGAGTTGTCGAGGGACTTAACCAACTAGAGATTTTGGATGAGTTATGTATTTATAGGTGTTATTCACCGGAAAGGACAATAGATGTGTGCACCACAAAAATACTTGACATGACATGGCACTTACGATGAATATTTTTAAAAAGTTATAATACTTAAGGAAATGATCAAAAAAGTGATCAATTTAAAAATTATATGACATTCAAGTGATCAGAATAAAATTATAACATTTAAATGAGTGAAAAAATATTGCCATACTCAGATAAGCGCAACGTGAAAATTATAATACTTATAGCAAGCTTTTGGCTCCTCTGCTCGGAAGTTTTGGCAAGTAATAACGACAAATAATTGAACGTTCATTCGTTCAAGAAAGTAACAAAACATCGCAACTGGGGAGGTTTCCCTAGGATCCCATTATTGGTTTCAGGTTTATTGGTGACCTCAAAAGGCACCTTTTGTACTCTTGTTTTTTTTAGCTGGTAGGCACCCTTTGTAGTCGTGGCTGAGTTTCAAGGTTTTAGACGAGTGGTTGCTACTTTGCCTCGAGACCCTCAATCGTGACTGACGTGAGCTTTCCATAAAATTTAAAGGGAAAGTAGTTGCGCCAAAGACTTAAAGGATTCAAGTGAGACTAAAGGTGAGCAAAATGGACCGTCCAAATCGGGATCAGATCATACCGGACTGACCAATTTGATCCGATTCTCGAAGATATCGGTTCGGTTCTTGATTCCTAAAAGTGAAATCGATTTCCAAGCAATCCGATTTCCGGTTCTAGGGTGAGAATCGGACCAAACCGATAAATATATATTTTTTATTTTTTTCATATATATAATATTTAATATATATATGAAAAATATTTAATATTGCTCCCATTAGAACCGATTGTTCAATTTTTTCATGTATTATATATTTTTCCAATTTTTTCCATAGCATTATGCGATTAAATCAAAACTACAAAGGAAAGAACGAAATAATCGGTTCCCAATTTATAAATAATATTTAATATTTATCCTATTGGAATCGGACCGGACCGGACCATTGGTCTGGTCTGGTCCTTAGTCTTAGAAACTGAGAATCGGTTCTCCCAATCCGATTCCCGGTTCTTAGGTTGAACTAGACTGGATCGGGAACCGTTTGCCCCTAAGTGAGACTAGGAGCGTATCTGATGCCCAGCCAGTTATGTCACCAATATATGGAGTGAGAATATTTTACTGTGAACACATGACAGAGAGTTCAAGAGTTCAAGTGTGTCCCTTAAAAGGACTAGAGATGTTTGGCGTGACATACGAACTCGATAGTCACTTGCGTTTTGGGTAGATAAAAAATGTCAAATTTTGTGGGCATCATCTGAACTCTAATATACAAACGACTAGGTTGAGCTGTATACAAACTCAAATTATACTAGAGTTTGTATATAGTATACAACTCTATTGGATAATAAGTAAATATTCTGTTTGCGATTCTCTAATCTAATCAATTGTATAATTGGGTTTTAAACGTTTAATTTGTGAATTCAAATCCTTTTAACTGACGCAACTATTGCTATTGAGTTCTTTTGTACGTTCAATCAAGCAAAAGTGCATGCTAGCATTGCAATTTTTTTCATTTTAAATAAGAGAGGAAATTAGTAGAAGTTTAAGAATCCAAACAAAATGGGAAAAAGATGAAACCTTAAGAGAAACAAGAGAGAGGGAGAGTGAGAGAGGCAGAAGCCATGGTGGCAGCTGCCACTGATGAGGGTCCTGTAGTGGAGGTAGCCCCCATGTTGGCGTCAGTGGCGACAACTTTTGCATCGTTTACTTTTTTGAGTCACTTTCTCAGTTTTCCATTAAATTGAATTTAAAATATTCGTTATGCTTCTTTTTTTTTTTTTTTCATAAAGGGCCATATCAGCTTTAATAAGTGTGTTAAAGTTAAAGGTCTCAAAAATGATTAGATGGCATAAATTAAAAGTTTGAACACAATTGAAAACTTTGGAAGAGAACAAATGAAATTAAGGTCATGTAAATGAGTACGCAAAGCCACTCATTAAGCATCCTTAACATAGAATGTTTCAATTGACAAAACATTAACTTAGATATAACACGAGAAAAATAGTGTACAGTAGGAGTGAGCATGCTTCCATAATAAAACCTGAAACTTGAAAATTTGACTGGTAGGAACATGTAAGTTTCAAGTTTTATGTAATATAGGTTTTAGGTTCCAAAAAATGGAGAATCCTATTTCAATGGGTTGATTTCAGGTTCTAGATAGGTGAAATCTGGAATTTGGATTTTGTGCTTTTTCTTGATCAATATATTTACATGATCTTGCGGTATTTCATGACATAAGATGATGATTGTATAATCTGAAACCACTAATATGAGCTTTCATTTTATGACTTGTTAATATTTCATATTTTTCGTGTGTCTAAATATAAGTTGTGATCAATAGATCGTAAAAGCAAATGGTGGTTATTAAAGGTCATAATTCATTATAATTGTTAAATTAATAATATATGTAGAACTTGAGTAAACTCTAGAATCAATTTAAAATCTGTAACATGATAGATTTCAAGTTTCAAATAGAATTTGTATGGAATATGAAACTGCTAAATCCTAATGTACGAGGATTGCGGAATGACTTAAAAATGGATGTATAACAAAATCCTCCGGAACTGCGGAGCACTTTTCGTTGGTTCAGCTTTATAAGGTAAAACATTGGGAAATTAAAACGGGTGTGTGGTGGAAAGGAAACTGGAGTAAGGGGTGGAGGTGAACAGCAGGTTCATTTGTGTAAAAGTGAAGAAAAGTACATGGTCCTCTCTCCTTGTTTAGCTGAGCGGGACGACAAGGAATCTCTTGCCATCGGGTGGACATGGACGACGTTCGGACACGGGATAGACGGAAGCATCGGCGGTCGTGGCATTGCCCCCAAGGCATCGGGGGAGGAATCTTGGGAGGCGGATCGAAGTGACTTGGGACTCCAGCAAAGAATCTGAAGCCAACGTTGACTGTGGGAGTGGGCTCTGCTTGCAGATGACAACTAACTCTTTTTGCTTTCAGGTTCTCGCACATGTTTCTGAAAAGTTGCCCCCAGCCAAAAATATTTCTTTCTCATCATCTCCTGCAAAAAGGAGAGTTCAGTTCTTGCTGGACGACGCCTATAATTACACCTCTTTTGTTCGCGTTAGTACTACAGCTATAATACTGCTGTCTTTCACTTGGCTGTCTGTCTTGAAAATCTCTTGCTCTTAGCTTAGGTGCACGCACACCTATAATTTGTCAATAGGGACATCTGAGAGAGAGAGAGAGAGAGAGAGATCCGGTAAAATAAGCTCCCATGGCGAACCGAGAGGCCGGAACAAGCAGCAATGGTGCAGCAGGTGGTGAGTACCAAGTGTTCCTCAGTTTTAGAGGGTCAGACACTCGTCATGGATTCACCGACTGCCTCTACCACGCCTTGGTAGATGCAGGAATCCGCGTCTTCAGGGACGATGAAGAACTCCGTGTTGGGGAAGTGATTGGCGGAGAGCTGCTTCGGGCCATCGACGACTCCATACTCTACATACCTATCTTTTCTCGAGGCTACGCCACTAGTAAATGGTGCCTCCGCGAGATCGCTAGGATGGTAGAGAACACGGATGCCTCTAATAGATATGAGGGGATTAAGAAGAAGATACTTCCCATTTTCTTCGACGTCGAACCCGATGATGTCAAGCTTAAAACACCATTGTATAGGGATGCCCTGTTGGAGCACGAGAAGAAGGTCCCTGAAGAAGTGGAGGCATGGCGGAAGGCCCTTGTGGAGGTCGATGAAATCAAGGGATGGAATCTGAACAAGGATGAGGGGTAAACTCCATTTAAGATCCCTAACTCATTTTATCATTTGAGGGGAAAAGAAGAACACAATCTCATCTCACTGTTTAAGTTCATTTTCAGTTGTTGATGTAACTTTTACCTGATCGTGAAAATAGACTTTCAGACGAAATAACTGTACTTCTTTATTATCTTTGAACAAGTTCTCGTACCAGATTCTCAGGGATTCATTACTCTTAAATTTTATGTTTGGGGAAGTCCAATGATAACCATTTTTAATTCCGTCTCAATTATGTTGTCTTTCCTCAATACAGTTCGCGATCTATATTGCTTTGTCTTTTGCTGCAGCTATGTGATTTTCTGTAAATAAATGATTGGAAGAATGCTGCATTAATCTATCTAAACATATCAAATCACAAATCCATAAAGTCGCAGGAACACCGGAAAAGCATTGCATCAGGCTTGAACTCTAAACAGATGCATTTGCATATTGCATCCTGAAAATCTTATTATCATTTATTTCTCATTAATTAAATAGAAGGGCTTTTCTTTTTGGCAGCCAGGGACATCTTATCAAATTGGTTGTTGAGGAGGTTCTGGAGAAGTTGAAGATAAAGCATAAACCTGTGACTGAACATTTAATTGGACTCCCTGGTCGGGTAGAAGATGTCATGAAATTACTAGACATCAACTCTGGTGATGTGAGGCTCATTGGAATTCATGGAATGGGTGGTATTGGTAAAACAACACTAGCCAAGGTCATCTTCAACCAACTATCTTCGCACTTTGGAAAACGATGCAGCTTCCTTGAAGACATTCGAGAAGAGTCAAGGAAGGATAGTTTAGTCAAGTTGCAGGAGAAATTGCTATCTGACATTATTAATTCCGGAGCAATAGGAAGAATTCCCAATGCTGATTATCGCATGAGGAGGACCGGAGAAATACTTTGCAATAAGAGGGTCCTCATATTTCTTGATGACGTTGACAAGGGCGAACAAATTGAGAAACTAATAGGAAAATACTCTCTGCATCCAGGAACTAGGATAATTGTTACGACTAGGAATGCAAGCGTGCTGCAGATTAAGGGATTTAAGTATACGGTTCTACCTTATGAGATGGAGGAGCTAAATTTTAATCATGCACTCCAGCTTTTCAAAAGGCACGCATTCGGTGGAGACTCTCCTTCAGATGATTATCGCATCCTTGCTAGTGAAATCGTCTCTGCTACTGGAGGGCTTCCTTTGACTCTTGAAGTGATAGGTTCACTTCTCTATCGAAAGCCCAAAGCAATATGGAGTGAGACATTGAACAAGTCAAGAGAAATACCTGAGAAGGAGGTCCAAAGGAAGTTGAAGATTAGCTATGATGAGCTAGACGATTATCAACAACAGATTTTTCTCGATATTGCATGCTTTTTCGTCAATGAGGAGAAAACTAATGCAATTTACATGTGGACTGCCTGTCAGTTTTTTCCCGAAGGCGGAATAGATGTCCTTATTAGCTTGTCCTTGATAAAGATATTAGATAACAATAGATTTTGGATGCATGATCAACTAAGAGATCTTGGAAGGGAAATTGTTCATAAAGAAAGTCTGACAGACCCCGGAGAGCGTAGTAGATTGTGGATAAGTGAAGAGATCGTCGAAATATTAAAAACGAAGGAGGTAAAGTAACAACAATTACTAGTTTTGCAAGTAGAAAACTAGACATGCCAATACTGAGAATTGCCTTTTCTGCTGAGAAACATTTCTTTATATGTGATAAAATAAATGTGGTTGATGATTAAGGAATGTCTACTTACAATTGCAAGTATTCGTTGGCAGGGTAAGAAGCAAGTTCAAGCATTTGATCTAGATGGAAAGTATACTCCAATCTTGATGACAGACAAACAGCTTGAAAGGTTTCGAAGTTTGAGGTTTCTAAAGTTATGTGATGTAACCTTTATCGGAGATTTCTCAGATTGTCTTTCAAAGATAAGATGGTTTTCTTGGCATTCTCCTCCGCAAAGTTTTTGGGCGGTCAATATGCATTTAAGAAATATAGTTGTTCTTGAACTTTCTGACAATCACTTTACAGATGATTCAAAGGTGTGGAGCTTAATGAAGGTATCCTCTCTTGTGTGTTTATTACTTGTACTCTAATTTTCTCCTTGTATATATGTCTGACAGTTTTTCCATCTGAAATATAATTACCTTCTGTAGATGGCAACCAAATTAAAGGTTCTAGCTCTCAAAAAGTGTTTCGGCATTACCAGAACTCCAGACTTTTCCAAGTGCTTGGTGTTAGAGAGGTTGACTCTTGAAAGATGTGACAATTTGACAGAAATTGACTGTTCAATTGGAAGATTGAAGTGCCTGATTGACTTGAATATAAACGACTGCTCGCGTCTTGAGGAGTTGCCTAAAGAAATTGGAGGGCTAGAGAAACTTAAGCGCTTCTCTTTGACGGATTGCTATAAGGTGAGCAAACTTCCTGACTCGGTTGGGAAATTGGTATCCTTGACGGAGTTGTATCTATCAAACATGACAGTTACAAGCTTACCTGATTCGATCTGTAGACTAAAATGTTTGTCGACTCTCAATGTATCAAGAATGCCAATCACCGAACTTCCAGACTCTATTGCAGCGCTTGTGAAACTCGAGTCTTTCTCTCTGATTAGCACTAAGATCAGAGAGCTTCCTATCGCCATCGGAAAGCTGAAATCACTGCGTTTGTTGGATTTCTCATGTAAGATGATACCTATATTGACTGGAAAAGGTTGGAAGTTACCAAGTGCTATTGGAATGTTGGAAAATCTTGAAGAGATACATGCCGAGCACTGTGAAGAGTTGGAAGGTGAAATTCCTGATGAAGTTGGAAACTTGCTATTGTTGAGAATCCTAAATTTATCAGATACGCGAATAGACACCTTGCCTAGCACAATCAGCAAGCTTATTCGCCTCCAAAAACTGTATTTAAGTAGATGTCATGAGATTAAAGAGTTGCCGAAGCTTCCCACAAGCTTGATCTGTTTACGTGTTGAATCTCGCTCGCTACTGTCGGTCCCAAATCTGTCGAACTTGACTAATTTGGAGGAATTGCTTCTTTCTGATGGCTCTAGACTTTCTGATGGCTTTAGAAATACGAATGGATCAGATTTAATGCGGACTTCTGACTTGTCATGGATTGGGAGGTTATCCAAATTGAACAAGTTGGAACTGCGCCTCTGGAACAACCCCACACCGCCCACAGAGTTAAGTTCCCTTTCTCTCCTGGAAGAACTTACTCTGTCTAGTCTGGACCTGCAACCTCTCGAGCAGCTTCCGTCTTCCTTGTTGGGGTTGCGGCTTGATAACTTCAACTCGACCAGATCACTATCGTCCAACTTGAGAAGTTTATCGATGTTAGTGCTCTGTGGCTCTCGAGTGAAAGAAATACAACTCCATGGGCTTCTACAATTGAGAAACTTGACTGTGGAGTGTTGTGAACTCCTAGAGAGATTGTCCATCCTGTCAAGCTTAAAGAACCTGGTTTATATCCGGGTGTGCAAATGCTCAGAGCTGGTCGACATTCAATTTCAAGGTGTGATGGAATCACTGCAGTACTTGTCAATCGAGGATTGCGAGTCTGTCGAAAGGTTACGTGCTGAAGTCCCTGACGATTTCGGATCTTCAAGTGAGTTGGCCTTTTGTGGGGAGAGAGTCTCCGTTCTATCAACCGCCCTAAAGAAGCTAAAAGAATGCAGTTTGGTAAGTTGCGGAAAGCTGCTGGAAATTCAAGTTGTCGGTATGCTGGAATCATTGGAATACTTTCTTCTTTACCATTGCCATGCTATGGAAAGGCTTGGTGGTCTGGCAAACATAAAGAACCTGCACCATTTAGCCGTCGGGATGTGTTCTCGATTAAGGTTTGTCGAGGGACTTGACAAATTAGAGATGCTGGATGAGTTGAATATTTTTGGGTGTTCTTCACTGGAAAGGCCAATAGATGTGCGGACCACAAAAATACCAGATGAGTGCCGGATATATTTTAGTAACTGCGGGGAGTTACTTGACTCTGATCCTGTCGGAGACAACAGTATCCCATTCGAGCGTTATAGAGAGATGATTCTTCAGGGAACAGCAGACACCCAATCAGAGACCAAGAACTCTGAATTGGAGACTGAAAAGGTATTCCTCCTTCTTGGATTATTTTGATAGTAGGCAATGGCAACGTGCTTTCCTTTCCATTTTTTGGTCGCCTCGCTTTGGTCATGTTCTTCCATTCATTGACCTTGTCCACGCTAACTGTTTATACAAACACGAAAGTGGAACTTCCAACTAGTAGACCGAATTTCTAACACTAATGTAACTAATCCATAGTAGATTAAATTGAACAATTAATTGATCCCCACTGTCTGCAGCGATAGATGTCGTGTTCCCTATAGTACGTATTAGTTTTGAATTCCTGTAGTGATAATGTCATTTCCTTTTGCTTCTTTCATCAATACATTCCAGTTCAGTCACCAGAATGTAAGAAATTCAGGGTAAGAGATTTTTCACTTCTGGACATTCTTAGTGATTTGGAAGGTCGTAATGTGCTTCATAGAGGAGGGAACTTAATTTGGCCAAGAAAAACCGACTTTGAGGGAAGAAAAAGGGAGATTTTACACTACTTGGACAACTATATAGACTTGTGATGTCTGGCAGATTGGAAACATGAGTTTGCTGCACCCTTGTCTGTGAATCAGGCAAAACCAATGTTAAGAAAATTATTTGATGACATCCGCATTTTCTCATCCCTGAATACTGGCTAAAAAGAACCTTATTTTCATGTAGGAGGAGGCTAAAATGGAAGGGGATGCCAAGGAGCCCAAGATCGAGCTTCAGCTTCAGTTCCATCCATCTGCATGTTCTCGGGATCATGAAATTAGCGAAGAGCCTCCCATTGACCATGTCATTGACCAGCAAAACCAGACCACGGAGCAAGACTCGAACCTTATAAGTATTTCACTGCTATTGTCTATGTTTCGATCTATTGTTATCATGTCACACAGACTGAAAAAGTATATATTGAACTTAAATCACAACATTTTTTTGCAGGTCTAGATGCACTTGCTCCACCAAGAACATTTTCTGATAGGTTCAAGACATGCTTAGTGAGCATATTGGAATGCATTTGCAACCGCGACTTTCCTAGCTTTAAAGCTGAAATTCTTTGAAGGTCGGAACAGAAGCAGCATATGAAGGATAATTCAGAATTCGTGGAGATGGAAAGACCAAGTCAAGTCTCGTCATTTTGGTTGATTGAAGAGCTAAGTGATGGCATCAAAAGACAACTTTCAGACTCCTCTTGATCAACCTCAAAGGCTTCTACAGTCGAGGGACAAGTTTTCCGGAAACAAGAACTCTATGTTGCATAGGATTTTCCTCTGTGTTGGGTATTCACTATTCATTATGCATTTGTCCGTGGTAAGTCGTATCACCTAGTGGAGTACAAATTGATTTCCATATGGCTCAACTAAAAAAATATTTTCCAATATTTTGGCTTGCGTATGACAGTTTCTTCAACCTTCTGACGGCATGTGATAAACCAACCAATGCACTGACAGGCAGCTGATTGGCACTGATCTACATTTTCAGCGAATGATTAGGTGGTTGGTTAGCAGCAATCTCTGTCAACATTCATTGGCCGAGATTTAATAGAAGTTGCCTGATATTGGAAGCAGCGAATTCCTAAAAACTTGACTTAATGTATTTTGTATATAAGTCAGTTTTCATCATTTTGTATGCACTTTTGATTGATAAGGGAATCGTTCTCCAAAGTCGATAATGTGATAGTTCTTCGATATCTGCTAAGTTGCTCATGTATTGCTTGGTCATAGCAAGCAATCCCAGAGAAAGGATTTCCCTTGGGGGCATGAGTTCTAAGGACCCTGATATCAAGCTTCTCTTAGCTCATTCCCACGTCGGAACCAGGAACAACTTAGCCGAAATAGAAAGATTCAAACTCTCTTAAGAGATCACTTCATGTCATACAGATAAAAGTGCATTGAACGCATTGGTTCTAGCCTAACTTTGCAGGTTTGGATAGTTTCCCCACACCAACTATATAGATCTTTGTGCAGGTTTGAAACCTATTTCGTAACGGGGAAAGCAATTGGGGTTTTATTTTGGAAAATCTTTATAGAGGGCCTCGTTTTTGTTGCTTCCAATCATCTCTTCACGTGCACAACCAACAGAAAAGAGCTTGGTGGTGATGTGTACCATAAAGATAAAAGTTTAAAACTATAATATTGTGTTCAAAAGCTGTTATCTAGACTGTTTGGCATCTTGGCATTCAGTTTATTCTCCGAAATTTGCCGTCCAGACGGTTCTTGTCCTGCAATAAATTGATTACGACTCAATCTCTCTTATCCAATTGAGAGGAAATTAAAATCGAAGAATGAAAAGCAGATGAAATATAGATGCCATTAAACTATATTGATAGGCGAAGATCACATTGACGCTCGGAAGCGGCGAAACTCTACAGCACATTTCTGATACTCAAAAGCCGCTTCCACATATTACTATTTTTCTAAATATTCTGTGTACACATACTTTGGCTTTTTCTAATTTCCAACACCTGAAACTCTTAACTGCATTCGAATGTCAACATATAAATTCGCAGATAAGTTTTTCGTAGTATCTTCGCATTTGAAATAATATTTTAATTGCGACGGTAGATGACAGGTTGTTTCTTTGCTTTATATCAAACAAAAAAACAAATTGATTCTTAACTTAGGATAATAACACTACAAGTATCATAATTTTCGTATGGCGCTCACTTGAGTGGCATAAATCATTAGCTCGCATTTTCGATCAATCTCTTAAGCGTCATAACTTTTAACAAACATTCGCTAAAGTGCCGGAAGTTCGACGTGACGTGGCACTTGCAAAAAAAAGTTATCAATTTAAAAGTTACATGACATTACGTTCTTGTAATCGAAAAAAAAAATTACAATACTCAAATAAGCACCGTGCCAAAAATTACGATATTTATAGCATGCTTTTCGCTCCTTTATTCGGGGAGTTTGGCAGGCAATTACGACAATGCAATTGAACGTTCATCTGTTCAAGGAAGTAGTAAAGCATCGCAACTGGGGGAGCTTTCCCCTGGGATCCCATTATTGCTTTGAGGTCATCGGTGACCTCAAACCGGCACCCCTCCGCACTCACTGCCGTGTTTCACGGCTTTAGGCCAGCAGTTGATTGCTACTTCGCCGCGAGACCCTCGACCGTGCTTGATGCCGACCTCTTCCAGAAAACATCAAGGGAAAGTACGTGCTGCCAATGGCCACCGGGGAGTCTACATCGCGTTACATCGCGTACGTCCCCAGCGTGCTGCTGGTGGGAATCGCGCGTTGCAAATTGTTGCCCAGCAGCCACCTCGATTGGCACGGAAGAGTCTTGGACCGTCGGATGGCAAGAGCGCGGTGCAATTTGGGGTTAAGGGGTTTCTTTATGACTGAGAAGATACATTGGTCCTGGCCACATTTACGACTGGAAATTTCTAATCGGACTCCGGCTGCGCAAATTCAGATGCGGGTCCAATTTTCTATTCCCTCGTGATATGTCACAGATGGGATGGGATGGGACGGCGACCAGACCATGCACACGCATCCCGCCGACAAGAAACTAGGGATTGTCGCAACCTATATTTTAATTGAAATTAGTTGGTAAAGAATATGCTTGGCCATCTCTATTGCTCGTTAGTTTTCTCTCTTGACAAATTTATAATCGTGGACTAATATAGTCGTGATAAATTTATTCTACATTAATTTTTTGATCATTAAAAATCCCAAATTGATATACTCGTGATAAATTTACCTTTTGTTAGTTTCTATTAAATTGAATTAATATCACGAAAAATCATAAATCAGTAAACTATCAATCTGATATACCCATAAATTGTTGCATATTATCAAACTCGGCTATTTGATAGCAAAATTTGACGGAAATTAAAGGGGAGTTAATTTATCATCGGTGTATTTGCCCTTGTCCTTCAGCGTCCTTGGCCATGACTATTGACGAATTGGAGAGGTAGAAGCGTGGTGCAGTCGGTCCTATCGTGTGAGAGAAGCTTTCTTAGATAATGAAGCATAACACCATTAAAGAGCCCGAGGAATTCATCGTGATTATGGTCTCGATGTTAACCTCCCATATGTTCACAAGTTTGAGAAAAATATTTAAGTATAATAACAACTGGACTTATCAAAATAGATAATTAACTTATTTCTTAACTTATATTTGATGAATTGAATTATACACGTCGTACTCGTAAATTGATTGGCTCGGGGTACTGTCCATTAAATAGCCGGATTTAATCTTCAATCTACCTCAAACGGCGATTACGAGAAAAACATGCGCGCATGCCTTTATCATTAGGCGCAACCATGCGCCTGCGAAAGACAGAGGGAATCTAATTTTTTTGATTAAATTAGTTAGCGGTGGAGAGCGTGCTTACCAACGGGGAGCTTGCGCGTTGGTTCCCTTTTCCGTTTTCTTTTGCTAATGAAGAAAAAAGCAGGTCCAACCAAGTCAAAAAGTCACCTGCAGAGGTTGCAGTTCCACGCGCCTCCTCCCCTCCCGCATTGCTGCGGCAGACGTCACGCGTGCGATAATTTGCCCTTTCCCGCGCGGCATGCATCGCGGCGGTTCGATCGGCACGAAAAGTCTTGGACCGTTGGATGGCAAGAAAGCACGCACGCACAATAGACTCTAGCTCTATTGCACAATATAATCCATGAACTTGAATTAACGAAAACACTACATTGAACATTGTCATAAAGTTCATGGACTATATTAAACATGTACTAAAAGTTCATAAACCACATTGAACAAATTGAAAGTTCAGGGACTATGTTGAATATTAGGTTAAAGTTCATGGACTATATTGAAAAATAAAAAGTTCAGGGATCAAATTACACATTAAGTCAAAGTTTCGAGACTGTTTATGCCATTTTCCCTTTTGAATAATAATCATGGTAATATATATCATCATAATCTAGTAGAAAAGGTAGCGTTTAGACTCAATTTAGTATCATTTTTAAATAGACAACATAATCTCTCTATACTTTTGTTTGTTTTTTTGTTTAGTTAAGAATACGATGAAATTTGCCTTCTAATATTGTGATTTATTGAAAAGATATTTTGGCAATATAATCAATCGAGTTTGAATGTCTACTCAAAACTATCGTTATTGTTCGCATGGGACCCCAAACTCGTCCAATTGAAATCAACAATCTAATTACGATCTATCAGGGTTTGGTTTGATCAAGTACTTGAAACACAACTTGCGCTTTTATGGAGCACAGCTTTCATCAAATCCTAACTATATATTCAATTTTCAACTCTATTTTCCATCAAACTCTAAGCCTAGGTTACGTAGAGCATAGATTGCTCCATCTGTGTAGAACAAGAAGTAGGATTAGGTAACCTCCTTGTGAAAAATATGACAGGATAGGGGATGGATTTTTTTTGAGACAAGACACGATTTTTTAGCTACATTGAAGATGATATGGATGATTATAATATGATCAAGACTATGCAAGTAGTTTAGAGTTTATATCGCATGGCATAGTGATTGAACAATCGCAAGATCGGGTATATACAACCGATAAATGAAATGATTTATGTTGGATATTGTAATTTGTGTTGGTCAGTGTACTGAGACTGTTATAAACAACTATCAAAATAAAATATGTTTGATATTGATCAAGAAATTGAACCACTCACTGTATAGCACATTAATATATTCCAATGTCACATTTTTTGCGGATTCCTTATTTTATTTTATTTTATTCGAAATCCACAGAGAAAAGGGGGCTCTTAGGCCGGAGAAACTTGTTCTTCCAAACCATCACATTGGCAATGGATCGACGTAAAGAGAAGTGACGTGCTCTTTTAACTTGGTTCTAGCATGAGTGTAGAGATCTATCTCATCTTTATACACCACATGCATGGATCGTGTAAAATTGAGAATTCGCACAAGAAGTTGACCGGGCAGGACGGTCGGACGACGCAGCCCTTCGTTAATGTCCTTCCACGCATCGGCCACCTGTTTACGGAGTTCCTTCTTAGCCTCTTCCTCCGTAACTCCGTACTGTTTCATGAAACACTCCACTGAAGATGCCCCATGACCTCTCTCTTGCTCAAACTGTAAAAAAATATCTCGTGTAAATTTTTTCAAACTGTAAAAAATATCTCCTGTAAATTTTTTTTCTCCTACCGATAAAATAAATTAGACAAAATTTAGATAAATTAATGTTGCTCGCTGGTATAGCTTTTATAAACCTTGTGTCCGGCGATGTCATCCATGAGCCGACCTACTATTTTCATAGCCTTCACCATCTTGGGGTCTTTGTACATCACCCAGTCAAAAGCATCTTTTGTTACAATATCTCCCATTCCCAGAAAAGACGTCACCGGTAGCACTTCAAGAGCAGAGTTTGCTAATGCAATGGGCATGTACTCCTCCATCGTCGGTACGTGGCTTTGGTGGAACCATTTGGCTTCGGCGAAGTACGCTCTCACTTGGTTTTTCATCTGAGAATTCATTCTCAAACATAAAGCTATGTCAATATTCGAACTTTAATGTATTTGGTTGGCATGGTGAAAATTGCATTTGATTAATATAACCTCGAATGACTTACCGCTTCTTTTGCATAGAAAAGGCGGTATGATTGTCCTTTTCTTGTCATCTCATAGCCAATCTCATCATACAAATCAAGAACTATCTTATAAAAACCTTGCATGTACTCTGGCAATCCATCTTTGGATTCAACATCCCACCTGTTTTCAAGTTCAGAAAATATCACACTTGGCCCTACTTAACATTTGATCAAATTAGATTAAGCAAGTTTAGAGTAGGTAAACTGAGAAAAGCATCCGAGTGCCAATTGTACCTTTCAATTGCTTTCGTGAAGAGTTCTAGCTCTTGCGATTGGCCATAGACATCATAGATGTCGTCGATAATGGAAACCACGTAGGCCACTTTGGTTAGTATTTCCCTAGCAACATCATACTCCGGCTCGAAATAAACTCCTGACATCCACAGATACATCTCCACAAGCCTATCTCTAGCAAATGGGAACTTCCTTTCTACATCTAAATCCTTCCACCACCTATAGTATATCAACAAATCCTATTTAAGGCAAACACGTCGCTGATAGAATTATAGAAAGTATTTTAGGCCGATGAGCCAAAGAGATTAACCCTCCTGGTCACTTTTACAAATGATCTTTAGTTCCGGATAAATTGTAATTGTACGAATCAATCTATGACGGTTTGGTGTTCTTAGAACACCTAGCTACTTCATACATGCCATCATGAAGCTAACCTTGTAAGGTTGCCGAGTTCCTTCTGGTGTTGCTCTTGCAATAAGTTGAAGTCAAGTTTAGCTAAGGATAGCAGGACTTCAATATGCGAAGGCTCCTCTTGGTAGAGGGGAATGTAACGCCTTGCCTCTAGCCTTGGTATTCCCTTGTGGATTGGCTGGTTTAGGGCGTGACTCACTTGCTTTTCGAGATTAGGGCTTGCTTTTCCCTTATCAATTGACTCGAGGTGAGTTATAGTAAAAGCAAGTGCATCATTCAAAATATCATCGTCATGAAACCCCAGATGGCAAGCTTCAAATAAACTTAGTAGTCCTTGCACATCGGCGACGAGTGATTCACTGAAATTCCCTTTGCTGTCCTTGAACTTGTTAAAGATTTCTGAATGACCAAACCAAAATGGGGAAAGATGCTATCATGAGATAATGTGAAAAAAATTGTGTTCAACATCTAGATCCATTCAAAACGATTGAAGAAATGACGTATTAAACAAAGAAATTAGAAGAAAGTATTATTCACCTTTCAAAGCAAGAAAATTTGAAGAACTCGGGATACGAGAATTGTAGAGAGAAAAAGTTGACTAAGAAACAAATCAAAGCAGGAGTGAACTAAACATGTTAGTGATATTATGTGTTCTAATCAATCCAATGGACTATCAACTAGTATCTACAATATAATTTCGGCAACTAATCAATCAATGAGAATTATAACATCACATACCACTTGAAATTGTGTAACCTTGTTGTCGCAACAATCGAAAGAGAAGAGCAACCGTGTGTAGGTTGTCGTCATCGCCACTGTGAAATTCGAAATAACTTCTGTGGATTTGTTCCAACTGCTGATCAATCTCAATTTCAAAATGGTAGGCAATTCCTAAGCGTTGGAGTTGATCGATCAAATTCAACTTCTGCAAAGGCTTATCCATAGCATCTATCAACATCTTCCTCACTTCTCCTTTCAATCCCTTGATTCGATCCTCTGCTATGGCTTGAGAACTCTACAGTAAATATAAAATTGAAAGTTCAAAAAATAATCAGCTGAAAATGACATGAATTTAGTAAGAATGCTAGAAATACATGAGGTTGCCTATGACTAGATTGACCACGATAAATATGAATTGAAATTTGCCAAAATTATCCCATCATGACTAGTTTTATTAATACTGGTGAAATTCTTTCTACAATTGTTAAGTCATGAGTGCATGCCACAACGTTCACATGGAAATTTTGAATCATGTAAGGACCAACACATGCATGGAATTTCAAATCAACTGAAACTTCTTTTATTTTCTCTGTCAAATGCTGCGGGATGGTGCTCGATCTTTCAAGATAATTATGTTCTAAGCTCTAAGTTTTCAGAAAGCATAACTGTCGAAAACTTTTCCGAATATAATCCAAGAAAAAGAATAACTTAAAAGCAACCATCGAGTTGGAGTTAGAAGCATATTTGAGAAAATAATCCCCCCATATGCTTGGATGAAAATTTGCTGATCGGCGTTCAGCGACGTGGCTTGTTTCTTGAGCAGGAGAAGAAGATGGGACTGCTGAAATCAGAAGAGACATTTCTTTTTCGCTATTTTTCTAGATTTTGGTGGCTGGACAAATACAGACAAAGAACACTAGAGGGAAGAAGCTTTTCTGTGAGTGTCGAAGCCTTATTGATGGGTATTTATAGGCTAAAGCATCATAGGCTAGACATGTAGATAGACCAAGAAACGGATAAGGCAAGCTTTATTTTCTCAAAAACACGTTCTTCTCATTTAATTTGGAGGTCTGTTTGAAGTACCATGTTATTCACGGTGCACTATACAGAAGTTGAATATCTCCATGAAGGCGGCTATGGAAATAGGGACAGCTGCTCTCTTAGAATTCAACCTAACTACTGTGCAGAACTGCATTGGTAATGGCAATCCGCAACACCTAAACTTTAAACTTTTAAGTGTCTAAGATGCTTTTCTCAGTGTGTGATCACTTTCACGGTACCGTCTCAACTTTAGGAAGCTTGCAAGTTCAGTCACAGTTGCCTGTGGCACCATTTGACCAACTAAATCATCCAAAATTCCAAAGGAGTAGTGATGTAGCCCATGGTTAATTGCTCGAACAATAGGATTGGGAGAGTGACTTGCACACACAGAAACTCTATCACAAAAACGAGCAGAAATTTTAGTTCTGCATTAGCTCGGAAAAGTGTTCATAACTTTGTCGATACGAATTGGATCGACCTCATTCCAAAGCCAAAATAATGAAGATTCCTAGATCTACAACTTTTATGTTTTGAATTTTCTTAGATAAGCACTGTAGAAAGTTGAATGAACATTTACAATCCGAAAGTTGAAGCAAACAAAATGATTTACTTATGGAACAAGTCTATACGATATTTGCTCACAGAATGAACTCTTTTTCTTTACTGTAGAAAGTTCACTTATGCCTATTCATGAAATTAAGGAACAGAGAACATCACAACACTCAAATTAACTAGAATTCGAAAAGAGCACAACTTTACAAATGAAGAGTTTTCATGGCTGCCTAACTTAAGGTTGTTGGAATTAGAGGGCTGGGGGGGGGGGGGGCGGCGGCGGCGGCGGCGGCGGCGGCGGGAGATTTTAAGAATCTTATCTCAAGTTTAAAATGGCTCTCTTGTTGTCGTTGCCCTTCAGACTTGTAGGCGGTCAATCTATGTTTACGAAACTTATTCGTCCTCAAGCTTTCGAACAACAAAATTCCTGAGAATTGGAATGGATGGAGCCCATGCTTGGTATGGTATTGCATCACAAATATACGTTTGTTGCCATTTGCCTTGCCTTGATTTTCTAATTCTAATTTGTTTCACAGGCAAATCGCGAATCCCAAGTTATACATCTCAAGAGATGCCATCTTTCGACAACACGTGACTTGTCAACGTGCTTGAATTTGAGGGTATTGGTTTTTGCTAAACATTGCCCAGAGTCGCTACAAATCGATAGCTCCATCAGTAAGCTAGAGCGCCTAAAGCGCTTGGAAAAATTTGCAAAAATTATCTATGTCGACACTGGCTATGCCATGTAAACGGCTGGCTCCACGTCAGCGATTTTCGATAAAAATTGACCAGAACGACTACATTAGCAAATCATCAAAATGTTTAGGATCGAATTGGTATAATTGAATGATTTATGATTGAGTAGGCCGCCGTACAATAAATTTATGAATTTTTTGAACGTTTATCCCGCTATTTCTTCATAGTTTGCCCCATTATTTGTTCAATGTACTATGCTCCGCGCTTCTATATCTTTCTCTTTTCTCCTTCAGAATAGTGTGTTCGAGATTTTGCCAAATACTCGACTAATCTTTTCCGAGTACTACGACTCTTTTGCCTTACATACCATCTCCTAGATCTCAAAACCGGCTCGAAGGAATGCATAAGCACGATGATCCCAACAAGACCTTAATGACTGAAGGTGAAAATGGTTATGGTTTGGCTGAACCCTTGAGCTTGCTTGATAGGTTGTTTAAGGTGGAAATCACACGACCGACACTTTCCACTTCTTCGGATCGAGAAAAAGCATTTGAGAGGGACAAAAGGGCAAAAAGGGACGAAGAAATAATAGAAACAAGATGCAAAAAGGGCGAAAAGGTCCGTGATCGTTAAGGCAAAAGACATACACGGGAAAAACGGGTTGAGAACAAGAAGATAAAGAGGACTTCTCAAGGCAGCAAGTTGGGGATAAGATCTAAATTGGTACACGGAGTATTTTAAGGTAGCCACAAACTAAAAGATTGATAAACGCCGCGAGGACTAATCAGGCGCCTAAACCGACTCGACACTATAGTCACGGAAACAGTAGATGGACATAGACATCTTATTTTGAACTTCAAACTCAGATTTCGAGGATCACAGAACCATCCGATAGAAGGATTAGCTATACAAGCTGCGCAATCTGCACACATTCACATTGCCCTCGCCATCCTACACTTTCTATCGACACGGTCCGTGAACGATTACACTTGCACGGGCACATGCCTATCGACATCGCGGTACGTCGAGCCGATTTCTGCTCTTGTGACATTTAGAGAGTCGCACGACCCTAGATGGGTGATGTGCGGGCATGGTGTCGATGATGTTCTTGGTCAACAGTGCTTCGCTAATGCAAATGCCAAAGAGGACAATCATGGGTTTGGTGGCATGGGGTACAAAGGTGCGCACGAAAGTCTCTTTCACTCTTTTCTCTCGAGCAGAGTGAAAATTTGCCCCACGTGCACCACGTTGAATTTAAGGCACTCGATTCCTTTCCTTGTCTCGTCCGTGACGTACGTCCCTACGATGTCCGTCCCAATTTTGAGCCTCACCACCCCCCCCCCCCCCCCCCCCCCCCCCCAAGAAAAAAGATTGAATTTTTGGCCTCCCCAACTAGTAAAATTACGTTTCTGACCATAAAAAAAAAAACTAGTAAAATTACGTTCCACTCACTCCCAAATTAAACCCAACAAAAACGAGTTTGATGGAGCATAAATCCCACAATTTCCAAAGTGTTTCAAAGGGCTAATTCCAAAAGAATGCATCAGTTTTACCATGGGTAATAATTCCGGCTTCAACTTTTTTTTGTCTCAATAAAAAGTATCAACTTTTACTCTAGTCCCAAGATTGGCCCTCGTGATGTGAAATTTTCAAATTGTTCATGTCATATTTGGGATTTAAGGAAAAGTCAATAATTTTTTATGTGACAAAAAAAAAGGTTCAGGCCGTAATCATTATTTAAGGTAAAGTTTGTGCTTATTTTTTGAATTAGGCAATGTTTCGAAGCGATTAAATACGAGAACTGCAATTAGTTTCTGCGGCGATAATAATTTCTTCGGCAGTGGTTGCAAAGTTAGGTTGAAGGAGATGAAAATCAGTCTCTTGTCGAAGTAGGCGGTGGGTTCATTTCGAGATGTGCGTTGGACCTTTATGTCGTGATTAAATGAAATGGGGTAGTTACCAGTAACCACATCCCCCAGAACGTGGACCTTTTGCAGAGAAGCTTGGTGAAAAACTCTAGAAGGCTAATGACTGTGGTTAGTGCCCATCATGACTTGGCTTTTCCCGATTAATGTTTTACTATTGTAACGAACGAGACAACGTTCCCGAACTAACTTAAAAGATGCCGCGAAGTGCTGGCGTTACGATCGGAATCTGCTCGATATCAACGATGATTTGGTAGAATCCTGTACGTGTTTTCATAAATTCGAATGCCTACATTCGCCATCGACAACTACGATTCTTAACTCGTGCACGCGTCGTCGACTGTCGAATACCTAGTCGCTCTTTACTGGGGCTCTCGCGCTAGAAAGCGAGGCCTACTTGACCGGCCCCACGAGTAATCATCTTCACCGTCATCAAATCTCCAATACCCAAAGACTATACTTTAGCCTTCTTTCACCGGCAAGTCTCAATCAACGAAGAGTTTTTCGCTAAGCTACGACCGGGTCTCATTCTTCATTAATTGGTAGACAGACTGAAAGGTTGATGTAGTAGACTAATGGGGAGGCGAAAAAAATCTCACTCTTCATTAAGAGGGGGGCATTGACTATTATTGATGGTCGCCCTAGGATCGATCACCTGCATCTTCCGGGACCCAATTCCATTAAATTACCATACGAAACTTAGGCTCCGTTCGTTTGGCGAAAAATATTCTCCTTTTGAAAAATATTTTTTCATAAGTCATTTTTCTGAAAAATGTTTTCTTGGAATACAATTTTCTGGTATTCAGCTAAAATTTAAAAAAGTTTCGAAAAATATTTTCTGGTGTTCGGCAACTGCCGATCCGGCGGCGTCCGGCCATTGGTGGCATCCGACGATCGGCGGTGGCGACCGGTGGCGACCGGTTGTCGGTGGCAGTGGCCGACAACCGATGGTCGATGGCGGTGACCGGCGATCAACTTTCTCTCCCACGAAAAACATTTTCCCTCCCATGAGCAATTTTGCCTTCACTTTGGTGGAAAATGATTTCCTCTTTGTGTGAAAAGAGGAAATCATTTTGCTCAAAACAATGAAGGATTTAAGGATGGAGAAGGAAAATGTTTTCCCACGGAAAATATTTTCCGCTCCCGAACACCGGAAAAAATGGAAAATATTTTCCGAAAAAATATTTTTCCTGAAACGAACGGAGCCTTAGGATAGTGTGCACACGAAAGAATAAAATAACAATAATAATGAAAAAAAAAAAAAAAAAAACCAAGATCAATTGGGTTTGAGATTGATGTTCTTGGTGTTCCAATTACATCAAATCTTGCTGAGAAGCCCTGTTTTCTAAGGCTCAAAAGGACGTTTTTGTTAATTAAGTTGAGGGGTGGATTAATGAGAAAAATTTGCGGGGGATTAATTAATGGAACGAGAAGTGTCTGGTAAATGGCAATGACAGGTACCAACTTAAGCACATGAAAATGATGCACTAGCCTTCAAATTGACCCCAAGCTTGGATCTAACCCGGATGGATGATGTCTCAACAAAAGGATCCAGCTTGCTCTATGAGGCAGACTTGGCATCTTCATAAAAAAACCGAACTAAACGGTACTATCAAAATGGATAACAAATTTGAGAGAAATATATAAGTAAAATAACAACTAGATCTGTCAAAATTGATCATTAACTTATTTCTTAACTTATAATTGGTGGGTTGAGTTATACGCATCGCACTCGTAAATTCACTCCGATCAAGGTACTATCTATTTAAATAGCCAGATTTAATATTCAATCCACGTTAAACGACGATTACGAGATGACCGCACCTGTGAATATAGCGGTCATCTGGCGATTTCCTAATGAAATAAGTTTGAAGTTCCTTCTTCACAACTTTTATGCTCGCGCACATTGCCTTCATCATTAGGCGCAACCATGCGCCTGCGAAAAACAGAGGGAATCTAATTTTTTTTTATTAAATTAGTTAGCGGTGGAGAGCGTGCTTACCAACGGGGAGCTTCCGCGTTGGTTCTCTTTTCCGTTTTCTTTTACTAATGAAGAAAAAAGCAGGTCCAACCAAGTCAAAAAGTCACCTGCAGAGGCAGCAGTTCCACGCGCCGCCTCCCTTCCCGCATTACTGCAGCAGACATCACGCGTGCGATAATTTGCCCTTTCCCGCGCGGCATGCATCGCAGCGGTTCGATCGGCACGAAGAGTCTTGGACCGTTGGCTGGCAAGAAAGCAAGCACGCACAATAGACTCAATTGTACAATATAGTCCCCGAACTTGAATTAATGAAAGAACTACATTGAATATTGTTATAAAGTTCAGGGACTATATTGAGCATGTACTAAAAATTCATAAACCACATTGAACATATTGAAAGTTCAGGAATTATGTTGAATATTGGATTAAAGTTCATGAACTATATTGAAAAATGAAAAGTTCAGGGATTAAATTGCACATTGAGTCAAAATTCCGAGACTATTTATGTTATTTTCCCTTTTGAATAATAATCATGGTAATATATATCATTATAATCTAGTAGAAAAGGTAGCGTTTAGGCTCAATTTAGTATCATTTTTAAATAGACAACATAATCTCTCTATACTTTTGTTTGTTTTTTTGTTTAGTTAAGAATATGATGAAATTTGCCTTCTAATATTGTGATTTATTGAAAAGATATTTTGGCAATATAATCAATCGAGTTTGAATGTCTACTCAAAACTATTGTTATTGTTCGCATGGGACCCCAAACTCGTCCAATTGAAATCAACAATCTAATTACGATCTATTAGGGTTTGGTTTGATCAAGTACTTGAAACACAACTTGCGTTTTTATGGAGCACAGCTTTCATCAAATCCTAACTATATATTCATTTTTCAACTCTATTTTCCATCAAACTCTAAGCCTAGGTTACGTAGCGCATAGATTGCTCCATTTATGTAGAACAAGAAGTAGGATTAGGTAACCTCCTTGTGAAAAGTATGGTACGATAGGGGATGGGTTTTTTTTTGAGACAAGACACGATTTTTTAGCTACATTGAAGATGATATGGATGATTATAATATGATCAAGACTATGCAAGTAGTTTAGAGTTTATATCGCATGGCATAGTGATTGAACAATCGCAAGATCGGGTATATACAACCGATAAATGAAATGATTTATGTTGGATATTGTAATTTGTGTTGGTCAGTGTACTGAGACTGTCATAAACAAATATCAAAATAAAATATCTTTGATATTGATCAAGAAATTGAACCACTCACTGTATCGCACATTAATATATTCCAATGTCACATTTTTTGCGGACTCCTTATTTTATTTTATTTTATTCGAAATCCACAGAGAAAAGGGAGCTCTTAGGCCAGAGAAACTTGTTCTTCCAAACCATCACATTGGCAATGGATCGACGTACAGAGAAGTGACGTGCTCTTTTAACTTGGTTCCAGCATGAGTGTAGAGATCTATCTCATCTTTATACACCACATGCATGGATCGTGTAAAATTGAGAATTCGCACAAGAAGTTGACCGGGCAGGACGGTCGGACGACGCAGCCCTTCGTTAATGTCCTTCCACGCATCGGCCACCTGTTTACGGAGTTCCTTCTTAGCCTCTTCCTCCGTAACTCCGTACTGTTTCATGAAACACTCCACTGAAGATGCCCCATGACCTCTCTCTTGCTCAAACTGTAAAAAAATATCTCCTGTAAATTTTTTTTCTCCTACCGATAAAATAAATTAGACAAAATTTAGATAAATTAATGTTGCTCGCTGGTATAGCTTTTATAAACCTTGTGTCCGGCGATGTCATCCATGAGCCGACCTACTATTTTCATGGCCTTCACCATCTTGGGGTCTTTGTACATCACCCAGTCAAAAGCATCTTTTGTTACAATATCTCCCATTCCCAGAAAAGACGTCACCGGTAGCAATTCAAGAGCAGAGTTTGCTAATGCAATGGGCATGTACTCCTCCATCGTCGGTACGTGGCTTTGGTGGAACCATTTGGCTTCGGCGAAGTACGCTCTCACTTGGTTTTTCATCTGAGGATTCATTCTCAAACATAAAGCTATGTCAATATTCGAACTTTAATGTATTTGGTCGGCATGGTGAAAATTGCATTTGATTAATATAACCTCGAATGACTTACCGCTTCTTTTGCATAGAAAAGGCGGTATGATTGTCCTTTTCTTGTCATCTCATAGCCAATCTCATCATACAAATCAAGAACTATCTTATAAAAACCTTGCATGTACTCTGGCAATCCATCTTTGGATTCAACATCCCACCTGTTTTCAAGTTCAGAAAATATCACACTTGGCCCTAATTAACAATTGATCAAATTAGAATAAGCAAGTTTAGAGTAGGTAAACTGAGAAAAGCATCCGAGTGCGAATTGTACCTTTCAATTGCTTTCGTGAAGAGTTCTAGCTCTTGCGATTGGCCATAGACATCATAGATGTCGTCGATAATGGAAACCACGTAGGCCACTTTGGTTAGTATTTCCCTAGCAACATCATACTCCGGCTCGAAATAAACTCCTGACATCCACAGATACATCTCCACAAGCCTATCTCTTGCAAATGGGAACTTCCTTTCTACATCTAAATCCTTCCACCACCTATAGTATATCAACAAATCCTATTTAAGGCAAACACGTCGTTGATAGAATTATAGAAAGTATTTTAGGCCGATGAGCCAAAGAGATTAACCCTCCTGGTCACTTTTACAAATGATCTTTAGTTCCGGATAAATTGTAATTGTACAAATCAATCTATGACTGTTTAGTGTTCTTAGAACACCTAGCTACTTCATACATGCCATCATGAAGCTAACCTTGTAAGGTTGCCGAGTTCCTTCTGGTGTTGCTCTTGCAATAAGTTGAAGTCAAGTTTAGCTAAGGATAGCAGGACTTCAATATGCGAAGGCTCCTCTTGGTAGAGGGGAATGTAACGCCTTGCCTCTAGCCTTGGTATTCCCTTGTGGATTGGCTGGTTTAGGGCGTGACTCACTTGCTTTTCGAGATTAGGGCTTGCTTTTCCCTTATCAATTGACTCGAGGTGAGTTATAGTAAAAGCAAGTGCATCATTCAAAATATCATCGCCATGAAACCCCAGATGGCAAGCTTCAAATAAACTTAGTAGTCCTTGCACATCGGCGACGAGTGATTCACTGAAATTCCCTTTGCTGTCCTTGAACTTGTTAAAGATTTCTGAATGACCAAACCAAAATGGGGAAAGATGCTATCATGAGATAATGTGAAAAAAATTGTGTTCAACATCTAGATCCATTCAAAACGATTGAAGAAATGACGTATTAAACAAAGAAATTAGAAGAAAGTATTATTCACCTTTCAAAGCAAGAAAATTTGAAGAACTCGGGATACGAGAATTGTAGAGAGAAAAAGTTGACTAAGAAACAAATCAAAGCAGGAGTGAACTAAACATGTTAGTGATATTATGTGTTCTAATCAATCCAATGGACTATCAACTAGTATCTACAATATAATTTCGGCAACTAATCAATCAATGAGAATTAGAACATCACATACCACTTGAAATTGTGTAACCTTGTTGTCGCAACAATCGAAAGAGAAGAGCAACCGTGTGTAGGTTGTCGTCATCGCCACTGTGAAATTCGAAATAACTTCTGTGGATTTGTTCCAACTGCTGATCAATCTCAATTTCAAAATGGTAGGCAATTCCTAAGCGTTGGAGTTGATCGATCAAATTCAACGTCTGCAAAGGCTTATCCATAGCATCTGTCAACATCTTCCTCACTTCTCCTTTCAATCCCTTGATTCGATCCTCTGCTATGGCTTGAGAACTCTACAGTAAATATAACATTGAAAGTTCAAAAAATAATCAACTGAAAATGACATGAATTTAGTAAGAATGCTAGAAAAACATCAGGTTGCCTATGACTAGATTGACCACGATAAATATGAATTGAAATTTGCCAAAATTATCCCATCATGACTAGTTTTATTAATATTGGCGAAATTCTTTCTATAATTGTTAAGTCATGAGGGCATGCCACAACGTTCACATGGAAATTTTGAATCATGTAAGGACCAACACATGCATGGAATTTCAAATCAACTGGAACTTCTTTTATTTTTCTCTATCAAATGCTGTGGAATGGTGCTCAATCTTTCAAGATAATTAAGTTCTAAGCTCTAAGTTTTCAGAAAGCATAACTGTCGAAAACTTTTCCGAATATAATCCAAGAAAAAGAATAACTTAAAAGCAACCATCGAGTTGGAGTTAGAAGCATATTTGAGAAAATAATCCCCCCATATGCTTGGTTGAAAATTTGCTGATCGGCGTTCAGCGACGTGGCTTGTTTCTTGAGCAGGAGAAGAAGATGGGATTGCTAAAATCTGAAGAGACATTTCTTTTTCGCTATTTTTCTAGATTTTGGTGGCTGGACAAATATAGACGAAGAACACTAGAGGGAAGAGGCTTTTCTGTGAGTGTCGAAACCTTATTGATGGGTATTTATAGGCTTAAGCATCATAGGCTGGACATGTAGATAGACCAAGGAACGGATAAGGCAAGCTTTATTTTCTCAAAAACACGTTCTTCTCATTTAATTTGGAGGTATGTTTGAAGTACCATGTTATTCACAGTGCACTATACAAAAGTTGAATATCTCCATGAAGGTGGCTATGGAAATAGGGACAACTGCTCTCTTAGAATTCAACCTAACTATTGTGCAGAACTGCATTGGTAATGGCAATCCGTAACACCTAAACTTTAAACTTTTAAGTGTCTAAGATGCTTTTCTCAGTGTGTGATCACTTTCACGGTACCGTCTCAACTTTAAAGAGCTTGCAAGTTCAGTCACAGTTGCCTGTGGCACCATTTGACCAACTAAATCATCCAAAATTCCAGAGGAGTAGTGATGTAGCCCATGGTCAATTGCTCGAACAATAGGATCGGGAGAGTGACTTGCACACACAGGAACTCTGTCACAAAAAAGAGCAGAAATTTTAGTTCTGCATTAGCTCGGAAAAGTGTTCATAACTTTGTCGATACGAATTGGATCGACCTCATTCTAAAGCCAAAATAATGAAGATTCCTAGATCTACAACTTTTATGTTTTGAATTTTCTTAGATAAGCACTGTAGAAAGTTGAATGAACATTTACAATCCGAAAGTTGAAGCAAACAAATGATTTACTTATGGAACAAGTCTATACGATATTTGCTCACAGAATGAACTCTTTTTCTTTACTGTAGAAAGTTCACTTATGCCTATTCATGAAATTAAGGAACAGAGAACATCACAACACTCAAATTAACTAGAATTCCAAAAGAGCACAACTTTACAAATGAAGAGCTTTCATGGCTGCCTAACTTAAGGTTGTTGGAATTAGGGGGGGGGGCGGTGGCGGCGGGGGGAGATTTTAAGAATCTTATCTCAAGTTTAAAATGGCTCTCTTGTTGTCTATCTCAAGTTTAAAATGGCTCTCTTGTTGTCGTTGCCCTTCGGACTTGTAGGCGGTCCATCTATTTTTACGAAACTTATTCGTCCTCAAGCTTTCGAACAACAAAATTCCTGAGAATTGGAATGGATGGAGCCCATGCTTGGTATGGTATTGCATCACAAATATACGTTTTGTTGCCATTTGCCTTGCCTTGATTTTCTAATTCTAATTTGTTTCACAGGCAAATCGCGAATCCAAAGTTATACATCTCAAGAGATGCCATCTTTCGACAACACGTGACTTCTCAACGTGCTTGAATTTGAGGGTATTGGTTTTTGCTAAACATTGCCCAGAGTCGCCACAAATTGATAGCTCCATCAGTAAGCTAGAGCGCCTAAAGGGCTTAAAAATAATTGCAGCCGGCGCTCAGCCGTCAAAGTTGTTTGGAAGCCCCCATTTTGACTTGTGCGTAGTGCCTTCTACAATATGCCGTCTAAAGTACCTATCAAGTCTAAAGCTAGAGGGGCAGTGTATACGAGAGCTTCATCCATCTATTGGAGAGATGGCGGGCTTGACGTGCTTGTTTTTAATGCATTGTTATGGGCTTAGAAAGCTTCCATACTCCATTGGGAAATTGGGATCGTTGCTCATATTGAATTTGTTCAACACAAGAATCAAAGTGTTACCCGATTCTATTGGAGATCTCATACGGTTGGAGAAAATGAACCTGGGATACACTCGGATGAGGGAGCTACCAAATTCCATTGGAGGATTAGAATCATTGCTTGAATTAGACTTGTAGTCTTCAGAGATTACAACACTGCCTGCTTTTATTAGATATCTTAAAAGACTGCAGTGGTTATTTATGATTTTCAGTAAGATAAAAGAGCTGCCTAATTCTATTGGAGATCTAAAAAGGTTAGAGGAAATGCACCTGGAATACACTTTGTTAAGGGAGCTACCAAACTCCATTGGAGGACTAGAATCATTGCTTAGCTTAGACTTGTGAAATACAAAGGTTATCCAACTTCCTGCTCCTATTGGTCATCCTAGGAGGCTAAAGCTCTTCCATACATGGGGAAGAAAGATAAGAGAACTATCGAAGGCCATAAGGATGTTGGAGAATCTTGAATCGTTTGGATGCCACCTTTATTGAAATATTGATATGACATGGCCTCCTCGGCTTACGTATCTTTTAATATATGGTGATGATTTTCAATCTCTCACATGTCCTCCTCAGCTTTCGGCACTCAACTCATTTTGCTCTGATCGTCAACATCTCACAAGGCTTCATTTAGGTCTTCGTTATTTGCGATTAGATGGTATCAAGTCATCAATAAAACAGACACTCCTTTTAGAATTGAAAAATTTGTCTGAGTTATGGATCTCTAGATGATGGTTGAGAGAGATCGAGATTGAACAGCTAGAGAACCTCCATTGTTTAAAGGTGTGGGGCTGCAAATCGCTGGTAAGGCTTTCAGGTCCATCAAGATTAAAGAAACTCCAACAGCTAAATATTTGTGATTGCTCACAGCTAATTGAGATTCGAGATTTGGCAGAAATAGAATCGCTAGAGAAACTACATATTGATAAATGTGGCTCCATAGAAAGTTTAATTGATCTATATCAAGACTACATAAATTGCGGAGTTTGTCCGTACATCAATGTAAATCGTAGCAAGGTTTGCCTGATTTACCAAACTCGCTAGAGGCATTAAGAGTTAAGGATTTTAGCTCTATGGAAAGATTATCCGATCTATCAAAACTACAAAAGTTGCAATACTTGTACTTAAGTCATTGGGAATCACAGCAAGATTTGCCTGATTTACTAAACTCACTTGAAAATTTGTCAATTGAGAAATGGAGCTCCATAGAAACGTTACCTAAGCTATCAAAATTAGTCAAGTTGCGGAGATTGCAACTCTCTCACTGCGAATCACTGCAAGGTTTGCTTGCTGTACCAAACACATGTCATCGCAATATTCATGCTTGCCCACTCATCTTTCGGCACTCAACACATTTTGCTTTGATCGTCAACATCTCACAAGGCTTCCTTTAGGTCTTCATTATTTGCAATTAGATGGTATCAAGTCACCGATAGATCAAACACTCCTTTTTGAATTGAGATATTTGTCCGAGTTATTCCTCTCTGGATGGTGCTTGAGAGAGATCGAGATTGAACAGCTAGAGAACCTCCATTTGTTTAAGGGTGTGGGGCTGTCAATCGTTGGTCAAGCTTTTGGGTCTATCGAGATTAGGGAAGCTCGAAGAGCTGGATATCCATTATTGCTCACAATTAATCGTGATTCGAGAATTGGGAGAAATAGAATCTCTAAAGAAATTATACATTTGTCAATGCGGCTCCATAGAAAGGTTAACTGATCTATCAAGACCACATAAGTTGCAGAGTTTGTCTGTAAATCAATTTGAATCATTGCAAGGTTTGCTTGATTTACCAAACTCTCTGGAGGTATTATCAATTGAGAATTTGAGCTCTATAGAAATGTTACTTGATTTATCAAAACTACAAAAGTTGCGGAACTTGTGCATAAGGCAATGTGGATCACCGCAAGGTTTACCTGATTTACCAAACTCGCTAGAGGGAATGTCAATTGAGAAATGGAGCTCCATAAAAACGTCACCTGAGCTATCAATGATAGTTAAGTTGCGGCGATTGTTGCTCTCTCACTGCGAATCATTGCAAGATTTGCCTGTTGTACCAAACACATGTCATCGTGATATTCATGCTTGCCCACTGTTAGGCGAGTCTGGTGGCATTTCCGTATCTTGTGGATGGCGTCGGAAAGCCAACCCTAGCCTATCTTAAAGGCGGCCATCTATGTGTTCTTAGGACATGGTACTCTTTCCCGTTTCACTCGTACTTTGCCTTATTTTCTTCATTTTTCTTTTCCCTTCCCATTTCTTTATTTCATTGCCCCCTTTCAAACAATCAGACAAACTTTTTTCTGTTCTTCCCCTTCACTTCTAAAGATGCATATCCCCTTTTTATCACATTATAAAATAACTCAGTCTGATCTTATCTATTTTAATTAAATAAATGCATGGCGTTGTTGAGTGCTTTAAGAGAAGTTGGCGTTGATACTTTCTCCACCTAACACCTAGCAATTTTCTTCTATTGTTTTTTTCTTTTCGTAGGCTAACTTAGTTATGATTAACAAATGAAGAAATTCTATGATTTCTTTTTAAAGAAAAATCACATCAAGCTTCATCATAATAGTACAAAAACTTGTCACCACCAGGTGACAAAGTTAAAGGGAAATCTTAACAAAAGAAAGCTACACCAAGAATATCATTTAAATCTATGTCATTAACCAATTCAAAGGTGAGAGCAAATTGAACTAAAGCAGAGGATTTTCATAACTAACGTGGCGTGGTCAAAACAAACTCGGCCGTGAAGTTAAAAGAGGTTAAATTCAAATTACCTAACAAACAAAAAGTGACTTTATAAGCAAATATTGTATTGAAATTGAAAGTCTATGGTACAAGAACAAGGTTAAAGACACAAATAGATCCCGAATTATTGTAAAATGTTCAAATGGCTCTCTGAACCTTTTTTTCTTTTGGTCAATTGAGTTCTTGAACTATGTACAATTTCGTTCATATGGGTCCATTTAAAAAAAATTTGCTGACATGGTCATTAAATCATCATTAAATGCGACAATGGAGTCCTTGTTGATAACGTGGGGGATTAAATATCAACATCTGAAGGTAATTTTTATTGCTGAGATGGTAAGCAGTTGTGGATTTGGAAAGGTCGGTTAGGAATTAGTGTATTTGAGTGGAACTAGATATTGAATCAGGTGGGATATGATAGATAAACTAAGGAGGAATTTGTGAAGTAATGCCCCTCAAGTGCTCTTCAACAAACATGCAACTTCGCTGTCAATCTGCTGTTACTCCCTTGATTATGATCTTTTGGTTCTTTTACTCTTCTTTCCTAATTTTTGTTTCTAATCAAATAATCAATATATATGCAGGGAACATTGAGGAGCGCAACATTTTGTTTTGATACTATATATTTGTTCGTTTACCTGCAATGGACATAGCAGAAACTACATGTGAGTACCTCCCTTTTAAGGTTCATAAACTTTTTAGCTCTTTTGAGATATACAGTCAGTCTGCTGTGTAATTGATAATTTTGGGCTTAGAATTTCGCCTGAATTTCTTTCAGTTTGTGTCACGAACTCTTGACACAATATATTATTAGCTGGACATCATAGATTAGGGTATGATGAGAAACAGAACTTTCATCCTAGATTCCTATGATTTTGATAAATTATATAGTTCAAAATATAAGTCGTCTTACAGTTTTTGAATTGATGCTTCAAGTTTTTTGATAAGTGGTTGAAGTATGCTTCAGAGATGGCTTTTTCGTCATGGATGAAAAGCTTGAATCTCACATCTTGCGGTATTTCTGGATTCGAATGATACCGAGATTGCTAATATCCCGGCAAACTACAACCTATGTACACATGCTAATATAGGGTACTCTTACATTGCGGATCGCTAAAATTGGCAAACTGAAAAATGAACAGTTCTTTCGGCCAAAAGAAAAGAAAACAAGAACAATGACCAGTTGACCATAAAATTAGAAAGAGTTTACACAACTTTTGAAACCTTGGAAAATAACTTGTATGAGAAATTATAGTAACATCAAATTAAATGTTATTCCAAACATGTAATCTCACAACACAAATTGGCCAAACAGACTTTCGACATTACAAAATGAGTGATTGTGGATCAAAGTAAGTCCTTGTGATTCTTGACACGAGTCTTCTAGGAGCAGAAGTAAGTCTTTTTTATGTTTAGCTCTTGTACTCTTGCTACTCTACCTTCAATTAAGAAAGAAGAAGAATTAAAAATAATTTTGATCTTCCCCACTATTTGCTTGAGTCAAATATAAAGTGAGTGACAATTTACTGCAATTGGTAAGTAGTAGTCATCTTATATGAATAATTTCTTCCATGTCAAGAAGTATTCTGTTTCTAAAATTAATGGCATGATGTCCTCCAAATTACTTTAGTTATTCATTTTTTTTTGCAAATAATATTCTAACAAAGTGTTTGCTTACTTGACATCTACTTCTTGATCCATTTTCACAGCAAAAACTGCAAGCGTTAACCATTTAGCGGGTGTAATATTCACCATATGGGATTCATTTTTCAGTCAATCAAAGTTGTTTGAATGTTTCAGCACTTGTATTAGTTTCAACTTAAGAGTCGGTCACTTATCATCTACTTCACTTTTGGGCAGCTGGTTATCTCGGACGGTGTCACTATGGCAAGCGGAGCTGGAATTTCGCGCCTTGGGATGTTTCAATTGGCAACTGATAAAACCGTGCGTGCCTTTTTTGCCAAATTGCTCGGACAATCTTGGTCTTTTTGCATAATGATGTGTACATTGCACGTATATGTGCTTCTTACGGTTGTGTTTATTCAACTTCCTTCGTCAACTTGTTTCTTATCTTATGAGGTTCAATGCCATGGCTATCATTACACTAGATTGTTGCTTCTGAGCTGGAATATAGTTTTCTGGCCAAACTAGAAAGCTAAATTGTCATGGGATGGTGATTGATGAACACAGATTTCATGTATGGTATAATGGCATGGGAAGTCTTTGAACTACATGTTTGTTTGTTCAAGTTAGTCCTTCTGTCAAACAGTTGGACTGCAATGCGGACATGCCCATCCACATCAACGCCATATCATCATTCTTCTTCAGCAAATTCCTGAGGTGGAATAGAAAAAAAATATTGAAGGAGTCCCTAGAGAGAGAGAGAGAGGATGGGGAAGGCCAGGGCAAGGGCGACTTGGCGGGGGGAAGCCAGTGGCGGCGGCCACCACCATGGTGCAGGCGACTGGGCGCTTGCCACCATCGCCTCTGAACGCCGCACGCGACAGAGAAACAGAGGTAGTTTGAGAGAGCATTAACGGGGTGTTCGCGCAACACAAAATCTTCAAGAAAAGAGGAATCAAATCACTGTGCCAACAATCTTACCAAAAAAAAAAAAAAATCACTGTGCCAACAAACATGAAATAGCAAAGTTCTCAAAACACGAAGCCAGAACTAACAATACCAATCAAACTCCGCATAACCCATCAACCCAAATTAAGGAAATTTAACAAAGCATCAACAAAAATAACACAAAGGAAATGCCAGTTCTTTTCTTTTTGGGCGGTTGACTATATTTGAGCCCAATGCAGAAGAATAAAAGTTAGAAGCTACAATGACCACGCTTGAGCTGGGTGCTATCTGAATCGTAGCCAAATTGCTGTGACCAATCAATTCATAAGTAACCTAGCCAATACCGAACGATTACCAGTGTATCGACTTTGGAGAATGATTCCCTTATCAATGAAAAGTGCATATTAGATGATGAAAAATTGCAAAATAAATTGAGTCCATTTCTTTAGGAGCTTGCTGCTTCCGATATCAGGCAACTTCTACTAAATCTCGGGTAATGAATGGTCGCAAACATTACCGCTAACCAGCCACCTAATCATTGGCTGACGATGTATATCACTGCCAATCTGCTGCTTATCAGTGCGTCGGTTGGATAATGGATATGGTCGTATGGAAATCAATTTGTACTGCACTATGAGAAAGACTTACCTCGGACAAATGGATAATGAAATCCCCAAGGCAGAGGAAATTCCTATGCAACTCGAGTTCTTGTTTCGGGAACACTTGTCCCTCGACTGCTATTGCCTTTGAGTTTGATCAAGAGGAGCCTGAAAGTTATCTTTTGAAGCCATCACTTAGCTCTTCATTCACTTAAAATGACGAGACTTGACTTGGTCTTTACATCTCCACGAATTCTGAATTGCCCTACAAATGCTTTTTCTGTTTCGAACTACAAACAATTTCAGCTTAAAAGCTACGAAAGCTTGCCGTTGCAGACACATATTCTCACTAAGCATGTCTTGAACCTGTCAGAGAAGGTTCTTAGCGGAGCAACTTCATCTCGACCTGCAAAAATAGGTGTGAATAAGTTCAATATGTACTTTTTCAGTCTTTGTGACAGATAACAGTAGAACGACATATAGAAAATAGCCACGAAATTCTCTAAAGGGGTTCAAGTCTTAGATTCTTTATGGCAATTGATAGGATGGGCACTCGCTTCCCATAGAAGGTTGACTCACTCAAAGACTCTGATTCTTTGGGGACTTTACTTTAGCACCTAACCTTTCTGCAGAATGGCTATCCTCGATTGATAAGTACCGCAGTGATTCCATCACACCAAGATATTGATATGCTTGTGGGAAGCTCCGGCTACTCTTGAATCTCGTGACATCTACTTAAGTCCAGTTTTTGGAGGAGAGGAACCATGTTAACTGTGCTTGGCACAGTGTCTATCCATGGACTTGATAAATTTAGAATTTTCAACATTGACTTTTCTAACACGACTCACATATGCCATAAAGAAAACTCGGTTATCTATATACACTAAGGCTGTGTTTGGTTATCTGGGCATTTTTGCTAGATAGGATAATGTCGGATAGGATAAAAATAGGATGGGATTTTAAATATCCCATTCAATGTTTGTTGACGTCGAGATATAGCATGGATTCAAATAAATATTATCCAAATGAGTATTTGATTTGCAGGATTAAAATTAAAAATAAACCATGGAAGTTGTTTCGAGACGCAATGGATTTCGCCGCTTCGAGACAGCCCTCGAGTTCAAGTTCTCCGCCAGTCCCACCATCTCCTCCACCGTTGATGCCTGCCTCATTCGCGGTGAATCCATCGCTCTCCTTCTTTAATCAAACATGATCTCTCCCTCTTCCCTCTCCTACGCAAGTTGTTCACCTTCAACCTAGCTCTCTCATAAAATCCAAAAGAACTGATTCAAGGATCACGCCGAATCTCAATTTCATCATCCGACAATGGAGGCAATACAAATGAGAGTGGATTCGTGCATCAGAGACTAGTGGGCAAAGTTCCTCAAGGTGTTAGGCAGCTTCTCCGATCCAACTCGCTCCAAGTGACACGGTTAAAGTGTAACGTTCTCAATTTCAGTCCCTGAGAAATGGCTATGGTTTAAGTTTGGTGGTTTTCCAATAGGAGCAAATTTTACTCTTGTTATGGAAGATTCAGATCTGGATCCTCTGTACCCCTTCATTTTATTATTTTTGTGGAAAACTTTATGAACCTAATTTTTAGAAATTTCCTTCTTCAAAGTTGTTCCAAATATCTTCAAGTTTAACATATTTTAATTTCAAAATTTTTCAACTTGATTTGGGTTGGACAATCACCTCATTTTCGGACTGTGTAAAACTGCCCAGAATAGGTATTTCGGGAATGTTTACACTTTCTCAATTTTATATAAACTTTTCTGGGCCGATTTTTGTCGCGACCTACCTCTCAAGGGTTGAACTCGACGGTCCATATGGCACGTCATAAAAAATGGCTTATCCTTACAATCCATTATTTATGAACGTGAATCTTCCCTAATTCATATCTCGTGTGATAGCAGATTAATTTTATCTTTTTCAGAAGTCGCCACTAGCCTAGGTCGGGGATCGGCTAGAATACCCAACGAATACGCTGGAATTTCATATTTGTTTCTACGAGAACCAGAGATCATGGGTTCGGGGACTAGCTTACGTTAATATTTCTGTTAACGCCATTTCAATACCGCTAAACTTATCAATGTTGTTATCTAAGTTGTCATGCATTTGTTTTTTTACCATTTTTACGTCAAAGCCTTAGTCCACTAAGTGATCATGCATCTTGTTTTTGTATTTTCATTTAAAATTCCAAACTAATCTTATCTTAGTCTAGAAAAAAAAAGAAACAATTAATTGTATTGAAAGACATTTCATAAAGTAAACACTAAAAGTATTGAAAAGACAAGCTAATTCTAAGTGCAAGAAAGTAAAATCCGCAACTCGTCTAGTGTTTATTACAACATAAATTAAAAACTCGAGACATGATCGGGGACGAATAAATTGATTACAAATTGAAACTGGATAGGACATCGATCTATCGCCACTATCAAGTGAATACAAATTGAGACTGGATTGGATATCGGTCTATCGCCTTAGTTTTTTACAATTTTGGATTATCCCCTTCATGGACCACTTTTCAAGTGTCGGCGTTTAGATTCACAACATACATTTACGACAAACAATGCACAAAGGAACAACCAAAGAAAAGCAATGGTGCAAACAATTCACTAATCAAATACCGGCCTCGAGGTCGGCCTTTGCTTTACATGCATTTCGATTAACCCACCCTCGTAATCATTTAACATTATTTGATTAATGGTTAATAATAACGGGCTATCATTTGTATTCACAAAACGGCAACTCATATCGATTAACCCCTAAAATTGGGTTCTAAGTGACCATAATGGGCTACCTGCCAAACATACATCGGGCCTAACATACATCTAGCAAGCACATGCATAGCAATGAAATAAGCATGCATGCAGGCCCATGGGATTTATTTCTCAACCAATCAAGCAATGGGAAGTGGGCTTCATAAAGAGATTACTTATTCAATTATTTTCTAATTCGGATTACTTATGTTCAAATGTGATTAATCCGCCTAATGATGTACAAATGAAGTGATTTAGGTGTCATTAGAAAGCTTATGTCATGAGGATCAAAAGTCAAGAAGACCATTTTTTTCAATTCCCCGCCGATTTTCACGAAAATTACAAAATTACATTTGGTGACAGTCTGGACCCGCTTCTATTAGGGATTTCAAAATAATGCTAGGAAAAATAACAAACCTTATAAAAATGCATGAAAATTTTTATGGCATTAGGATTCTCCATGTGTGAAAACTTTCATGTTTTGAGTTTTTGCTATAAAGTCGTCCAAATGTTTATAAAATTCATTTTTCACCAAAGACTCATTTGCAAATCGAATTTTAACCCGAGAAGACCTTATATGAAATTTTTAGCAAATTGACCCTCTAAAAATTGCTGTTAGGCCCTCAAAATTTCCATTCAACATAATGAGATCCCAATGAACAACTTTGTAGTTTTGAGTTTTTGCAAAGAAGGACTCTAACTTTATCAAATTCGGAGAAACATACTTTGGATTTCAGAGGAATGAAAATCAGATCTGAACACAGATGCTGATTGAATCGTGAAAATTCCTTTTGAAGATCCAAATGAACTCTGATCTTGATAAAGTTAGTATCACTAGAAAGCTCTTGATCTCAATGTGAACTTTCATGGGGAACATTTTTTCATATTTTGAACACACGAATATATAAAAATTAAAGAATACATGAAGGTCAGTCAGAAACTCATCTTTCATCATATCTATACCTAAATGGCGTTGTAAATCGTCCTGTCCTAACATGCTTGGAATTTTATAAAAATTTTATAATGAACAGATTATGATGTGTTCTACGACTTTCATGAGAAAGTTTCTTCAAAAAACAATCGTAGAAAATTATAAAAATCGTAAAATAGCATGACGTCAATTAGGAAATCATCAAAATAGAATAGAACATCACATTCCAAATTCTAATCCTAGCTTACGAAGTGATTTTCACCTAGCAAACGAAGTCCAATTAAGGCATGTGACATATCAAATCGAAGCTTGAGATGATTTTTACGATTCTCTAGTTCATCACTTTACATGATTTCGATCTTTACAAGCTGAAATCAGCATTTCAAACATGCAGGCCTCTTTGCATACGATTTCACAGAATAACATCTAAATGTACCTATTTTGTTCAAGAGTGTTGCTGAGCTCACACAAGCTATTTTGGCCACCGATGACGTCCGGAATGGCACCAAATATAACTCCCGATATCTACATTACAAGGTAAGAAAATCGACATAAGATTGCGATCTAAAGATGAAAAAATAAAATCAAGCTCAAAGTTGAACTCCGGTGGCTTTTCCGGTGAAAGCTGGCCACCACAGTCACGTGAGAACACTGAGGGAAGTTGCTGGAGGCTCGAGATCGCCGATCAGCGGATTCGGCCTCTTGAACTGGCTGATTCAATCATCGACACCTATGCCGGTGATGTTGCCATGAAGGAGATCACGACGAACAGAGCAACTCCAACCACCAACAAGAACAGCTGTTCTTGCGACTAGCCTTGTGCAGCCGTGGAGGACAGCGGTGAAGTGGCGACTCACCGGAAAATAGCCAGCGAGAGGTGGAAAGACCAACAACCGAAAGAGAGAGAACAAGAGGGAGAGAGATACGTGAGCTAGAGAGAGAGAGGGAAGAGACGAGAGAGAATTCATATCCGAAAATGTAAGACCTTACAAAATTTTGGAGGGAAAAAAGCCTATATACTCCCCTTAACCTTGAATCCTAGCTCTTAGATTAATCCAATGACTTAGAATGCATCCCTAATAATCAAGAACACTCATTAAGGGCTAAGGATAGGTGACATGGTATTATGGATGGTCATGATCAATTTTAAATGAATAGTCATGATTGATTTGCTTACCATCTAATTAATTTACTTAATCCTTAATGAAGGGCATTTTCGTAATTTCATTTAGAGGCATTTTCATAATTTTCAGTTAAGAGCATTTTTGTCATTTTTGGACTCAAAGGAATGTGACTGGCCTTGGCTAGTTGGAATAGACCGCCGATCGCCGGATTTTTTACTAGAAAATAGTCAATCCGATTAGACCGGTTCAATTCGAATCAAACCGGGTTGAACCGGTTTGTCCCGAGTTTGGCCGGGTTGAACCGGTTCAATCATTGATTCCATTTGTTCCAATTTTGTACAATTTGATCTCTATCAAGATTAATTGACCCAATTATATTGAATTCGATTAAATTGGATTGAACAAATTTAAAATTCATCCACAAATTGATCCGATTTAACTTGTTTAACTTAATTGTTCCTGAATTTGACTTAATTGCTTGGCCAAGCTAGACTAACGAATTTAATTGAAGTCTAATTAGCCAAATTGAGTCTCAATTAATCAAATTGAATATTAGTCTAGAGTGGGTCAAGTTGAATTGCACTAATTAGACCAATTACTCTTAGACTTCTTAATCGTTAGATCACTAAATTGATCAAATTGGCTCAAACTCATATGAATCTTCCAAATTTGATTTCGAATTTGGATTTTATAAAAGAAATTAGACTTATTCGTGTCTCAATTGCGCAAATCATGAAAAATTAATGAAAATCGCTGATTATGGCCTAAATTGGGAGTTTTTACGTTTGGCTTGGAATCACAAAATTGATTCCAAAATTGAAAGTAATACAACCTCTAGATCAAATGTCATGAAGGAAACTAACCTAAAAAATGATTAGAAATGAAGTAATTTCATTTTTGGCCAATTTGAACCAAATTCCGCAAATTAGGGAAAAGTTGATTCTAAACCAATTTTTGTAAAATTTCAAATGTCAAAGTCAAATTGAATCTAAAATAAGATGATTTTTGGATTTTTGTATTTTCCTATTTTTTGATCACAGGTTTGACAAAAAATCAAACCCTAGTTGACTTTTCACTAGGAGTTTGATTTTGTGATCAAACCTTTAAATTTTTTTGGAATTTTTACTTCTAAAGTGAAATTAAGCTTGAAATGAACCTTTTTTATGTGAAAAGCCCTAATTTGACCCGGGATTGACTTTTGATCAAAGGATTAACCAAAAAGTCAACTCGAAAGTCAACTATTTGACTTTTTGGGTTTTTGCATGAAATGAATGATAAACCTTCTACAGAAGCTAAGTCGACAAATAGAATTAAAAAACGGCACTTTCTGTTCAAGAAACGGGTTCCGTTGTAATCGGAAACCCTAATCATGATTTTTTTTTTTAAAAAAAGGCGAGTCAGTTAAAAATTAGGTGTCAACAATTTTGAACTAACTTCCTTCACAAAAGTTGTTAATAACTTCTTCTTCTATAACATATGTAAATTTGGGAATTTTTGGAGATGATTTAGATTTTAAAAAGAGCTTACTTTGAAAAGTAAAGATTCTGTTCCGACAAATAGATTTTAGTCTGTCTTTGAGCTACTAAAAGTTGTAGTTAAAGAAAGATTCAGATTTCATATTCTTCATGCAAAATATTCGCTAAGGTTTTTTTATGACATATTCAAATTTGGGAATTTTCGAAATTCATTTACTATGTTTTTAAGCCCGATTTCTAGAATAGTGCAAAAACTGTCGGTTTTGTCAGATTTCGAAAATTCATTATTTTCTATATGAGAACGTTGGAATCTCGACATGACGTCTTCTGGTGATTTGATATGCTCATTCTGAGCTTTCAAATGAGTTATGCTAAGCTTTGATTGGAGATCACATGAAGGAGGAAACCAAGAAGGAACCAAGAGAAGAAGGAGGGTTCTAAAAAGTCAAAACTTGGTGAGCAAGTTGATCACACGAAGGAGGAAACCAAGAGGGAACCGAGAGACAAGAAAGAGAGTTCTAGAAAGTCAAAACTTTTAGCAAGTTGATCAGAGCTTGGTAAGCAAGTTGGCCAGAGCTTGGTAAGCAAGTTGGTCAAAACTTAAAAAACAAGTTGGCTTGCCTTGCCTATAAATAGGCTTAGTTTCCCCCTCTTAGTTACCACACACACACACTTCCTCTTCCTCTTCCTCTCTCATCTCTCATTCTTACACCTCTCTTTCTTTTTCTCCCTCATCCTTACGCCGATCACTTCTCTTTCTCTCTCTCGCCATTTGCTGCCGTCGACCGTCATAGACGTTTTCTTATGATTATAGGTGAGTGAATTCCCTAACACTTGGATAGGGCGGTGTGTTACGTGATTGGAACATGGCATGGAAGTGGATTCCCTATTCTCGGGATAATAAGTTATGATGCATTGTTGGCTTAAGTTCTCACCCGAGCCTTTGTTGAGACTAGCGTGTTGTTACTTATCTCGATGTTGCACACATCGCTTGTTACCATGATTGTTGATTTATAAGAGAATAGGACGCGATATTAAGAGTTTGGCTCGACTAGTGATTGTGTCTGTGATTCTCGATGTTTGCATGAATGCTTCTTGTTTTGCTTCATAACCATAAGTCAAGGCACATACGAGTCACGAAACGGGATATCGTATGGTCTTGTATTCATGTTGTGGCGTCACGAGACGAGTTCGGCTTAGTGCAGGTTTACATTGAGTTGTGTAGATCTAAGCCAAGTTCGGCTCCGAGCCGGCGCTCAGCATGGCGGACCGAACCACATGCCCTCAACTGCGACCCGCATATTAGGTGAATGTTCTAAATATCATGATTACACAAGCACGACACGCCTTTGGGCTTAATTGCATAAACTAATGAAATCAAAATAATAAACCAGCTTATGTGACCTATGATATATGATCACTTAATAAAAGAAGAAGACCGTCGTCACGTAGCTTTGGCGGCGATGCCTCGATAAACTAACGCCGGGATACCCTAGTTGAGCTAGGATGCCTGAATTGAGCCCGAATGCCTCGAGTGAGCTAGCCCCGAGATGCCTCGGATGAACCGGGATGCCCTGGTTGAGCCGGAACGATGATACATTAATTTTATATGTGTGCGGGTATGTGATAAATAAAGTCTATATGTGTGCTAGTGTGTGTGCTTATTGATAAACCGAATTTATGTGGCCGGATAAAGGTGAGTTTTCATGTGAACATAGTAAAGGCAAGGTCAAAGTCTTTTCTATTGATTTGCCATCGACATAAGGTGGGGAAAAGATTTGTATGCGTTAGTACAATAACGAGGCATCATCCTGCACGAATATTTGTGAATTTACTCATTGAGTCTCCCCGACTCATTCCCCATTATTTTTCCTTTTCAGGTTCGTAAAATGGAGAGTGACATAGAAGAGCTAGGATTAACTTCGGCCTTTGCTTGTGATATGATTTATACATAGAACAACCCATAAAAAAGGGCTTGTAAAATATGTTTAAGTAAAATGGCAATAGTGTGTTTTGCTTGTTATGCTTTACTTGGTTTCCAAGAATAAGATAAGGATGTTACATGTTAATACAAGGTTTGCTCATGATACTTATTATAACCCCATTGTTTGTTTTGATTGTGATTGTCCCGAATTAATTGCTTCCGCTTGTGCTTAGTCAGAGATAATAACGAACGAGACGCGATACTAATGACCTCGAGGTGGGGGCGTTACATAAGGAGCTTTGTTGCCATGGCTACTGCATTCATCGGATCATCTTCTTCACAAAGGAGGCGCCGAGCTCTGATCGGGATCACGAAGTTCCTTGCCACGATGGAGTTGAGCAACCTAATTTTTCCCAAAGGCCGAAGACGTTTAGCATTTTCCGGAAACACGATCAGTGTATGCGAGTCAGTGAATCAGTAATTCGAAAGAACGCCATCCCCATTCTCGTGACTAAATCAATGACCCTACTCACATTGCGATTCCAAGATTAAGCAAAGAAGGCAATCAATCGCCAGACAGACTTTGCTGTAGACAAGAAGGGAATGTGAAATGCACGGCACAGTCTTCCCCCAGATCAATGCGACAACAAGCAATTGTAGGAAAAGGCTAAGGATTTGCTGCATTTTTACACAATGCCTGCAATTCTTTCAATCAACCGAGACACGCCCTAATTATTTTAGTGGAAGCCGCCCCCTCATTGTTACAATGACCATTGAAGTCTAACGATGATGGTGCTAGGCAAAAGAGAGGAAGAGGAATCAGGAAGTAGGGCAAGAAGGCGTGATTTTTTTTTATCAAATTTCCAAATTTTGCATATCTTATTTGGGTCTATCCCACCCCCTAGGTGGGATTTTTTTATCCGAGCTATATTCGGACTATATCCGGTCATATCCAGATTTCATGTCATTCCAAACACTAGATAGGATAAAAGTTATCATATCCAGAGTTTTATCTTGTCTACTAAATGCAACCTAAGATGACATCTCTCTCTTGATTTGGCAATCATATCAAGTACATGTTTGTACTTCAAGTATTATAGCTGTCATGCCATAGAGAAACTTTCAAATTTTAGCAACAAAGCAAGAGAAACTTTCAAAATGATATCATTTTGATTGGATGGATTAGTAATTGGAAATGGAGAGGCAACTTACCTTTCCATTAAACTAATAATGAGGGTATTAAAGAAAATCGAAAATAAAAGTAGCTGAGTGAAATTTCTTGAAAGTCAATGGAGACTTCTCCAAGTGCAATGTGAGTGATGATGATGGCAGCAACGAAAACTCCATTGCAGGGAAGATGGAAGGATCCACAGCAAATTAAGTACCGATCCTTTTCATGCCATTACATTTATCTTCTTCTTGCAAAAGAATCACGATGATTGTTTATGTCATAATATATTTAAAATTAACATTATTAATCGGAACAACAAGAAAGTTATTTTCGATTTGTTATATCTCATTTTTATAATAGTCCATTCAGTGTCTCTTAATGGCCCCACCCGTTAGAAATTCCCCATTTTGGAAAACATTAGGTGGTCCCTAGCCTCCATGTCATCTATAATCCCCTCCAATAGTTGATCGCCACGTGTCGAGTGGGCCCACGTCACAAACTTTTGAGAACTCAATTTCTCAATCATACGCTCCTCTCCGTAAATGCCCCCAAACTTCATCTTCCTCCCCTGGACAGAATCGCTATAGCTTGCAACGACTAGAGGTGTCAGAATCGAATCGAAAAATCGAATTGAGATATGAATCAAACCGAACCGAAAATTCATGCATTTTCAATTCGGTTCGATTTCAGTTTGGTAATAAGTAAATGAATTTGATTAGCATAATGGTTCACTTTGGCTCGGTTCAAATCGAAAGGGGTTTTTCGATTTTTTTACAGTGTTTTTCTTCCCTTCGCGCGTTCTCTCTCCTCAAATCTCACTGTTCACTACTGCTTACCTCTCACTCACTTTTCTCTCTCTCTCATTCACTTTTTTTACTTTATTCTCTCTCTACCTCTGGTCTTCGCACTCTCACTGCCCTCCTCTCTCTCTCTCTCTCTCTCTCTCTCTCTCTCTCTCTTTCCTGCTTTATTCTCTCTCTTCCTCTTCCCTCACAGCATTATCATCTCCCAAAAAAGTGACAGAAACACGTTTTTCTCTTGGGCTCATTCAAGTTGGGCCAGGTGCCGCGCTTGAGGTGCTCGGAGGCAGTCCCGCGACCGGTTGGAGGCGGAGAAGACGGCCTCGCAGAGGGAGTGCCGGAGCTTCACGGCCTTGGCGAGGCCGGTGTCGGCGTTGTGGACGAGCATGGGCTCGAGGTGCGCCCAATACCACGCGCCCTTCCCCTCGACGGACTTTGTCCGTAGCATGGCGATCCCCTCGTAGCGCTTGCTCACGGCCTCGGCCGTCAGCTCGTCGGCCGATACCGACATCGAGACCGAGTCCCACTTGGACCGGCGACGGCGGCTCCGAGGTGCTTGTGGTACCCCTTCATTAACCAAACGGTTAATGATAGAAAAATCCAAACGGAAGGGGTAAAAGAGTAGAAGAGCCCTCCACCAAGGCACGCTGCGCCAGAGATAGAAGAATCCAGCGTAGGGTTTCGGTCTCCACCATCGCTCATCGGTTCAAGAATGACGCTCTGCCTCCCGGAGAGGCTCTCGGGTGTCCCGGCTGCGGCCGTCGCCGCCTCTCCGGTCGACGGCGGAGCCGGTGATTTCGCCGATCCACGACGATGGGCGTGTCCTTCGCGGAGGGCGTGCTCATCTTTTGGAAACGGCCGCCGTTCCCAAAAGAAAAAAAAAAGAATAGACTCTATTGAATAGAGTGCGTTGTTATGTTGGTGATATAATGTCGGGAAAATGACGTAAAGAGCATGATGTTTAAATTTTTAATTTTTTAAATATAATTTTAGAATTTTAATTTAATATGTAATGTGAATTTTAAATTATTAATTTATTTAATATAGAATTTAATTTTTTTTTGCATATGTTCAATTTAATTCATAAACTGTATGAAAATATTCAATATTATCTATGATCTTAAATTAATGAAAAGACCGCATCGAACATTTTCATAAAATATTTATAAAAAAATTCAGAAATCGTATTGAATAAATTAAAAATTTATAAACTACATTGAGTATTGACCGAAAGTGTAGAGATCATATTAAATAAATTAAGAATTTATAGATCACTTTTTACATCATATTAAAGTTCAGAAATTATTTATACTATTATCCATAAAATGTCCAAGGCTTAGGATCAGTGGAGATCACGGCGGTGATAAAAGTATTCTATATAATTCTTTTTCGTGATGATGATCATTGAGTCTAGCAACATTTGCGACTGAAAAATCTATTCGGACGCAGAAGGTGCAAATTCAGACGTGGGGTCCAATTTGTTTGTTCCCTCGTGATATTATAGATGGGATGGGACAGCTGCCGGCCCTGCGCATCCATCCTGCGAAGAAAGACTAGGCGTCATGGCAATCTATATTTTTAATCGAAATTGGTTGGTGGAGAATACGATTCGTATTCATTGGTTGCCAACACAAGCAGGGGTGCATCTTTACTGCACGTGGGCTTTCTGTTTTGTTTATTTTTTTATCAATACAAAAAGCAAATCGAGTAAAGTGATGCAGGATCTCAAAGCGCCAAGGACCAGGAGACACGTGAGCATGTGTCGGTGTGCATGTGGACACGTGTGAGCATTGCCCGTCAGGTGGTCCGCACCTCCCGTGCAATGCCCCGCGGAAATTCCACGTGCAGTAATTATCCCCCTCCAATAATGGGAGTCAAATTTTCTTATATTTTCAATCGGTTCACCTATTTGCTGGAAAATTGTTTTATTTCAGGAGCCAAAACGAATAATAAAGCGTTTGGGGAGAAAGACGAAATAGCTCTTGAGCTGCGATTTTTGTTATTTTTCTTTTCCTTTATGACACTAAGAATTCTTGTTTATCACTTCATATGTGCACACTATGATATTCCCTTACACTTTGCTTTGTCCTTTACAGTAACATTGGAACAAAATTTGTATTATTATTTGCCTTTGTCCTTTAGTGTCCTTGGCCATGACTGTTGACGAATTGAAGTGGTAGAAGCATGGTGCAGTTGGTCCTGTCGTGTGAGCGAAGCTTTCTTAGATAACGAAGCACAACATCTTTAAAGAGACCAAGAAATTCATCGTGATTATGGTCTCAATGTTAGCCTTCCATTATATTTATAAGTTGAGAGAAATATATAAATAAAATAACAACTAGACCTATCAAAATAGGTCATCAACTTATTTCTTAACCCATATTTGATGGGCTGAGTTGTTATATTGATTAATTATATTCAATAAATGGGTTCACAACTTACTTAGATCTAATTCATCTCTGTTTTTCTCTCTTCATTTTCTCTCGCCTTCACTTGATCTCCCGCTTACTCACTCCGTGCTCTCATCTCGGTTTAAGTATGATTTTTCTCGAATTGTGTCAATATTAATCGGGTATAGATTGGGTCGGGTGTATATCACTATATTGTATTGCATGAAAATGGATCGAAACGGGTTAAATTGATCAATTTAGGTATGACCATTTTCAACCCTATTAGATTCACCCATTTAACAGCCTAATGATAGCTACAGGTGAGACCATAAATAATAATCATGAGCATTAATTAGACTCACCACAGAAAAGAAGCGAAATTAAACGAGAAGATGATGATTGAGGAACAAGCACTAGCATTTTGCTTTAAAATGATTTAACAATGTTTTATGATTTTCATAGGATTGTTTTAATGTAACACAACCAGTGCATCAGTTGTGTGTGTTGAAGACCCAAACGTAAAGATTACTTGAAACTTTCGTTGAGGTTTTTTTTTATCAATGGAAGCTGGACATTCTCTGGTTTTAAATATTATAAATAGATATATGTGTTCTATCTAGCAACCTTTACAATTGCAAAATCTACTCGGACTCGGACAAGTTTTCTGTCGAAATGCAGAGTCCAAAGTAATGAGACTGGGCAGTTGCAATGAGAAAAATAATCGTGAAGAATATTCAGTTCCCAACTCACATTGTCCGCAAAGGAATTAATTTAATCAATAAAAAAATCGTTTTTTGAAGACTTTTACAAATTCCGAAAAAAAAAAAAAAAGAGTTCCATCTATAAGTATGTGTGCGCAATCCGCAGATACCATAACCATGACAAAACCATTATTACTTCTTCATCGTAGAAAACCTCATGTTAATAGTCAATGAAAGAAACTTTGCATGTGAATTAGGCCCACGGCAAACGTATGATAATTTATACTATCATTCTTAATGAATATTAAATTATTTAGGCTCTATTTATTTCACCAAAAATAAATAACTTATAAAACATTATGATTGGAAAATATTTTCACCATTCACGGAAATAATTAGACATAAACTATTATCGATAATGAAAACGTTTTTCATTGATTAATTATTTCAAGCGATCATTTTTAAATTTTTTTTCAAATCATTCATTTTTTGCGAAACAAATGAAGCATTAATTATATTTGTATTCAATACTGCATAATTCATGAGGTTCACTAGGCTATATAACAACAATGTGATTTTCAACGTGGTTTTATGAGAATCTATTAGGATCCAATATTGGAACAATATCTACACAAATAATTTTTAAAAAAAAGTCATTGATTAACATTTAGTGAGAGAACTTTTGTACTTTTAATAGTTAATGAAAAAATTTTCATTATTGATAGCAATTTATATGTAAACATTGCCATGCATGATCAAAAATATTTTTAGTTTATCCATTTTTATAAGTGATAAAAACGATTATTTTTAGAAATATATTTATAATTTTCTTTATTTTTGCGAAATAAAAGGTATGGGCGATTGGTTACTAGTATGGTCCGGTCCCACCTAGGAACCGGGAATTGGACTGGGAGGGTCGGTTCCCAAAACTAGGAACCAAAGAGTCCTGTCCGGATTAGTTCAATGTAACCAGTCACATAAAAGTGCTTGTTGTTCTAAAACTTCTTTCTGTCCTCGACATTAAGCAAATGAAATATCTACCAAACTTGGCCTTTTTGCAAACAGATGACATGAAAGCTGAACAAATCTGTGGAAAGAGTTGATCACATTACATTGAGAAAAATCATCAAGCTCCTTGGGACCTGTCTTTGCTGAATGTGACGAAGATGCGCATGAACAACTTAACAAAAAATTAAAGGATCGTGTTGTTTCCACCAAAGTTTCCACAACCAAGGGAGATGCGAAATCAAACGACGATCTTTCTTGAAATGTTCGGCCTGAACTCAAATGGTGCCAAAGTGAAGGAACAAGGAAAGAGGGGTTTAAGAAAGGTCGGAAGGATCCATGTAGCGACAATAATCTTGCATAATCTCAGCAATTAAAAGAAGAAAACATTAATGAAAAACTAAATCATCCAATCATCGAGAAATAAAGATTATTTTGCGGCTATGAATGATCAAACATTAGTAATGATCCTCATATTGAAAAATGGAACCAAAAGACAAGGGCAAGTTGAAGCTCACAATGACAAAACCTAAGAAAGAAGAGACGACGGGACAAAGGAGAGACGACCGTAGACGGTGGATGAGCCTAAGGAGAGATAATCGTGGACGGCAAATGACGAACTGATGTTGGCGAGAATTTCAGAAGGGAGGACGAGGAGTCAATTGTCAAGGATTGAAGCGAAGTTAGGGTTTCACAATTCAATTTTACTTTACTTAATTTTTTGAAGGAATAAAAATATATATATAGTCGATCCGATTCCTATTCTGGAATCGGGAATCGCACCGACACCTTCTGAAATCACACAAAATCAGCCGATCTGGTCCGGTCCGCACGATCTTTGAATTGGTTGGTTCGCGTCGTAAGCCCTTAATAAATGGACAATTACTGCAACTCTGCGGAAATTACGCTTGCAATAATTGTCCCCGTCCAATAATGGGAGTCAATTTTTTTATATTTTCAATCGATTCACTGATTTGCTGGGAAATTGTTTTATTTCAGGAGCCAAAATGAATAATACGGTGATTGGGGAAAAGACAAAATAGTTCTTGAACTGCAATTTTTGTTATTTTTCTTTTCCTTTGTGAAATTAAGAACTCTTATTTGTCACTTCATCTGTGTGCCCTAGTATTATTCCCCTTGCACTTTGCTTTGGCCTTTGCAGTAACATTGGAACAATATTTGTATCAGTATTTGCCTTTGTCCTTCAGTGTCCTTGGCCACGACCATTGACGAATTGAAGAGGAAGAAGCGTGGTGGAGTTGGTCCTGCTGTGTGGACGAAGCTTTATTAGATAACGAAGCATAACATCTTTAAAGAGCCCGAGGAATTCGTCTTGATTATCGTCTCAATGTTAGCCTTCCATTATATTTACAAGTTTGAGAGAAATATACAATTAAAATAACAACTAGACCTGTCAAATTGGTCCTCAACTTATTTCTTAATCCATATTTGATGGGATGAGTTATTATATTGGTTAGTTATATTTAATAAATAGATTCACAGCTTACTTAGACCTAACTCATATCTATTTTTCTCTCTTCACTCTTTCTCACCCTCACTTGATCTCCCACTCGCTCACTCCGTACTCTCATCTCAGTTTGAATATGATTTTTCCCGAATTGGGTCGGGTGTAGCTCACACCCGACTCAATCCATCCATTTGACAGGCCTAATAATAGCTATAGGTGAGACCAATAAATAATAATCATGAGCATTAGTTAGACTACCCACAAAAAAGAAGCAAGATTAAACAAAGAGATGATAATTAAGGACCGAAGCCCTAGCATTTTGCTTAAAAATGATTTAACAATATTTTATGATTTTCATAGGATTGTTTTAATGTAACACGACTAGTGTATCAGTTGTGTGTGTTGAAGACCCAAACGTAAAGATTACTTGAAACTTTGGTTAAGGTTTTTAATCAATGGAAGCTGGCCATTCTCTGGTTTTAAATATTATAAATAGATATATGTGTTCTATCTAGCAACCTTTATTATTGCAAAATCTACTCGCACTCGGGCAGGTTTTTCTCTCAAAATGCAGAGTCCGAAGTAATGAACCTGCAGTTGCAATAGAAAAATAATCGTGAAGAATATTCAGTTCCTAACTCACGTTGTCGGCAAAGGAATTAATTTAATCAATAAAAAAATTGTTTCTTGAAGACTTTTGCAAATTCCAAAAAAAAAAAAGTTCCATCTATAACTATGCGGGGCTCAATCCGCAGATACCATAACTAATTAATTATGACAAAACCATTATTACTTCTTCATCATAGAAAACCTCATGTTAATAGTCAATGAAAGAAACTTTCCAGGCGGAAATATGATAATTGACACTATCATTTTTAACGAATATTAAATTATTTAGGCTCCATTTAGATTAGATATAAACTAATATTGATAATAAAAATATTTTTCATTGATTAATTATTTCAAGCAATCATTTTTTTAAAAAATATATTTTTCAAATCATTCATTTTCTGCGAAATAAATTGACCCTTAATTATATTTTGAATTCAACATTGAATAACTCATGAGGTTCACTAGGCTATATAACAAAAATGTGATTTTCAATGTGGTTTATGAGAATACGTTAGGATCCAATATTGGAACAATAATATCTACCAAAATAATTTTAAAAAAAAGTCATTGATTAACATTTAGTGAGAGAACTTTTGTACTTTTAATAGTTAATGAGAAAGTTTTCATTATCGATAATAATTTATATGTAAGCATTGCCGCGCATGACAAAAATATTTTAGTTCGTCAATTTTTATAGGCGATAAAAATGATCATTTTTAGAAATATATTTACAATTTTCTTTTTTTTTGCAAAATAAAGGATATGAGTAATCGATTCTTGGTCTGATCTAGTCTTGTCCAATGTAACCAGTTACATAAAAGTGCTTGCTGTTCTAAAACTTCTTTCTGTCTTTTGCATTAAGCAAATGAAATATCTACCAAACTCAGTTTTTTTGTAAATAGATGACATGAAGCCTGAACAAATATGTGGAGAGAGTTGATCATATTACATTGAGAAAAAATCATCAAGCTCCTTGGGACTTGTCTTTGCTGAATGTGAAGAAGATGCGCAGGAACAACTTAACAAAAAATTAAAGGATCATGTTGTTTGCACCAAAGTTTCCACCACTAAGGGAGATAGGAAATCAAAGGACGATCTTTCTTGAAATGTTCGGCCTGAACTCAAATGGTGCCGAAGTGAGGGGACAACAAAAGAGTGGCTTAAGAAAGGTTGAAAGGATCCATGTAGAGACATTAATCTTGCATAATCTCAGCAATTAAAAGAAGAAAACATCGATGACAAACTAAACCCTCCAATCATCGAGAGATAAGGATTATTTTGCAATAATGAATGATCAAATATTAGTAATGATCCTCAAATTGAAAAATGGAACCAAAAAACGAGGTCGAGTTGAAGCTCGCAACGACAGAACCTGAAAAAGAAGAGACGACGGAACAAACGAGAGATGCCTGCGGACAATGGACGAGCCAAAGGAGAGACGACCGCTGATGGCAAACGACAAATTGATGCTGGTGAGAATTTCGAAAGGGAGGATGAGGAGTTGATTGTCAAGGACTAAAGCGAAATTAGGGTTTCACAGTCCAACTTTGTTTTACTTAATTTTTTGAAGGAATAAAATATATATATATATATATATATAGTTGGTCTGATTCTCATCTTGAAATTGGAAACCGCACCGACACCTTTTGGAGCTACGCAGAATCGACTAATCTGGTTCGATTTGTGTAATTTTCGATTCTCTTGATCCGTCTTGCATACCCTTAATAAAGGGACTCCTAAATGAAAATTGAATTTTCTTTTCTGTTTTCCAACTTCATTAGAATGGGGATCACTTTATGGATCCAGTACATTGTTTTGATTTAATTATCTCTCCTTATTGATACGCGAGTCCCATTATAAAAATCAAAGGGTTAATACTATGAAAAATTTCAAACTAGTATATTTGTGATAAATTTACCATAAATTATTTTTTTGACCACAAAAAACCCTAAACTGGTACACCTGTGATAATTTTACCCCGAACTATTTTTTTTACCATCAAAAACTCTACACTGATATACTTGTGATAATTTTACCCCCGAACTAATTTTTTGACCACAAAAAACCCCAAACTGGTACACTTATAACAAATTTACCCTCCGTTAGTTTCCGTTAAATTTTATTATCAAATTGCTAAGTTTAATAACACATAGTAATTGACACGTGTATCGATTTTGGGTTTTTGTCCTACATTTGTCACAAGTTTACCAATTTGTGATTTTTTGTTATATTAATATAATTTAACGGACACTAACAAAGGGTAAATTTGTCACAAATGTACCAGTTTAGAGTTTTTAGTGGTCAAAAAATTAGTTCATGGATAAAATTGTCACGGGTGTATCAGTGTGGGGTTTTTGGTGGTCAAAGAAATAATTCGGCGTAAAATTGTCATAAGTATACCAGTTTGAGATTTTTGGTAGTGAAAAAAATAATTCAAAATAAATTTATCATAAGTGTATCAATTTGAGATTTTTTATGATCAAAAAAATAATTTATGGTAAAATTATTGTTGGTGTACCCGTTTAGGGTTTTTTATGATATTAATCCAAAATCAAATACATTTTTATCTAATCAATTCTCGTGGAGCCCACTCTTTTTCGTCTTTTCTTTCGTCCCTTATCCTACTGCGCGTTCTCGTGACCTGACAGGCTGACATCTTTTTCTTCACTCGGTCCTCACGCGCCACACGCTCACACGCGCGCGCATGTTGCCCAAATGTTGTACTCTCCGTGCTCTGTGTTTCGACAAAAAAAAAAAAGTACTCTCTGTGTCTTTTGTTTTACTTTTAGTGAAAATATAGATTTTCTATTTATTTACCAGCTTTATTTTTTGTTATTTTACACGTTTACTGCGAAAAGTCAAGCGAGGTCTAGGTCAAACCCACGTTGATTATTTTTCTTGAAGTTAGCGAGCAACGTTCCGAGAGAGAGAAGATAGAGAGGATAGAGAAGAGAGAGAGAGACCATAATTTGCAAAGTAAAGCTCCTATGGGGAACTCAGACGCCGGAACGAGTAGCAGCAACGCAAGAGGAGGCCAGTATCAAGTGTTCTTGAATTTCCATGGCCGAGATACTCGAGATGGATTCACCGACTTCCTTTATCAAGACTTGGTAGAGAATGGTATTCACGTCTTCATGGCTGACGAAGAACTTCCAGTTGGCGAAGAAATCGGTGGAGAGCTCCTGCGAGCAATCGACGACTCTCAGATCTACATACCCATCTTCTCAAGAAATTATGCTAGTAGCAAATGGTGTCTCCGTGAGCTTGCACGGATGGTAGACAACGCATCCAAGTCAGAGGGGAAAAAAATCCTACCCATTTTTTTCGATGTGGTGCCAGATGGTGTTGACCTTAAAACCACATTATACAGAAAGGCCATAGAGAAGCACAAGGAGGAGCACAAGAAGAAGCAGGAGGAGAAGTCTCCTCACGAAGTAGAATCCTGGGAGAAGGCTCTTAAGAAGGTCGATGAAATCAAGGGCTGGGTGCTGCAAAAATACAGAAGGTAAGCTCTGAAGATCCCTGGCCTTTCTGGATCTAGATTCAAGCCCGTCCTATACAAGGGACGACGGGAGATAAATAAATTAGCAAGTCTTCACATTTTTTTAAAAAATTACAAGTACAATCATATGCAAGGGTTATTAAGGGAAAATAAAAGGAGTACACCGTTTTTTCTGGATTTAGAGGCATGCATGTTAATGTACATGATCGATATAGCTTTTGTAACTAATGAACTGGCTTCTATTTGTGGCAGCAAAGCGGAACTTATGAAGTTGGTAGTTAAAGAGATTTTGCATGGGCTGAAGCGAAAACATAAGATTGTTACTGAAGATTTAGTTGGACTTGATGATCAAGTGGCAGAAGTACTGGAATTGTTAGATGTTGACTGTGGTGATGAAGTGAGGCTGCTCAAACTTCATGGAATGGGGGGTGTCGGTAAAACCACTCTAGCCGGGGTTGTCTACAATAAACTTTCTTCTCGCTTTGGAAAGTCTTGCGCCTTCCTTGACAACATTCGAGAAACGTCAGAGAAGGAGGGTTTAGTCTCGTTGCAGAAGAAGTTACTAATGGAAATTGCTAGTTCTAGCTCTGCAGAAAGTATTAGTGGAGTTGATCACGGAAGGAAGAGGATAGAGGAAACAATTTGCGATAAGAAGGTTCTAATTGTTCTTGATGACGTTGATGAGAAAAAAACAAATCGAGAATCTAATTGGACAACGTCGGTTGCATCCCTGAACAAGAATAATTATCACCACTAGGAACACAAGTGTACTGGAGATTATTGAGCAGAGAATGGCTCATGAAATGAAGAAGATGAATTCTGACCATGCACTGAAAATTCTGGCTTATGAAATGAAGGAGATGAATTTTGACCATGCACTCAAACTTTTCTAAAGGCATGCGCTTCTTGAAGGCTCTCTAGCAAAGGAATTTGGCAGCCTCTCAAAAGATATTGTCTTTACTACCGGGGGCCTTCCTTTGGCTCTTGAAATTGTAGGTTCATTATTTTGTGGAAAACACGAAGCAATATGGAAGGACACATTAGCCAAGATAAGGGAAATACCTGACGAAAAAGTACAAAAGAAGTTGATGATTAGCTATGACGCCCTTAACGATCGTCAGTGCAAAATTTTTCTTGATGTCGCATGCTTTTTCATCAATGAGGATATGACTAATGCCATTTACATGTGGACTAATCGTAAACTTTATCCTAACATGGAAATTGATGTACTTGTTAGCATGTCTTTAATAAGGATAATGGATAACAATAAATTTTGGATGCATGATCAATTGAGAGACTCGGGACGTAAAATTGTACATCAAGAAAATCCAAATCTTGGGAAGCATAGCAGGCTGTGGATCAATGCGGAGGTCCTTGATTCAGGAAGAACCAAAGAGGTAAGACAACTTTCAGGTTCAAATGAAAAAAGTGACATCCTACATTTGCGGATTCAACTTTCTTCTCATGATCTTTTCTTCCATTTCATTCATTCTAATCGTAAATAAAATTACTGGTTACTCACAAGCTTTTTGCAATTGATTTATTGGCAGAGTAAGAAAAAGGTTGAAGCTATTGATCTACGGGGAAGCAGTTCTCATATCTCAATTAGAAATGAAGAAATTGGAAGGTTTGAAAGTTTGAGGTTCCTGAGATTATCCAATGAGACATTTCATGGGGATTCCATCATTAGTCTACCAGAGTTGAGATGGATTTACTGGTCTTCTCCCCTACTAGATTGTAGTGTGGCTAGTATGCATTCAAAGAAATTAGTTGTCCTTGAACTTTTTGACAATCACTTCATAGATGATTCGAAAGTACGGGACTTAATTAAGGTATGATTTCCATCTTAATTTATAACAGTTGTCTCGTACATTATTTGGCTTCTTTTTGTAATGTTTATACTTCCGTTTTGCAGATGGCAACCAAACTTAAAAGTCTTGTCGAAATGTCGGGCTTTTGAGAGGTTGACTTTTGATTATTGTTGGGAGTTGAAGGAAATCGATAGCTCCATTGGAAAGCTAACGTGCTTGCTCCACTTGAATATCACCGATTGTGAGCTCGTTGAACGAGTGCCTGACGAAATTGGGGGGCTAGTGAAGCTTGAGCGCTTCTCTTTGTGGGGATGCGACGAAGTGTGCGGAATCCCCACCTCTATCGGCAAATTAGCACCATTAAGGAAGTTGGACCTTTCAAATACGGGAATTACAAGCCTGTCGGATTCCATCGGAAAGCTGCAGTGTTTGTCAGATCTCAACATAGAATGCTCAGCAATCACTGAAATTCCAGACGAAATTGAAGGGTTGGTGGAACTGCGACATCATTGTTTGGGAGACACTATGATTAAACAACTTCCGGATTCCATTGGAAAATTAAAATCATTGTGCACTCTGAATTTTTCAGTTGACACGTCTCAGCAATATAATTCAAATTGATGGAAGTTACCCAAAGCTATCGGAATGTTGGACAAACTGGAGGAGCTTGATTTAGGTTTTCGTAGAGAGTTGGTAGGCGAAATTCCTTACGAAATAGGACATCTATCCTCTCTGAGAGTCCTAAATTTACGTTGCACCAGTATCTCTGGAGTTCTGGGAACAATCAACATGCTTTCTCGCCTCTCAACACTTGACTTAACATGGTGTGATGAGATTATAGAGCTGCCTGAGCTTCCAGCGGGTTTAGTCCGTTTACATATTCTATCTAGCTCCCTGAAGGTAATCCCAAATCTCTCGAGGCTTACCAATCTAGTAGAGTTGGTCCTATCCGATCGCTTTGTTTTTCGAGATTCATCAAACCTAATGCACACATGTGACTCGGGGTGGATTGGAGGGCTATCCAAACTAAAGAAATTGGATTTGTCTCTTCTGAATGTCGTTGTACCGCCTACAGGATTGGGTCCCCTTTCCCTTCTAGAAGATCTTCACTTGCGTGGTCTACATCCGCACCCCTTCGAGCAGCCACGGCCTTCTTTGCTTCCTTTAGAACTTGACAATTTCAGCTCGACAGGATCGCCACTGTCCAACTTGAAAATTCTGTCGATTTTGACGCTTGGTTTCTCGCAATTGCAAGAAATTCAACTCGATGGACTTTTGCAATTGCAGCGCTTACGTTTGCACGAGTGTGACCTTCGGAGCTTATCCATACCATCTAGCTTAACGCAACTGACAATATATGATTGCCCTAATTTGATTGAGATTCAGTTTCTTGGTATGTCGGCATCACTGGAGGAATTATATATTGCAGACTGCGGGTCAATTGAAAGGATGGTATTTTGCGGTGCGGTGGGATCTCTCGGTGTCCTCGATCAATCGGAGTCTTCTTCGAGTGAGTCAACCTATTTTGCACCAGGAGTACTTCTTCTTCCCAATGCCTTGAAGAAACTAAAAACACTTGAAGTATGGCATTGTGAAAACCTACTTGAGATTCAGGTCATCGAGTTATCAAACTCGAAGAGCCTTCATTATTTGGACATCCATGAGTGCCCTAAGCTGCGGGTTGTCAAGGGCCTTAACGAGCTAGAGTTTTTGACCGAGTTGGATGTCAACGATTGTCCTTCACTGGAAACATTGCTTGACATGTCGAACTTGAAAATACCGGATAATAGCCAAATACTAGTCACAGGGTGCAGGGAGTCGCTTGACACTTCATCACGAGGTGGGTTTATTCCTTTCAAGCGTTACAAAAGGAGGGCTCGACAAGGTGCGCCTCAACCAGAGATAAACAAGGTGAGCCTCGACCAGGATTTTATCGTAAGACTAAAGAATTTCACCAAAATTGCGACTAGATGTAAATTTCTTTTCTGCAACTTATTCTAACATAATTAGTTAGAAGCACGCCACTGCACACACCTATCATATTTCAGATAAATTTATAGAATGTTCAAGAATTGAATCAACAATGTAAATTTACCAAAAATTATAACAGCCTTCAACCAGTCTATAGTATCATTTCTTCACTTGCAAATGTCTAGGACTCTCAATTTTTCCCTACCATAACAAACCAAAAGTCGCCATATGGAAGGAGAAATCTGATACAGGCAATAGCATCGCGCTTTCCTTTCCATTTTCTTTGGTCCCCTCTGTTTGGTCAGATTCTTCCATTCATTGACTTTATCTGCAATTTCTGTTTATGAAAACGGAACTTCCAACTCGTAGACTGAATATAGATGTCATGTTTCATGTAGTGCATATTTATTTTAGTTTCATGTAGTAGTACTGTCTTTTCCTTTTGCTTCTTTCATAAATACGTTCAAGTTCAGTCAACTGTATGTAAGAAATTCAAGGTTAAGAGATTTTCACTTCTGGGCATTCTGAGGGATATGGATGGTCATAAGGTGCTTCGTAGAGGAACTTAATTTGGAAAAGTAAAACCGACTTTGAAGGAAGAAAATGGAAGATTTTACACTACATGGACTATTGAATCATCATCATTCAGCACTATATAGACTCACTATGTCTTGCACATAGGAGCCATGAGTTTGTTGTACCCTTGCTTGTGAAAATAGCGAAACCAATGTTAAGAAAAAGAGTTATTTTATTTGATGACAACTGCATTTTCTCACCTAGAATACTGGCTAAAGAAAATCTTATTTTTCATGTAGGAGGAGGCTAAAAGGGAATGGGATGCCAAAGAGCTCGATGAGCTTGAGTCATATTCATCTGCAAGTTTTTCGGATCATGAAATTAGCGAAGAGCCTCCCATTAAACAATGTCAAAGAAGGGACTCTACCTGGAAATCAAAATCAAACGATGGAGCAAGAGTCGAACCCTTTAAGTATATGGCCACTATTGTCTATATTTCGATCTAGTGTTATCAAGTCATAGATTGAAGAGGTATATATTGAACTTAATCACAACCTGTTTTTGCAGGTCTTCATGAACTTGGAAAGCAAAATCAGACAACGAAGCAAGACTCAAACCCTTTAAGTATATCACCACTATTGTCTATGTTTCGATCTAATGTTATCAAGTCACAGACTGAAAAAATATTTATTGAACTTAATCGCAATCTATTTTTGCAGGTCTTGACGAACTTGCTCCACCGAGAACATTTTGTGATACATTCAAGACATGCTTAGTGAGCATATTGGAATGTATCTGCAACCGCATTCTTTCCTAGCAGTTAAGCTGAACTCTTTGAAGTTCGAAGCAGAAGAAGCATTTTAAGGATAATTCGGTATTCATGGACATGAAAGGGCCTAGTCAATTCTCGTTATTTGGTTGATTGTAGAGCCAAGTGATGGCTTGAGGGACTAAGTGTTCTAGAAACAAGAAACTCAGATTGCATAAGAATTCCCTCTGTGCTTGCGTATGACAGTTTCTTCAACCTTGGACAGAATGTGATAAACCAACCGAGAGGCTGACAGGCTGCTGATTGGTGCTGGCATTGTCAATTAATGATTAGGTGGCCGGTTAGCTATCATCTCTGTGAACATTCATTGACCAAGGTTTAATAGAAGTTGCCTGATGTTGGAGGCAGCCAGTTTCTAAAAATGGACTTGGTCCATTTTATAATAAAAGTTTCATCATCTAGCATGCAATTTTCTTTGATAAGGGAATCCATTCTCCAGAGTTGATAATCTAGTAGTCCTTCGATATTTGCTAAATTGCTCGTGAATTGTTTGATCGTACCAGGCAAGCCAGAGAAAGGATTTCACCTGTGGCCATGAGTTCAAAGGACCCTCCTATCAAGTAGGGGTGTGCAACTGGACTGGGTTTACCCGGAAACCGGACCAACCCACCCGAAAAATAGGTTTGGGAACTGGTTCTAACAAGAACCGGTCCGGGTACCTGTTCCATTTTTTGGGAACCGGTTAGAACCGATTTGGTTTCCAGTTCCAAGTAAAAATCAACCCAAACCTGTTTTAGAACCGATTTTAGAACCGGTTTTGAGATAATGTACAAAAAAGTAAAAAGCCTATATCACGTTATCCTACTTCGTCAGTTTTAGAACCGATTTCCGATTTAATATTGGAATATGTTTCATAACTATGAGCGAAACGGCACAGCCCTTAAAGTCATCTAATATTGAGTGATTTAGATGAGATATATAGATATTTTTCTAGTGAGAGCATATGCCTTACTGCTAAGTCTCTTGATTTTTCCTTTCAAGATATTTCATTCGGAAACAGAAGTGAGGAGTTATCTCATCATAGCGCAAAATAAAGAGCTAAACATGTTGAATAAATTCCCTGGAAATGTGACTCTTAAAGATTTATGCGATTGGATTATGTCTTGCCACATAGTGCTTTTGAATTGTTGATTTTGATGGATTGTAAGTTCAATTGCTCATTTTGGGGATTGTTACTTGTAGCGGATAATGGTTTTTGTTATTCATCTTTTATTTTAAATTGTTTCATTACTACCTATATTATTTTGCTAGAAAAAAAAGAAACAAAAAAAAAATAAGTTCTCGGGTAGACCCTGAAACCGAATCGGAAAAACAAGATCGGTTCCAAAACAGGGTCTAGGAAAAACAGGATTGGTCTCAGGTTCCAAAAATTGAGAACCGGTTATAACAGGGTTGATTTCAGGTTCTAGGTCCGGACCCAACCCACTCTAGAACCGATTACCCCTACTATCAAGCTTTGTCTTGGCTCGTTCCTCGTTCCCACTTGAGAACCCAGAACAACTTAACAAAATAGGAAAATTCAAACTCACTTATGAAATTACTGTTGTTATAATTGTTACCTACTATCATGTCGTACGGATAAAAGCGCATTGAACATACTAATTCTAGCCTAACTTTGCAGGTTTGAATGTATTTCTCCCCACCAACCGTATAGATCTTTGTACGGGTTTGAAACCTTTTTCACAGGGAAATTAAAACTTATTTGCAAGACCAAATTAAATGAATTTCCCTCCACCAACCATATAGATTCTAGAATCTCTGAAGGTCATATTAACATAGTAATTTTAGCATTTCACTATGCTTGGAGGATTTGCTGTTTTCGGTACTTTTGGATCCCATTCCCAGGGCTCTGCCCTTTATATATAAGGAAGTCGCCTCACAGGTTGCTTTTGACTTCAACATCGAAAACTACATGAAATTGTCTCTGCTCCGGCTTTAATGAAGCAGCGAAGAAGAATGTTGCTCTAAAATGCTCTGTTGGAGTGTAATTTCAAAAAATCCTAGCAACATTGAGAAAGACTAGCAGTGCATAAACAAATAACCAACAAACCAGAGAGAGAGCTGGAGATTATGGTACAGTTGCTTTTTCATCTTATTGTGCTGGTGCTTTGTCTGTGGAATTTCTGGGAGAAAGATTTAGCATACAAGGAAAACATGATTAACAGATCTTGAACTGTCAAGGGTATGCGAGAACCAAGATAAAATTAAATCACAGTTTAATACCTAACCAACAAAACTGAAGATTGTGAAAACTCATCAGCATTCATAAATCTGTCATACAGAGGGTTCTCGCGAGGCAGTGGGTAGTTTTAGCTCAGGCTCGGATATAAGTGGGGAGAAACAAAAGTCGACCATCTCCTTGGTTACCTCTTCCAAACTTGGGGGATCCCACTGCACATTATTTGAAAAACCCACAATAATTTCTATCATGTAAGTTGAGAAAATGTGTAAGGTTGGAAAAAATGGGAATTAATTTTACCTTTGGAGTGAAGTCCTTATCCACTAACCGTGCCCGAACACCCTACAGATGGCGAAGAGTACTATAAATCAGAACACAAACCATATCTTTGCAACCCCACATATGACAAGAGTACAATCATCTGACGATAAGGAGAGAAAGAAACCACAAGATTCAATCATACAATTGCAGTAGATGTTGAAGATTTGCATACCTCACAAAAGTCTTTGGAAACTTCTCCAGAGATTCCATGAAGGGATATACGGAATTCCCGAGTTAAACATTGATCAAGAGTCTGGAATCTGCCTTCGCGAATCTGAAAGTAATAATTATAACCGACTCAATGTCTGGAGAAGGAATCTATGTCCAACAAAAAAAATCAAAAGAATGGTAACTCACTGATCTTAAGGTGACTTTTAAGCTCAATGGAGAAGCTTCCCTTAGTTTCTTGAGGGTCATTGCACACCATTCACCATAAGAGTCAGCTGCTTCAATTTCCTAAGCAACACCAATTTAATAAGATGTTAATGAAAGAACATCTAGGATACCATCCATGCTGACTCATTGCATTTCTCAGTTGATCAGTGCCAATTCTAACATCATGCATCTGGCAAAACAAAACATCGTCAACCATCTCAAAAACCAGTACGATGTCAAGCATTATAGACTTTCCGACAATAAACATAAGAGTCCTTTTCAGGGTCTCCCATCCAACTTACCAGTGCATGTATAATTTCCTCGACCGTGTCATGGCTAAAGCATTTATCGATCACATCAATCCTGAGTCAACACTATAATATTGTAAGAGAACAAGAAAAAAATACCCCATTTAAAAAATTATTCAATACGCACTTCAATAACCGTAAGAAATAAAACTTAAGAGATTAGAGAGCAAAAGAATTGCGGGCAGTAAGCAAAACAAAATATGCAGGCTCATTTTTTATTAAACGCATGAAGGAAGAAACTGTTTTCCATAAAAGCAGCAATCACTATGCTATCTGGAATATTTACTTGTGTGCCCTGCACAGTTCTAATGTGCACAACAACTGATCATATGTCATAACTAATAACTTATCATGTATATTTTAAGTGTTTAGAATGACTGATTCATAGTTCTTCTCGGGTTTGGATAAAACAGAATCAACCCCAGAAAAGTGTAAAAATAGCTAGTGCATACAAAAAGTTATGTGTGGTAGAACACAATCGACTCACAATGTACATCATTTATTAGCTGCATCACAAACTTCTCTAGTGTGTTCCCTAGACAGATGTATAACGTAAGGTTATACCGCATTGATCCAAAAGCATACAGTCATCCACACAGGATAAATGTAAAAAAAACAACCATGTTGCAAAGATTCCAGAAGCTGTAGACTAAAGTTGAACATTACTTATGAATGATACTCCTCCTGTCGGGATAAACAAGATCACCATATTGTGAAAGGGATGTCTCTATAACAGATGGATCATCAGTAGTCAGTCTACCAAGACGCTCTTCGATCAAAGCTAATCTCTGTCAAGGTCATTAATTGTAACTCAGAATAGATTATCAAGGTATGTAGTGTAAAAACACTGAAGCAGAGGTCAAAGGGGCATTGAAAACAAACCGCATTTAGTGAATAGTGAGTAGCCAAGCGGCAGGCAACCATTTCCACACCATTAAGCTTATCCCCCGTAAGAGCCAGGTATTCCCCTGGAAGAAGAAGGCCACACATTCTAAGAAAGAATCCTAATGCTAGTTATCGACAAATTGAGATTCAAAGAGAAAGAGTACTAAACCGTGCAAAGAAGATACTGTGGAAACTATATAAGCTATACATTACAAACAGAAGGACAAAACATCAATATGATCTCTTCATGGTTTCAATAATTAAGTATATTGCAAACAGAGGCTTCCCTTTAGTGCAATGCAAAGGATGGTCTTCAAAATAATTCCTGCATGCCAAAAGGGAACTAATGGATACAGTAAAACAATCGCACATGTGATAAAGATTACATTTACGAAGAGCTTCCAGTTAACAGACACCAACAGAACATTTTGAGGCTTAAATGTTATCTGAACCTTCTGGCCTATTTTAAATTTGGTGAATGATCACCTTATTACATTACACAGTTTAGCCAAGACCTCCCTTTTGTTTGCAGAGACAATATACCTAGATAGCCAGGTAAACGGGAAAGGTGGAAGGAAGCTCCAGCATCTGGATGAAATCCTATTTGAGCCTCTGGATGGGAAAAAACCTGCAATTGGAAGCATTAGCTCAAGCATTTACTTTGCGGAATTGCTGTAGAAATACGAAACCACGTGCATTACATGTTCGTTTGATCAAGTTAGTCCTTCCATTAAAAAACTAAACATAAATGGTGAAGTAGCTGTCACAAGGCTGAAACATTCCATCTTGGCATCTACGCAGCCACGTAGGGTCCACGTGGCTATTACACAGTTAAAAAACATAAAAATAAAAATAATAAAAATAAAGTAGTGGTTTCAGAAAGAAAATTGAGAAAAGAAAAAAAGGAAAACCATCTTCAGCTTGGTCTGCAAATAGAGGGCAGTCATGCACCGACAGCCACTGGCAAGGGTGGCCAGACCCTCCCAGGCTCAGGTGACAGTGGCCAGACCTTCACGGAGCTTAGGCATGGTGCAGCCCCCATCCATCACAGAGGCACACACCTGGCGAGAAAGATACAAGGGAAAAGCAGTCCTGGTCCTCGGCCACCCCATGGCACACAGCGGCAAGGGCCACAGCCCTCGCAACAGATCTGGGCGAGGGTCACAGCCTCACGTCAGATCTGCACTGGTTCCGCCAGATTTGAACTGGTCCCAGAAAGACGGACTATGAAAATTTCATGCATTTGTTGCCAAACCATTGTCGATAAATACCAAAAACTAGATCATAAGATTGAGTAAACCACAAGTGCTTTGTGATTTGGAGAGAAATCCCAACATTAAATTAAATGTTGGCAAAGGAAGTTGAATAAACACAACTCCAACGAGCACATATAGGAAAGCAGTTAACATCTATATCAGTATTTAGGAAAAGTCACATACAGTTTTATCAGTTGCTAGTCGAAACATTCCAGGAAGAGAAATCCCAGCTCCACTTGCCATAGTGACACCATCCAAAATAGCCAGCTGCCCAAGAGTGAAGTAAATAAAAAGTGACCAACTCATAAGTTGAAAATAACGCGACTGCTGAGACATTCAAACAACTTTGATAGACTAAAAATTAAATCCAAGAAATTGAACATTGCACCTACTAAATGGTTAACGCCTGCAGTTTTACTGTGAAAATGGGTTGACAAGTTGTTGTCAATTAAACAAAAATTTTGATAGAATATTAAATGCCAAATAATAAATAATGAAAGTAACTCGGAGTACATCATGCAATTACTTTTAGAAACGGAATCCTGCTTGACATGGAAGAGAAACTGTGCCTATAAGATGACTACTACAAACCAATTGCAGTAAATGTCACTCGCTTTACATTTGACTCAAGGAACGAAGAGGGAAAACGTAAATGATTTTTTATTGTTCTTCTTTCTTCATTAAGCATAGAGTAATATGTTGACAAGAGCTAAACATCAAAAGGACTTACTTTTGCTCCTAGAAGAATCATGTCAAGAATCACAAGGACTTAGTTTCTCCTCTCATCTCACCATGAATTGCCTTACACATAAAGATCATGGTCAAGCAGATCATTAGTCAAAGATTGTTTTACTGGCCATGCCACCAATGCGGAGGTACCTCATCTACTTGAGATTCATCTGTAACAAAGTATGTCCACCTTAGTGACCTAGACTGCTTATGCAACGGAAAATGGTGCTGAAGCGGAATGGAGTAGATCACATGTCAAGAAGCACAATATCCAATTAGTAGGTTCAAAAATTTTAATTATTTGGATCGTGATAGAGCTCCAAGGATTCATCCACCATCACTCACTTTGTAACACAGAAAGTTTCTTTTGCCAGTTTTTGTTCTGTGATTACAAGTTTAGAGCAACATTTAATTTAATGTTACTATAATCACTCATCCAAGTTATTTCCAAGATTTCAAAAGTTTGTGTAAACGCTTTCTAATTGTATAGTGAACTGGTTTTGTTCAGATTGCCAATTTCAGCGATCCACAATGTAAGAGTACCCTATATCAGCATGTGTACATGAGTTGTAGTTTGCAGGGATATTAGCAATCTCCATATCACTGGAATCCAGTAATACCGCAAGATATGAGATTCAAGCTTTTCATCCATGACAAGAAAACTGACACTTGAGCATACTTCAACCACTTTTATTCACAAAACTTGAAACATCAATTCAAAAATTGTAAGATGAGATTTTTGTAGTATCAACTATATAATTTATCAGAACCATAGGAATTTAGGGTGAAAGTTCCGTTTCTCATCCAGCCAGGAGAAATCATACCCTACTCTATGATGTCTGGCCAATAATATATTGTGCCAAGAGGTCATTACACAAACCAATAGAATTTCAGAGGAAAATCCAAGCCCTGAAAGTATCCATTACACAGTAGGCTGATTCTACATCTCAAAGAGCTAACAGTTTATAAACTTCAAAAGGAGGTACCCACATGTGGTTTCAAATACGTCCCTTGCACGTAAACGAACTTATATAAAGTATCAAAGAAAGTTCTGCACTCCTCAATGTTCCCTGCATGTATGTTGACTATTTGATTAGAAACAAAAATAAGGAAAGAAAAGTAAAAGAACCAAAAGTTCATAATCAAGGGAATAAAAGAAGATTGATAGGAACGTTGCGTGCTCTTTGAAGAGCACTTGAGGGGCATTATTTCAGACCATCCACCTTAGTTTATCTATCACATCCCACCTGATTCAATCTATAGTTCCCCTCAAACACACTAGTTCCTAATCTGACTTTATCTCTACAGCCACAAATCCACCATTGCATATCATCTCCAGTTATAAAAATTACCTTCACATGTTGATATTAAACACCTATATGATTATCTTTCCCTTGAACCAAACCTCTACTTCTAATATCTATTTAAATAAATAGCAAAGAAAAAGGACATAAAAACTATTAGAGAAAAAAATGTTTAAAATAGAAAGCCAAATAAATGAAAGAATTCATCACCGTCCGACCTCCAGTGAGCAAATGATAAAGGGTAATGACATCTCCACCGGAGCAGAAAGCTTTGCCACCACCCTTCAGATCAGACAAAAAAATTCATGTTAATTCAAAGACTGCGAACCCGGACAATAACAAAAGGAATGCCTGAAATGTGAATTCACTTCTCCTTCTGTATAGACTCTACACAAAACAAAACCAGGACCTATATCAGCTCTTGTACGAGAGCACGTAACGGTAATACCTTCATCGACACAAACCCGACATTTGGATTCTCTTCCCACGATTCATAGAGCCTCTTCAGCCTGGTCACCTGTAGAAAACGTCAGCACAAAGTTGAAGCTTTAATCATCCTAGAAAAAAAAGCTGAACTGGGTATCAAGAAACGCAAAAAATGAAAAGGCTTTTCGTTCCGATTGGGGTTGGTGAGGAATTATTTCGGGTCGGAGAGAGAGAGGAAGAACCAAACCATTGAGGTAGTGAGAGAATTAAGAGCAGATGGTCTGTTGAGGATCGCAGTTCTTGAGCTGGCTCTTCCATCCACTAGAACCTGACGCCACACAAACATACATGAATCGAAATATAAGCACCCAATCTAAATGAACCACCTTTGGTATCCGCAAAGTAGACACTGCGACTTGACTTCATCGAGTTTCTTGAACGAATCAAAATGGCTACCAGGACAAGTCGCATCAGATGAACAAATTGAAACCCAGAGAGAGGGAGAGAGAGAGGGAAGGACCTGGTCTTGGACTTCGTCGTGGCTAGTGTAATGGGGCTGAGCGGAGAGACTTCTCTGGTGCGGGAAAGAGCCGAGCTGGCGAAGCGAACGCCTGGCTCTCGCTAAAACCTTCAAGCTATGCATCTCCCCCTCTCTCTCTGTCTCCTTCTCTTGCTGGTGTTTGAGCACTCTACAAAGGCTTTTGAAGGGTGTTTCTCCGGAGCAATGCCTGAACCTGTCGCTCCAGCCTCCCCCACCAAACGACAAGCGAGCGCTGAACAGTGCACACTGAGAAGGCGAAGAAGAAGAGAACGACAAAGCAAAGATCAAGCGGCTATTCGAATGAGGTTATTGTCCAAGTCGTAATCGTACGAATGAACTTCCATTGGGCTTTTGTCATCTGGGCTTTAGATGGACCGGTCTATGATCTGGACGATAAGGCCTGCCAAAATCAAGCTCCTGCGATACCTCCTCCCCGAATCTTGGGAGAATGACAGGAATAATCAGTGAACTTTAACCCGATATATAATATCATCCCTGAACTTTCGATTTATTTAATACTGTCCTCATATTTTTAATTTATTCAATATAGTCCCGTAATTTTCGATAACATTTTCATATAGTTCAAGAACTAAATCGAATATGTACCAAAAGTTCGGACGCCACATTGAACAAATAAAAAATTGAGGGACGATATTGCACATTAAACTAAATTTCATATTAAATTAAAGTTCAAGGATCACTTGTATCGTTATCCCCCGAAGTTTCCTTTAGTCCCGTGACCAAATTTTGTGTCTTTGAGTTAATTTTTTTTCCATGCGATTTTTCTACAAATTCATGCTTGTATTCCACAATTTCGTGTTCAGTTAGTGTCAACTTTATGTTCTTAATAAGCTCCACCCGCTTTCATCTCGTGTTGATGATTTTGGTGTAGCTTAAAGAAATGCTGTCTTGAGATAATGTATACAAGCAATGCAGCTGGTTCTTTTCAGTTTGACATTAAAAAGCGGAAAGAAATGCTTTATTGCATTGTTAACTACAAACGAATCATTCTGGTCAAATTAAAGTCCAAACAATGTCCTCGTCTCAAAGAGCGGCACGACTCCATTGGCCGTACCCATCGTGTTAGAAGACTTCGTTTGATTGTCATTGTGCCCGTTTCGGTTAACTGTAGCCAGTCCGTACCTCATGTGTAGGCACTAGTCAGCTCGAAAACGAGTGCCCCTCCTCAGACTCTTCCACAGGAACAGCATATGGTGAATCCCAATCAGCATCGAAGACTTCTTGAAGCTGCGAAACTATGTCCTGGTCATACGTTCCGAAGCCGACACCAGCAGTAGTATAGAAATAGTCCCATATGAGGTTGCTTGTTCCAATGTGGGCTCTCACATCACTAACAGCGTACTTTCCATGGTTGACCCGGGTGTAACCAGGATACATATTCCCGGTGCTAGTCCCTTTCCTAATCGCAGCTCCAGTCATGTTAAAACCCGGCACTTTGTAGTATTTGATCTCAACTTTGCCAGAACACTTGTTGTATTTCGAAGAGGAGCAGAGGACATTGGAATAGAGGAGAGATTTCAGGTAAACATCAGTGTTGTTTATGAAATGTGCCCAATGTGCTACCAATATCTTCACTTTGGCATGCTTGGAAAAGACAACCTGAAAATTATCGTTACCTCAGAAAATATGCTCCCAGTAACAGCATATGGGAGGAAATAAAGTTGGCCAATAACGATAAATCAAAAAAGCCTGTGTGATTAACCCATTTTGTCAGTGAGTAGCTCATCACAGCAAAAGCTTTACACATTTTCCTTATTCATTTCAAAACAAAAGTGGCATATGGTGATAGCAGGAAAATACTACTGCTTACGACAAGCTGAAAGCATGTCATTTTTCTGTTCCAAGCACACAAGATAACTCCAAAACAAGAAGCCAATGACAGCCATCAAACTTCAGTATTTGCGGTGCCACTAAATGCTTCGTTGGTTCAATCTTTGAATATTCACGCAAGTCACAGTCCATCTCCATAAAAGAAAATGGAATCGGGTAGATGCAAGACTGAAACGATTCTAAATGAACACCATATTGACTTTTATCAGATGATTTGGATTTACACGTACAAACAAGGGCAGCAACTGTCGCAAGAAAGGAGCCTACCTCTGACACAGCAGAAGAAATGGATGACCAATAAACAGTTTGATCAGCATATTGTGATTGACCAAGCCAGTCCATTGTGCTGATCCTAATGGTGGCTCCACTTCCAACTGATTTAATCGTGTCAACCCATGCCTGTTCGTCAGCCTGGACCTTGCCAAATGACAGCTGCAATGGCAGTATATTGTATGTTAAAGATAGAATCTTGTAAGATGAAACTTAGGGGATCCTCCAAAAGGATCAGTAGAGCAATCGCAATGTGATCCAATCTACTTAAAAGTAGAGCACCCTCATTATTCATGAAGGAATCCACACAGAAAAAGTTTACTTGCTAAGGTATCGGATAGAAGACAATAGACAACTAGACTGGGTCGATTAGCCAAATTCTAATTGAGCATATAGACACTGGAACTGCCATATCGCAAACCAACAAACTTAATAAACTCAACTTAAAATGCAACCATTCATTCTTTATCTTTTGATTCAACAAACAATTATAGGATGAAACAAGTCTAACCTGTCATGGCTAACTATTTTGATGATGTCTAAATGCAATTCTTACTTTCTATGTCAAGACAAAATTACAAATGTTAAATAGATAGGTTTACAAGTTACCTCTGGAGGAGCAAAAGAAAGATAGCTAAGTTGAGATTGGGAAGATGTATGATTCCGTCCGGGAGTATCTAATGGAAGACGAAACATGTGAGGATGTGACAAGACTGGATAGCCTGCTACATGAGGAACAACCACAGATCGAGGAAGAGGTGACCTGCCATGATATATTGGCTCATAACAATAAGTGGACTCAGAAAATGTCAAAATCAACCTTCACCAGATCATTATGATGGCAAGTGAACTCAAAGCAAATCAAGCACAAAACCATTCAATTGAGCACCAAACTGATCAAATGGTTACAACATCACACCACCGGCTAATATCAGACCAAGAATAAGCTGCTGATTTCAAATTTAAGAATAACTTTTTGACCCGACCAAGTCTAAGCATTGGAGTTGCCAAACCAGAGTCAGCCGTGTCTATCAAGTCCTCAAGAGAGTAACTCCTGTCCTTGTCTCTTATTTTAGAAACTTCTTTCTTCTTTTAAAGGCTATGTACCATGCACTGGAGAATATCTGCTTACTTATCAGTCCCGCAGAACAGCATTTCCAAAATGAACAGTTTGAAAAAATAAAATCCAATATCTTCCTTTCAATCTGGATATTTTTACTTTTCTTCTTTTAAAAGCTATTTACCATACATAAGAACTGTTCTGCTTTCTCTTTACTCATATCGTTCAATCTTCTGGTAGAAAACAACAAACTGAAAAATAAGAAGCAAATGCCAGGAATAAGTATTTAAGATACATTTGGCAAACATTTATAGTTGATCCAACCTAGTGGGATAAGGCTTGGTTTGTTGTTGTCGTCATAACTATTTTGAAAGAACTCCGACAAAGATAAAAATCAAAAATCTATTAAAAACTTTAAGCTGCAGCACCAAAAACAATCTTAACAAACAACAGAAGATTCCAATTACCCATCACTTATCAATCATCATAACCTCAGGAGTTTCAGACCTGAGCCTAGAGTTAATCTGATGGTTGAAAGACCAAAAAAGGATATTCCTTGACTAAAAGTGATACAGCAGAAAATCCTATGGAGCAGAGACATGCTTTATGAAATAAAAATGAACTTTTCTATCACCCAAAGAAACAAAGAAAATGAACAACGCAACCAAATGCCAGGGGTTAAAAAAAGAAGAGCCTAACGATCCACAGATTCTTAAATTATGCAGGCAAAAGAGTCGCACAAGAAAAAATGCAATATGGATGTTTTTGTCATACTTGCATCGCTCTTCAGATTCAAGGAAATGTGACCAACAGGGAACTTTTCTGGTGATCTGCCATTGTTGATCCCAGACATTCTTTGTGTAGGCTGAAGCATTGAGAGAGGAAAGTTTCCACAAGTTGTCATTGTAGGATTCCACCTTCTTTGCTATTTTGGGACAATTAACAAGGTATATTCCAAGTTCCTTCACCTGTAAAGATTTTATCATTATAATTCTTCTGTATGGCTCTAATACACAAACAAATCTACAGATTGTAGAGATGAAAAATAGGTGATATGTCTTAAAAATGGTGTAAATGTGGCACAATCTTCTACAATCTTACTTGCCAACAAGAATGGGACGCTTATAGCTGAGAACCCTCACCTCTTCTTTTGTTCAGTCAAAATTTATTTAGCCACAGTCAGATCATTGTCCTCACCAATAATAAATGGAGAAAAGGCAATACTATGTTCCTGAGAAAAGGACTTCTTAAGTAAAGTGTGTACCTGAGAAAGGGACTTCCAATCATTGTTCGCAGATCCAATATAAACATCTCGATTATCTGATATCCACACTTTGGCATGAACTATGCCCGATCCCCACCATTTGGTAAATAACAGAGTTACAGACTTGACATTTGTCCTTCCTGAAGCAAGGTCATTTGGTTCTTTGTCATAGTCAGGATACACTCCTGAGTGCTGTAAAAGCCTGATGAAGTTTAATATTTTTCAGAGGTGGGCTAATGTTTGCAAGAAGTAAACGAGAACATCTCTAATAGATATGGTAAATATGAAAGCAGAAGCCTCGAGAAAATGAGTCCGGGCTTATGCAGCATGGACATTTTGGTCTACTTCCTACATACATTAATATCGGGCTTCACACTTCTCTAAAGTAATGATTTCCTCAATGCTTTGGTAAGTAATTCTGGCACTACAGTCATTCACTATCTTCATCCATCGGATTAATCTCCTACCTGAGGCTCCCTTGGAACTTTTGGAGGACTAGGATTCTCCAATGGAGGTACTTTTACTTTCTCAAAGTGAAATGTACATCAAATTCCATCACTTAGCATTCATGCAGTTCTCCAAGATAGACGACTTCTGGGATTTTACTCGGGAGAACATGTTAAGCAAATGACCCACCACGTGCCTCAGAAATTTTATAATAAGTAATCACTTGACATGTTGACATAAAGTGTGATTAAAGAGCAGGAGCAACAAAACTATGAAACAAACTACCAGATATAAAACAAAAGGTAGCCACGATTAGCCATTTGGGAAATACCCCAAAGGCAAAGCCCCAATGGCTACTTTACGTGCCACAAATCAGCATATGCAAAGGGCACGAGCAAGCACTACCGGCAATTACCTGATAGTGACATTCCGATCAGCGGCATCTTCGATGGATTTGTAAACACCCCGACCCAAATCGGCCCCGAATCGGAGCATATCAGACCGAGAGTAACCATAATCGCCGGAGCGGGGATCATCGGGGCGAGCATTCAGCTGCCAATACTGCGCTATGACGTCCAGCTTCTTCGTCGAGTTCCCCGCCAACCACCGCAGCACATCCGCTAAAACCATTCGTTTCCCCCAATCAGCAACTAATACATTTAAAAAAAGATCCAATTTTCAACACCAACCCCACTCTCTTCTACTCCGTTCCTTCAATTGTACACTTCCTAAACCAAACTGCACCGCACTGCTCAGTCGAAACGCAATCGTCGCGGCGGAAGAGGGGAGGTGGAGGCGCTTACCGGTGGAGAGGACGCCCGGGACGCGGCGGAGGAGGGGCATGTCGGTGGGGATGGACTGGACGAGCCATGCCTTGCAGTGAGGCGAGCTCGCCGTGACGGTGGGCGCAGAGAGATTGGCTATGGCGATGACGATGAGTGTCAGAGCCAAACTGAGCTTCATCTTCTGGGTTCAATTCGAATCACCGTGCGCTTACGTGTGAATCAAGATCAAGGTGGGCATGCGACCATGGCTGAAGAAAGAGAGAGAGAGAGAGAGAGAGATGAAGAAGGAAAGAGAAGATTTCCGAACAGAGAGGGAGACTCCCTCGTCGTGTTTGACTTTTCGAGTCCTCCGAGGTGGTGTTGCGTTTTTATCGTTAGCGCACGTGGTAAGAATTGTAAAAATGATTGCTTCACGGTCGGATGAGCCAGTCATCCGGTCACCAATTTTCTTCACATATAAAAAGCATATGTCAAGCACATTCGCACGAACGTACCAAAGAACTGATTGCATTGGCACGCTATCCATTCTGCGTTACCTATGATTATAATCGGCAAAAAAAATTAAAATTACTAGGGCCGCATCTATTAATTATTTAACCATACAATCCAATACGTTATGTGTTGAGTATAACTGCATTCGGTGCAAATCGTATCAAGTATGCTCCTATTTTGTTTTTCAATAATCTTGTGCACGTCCGAGCACGATGGTCCTATCACGTTTTGCAGTGTGACAGTTTGTTATTGACTGCGTAACTATTGCCCCGGAATCAGATAACTTGCTCTTCGATCCAGAAGAAGTTGCAGCTTTTTTTAAAACACTAGATAGCTTCCAAAAGGTTCTTTATTCTTAAGTTATGCTTAATTAAACAAAAATCATTTATGATCATAGCCAGTGCACCTACATATTAATGCAATATTATTATATTTGAAATTGATCAAGATAAACAATCAATGACATGGTCTTTACCAAAAAAAAAAAAAACAATCAATGACATGTAATTACGATCATATGCATTGTCAATTATGTGTCTCATTTTATATCATCAATGCAACATTTCAAGGCATAATATGCGACATCATCATCTGATTACATAAACTGCAATTTATGGAATCAATTTATCTCTATGATGAAACCACTAGTTATAAATGATTACATATAAATCGAGTGCGTTTATGTTAGTTATATAAGTAGTATTTTCATGATTAAAAGGCCAGATAAAGATAAATTACATGTAGCTTTTGTTCCTATGAAGCAGCTACTTGTTTGTAGTTTTAGAACTGTGAATTAAGTTTGTTAATTTCAGAAGGCATTTTCAAGGAAAGCATTCAAAACTTACCATGAATCATTTGGGGTTTTTTGAAAATGGAAGATTTCTTCCCATTGTATAAATCCCCAAAAGTAAGGCCAAACATAATTTAGTTTCCTTTGATTAAAAGAAGAAGAAAGTATTTTATTAGGGAAAATTATCCAAAAAGTCATAAATCTATTACACTTTTGCAATTCAGTGATAAACTTATCAATTTTGCCAATTGAAACCATTCAGTCAATTTTGACTGGAAATCGTTGACGTAGACAAATTTTGATAAAATTTTTTTTCTTTTTCTTCTCTTTTCCTTCTTTTCTTTTTCTTCTTTTTGTCCTTTTCTCTTCTTTTCTTTTTTTCTTCCCTCCGCCGACCACCGTCAGGCCCCATTAATGGCCAGCAGTGATCGTCGACCTCAAGCAAAGGACGCTTGGGCCTAAGCTGGTAAGGGCCGCCTTCGCTGGATCAGACGAGGGTAGCCCAAGCCCTTACCCCGAGGCTAATTAGGACGACCCTCATCTGAGGCAGGTAACCTTTGTTGGCCATCGATGAGGCCTATAGCAGTGGTCGGTGAAGGGAAAAAGAAGAAAAGAAAGAAAAAAGAGAAAGCGAAAAAAGAAAAGAAGGAAAAGAGAAGAAAAGAATGAAAAGAATGCAAATTAATAAAAAAAATAGATAAAATACTAAAATATCGTTAAATTTTGTCTATGTCAGCAATAGCTGTAACACATAGGACGGCCAGCGTCGATGTTAGCGATTTTTCACCAAAATTGATTGGGTAAATTTAATTGGCAAAACGCTAAAAGATTTAGGACTTAATTGACAATAATGAAAAGTTTAGAAATGAATTAGTATAGTAGCATCAAATAACTAAGAAAACAATAATTAATGACATATTTGCCAAAGATTCCGGCAGCTAAGGATGACCCATCCTCACCTTTCGTCCTACCTGAATTGCGTGGAATAAACATGCACTGTCCACACACATTTGAGTTCGTTTTGAAGATAGGTCGCGAAATGGTCTTTGTTTTACCAGAGAAGAAGCGCCGAGGGGGCGTGGAGTACCATGCAGAAAGAAACCGCTAGTTGCAACGATGCTACGTACGAACGCTCAAGAACGACACTTGTAAGGACACGAACATGTGCCAGACGCCACGAGTCGCGTTTGCTCGACACCTACGTAAACGTGTTGGGTCAACCTTAACCGATTCCTACCCCATTTGATCAGACCCGTATTACCTTTGTTTCATTTCATCAACCTCAGGTCGGTGAGTTCTCCTAAGAGAGACAGAGAGAGCAGGAGATGGCAGTGGACGATGCGTACAAGGTGAGGGCGGGCGGGAGGAACTGGCCGATGAGCCCGAGAGCGATGGCGGTCGGCGGGATCCTCCTGGCGGCAGCAGCGGGTTATTACGTCTTCTACAAAGACAAGAGGAACACGAGGGACGTGCGCACCATAGTCGGGAACGGAGACACCACCCACGACCCACCTTTGGATGTTCGTGCCGGAAGTGAACAAATACGGCTCGCATGAGGGATGTTAATCTTGTAATTGCGTGTTCTGGAGTCTTGGTAAGTCTATTTGTATCGGCCTTCCGAATAGAAATGATCAAGCATTAGTGTTTTTTTTTTTTTGGGTCAAAGATCAAGCATTAGTTAATTCAAACTGAAAGGTACATCTTTTCGCTATGCTTGCTATTACGGATGATAGAGGAGCAGAGGTTCTGATGCATGTAAGCTCCTTTCATTTTTCAATTAGAATCTCCGAGTGATTGTGACGGCTCTCCTCCGAGTCTACATTGAAAGTTTTCGAGTCTGATTGAATCTTTCTAAAGTTTGCTGCTTTCATAGTTTTGACTTTTAGGTTCTTGAAATTAAATTTGAGAAGTGAAATGTGGAGAGTCATAGATAACTGGGTCTATATGATTTTATAAACTGAACCTTCTAGTGGTTATGATGCTCTTCTCAAGTACAGGGCGTTCCGATGGAGTCAACCGATACTTCACATGTGAATTTAACACAAAACATGGTCCGTCATCAACAACACACTGCCTCAATCAACCCATTCCTCTCCTTTTCTTGCTCTTTGCCGCACCATTTGGTCCCGCCGTCCCCAACCCGGACGGTCGTGTCTTCACTTTGTCTCCCGACTCGGTCTCTGTCGCTGATGGTCTCTCCCTCTTTTGATCTATCAGAAACAAGTGGACATGTATCCCATCCCCTTGACGATGGTTGATCTGGCTCCGTCTGAGCCATCACCGGAGAACGGGAGAACGAGCTAGCGGCACCTGTCATCATCGACTGAATCAATGCTAACTCCGCGGAGGACGGAGCCAACTCTGGCCAGACCCGCTCCATCGACAACACCCCCAGGATGCCATCGCTGTCGTAGTGTATGCGAACAAACCAACCCACTTGTCCTGAGTGGCCCCTTTCGCCTAGGGGACATTGGGTCTATTTGGTTCAGCATTTGGGGAATACCTTTGGCCAAATGCAAAGACATTTAGCACAAAGGGCTTTGGGGAAATGCAGGATTGTTTGGCAAACATCCATTGAAAAGTGCTTTAGGGAAATGCAAGCTGTTTGGTAAACATATATTTGAAAAGTTCTTTGGTGTAACCAATTTATGTTTTTTTAATTTTAATTGTTTAAAATTGACGTAAAAAAAATAATGACGGTAACTTTTATATTTTCGCAACGAGAATAACATAATAGAAATATATTAACAAATTTAAAAAAAAGGAGTCATTTCATTATAATACACATCGCATGTCCCTAAAAATGAAATACATTATCTTTAAATATTACAAACATCTTTAACAACTTTATAAACTCATAGCTATTTCATCATGTAAACGTACCATGTCAGAAGATACATTATCATTTAAATCACTCATCCCCTCATTTACGTCATCATGATCAACTGAATATCCATAATCGGGATCTAATTCTGCATTTTCAAAATCTGTATCAATCACGGCATTTCTTCGTATATAATTGTGCAAAGCCATTGTCACTATGACAATTTGCACTTGCCTTTCATACGGATAACATGGCATATTTGTCAGAATCTTCCACTTATTTTTTAATATACCAAAGGCTCGCTCAATTACCGAGTGTAGAGAGGAATTGGCACAATTGAACACTTCTCGATATCTTGTTGGTGTAGGACCTTGTTGAAACTCTGGCAAATGATATCTAACATCTTTATATGGTCCCAAATAACCCGTGAGATTTGGATATCCAACATCTACTAAATAATATTTACCTACACAAATATAATGAAAATTTAATCAACATATGCCACATAGATACATATGGATGTACCTAAACAATTAATTAACGAACCTGGAGGAGGATGAGGAAATTGTGCATCATGTCTTCCAATGGCTTCATAGAAGATACGGGTATCATGAGCTAATCCCTCCCAACCAGCACAAGCATAGATAAATTTCATGTTACAATTACATATGGCTAACACATTTTGAGTCGTCGTTCCTTTTCAACCAATAAAACGAAATTGATCCTATGTGGGTACCACCGTTGGGATATGCGTACCATCCATAGCTCCAATACAATCCTAAAAACAAATAACAAAATATTACGTGATTTACATTTAGTTTTTCCTTTATATTGTACAATAGTAACTTACCTTAAAATATGGATAAAATCGTCGATCTTTCTTGATCTTCTCTAGAACTTCCTTAAATTGCCAATCAGTTGGTTTAATCAAATCTTTTTCCATGTCACATACTTTATCTAAAACTAAGCTAAAATGCCTACTTATGGTTTCTCCAGAGCATTGAAAGTGCTCTTGTGCTAACCTATTGCTTATACCATGTCCCAAAATATGAAGAAACATACCAACCATTTCTGCAACATTAGTATTTCTAGATCCTTGAAAACCATAGCTTGTTATCAAGTCATGCGTTAAATTATTAAATACATCCCTATGCATTCTAAACATATGATAACACCTTATCGAATGAACTTCTTCATCCATTAATTCTCTTCACCATGCATCACTTATATACGATGAGGTCATGCGAGGTTCCTTGCAAAAGCACATTGCTTGATAACCAATTGAAGCTATTGCGACCGAGAAGAGATCCCAATATTCAGTTTTCTCTTTTGCACGATTTTCCCTTTTAAGAGAATCATCCATAACTGCTTAAAGTAACAATATATAGATGCATTAGAGTGTAAGAGAAACAATAAACAATCTTGATCATCCATCAAGAGAAACAATATCAACCATCATATATGTGCAAACTAAACCACATGAAGAGAATACCATTAGAAAACAATTCTCAAATTAAAACATAAATAAAAATTAGGTTCACACATAATGCAAATACAAGTCTCACATGAAAACAAAGTAACATACCGAAGAGTTCAAATAGGATGCTAACATCCTAGCTATGACTCTCTTCAAACTCATACTTGAGATACTTGACTTTTAGTGCATCACCCTTCAAGCTCATAAAGACCTGCCTATTGTCTTTCTTTTCCTTAAAATGAGAGATTGCAAAAAAGTATAACTTTTCATCTTGCACATTTTTAGGTATTGTATCCAGCATATCTATGAGGTCCTTGTAAAGATCGTATCCCTCATTTGCTTGAGATGATGCAGCAGCAGCAACAGCTAAATAAAGCCTGCTAATTTGCGTTCCAAGCTGCTGTGTTGTGGTCAATCTCCTTTCTTTCTTTCCTCGAGCTTGCCTCATTGAAGTATGTGCAGCTCTTTTATGGCTCCGAGTTCCAATTGGTTCAACGGTTTCATCCACTTGAGACTCCAAATTTTCATCAGTAGATCTTACACCATCACCGATACTAGGTTGTGTGACCTCAACAAGATCCTCATCAATGCATAAAACTTGCCCAAGAGTCCATGTGATTCCTCCATTAGCAATAGTCTCTCTGAACATCCTATCTAACAAAGCTGTAAGATCAGGATGTATGCCTTTCGTCCTAAAAGTCTTAAGCTTAGGATTGGCCTGTTATAATATAACATTTACGTAAGTTGTATCATTTAAAATGAACTAAACACAAAAGTAAAAGAGAAAGAGATAAAAACCTGAATTTTTATAAAGATGTTGAATAAAGCCTGCTAATTTGCGTTCCAAGCTACTGTGCTGTGGTCAATCTCCTTTCTTTCTTTCTTTCCTCGAGCTTGCCTCATTGAAGTATGTGCAGCTCTTTTATGGCTCCGAGTTCCAATTGGTTCAACGGTTTCATCCACTTGAGACTCCAAATTTTCATCAGTAGATCTTACACCATCACCGATACTATGTTGTGTGACCTCAACAAGATCCTCATCAATGCATAAAACTTGCCCAGGAGTCCATGTGATTCCTCCATTAGCAATAGTCTCTCTGAACATCCTATCTAACAAAGTTGTAAGATCAGGATGTATGCCTTTCGTCCTAAAAGTCTTAAGCTTAGGATTGGCCTGTTATAATATAACATTTATAACATCAACGGTTTTCTCCCACCATTCATCACTCGCATCAACGGTTTTCTTCCTTGAATCCCATCCTGGTCCCGTTTCATTGTACACCAATGTCCTCAATCTTTTCCATTCTTCCTTAAGATTATCCCACTTACTCTTCATTTGATTTTTATCATGTTTTTTACCTGTTAGCTCCTCAAACTTGCTAATAATGACTGTCCATCCATCCCTTTTGTTGTTTGCCGGACAATTGCCTTTTTCAATTTGTTCAACGCACAACTTACAAAAGATTTCTACATCTTCCGTGCTCCAAAATGCCTTAGTTGCCATCTACTAGTAAAGTCATTCCACCAAGAAAACCACATCAAAATATTATTCTTTTTCAAAAAAAAAAAAAAAAAAAGCCATCCAAATGTTGCAAAAGCTTATCTATAGGGTTTGTTAACAAACTATACATTTTTCAACCAAGAAAACCAGAACTATATTTCAACGAACTTGAAGAGTGACTGAGGAAATTATACTCGGTTACTCACAAAGTAGTTGTGTTGCCAATTAAAAATTTGTGCCATACTCATAATTAAGGCAATTCCACATTGATAAGTTAGAGGCATTTAACTCAAACAACTAGTATATTTGCAAACTTACCGATTCCTGCTACAAAAATCATTCAACAAAAACATGCGATATGCAATGTGTAGCAGAGATAAAATGAAATTTACCAGCAAAACAAATAACATCATAAGGACCAAAAAAACTATAACCTAAAGAGGAAAAACCCAATCATATGCAACACATTTTCCAGTTCACAAAAACAGGAACTAGCATTACTTCATAAGGGCCGAGAGTTGCCTCTCTACTTAGAGAGAAGCAACACCGACAGAGTTTGCAAGCCTCGCAAAATCTAAATCCAACCCAAAAAAAAAAGTTATGCAAAGCGGCGCGTCAACCCAAAAAAACCCAAACAAATTCATGACTCTAACACGAATCTCTCAAACCCACAAACAAAACCAGGAGCTAAACAATCATCAGCCACCGAAATGCCCACACAAGCCAGCAGACTGCAGCACGGCACAACGTTTCAACCCACATATCAGCACCAAACAGTGCCAAAGCAGCTAAAAAAACCCTCAAAACACACACCAAAAGGGCAACCAAGAAACGGACTTAGTCTCATCACATCAACCCCCGACCATGCACACCCACTTCAGCCAACGAAGCAACAAACCGACCCACGACAAACCCGAAGGCAAACGACCCACCCCCACTTCACTACCACTAGTAAGCAAGCCAAATAAAGCCTCAACAACTGTGGTACAACACCAAATCCGCCGAAACTAACGAGCAAACGACACGCCGATCGGCTTCGCCACGGTATTCCCGAGTAAAGGAATGATCTTTAGTTTCGATTTGCCTAGAAAGAAGGCAACAATTCGCGATTCCAAGCAACCTCGCTTGCTCACACGCAGCTGAGAAGCAAAAAGGAACAACTGTTCCTGAGTCGTGGCAAGCCGAGCAAGGGAGATCGATGAGCGAGGAGGTGACGCGAGGCTGAAGAGTGAGGTGAGGTCGATGAGCGAGGCATCGCGAGTCGAGCAAGGGAGATCGATGAGCGAAGTGAGCAAAGGAGATCGATGAGTGTGACTGAGCGAAAGAAGAGAGAGTGAGGAGATGAGAGGACAAGAAGACTAGGGCTTCTCTTTTTTACATGGGCAAAAGTGGGTTTTTAGACAAATTTTGAGGGCAAAAAAGGCAACTAACATATTTTCATTAATTGGGGTACTAGCATTCCGAGAATGCTGAAAGCTCAAGGCACCCCTTAGGGTGCCTTGAGCTTTCAGCCTTGAGAAGGCCAACATTTGGCCAAATAGTTTCAAAAATAATTTGCCAAATACTACATAATTCTCCCAAAGGGCTTTGGAGGTTCAAAGCTCCTTCACAAAGCCAAACCAAACAGGCCCATTGTCGGAGATAGATGCCGGGGACAGGGGGAGAACCTTCCTGTTGATTTCGCGCTTGTTGCGTACTTTCACTTTTCATAAACAAGAACTGTCAGGATAGAATTCAATGGCGTTCTTACAAGGATGCCACAACTGTTCCAAGACACAATATTCCGGCGAGGTCGATGTTATGGAAATCTCCGAGAGTCCGAGCGTTGTTAATAGTCTGTCGTTGGAGAAGAGAAGATGGTACCGAATGAGGGGTAAAAGAATACGTGTATTTTGATTTTTTTTCTCTTTTTTATTTTTCTTTTTTCTTGGCCATTAAAATGTAATCTAACGGTAGGAATGGATGCTTATTGGGTGGTAGCAAAACCATGCCCTTATCTGTAGTCTCTACCCGTGATATGATTAACTTTTTTAATCGACTCATTTATTGATAAATAATGGTACAAAATGATTAATGAAAAACGGTCAAAAGTACTTTAAACCCGCTATGGAATTGACCAGTGATAAAACTAGTTTCATGCTTCCGATTTCGATTGTAAATTAAGAGAACTCGTTTTCAAGTGGGAAATCGTAGCAACGGGGTGTTGCGCTAGTTCCATCCAAATAATCGATTAGGTACCAATAGAAATAGGGACAACCGTCAGTGAGAAAAGAGAATGAGAGAAGATTGTGTATTTAATTTCTGAGTTGTGTATTTTTTCGAATTAGTGATGACTTCTACATATATACATTTAGAAAGAATCTCAGGTAATAAATGTTGACAATAGAATTGGTAACCACTGGCGAAGATAACTTTGAATCAATTGCATATAATGCGGATATTTGATTTGTGCTCTCATTCTGGTGATAATCGTTGAATCAATCTTGAATTACTTAATGCGTGGATATTTTATTTGTGCTCTGATTTTGGTGCGAATTGAAATAACTAGCCATAGACTAGATCAGCAATTACGATCAAACCTCTAAATTGTTAGATTATTAAAAAGAATGGTCATTTCGGGAGCGAACTGTTCCATCCTTTTTGTCAACTATATAAAACAAACGAGTCAGTTTTACATATTAGACTAAGGGTATGTTTGGCAACTTACCAAATAGTGATTGATTCTATTCTTTTATTCCCATAATCAATTTGGGAACAGAAATCTGTTTGTTATATTTTTTGTGCCCAAGCACAATTTTGCAAAAAATTGTGCGCAGAATTAATTTTGGAACAAAATCAATAATAAAAAAAAAAGTAGCTTCTTAATTCTGGAACAATTTTTTAAAATCGATTCTTCTTGATTTTTTTCTTTTTTTTTTTGTTGTTATTGTTCTTCGGCCCCACCTGTGACGTCCTGAATTCGACCTACTTTCGTGATCAATAAAATGAATACGTATTTTTCATTTCATTTTAGTAAGTCTCGCCCGGAACTGATCACTCTTGGGATACTGACCAATAAGGAATGGCTAATTAGAAAAACGATACATGAACCAAGGACTCAACTATGAATCGACCTCAGATTCTGGAGGACGACGAGGGAATATTTTGGGCCAATGTAGGCCGATTTAAGGAAGGGTTGCAAATCAATTTGCCAACCGTGTACAATCGGATCGCGGGTGATTCCGTACGACAAAGAATACGCATGGCGAACGATCCTAAACTTGCTCCGAACTATCGCAACCTTCGGAACTAGTGATGGACCCTCACGTTTTCTTGGAAATCATGGCCGCCATGACTCGAGTGACCCTAGGTTGATACGCATAACCCATAAACAACCGCCCGTTAGTAAGAAGACACTAAAATCGCAATTGAGCGAAATGGATCATTGAGTTGATTTCCAAACTTGAGCGTCGAATTTTACGAACGTACGCGACTAATTTATCGGACGACGCTACAAGACGCGTGGTCAACCTCGGTATCGTTTGGATTTGTCGGAAATGTATAATTTGATTCGAGTGTGGAAAATTACCATTTTGTCCCCTAGGACTAAGTGTGTTCATTTGGATCAAGTGAGGGCATTTTGGGCATTTGGAAACCCCCCTAGTGGCCGAAAATTTGAGACCATTGTGCCCCTCTCCCCCTCATCCTCTTTCTCCATTTTACCCCTAGAATTAGTGGAGTTGACCATTTATAGCCATTGGATAGATTGGTATTTGAATTTTGGCCATTAGATCAGAGTGTTAGTGGGGCGGGCGAGATGGTAATTTTAGTGGGTTAGTTCAACCACCCCACTCACTCAATCTTACAAAACATTCACACACTCTCGCTCACCCTCATTCTCACCCTCTCACTCTCTCTTTCTCCCTCACTGGCCGAGCTGCCCTCCCCCTCTCCCCCTTGCGCGCGACAAAGCCACGCCCAGCCAGCCGCCGCCGCGCCGTCGCCGTCACCGCCTCGCCGTCCGGCGACCAGCCACCACTGCTACTCTGCCTCGCCTTCGCCTCCTCACCGTCCACCTCTCTCTCCCGTTCCTTCCCTTCCCAACCAACCCAGCGCCACCATCGACCACCAACACCCCAGCTGCCGTGTACGCCACCACCCTCAACTCGCCATGGCCGTTCACTACCCAGGAGCCGCCATTCGGCCCAGCGACCGTTGCTGCTCCTCGACTTGCCCATCGCCCGACCAACCGCCGATCGTCCCTTCTCTCTCCCATTTTCCAGCGCCAGCGACCTCGACGCCACTATGGAGCCTCACCCCTACAGCCATACGTCACCATTGCCACCACCAGCTCCTAGCCAGCCATCGCCCAGCCTCCCGTCTCCGCCGTGAGCCGCGACTGCCGGAGAAGACTCACTGTTCCGACGTGGTTGTTGCCATGGCCATCCGTCGCCCTTGCGGCCACCATTTTCCAGCCGTATTTGCTTAGGATTAAGGTGAATGGAAACTCTAAATCCTAATTAGGCTTTGGTATATTGTTTAGACAAATTTATGGGTTAATTAGGGTAATTTAGGGGTTAATTAAGGGGCTGGTGAACAGGAGCATATTAGGTTGATTAGGGTGCTAATCTAAGGTTAGATTAGAGTTAATTAATGGCCTAGGTGATGGCCGAGTGTTGACGGCTTATTAGAACTACATATGGTCAATTTCAGCATAAGTGTGAAAAGTGATGTGAGATGCAAATTAGACTATTAATTGGCTGATTTTAGGCATGGCGTGGTTAATTGATTAATGTCATGAGGTTATGGTGATTGCTTGGTGTGGCCCGAGAAGTTGAGGGGCATCAAGGGCCATAGGCGTGCTTAATTTCAATGTGGTATATGTGCAATCTATTGAGGGCCGTGGCTGATTTGCCTTTGATGATTGGCTGATTGTGTGGATGTGATTAATTTGAGTGATTAGCGTGGATTTGATTGTGCCTCGATTTCGGATTGATATGGCCATGATTCATGCATATTGCATGGTGGCATATTATGTGAATCATGCAAGTGTGTGATTGCCATTGAATATGTGATCACATAAAATATCCTGAGACGTCGTTTACGCAAGGTTTAGATAATGAATTGTAGAGGTACAAGTACGCATGATCACATAAACCCCGAGGCATCGTTTACACGGGATATTAAACCCGTCCTGAGGCGTTTAACGCAAGACGATGCCCAAATTTCCGAATGATGGCCGACTTGAGGGGTCCCACACGCGAGTTGTGCCATGAACTTGAGGCGTGATACGGGAGTCCCGAGCAGTGATGGACCTAATGCATTTAACGCTAGTCGGATGTGAAATTGGGAAAAGATACGCATGCGAATTATGCATTGATGAGTGCGAATGTGCGCATGGCATGTGCTCGTGATCCAGTGATAATGTGCATGTGTCCTCGGCTGAATTCCTGCGTTATCATTGTGCACTAAATTGCAGGGTTAATTATGTATTTGGCTTGGGGCCTAAGAGCCTAAATCAATGGATTGTTCAATTGGTCTGGTTGTTTAATTACTTGTCTGGAAGTGCATAATAGCCTAAATTCGGTTTAGGGGGCTTACTTGCTGAGATTTGTTCTCACTGTTGTAATTCCCCAACTTTTCAGACCTCCGATCATGAAGATGACCAGTGTGCTAGTACGTTTTGGGATCCCGAGCCATATAGAACGTTCAGTGATCAAGTACCCCCTTGGGCTCGGGGAAGCTTATATTAGGCATCGTACTATAGTCTAAGTTGACGAAGGCGGGCCACAGCTTAAGGCTCACCTTTACCTTGGTTGGTGTTTCCGAGACTAAACCGGTTACCATGGACCCCTTAGGACGTTTGATATCCCAATCAACGGATTAGGGCAATAGGACCCGAAGACAGCTGATGGAGAGGTAGCGAGTCCTGACCTGGTGTCTAAGACGGATTCTAATCCGTAGTCCACCATCATCGAGTTAGACGAAGAGGCCATGGAGTGGGAGTCCGATTTCGATTCAGAGCCAATGGAGCTGGAGCCGGAGCCAGAGGAGGATCTCAAGGTGATACCGGAGCCTGAGGACGACCCAAAGGAGAAGCAGCCAGATGTTGAGTTCGAGCCAGCGTCGATGGACTCCGAGTCCGAGTCTTCGGGATAAGATTCAGACTAGGTTCCACCTAGGGGTTAGCTTAGGGCTTAGTTAGCGCTGGAACCAACATTTTTTGAGATGAGCCCTAGCGATCGTAGGTCTAACCTAATCGAGCCACGTGCCTCTTTTTGTAGAAAGTGACTGGTTGACCCTTTTGGGCCTATGTGTACGCCCCTGCAACTAATGGATATTATATATCTCTTTTATTTATATGATGATGTGTATTATATATAGGTTAATACCATGAAAAACCTCAAACTGGTATACTTGTGACAAATTTATCCAAAACTATTTTTTTGACCATAAAAACCCTAAATTGGTATACCTATAACAATTTTACCCCGAACTATTTTTTTGACCATAAAAAACCCCTCACACTAGTATATCTGTAACAATTTTACTCCCGAACTAATTTTTTGACCACCAAAATCCCAAACTGGTATACCTGTAACAAATTTACCCTCCGTTAGTTTCCGTTAAATTTAACTGTCAAATTGCTAAGTTTAATGACACGTGGTAATTGACATGTGTACCGGTTTTGGGTTTTAGCCCTCTGTTTTTCACAAGTTTAACAATTTGTGATTTTTTTATAATATTAATATAATTTAACGAACACTAACAGAGACGTCATTTACACGGGGTTCAGATAATGAATTGTAGAGGTACAAGTACGCATTATCACATAAACTCTGAGGCGTCGTTTACACGGGCTATTGAACCCGTCCTGAGGCGCTTAACGCGAGACGATACCTGGATTCCGGATGATGGCCGACTTGAGGCATCCCACACGTGGGTTGTGCCATGAACTTGAGGCGTGATACGCGAGTCCCGAGCAGTGATGGATCTAATGCGTTTAACGTGGGTCGAATGTGAAATTAGGAAAAGATACGCATGCGAGTTATGCATTGATGAGTGCGAATGTGTGCATGGCATGTGCTCGTGATCCAGTGATAATGTGCATGTGTCCTCGGCTGAATTCCTGCGTTATCATTGTGCACTAACTTGCAGGGTTAATTATGTATTTGACTTGGAGTCCGAGAGCCTAAATCAGTGAATTGTTCAATTAGTCTGGTTGTTTAATTACTTGTCTGGAGGTGCATGATAGCCTAAATTCGGTTTAAGGGGCTTACTCGCTAAGATTCGTTCTCACTGTTACAATTCCCCAACTTTTCAGACCCTCGACCTTGAAAATAATCAGTGTGCTAGTACGTTTTGGGATCCCGAGCCATATAGAGCGTTCAGTGATCGAGTACCCCCTTAGGTTTGGGAAAACTTATATTAAGCATCATACTATAGCCTAGGTTGACGAGGGTGGGTCATAGCTTAAGGCTTACCTTTATCTTGGTTGGTGTTTTCGAGACCAAACTGGTTACCATATCCCAATCAACAAATTAGGGCAATGGGACCCGAAGGCAGCTGATGAAGAGGTAGCGAGTCCTGACCCGGTGTCTGAGACGGATTCTAATCCGCGGTCCATCATCATCGAGTCAGACGAAGAGGCCATGGAGTGGGAGTTCGATTTCGATCCGGAGCTAATGGAGCTGGAGCTAGAGCCGGAGGAGGATCTCGAAGCGGTACCGGAGCATGAGGACGACCCAAAGGAGGAGCAACCAGAGGTTGAGTCCGAGCCCTAGTCGATGGACTCCGAGTTCGAGTCTTCGGAATAAGATTCGGACTGGGTTCCACCTAGGGGTTAGCTTAGGGCTTAGTTAGCACTGGGACCCACACTTTTTGAGATGAGCCCTAGCAATCGTAGGTCTAATCCAATCGAGCCACGTGCCTCTTTTTGTAGAAAGTGACTGGTTGACCCTTTTTTGCCTATGTGTACGCCCCCGCGACTAATGGATATTGTATATCTATTTTGTTTATATGATGATGTGTATTATATATATATGGGTTAATACCTCGAAAAACCTCAAACTGGTACACTTGTGACAAATTTACCCTAAACTATTTTTTTGACCATAAAAAACCCTAAATTGGTACACCTGTGATAATTTTACCCCAAACTATTTTTTTGACCATAAAAACACACTGGTATACCTGTGACAATTTTACCCCCGAACTAATTTTTTGATCACCAAAAACCCCAAACTGATACACCTATAACAAATTTACCCTCTATTATTTTCCGTTAAATTTTACTGTCAAATTGCTAAGTTTAATTACTCGTGGTAATTGACATGTGTACCGGTTTTGGGTTTTAGCCTTCTGTTTGTCGCAAGTTTACCAATTTGTGATTTTTTTTATGATATTAATGTAATTTAACGGACATTAACAGAGGGTAAATTTGTCACAAATGTACCAATTTGAAGTTTTTAGTGGTTAAAAAATTCGTTCGGGGGTAAAATTATCACAGGTATACCAATGTGGGGTTTTTAGTAATCAAAAAAATAATTCGGGGTAAAATTGTCACAAATGTACCAGTTTGGGATTTTTGGTGGTCAAAATAATAGTTCGAGGTAAATTTGTCACAGGTGTACCAGTTTGGGATTTTTTGTGGTAAAAAAAATAGTTCGTGGTAAAATTGTTACAGGTATACTAGTTTAGGTTTTTTCGTGGTATTAACCCTATATATATTTGCTTTCTATAAGCTATCCTGGTCATGTATAATTTATGTACAGGAGTATGATTGTTTCCACATGTGCATATTCTCTTATTTGTGTTTAGGTCAGCGATGCTTTTTGGGGCATCGCACAATTACGACCGAGAAGGGATATCGCGAGCTCGACGGGATTTTGGGTGTGACACCACCACCTACCGCTGCCGGCAGCCAACGACCGGCTACAGGCCAGGGCCGGCGAGGGCGGCTTGCGGCCTCGCCCAGCCAAGGTGAGGCCAACCTCGCTGTCGCCACCCAGGTCCGTCGCCACCGGCGAGGACCGCGACGCTCTTGCCGACCCTGGCTTGTGGCCGATCGCTGGCGCCGACGGCCAGCCATGGCCAAGAAAGGAAGGGGAAAGAAAAAAGAAGAAATAAATGTTAAAAAATTTAAAATATTATTAATAAAAAAAAATTTGTATAGTTACCAAACGCATTTCTATTTTTTTTCTATTCTAAGAATAAAAATTTTGAACAGTTACCAAAATCCTTCAAATACTTAGAAATTATTTCCGGATACAAAATAAAAAATATTATTTTTGCCTAGAATCTGATTCTAAGCATAAAATAATTGCTATGCGCAGCCTAAATCAATCAAAAGCATGATAGCCATGGGAAAGAAAAACGAGATCATACGTTCACAAGGGACTGTGTAGGGCAACAAATTACACCCCTAGAGTAATTTATTAATAAAACGACATGCATTTTATTTTGTGACTTATTCATTTAAAATTTTATTTGTTTAATAAAAAATAAATAATTTAAAAAATATTTTCTTAAAATTGGTTACTTCTATCACTTACAATAATTATTATTTGCAAATTAGTAGTCTTCAAAAATACCCCTCGACGACACAAAATCCATGGGGTTAGATATGTGGGTTCTTCTCTCCACGATCGCGCCATGTACGTATATATGCGAAAAACCACGCATCCCATGCAACAGGAAGAGGCAGACATGCAAACTGCCACGTGGTGTTCGACAAGGCGCGCGCTTCGGTCCCTCAACACCACGATCTCCAAAACCCGTCCGACATTATCCCGAGCGAAAGAAGAAGAAGACGATCAAGAAATCGAACGAGAAGGGAGATGGCGAAGGAAGGAGATCGAGATTGGAGGAAAACGGCGGACACCCACAAGATGAGCCCGGAAGAAGTGAGGGCCGCCGGAGTCGAGGCATCAAAGCGGCAGCCCGGACGCGGGCCTGGCAAGGTCCTGCACCAGCGGCGCAGCCTGCCCTACAGCTTCCCCGCCATGGCCGTCGCTGGCTTGCTCGTAACCGGGGCCGTCGGCTACTTCACGCTCTACGTGTTGAAGAAGCCCGAGGCCGATGCCGGGGACGTCGCCAAGGTGGCCACCGGCGTCGCCAGGCCGGAAGACACTCACCCAAGCAAGTAGCCGGCGGCGGCTCTTGATTTCGGATTCTTTTTTGTTTCTCTTTTTATCAAGAAGGTTGTATCGAAGTTAAGGATCTCAGTGCTCGCCTAGTCGCCTGTTTATGTCGGCGCAACTGTTTTTTGAGTTTTACTTGGGAGGTCGACGTTTTGTGGAGAAGTTGGAACAATATCTCTGCTTTGTACTAACGTGGAGGTTGCTTAACTTTTGATTAACTACGCGAAAAACCATCGTGCCTTTATTTGTCATGCATTTTTTCTTTTCACAAAATGGGATCCTTCTACCTTCTTCTTTACATAGAATACGGCGAAGTCTTTTCTATAATTTTCACTGATATAGCTGCAAAGTTTATAAAAGTCTGCTCTTAAGGTCCCGCCGCATTTTTTAAGACGACCAATGTGAGCAATGTGGCTGCACTCGTGACACCATAAATTATAGAAATTACGGTGTATAAGCATTGATTTAATGTCCAATGCCCTCTTTGAATTTTTAATTTATTCAATATAATGCTTGAATTTTGATCCAACATGTAATGTCATTCTCGCACTTCTTTTTATTTATTCAATATGGTTCATGAATTTTTGTGTAGTGTTCAATGTGGTCCATGAATTTTTAAGTATTTTTTATATAATTTAATGATTACATATTGAAATAATTTAAGAATTACACTGAACATTTATCAACAATTCATGGATCACATGAACAAACTAAAAATTTTGGGATGACATTACACATTGAGGTAAAATTCAAGGATCACGTTGCATCGAAAATAATATTAGGTATTGGATTAAAGTTCGGGAATTATTTATGCTATTATCTCTTCATTATATTGTGGTACTCTTTCGTTGGGCTATCACGGCCCCCCCTCAAGCCCATTCATCTCAAGCCCATGAGCATTTTCGTTGCCCTTCTTCGTTTTCGACATACGCTCGTCACCCTCGCGTAATCTCGTCGGCAGGCGAATGCAGGTGCAACCCCCTCTCTCTCTCTCTCGAACAGGTTCTGGGTTGAAACAACCTTAAAGCCCCCAACCATTTCCGCGCTAAAGCCCTAAAATCTTCTCGAGAGATCGAGAGAGATTCTTGGTGATTCCGGAGATTGAATTCGGTCGGACGCTGCAATGGAAGGCGGTCCGAGCGAGAGCATGGTGCCGGAACCGGTGCTCCATTCGGCGAAGGCCACGTTGCTCTGCCTGGAGGCGCTGCGGACCCAGCTCCCGGAGTTCCTCTCCCTCGCCGACCCCGACGTCCTCGCCGAGCTGCCTCCGCTCCCGCGCGCCCGTGCCCTGCTCGTGCTCGCCAAGGCCGCTTCCACCCTCCTGGCCGGTAGCTCCTCCCCGTCGCATTTCGCCGGGCTTCGACCTTCTGGGTTTTTTCGATGATGGAAATTTGGGTTCCGGGTCTTGATTTTGGGCCGCGCATTTCGCTGGTTTTTGTGTTTTCTTGGATAGCTGATGGCTCGGTATTTTTTGTGTGTGATGCAGTGAGGTTGAGGTGTGATGGTATCGACCCGGACGACCATCCTATCAAATCTGAGCTGGTAAGTGCTGAAAATCTCGCTGGGTATTCTCTTTTTTCAGTTCTGAATCCTTGTAGATGTCGATCACAACATATTCCTGGCTCGATGGTTTATATCTGGCGGTAGAATGAGCTTAATTTCTGCGTGACTCTGGCTTCTACTTGAACTTGATTGTGTGCAGCAATTTCCTTATGAGTGCTGGCTTACTTTGTGTGATCTTCTGTTTGTTCCTTTTCGACGTTTGTAGGAGAGGCTAAGCTTGTATGAAGGCAAACTCGAGCGGCTTGTGGATTTGAGTAAAGGTACTCACTAAGTCGCTATGTTACTGGGATTTCATTATTTCAGTTGAGGTGGCAAATTGGTATGTTTGAGTGGGTTACCGATATTCATTCATAGCTGCATAAATACGGTCGTGCCTAATCTGATCATAAGTAACCTTTATACATGCGTTTAACCGTTTAGTCTATATACATTAGGTTTCCAATTTGAGTCTTTTAACTGATGTTGTTCGGCCAAGGAAGTCTAAATAGCGCGACATTATCGCTAGTAATAAGTATCTGCCGGAGCATACTCACCATAATCGTCTGCTAGCATTTTGTATCGGAATGAGAAAAAAAACATATGGGAAAAGTGAATCACATAGAAAACCAACACCAGAGATCCTCCCATCAGCCTGGCAACTATTTGACAAATGCACAATCTACGGGAGAACTCAAAAGGCAGACACCGAAGTTAATGAGTGAATGCTTTTTCACTTCCACAGAAAGTTCACTATTCTCTTCACAAAGAGTATTACTGCTTTAGTCTCGCCAGAGAAGTACTCAACCCTAGCACAAAAGCTCAATTGATGGCGATTTCTATTGATGATATTTTTTCATTCGTTGCAACATAATCGAAGGACAAATACCATGCTGAGGTCGTTTGAGTAATTGCAATGATATTTTTCTTTTTATGGTCTGAATATGATCGTCAGGATCAGGATTCAGGACGAATGAAAAAGTGAAAGAGAGATCAGCTATTCGAAAGAGAGAGTTCATTGTGAACTCATTTTAACCCCCTTAAGAAGAATTTGAGCTACAAAGCTCCTGGTTTAGTTAAATTTGAGTTAAAACTTGGGTTTATGACCCGTGTTGCCAGCTCTATTCTTGTTCAATCCCCTCATTAGTACTTCCAAGAAAGTCAGATGTTAAATAATGAGTCATGGCAAAGTTTCATATTACTTCTAGAACTTTATTTTTGTCGCAAAATTTTTTGTGGGATGGGATGATCAGAATTGTTTGAAATGGTGAAATTCCTTGGTGTCGTCTGCTGCTTTTAATTGTTGTGCTAGATGATTCGCCAACAATTCTACTTAGCAGTTTGCCGCGCCTGGTATTTTAGTTTTAACCTGGTTACTGTACTGTTTACTGAAGATGTACTTGCATCCTTGTTTCTTCTTCCTGAAGCTCCACTTCGGCCTTCTACTACCTTGAATCACCAAGCAGCCACCCGCTTCATCGAGCATTCTTTGCCTGATCTCACCCCAGGTATGCCTTCAATCCCTTTCTTCATAGGACATCGATTGTTGCCCGCAGATCACAGTAGGTTTCATGGAGAGGTTCTTTTGCAGACCAGAGGCAGAGTATGAGGGAACTAAGTAGAGGGGCGCCAAAGAGCTATGAGAGGAAGAGGAAGTATCAGTCTCCTGGGTACCAGTCTGTTCAAGCTACCACCAAGGCATTCCTGGAGAAAGCTGCGCAGGAGCTTCTTGGTGGCAATAAAACTGGTTTTAAGGGACCTCTGATCGATTCAGACGATGAAGACGACCATGAGGTCATCAAGGGATTGGTGGAGATTTCGTCGGATGAAGATTGATTTTGTTGCACAGGCCCTTTCTTGCTTTTCTGTAGAGCGGTGTCAGGCTATTGTACATTGCAATCTATATCTGCAGAGTTCTTTGGTCATTCCTGGTCCTCTTTTGTTTGGCCATTCGGGTAGGTGTGCACTTCAAATACTCTGACACATCAGCTTTTAATGTTGTTCTTTCTTTTCTTTGGCCAAAACATCAGCTGAATTTTGACAATGGTGAATTTTGACAGTGGTGAGTGGTGCGGAGTATTGTAGTTAAGCGCCTTGTTCTCAATGAGATGACATGGGGATATACTTTCTTCTCTGTTTAGGATTAGAGCGTACTAAAAGCTAAATGCTGCACAATTTCTTTCTTCTTCAGAAAAAAATATGAATGAATTGTTCAAGCCAACGGTAATGCATGTTAAATTCGATAGCCTGCAAATTTCCAAAGAATGAACGAATCATGGTAAAACAATTGAGAAGGGGACATAGCAATTCCTTCTCATCCCCACACAAATCGGAAATCCTGCATCTTCAACTCAAAACAAGCCCAAGCCGAAGACTGCCAACATCGAGCCTGCCGCCAAGCCCAAACCCATCTCGAGGCCCAGTCTTGCAGCCCCACTGGTCGGACTCACCGTCGGCCCCTCGTGCTCCGCCGGAGCAGGAGCGGGAGCCGGAGAGCTCACTCTGGCGTAGGCATTCCTGGGCGACAACACGACGACGATCAACTTCTGGCCCTTCTCGCAGTTACCCGGGGCCCCGCTGATGAAGTAGTAGGGGCCCGACCTCTCCAGCTCCACCTTGGCCTCGCCGCCCTTATTGACGTACTGCGCCACGGGGCTGGAGGCGCTGCAGCTCAGGTAGTCGGCCCTGGTGACCTGGAGGACGGAGTCCTGGGCGGCGTCGTACTTGAAGACGAGGGCGTCGCCTATCTGGAAGCGGGAGCTCTCGGCCCAGGCGTTGAGGGTGTAGGCCGTCTCCGAGGAGGGGATCCTCCACCCGCCGTTGGCGGCTCCCCCCACGACGACCTCGCTCGCTCGCGACGAGGAGACCATGCTTAGTAGGAGCAGGAGGAGAAGGGCCAGGGAGAGGGAAGATGGAAGAGAGGTTGCAGAAGCTGCCATTGGATAAGGCGATGATGGTGGTGTAGGTTTTACATGTGAGCTGTGAGGGTGGTTGTGGGGGATATATATATAGCGTGGAGAGATGAGAAGTGGAACTAGCCGTTGGAGAGAGAGAGAGAGAAGCTGGGATGGGAATGGTACTGTACATGACTGTTTGCTGTCTGCTGGTGTGGTGGGTGAGTTTTTGTACGTTCTCGAGGTAAGGGACAAGATGGACAGATGGTGTGTCGTAGAAGAAGGTGAAGAAAGGGGAAAGATTCAACGGTCCGAAATGAGCTGATGCTTGCTCGCATTTTTTTCTTTTATGTTGGGTCGGGTCGGGACGGGTTAGTTAGCGTGTTAATTTGTGTGGGTACATTTTGCAAATTTTTTGCACACAACCAAAGTCAATCACACACACACAAAAAAAGTGAATCACAACTTGATAGAATAATTGAGGCTACATTTGGTTGAGTTTTGGGGAAATGTAACGTCATTTCCTCAAAGATATCTGGCTTATATTGTATTTGCTCAAAAGCAAATACCATTCGGTTAATGGCTTTCGGAGTAATTTGTTGCAAAGTAGCTTTGATGTTAAAAAAAAAAAAGGAAAAATAGGGGGAGTTATCGCTCATCGTCTTTGAGGGCTTAGGCTACAGACTGAAGCAACAAAACAGTACTCGCTGTTGCTGGGGGCGAAGGAGGCAATGTTGCCCTTGATAGCCGTGGTGCCACCAGAGAGGATCAAGCGAGGGTTGTGGGACTTTGGTGGTGGTGACATGTGGCCCATATGGGGGTCGGGGGTGTCCTCATCAATGTCCCAGTAGGTTTCAAGTTTCGAAAAGTCGGAGCCAGGTACAACCATTGCTTCAAAACCCACAAAACAAAAGACCACAAGTTTCACTAGAGAACCGAGCTCGAAATTTAGTTGACCAGACCAAATCAAAACCCTAGAAAGGTAGTGCATCAAGGAGGGCTCTAAATATTCATAAGCTGGTTGCCGTGACAAATTCAAATCTTAATTCATGAATCAGTCGCTATCCCAGTTATTGAGGTTTTCTTGATTTGGAGATAAATGAATCACGGTGATGATAGGTTCTAGGTACTTGTGATAGAAGGCACAGGAATTGGATCAAGTTGAGACTTGAGAACGCTGAACCAAACGCATTTTAAATTTAGAATTTCATAGATCTTATGGGCGATGTGTGGGAAGTGGAGCATCTCATCAAACTATCTTATCACTGAACATTTTTATTTACTTTAACAGTCTTTTTGATTCAATTCATCGTCGAATTTAACATCCGGCAATCATCGGCTTCACAGCTAGACCACTTGAAGTTACATTTAGAACGTTGAGATCTAAATGCGCTCGTTTTGCTTGCGATGCATATGACTTAGAAAGCGAGCAAAAGTTTACGCGGATCTAGACCAATTGTTTGTACAAGGGAAAGTGGGCCTCATCCTCTCATCTTGTCTTTTCCGCGATGTGATGGACCAACTTTCCTTGTAAAAGGCTCGTCCATCGGTATTGATATAAGAAAAGCAACTATGCACTCAGCATGCTTTTTTTACTTTTTTAAGCAAAAACTTGATACTAGATGGTCGATTTTAGAGTTGTTTAGGGTTTCCTTATTGGAACTCGAAATCAGATCGGGTAGGGTCGATTCCCCATATATGAAATCGGGTTTTGACCCATCCTCCCTTGGAACCGACGTGTTTTCTTTTTCCTTCTCTTTTGGATTTCCTTTCTTCTTCCTTTTGTTGGCCAAAAACAAAAGAATAATGAAATAACAATACCGGTCTAAGCTCGTGGCTGCGTTATAAGGATATGAGAATTTGGCCTAGCAAAAACTTTCAAGGGCCTACGTCATGTATTATATTTATGAAGTTAGACTCAATCAAACTTTGGGTCAGTTTTGTTGGTTGGATCCGGAATTTGAAACCAGGAACCAGACCAATCTTTACGGAAATCACCCAAAACAGTCGAATTCGGTCTGATTCCCAATTCAACCCAGGATCAATGCTCACCCCTATGTGACCTACAAAATTGAAAATAGTTCATTTCATCTCCATTACCATGTCGATCTACTACTTCTCTCTTGCGTATTATGTCATGGACGTACGTATTTGGTCAACATTACAAGCTTTTGGCCCATTTTGCCTAAATTAACCCGAGACCATAAGCTCCCGTGTCAAAATGGAATCTTTTCGTCTCTTGTCACTTGATTTTTCTGACAATTCAATTTACAATATATAATAAAAAAAATTAGGAATCTGTATTTCTAGTGAAGATGAGAGTCTACAGATAAGACATTAATCCAAGTGATGTCAAAACCGATATTCATAATTTTGTGGGGATAATGTCAGAGGTGAGCAGTTCCAAGTTCCGTCCAAGTTTCTCTTGAAACTCGAAACTTACGTATTGGAACAAATTCCCTAATATTTAAGACCTAAAATCTATCATGCATACTGAGGAATCCATAACTTATCATGCCACAAGTTTTAGAGTCTACCCAAATTCTACCAGTACTTTTAATTGAATGATTACAGTAAATCATTGCATATAATGACCATAATTTGCTAGGATCTACTTATCACAACTCATATTTAGTTACACAAAAAATATGAAACATAAACAAAATAAAAGTCCTAGCCATAGACATTGCCGAAAATGGAAGCTCATATTAGTGGTTTCAAATTACTCACTCATCACCGGACATCATGGAATGTCACGGGATGCCCGAAAGACATAAAATAAGAAAAACACAAAGACTTGCTCCACGTTCTAGGTTCCAGGTCTACTCATTGAAATAAGTTCTCAAATTTTTTTGGAACTTGAAACCTCCCTTGTGTACCCTGGACCTCGAACCGGCTCCGGTGGAAACCGATCCGATTCTCGAGTTCCCGATTACACCCTAGAACCATGCTCACCCTTAGGTGATGTAACGAATCGCAATAGAAAAATCCATGAAAAAATGGACACTAACTTTACAAAATTAAAATGTCACGTATTCTGGAATTACCACAAATGAGGCCAAAACAAAAAAAACAAAAAAACAGAAAGGAAGAAGAAATTTCAGTGTTTGGGCCTCTCTCGCTTTCTCATTCCTCGCTTGTGTTCCACACAACCTCCTCCCCCCCCACGCTTATAATCGCGAGAAGGCCAGAGACTCCTCTCTTAGATCTACAAGCTCTCCCCAGTCCCCCGCCCCCTCTCCTCCTTCCTCCCCTTTTCATCTCTCTCACTGTCCATCGCTCTCTCTCTCGCTCTCCCACCATGGATCCTCCGAGGAGATCTCCTCTCTCCTTCCGCTCCCTCCTCCTCCCCTTCCTCTTCCTCCTCCTGATCCATGGCGCTCGCTCCTTCTACCTCCCCGGCGTCGCCCCCGAGGACTTCGACAAGGTCAGTTCCCTCCCCCCCGCCGCATCATCTGAGCCTCCCCGGTTCGAGGCGATTTTAGGTTTTCGAGAGATGCCGTGCGGATTTCGAGGGTGCGCGCGCGTCGTTCGCGGTGGCGATGCGTTCGTCAGTGTGTGCCGTGACCCCTCCCCCTCCGCCCGGCCGGCGCGCTTCGAGGAGCGGCTCGATCTGCTTGCTTGGTTGCTGGATCTGGTCGATTCGCGGCTTCGGCCCGCGCCTGCGATCGCGTCGCGCTTTGGATCTGGCCCCCCTTTTCTTTTTTTTTTGCGGATTCGCGGTCGAGGAAGCCGAGGAGAGGGTTAGGGATTTTCGATTTCTGTGTCGGCGCGGCGATGATTTGTGTTCTCCTTCTTCTTCTTCTTTTTTTTGTGGTGCATGTGGAGAACGTGGGACGGTACTTGATTGGATTTGCCCGGTTCTGATTTGCTGCCGACACTCTCGATGGAAGGAATTCGGCAGTAGAGCTGGTGAAATGGCGTTGCATTGGTGCGTCGAGCTAATAATAGAGAGCCTCTAGGATTTAAGCCGTGGAAATCGCCACGCCTGCTTACTCTAGGAGGAGGATGATCTCCAATCCCTGTTCTTTAGGTCACTGCCGCTTGAGCTCCAGAGCAAGTCGGTGTGGGGATAGGAGTGCCATCTTGTAGCCCGTGCGGGCTAAGAACTTTGTGATGTAGTTAGTGAGAATCGATTGTTCATTCGATTAGCTAGATTTTGCCCTTTAGGAGCTTTTTGTCGTTGGGTCCACGTAATAAATATATGTGCTCGCGATTGCTATGGCTGTGTAATTGAATTTATGCGTCGTGCGAGTAAGCTGTAGAATGTCATGCATTTTGTTGTTTCTTTTTACGTTAGCCGTATCTTTTATGTTTCCTTGCGTATTGTTGGTCTGTAGTTTTAGATCCGGCGAGCTGGGGAGCAAAGATTTGGAGATGTAGACAACTTAGCTTTAGAAATGTATTTTTCAGCTGTAGAGCTTCGAGCAAATTACGATGACTTATGCGGTGTTTGGCCGCAAGATGATGATAGCTTTTAACGTAAAAACTGATGTAGCTTGATTCATTTCATTCTACTGGAAGGCTTGAGAAATACATTGCATGCACTGCCCATGGAAGGCTCACGATCGGTCTAGAATTTGTAGAAAGAAGAAACAAAGTCACAAAAAGAGGATGAAAGACAAGATTTAGTAAATGGCGAAGGTGTTAAGCATTGCAGAATCTATTTACCTAATTCTCTGCTTTTAAATCACGATGATTGCTGGTCAGAAACTTGTTTTGAAAGAAATTAATTAATTTATGAAACTTCTCTCTTTGGTTCTTTGTGTTGTGACACATTTTGGATGCATGGCCAATGTATAGCAATCAAGCCGTTTATTAGGGGGATAATTTGGTCGTCGAGCTCTGCTTCCTGGCATATTAACGTGTTTTAGCAGTGCTACTTGTGGATTGATTTTCATCGTTTGTTGTTCTTTTTGTAATTTGAATATTTTTTTTTGCTGTACTTGCATTATTTGTCCAATTTAAGCCATTTTATCAAAGATGAGTAGTGATGATATGTTATATCTAAAATTCTGTTGAAACTGTGTCTGTTGCCACTTGCCATGATTGTCTTGTTGTGCTATGCAGCCTTTTTTGAGCTGTAAATATCTGTGCCTATGTTATTTTGTGCTTTCTGATATACGAGGGTTTTACTCAGACATAATCCCATGTTGACTTCTCGTTTGTCGCATTCTAAAATGCAGGGACATCCGCTGATGGTTAAAGTGAACAAATTGACATCTATTAAGACGCAGCTTCCTTATTCCTTCTATTCCCTACCGTTTTGCCGCCCCAAAAAGATATTGGACAGTGCTGAGAATCTTGGTGAAGTACTACGTGGGGACCGTATTGAGAACTCTCCTTATGAGGTTAGTTTTGGTGTTTGCAACCTTTTATCTTGAGAATGAATTTTTTATTTTGCTAATTACCTAATGGATTTCTGCAGTTTAAGATGCGGGAACCAAAGATGTGCAAAACTCTCTGCCATTTAATCCCTGATGCAAAGCAAACGAAGGATTTGAAAGAAAAGATTGCTGATGAGTATCGGGTCAATATGTAAGGAACATACTGAACATGCTTTTGGACCAGTCTAGCTTCTGTTATTTTCTAGAGCACATTGCTCAATTCAATTTTCTTGATGTGCTTAATGACAGGATTCTTGACAACCTTCCTGTTGTTGTTCCCTTACGGAGATCAGATCAGGACTCTACTCCTGTATATCAACTTGGTTTTCATGTTGGGCTTAAAGGCCACTATTCTGGGGTATGTTCTCTCGTAACAGAACAAACTTCTCACTCTCTTTTTATTTTTATTTTTTAACTTAGCACAATAAATTTTTCACTTTATCGTGCACAGAGCAAAGAGGAGAAGTATTTCATCCACAACCATTTGGCATTTACTGTCAAGTATCACAGAGATGCAGAGACCGACTTAGCAAGGATTGTGGGTTTTGAGGTCAAACCCTTTAGGTTGGTTTTGCTTGCTTTTCAAATATTTCTATTTGCTATGTCTTCCTCCCCTTCTTGCGAAACCTGATTTGTTTGATTTTGATTTCGTGAATAGTGTTAAGCACGAATATGAAGGGACATGGAGTGAAAATACTCGGCTAACGACATGTGATCCCCACTCAAAGCACACAGTGGTTAACTCAAACTCTCCTCAAGAGGTTGAGGAGAAAAAGGAAATTATATTTACATATGATGTTGAGTTCCAGGTGAGGTTCCTTGCTTCAATGGTAACCTTTTTGGTGATATGCTGAGGAACTTTCGACATTGATGATTTTCTTCAGTTTCATTCATATAACCTGTATCTTTCATGCGAAGAGTCTTTTCATTAGCTGAAGCACTTTTTGACAGTAATTAATTTTTTTTTCAGTTACCTTCAATTTAATCTTTTAGATGAGAGTTGTCTATTTCCTGACGCATATCTCATTATAGTAACTCCCCTCTCCTTCATTTATCTTTCAGGAGAGCAATGTGAAGTGGGCTTCTCGGTGGGATACCTATCTTTTGATGAGTGATGACCAGATTCACTGGTTTTCAATTGTTAACTCTCTGATGATTGTCCTATTTCTCTCTGGAATGGTGGCCATGATAATGCTGCGGACACTTTTCCGCGATATTTCCAAGTACAACGAGCTTGAGACTCAGGAAGAAGCCCAGGAAGAGACTGGATGGAAGCTGGTCCATGGTGATGTTTTCAGACCCCCTTCCAACTCAGATATGCTGTGTATCTATGTAGGAACAGGTGTTCAGTTTCTTGGCATGATTCTCGTAACGATGATCTTTGCCATCCTCGGGTTCCTCTCCCCTTCAAACAGGGGTGGTCTCATGACAGCCATGCTCTTACTTTGGGTATTCATGGGTCTCTTTGCTGGATATGCTTCTTCTCGTTTGTACAAAATGTTCAAAGGAACTGAGTGGAAGAAGATAGCTCTGCGGACTGCAATTGTGTTCCCTGCAATCGTCTTTGCCATTTTCTTCGTCTTGAATGCGCTCATATGGGGCCAGAAGTCTTCTGGGGCAGTGCCGTTCGGTACCATGTTTGCTTTGGTATTCTTATGGTTTGGAATTTCAGTCCCACTTGTTTTTGTGGGTGCCTACATCGGATTCAAGAAGCCGGCGATTGAGGATCCCGTCAAAACAAATAAAATTCCCAGGCAGATCCCAGAGCAGGCTTGGTACATGAATCCGGCCTTCTCAATCTTGATTGGTGGAATCCTTCCATTTGGAGCCGTCTTCATCGAACTCTTCTTCATCCTCACTTCGATCTGGCTGAACCAATTCTACTACATCTTCGGTTTCCTCTTCCTGGTCTTCATTATCTTGATCGTCACCTGTGCTGAAATTACCATTGTGCTCTGCTATTTCCAGTTGTGCAGCGAGGACTATCTTTGGTGGTGGAGATCCTACCTTACAGCTGGATCCTCGGCCTTGTACCTTTTCCTCTATGCCACTTTTTATTTCTTCACAAAGCTCGAGATCACGAAGCTAGTTTCCGGGGCGTTGTACTTCGGGTACATGCTGATTGTCTCCTATGCATTTTTCGTGCTGACCGGTACCATCGGCTTCTACGCTTGCTTCTGGTTCACAAGGCTCATTTACTCGTCGGTGAAGATTGACTGATCGATGCAATGAGTGCATGCGCTGGTTAGCTTCTTCCCTTAAAAGAATGAAAAACAATGTGACTGTTCCGATCTCAGATTTAAGGCGTCTTCAAATCATTCATATGTATTCTTATGTTTTCAATTTTGTATGTCGGCAGAACTATGATTTTTGTTATAGTGATTCTAAAATTCTCATGTCAAAGTGGTATACCCTTCTAAAATTCGTGCTTGGTTGGCTTGAAGTTAAGCTTGTCTCGCTTGAAGTTAAGCTTGTCTCCATACTTGCTTGATAACGTAGATTCTCTTCAGAAGCTCCCTTTGGTTTTTCTGAGGCCTAGTTCCTGTAAACCCTTTGTTTTTCGATCTCGATTTTCGAGTGCGCTTGATTGGTAGGATTAGCCTATCTTGTTGCTGCTGTTAGTGGCTAAGTTCCAATTCTGCAAACTGATTTTCTTTTCTTTTCCTTTTCCTTTTTGATCGAGCTTTTAAAGGAACGCAGTCTTTCCATTAAATACAGCTCCTAAAGTAGCTTGCTTAGTGCTGTAAATTCTAATGTACCTATACATGAACAGCCGTTATAGACTTGAATTATGATTTCCCTATTCGTGTTTGAGGGTGGCTTGAGTTGCACTTGAACTAAGCTTATAATGGGGTCGAGCGTGAGCTCTCGAAATTAATCTTGAGTATCAGGAGGTATATCGAGCTGTGTATAGTTTGTCAAATATCGAAGGCATTTTTGGCATGTTCGCAATTTCCGCTACATTTTATGATTGATGCGTTACAAGGGAAGAAGATTTTATTTCGAAAAGCTAACTTGCCCAGAGAGGGAGGGAACCCAGCTCGTTGTAAGTTCCTGAATATCTCCATAATTGCCCGACGCGAGACTTTACCCGCAACTTTTTTCAAGATACTATGGAAAAAGAAAGAATTACACATCTTGATAAATTTACTTAAAATAGTAAATTTTACTTTACCAGAACCTAAGTAATGAAAGTTCAACGATTGCTCAAAGGGGCACTTTTTAATATTTTCCTTCTGTTTTAAAACATTTATCGGAACAATAATCTGTATGAGCTTTTTAAAGCGATATGCTTCGTACCCACCATTTTGAGTGAGAAGGAAACATATGACCGCTAAATTTTCAATAACATGAAGCATGTTTTGTTCCCTAGCAAAACCAACTTCCCAAGTTGCCACTCAACAATCGGAAGTGCAAATGTCAAAACAAACAAGCAGAGAAAACTAACAAGCAGCAAAACCCTGTCTGAGGTCTACCAATTATTCTTTACAAGTTGAAAATTCAGTCGAGACAACTCGATTACACCATGTCACATCTTTTTCCACCAAAGTAGAAATCCTTTCCAATGCTACAATAAACTTTACATGAGAGAGAAAGCAAAAGACCATAAGCAATATATTTTCCAGAAATCGGAATCCTTTAAGAAGAGATCCCACAACTAAAAACCCCATGCATCGACCTCGGTCAGTTTCGAATTTACTCGGGTCCGGACCCATTATTCTCCGGTTTCATCTCTGCATCAGTAGGCTGAGGAGACAGAGATTGCTTCCCGGTAGGTGTGGAAGACTGGATGGGTTTCTTGAACTGGACCAAGATCATGGTCATGTTGTCACATCCCTCGCCAGTCACGGTGGATGGTGCCAAACATCTATCCAGAACTCTCTCGCACACCGCAGACAGCTTGGTTTCCTGCGTTGCGTGTCAATTGAAATGAAGATGCGAGATCATGTCGCTCTGGGACAAACATCCATATGAACATAAGCAACTTACAGACTTAAGCTGGTCGTGTATGAAATCCACTAGCTGCTGGCTCGACATGCAATCCCTGAACCAAAGTGAAGAAAAATCACATGACCCCCCCCCCCCCCCCCCCCCCCTTGACCATGACATGATCATCTTAACTTCAGGTAGATGCCGATAATTGCATTTCGTATACCGCCATGTTGTAAAAGAATCAATCTAATGACACATGAGCACAAAATAACCGTGTTTACAAAAGCATCAACTACATGGAATCAGATAACCTTGAGATTTACATGTGAAGCATGATACTAATGGACCCTTCCTCAAATTATATCATAGAGGCTATTTGGTTTAATCAATGCAGACCTCAAATCAAGTACGCTCTATTCCATTCAGGCAACCCAAAACTCGGACTTCTTAATAATGGAAGCGGGGGAGGAATGTAAGGTAAAAATTAATCATTGAATACAATCCACAGACTACTATATATGGCAAAATCTTCTGCCTTAATGTTAGTTAGGCAAGACATGAAGAATGTCGACATATACCAGATTCCATCACATGCCAGCACAATGAAATCGTCATTGTCACAAAGCTCCACCTAAAGGTGAAACAGTAAAAAGAAAGGGGTTAGAAGTAGCAACTATATAAATCCAATAAGATTAAAGACAATAATGAGGCACAGCCACACCAAAGTCCTAGTTAAACACTAAATGATAACAAAGAGAAACAAAGGAACTCTAGATCAGGAAATCTCTGAAACTACCACTTTTGCAATAATGTACCTAGAAAACAAAAGAGTGATCGTTTGGAACTATACATACAGTATTTATATCTGGGTTGGCAGTTACAATTTGCTTCTCAACAGGCAAAAATTTGTTCTGCTTGAATTCCATGTCACCTGCAATATGTGGAAAATGGTATGCTTAAATTACTAAAATTGCAAAGTGGTGTTTATCAATGCCACATGCTGCATAATAAGTTCCACTGCCCGATGCGAAGAGTCAAATTTGCCAATCACACCAACAATGCGAAACAATAGAAATGAATAGACACGAATGGAACCTAGAATCAAATACGTGATATTCACAATATAAGCATGTAACATAAAATCCCAAGAAGGAAGGAAGTACCTATAGCCCTGGCAAGATTCAAACTTCCATTAACTCGTCCGGCATGGATGAAACCCCCGGCTTTTATAATCCTCTCCTTTTCAGCCTCCAATTCAGGTTTATGGTCTCGAGAAAGATTGTATGCCTTTTCAAGGAGAATCCAAGATAGAATGTTACAATTCTTATACTACCTCTATCCAGATATACAGGAGACATACTACATCTACCAATCAGAATATCTTGATCACCACAGCAGATTTTAAGTCATATGGCGTCCTTAGTCATCCATGGTGCAGAAGTTAAACATCATTTAATAAATCAATCCAAGATAATAGATACTCAAAAAAGGCATGCAAATGCATGACGACCTTTTCCAATAAACACAAGAAAGATTTTGAGCTGTGGCTTTAAAATCCTACCTGACCCTTCCTAGATATGACACACCGAGAATCACCAGCATTCGCAACAAGAAGCTGGTTGTTTCTAACAATTGCAACACAGGCTGTACTCCCAGAAGTTGGTCCAGAGAAATCAGAATGAGGCCCCTGACAAAATGCCAAAAGGACGATGTCAGTATCACTGCTGTGAAATATCAATAGAAATTTAAGTAACAGCTGGGGCTACAACGATAATGAGGAAACTCTTGATGTATGGCTTGCTGCACCTACATCCTCAAAAGCCCAATCATCAATCCGGCCGTTAGCGTCACTGCCCCTTGGAGACCATATAAGCCCTTCAATCATACCGGAGAACTTGTTTATTTTGTCCCCAAGAACAGCTAGCTCCCTCCACCCTCTTTGGCCACGCATCATCTCATCCATTCTGCAAAAGCAAAACCAAGCAATCCCAGTTTTCAACCATGATGTTTCAACAAAACTATGCACGCAAGTCTGTCTCAGATAAAATACATTGAGCCGAACTAATCATCCCGATAGAGTCTCTTAAAATTCAAAATCTGTCTTGCAGATCTCACCATAATATGATTCATCAGACATTTTCTGCAGTATGGAAGCAAAACTTAGTGAACTTCCATCATCTAACCGAACACAATATGATCGAACATTTATTCCAGAAGAAGCATTGAAGTTTTCAACCCATTTTTGGTCAGAAACTTTGGTTGATGATCTTGTCCACCATTTAATTTGTTAATGAATATACTTGATTTACAAAACTCATTTCTTCAGAATTTAAGCTTTTAGAAATTGTTGCATACCATAATATTTGAGTATAGGTCAAGTGTTCACACAGCCACGCTCTGTTTTATAATAATTTTGTCTTTTACTCTATTCCCCCATTGTTCATTTGACATAATTATGTCCACATTCTGCATATTACATGTCACACTCAACTTACATATAAGAGGCAGCACTGCAATAACTTGACTCAGATTCTCGTCTAATTTATACAGTTGTTTTTTTTTTTTTTATATTAGACTATCCTTAAATTTAACAAACACTTAACAAGGCCAACAAAAAGTTAAATTTTGAAGTTCTATCATTTGAAGCAGCAATCCATTTTGTCTTTTGACTTGTAAACTGTTATTTACAATACAAGAATGACATGAAAGATTAGGATGCCATGTAACCGAAGGAAGAACTGCCTGTTTGGTTACAATCAGATGATTGAGGACCTACATCTCAAATCATAAAAAAAAAAAAAAAAAAAATAGACAAAGCTGCAAAGGGAAAGAAAAAGTTAAGCGAGCAACTATGCTCTCCATTTCATGTGTTAACTTTCGGAAACTAAATGATTTAGCCATACATATTCTGCACCCTATCCATAACAAAGTATGCTTGCACAAGAGATCAAAGTCAC